>OX411557.1:20872055-22336449 GCA_948146395.1 Fragum whitleyi
CCATCCGAGTCCTCGGTACGAAACTCTTTAATTATAAATGTTGTATAGTGGCCAAGTTGCTGTCGCCTGTATTGTGACAACCATCTGCGCACCCATTTGGTTCTTGGTCTTCTTGTCCGCCTTCTTCCTGACTGCTGCACTGTTGTCTCGCCTCTCTGCAACTTCTGATGGACAGACTTGATATATGCGCCTAGCAAACATACAAATGCAAAGTCTTCTTCGTCTGAAATATCCATGGTTTTATCAGTCTTCGGATGGCAAAGATTGCTACTGCTTTTGGGGGTATTTATACCGTGGCAACAAACGTGATAAATACTTCCCGGCATCCACGTTTGTCCGTAGAAAGCCTTGACAGACCGTGAAATAACGTAACAGACCTTGCTCCAAACGTGGGAATCGTGAGGGAACTTAACTTAACGTGGTATGCCGTAACGGAACGTACTGGCATCCGTCGTAGACCGTGGACTAAAACGGGGACATCCGTGGTTGAACGTGGACTCAACCGTAGTGTGCCTTGGAGCCTCCGGGGCTACCCAGTCACGGTCGGCTACGAGTCGCAGGTAAACTTAACAAGACGTAACAAAACGTGAAAACGGAGACAAAAAATAACCAAACTCTCACGGCGCGTTACGTTTCGGACAAACGGGGCTGCCGTGGCTGCCGTGAACATGGTGTAAACGTAGCATTAACTTTATTGAGTACAACATGTAGCATAGGCGTATCTAGGACTTCTAAATTTATACGCACTCAGAATGCGACAACCATAGAATAGATAGGATAAAGGCGAAATGTGGACTGTGACAAAAGATGAATGTCCTCCGTCTGCTCCCTTTTTATGATTGGAGTGTTGGTGAATAATCAAAACATCGTAACTACAGCTCAAATAAGCTGTAGTTTCAATTTTATGATCGTTCATCAACGATATTTTTCAACAGATGATTATTTCTTTTACGTACTTGCGTAAACTGCGAAATTGGAGTTACGCCCTTGTGTAGTTCGAGTGTTGAGATTCTTGCACCTTTGTAGAAGAAGACATAATTGATATTATGATTTATGTTAAGAGCTTGTGACCTAATCTCGAGGGCTCCTCATTTGCCCCCAAAATGCAGCATGCCCAGGTATATTAGATATCAAAATGAAGCTGTATATGAGCACAAGCAGATAAGCAACATACGACAGCCCTAGCTTAAGCAGTAAATTCAAAACATTGTAGAAAATGGTCATTTTGTACAGAATAAGCGACTGTTTGACGGTTGGATAAAAGTAGCTCATGAAATAACAACAACAACAACAAAAAAAAAAAACAGACTAAAGTACTACCCAGGTAGGCATACTCCTACGACCGTTGGTATTAAACTCAGACCCAAAACGTTGTTATGCAAGCAATTCATGTTGACTTATTTAATAAACACATATGCCATTCTAATGTTGTAATCGTGTAGTTCTATATAAAGTATGGTGTGTTATCACATCATAAATGGACAAGGTTTATATACCTGTAACGTTGTTTAGCAATTTATCAATTTCTATTTCGACAAATGATAAATGTATTGATTGTTTTTAAAAGATCCTTTTCGGTCTGAGTTTTATATCTAAGGTTGTAACAGTACGTAAGCTGACATAAGTCTTTGCCTTGTACACATTTGTTATTTGATATTCTAAGCTTTCAAAAGAGTATAAGATATTTCGATCATGCCACACAATATCCAGAATACAAAATGACACCTTATAAATGAGCCTGTGCGTGACAATTCAAACAATTTCACTTGTGCGCAATGTTTAGACTGGGATCAGCCTGTGCATCTGCACAGTCTGATCACAGTCTTAACTATCCACTCAATGGACGGCCACTGACCTACAATTGCTTTTAACAACCAAAAATTTAATATAATGCGCTGTGTGATTGTTCAGGCTACTCAAAGTCTTTCTATCACGCACACATGAAATTGTTGGAAATGTCACGCACATGCTCAAATATAATAGCCATACCTTTGGCGATGGTGGTGTTTCTGGTCGCTGTATAGCCTGAAATGATCGCCGGAGTTGTCGGTCCTCGAGCTTGGACATCTCCGAAGTGCTACTATGTATACTGCCGAGGGCTGGAGAATCACTTTTCTGTCTGTCTTCAATCTAAAAATTTATAACAAACTTTAGACATCTTAACCCTTTGCTGTTTAATCCCTGCTTTTTACGTGCTTGTGGTATTATGATTGAGAAAACGTTGTGAAAAAAGAAGAAATTGCTTCTGGCAAGCAATTTCTTCTTTTACGACCCTATTTTCTACCCTACTGAATGGTTGTTTTTCAAATTAAATCCACTTTAAATTTTCCTCTACAAAACCTTTGAATTTGGACAGATCTAAAATTTTGTAAAACAGAAAAGGGTTAATTACTTTAAAAGTAACTGGCGTGGTCATCTAAAATAAGTCTAAATTATGAGGACGTTATACATGTATAACCACGATTTTTTTCATGAATTCGCCAATATGTGATCGCTACTCGTAGGAAATCGCCGGGTCCGACATTCGATGATAAAATCAAGTAAATGAGGTAAAAATGGAATCAGAATGAAAGTCGAGCGAACCAACATTTTATTAATTTTACAAGACACTAACTTGATAAAATCATACAGCGCATCCGAAGAGTTCTCCTAGACTATTCAAAATAGGTATCGCTCTCTTGTTTCGACAACACAGTCGTTGTCAGTTATCTTTTCAAAGCAAATGTAAATGATCCTGTGCGTGACATTTCCGACGAATTCGCTTGTGTGTGAGGAACAAACATTGAGCAGCATAGAAGGCAAAATAGCGTAATTAGAAAACTGCTTGAATGTCTCTAGAATTTTTGAGACATTATCGATCTACAAAACGCAAAGTAAAGACTCTGGTCAGACTGTGCGCAAGCACAGACTGGCCAGAATCTTTGCTTGGACCACATTTGAAATTTTTGAAAATGTAACCGCAGGCTCAAATGTTAAATTAAAATACCCAGAAAAACACAACGTCTTTGGGCGACCAAAATGTATCTTTAACTTTCTTCAAGCTGCTGAGACGACATTGTGGTTGTAAAGCTGTGGATGCGACCTTTTTGTCTCTCACTAGCGATATTCAGATGATAAAACCGTGAAACTGACTGTCATTTCAATCAAAACCACTTTTAATTGCTCACTCAGCGCTCTGTTCTCTCCACACACTTACTCAAACTATTCAAAAACGCTCCACAATCACTTATATAGATCATATCAACAACTGCCTTCAAAGTAAATATATAGATAAAAAAAAACTTCACTGGCAGAATGGAAATTGTAAGTGTTTGATTGGTTCTTGAAGAACTATGAAGCTATTATCATTACATGTAATTGCATGAATTTTTATTAAAGGGAGGTAATCCAATATTGCCAATTTTGTTCAGGATGAGTAATAGGATTACCTTCCTTAAATTCACTAAAAACTCACTCATTCTCCTCATTCCAAAACAATTCCAAAACCAAAATCATTCGCCTTGTCAATTTCACGATGTTGTTAACTGTAGGTTTATCCTATGGTACTGTGTATTCATACTTACAAGCTTAAATGTGTCTTTGAAATTATAGTTCATAGCTTCTTGATCCTAAAATAAAACAGAACTCACATTAACAGATAGTAAAGTTGGCATTTTAGTGACGTTTTAATTACGTTTCAAAATTCATTTTGACACACAAAAAAATTACAACGTGTCATTTAAAATCATTACTGATTCTCACTGTAATTTTTGTGTTTAAATAGAAAATCAAATGCGACCTTTTTATTCTTAACAATGCAATTAAAATGAAATAAAATTGAAAAATAAAATTGTTTGGATTAAGTTAAGTCCTTGAATTGGAAATTGAAGAAAACAACATAATCTTCGAGCCAAATCTTCATCAATAGCTCTACCAATTAGAACACCTAACATTGATTCACTGCGGGAAGCTAAAGAGAATGAAAGAAATATTCATATACTTAGCATTTAGTGTCTCGTATGAAATTGTTAATGTTTTAGAGATGAAAAATAGTGATTTTATAACTTCATTTCACAGATTTATCAAATCGTGTCCAAGTAATTTATAAAATGGAAGAAGTGGTAAAAAGCGTCACTTATGTCAAAAGAAATGAAATGACAGAAAGTGTGTTGTGCACGGCGCTTATGAAAAATATTTGACCCTTATGGATATGTTGAAGACATATTTGTTTCGTATCAAAGTGGGGGAATCACGTGATTTGAAAAGGTAAATACGTACTAAAAATGGCAAAGAATAACTTGAACTATCAATTAATCCATAAGTTATATTTGTACGTTTTATCCTAATAATTTCGTTAATAGAAGTACATGTAACCCGAAACACAAAATATTTTTCTATCAAAATTATACACATTATGTTTCCTGTTTTTATGAAAGATAATAACAAATATAAGCTTATTTTCCATATGATTTTCTTGGTTAGGCAGAGTATTTTACGGTGTCTAAGGGGGAAATACAGTGAATTAAGTACATTTGGCCGATTTGAAAAAATATGTCAACGAGCGGGCGCTTTTTAAATTTCAAGAGTGTTTAAAGAAACAGATGAAATCCGAGCAGAAGCCTTGTTGGCGGAATAAACTTATTCTTTTTGTGCATATGGTTGGCTATGTAAATAATAATAAAACTCTACATTAAAGCAAATATAGCTGAGAAAGCATTCTGAAGTGGGGTTCTGCCGCCTTTTTAAGTACGTGTTACCTTTTCAAGTCACGTGATTCCACATATTGCCTAAAAATTCTTATGGCTATTCTGGAATGTTGACGTTTTGTTATTAAACAAATTCAATTATTGAAATATTCCATGTTAAGTAAAAATCCATTTTTAAAGAAAATGATTTTGCGCTCTTGTGTCACTTGATTATTTCAAACTACTAGCTTTATAAAGAAATGGAAGCATTATATTGTGCTTATGTCTAAATTACGTTATGTAGGTTAGGACCGCGCAACTAGACAGCTTATAACAGAACCAATCTCTTTGTGATCTATCATAACAGGGTTGGGTAAAAAACATATATGAAATTAGGCGAAATTACATAGAACTGTATTCGCAACACAATCCATATGCCATGTGTTTTACTGTGTACATAGATAGCTCCACCCATTTATTATACTCAGCATCATCGATGCATTTGGCGTCATATAACACACTAGCTAAATGACGCGCTTCGCTTTCATTGAAATTCTCCCAACGTCAATATCATTACTTACATTTATAAATTGTACATCCAGAAAAATGTAATAAGACTATTTTACACCAAGAAAAGGGTAATTAAACTATTTTTTTGAAATGTGATCGTGTAATAATCGCGTCGACGTGTCTACGAATAAAATCTGATGGGGGACGAGTAAGATACCAAGCAATATCCTCGTTTAATTAATATGAACATGTACGGATGATAATGCTTAGAAGTGTATTGTACTTAGAGTTAATCGTTTTATTTGCATAAAGATTTAACAGGTTTCTTCCTTCTAGCAACGGTTGGCTTTTAAGACACGTAGAACAAAAAAATCGACATTTTTTAAATTAGAATATCATTCAATTAAAACCAAACAAATAATTGTTGCTTATGAGGCCGGGTTGAGTATAAGGGGTTTTTGTTCTCATAGCGACGTGATAGAGTACTTGCATTTGGACAGATAAGTCCTGGATCCGAATTCCGACGACGTCAAATATTTATCTGCAGGTTTATTTGCCGCCAACCGTAAATAAACCACGTGAGGTGGTGGTTATGTGATAAGGTAGTTGATGATGTTCGATTGAGAAGGTTCGTTGGAGAATCTTAATTGTCGAGGGGGGGGGGGGGGGGGATTGTTGCCGGTTTGAGTATATAAGGTGTGAGTACTACCTTGCCGAACAAGATAGCTTTTATAGCGACGTGGTAGAGCACTCGCTTTTGGACAGAGAGGTCATGGGTTCGAATCCCGACGAAGACGAATATTTAATTGCGGGTTATTTCTAAAGGAATTGCACTCGAGTTGCCTAAAGAACAAGCGATTAAACCTTCAAATTAGGCAGGCATCAGCATATGTGAGCAACTTACCATCACCGCTTATTCTAACTTTCTACAATAGAATTATTGTTATTTAAGCTATATGTATATACATTTGTTGCATTCATCTTTACTTCATTCATTCATTCATTTTGTTTTACGTAGAACATGTTATTAATTAAGTATTGGTTTTTCGTGAAATACACTACTCTTGTCTCATGTTTGTGGGTTTGTTACTCATTACAGTTAGTTACATCGTGAAATTGACGTTCACCTCAATCAAAACCATTCTAAAATCGTTCACTAAGCGCTCCATTGATTCAAATTGTTAGCGCCTCATGGGTTCTTGAAGAAATAGGAAGCTATGTATAGAACTTGGATGCATTTTTGATTAAAGGGAGGTAATCAATATCGCTAATTTTGTTCATCCTGAACAAAATTAGAAATATAGGATTACCTCCCATTTAATTCACGCAAAACTCGCTCCTCACACTCATTCAATTTCATTCCTAAATCAGTCCAAAATCATTCACATTGTCAACTACACGATGTTGTTAACTGTAAATGGAACCACAAAATTCAGTATTTCAGAAATAAAGCAATGAAAATTGCAAAGTTCGTAAATTTACGAACTTTGCAATTTTCAATGTTGTATTTCTTCTGTATTCCTTTGTTTTCAAATATGTTATATTTCTGAGAATAGTTGTTATATATGTATGTACGTATAAAGTGGTGCATATGATTACTTGGTCCAAAAAATAGTAACAAATCCACAAAGGGAGACAATGGTATTACTCATGGCTAAACACTACTGAAATAATTACGCGCTTTTAATAGTCTTCTGATTGTGAAAAGTAACAAAATTGACTGAATTGTCTTTCTGTAAATCGGTCATATCAAAACGGACAATTAAACTATCATTATCATTGTCATAAGTAAAAACGTTTCTTCCTCGTTGGTCGTGTTGCAATCACGAATTAAGATATGTCTGTTGGGGCTCACTGTACTTGCCCTGCGTTCAAGCAGGCAACCTTCGCCAAACGTGTGAGATATACGTATAACTCCACTTAGCACGTTTTCTAACGAGCAAAGTGGGGTATGATTTCTAAATCAAACGTTTTTGCATCCTGAACAAAGGTCAGGTCTTATCACAGTTTTTCCCCATCAAAATTCTATATCGTATACATTCCGTATTTCAGAATATGATTCCATTTGAACCCTTCAAGAACACAAATAACACAAATAAGGTAACCAGGTCAGACAATTCAGAAATCAATTTTTCATATTTGATTCTTTTTCCCACGGATGATTCTATCGTGCATAAGCCGGATCTGACTTTATTTGCTACGAAATATTAAGTAAATTGTTTAAGGGCGATCGATTTAGAAATCCACCTTTGTCATATACGAGTTTGTAAGTTATTATAAATTTGTCTTATATCTTAACCTGTACAATTAAAACGGATTCTGAATCAGTTATCTTTTAGGCTAACTCTAAAAGGTAGGAAAACTAGAACTACCGAAGACTTTAAGTGGAATAAAAATTTTACCTTATGTAAAATCCAATTGCCATAAACTATGCATTGTGAAAGAATTCATTCAGAGCATGTATATTTAAAACAAAGCTATAACCAATGATGCGTTAAACCAGGAAGTATTGAATATCATTCATATTTCGTTGAAAAGGAATAATACACGATTTGGTTTGTGGTAAACTTATATGGGTATTGTGTCATAACTTTTACGACTTTTTAAACTCAATTCAGCATTATTAGATTATGGTACAGTTAGTAAAATCACGCAATTGACATGCACCGCGATCAAAATAATTCTAAATCGCTCACTTAGCGTCCCATTCGTTGATAATAGAAAAAAACAAACTAACCCTCACCATTCACGAACGTCACAAAAGCGTTCAAAACACATTTTTTAAATCGATCACGACGATTAATATTACATTAAAATCGATTAAATTATTCCACTATTTTATTAGCTGGTATGGCGTCTCATTGATCTATAAAGACATACATGCAGAAAATGAGGTATGATTCATTAAAGGGAGGTAAATAATATCGTTTATTTCGTCAAGGCTGAACAAAATAAGCGAAATTGCGTTACCTCCATGGAATGTCACACAAAACCCACTCATCGCATCCAGTCAATATCATTCCAAAATCATTCTTTGTCAATTTCACGATGTTTTAACTCTATGTATACAGAAAACTTTTTGAGGAAAAAATCATTTACGTGAACAAGCAAATTCTCAACATTGTTTTATTGTACAAATGGTCTTTCACTATTTTCACTATTTGAAACATCATTTGCAATTTCTTTCCAAATTAAGTCTAGCCTAGTTAGCACAAACTTAAATACGTTGGACTGAATTGGAAACGCCAGTAAAACATGCGTAGGTGCACCAGCCAGTGCGATATAACTTGAATGATTTTGAAGGTGCGGGCGTTAAACTACATTAAAAGCATTCAATATTTGTGCCAATATTGAATTCTGCACTCAACCCTAAAATTAGGATGACATTACGGCGCAAACTAATTGCAAATTATACCCAGCTTTTCACGCAAGTCCGCGCACAAAGCGGGGTATATATAATTTGCAAACAGTTTCCATTGTTTTGTAATCCTGAACGCAGGACTCGTTTCGTTAATTAACGGATCACAGATTATGCCCACCGACCTCGAAAATGGAGGTTCGTTTCAAAAATCGAATGCTTTTACATGTAGCTTGTAAAAAACAGACTGAATAATTATAAATAAGGTGTTACTTTAGTTACGACGTCGTCAACCTATGCAATATTGAACATAAATGTATAGTCCGTTTGACTTCTATATGGACCAACCTTTTCATCAATTACATAAAATTGCGTTTGAATAAAGGATTTGTATGTAGTAAAATCTTAATTTCAGCTTAATACCATTCCAAAAAATATTTTTTGAAAATAAATTGATTTCAAAATAATGATTTTGTCTATCTAGTTAATGTTAATATTTTCGCATTATCCGTTCTTAAACACGAGGGGTGATGGAGGCTGTTCAATAGTAAGAAAATGTCAACATATATAGTAAAAACACGTGGTTTTAAAGTAAACTTTTGACAGATGATATGTCCACTATTCCTTATTTGGACATGCTAATTAGCATATCGACGGTCATGTTATCTTAAACTTAAATAGCACGTGATTTTTACCGTTAGTACTCGCCTTTTCATCAAGTTTTCCTCGTGAAATTTCCAACTACTTTGTTTAATAATGATTTTTGATTGGTCTTAACATGTAAATATAGGGTTCATCTCAGAATGAATAAAATCAATAATCAATTATCTGGTCAAACGGTTTCTGAAGAAAGAGAGAATATAGACAGATTTGATATCCAACGGTAGCAAAAATCTTAGACAAACTTAATTATATTGAAAAACTCTATTTTATAGTAATACAATTCACTTAAAATCTTACTCTTTTGACTCGGCCCCTATGCAAATCAGTACTATTTTTAGTTATACAATTCGCTGTTCCGTTTAATACAGTAACAAGTAGGTATGAAATGCTGAAAGTTAACATGTAGACGGACGGACAAAATCATTATTTTACGTACAAAAATTCTGAAAAACGAAATTCGTCATGGTATTAGCTGGAAAGAATGATATGACAAGAAAAATATGCGTCTCATTAACTAATTTCTGAGATTGTCGGCGAAATGTTGGTCCATATAGAAGTCAAACGGACTATAAGTAAAATTAAGGAAGACAATATGGCCATTTTGGGTTTGATTTGGTTGGATAGACATAAAATAGACACTTTAAGGTAGTAGATCCGTAATGGTTTTGCAACGTTTCAGGAGAAATGAACTTTAACAGTATTAACGGAGGTTTCCTAATGGTTTTCATTAAGAAATCTCGGTTAACATTGTGAAACAACATATGGCCCAAAATGTTGCGGATCTATTACGGTTCCACTACCTTAAAAGATTATGTAAAAATTTCAACTCTATGTAACAGTTTCTCTTATTTCACATTATATCCTACAAGCTCATTGAATTTAAACAATGCATTGTACCAAGAGGGAAACAGGTTCAGAATGTAATAGAAAAAAAAAAACTGAAAACATTCGTAAAGTTGATATACCTTCTTGGTTTTAACATCTTTACTTTGCATATAGTAATCATGTACATAATAATTCAAAATGATAACATGCAAAAAAGATTAGAACGGAAGCGAAGCTTGTATAGTTCTTGTATACCTTCTTCTTGAATGACTGCAGAAATGCCATCCGTGGTTCACATATATCACCACTTTCTTAAAACGTTTCACATATTTTCAAATGCCTTTAAACAAAGCCAATTCAAACATGCATTCACACTTCGCTCACGAGATATTGAAACCGTATATCCCACGTATCCGAATCCCTTCGCTTTAAGATTCAATTCCATGAATATGACTAAAACTGTGCGGATAGATATATTTTTTGTACAGTTAACAACATCGTGAAATTGACTAGGTGAATGATTTTGGAATGAAATTGAATGAGTGTGTGGGGCGGCGTTTGAGTAAAATTAAAGGGAGGTATCAATATCACTAATTTTGTACTAGATGAACAAAATAAGTGATATCGATTACCTACCTTAAATAAAATATACGTACATTTCTGTTTGAACGTCGCCGTGGACCAATCAGACACTTGAAAGTCCACACCATAGAATGAATAGATCGATTTGAAGTTATTGTTGAAAGTTTTGAACGCTTTTTAAATGATTTCGGAGCGGTTTTTATCGATTCGAGTGAGCGTTTGGAATGAATGAATGGAGCGCTGAGTGAGCGATTTAGAATTGTTTTGATTGAGGTGAATGTCAATTTCACGATGTAACTAACTGTACGTACAGTAAGTAACATCATAAAATTGAAATTCAACTCTATCAAAAGCGTTCTTATTCGCTCATTAATCGCTCCATTCTTTCATCTCAAACATTCACGCAAACTAGCTCCAAAATCATAAAAAAGATAAGACCGTCAGGCAAATGCAAGATAAATATAGCTATAAAAATCGCGTTATAATGACATAATTGAAATTAAAAGCGTCTAATTGATTCAGGAAGAAATTAGAAGCTTTTTTATAGAACTCGTATGCATTTTTCATAAAATGGATGTAAATAACATCGCTTATTTTGTTCTTCCTGATCTAAATTAACGATATTGGTTTGTATCCCTATAATTTCACTCAAATATCACTCATCGCACTCACTCAATTTCATTCCAAAGTTATTCCAATATTATTCAAAAACCATTCACCTTGTCAATTTCATGATGTTGTTAACTGTATGTGTATGAAAGTCAAGAGGTCTAAGCCAAACTGTCAAAAGAGTATGATGAGTTAAATTAAAGGGAGGTAAATCATTATCGCTTATTTTGTTCAGTATGAACAAAATTAGCAATACATGTTTTTATTACTTTCCTTTAAAAATTATGCGTACACGTTCAATAAATAGCGCTTTATTTCTTTCAGATCCAATCTGGCGCTTATAATTTCTAATATGTCAGCGAAATCGCGATTTTTTCTAGCTACATTTATTTTGTATTTTTTTAGTGAATTTGGAGCGTTTTTGAGTGGTTTGAGAGTGTTTGGAATGAATGAAACGCTGAGCGAGCGATTTAGAATATTTTTGATTGGGTTCAATGTCAATTTCACGATGTTGTTAGATGTAACATGTCTTTTAAGATATAATGCATCACTTGCGTAGTCCATACACTATATACACAGAATGAAAATAGAATTTAAACCGAAATACAGAAAAAACGTGTTTATAACAGGAAGGAAAAAAATACAATAAAATACCCGACATATTATTTACACAGTATTCTATTCATACATAATATCGATAGTGACATATCGAAAGAATTTTAAAAGAGGGTCGTTCATTATTCACACAAGTTGTTTGTATATGTCATATGTTTCTTATTCCGTTGATAAATTTTTTGCCTTGACAGAACAGTATTGAAACGTGAATTTACAATAAACTACTCTTCATAAACCTAAATGTGTTTTTTTGTTTCAAAGATATTAGTCACTATTGGCCGTGAATATGAAAAAAGGAAAGGAACGATAATTATACATAGAGAATTGAACATTTTTTTTTTTTTTTTTTGATTTGACCTCTTATTATAAAATATGAAATTTCTAGAAGCCTTCTCGTATTACCTACCACATAATTTCTTTTCAAATTTTAATATCTTTAAAGCATGCCATTTTAAATAAAAGTAGTAAAAGTAATCGATGTTTTCTTAGCTATAGTGGTGAGCGATTTATAATTGTTTTGATTGAGATGAATGTCAATTTCACGATGTAACTGACTGTACTAAACTTTTGAGACGACCCACACAGCATTCCAGATGAAATTCGATACTTTCATTGTGGGGTAACTTGAATTTCAGAGTTATTCTACAGTTGGATAATTGTGAATGACAATGTGTATTACAGTTAGTAACATCATGAAATTAACATTCACCTCGATCAAAATTTTTCCAAATAATCCACACTCACTGAAACCATTTAAAAACGCTCCAATTTTTAATAACACTTCGAAATAATTCAAAACGATCGACATTTCATTCAAATCGATCAAACCTTTCCATGATATTATTGGCTGGTATGGGTTTAGAGTGTCTTTTAAGTCCATCAAGACGATCAAGACGATCAAACACAGAAGAACGCAGATTTTCGTTAAGGTACGTTGGAAAATATCGGTAGATTTGTTTTCAATTGAACAAAATTACAGATTTAGTAAAACCTCTCGATGGTTTCATACTGGATTACCTGCCAATAGAGGTAGCGATAGCGAAAGCGATATTCGATTACCTCCCATTGATTTTATTCAATGCTCGCCCCCCCCCCCCACTAATTCCTTTTCATTCCTAAATCATTCCAAAACCATTATTCTTGTCAATTTCATTACATTTTAACTTTATAATACTGCACTTTTTGTAATACTGATACATTTGTACAGAATTCAGATTTCAATGGGGGTACAAACATACATTTATTTCTTAGTTTCATTTATCAAAAAATGAGCTTTGTGATTGACCGAAAATGACTATACGCAAATAAGCATGAACACATTTATGAGCACACAGCCATTTTGTTTTCTTGACGACAAAAGTAGTACCCTAGTGAAATGGCTTAAACAATTTTCTTTATGATATTGAATCATAAAAAACGGAGGAAATATTCTCTTTCTTTTCATAGAAAAAATGAAGCTGAAATCCTAACAACACAACGCGTTTTTATGTAGACTGGTCTCAGTCGATTTTGTTTGCGCTTTCGGGTGATATTTCCATTGTGGCTCCATCACACTCCTCTTTAATTCCAGTTCTTATTTACATGTGCTGGACAAAAAAAAATTCAGAGACAGGGGGACTTAATTCCACTTTTTCTAAAGACTAATTCGCATGTAATTCCTTTTGAAAGAAAAAAAAAACAAGATGTGTTTGTGAAACACGAATGCCCCCGTAACGGCATTTTTTTTCAAAGTTTGACCTTGATAGATGACCTTGACCTTGTCACATGACCTTGACTTTGGTACCAGCGGATGCGGATCATTGAGATCTATCATCATGCCAAATATTAGCTTTGTATCTTGAATAGGCTTGAAGATATTGGCAAGGTTAAGTTTTCGGGTTAAGTTTTCGGACGTTTGACCTTGACAGATGACCTTGACCTTGTCACATGACCTTGACTTTGGTACCAGCGGATGCCGATCATTGAGATCTATCATCATGCCAAATATTAGCTTTGTATCTTGAATAGGCTTGAAGATATTGGCAAGGTTAAGTTTTCGGACAGACGGACGGACAGACGGACGGACGGACGGACGGACAGACAGACAGACGGACAGACAGACGGACAGACAGACAGACAGACAGACAGACAGACGGACATGAGTAAAACAATATGCCCCCGATCTATGCGGGGGCATAAAAAAACAAAAAAAAAACAAAGAAGAGTCTGCCAGCCAGCCTTGTTTTCATGAGAAAATATAATCCTCGTTTCTTTAGTGAATAAGAGCTCGTAAGACACTCTTCAATATACATTCACATGTTTCATCTAAATGGGGCTATTCTTTAGAATTTGAAAAAAGGAATTGACAGATTTCTTTACATCTTTGATTTTCACTGTATCCTAAAGAAGGAAACATACTTGCTAAAATCTGTAAAACCAAATACATTCCGCGGACATCTCTTCATTCGTAGCATTCAATTCACTTATTTTATTTAAAAGGCTCGAAAATCGATCAAAATGCCCCACAGCGCCATTAAAATGGCTTCAAATTTTCAGTTAACAACATCGTGACAAGATGAATAATTTTGAAATGATTTCCGAATGAAATTGATTAAATGGGAGGATCCAGTTTTGAATGATATCCATGGTGGTGGTGGTTGGGTGTTAATAAACAATCGCTAATTTCGTCATTTTGGACGCACTTGGCGATGATACCACCCTTTAAAGAAATATATAGTTCCACAATTTAGAGAGAGTGATCAAAGGTCAATTTTGTCTATACAGATAATGACAAAATTGACCTTTGATCACTCACTAAAACTTGTGGATCTATACACACTTTTCTGTTCGTATGTCTTTACGCACAAATCAGACGCTTTAAAGTTGTAATTTGGCCTAGTAACTTTTTTCCAGTAAAATTTTGTCCGTGTGGTATTTGGTCCTCTTTCTGTTTGTCAAGTAGTAATTTGTCCCGGTTGTATTTTGCATGGTATTTTTTCAGGTGGATTTTGTTTTGTTTGGGTTGGTCCATAACCCATTTACATGACAGTTCATTTTTGAAAACTGACGAATCAAACAATGGAAGCACGTTTTCTTTGAAAATTTCATTTGATAAAAACAAATTAACAAAGCGATTTTTTTCCTAAATGTTTATTTCTAAAGAACAAAAATATGAAACAATAGAATATTTAGGCCAACAAATAAATATTACAAAAACTTGGACGTATAAGAGTGCAAGTATATCTTAAGAAAAGTATAAAATATTCTTTATGTGTCTCCTTTTTTCTCACAAACGAACATGAAGACAAAGGCTTTCTTGAAACTCTCTAACATATTTAAAAAAAAAATGGGTCAGAGAAAATGCATTAGGAATTATGAGCGTTACTATGATTTTAAAATTCATTCGCACAAAACTGACGTCAATCTGCTCTTTTTGGTGAGTAATAGAGGACAGAGCAAGAAGGGGGTGGGTGGGCAGGTTAAACTTTAATGCTTTCAGCATTGATAAATGGTCAATACATCGTAACTACAGCATGAAAAAGCTGTAGTTACGATGCTATGATCATTCATCAACACTATTTTTCGGCAAAGGATTTATTTTGATTTTACGCACTTGCGTAATACGCAAAATGGTAGTTATGCTCTTGTGTATTATTATCATTTTAAATCCAGAAAATATACTGAAAGGGAATTTTTTCGACTCTTGAAAGCCTGTACAAAACTTATCCAAACTTTACGCACTACCTTGATTATCATTTGTCTTCATACATCGAGTGTTTTCAATCTTGCCGCAGAAACAAAAAAAGCAAGTGTCATTATCTAATTGGTCCCATAAATTAATAGATTTGTGTAAAATGAATTACATGTTAGTGCATTTGTGAAAGTACTATATTGAAGTTATTAAAAAGTATCACCTTATAACAATATCACATCTTATAACAGAAAACATAAATTTATTTTAAGATATAACAATTGCAATGAATGAATACAATACTATAGAATCTTTGATAAATGACCCAAAAAGCTCCTTGTCATAATCTCAGTATGTAGGACAATTTCTGTTGTTCTAATCATTTTTGGATATAAGTCGAATGGCATCTTAATAAAATAATTATGAAGGTTGTGGAACCGTAATAGTTCCGCATTATTTCTGACAACATGTTCCTTCACAATGTGAACCGAGGTTTCCTAATGAAAATCATAAGAAAACCTCGGTTAATATTGTTAAAGTTTATTACTTCCAAAACGTTGCAGAACTATTACGGGTCCACTACCTAAAAAGAATTTTAATTATTCGACATAAAATGCATCTTTTTACATAAATCTAGTTCTAATATACACTACTCAAAAGTTCTAAGCGGCCTCCTTACCTTTCTCCATTTTTCACATATTTCCGCTTTTATCTTGAAATGTGAACTTTGTCTTTCGAAAGAGTGGCTATTCAGTCATCATCCTATCCAATTATTTTGTAAAATTATGCATCAATAAGTCCTAAAGACGGAATTAAATGCATGTACCCTCAATTTCAAAAGTTACAAAATTGACACTTTTAAGAGAAATTTGAATTTTCGATCCTTGAAAAACGCAACGCCTATCAATCATTTGTACTAATATCAGTGGTACAATGCCCGTGGACTTCTAAAATTAATATGAAATGCCAAAACGTTCTACACAATCCCTATCCTATCAAAAAATGCCAAAAATACCCTACCCACTAATGTTAACTTTGAAATCGAGGGTACTCCTACTTTCGTTTAATTTTAAAACATTTCTTGTTGAATTATTTCACTGAGTTTTCTCTTGTTGACTTCATAAATGATTTGGTTGTATTATTCAAGCGAAAACGATTTGAAACCATGCGGCGTTTATAACATATGACCAAAAAGGCAAGTGGCCGCTTAGGAGTTTTGAGGAGTATAAACATATATCACCTATGATTTTTAAACCCACAAATTTAGCACATTATTTGATTCACAATAATATATTGAGCTATTCAGTCTTTGAACTAAATCGTCGGTTGACATATTGTACTCAGGGGCTACAAACTAAAAGAAGCTGTATTTATGTTTCGGCCGCCTAGGTCAATCGTTTCCTTTCTCGGATTACGCCCACGCTTTCGTCTCCTCCGCATCTCGTCTCAGCCAGTAAGGGACTTTCGTGGATGGCTCGCCTTGCCCGAAATCAGCCATAGCAGACATTTGAGGGACAGGCGTCACGCTTATCCTGTTGGTGGTGTAGGTGACCAGTCTATAAAAGAAAAAAAATGAAAGTAACATTAAGATCAAACTGTATAATTCGCAAGTTCGCAATGAACATTTCTCAAATATACCTTTTATCCGAGCCGTTTTTTCGAAAATTTGGTCACTCAAATTCAAAAATGACTTATAAATAATGCTAGTGAAAGATCGCATGAAATTTTGTATCAAAACGTTGTCACACATATTTCCAGGAATGTGATTACGAATATGCGTTCTGTGCTTTATTTTGTATAGCTTATCTTTTTCTAAAAAGGAAAATTATCTAGATTAGGAACAATTTCTGCTTTTACAACAACATAAAACAATAACTTTTACCTCAATCATTCAAATTACTTTCGTCGGATTTTGCCTACAATAATTTGTTCAAACTTTTTATTTTAGCCTGTGCGTGTGATTTCAAAGAATTAGAAATGTGCGCAAAGTAATGACCCAGTCTGACCAGAGTCTTCACTATTCGTTTTGTAGATAGATAACGCCTTAAAGTATATGTATAGAGACGTCGCAGCGAACTGAGGCTATAAAGCGTAACGTAATTTGACGTTATTTTTTGTAGCGTAAAATTAGAGAAAAATCAAACGCGTTTCATTTGAAACAACTAAATGCCATATTTTGAATTATGCCAAAAGGGGAGGTTAAAAATGTAAATAACTATCATGTTCAGTGGCGTATCAAATATTTTCAGGGTGAAGAATCTCTGTAAATACGAAACAAAATTAATTTTATATAAACAGAAGCATTGAATTTCCGACAAACTAAAATTGGTATTTAAAAAGACAAAAAACGTATTAGTGTTGGTCTTGCTATACTATAAACACATCAAAACCGAGGAGAACCTTTTATTCAATTTATTCCGGTAAGTTTTTTTATTTTTACTGGCCAAAAAATTAAAAAAAAAAAAAGAAAACGGTAAAACGTGAAGCACGCAACGTAAAACGTCATTAAAATGAGAAAGCGTGACATTTATTCAGACTTTTTTTTAGCATTCTCGTATTTAGCGTTAAATTCACAAAACATAGATCGTTATATATTTTTGGAAATAATAGACTGACCATTTTTTATAGTTTAATTCTTATTTAATTTCATCGACATTTGATAAGATTTTGGTAACTCCTCGCGAAAATGGTACGGAAAAAATGACGTAATTTCAAAAAGCGTGACATTTTTTCAGACTTTTTTGCGCGAAAATATTGTTTTTAATTGAGGAACGAAAACAAACCAAATTCAAACTGAAGAAATTAAAGTCTGACCATTTTTCTTAAATGTGTTTAGATTTGACAATTTCCCTTTTTTTGTGTGATTATTTTTACGTTGAAATTTTTCAGTCGTCATTTTTTGCTTCATTTTTAGCAGCGTTACACTTTCCGCTATTTTAATTACGTGAAGAGATTTTCGTAAAATTTGATCCGAAACTTTCGAAATTCACACAGCATAAGACCCAATATTCTATGTATCTGTGTGTAAAATTTCATTATGATAAAGAGTGTATCCGCGATTTTATGGCATTTTGAACATGTATTGCAAGAGAAGCATGTTACGCGTTACATGCGCTTTTTGGCGATTTTTTTCATAATAAACTTGATAATATTTTTCATTCACAGCCATGGGTATCAGAATTTAGTGTCTATAAGGTAGAGCTATTCAGACGCTTTAAAATGATGTAAAATAGTGCGCTGTTTTAGCCTAGACAGCGATTTTTGTAAAAAATTAAACAAAAATATGACTGAATTTCATAAAATAGCCCGACGTTACTGCGACGTCTCAGATTATTAAGCAATCCTCTATTTACACTAATTATCTGTATTGCCTGCTAAATTTTTGCGCCTCACGCAGATGCTAAATTGTTGGAAATGTCACGCACAGGTTCATTTATTATTGTCTCAATGAAAAGTGTGTATAAGTATAATCCTTATTCGCCTATTTGAAGTGTGGTTTGCATACAAATGTACCGAAATCACAGCTACCAAAAGAAAATGAGCCAGTGCGTGACATTTCCAACAATTTCAAATGTGCGCAAGGCAAAACTTCTGGACAAAAATGGATAAAGCTTAAGTTGTTCTTTTTTATTTCTTAAAATCACATTCAGATTTAATACTTTTGGATCCTATATTTTACGATGAACCTAAATTTCAAATAATTTAAGATACGTTATTGCACGGATATTGGCGCCAAATAAGCATAGTGCCGATAGTTTTAGTGCGACGTCGAATTCGACGAAAACTGTTCCAACAACTTCACAAAATCGAATTTAATAAAAAAAAATCTAACCCGAATACATATCATTTTTATTTTATTAATGCAAAGCATATTCTTTTCGCTACAAAATAACGAAAAATCAGCATAGGTCACCGGACGAAATTTTGAGAAATTTCTACTTATTTACAAAAACTGAAATGAAAAAAATGAACGCCAAGTCTTCAAATTCGCGAAATAGTTAGCGTTTCGGGCCTATTTTTCTATTTGAATGTGCACAGAAATTCAACGATTAGCTCGGGCGTTCTTGGACTTTCAAAATGAAACTTTTTTCGTGAAAATCGGCCGATTAATTCAGAAAATATTTGCAAATATTGATTTTGGCGGGTCGAAAAGGGGTTGGCCCCCTTAATGACGTCACAACGTCAAATGAACGAGCTTCAGACCCTTTTCATTGCGTGTTCGCTAATACCAGCTCTTCCAATATAAATCTCAGAATTTTTGTGTGATTTTAAGAAAGTCGAAAATTCGACCATGTTATCTGTCCGCAGTTACCTTAACGTTTGTACCTCTGATACGTGTGGCGTTGTTGGAAATGTCATGCACAGGCTCAAATTTCAGTCACATATCGGTATTTCATTCGTGATCAGTGGTACATGTAGCAAGATTTCGGGAAGTAACGTTTCATTTCGTTATTGATTTTTAAACTAACAATAATACTAAACACTTTATACAATTTCATTTTTGTTAAGACCTTTCATTGTTCAGTATTTCCGCATTTCAGAATTAGTATCATTTGTAAATATTATGTCCATACTATTGTATGTTATGTATTATGTATGTATGTCGACGATGAACCTATGTGTTCAAGTCGTATTTCTGAATAAAATTCTGTTCTGTTCTGTTCTGTTCTGTTATTTACTTATCATCGCAAGCAAAGATTTGTCATATAATGGTGGTACTGGTGTGAGTGACCAGAAAAATATCAGGTGCTCTAGCCGCCGCGGTATAATTGAAAGATTGTTGAAAAACGCGTTAAACCCCATTCAAAGAAACACAATCCAATATGTTCCTTATGTTCGTAATAAATGAAATAATGTAAGGAATAAAGTGGAGTTAGAGTTCTCTGTTCACGAAGGTGTCTAGGGAAAAGGTTGATATTACGTAAAAGTCATATTATTTATACAAGAAAACATTTAGAAACTTACTTTTTCTTGAGTATAAAAACGTATCCTAGAATTCCAGCTAATACAATCACGCCGACAACGGATACCACAATGAGTGCTATAGCCCAACCTTCAAGGTCGTCATCGTCGTCATTGGTAGAATATATGCAAGTATCTGTGGAAGAATTAAAAATAGGGCTTCCTTAAGATTTATCGTTCCCAAACATAGATACCCTTATCTTTCATAGCGAACAACCACCAGAGATATCCTTTTATAATATGACCTACGTCGCGGGAGTGAAATAACTACGTCGAATATTTTTATATTACACGGGTGTTATTACACTAGTGAAATAATTATGCAAATGGGCTAAGAATGTTAAGCAACGTTTTATTTTCGTTGTAAAAATGACGTCTCTCTGGATTTGCTGACGTCATTTCACAAACAGCGATATATGCTTCGCGCAATAACTTGACAAGATAAACATCGCAATTTTATTGATTTATCTAAAAATATTCAGGTCATGATATAAATAGAATATCAAATTTGTGCTCATTAAATAAATAATTTATTAATAACGACGAAGCCTCGTTTTCATCACTTAAAAGATGAATCGTTAAATAAATTCGGTATTCAATGAACAATCATTCCATATCCTCTATGTCTTACACATGTGTAAGATCACATTTGAAAAAAAAGTCATCACAACCTCATCTAATGCTCGCAATCGCGGTATTTTAGCAACTGCACTTTAAAACAATACCATTTAATGTACAAAAGAGCGTTTATACGAGAAAAAGATTCTGTTACTCGATTTTGCTTGAGACAACCAGGGCCCCGAGGTTTTGAAATTTTTCTCATGCTCAACTGAGAATTTTGTCAAACTTTAAATTTAAATAAATGTTTGAAAATAAAAGATAATATTAAAAAGTTGTTATCTATAGCAACTTATTAATATGAATTTTTTTATGTGAGTACAATTAATGAGTATTAAATTAGAATTACGGCTTTTATCTCAAATTGAAATTTGAAAAAATGTTGAATTGAGAATGAGAAAAGTTTTATAACCTCGGGTTCTTATTTCAACCTCGTCTAGAATAGAAAAAGTTATAAAGCTCGCAAAGAATCGCTTAATTAAATTTCTAATCTAGACCCGGCTAAGGCAAGGTTGTCTCAAACAAAATCTCATCACATAATATATGTCATGGACCATTTACGCCTGTGCAACTGTGTCTAGACATGGACTGCAAAAGCAAACTTCAAAATTGAACAATTTCAGGCGTTAGAAAAGAAGTACAATGTTAAATAGTGTCAGTATATACTCACGTATCTGTGAGAAATACATGTATTAATCAAAATTTACCAACTTGAAATTGATTCTGTCCAATGACACTCTTATATAGTGTTTGAAGTGAATGAATGGGGCGCTAAATGAGCGATTTAGAATGGTTTTAATTGAGGTGAATGTCAATTTCAGGATGTAACTATCTCTACGGACACCTTCGAGGCATCCACTCCAGTTATTACTGAGCCTAGAACGCGATTCAGACGCTTATAACACTTGTATTCGAACCAACGTCATATTCCTAATGCTAAATTATGAGGTTTTGGGGTCTTTTCGAATATCAATTAGCAATTATTGTTTAAAGTTTGTGTTATCAACCCTGGATACAATGGTAATACAGTCTAAATAGAAATAATGGTAACAAAGACTTAGAAGAAAAAATAATATTGAGCACGTTAGGTGCATGATCATAAGTGGAACCTAATGTGTCCTTCAGACTCTTCTATCAAATAGAAACCCCAATATATCTTATATCTTTACATTCCAGTTAGACACACTTAAGACGTTGTACATTATTGACGTGAGCTAGCGCTGAGTCGGCAGACCCGTCAATGTAACACTAGTCGTCTATAAAACTGTATATTCCCTTAAAAATATGAAGATAATATTTTACCATTCCAGTCAAACACAATAGAGAACGTTGCACAATATTGGTAAGGTGCTATTGTTGCTAGCAGACTTGTCTTTATATCACTGGCCTTCTATAAAACAATAACTGCTAAAATATCTAGGTAATTTCTTACCATCCCGTTAATACACATTGAAAACGTTGTAAAATATTGGAAAGAAGCTAGCATTGTTAGCAGACCTATCTTGATAATACTGTCCTTGGAAATATGTACTTAATATCTTACCATTCTATTTGAAGCATTATATGACGGTGTACAATATTAACATGAACTAGCGCTGTAAGCAGATCATTCCGTTTAACACTCTCCGTCTATGAAATAATAACTCCTTATAAATATGTTAGTAAAATTTTACCATTCCTATTAAACACACTTATTGACGTTGTACAATATTGACAGAGGCTAGACTTATAAGCAGAACCATCTATGTCCGTCTATAAAAAGTAACTACTTGGAAATATGACCTAAATAGCTTAGCATTTCAGTTAAACACACTATAAGACGCTCTACAATATAAACAGGAGCTAGCACTGTTGGGGGACCAATCCGTGTAACACTGTCCGTCTATAAAACAGTATTTTCTTAGAAATATGTAGGTTTTATCTTACCTTTCCAGTTAAACACACTATAAGACGTTGTACATTATTAGTAGGGATATGTGATTTTAGCAGACCTGCCTGTGTAACTCCGTCATTTTATAAAAACAGTAACTTCTTTAAAATATGTAGGTAATAGCTTACCATTCTAATTAAAGACGCTAAATAAGACGTTGTACAATATTGACAGGAACTAGTACTGTTATCAGATCCATCAGTGTAGTGAAACACTGTCCGTCTATAAAACATTAAGTCGTTAGAAATATGTAGGTTATATCTTACCATTCCAATTAAACACGCTATAAGACGTCGTACAATATTGACATGAACTAGCACTGTTGGTAGACCCATCCGTGTAACACTGTCCGTCTATAAAACAGTAACCGCTCTGTAATCAGAAATTATACATGGACATTGTCTCTCCTTGGAAAACTCTTATTCAATTGCATAAATATGAAAAAAATGCATATCCGTGATAATATGATTTAATTGGCGCGCGTAAAATTCGGAAGCTTTGCATTCGTCCACGAAGACACTAAAATCATATAAAGTCAGTTTATTTCATCAAAGGTAGAAACTAAAATTTCGCTAGTATTGTAACGTCTAAACAGATAAGCGAGTGTTGTTTCCTTTCTTATATATCAACGGTCAAAGGGAGACAAAAAGAAAAACCACACAAAAAGAAAACTAGTAGTATTTAGATATTCTCTTCGAATTTCGAATAAACTTCTATGGTCTAGCAACTTCGTCGCTGACATGCCTTCGCAGCATATAAAGTTATATTAAAAAAGACGGTACGTAATGCAAAATGGGGGGCATTTAATAAAATAACCCCTACCAGAAGGGTGATCAATTTTGATCCATCTTGTAACGTTGTCATATTCTGACAAGTAGAGTCTAACACCACCACGAACACGGGTGAGGAGAAATTGGCTCCATTGTTACTGATGGACACGCCATATTGCTGGTTACCGTTGTTTGAAGATCTACGACGTCTTGTGGGCAAACAACACTGCAGTGAGTTGTAGGAGATAACGCTTGCAGGAACAGTGTAGGTAGCGGATAGAGTCCAGGAATATGATAAGGTTCCGACGTCTATGTTTCCGGCCTGATAAGAAACAAATAAACTTGTTAGTTATTTTGGGTATATCTACCTTTACAACTAGTATATTTTCAATCACAGGCTCTACAGCTTTTACTACACCATGAACTACATGAAATGATGTAGCTAGCGTTTGAAAATTGTACCCCGCTTTGCACCTGAGTCAAGAGCGGGGTAAGTTTTCTAAAACATCTCTGGAACATTATCGTCAAACATACAGGGCTGGGTATTCATCGCAGTACACCACAGGCATTTTTTCAGCACTTGTCCTTTACCTATGACATTAAACTTATCGAATCTTATTTTGAGTTTATCTTGAATTCATTTCAATTGAAACACTTGCTCTTGAAGGAGACATTTTGTAACAAGTTATCTTTGAATTCATGTAAAATTGAAGGTATATGTAATATGCTCGGACAGACGGACTGTCTCATGGAAACACGGACTAACGAAAGCCTCACACACTTTTGCAGCGACCTAAGGTGAAAAAATATATATTTTTTGATACATGTACCCAGCGCAAGCCGTTTTGACTAAAACAATTTTCTTTTCCTATCAGATAACTGATAAGTTTGCTTCACAGTAATTATTCTGTATTGCTTAAAGTTGTAGTTGTTACATCAAAACATGAAACCGACTGTATCAATAATTGAATAAATATCTGTGGAAAGAGAACATTGATTCAAGGGTTACAACCTAGCATAATACTCACGATATACACTTCGATTCTACACATAGCCCCATCGGAACAACCACCGTTTGTTACTTCTAAACATTCGAAAGTCGCACCAATCTCCAGCGTGCCAATGTCTGATTCTATAACAACTGGTGGTAAAGCTGTGATTAGGGTACATTCTGGACCGCCGATTCCATCAAAACAGTTGCAAGCACCTGTAAATACATACGCAGAGAAGTTGTTGTAACGAAATTATATTTTTTTATTAAACCTTGTGGTAACTCAAATGAATCGTCTCGAAAATAAAGTTCTAATTCGCAACATAGAGTTAGTTCAAATATCGTTGAATGTATGCACTTGTTGAAAGTTCTGAGCGGCCCTCTATAAATTACTCATATTTTTACTCTATATGCTTTATGCACCAGGGACACTCCAAACAGGAATCATTTGCCTTTATACTCAATTCGAAAATTCACAGAAATTGAAATACTTTGACAAGTCTTGAACTTTGCGATTTATCAAAAACGAACATTTTATTAACGGAAAGGAGTGATATGGTAACATGCTTCCTTCTTAAACCAAAATAAATGCCTTATGATAATAAGAAATGTCAAAAATACGCTACCTACAATATCAACTTTGAAATCTACGGTCCTCTTACACTCGTTTTATTTTTAATAATTCCATGTCAAATTTCTTTCCTGCTTCCTTGGTTACTTCATAATTTGCTAGGCAACACTATTCAAGTAAAAGGGGTCAAAACCGCGTTGCATTAATCACTTATGACCGCCACCAAAACGCAGATTCATATATAATACGTACTAAGTGTATTATATGAAAAAAATATCTCACGAGATTGGGAGAATTGAAAATTGTCGAGGCTCTGCCGAGATAATTATCAATTTTCACAACTGAGTTAGATATTTTTTTCATACAATACACTAAGTACGTATTATATTTATCTTATAACCTCTTTTTGTCTTCTTTTCGTTGATGTTTCTAACAGAAATGCAAGTTACTAAAGATAACCGCATTATAACATTGTTCTAAAAATAACTTTGTGATATCATAAAAAATATCATACGGGATGTTATCACACGGATATTTGTATAGTTATAAGATAAAATATTCTATTTATTGACATTGAAAGTAAAATTTTTCGTCCTTTAAACAAAGCTTTACGAATAAAAGTATAGTTACATGGAATTGGTAAAGCATGCCAAAGTAAAAGGAACTTATTTCTCCAACTTACCATTAGAACATGTGCCTTGGTTCGAACAATTTCCAACACAGTTTTCGTTCGTTAAACCAATCGCACTTCTTGGGTTTTCATCCTATCATAGACGATGGAATTTAATTTAGTTAGTATTAAAAAAAGCATGCAGAATGACAATATCATTATTCATTTATGAAAGATATTGAAGATTCGCTATTTTTTCCTAATTATTCTACCTATGACAGTGGTCGTGTCTTGACCGTTTTTAGAGAGCATACATCTTAAACAACATTTTTGTTTGATTATGCATAGGATTGTTGCTAAGAGTACAAGTTATTTTTTAAAAGTTATCTTTTTGGTGTGTCAAAATGTTTCTTTGGTCCTGATTCCAAAGGTAACATTTAAATACTTTATTTTAAGGTAAAAACAATGAAATGGTTTCAAAATTCGAAAGAACAACCTCATCTTGTCACCCAAATAGAATATTTGATCTTTCTCCATGAACATCAGCGCACATAACACCGCTTTTTTCTATTTTAGTTGTCTTACCCGGATACTATAAATCAAATATTTTTTTAAAAAAAATGACCTACGTCGCGGGAGTGGAATAAACCCGTTGAATATTTTTGATATTACACTGGCGGAATAACTATGCAAATAAGCTAAGAACTTATTGCAACGTTTTGTTTTCGTTGCGAAAATGACGTCATTATGAGGCGCAGCCTCGTTTTTATCGGTTTATAAATGACTTGATTAATAAACTCGGTATTCAATGACCACTCATTCAATATCCTCTATTTAAACTTAAAGAATTTCAAATAATTTGTAGACATTAATTTCGATGTGTCCTAAAATTGAAAAAGAAGACTTTAAACTTCAAACCACTGAAAAATTGGTAGTGGGTTGTGGACCCGTAAAAATTCCGAGACGTTTCAGGAGAAATGAACTTTAACAGTGTTAATCGAGGTTTCCTAATGATTTTCATTAGCAAACTTCGGTCTACATTGTGAAAGATCATGAGTTCCGAAATGTTGCGGAACTCTAACGGGTCCATTACCTGAAGGCAAGCAATTCTTTTCCTTTTTTTCTCAGGGTTTCCCATTAAATTGATTTCAGTGGATTAGATGGTGTCATAAAGAAGTATAAAGATCTTATTCTTTTCGGTACTAACATAATTTTCCTTGTTTAGTTTTTAATAAATTTTACATAGATCTTTAAAGAATTTAGATTTAAGTTTATTGTCGTTTTATTGTCATTTATGCAGCTTTTCCTGGAGATCGGGTCATTTATTTCTAGATAATCTATGTCGCAGAAAAAGACGCAGATCAGCTGCGCAGTCACTAGACATTTGGAAACTAAGATCCATTCGGAACATCGATCGGATATTTCTGTCAAGTGGAAAGTATCTTAGACGCAAGTGTAGTAATTTTGGGTCCTTTTTTAGGTATTTCGGCTGCTGTTTGTACTGCAGTCACTACGCTTGATCAAAACAAAACTTCTTGAATGCTTTCCGATCGTCTATGGAGATCTTTTGAGCATATCATTATTTGATAACAAAACGCAGTAAATCACTGCATTTCGTTATAATTTTAAAAAAAAACACAGCTTTACTTAACCTTTCGAAGATTTTGTGTGTTCGCAACGTCATCTTCATATTTGTGACGTCATTAAACTCACGCGCTGTCATGAATTTTCCTTATTATTCCCGAGGTCTTTTCGAATGAATCGTCGAAGGTTCAAGGTTGACTTCGATCGCCCGAGAGTTGACTACTACCCTATACGGCGTCCACCTGAAGCTGTCGTACTTACTCTGTAAACTTGGTGCCTTTCCAGGAAAGTGAGTACAAGTACTTGAAGATCGGTACACGAATAGAGGATCCAGTCTAATGAATCATTTAACTGTGACAAGATAAAATAAAAAAACATGCATGGTATTTACTATTTAGCATATAAATGACATATGATTATAAATCATAGCCAATATATATATATCTACAAAAAATCCACAAAATGACAAAATATAAGAGCCCATACTTTGTAAATTTACGGCCAAAATACAGTTTATTCAATATTTCTATGGACAGCGGAATTCTCGTATATATAACTCTATCTGCGAAAATAATTGAAAAAATGTGGAAAAATGAGATAACAGCGCACTTCCGGTTGAAATGAATACTATGATTGGTCGATCGAGTTTTTATCTGCCAGCCTAGAGCTGTAAATTAAAGACCTACTTACCGCCATGTCCTGTGCACACCATTCAATAATTCTTGTCCTCTCGTCTGTGCTGTTTATCCAATCAAAATTGAAGATTGGACAATCCCTAGTTAGACCATTTTCGCATACAGTTAATGCATCGTTATAGGTCGTGGCTCTCTGAAGTGGGACAGAGACAATAATTTATACGTAAACGAGAATATGAGAGAAATCGCATGTGGAAGAGAAACATACGAATTTTAATCTAAAAGTAATATATATGACGCTCAACATTATTACAGACACATTTCCGTATTACATAAGAACATATAGATATAGGTTACATTATCATAAAGGACTTTGTGTGTTATTTTGTTCAATCCTTTTTGATTTAAAGGATCAAAAAAATGATTCTACGTTGGTCACCACATTAAGATAGTTTTGATCATATCTTCTGACTTTTATGGAAACATTGCTTCATTTTTTTTTTTTCACGAGACGCCAAATTGTTTGCCCTAAACTCTTGCAAATATAAGTTAAAATACCTTTGAGAGACGATGACCCTTATAACCAAAGTCGCTTTGTTTTAAACCTTGTCCGGCGTGTTCTCCAAGTGCAACGAGCAGTGACAATCCATCCTCACGTGCGTATATACCATGTATCAACGGTACCATCTCTGAAACCACATCTCGCCTTCGCCTGCTACTCGTAGACCGACTGATGATCGTACCAACTCGGAAAACATCGCTATTGGCGCATGTCTGATCTTCTTGAGCTCCACATATTTTCTCGGATGACGTGTGGCTTCCGGGACATACACAGAGTTTGTGACTGTCGCTCCAGGTATTTAGGCTGGCGTGGTTTGCTGTGTTGAAGATGTTTTCCCCTGAATAGCTTGAGCCAGATCCAATACTGTTAAATGTAAAATTAGCCGTTCGTGATATTACTTACAAATTTACCTGCGGGGCATTCACAAAGATACAACAACCTTAAGACACATATTCAATACTTGAGGGGGTGAAATTCTCTATCTACAGAGCACACAATGAAAAGATGGTTTAAGATTTGGATCGGATAATCTTGAGTTTCATGAAAATTGTACGATTTTTAATGCCGTTCAAAATTTCATTAAAGAATCGAAAAGATTCAGTTAATGATGATTTTTGCTGCATGTATAGATTTAAAACGGAACCAGCGCTCAATTCCCGACTGACACAGACTCCCCAACCCCAATCTCAATCATATTCCTTCTTGCCCCGTTTTTTTCTCATATATTTATCTTTTTTTTATTCATTCTTTTTTTTGTTTACTTCAAAATTTATCACCTTTTCCCTATATAATATTTCTTGAATTATTTCATTCACATGAATTTCGTCTCTGTAATAGGAATTTCTCTTCTTTTTTTTGTATTTTTTTCTAGTAAATGATAATTAAATTATATTGCCACGAAAAATGATGTCGCTATAATCGGTAAATAACTGTCCTCTGTTATCCCTGATGTTTGAATTCGTTAAGAATGACTTTGTTTCTTTAACATTTGGAGACTGGTATTATGCATGTTCCTCTTGGGACTGGCCAACTACTAAGTTGTGAGAACTTGTGGCCAAACCCATTTGCTCATTTTGTATGTATTTATGTTAAATGTATATTTTGTAAATGTTTTAAAAATGGCAATAAAATATGTTTAAACTAAACAGCCTTGAGAAAAGACACATATTCAATACATGAGGGGGTGAAACACTCTATCTACAAAGCACACAATGAAGATGGTTTGAAAAGATTAAACAAATGTGTCTTTATTATTCTAAAAAGTCTTCCAAACAGATAATTATATGAAAAACAGTATTATTTACGTGATAATGTAATCAACTGATATGCTATACTTGTGCTTAAAAGGTCAGTTACAGTTAACAACATCGTGAAATTGACAAGGTGAATGATTTTGGAATGATTTAGGAATGAAATTGAATGAATGTGTGGAGCGAGTTTGAGTGAATGTAAAGGGAGGTAACTCTGTATCGCAAATTTTGTTCAGGATGAACAAAATTAGCGATATAGATTACCTCCCTTTAATAAAAAAAATGCATGCAAGTTCTTTACATCGCCTCCTATTTCTTCAAGAACCTATGAGAAGCTCATAATTTAAATCATGTCAGTGAAATCGCGATTTTTCTCTATCAAAATTTATTTTGAATGATGTTGTTGATTCTATATTTTTCAATGGGTTTGATCATTTTTGAATGGTTTGAGTGAGTGTTTGTAATGAATGAATGGAGCGCTGAGTGAGTGATTAAGAATGGTTTTGATTGAGGTGAATGTCAATTTCACGATGTAACTAACTGTACCCAGAACAAACATTTTTCCTCTTTCTTTCTCACCAGACACATAGCATATTTATTTTACTTCCCATGAAAGCAATTATTAATCAAAAATTACACAAATTTATATGGATCGAACACAGTAAAAAAGTACCTCCATGATGTAACCATTTCGGTTTCGCTTGTCGTTGTAGTTCCGTCACGTTTAGTGAGGTCATCGCTTGCGTCACCATTCAGATTACCACATAAACCTTGTATATTTTGAACGTCCTTGGACGTTGGTATTAAAACGATCAGCATGGCGTCATTTAGAAGTGGAAGGCGTTTTACTCGGACTTCGGTACCATAAGGCAATAAAATCTAGAATAGATAAATCATAATCTTAGTGAAAGAAAGGATAGTTGTGAACCAAAATTAATGCGAAAAACTATTCTTCAAATTAGTTACATCGTGAAATTGACATTCGCCTCAACCAAAGCACTCCATTCATTTATTCCAAACACTCACTTAGACCATTCAAAAACGCTCAAAACCATTGGAAAATACAGAATCAACAACGTCATTCAAAAGAGATTTGGAAAAAACGAGATTTTACTGACATAATTCAAACTGTAAGCATCTAATATTTTCTCGAAGAAATGGGAAACTATCTATATACATTGTTTGTAATTTTATTAAAGGGAGATAATAGATATCCCAAATTTTGTTCATCCTGAAAATCATTCACATTGTCAATTTTATGGTGTTGTTAACTGTATCATAATGTATTGGGTACTAAACACAGTACTACAAGTGACAAACCAAATAAGATTAATTCATCGATTGAGAAATAGTTTTAAATAAAATCTACGTTGGAAGAAAGCAAGCAATTTACGGGCCACCTCAATGATCGAGTGGTAAAGGCCCTCGAGTCAATATCTGAAGGTCACTGGGTTGAATTCTACCTTAACAAGGACATGGTTCTTGGAGAGCTACTTTAAGGGCTGGGTGCCCTGCCATAAAATAAGGAATCGGTGGGTATGTACTACTACCCCCCGTGAAAGCATCTTTAACTCGAAAGTATTCGAAAAAGACATTAAATCTCAACCATCGAAATCGAAGGATATTCAGTTAAGTTCTTTGACCCTGATTATACAAACGATTTTTTCGATAAGTGAAAAAAACTTCGATGACTGCTGGTTGCTTTAATTGTAATGTAAAAAATAATCATCATTGGCGTCTTTTCAAAAAGACGTCAACCTAAAATTACGCAAGATCCACCCTTCTCAATAAGCGCGTGTAATTTATGTTTCCTTGGACAGCCCTGATAGTTCTCCATTTAGAGGTAAACGTAAATACCACTGCTTATTTGATTTTGGAATAAAACGCCTTGGCACAGATTTGCAATAAAAATGTTAGTCGTGCGGAAAACAACGCCATTAGGCTACAGGTTCTCAAAAATCAGACTTCTTAAGGCAAGCCCTCGCAATTGACTTTTTTCGGAACAGACTATCCCCAACCTCTGGCACCACTACATGTATAACGACCCACGTTTTTTGTGAAAAGAAGCACGTTAGTCGGTTTCAATTTTTTGTGAAGAATATTTAAGATGCCACTTCACCTTCTCTGACTTACAAACATATATATAGAGAGAATGATATGTTAGTGTCTTAGAATATCAATGTTTTCTAGTCGAGGTTTGGAGAAATTTTCATGACGAGGCTTTGCCGAGTCATGATAAATTCTCGCATCCGAGAACAGATAACATTTATATTTTAAGACACTTACGTGTTATTCTATTTGTCATGCAATCCTTTTTTCAGCGCCTTATCAAAGTAAACCCTTAAAAATCAAAGAAATTCAGGTAGAGTGTATGCAAATTATTTCTGAAAATAGACTGCCTGATATCATGTTATTTTATCAGACAAGTGATATCAGGTGAATACAGGCTTTATTGAATGATATTTTACCGTAGTTTATATCTGCATTTAATGAAGACTACAAAATCTACTTACTGAATAAAATGTGGTTGTCAGCATTCTTACAACAAGGTTAGAACTCAGGCGATCTACGGAGGAGTACGCCGTAAAATGGTCGGTGCCGTAATGTCTTATCGTGAATACATCTTGACCGGCCCTGACGGAGACACCGTGGACACAATACAGGGATGATGTGAACTCACAGGCCTTCGTTTGTACTTGAACCTGTAAGAAAGTTTAAAAGTGTATTGTCTGATCGTGGATTCATCTTGACCGACCCTCACGGAGACACTATGGATACATGTACAAAACAGGGATGATGTGAACTCACAGGCCTTCGTTTGTACTTGAACCTGCGAAATACCTGAGACGTAAAATATTTGGTCGAGAGATCATCTTGAACGGTCCTCAGGAGAACACTTGCACAAGATATACTCTGGTCTTGATTTCGACATACAACTATATCATTTTGCACATTTCGAACGGCCCTTATTGCGACAATATCATGACAAAATACATTCTGGTATTATGCCCTCGGATTTTGCCATTTGCATATAACTCCTTCTACACCAGACTTTATTCATGTACGTATCAACGTGACAATAAAATTATTTCATAAATATTATCAGTTCCCGACGAAAAGCACTTGACTCCAGCTTAATTAAGATGCAATTGTGCGTTTTTCGTGGCCTAACGACGTTTTGGGGTAAAAAAACTTACTTCTGCATCATATGTCGTATGTCTGTACAATATGAACTCTCCTTCACTCTGACCCATAGTGTAATCTCTGAAATGGAGCAACGTATATTTCATGCATATTGCCCTGGCAGGACGGAGCCTAAGTGACGGGTCGTTGAACACTAGGTTAAGGTTCATGTAAAGTGTTTGAGGCCCAATTTTCAAACACTCCATTTGCCAAGAAAAAGCAGTATGTCCAGGTATATTATATATCAAAATGAAGCTTTTCATAAGCATAAACAGTTAAGCAACACAAGACTGCCATAGCTTTATCGGTATAGCCAAAATATTGTGGAAAAGGGTCATATTGTACAGAACAAGCAACTGAAAGACTGTTGGATGAAATTGGCCAAAATTTGAACAAAGTACAGACTAAAGTACTACCAAGGTACTACTACAAACGTTGGTATAAAACTCGAGCCCTAAACGTAGTTATGCAAGCAATTTATTTTGACTTATTTTAAAAACACATATGTCATATATGTCATTCTAAGTTTGTAAACGTGTAGATCTTTTCAAGGTATGATGTGTTATCACAACATAAATGGACATTAATAGTTTATATACCTGTAAGGTTGTTTAGCAATATATCGATTTCTATTTCACTGAATGATAAATTTATAGTTATTTATTATAGATCAACACCCTAAGAACTGTTACAACCGACAAATACCTCTGCATGAAAACATGTTAAGGATTCGCAATGAAAATTGTTAAGGCGTCTGCTAATTTGTTTAAATGCATGTCGGTTTCGACATTATTTTTACAACCAGAAGATACGTTAGACTTTTTATATATTCCTATTTCCATTCCTTAGATAAAGAATAATCCTAATCGAAATATTTTTGATATTGATATTTCGGTAAAAAAGAAATTTGAGGGAAAATTTGATGGAAAAACAGTGTTTTGTCTACTTCTTTTTGGATTTTTAGTACAGAAAGAAGAAATATTGAAACATTTTATCTGTTTGGCGTTAACCCCCCCCCCCCCCAAGTCTTCTCTATTATACCCGTTTTCTAAAAGAAATGACTTCTATTTCGAAACTTATATGCATTATTTTAATTTTATGCGTATGTTACGTACTCTGCCTAATTCTTTTGGTAAGTTGCAGTATCTTCACTACAGCGTTACAACCTCTGTCATTGCTATTGCATACAAAAATCCCAGTTTTCTTGACGCTAGGATTTTCAAAAAACACAAATGAATGTGCAACGTTATCCGAGTTATCTTATATTTAAGTCTTTTCTGCGAAATACTAGGTAGATAGGGAGAAAAGTCCCAAAACTTTATTTAATGCGATATATCTAAAAATGACACTCAGATCTCCTTTTTAATTTATAAAAAACAGTATGGCTTCCTTCTTTTCAATTATATCTGTCTTATTTTTAGGATAAGAAGGCACTCGCAAATGTTAATTATACGAATGCCTATTCATGGAAGTCTAATCAACTTCGTAAAACATTCACCTGCTTAAAATGAAAGGAATCTGGTCAAGAAAGTGTAAGCTTAAAATCCCCAAATCGAAATGGATTGAACATTCTCAAAATCATCGGTTTCAATCTCTTCTACAAAATGACGGTGTGACGATTTTCTCAAATATGAAACTTTTGTTTAAATAAATCTACATTTGCTGTTTTAAAAAATGAAATAAATGGGGTAGTTGTGCTTATTTATACCTAAATCTGTTAACAAATAGGTACCATCAGCCAAGAGTTTTCTTTACATTGCTTTTGAAATTAAACGGAAAATATAACCTTGAAGTGAAATGATTTAAAAATATAAATCGAAGCACTAAAAGGTCCTGTTTCGCATTTTTATTGAAAATGGACACTAACTGCATTGAGTAAATACGGGAAATGAAGGGAAAAGAACCTTTATTCGGTCTATATAAAAAGTCAATCAAACCTATCAAAACTATCCCCGAGATTTGTACAAAAAAGGTCAAAACAGCTAGCCATGCTCTGATCTAAAGTATTTTCTGAGAGGATAGACCTGCCGAATTACTAGGTGACTACAGTTTTTATCTTTTAATTTTTTCGAAATCACAGGACGTCCACGAGAGCCTGGAACGCTCTAATGCCTCCTTCCCTGCAAACAAGTTCAAGAACTGGTTCTAGAATGTGAATTTGAATTCAAGAACAGTCGAACTAGCTATTGAACCAGTTCTAGAACTAGTTTTTGAACTTCTTGTACTAGATATTGAACCAGTTCTTAAATTCTAGTTCAAGGGTTGGGATAATTTCACCCGTTATCAAAAGGCCCCTTTGCATTAATACTTCACCACCCTGTCTGTAATGCTACAACGCGTAAATTGTAGTCAAATATTGTAGTCAAATATCCTTAATTTCCCTTTTCCTTTGATGTTTTTCGAACTAACTTCAAAAAAAAAAAATTCTGATGTTGGTATAATCATAATTTGAAAGGTTGGAGTAAATCGGATAGAGATTGTAGATTATTTTTGGAAAATAAGTGTAAGTTAACAGACGGGCGGACGGTTAGACATACGGACAGACAGGAAATCATAGCTAGAATAGCCAATAAATCACATTCAAATAATAAAACCTAAGAAATGTATTCCATAAGAATCTGTAACCTATATAAGTGATGTAGTTACTATACTGTAACACTCTCTGTCATGCACCGTAACATATATTCTATTTTATTTTTTCGATTTTTTTTATTTTCAGTTGGATAATAGGGAGGAAAAATATTACCAATTATTTCAATTGGAATTATTATTTGAGATCGCATGAATTTCCAATATGAAACGCAACCTAAAAGCTTTTAATGCCTTTACTTTGAAAAATGGCACACATTACATCTAATTTCCCTTTAATCTTCAAAGTTCTAGTTAATTTCAGGATAAGATATGAAAGTAAATGATTATGCGGAGTATCAGACTGTAAAAGCTACACTTGGCTTTTTTAAATTCGATGGATAATGACATTATTTTGAAAGGCGTAGCGATTTTATTTTCCGTAAGTACAGAAATCGTGATTGTTTTCATTGCGAATCCTTAACATGTTTTCATGCAGAGGTATTTGTCCGTTGTAACAGTTCTTAGGGTGTGATATCATTGAATTAAAAAAACTATAATTTGAAATAAATCCGAAATTATTTCACAATATTATGGTGTGCTGTTGCACCATACCTAACATCTATTTTGTAAACAGATCAAACTGGTTTGAAAAGTATGTTGACAAAATAAATGGAAATTGATTGTTTCAAAAGAGCCTTTTGAGACCGAGATTTATATCTAAGGTTGTAGTAGTACCTGGGTGGTACTTTAGACTGTACTTTGTTAAAATATGAGCCAATTTTATCCAACCGTCATGCAGTTGCTTGTTCTGTACAAAATGACCCTTTTCCACAATGTTTAAGCTTTACCGCTATAGCTATGGTGGTCTTATTTTGCTCAACTGCTTGTGCTCAAAAATAGCTTCATTTTGATATACAATATACCTGGACATACTGCTTTTTCTTGGCTAATAAAGCGCCCTTAAATTGGGTCTCAAACACTTTACATGAACCTTAAGGTAAATCAGATTTTATGTACAACTACTTACTTCTTTAAACAGTCGAAAAAATAAGAGACCGTATACTCATATGCTCGTTACCAAACCCTCTTAACTTCAGCTTGTCGAAGTTACGAGGCTTCGCTAACCAAACGATGAAATGTGTTCCCTTTCACCGAGCGCGTAAATCCCTTTGGTTTTAGGGTACTGTTTTTTTTGCATACTTTAACGATAACTGCGGACTTGTTCTTGAAAATCAAAGCACTGAAAGTACAGAAGTTGGAAGTTTCTGGTGACATTGCGGTAAAAATAACGAGGTGAAGAAAGAAAGTATTCATTTAAATATTTGATAAATGTAAAATGTTTCGACCAAAATTCGGATCCTGATGGCGGCACGAATCTTTGCAGACTATTCTCTCCCCTATTGGTTTATAATCATAGACCTATGCGAGATAGCAGCTGGAGGCTAGAAAATGATTTGATGGTAGTGCTTATGAGAGAAATACCAAGCAATACCAGGAATCCATTGTTTAATGCTCCAGCCGCAGCGATAAAACTGAAAATATGTTGAAAAGGCGTAAAACCCAAACAAGCAATCTTTTCAAATAAGATACGATTATCTTCACTCGAGACGAATATCTGAAAGGATATGTGCCATCGTCGAGGATAAGGGTAGTTAACTTCGGTTAACACTGTCAAAGTTTATAACTTCGGAAATGCTTCGGAACTAAAACCGGTCCACTACCCTAATATCGAGACCTCGTAATTGTAATCCGACATACTATCAACTGCTCTTATGACGACAGACTTTAATAGATTTACGTGTCTTTGGTCTCTGAGAGTTGGATCAACTTACCTCGTGTCAAATGTATTAATACGCCCAGACGAGGAAATGGTGCAGTCTTTGAAGGTCAAATCTAGTGGCTCTGTCACGGTTACCTGAAAAAGGATGCGGGGCATTTTATGTCAGCGGAAAAACTACTGTAAGTGCTAATAAATATGAAGACACAATAGTTGTTTGCTTACCGATTTAATAAATGTCTGTCGGTCTGTCGAAATAATAGACGGAAAGTGTAGACAACAAGCGATCTTATAAGCTGCTGTTTAATCAAACTTGATCTTTGTCTAAATTGATTTCCTAATAAGGAATGTCATTAGGTAATTTATAAATGGGTTATTCCCTTTGCGCCAAACACCATCTTTTGTTTATCAAACAGTACAGTAAAACGCACAGGTAGCCAACACGGGTGGGGATAAAGTAATTTTATAAAAAAAAGATTACCATAAAAAATATTAGACTAATTTTTTAATCATAATGTTTAATATAGACAAGGTCCCGAAATACCCTCAATTATGCAAAGAATCTGCTCGGCCAAGATCGCGCAACTCCATTTTACACCTGTAAATCTAGCTTAAATACGATGCTATACTTAAATCACTGATGCATTTCATAGAAAATACTTTTTCCTGTCACTCACAATCTAATACTTTTCAGAAATGCCAACAATTCAGTTCATATTTACTTTTCGAATTGGAATCTGGAGAAAACATTTCTGCGGGTGGCCATTTTTTGTTTATAAACTTTTGACCAATTGCCTGTTTCAACTAAACTGTAGCGTCTGGAACATGTAAATTCTCTTCTTGATATATAAAGAGAAATGAGATTTGTATCATTTCTTTCGAAAACTCTACTCTACATAATTCTCTTTATACTAAAGTTTTGCTGTGGTAAGTTTGATTGATGTCATCGACAAGATATCAGAAGTTTGAGCGCTTGAATTCTAAATTTAGACCGAAGTTCTTAGTAAACATTCGACTAAACTTACAGCGATTGTTTGTGAAAGTTCACCATTCCAAGCTGGCCGTCTAACTGATGACCCCGTGACCATGACCTTTACCCTCAAAGTGAAGGAATTCCTGAGACTGTACTGGTAGTCATTCTTCGTTGTGACCAAGAACGTGAGAGTCTCTGGTGACGCGACGATCGTACCTCCAGACGCGTCGGACGTGGATTTTACCCTTCCAGATTTACCACAGGTTGCCTCACCTAGTACAGCAATCGTTGAATTTGTGCAAGAGTAGTCGTTCGTTATGTCGTAAATGAGGAACTCCAGAGCACATCTTTCGTCGTTATAGCAACCGAAATATAAGTTGTTCAAAATAGAAATGGTGGCTGTGCTACCTCTTTGGAAGGAAACTGAGGACGTCTGAAGCTGTATAATAACCAAATATATAACAAAAAATACGTATATCATTTGAATATAAAACATCCTTTCCAAAATGAAAAAAGAAGATAAATCTGTTTAAATAAGAAAAAAACTAAGATAATTCAATGAAATGTCTTAAGATTGAGTTTAGAAACAAACTAAAGAAAAGATAATCTAAAAACTGAGCTTTTGCAATGTGCGAGTGTTCGTTACTCAAACCTTTTTACCGAAGGCTGCAGGCAAATCATCGTTTCGCAATCGTATAAATGATGGCTAATGGAAAAACAAGCAACATGCTTGTAGCCAAGAAAGAATGCCTAGACTAATACTTGTACAAACCTGCACTGGAATGATGCTCGAACTTTCCATGGCATTGACAATCACAGTCGTGCCGTCTGATCCGAGAACACTGACGCTACACTTGATCTAGAATGAGAAAAATCTGCATGTTATCTTGAAATAAAGTCAAATACGATATCAACTTTTAGAGCAGATGGATAGCTCATGACACTGCTCTCAAGCCCGCAATGTTTTTGAGTTTAACTTTAAGATGTGACCTTGGCCTTGGAGCTATTCGGAAAAGTATATCGAATGGCAAATCTCTATGCATAACACGAGTCTTTGATTTTGAAGTGTGTCATTTGATTTTAAAAGCCATGCTTAAATATGGGAGCAATAGCCAAGACAAATTCTGTCGGGCGGCCATACAGTTAAAAACATCGAGAAATTAACAAGTTGAATGTTTTTGGAAATATTTCGGAATGAAATTGAATGAGTGTGTGCAGCGAGTTTTGAGTGAAACTAAAGGGAGCTAATCCAATATCGCTAATTGTATTCAAGGTGAGCAAAATAAGCGATATTCATAACCTCCCTTTAATAAGATGTATGCACTTTTCTGTTTGTACGACTTCGTGGACCAACCAGATACTTGAAAGTCCACACCAGCCCATTAAATCATTGAATTTACGGATCGATTTGAATTTATTGTTGAAAGGCTTGAACGAGTTTTAAATGTTTGTTGAATGATTTCGCAGCGTTTTTGATCGGTTTGAGTGAGTGTTTGGAATGGATGAATGGAGCCCTGGGTGAGCGATTTAGAATGGTTTTGATTGAGACGAATGTCAATTTCACGATGTAACTAACCGTACCAACTCGGTGACGCGTCACTGAACTTACGCACATAATCCATCTTATTATGGTGACAAAAGTTAGCAACATCGTGAAATTGACAAGGTGAATGATTTTGCAATGATTTAGGAATGAAAATGAATGAGCATGTGGAGCGAGTTTTGAGTGAATTTAATGGGAGGTAATCCAATTTCTCAAATTTTTTTCAGGATGAACCAAATTTGCAAACTTGGTTACCTCCCTTTAAAAAAATGTATACACGTTCTATGGATAGCTTTCTTCAAAAACCTATTAGACGCTTTCCATTTGAATAATGTCAGTGAAATCGCGACTCTTCTCTATTCAAGTCATTTTGAATGACATCGTTGATTCTTTATTTTTTCAATAGGTTTCAGCTTTTTTGAGTGGTTTGAGTGAGTGTTTGGAATAAATGTATGGAGCGCTGAGTGAGCGATTTGGAATGGTTTTGAATGAAGTGAATGTCAATTTCACGATGTAACTCACTGTAGTTTGGTCCCTGTGAAGCCTTTGTGTGTTTCTTTCCGTTTATATATCGTCGCTACCGTAGTATATGCCCATATAGGGGAATCCCCCAAAAGACGGTTAGTTACGGGGGATAGTGCAAAGCATCTGGATTGAGGTAATTTTTCGAAATAACAAAGCATTATTATTAAATTTCTGTTACAGTGCACCAAATAATAACCAAGACTGGATTGATGTTTTTGAAGAGCAGTTGAATTTCGCGGAAAATTGCAAAACTGATTTTGTATTGTTAGGTGACTTTAATATAAATTATTCACCACCCTTAACTTATAGCAATTCTAAATGGGCTATGTTAGTCCGAGACTTTGGTCTTCACCAACACATTGAAACGCCCACAAGAATCGCGAAAAATTCCGCGAATATAATCGATCATATTTATAGTACGTGCCCGCAATTTATACTTGAAACTTTGGTTCCTGACATAGGAATAAGCGACCATAATCCCATTGCACTAACGTACAAATGCAGTGTTTCAACAGAAAAACAAAACACGCTCAAAACAATGAGATATCGATCATTTTCCAAGTTGATAATGGAAAATTTTATTAATGATTTATCTTTTATACATTTTGACGTAATCGAAACTTTATTAAGCCCAGACGAAGCATTGAAATATTTCTACTCTTGTTTGAATGACATTCTAGATAAGCATATTCCTATGAAAGAAAAACGAGTTAAGAGATTGAAACAACCGGATTGGTATAATGATGACATCAAAATAGCAATATCGGAACGGGATAAATTTAAACGATCGAGGAATTGGAAAATGTATAAAATTCATAGAAACAAGGTTACGGCAAAAATAAGAAAGAGTAAAAAGGAGTTTTTTAATAAAGCAATTCAAAATCAATATGACCCTAAAACTTTATGGCAAAATCTAAAGCATATTTCTTCTAATGATGTTACCGAGTCCCAAATACCTTCCAGATTATGTATCAGCGATAGAGAAATAGAAGGCACTGAACATGTAATAAATGAACTCAATACTCATTTTTCAGATATTTTCAAAATAGTAAAGAAGGTTCCTTTAGATACAGAAATGTTCAAAAATTTAAAAAATCACCTTGATGTAAAATTAGAGAATAATTACTTTGATATCAAGTTCATTACACCACTAGAGGTTAAAAACATGATTGAAAAGTTGGACTCTAAAAAGTCGTCGGGAATCGATAATATTGGGGCTAATATATTGAAATTATGCAAAGGCTTTATTTCTGTACCAATCTCAAGTATTTTCAATAACTGCATATCGAAAGGCATTTTCCCGACAGAATTCAAAAAAGCGAATATCACTCCTATTTTCAAAGGTGGCGAAAAGAGTGACCCAAACAATTATAGACCAATTTCTATTTTACCTACATTATCGAAAATTTTTGAAAGACACATTGCAAATCAGCTTAAAGATTTCTTTAAAAAATTTAATATCTTATATGCTCGTCAATCTGGCTTCAGGGAAAACCACTCTTGCCAAACAGCACTTACTCATTTAATAGATTCTTGGTTAACTCATATTGACAATGGAAATGTTATTGGATCAGTTTTTCTTGATTTCAAAAAAGCATTTGATCTTGTCGATCATGATATACTGCTTTATAAGTTAAAACTGTATCATTTCTCAAACGACACATGTAATTTCTTTCATTCATATTTGACTAATAGATTTCAAGTTGTAAAAAATGGAACAAAATCTTCCGAAATGAGACCTGTATCATCTGGAGTACCCCAGGGATCTATTCTTGGACCCATTTTATTTTTGCTTTATGTTAATGACATACCATTAAATATATCCTCAGATATTGACATGTATGCTGATGACGCAACGCTCCACAAGTTTGGTTCAAATACAATAAAAATTAACGAGACCCTACAGGAAGACCTTCTTAAGGTTGAGCGCTGGTGTCACCTCAACAACATGGTTTTAAATCCTAAAAAAACTACGTGTATGCTAATTGGAACAAAATTCAAACTTAAGCAATCTCAAAAACTAAATTTAAAAGTTTTAGATAATCAAATAGAAAATGTTTCTTCTCAGAAACTTTTAGGAATATATATTGATAACACCCTTTCCTGGAAAATTCATATTGATAAAACTTGTGTAAAGTTATCGTCTAAATTACATTTACTGAAAAGAATTAATCATTTCTTAACCCCTGAAATGAGACAAATCTTTTACAATTCATATATAACTCCATGCTTTGACTACTGCTGTATAACATGGAATCAGGGATCGTCTGCATCCATAAATAGGATAACCAAAATTCAAAAAAGGGCAGCACGGATCATTCTAAGTAAACCTAGGATGTCGAACACTAAAGACAATTTTATTGAATTAAAATGGTTAACATTTAAAACTCGATGCATATATTTCACCGTTTTGATGGTATTTAAGATAATAAATGGATTAACTCCTTCTTATATGTCTAATCTCTTAAATCTAAGTAGCAATAATTTTTATCTTCTAAGATCCGAAACGAACAATAATATTTCTTTGGAATGTATACCAAAAACGGAAAACAAGAAAAAAACTTTCTCGTTTAGAGGTATGAAGTATTGGAATTCACTCCCATTACACTTAAGACAAATATCTAACATCAAATGCTTTAAGAAAAGATTAAAAGAATATCTGATATCTATGAATGATTTTTCGTAAGTTAAATGTGTATGTCCGGATCTATATATTTAGTGTGAGTGTATGTGTGCTTTGCAATGCTATTCAAAAAAAGTGTTAGTTATTCGTGTGCGCGTGTTTGACGAGTATGTGTGTGATTCATTACATGTTATTTTGTTATTCGAAGGCCTTATTGTAAATAAGCTAATCATTATGCTGTTTGATTTATGTGTATGATGATGTCTTAATAAGTTACCTTCGTTAAATAAAGATTTTATTATTATTATTATTATTATTATTATAAAACGTGACGAAACTACTGCTGAGATCCACCATTGTTCTTTAACGTGCTTAACGTGTAAAGCGTCGTCTCACGGGACCTCGGTTAAACGTCTCTTCCAAAATACAATTGGTTTGTTAGTATACCAGCCCGGGAATTGAACCAACTTTCAATTGATTTGAAGTTCAGTACTCTATCGACTGAACTAATCGGGCTGACCAAGGTCGATGGTTTTTACACTCTCGAAATTGACCTTTTTCGCCTAACCGGTTCGGTTATATTATTCTAATGAATTATCTTTTATGATAACATTTTTGAAATACAATACTGATTTTTAGATTTAAAAATCAAACAATGCGCACTATTTGAAACTCTTTTTTGAAATATAGATCAGAATTATCTTGAGATATATAACTCGACTGAATAGAACAAATTTTAAGGTTTTAAATCAAAACAATTATATAACATGTCATGTATACAGTTCCTCGGCATTGGGCGAAATTATTGACATTTTTACCTCCGCTTAAAAGAATAATTACGTACTTACCAATTTGTGTGTCTTCACACCAGCAAAAAAAGAGTTGATTTATTTGATAAATCATAATTGAATGGAGCAGAGACCGAGCGATTCAGAAAGCTTTTGATCGAGGTAAATGTCATTTTCAGGATGTTACTATCTGCAATATCACAACTTATTGTCCGAGCCTTCAGAGGCTGCCTCCACGCATGATTTTTAATCGACGCGCTACCAATCGTCTGAGCTTTGACGATTCATTGCGAGGTGTCCGTAGTCTTGAGGTAGAGCGTCAGCCTCTTGACCACGAGCTTACGAGTTCAAGTCCCGTGATCGGATATCGATCTTGGTATTTTTATTGGACTACACTGCAGAATCCTGGGGAATTGATATCAGTTGAAAAAAATCCCAATCGCTGTAAAATTAATAGGTTTAAACCAGACTGTATAGTGCATTATCTCATGATTATACAAATATCCGTGTGATAACATCCCATATACGAGGGGTGATCCAGAAGTTCGTATAATTGTCCCATAACTTTGGCAATTCTAGCCTGTTCAGTGTAAATTTTTCAGTGTGTGAAGCTAAGTATCTGGCACGAATACAAATGTTTTTATTTTTTGAAAAATTATTTTAAGCGGCCTTGAATTTCGTTACCATAGTAACATATGTAGTGATAGGCGGGGGAGCGTAAGAAAATCATGGAAATCTATTACATAAATCAATTTATCTGAATGTTTTCGTAAATTATATTTTAAACTTCTTACTAGAAATAAATAAGACATAATAGGGAATCAATTGCCATAATTTAAACATTTTTGGAAGAGTTTTAATGGACACAGATTATTTTCAAAAACACTACTTGCGAGTGAATAGTGACCTGACGTCAACACCAAAATGTGAATTCCGTTTATTTCTCGAATTTTGTTATGGTCATGAGTCAATCACAACCCTAAACATTTCAGACAATTTGGAAAAAAATATTATTATGTCAAAAAGAGAAGTTTTTCTTTAATTACTGTAGGTATTCAAAGAAAATCGGGCTTTATTTGAGGATAAAGAATGGTATATTGGAGTTTTAACGAACGAAGTCGTCCCGATTGATCCTCTATATTATCCAAACATCAAAGCCTAGCATCTGTGGTTACACTCCATTATAAAAACTATTTATATAGAAATTGTAGACAAATTTGAATCCCAAATGGAATGGAGATACTTTATGCAGCTAAATTTATTAGGCGCAGAAAGGCATGCGAGTAAATGGATACTATGTGGAAAAGAGTTTATAATGACGTCGCATTCGACGTTCTTGCTCCCCCGCTTACAAGTAGGGTCTATGTATCTAAATGTCACTATATAGCCGCTATGTGACTTACAAATTTGAAAATTTCCACATTTATAACACAGATGTTGCATTGAATAGATGTATATATCTTTCATTTTGATAGTCATCTTTTCTGAAGATTCATAACCCCATTTTATGAATTTCTGGATCAACCCTCGTATGTTATTTTTTATGGTATCATATGGATATTTGTAGAACATTGATACAATGTGGTTATTTTTGGAAACTTACATTTCTGTTAGAAACATCGACGAAAACAAGGCAAATAGAGGTTATAAGATAAATATAATACTTAGTGTATTGTAAAGAAAAAAACTTTAACTCGGTTGTGTTAATTGATAATTGTCTCGACAGAGCCTCGACAATGATCAATTCCCCCAACCTCGTAAGATCTTTTTTCTTATAAAACATTTAGTACGTATTATATAATTACTCATGTACATTAGAGCATGTAATTTGCCATGTAATATCGTCTTATTTTCAACATTCAAATTCATAAGTTCTATTTTCTTACCTCTGAGTCGAGCATAAATGTTGTAATTTCGGTGTCTTTAAGGACAATCGTGCTGACGTCAGTGCTTGCGTCATACGTAGCCCTTTTGACTTGGCTCCTACCAACAGTCCTATAGATAGAAAAGGTAATTACAGTTAAGAACATCGTAAAGTTTACAAGATGAATGTTTTTTTTTTTATGAATTTGCAATGAAATTGATGACTGAGGTCTGAATTGAACAAAGGGAGTTGACACAATATTGCTAACTTGGCCTACAATATGAACGAAATAATCTTCCCTTTAATAGAATATACACAAACGTTCTATATGTCTTCAAGAAACAAAAGCACAATTCAAGTCAGTGATAACGACGAATTTAGTTTTATTTTGTGATTGGGCGCGTCTTTAATTGTTTTGATTGAGTGTTTTGAATTAATGAAAGTAATGAATTTTTGAAAGGATCGCTTATTGCATGATAAAGAATGCTTTCAATCGGAAGTACTAATTTCATGATGTTATTAACTTTAGAATCGTCAGGTTCGAAGGGAGCATTTTGAGATTGATGTGTATGAATGCAAACCTATTTATGTATCTTAATCTAGTAGATATGCAGATTGAAGTAAGCATACTAGTAGACGGGCGATCGGCAAACCAAGACAAAAGATTGTCAGGCTGTTAGAACAAACAGGTCTTTTCAACTTTGGCAATATTATACCTTGTACTGAACAGAGGAGGGGATGTAAAACAAAGTTGCAATTTTTGATGATTTTCGAAATTATTGGTAGAACTAACTTTCCACAGAAACGAAACACATATATGGTGTACACGGACTAACGGACTACACATATCGAATAATCAGTGCAGACCTATTGTATTTGTGATCCGTCAAGCGAAAAGGGACCATCTGGGAACTCTGTAAAATGAGTATTTGAAAAAGAGATTAGGACCAGCATTGTTCAACCAGAGGTCGCATTTCAAAAATTCTTTCACTGGAAGGTAGATTTATCATTCTAGATTAAGGAAATGAGCCCACATTGCGAAAAGGTTCGACCATAGTCAGTCTGCGCAAACCGCGCAGTCTTACTAGGGTCGACACTTTACGCACTACCCAGATTGTCCCTTTTCGCGTGACGGGTCACATTTGTTAATGGATTTACATTACCAAATGCTTTGCGCTTACCCATCGATATATCACGCCACGATGCTTTTTTGCGGTAATTAAAATTCTAGATTCTGTGGTAATTACCCCAGTATAGTTATGTTGAACACTTTCTTCATTTGCGAACCCCCCCCCCCTCAAATTTCAACAAGTAGTTATCGCCTATATACAGACTTAAGCGTTTGAAATAACAGCCCGAGCTTGTAGTGGGGATCTGTTTGGTTAGGGTGTCAACCAAAGTTCGTGTTAAAAGACGAAACAAAAACAAATTAGTGTTATAACACTTGCCAGCAAAATAACAGCATAATGTTGTAACACTTGTCACCAAAGAAAAACTGCGAGGCTACCAAAACATTCCAACTACAGATTATCATAGATTTTTAATGATGATATTATATGTATATAAAGAAAAAAATTTGCAACATCCGGTTTGCAAAAAAAGTAGTTCTAAATAAAGACGAACTGTGGTAACTTGGCGCATTAGAGCATCCGAAAAAAAAATGTCAGTAAACATTATCATCCTTAATGAAATAGAAAATATGTCATTATTCATTCAAATCAGCAATTTCATGCAAATTATGCTTTGTAACAAGAATGACTTTTTTTCAACAATTATTCTTACATGAGTACCTATTGCTGCATCTACAAAGCTATGTGAGATTTTAAACTTGTCATTGTCTCTAATCCGAGACTTACTATCGCACAATATGTACAGTCAATACTGTGTAAATTTACACACAATATATGGTTGCACATTGGACCGATAAATCTCTCTTTTCAAATATGATTTTGGATCCTTTACCAATGACATAATTAAGACAGTGCGATATATTTCCAACAATTTTGCCTTTTCACAAAGCGAAGAAAAAGACCAGCCTGTACACATATTCTGACCAGAGTTGTCACTATGTGCTCGGTAGATTGATGAACTCATGGCGACCAGCGCCCGATATACATGTATCCCCAACAATATCCCATTCTAACAAAGCAAAGACCACTGTTGATTGTGTAACTTTGATCTGATTATTATTAACACAATCTGGTTAGAATTCAAGACTTCGTGTGTACATGGGAGGTTAAACATTCCTCTATTCTGAATTAGAAACTAACGGGCAACAATTACCCTCTCCTAACAATTAAAAACTTTCTATTAGGCAAATTCTGATGTACAAAGACTGTCAAAGTAAACATGAGGGCCAAAGTGGCCCTTAATCGCTCACCTGAATTAACTGTCTTAAAATTGTTTAATGTGGGTTTTGAAAAAGGATGATGATTGACTGTCACTAAGCTGAACAATACTGTTGCTTCAAAAAAACTAGAGGATATTTTTGGCTAATGTTTATGTTGCTTTGACAAAATATGTGGCCTCTAGAATGCATACAAGGATTTACTATAATTTCGGGACCAAGCTTTTGACACCCTGTTGACCAAATAGCATCAACTCAACCATTCTGTCTGAGCGAATTTCAGAGAACACACAGGGTTTTCTTAAATTCGACCATGTGACCTACTTTTTGACCAAAGTTTATGTAATTCGAACTCGTCTGAGATATTATGAAGACAATCATTCTGGCAAAATTTTAGGTTTGTCAGACAAAAATGTGTCATCTTAAGTGCATTCAAGGTTTTTCTAAGATTTGACCCTGTGACCTAGTTTTTTTTTAACCCAAGTTGACCCAATTTTGAAATCATCCGAGATTTTATCAAGACAACAATTCTGACCAAATTTCAGGTTGATAGGGCAAAAAGTGGCCTCTAGAGTGCACACAAGGATTTTCTAAGATTCGACCAAGTTGTTGACACCAAATCCGCCCTAAATGTAGGAAGAGTTGCCCTCATAAAATGAGGACGCGTGGACGTACAATCGGACTGACGCCGGGGCGGACGGAGAGACGGAGAAGATTTTATCAACGTAAGCCCGTCTTCGAAAACGTCTGAGATTGATATTCGAACTTTAAAAAAAACTACTTACCAGATAACCCTGTATAAATATGGACTAACCATGTTTGTGAAGTCGCATCTAAACTGAGTGACGGGTATACTGCCTTCATATTTAAACGAAATTTCTGTCAAAACTACGGAATTCAACAAACCTGCAAATATACATGTAGAAACACAGCATTAATAATTTTCTTAAAAACTGTTTAGATTTATAATGAAAGTAAAAGAATTTCATTTCACGTGAAATATAGCATCCAAGAGAACGTAAATGTAAAAAATAGTATCTTCCAAATATTGATTTATTTTAGGATAAAAAATAAAGATCAACGCGATAGACTATAAAATTCTTACTGGATGGTGAATGTGTTTTAGGATCACTTATTGTTGTGGCAGATGTTGGAGGTGCCGACGTTTTAGGAGCACGTGTTGTTGCGGCAGGTGTTGTAGTAGCCGACGTTCTAGGACCACGTGTTGTTGTGGCATTAGTAAAAGGGATTGACGTTCTAGGGGCACGTGTTGTAGTAGCAGATATTGTAGGTGCCGGCGTTCTAGGAGCACGTGGTGTTGTGGCAGATGTTGTAGGTGCCGGCGTTCTAGGAGCACGTGTTGTTGTGGCAGATGTTGTAGGTGCCGGCGTTCTAGGAGCACGTGTTGTTGTGACTGATGTGGTAGGTGCCGGCGTTCTAGGAGCACGTGTTGTTGTGGTAGATGTTGTAGGTGCCGGCGTTCTAGGAGTTGTTGTGGCAGATGTTGTAGGTGCCGGCGTTCTAGGAGCACGTGTTGTAGTTGTAGTTGCAGTTTTTGTTGGTGCCGGCGTTCTTGGAGCGCGTGTTGTTGTGGCAGATGTTGTAGGTGCCGGCGTTCTAGGAGCACGTGTTGTTGTGGCAGATGTTGTAGGTGCCGGCGTTCTAGGAGCACGTGTTGTTGTGGAAGATGTTGTAGGTGCCGGCGTTCTAGGAGCACGTGTGGCTGTGGTAGATGTGATTGGTGCTGGCGTTCTAGGAGCACGTGTCGTAGACGCAGATGTTGTAGGTGCCGGCGTTCTAGGAGCACGTGTTGTTGTGGCAGATGTTATAGGTGCCGGCGTTCTAGGAGCACGTGTTGTTGTGGCAGATGTTGTAGGTGACGGCGTTCTAGGAGTTGTTGTGGCAGATGTTGTAGGTGCCGGCGTTCTAGGAGCACGTGTTGTAGTTGCAGTTTTTGATGGTGCCGGCGTTCTAGGAGCGCGTGTTGTTGTGGCAGATGTTGTAGGTGCTGGCGTTCTAGGAGCACGTGTCGTAGTGGCAGATGTTGTAGGTGTCGGCGTTCTAGGAGCCCGTGTTGTTGTGGCAGATGTTGTAGGTGCCGGCGTTCTAGGAACACGTGTTGTTGTGGCAGATGTTGTAGGTGCTGGCGTTCTAGGAGCACGTATCGTAGTGGCAGATGTTGTAGGTGTCGGCGTTCTAGGAGCCCGTGTTGTTGTGGCAGATGTTGTAGGTGCCGGCGTTCTAGGACCACGTGTTGTAGACGCGGATGTTGTAGGTGCTGGAGTTCTAGGAGCACGTGTTGTTGTGGCAGATGTTATAGGTGCCGGCGTTCTAGGAGCACGTGTTGTTGTGGTAGATGTTGTAGGTGCCGGCGTTCTAGGAGTTGTTGTGGCAGATGTTGTAGGTGCCGGCGTTCTAGGAGCACGTGTTGTAGTTGTAGTTGCAGTTTTTGTTCGTGCCGGCGTTCTTGGAGCGCGTGTTGTTGTGGCAGATGTTGTTGGTGCCGGAGTTCTAGGAGCACGTGTTGTTGTGGCAGATGTTGTAGGTGCCGGCGTTATAGGAACACGTGTTGTTGTGGCAGATGTTGTAGATGCCGGCGTTATAGGAGCACGTGTTGTTGTGGCAGATGTTGTAGGTTCCGGCGTTTTAGGAGCACGTGTTGTAGTTGCAGATGTTGGAGGTGCCGGCGTTCCAGGATCACTTGATGTTGTGGCAGATGTTGGAGGTGCCGGCGTTCTAGGAGCACTTGTTGTAGTGGCAGATGTTGTAGGTGCCATCGAATCTGGCATTGAATTCGTTTTCGTGATCGGCGACGTCAAAGTATCAAAAGTCACAGTCTTGCTTGGTGTTACAGAGTCACTGAAAAAACTCGAATCCGACATTAATTTCGTATTCGTAAAAGATGACGTCAAAGTATCAAAAGTCATGGTCTTGCTTGGAGTTACAGTGTCACTGTAGAAACTCGAATCCAACATTGATTTCGTTGTCGTGAAAGATGACGTCTTAGCATCAGAAGACATAGTTTTGCTTGGAGTTACATAGTCACTGTAGAGGCTCGAATCCGAAGTATAATACGAATGTGAGATTGATGACGTCATGGTATCTCTAGACATCGTCTTGCTTGGAATAACGGTGTTGCTGTACAAATTCGAATCGGATTTAGGGAGCGTTGATGAGAATGATGACGTTGCATTATCAGTCGATGTAACTGGACTTGTAGTAACAAAGTTGCTAAAGGAACTGTCGCTTCTTGATGTCGTGTCAGACTGTGTAACAATCGTTTTAAAAGTATCCGTTGATAACGCCATACTTGACGTAACTTGATCACTGAAGCTTGTAGTAGTTAGTGATTCGGTCCCGGATTGAGTTCGTGTCGGTGAAATTGTCGTTGAGTCTGAAAAATAAAATCAAAATAACAATCGTAATGATAATGATAAAATTAAAAATAATAATAATGATAGTAGTGGTAATAATAAAAATAATAATTAAATAATATATGTAATACTTCTACTACTAATACAATAAAAATAATGATAATAATAATGATAATCATAGTGAATTTAAATTTGATACTTCTGAAGTCGTTATTGTACAATCAATCATAATCTTAAGGGTACCCGATTCTCAAAGAATTTTCTGTAGCCTATGCTGTTTTTGTATTTTGTAGAGGAACAAATTTGAGTTACATTCTTTAGATAAAACATTATTTTAATATTATACGTGTCTTCGGGCCAGACTTCTCGTTCTTCTTTTCAAACTTATGGCATCATGGTAAATCAAATTTGTCACATAGTTAATTTGTTTATCCTTACTATACTAATTTGACACCAATGTTCGATGGATATGGTGTTCCTAAATACTTGAGTTGCGATTTACTTTAAAACATAGACTTTTCAAGTATCAAATATGAAATGCAGTTATAAATTGAGTAGAATTCATTTACATATTTATCCGCTTAAAAAGAGACTTTTTATGAACAATTTATGTGACACTGAAAGCAGCTACACTGAACTATGGAATCTGCGCCGCACTGAATTTCGCAAAATATCTAGCCCGAATACATATAATTCTTATCTAAAAAATCTTAAGCAAATTGGTTCGGCAGCAACATATAAAAAAATCCAGCATAGGACACCAAACAAATTTTCGAGAAAAAAAAGTACATATTTAAAGAAACTGTTCGTGAAAATACATCGTCAAAACCATTTACAACTAATGTGGTACAATTAAGAACATATCTTACGCACACATCCTCTAAATACCAAAGCTCGAATTCATGCGTCATTTAAAAAAAAGACGTCCTTTGGGTAGTATTATCATCGAAGATAGGAACAATTACTTGATTTGTTCACTAAAGGGGATCGGTCATTTCCTGACGTCATGACGTCAACTTTTTCGCGATAAAATCCCTTTGGATAGCCAATTGAAAGCGCGATTCAAGGTTCAGGTTGATAGCATAAGGCAAGATTTGGGTGCATTTTCAAAATCTTCAAGGCCCATTCACTGGTCTCATTTCTGAATGCAACAAACAATAACCGTCTCAAACTGTTCACTGACCCACAATCACATTGCTTTCATTATTTTGATTGACCATAACTACGACTCCGAATATCAAAATTGTCCTCCATGTCCGTATCATTTGATAAACTTTAAAGCAGCAAACTTCGATATCGCGATAACGATACACAAACTATGACGATCGTAAAGTAGATGTAAGCCACGAATTTCAGTATTACTTTTCCGCGTGGGTTCGAGTCTAGCTCACGTCGGCTTGTATTCAGCTATATTTTAGTTGCGGACTAAGTTATTCGCAAGAACATTTTTCAGAACACTTTCATAATCCGTGCCGTATACCTAGGCTGTTTAATGTCAACCAACCATGTGTGAAATGATTAGATATGTCAACTCAAGGCTCATAAACTGACCTGCGTTGAGAATGAAAACGTTAGCGAAGCGCTTTCGAAATGATACCTCGCTTTGCACGTATGTGCACGTGCAAAGCGGGGTATCATCTAAAAGCGCTTGCGAAACGTTTTTTACATCCTGAACACAGGGCGGGTTATGCATTTTATTCCCATGGCATGTTACATATTATTATTTTTTCTTTTTTGAACATACCATCCTTGTCCGACTAGAATGAAAAGTCTAAAACAAAGTAATGTATCCATACATTTTAATGCTAAAAAGAAAAAAAAAAACATGTTGATGTTTCAAGAAAAAGAAATATTGCTTACCTGTGTATAAAGTAGACGTGCTTGAATAATCACTAGTCAATGGTCTTGTTGATGTGTAGGAAGCGGTGTCTGAAGTTGTAAAGCGAGGCGTGTGCGTGTCTGTTGGTGTGTAGAAATATGTGAACGTGTCTGTTGATGTGTAGAAATTTGTAAAAGTGTCAGATGGTGTGAAGAAAGATGTGAAAGAGTCAGTTGGTGTATATAAAGATGTGAACGTGTCGGTTGGTGTGTGGAAAGATGTGAACGTGTCTGTTGGTATGTATAAAGATGTGAACGTGTCGGTTGGTATGTATAAAGATTTGAACGTGTCGGTTGGTGTGTAAAAAGACGTGAACGTGTCAGTTGGTGTGTAGAAAGATGTGAATGTGTCTGTTGGTGTGTAGAAAGATGTGAATGTGTCAGTTGATGTGTAAAAGGACGTGAACGTGTCTGATGGAGAGCGAGTTATTTTGGCTGTATCGGTAGATGTGTAGAGAGGTGTGAATGTGTTTGTTGGTGTGAAGAAAACTGTAGTCATATCTTTAGCGCTGGTGAAAGATGTAAACGTGTCTTTTGGCTTGGTATTAGATGTTGATGCGTCCATAGAAATGAATGGTGTGAAACTTTCTTTTGTAGTGTAGTATGGAGTGAAAGTGTCGTGCGGTGTGTAGAAAGATGTAAACGAGTCCTTTGAAAAGTAGGATGATGTTAACGTGTCCTTTGGCGTGTTAAAAGATATGAATGAGTCCGTTGAAGAGTAGGCTGATAAGTAGGTATCACTTTGTGTGTAGGGAGACGTGAACGGTTTTGTTTGTGTGTAGAAAGATGTGAACGTGTCTTTTGTTGAGTCGAATATTGTGAACGTGTCTTTTGTTGAGTCGAAAGATGTGAACGGATCTTTGGAAGAGTAAATAGATGTAAGCATGTCTGATGTTTCGTAAGTGTAAGAGTAAGTGTCCTTTGGTGTGTAGGTGGACGAGTATGTTTTTGTTGGTGTGTAGAAGGATGTGGAACTGTCTTTTGGGGTGTCGAAAGATAGAAATGAGTCCTTAGAAGAGAAAGTAAATGTAGATGTGTATTTCGGTGTGTAGAAAGATGTAAATGAGTCTGTTGGTGTGTAAAAAGATGTGAAACTATATTTTGATGTGTGGAAAGAAGTAAACGTGTCCTTTGAAGAAAAGGTTGATTTAAACGTGTCTTTTGGTGTGTAGAAAGATGTAAATGTTTCTTTCGGGGTGTAGAAAGATGTGATCGAGTCTTTTGTAGGGTAGGTTGATAAATATTTATCGGTGTCTGTGTAGGAAGGTGTGAACGGTTTCGTCGGTGTGAAGTGAGATGTAAACGTCACCTTTGGTGTATAGAAAGATGTAAAAGAGTCCTTAGAATAGGTGGTTGAAGTTAAAGAGAATTTTGATTCGTCGAATGACGTGTTTATGTCTGTTGGTGTGTAAAAAGATGTGAAACTGTCTTTTGGAGTGTAAAAAGATGTGAAACTGTCTTTTGGTGTGTTAAAAGATGTGAAACTGTCTTTTGGTGTGTCAAAAGATGTGAAACTGTCTTTTGGTGTGTTAAAAGATGTGAAACTGTCTTTTGGTGTGTCGGATGTAAATGAGTCCTTAGAATAATAGGTTGATGTAAAGGTGTCTTTTGGTGTGTACAAAGATGTAAATGAGTCTGTTAGTGTATAAAAAGATGTGAGACTGTCTTTCGGTGTGTAGAAAGAAGTAAATTTGTCCTTTGAAGAAAAGGTTGATGTAATCTTGTCTTTTGGAGTTTCGAAAGACGTGAAAAAGTCTTTTGAAGAGGATGTTGATAAATACTTATCGGTATTTGTATAGGAAGACGTGAACGGTTTTGTAGGTGTGTAGAAAGATGTTAGCGAGTCCTTTGAATAGAAGGATGATGTAAACATGTCTTTTGGTGTGTAGAAAGACGTGAACGGTTTTGTTGGTGTGTAGAAAGAAGTGAATGCGTCCTTTGATGTGTAGAAAGAACTGTCATCGCTCATAGTTGTGTCATAGTTAAACGTACTTGAATACGACTGAGTCTCATGCGGATCATAACTGGTTTTGTAGGCAGAGTCGTAGTCCATGTTAGACGTCGGATATGAATAGCTTTTATGGTAAGACATACTATCATCAGACGGTGTATTATCATAAAACGTAGTCGAATATTTGTCTTTGTCGGAATGTGTAGTTATATCATATTGTGTGTAAGAAGTATGTTTGGAATATGAAGTTTGCCTTTGTGTACTATAATATGTACTGTCATAAAAGGAAGGGTCCGTCTTAAACGCCGTCGTGTATTGGTTCGTAGGATCTAAATGATAAGTGTCACTTGGTGTAGTGAAGTAGTTTCTTGTGTAATCTGTTGTGAAAGTATGGTCTTTCGATGAGCTGTAACTTGTTCGAGTCGGTATGATCTCGTTGTTGTACAATTTTTGTCCAAACGATGGTCCCATCATAAGAGCTGTAAAAGAAATAGAAAAAAACGTTACCTTTTTACATTTAATTCTTATCCATTGAATGTTACTTAAGTTTGAAATAAATTGACTTTTTTCAGACATTTGTACCAGTCCGGTTCAATTTCCCCCACCTCACGATGATTCAGTCAACACATGGGCATATCTAGGACTTTGAAATTTATACGCACTCAGAAGGCGACAAACAAAGAATATATAGGATAAAGGGGATATGTGGACTTTCAAAAAAGATAAATGCCCTCCGGCTGCTCCATTTTTATGATTTGAGACTTGGTGAATAATCAAAACATCGTAACTACAGCTTGCATGGGCCATTCAGTCGACTCAAAACCATCCAAATTCGCTCTCCAAAGGCTCCATTCACACCATTCAAACCTCTCACCGAAAAGGATGAGAACCATTCTAAGGCGCCCAGCGACTTCATTCATTTAATCTCATTGGAAACCGAACGGGAAATGTAATTATTAAAGTTTCAATATTTGACAAATACAGGCAATTGTTTCATGATCGGGTTTTTGTTCATATGGATTATTATATAAGACTTGCTATTTATGTGTGACCCGTTCGCGAGAAGTAACCATCTGAGAAGTGCAAAAAGGATCGACCTTGTTCAGACTGCGCATTCTGTGCAGACTAACTATGGTCGAAACCTTTCGCAAATAACTTTTTTTCTATATCTAGTTATTATTTTACTTTAGTATGTAACTTTTTACGAAAAAAAAGCTTTTTTATTGACATATGCTAGATCTAATCCCTTTTTCATATATTTCTCTTATGAAATTTCAAGATTGTGCTTTTCGCATATATTACAATTATGAAAAAAATCAGATTGTAAAACAATTGCCGGTGAAATAAAACTATTAATACTAACCAATAAAAATGAACAGAACAACGCCAATAGAATTCATCCAACCCATGTTCTTGTTGAGTAGTTTTAGTCCTGAAAAAGGTTAATGATATTCGAAGATAATTATATATAATGTCCATTTTGCTCGAGCGACCACGTCTTTTAAGCAACCATTTTAATTAAGCGACCGTTCACAAAATCCCCTTCAATATCTGAGAAAAAAAGCATTTTTAAGCATTTGTCTAGAATTTATTGTAAATGAATCACAGGGTGTTAAAACACATCAGAATCGTCTCGTTCGACGATTCTTTTGAGTTTTAATACCATAGGATTATTTTGAAATTCGTAATTACATACACATACAATCAAAAATACGCTTCGAATTTGTATATAAAGCATTTGCAAAGCGACCAGTCCCTTTCACTACAAATTTTTGGTGGTCCCACAAGTGATCGCTTAATAAACATGTTATTGTACATGTATATATGTAAAGTAAAGAACAGCGTACAATTGACAAACACTCCGAATAGAACCATTCTTACCAGCTTGCTCAGTACTCATTTTAATATATTCACCAATTCCAGTAATACAAATACGCTCGAAGATATCGTTCGAAAGCGCTAAAGACGAAACCAGCTTAATTCGAATCGGTTAAATCATTCCACGATTCAATTTGCCGACATAGATTCGAGGCGTCTGATTTTCTGTGTACCACAGAAATATATCTAAAGAACAGTAGACAGTTTTCAACTAGATAAAGGGAGGTAATATTATATGTCTAATATCGCTCTTTCTTTTTATTGGCGAGCAATATTTAACACCCTTTAATGTAAATCAAAAGTCATTTATCACATTTGCTCAATGTCGTTCCTAGATACTAGTTATTTCATTATCATTCACCTTGTAAATAGGTCGAGTGAGTTTTGAATGATATTAAGGGGGTGTTTATAATGTTTCCCATTTGTTCAAATAAACGCACACTGCCTTATTCTGTCACCTATTGTGATAAAATGAACGGTATGTTAAAAATAGATAAATGGGACCAAACAAATATTTTCGTGTATTCTCATTGTCTAAAAATTTGGTTTTATTTCTTAATTATACACGTTTTAGTACGCAGCTATTTTATAAGCTTCCGCACGGAGCAGTTCACGGAACAGAATTCTGTTTCATTTAAGATAGCATCTTCACAATTTGGCTTCATGGTATTAAATTCTACGGTATAAAGAGAGCATTTATCGATTTCATGGAGCTATGGAACTTAAATAAAATAATAACACTTGTGTATGATTCAATTTCGCGTATTCATGCAGTGTATTTAGATCATAATTTTGTATATCTCATTGAAAAAAAATAGGCATTTTATGATTTGAAAAAAAAAACAAAAAAAACCAAGGCTGATCTCCCAAAAGCATCGGAAAACATGAAAGGAATTCGTTTTTTTATTATTATTATAATTGTTATTATTATCATTATTATTATTATTATTATTATTTTTATTATTCGCATTGACCAAAGTACCATTAGAAGCCTTATTACCTATAAAATGACCCATAATTACAACACTTTCTTCCAAAGTACTTTTCAGTTTACTGAAAAATCCGAGCGACGTTCGAAATGACCCCCTTCCACTACTCTTTTAAACAATATCAACCTGATGTTTCCAAATCCATGCAAGCGAACGAAATCAGAAATTTGAATGAAGTTGTTGAGAATTTTGAGAAACTTGAATGATGTCGTTTAGTGTTTTGAAAGGTATCAGTGAAGTGTTAGGAGTGATACAAATAGGCACAAAACAAAAAGTTTTCAGTGGATTGAATTTCTATTTCAGTTAACAACATCGTGAAATAGACAAGGTGAATGATTTTGGAATGAAATTGAATTAGTGTGCGGAGCGAGTTTTGAGTGTAATTAAAAAGGGGTTATCGGATATCACTAATTTTGTTCTAGAAAAACAAAATTAGCGATATCAATAACCTCCCTTTAATAAAATATACGTACTTTTCTGTTTGTACGTCTTTGTGGACCAATCAGACACCTGAAAGTCCACACCAGCTAATTAAATCATAGAATTAAAAGATCGATTTGAATTTATTGTTGAAAGTCTTGAACGATTTTTAAATGTTTTCTAATGATTTCGGAGCGTTTTTGATCGATCTGAGTGAGTGTTTGGAATGAATGAATGGAACGATTGGTGAATAAATGATTATGGTGGGAATGTGTGTCAATATCACGATGTTTTTAACTGTATTACATGTACGAGCCATTTGTTCAGCCCATCTAAGATCAAGCCACCATCATAGCAGAGTTGGCAGCGCGGCGATCTCAAAATAACGTGATCACTTGTTCGATGCTCGCGGTTGAATACATTCTCTCTGACCTTTTGTCTCCAACCGATGAGTGAATTATCGCAATCCTACTTAGGATAAGTAGCTAGAGGCTCAGAAAGAATGGCATAGTAGTAGGGCCTACTGGTGAGAGAAATAGGAGAAAAAATGGCTTTGTGTTCCAGCCACTGCGGTGCGATTAAAACTTGTTGAAAGCGGGACTAAATCACATTTAATCAGCCACCTACGATCATTTCGTTTTTGTACGACCAAAACCTTGTAATTGCAGTTTTCAGCCAACTAACGATCAATTTTATTCAAAAGTAAGTCCCTTTTTTGATATTTACAGTTAGCAGCATCTTGAAATTACCCTCAGTCCGATCAAAACCATTCTACTTTGATCGCTTAGCGCTCTATTTATATCATAGAAAGAACTCATCCTAAGCGTAACATAAAACACTCTGAAATCGTTAAAACGCTCAATACCCCCCCCCCCCCTTCAAAATAAATAATGATAATTATAATAGAAAAAAAAAAGATTTTAATGGTTAGATTGGATATTGAAACAGTTCGATTGGTCAATGAGGACATAAATATATAATACATACTTAGTGTTTTGTATGAGAAAAATATCTAACGAGGTTGGGAGAATTGATCATTGTCGAGGCTCTGTCGAGACAATAATCAATTCTTACAACCGAGTTAGATATTTTATCATACAATACACTAAGTATGTATTATATTCATCTTATAACCTCTATTTGTCTTGTTTTCGTCGATGTTTCTAACTGAAATGCAAGTTTCTCAAAATAACCGCATTAAATCTTTGTTCTAACAATAACTATGTGATATCATAAAAAATATCATACGGGATGTTATGTCACGGATATTTGTATAGTTATTAGATAAATCTATTTACATGTTTAGAGCACCCCGTAGATTTTTACGAAAGGGGTGTCATGGAACGCCGATGCTTTACATGTATTCATTAATTAAAAGGTATTAGCTCATCCCACTTATTCAATTTCTTTTCAACTTCATTCCAAAACTTGCACCTTGACAATTTCACAATTTTCTTGAGGTAGTAATGGTCATACGGCGTCACTTTTTTACCACCAAATGAATTTTTTCTTGTTCACATATGTTATATCAAAATTTGAAGGTGCATTTCCTTGCTCGTTTTCATGCTTGAGTTATCTGCCCTTGAACGGAATTGCCATTTTCCAGCAAAACGTTTTATATTCGTTTTAGGTCTATTTTAAACTCAGTACCAGCTGATAGCTATAAAACACATATATGTTGATATACCTTACACCATGGTTGTTATAAAAACTTCTCTCTTTGATCAATTGCATTTGCATTTAGTGCATTCAAAACTTGAAGATGCACCATTTTTTGGTAATTTTAAGTGGGGGGGGGTTGCCACAAAAACCTACTTTTGAAGAAGTTACCCAATCATTTTTTCTCATTTTTTGATATGTTCAAAAATCATATTTTTCCTTAATTTGTTAAAAAATGCAGCATACCTTTCCAAACATATAAGAAAGTTTTTCGTTTTTATAGTGACCCCCTCCTAATTGAATGAACCTTATAACGTACATGTATTTTTATTGTTTAATTCAATGATTCAGTCACATTATTGATACCAAATGTTGAAAAGAAGCTAAGTTATGAAAATTTACCATTATTATTCTACGTAATTTCCATGAGCAGAATATTATGAAAACCGGCCTTTTTAAACAGCGCGCAAAAAAAACAACAAAAAAAGCCGTAAAATAAACGAAAACCGACTTCCGGTTTGTAGAGTCGAAAGGTTGCTGTCCATTGCCACCTTAATTGTATTATGTAATATATCATACACAATACAACTAAGAAAATCGTGAAAATATATGTTTTGTTGAATGAAATATAAATCAATCTAACACTGAAGCAAACGATTATCCACTAGGCTTTTCTTTTTAGAAATTCGTACCTCGATCAAGACTATTCTCAATCTCTCGCTCAGCTCATCCATTCCCATTCAAAGAATTCCTGCATCTCACTCAAATTTTACAGAACCTTTCGATGTCGAATTAATGACACAAATGATTGGTCCTTTCTTTTGGAAGGGATTAGTGAAAATGTAACATTCAAATTCAATAAATAACCAATAGACACCATTTGCAAAAACATGCACGCAAAACAAATCTTGACCATTGTTACATGTATATATTTGTGAAATATTGAAATGGAGTCCCACTAGGCCGGGTGTATCTCTGCGTTTACTTGTTCATAATAAATTAATGCATTTTTCTATATGTACAGTTCATGGCATCGCAAAATTGACAAATTGAATGATATTGGAAATACTGTGAATAATAAGGTTAATTTTGACCAATTCATCGATATTTTATTAACTCCCCCACCACCTCTTTTTTCTAAAAAAAATCTGCATCATTTTTATTTCTGTTTCATCACGACTCAAAAAGAACAACAGAAAATAACTGATGGATTTGTTGGAATGGGTTTTACGCCACTTTCAATAATTTCGCAGTTATAGCGCAGCGGCAAGAACACCTAACAATGGCATTTCTTTTACATGTACTACCAGTACACCCTTTCCTAGCCTCCGACTGCTATCTCACATAGGTTTACGAATATCTAAATAACTGATGGAACAGTTTAGTTTGAATTTAGATAAAATGTTGATCGACTTCGAAGTGTTTTTGAACGATTCCGAAGTGCTTTTGAATGATTTTGAAGTGTCTTTTGTGTAATTGGAGTGAGTATATAGTTGGTGCAATGGAAAGAGCGCTGAACGAGCGATTTGGAATGGTTATTTTCGGAGTGAGTTTCAACCCCACGATGTTCTTAACTGTATACATTTGCCACTTTAATCAAATATTTACTTAATTACTTACTTAGATCGAAATTGGCGTATTAACATAAAGGTGTGATTTTAAAGTATTCCATTTCAATCGTTTGACCGAGGAATTGCAGGCAATATTGATTCAATAAATGAGAGTTCATAATGCTAAAACATGAAGAAAAACACTATTTTTATAAATACTCGTCTTTCACCTATTTATCGAATAATTTAAAGTCAACTACCCCTATGGATTTTGGTTGACAGCCAAGATTTTGTTACATCGGTTTGATTAAATCAATACCGTACATGTGCGCATGTTGACAAAGGGTCTAAGAAGTCAGAGTTTTAAAGGTTACAGTTACAGTTAAGAACATCGTGATATTGACAATCATTCCGATCAAAATCGTTCTTTATCATTCACTCAGCGCTCCATTCATTCATTCCAAACACTCACTTAAATCGATCAAAATGCTCCGAAATCATTAGAAAACATTTAAAAATCGGTCAAGAATTAAAACAATAAATTCAAATCGATCTATTTGTTCTACGAATTTATTAGCTGGTGTGGACTAACAAGTGTCTAATTGGTCCATGAAGACGTAAAAATAGAAAAATACGTATATTCTATTAAAGGGAGGTAATCAATATTGCTTATTTTGTTCATCTGGAACAAAATTAGCAATATTGGATTACCTCCCTTTAATTTCACTCAAAACTCGCTCCACACAATCAATCAATTTCATTTCGAAATCATTCCAAATTCATTCACCTTGTCAATTTCACGATGTTTTTAACTGTAAGTTACACATGAGCCTTTAGAAATTAGAAATAATAAAGCTGCGCCCAAAGTTTAAGTGAATACGCGTATGAAATGTGCATGCCAGATGAGATATTGAATACGATATCTTAAATGTGCGAGAATACGCCTTAGGTTTGCTGTCATTTTGCATGTTCAGCCGCAATATTTATGAGTTGTGACTAAAAGATGGTTTTATTCCCAAACGATAGTTCATAAACACCCTTGCATCATCATTTTACTTTTATTGGTATCATTATCATAATTATTACAATTATCATTATTTATAATCATTATTATTATTATTTATTATTATTTATTATTATTATTATTATTATTATTATTATTATTATTATTATTATTATTATTATTATTATTATTATTATTATTATTATTATTATTATTATTATTATCATTATTATTATTATTATTATTATTATATTCATAATCATTAATGAGGATTATCAAAAACTCCTACAAAAATCTCGAGTGTCGTTAAGCTGTTAATGGCAACACTTCGCGTCCCGTACCAACGTGGTGTACGTCAGGGAAGCGTTCATTAATGATCTCTTTTACGAATTGAAATATTCAGAAAAAAACTTTAATTTTATTATCAAATTTAATTTACTTTGTTAGGCTTTATGTCTAGCACTTAGCTGGCCATGCACAAGTTTATCATTTGTCAATTTAAAGTCTATGTAATGCAATGTCAATACTGACTTGAATTTTCAAACAAGATCATTTTCATGCGCACCCCAAGCGTATCGGGTTTTAGAAATCAGTTCAGACCTCGACCCATCCACATGTGAATAGACCTGGGATATTGCACGAAAGACGTTTTTTCTAAAGCTAAAAGACAAAACCTGTTAGTCGTAGATCGTTTAACTTTTTTTCTCTCAAATTTTATTGAAACTCTTGAAAATGACAGAAACAAAAAATCCACAAAATACTTATCATTATAATATAATCTGAATGGGCATTTAAATTAAGTTATAAATAAAAAGAAATGAATGACATAAAAACCCGTCATTTTTTCTTCTAAAATATCGCGTTAAGCTGTACAATGTAGCTAAGCGATTTCCGAAGAAAAGCGACGATTTTCAAAAGAGTACAGTAGGCCCCAAACCAGTGCCATAAAATTACTTCTCGTTAATTACTCCATCGGAACCACTACATCACAGAAACTATACTTCACATATGGTCAAAAAATACTACACTATAAGTAGAATGAATCGAGTATTGACAGAAATTTTAAAACTTCCAATTCCATTTGTGTTTTTGATTTTACCCACCAATGGAACCTAGGCCGACTTGCTAAATTTATAACACACTGAATTATCAATCCAGGGATTGTTGGCTCAAATTCGGGTCGGCCGACTTTTATCCGATATTTGACAATTTTTATTGTATGGGCATGAGAAACAACAAGAAGCTATTGGTAGCTGCACTAGCCTCTCTGATATAAATGTCATAATGTCAAAAGAGGCTAAGACCCAAATCGATAGGTCTGCTTTCGATGGGTGGTTGAACGTAAACTCAATCGGATAGCCGCTGAGGGCTGGAAAAGGATGTGATGATAGTATTGGTGCCAGATATACTGGCAATCCATTATTGTGCTATTATGCTATGTACAGTTAACAACATCGTGAAATTGACAATGTGAATGATTTTGTACTGATTTAGAAATGATATCGAATGAGTGTGAGGGGCGAGTTTTGAGTGAATTTAATTGGAGGTAATTCTATATCGCAAATTTTGTTCAGGATGAACAAAATTAACGATATTGATAACCTCCCTTTAATAAAAGATGCATACAAGTTCTATACATAGCTTTCTATATCTTTAAGAACACATGAGGCGCTAACAATTTGAAATATGTCGGTGAAATCGCGATTTTTCCCTATCAAAAATTATCTTTAAGGTGGCAATGGACAGCGGCTTCCCGACTCTATAAATCGGAAGCAGGGTTTCGTTTATTTTACGGCTCATTTTGCGCGTTGTTTAAAAAGACAGGTTTTCGCAAGATTCTGCTTATGGAAATATAACGCAGAATAATGATGGAAAAACTTCATAACTTAGCTTCTTTTCAACATTTGATGTCAATTGAATGAATGGATCTTTATGTTTAACAATAAAAATGCGTTAAAACTGTCATTTAATTAGGAGGGGTCACTGTAAAATAACAAAAAACTTTCTTATATGCATGGAATGGTATGCTGATTTTTTTACCAAATAAAGGAAAAATATGGGTTTAAACCATGTCGGAAAATAAGAAAAATTAATTGGGTAATTTCTTCAAATAATATGTTTATGTGGCATTTTGCCAAGTAAAATTACAAAAATTAGTGCATTTTTTAACTTTTGAAGGCAAATTGTGCAAATGCAATTGCTCAAAGAGAAATTTATTTTTCTTGGTAACAGCCTTTGTGTACACGTATAAGATCTATGAAAATGTATGTGTTTCATAGCTATAAGCTAGTGCTGAGTTTAAACTAGACCTAAAACGAATATAAACGTTTTACTGAAAAATGATCAATACCACTCAAGGGTCGATAACTCTAGCATGAAAACAAGCGTGGAAAGGTACCTTCAAATCTTGATATAAAGACTACACAATGTTAATCTACAACATATGTGAACAAGAAAAAAAATCATTGGGCGGAAAGAATTGACACCATGTGTCCATTGCTACCTTAATGACGTTGATTGTATACTTTTTAATAGGTTTGAACGTATTTGAATGGTTTGATTGAGTGTTGGCAATGAATGACGGGAGCTCTGAATGAGCGATTTAGAATGGTTTTGAATGAGGTGAATGTCAATTTCACGATATGATTTACTGTATAAGTGCCCAGGCCGCCTCGAATGACTGAAAGGGTGTAAAAAGGATTCGAAAGCAATTGATTGGTCTACGAAGCCACACAAATCTACAAGAGACAGGCTATAAATCAGAAAGGATATTGAACAAAAATAGCGATTTTACAAAGCCTCCATTTAAAAGCATTCGAAATTCGCCGATTCAATTTAATTCCATTTACCTTGTCCATTTCACGATGCTATTTGAGCATGTACGTGACATTTCCAACAATTCCAAAAGCGCCAACCAAGGACACGTCTGTACAGTTGGCCTGAGTCTTTACTTAGCATTTTGTAGATAGATGAGGTTTCAAAGTGTTTTAAGATATAGTTAGTTACATCGTGAAATTGACATTCATCTCAATTAAAACAATTCTTAATCGCTCACTCAGCGCTCCAATCATTCATTCTAAACACTCACTCCAACCGCTCAAAGTTACTGAAAATACACAATGAACAGCCACATTCAAAACAAATGTAAGTAGATAAACAATCACGATTTCACCGACATAATTCAAATTGTAAGCTTCTTGTTGATTCTTGAAGAAATTGGAAGCTTTTTATAGAACTTGTATACTTTTAAGTAAAGGGAGGTGATAAATATCGCTAATTTTGTTCATCCTGAACAAAATTAGCGGTATTGGATTACCTCCCATTAATTTTATTCAAAACTCATTCCTCACGCTCATTCAAATTCGTTGCAAAATCATTCACCTTGTCAATTTCACGATGTTGTTAACTGTAATCCGACAAACCCTATAAACCATGACGTGGCATTCAATGCTACACAACCCCTCAGCTATACTCATGTGTCAAATGTTTGTTGGAAATTTCACACACAGGTTCATTTACTGTATTTCCGCTTGCAATTCTATAATTGATGACGCCATTCGAGAAATTTCGACATTTCGTCGATTTCAAACAATTCTCACTCAGCGCTCATAGATTAGTTTAAAAAAATACTCACACAACTCAAAAACGTTTCGAAATCTTTCGAAATCATTGAAAACGATCATCAAATCTATCCACGATTTAATTGGCAGGTGTTGAGCTTCTAATTGGACCGCGAAGATTCACGAACAGAAAGATATGTACATTTTTAGGGGGGGGTAAATGATATATTGCCAATTGCTTTCAAAACTCGTTCCTCCCACTCATTCAATTTAATTCCTAGATCATTTCACAATCATTTACAATTATCAGTTCTACGAAGTCAACAACGCTAACATCAAAACGCCATCGGAACTAAGTTACGGCCTCTTCCATGTCAGAAAGTTCGCCTGTACGAAAACTGTTACGTCGATAAAACGCGCTCGACTTAGGGCATTACGATTACAGTTTTTGTCTAAAAGACACTTTTATATAAAGGAAACAGTTTTGGTACAGGCGCGTCCTTTGCTGTAAAACAGTGCATGTTTGGATGTCAAATGATTGTTTGAATCAGCTGGATCTTTACGGCGAGATCTATCTTTATGTCATGTAGCGGCAGCATTTTTTCGATTATTAATACATAATTATCAAATATGTTTAATGTAATACAGTCAAACCTAATATAAGCAAGCAGTCAAGGGACATTCAAAAAGGTTTGCTTCAGACAGGTGTTTGCTTAATACAGGTCATAATAGGAGAAATAGATTCATTTGGAAACTCGGTGGCCGCTTGCTTAAAACAGGTTGCTTGCTGAATACAGTTGGTCGCTAAGACAGGGTTGACTGTATATTGTTTTGTATAAAACATATTGTATTAAATTGAAAACGGGCTGTGGAATCATTTTGGCGTCTGCTGAATGGGTGGCTCCAGTTCTTTGTCCAATGCCGAACTCTGTCACCGTTCTGTTAAGAATATAGTTAAATTGACAAGATGAATGAATTGGAATGATTTTGGAATGGAATTGAATGAGTGTGTGGAGCGAACTTTGAGTGAAATTCAAGGGAGCTAATCCAATAGCCCTAATTTTGTTCAGGATGAATAGAATTAGCGATATCTATCATCTCCCTTTAATAGAGTATGGTTGCAGGTTCTATGAATGGCTTTCTATGTCTTCACAAACCCATCATACGCTTACAAAATTCAACTATGATTGTGAAATTGTGGATTTTTATCTACCGATCTTTATTTAGAATTTGGTTATAATCCTATCATTTTCAGTGATTTCATTTTAAAGTGAGTGTTTGTAAGGAATGAAAGGAGCGCTGAGTGAGCGATTTAGAATGCTTTGGTTTGGAATGACAGTGAATTTCACGATGTTACTAACTTTATGTCCGGTCAACTTGAAACTTTGCATTTATAGCCATCGTACTCTAGCAGTATCGTAATTTCTCAAACGGTTCAATCATCATAACGCGAGGGCACGTTCTTACAAGGAATAACTGCATAATACAACGAGCACCTTTTTTCCAAGGTTGTCGAGTTGTACTTTGTTAAGTAAATTTTGAAGAGTAATACATTTTAACCTGTATTAAGCGACCACTTCTTAACGATACCACCAAAAAGCGATCGTTTAGAAGAATGGCCGATAACACGTTATGTATCAAATAAGTAGCAAAATTTGATAGAAAATGAGTATTATAGTGAATTTCTCAATTATCATATGTTGAACAAACAACACAGAAAAAGTTTCTGATATCTTTTAGACCAATTATATCTTCTTTGTAAGATGCTTTGATTTAAGGAAAGGAATTAGGAAAACCGTCGCATAATAAAATTGCTCGCTGTGATACAGTTAAAAACATCGTGAAATTGACATTCATTCCGATTAAAATAATTCTTTATCATTTACTCAGCGCTTCATTCATTCATTCATTCATTTATTCATTCATTCATTCATTCATTCATTCATTCATTCACTCATTCATTCACTCATTCATTCATGCCTTCATTCATTCATTTATTCCAATCACTCACTCAAATCGGTCAAAATCGCTCTAAAATTATTAGAAAACATAAAAAATCGTTAAAGACTTTCAACAATAAATTCAAATCGATCTATTTATTCTACGATTTTATTAGTTGGTGTGGACTTTCAATTGTCTGATTGGTCCACTAAGACGTATAAACAGAAAAATACGTATATTTTATTGAAGGGAGGTTAATAATATCTCTAATTTTGTTCATCTTGAACAAAATTAGCCATATTGGATTACCTCCCTTTTATTTCACTAAAAACTCGCTCCACACACTCATTCAATTTCATTTCGAATTCATAAAATAATCATCCACCTTATAAATATCACGATGTTTTAACTGTATTCTATTTTGATGGTGTTCTGTCCTAGTGAGTTTTGACTAGATGAGGCTGGTTTTGGTCGGTAACCCATAAGCGTCATTATTCACGATGAAACATGTTAATTCCACTAGGTAGAAACAATAACAACATATTTCTTTGTAAAGATTTTATAATCAATGTACAAAACATAGAAACAATAGGATATAAAGTTCAACAAATAACTTTAACAGTATCTTGGACGGATAAATAGATATATATATCTAAAAATACGAAAGTTTAAAAATATCTTTTTCGTCTCTTTCTTTATGCAAAAAGAGAGTTCTGATTGGTATAAAATCACTTTAACCTATATGAATAACATATTGAGCAAGCAGCTATTTTTCAATAGTGCAGAAATGTCTCACCGTACATAAAGCCAAATTGTCACATTTGTTTCTGAATACACGCATTAAAGAGTTTTGATAATTTTAACGAATATGTTATTTGAGACAAGGAGAACATTCCAGGTCAAAGGTTCATCTATCGAATAAGAGTTGAAAAAAAAATGAATTCACACTAGATAAGCACTTTAGAATTTTAGAATAATTCAGATTGAGATCTCATAAATAAATATATATGACCTGCAATTAGACTACAATGCTCGTTAAATATATTACATTATATGACAACCGTCAAATATCCAAAAATGTGACCTGTATCGCAAAAAATGGCCACCCAGGTACTCCTTAAATTAATAGTTTTTTACAAAAGATATCAGCTCAAGTACAGGTCAAGCGAAGGTTGCATTTTTAGAATTATTTCACAATAATGTAGAATAGAAATTCTCGATTCGGGACATGATTCGAATACGAAAAGGTTTGAAAATAGTACTTCTACGTAGTCAGTGTAGTTTGGCTAGGATCGACACTTTACGAATTACCAATAAGGTCGATTTTGCCTCATGAGTCATAATTGTTTTGATTGAGACATGATAAACTTGGGATTTAAAGCTATTTCATTTGATGGAAGCAAGAAAAAATATTTTTTGCTTAAACCAGCTTGAGCCAAATGTTTTTTAAATGTTTGATTATAATTGTCCATAATCATTGAATCATGTGAAAGTATTAACTAGTTTAGTGGTGATGAGTGACAAAAATTAACATAAATTGTAGTTACGATGTTTTGAGCACCCAACCACAAAATATCAAACTACATTTTTGCAGATTAAATTCTGTCAGATTGATTTAACAGGTGACATAGAATTGAAAATATTAATACCCGTACGACATATTTAAACAACGGGTTTGCGAATAATAATTCCTATGTTAAAAGTAAACAAAAATACTTATTAATATTTATAAAGTTATAAAGTAGAAATATCTTATAAAATTAAATAAACAAATAACATCAATTAATATCGCAATCCTAAAATTGCATTCAATAACTGTAAAACTATAGATATTTCATAACCATCTCGGAAAGCACTTAAATGTAGCCATCATCTAAATTGATAGGACACACTCTCTTTTTTTCTAATTGTTTCAACTTATGTTTTAATTCAAGGCTAGAAGTTAAATAAAACGTTTTTACCGAAAACCACGAAACATTTTGAAACAAAATATCACTTGGCTTAGGAAAAAAATTGACAGGAATTTTTTTTGGAGTCGTTTCTTTTTTGTAATCTTGCACACTGTATAATTAACATAATTCTTGTACCACACGAATTTAGTAAATGCGCTTGTACATGTTCTAGTAGTAACATAACTTTTGATTTTCAAGCTCTCGAACTTGAGGTAGTGGAACCGTAATAGTTCTGGCAACATTTGGGAACTCATGATCTTTCACAATGTCAACAGAGGTTTCCTAATGAAAATCATTAGGAAACCTCGGTTTACACTGTAAAAGCTCATAACTACCGAAACGTTGCTTAACTATTATGGGTCCACTACCTTTAAACATTGATTAGATCACGAAATTGAGCAATTCAGTCTTTAAAGTATTCTTTTGGTAAACAACTGAAACATAGTGACCGAAAGCTGGAGCTTCCATGTTTTGACCCTCAAGATCAATCGTAATTAAGATTAAGCCCAAGCTTTCGCCTCCTCCGCATCGCGTCTCAGCCAGTACGGGACTTTAGTGGATGGCTCGCCTTGTTCAAGCTCAGCCATAGGAGGGACAGGTGTCACGTTTATCCTTGTGGTTGTGAAGGCAGCCAGTCTATAAGAGGGAAAAAAAAGTAAAATAATATCACACTATATAATTCGTCAAGTGGCTTAAGCGTCAATGTCTAAAAATTCACGGCAAGGAATTTCAACTAAAATGTTCTGAATCATGTAGTATTCGTTCGTAAAACTGTGTAAATCTTATCTTTGTGAAAAATACAGAATGTATTGGAAATAAGAACAATTTCTGCTTTACCACGACATAAATCACAATTTTCGACTGATGTATAGAGAATAATATGTTAGCGTCTCAAAATATCAATTTAATCTGGTAGAGGTTTGGACAATTTATAATGACGAGGCTTTGCAGACAGGATAAAATTGATACTTAAAGGTACCATCAAATTATTCGATTTTTAAAGCTCAAATTTTATCAAACCTTAAGAAACAAAGGAACTCAGGTGAAAGTTGCTCTGAATAAAATCATGAAAATGTTCAAATATATCATGTATATTTCTTTATTCATTTATTCTGATTTTTATATTCTTTAATCAGACTACAATTAAAAACTTCGTGAAATTTTGTAAGCTATTTATACGTTCTAGAAGGCATAGAAAGCCATTCATTGACACGTTCGCATATTTCATTAAAGGGAGGTGATGAATATCGCTAATTTTATTCGTCTTGAACAAAATAAGCAATTTTGGCTTACTTCCCTTTAATTTCACTCAAAACACGCACCACACACTCAATCTATTTCAATCCAAAATCATTCCAAATTCATACATCATGTCAATTTAACGATATTCTAGACTGTACGGCAACGATATTTGGTCAAGATGTGCTTCATTGATGTTAATGTTTGAATTGCACGAGCATTTAATTGTCAACAACAATGAAATTTTACTTCGTTTATGTGTGTTTTGTGCGTGTATATGTGTTTTTCTATTTTTTTCTTAAATTGTAAATATTTGCAAGACTATATCTTAGCCTGTATTGTCAATGCAATAGTGTTCGTGCAATTTTAGGAACCACATTTCATCAAAACAATGTAGTGAACAATCTTGTGTAGTACATGTACACGCAAACATTAAAGACAAGTAAAGTTGATATTGTTAGAGCGACCACTTCTATTCAGCAACCATTTTTAAGCAATCGTCGTAAAAGTCCTTTCACCGTTATCATTTTTTTTTAAAAAAAGCGGACATTCTGAAACAAAAATCATTAAATCTTATGTTATTGGAACGCAAAAAAGTCGTCTTAATGAGACATTTATTTTTAGTGGTCCCGTAAGTTAGCACAAGTTTTACAGTACTTGTCTTCAAGAAACTTACTTTTTCTTGAGTATAAAAACGTATCCTAGAATACCAGCTAATACAATCACGCCGACAACCGACACCACAATAAGTGCTATAGCCCAACCTTCGAGTCCGTCATCGTCATCATTGGATGAATATACACAGGTATCTGTGGAATTTAAGAATAGAATGTAACTGTTTATCCTGCTGAATTTAATTGTTTTAACAATTCCATTTTTGAAATCTCTGAACCATTATTTTGTCCATGGAAACATTCAAAACATCGAGTAAAATTTAAATATATCTCCCACAGACATCTGTATATGCACTCAGATATCTACGGGAGAAATAAGATTTTTTTATTTGCTAGATCGATGTCGACGGCCACCTTAGTGTACAGACATACCCCATTCGGAACATCGGTCGGACTTTTCCGTAAACTGGAAAGCACCTCGGACATAAGTGTAGTATTTTTTGGACATTTTTTCGGTAATTCGGCTCCTGGTGGTACTTAGGTTAATACCTTTGAAGAATAGTATATTCCTTTAATGTTTTTTTGGATGGAGATCATTTTTGCATTTAAAACACTGCGTTTTGTTTTCAGATTATAATGTATCCGATCTAAACCTTGCGTTAATTTTATTTTTCGCAACGTCATCCTGTTAGTGACTACATTTAAACCGACGTGTGATATGACGCGCTTTCATGGCTGCGCCCTTTCTATTCCATAGAATCGCCTGGGTTCACGAGCGACCGAAGACAGACTCTAGAATTTCTTTACACATTTCAAGTAGATAATCGAGAAATAATCATAGACTTCATCATTGAACATCTCAATGTCAAATTAGTGAAATTACAAAAGGTTTAAACATTGCTTAGTTTCTTTTTTTCGCTTTTGCACGTTATCTAAGTAGAGCAAAATAAACAAATGATTGCATGACAGTGGTGGATCGAGAGGGGCTTGGGGGGGGGGGGGGGGGGGGTCGAACGCACCCCCCTCTGTATCTCAATTTCTCCATTGTAGTGGACGAAACCTATCAATATTTTGCAACACATGAAAACGACACCCTTTTTGTAGAATCCGAATTCATAGTAATTTGAAATTCTGCAAATAAAAGATATCTGTTGTACAGAATTTTAGCAATAAGTCCCAAAGTATCTTTATAGATTTGAAAATTATGTCTCCTGTTTTGTGTTACATTTGCAATATTATGTTAAATGATTCTCAGAAAAAAAAATCGCAAAATTCAAGTTAAACACGCTATGCGTCAATTTTGACAGGAACTAGCGCGTTTAACACCCAATCCATGTAATACTATCCTACTATAAAACAGAAACTCCTTAGAAATATGTAGATCATATCTTACCATTCCAGTTAAACACGCTATAAGACGTCGTACAATATTGACATGAACTAGCACTGTTGGTAGACCCATCCGTGTAACACTGTCCGTCTATAAAACAGTAACCGCTCTGTAAACAGAAATAATACCTTGATATTACTCTCTTATGACCAATTTTCTTCATTTGTCAAAATATGAAATAAAAGATTTTAATAAATTCAGTTCAAAACAACTTGAAATCGACTCACATCTCACTCAAACATATTCGAAATTCAAGTAGCCAATTTGTCCATTAATTTCAATTATGCAACTTACTCAAATTGTACAAAACGCACGAACATTTCGTTGAATCCTTCCCACAAAAATCTACCATTATGTTGACGGGCATAAAATTGGGAAACCTTCAATTTGTTTATAAAGATACTTAAGTCAAATAATAGAAAAGTGATCATATTTTTTTCGGTAGTAGTTATAGCATATCACTTATTTTATTCATTTTGGACATAGGCCTATTAAACGAGGTTTTGATCATTTTCTTGATGAAATGACGGAGCTTTTTAATTTTCCAGTTATTTTCCAGTATTATTTTTAAGATATCGACGTTTAAAATTGAAAACATTTCTAAAGACAATGACGTCGCGCACGGTAATGCGGCACTAAAATGTAACGTCAAAATAGCGAACGTCGATGGTGTACCGTCTAGTTTTTTTTTATTTCTTTTTTTTTTTTTTTTTCAATTATATTTTTTTGTCGGAAAAAAGTTAACATAAACTCTCTCTACAGCAATATTAATGTCAGAATATATGGTCATCGTAAAAAAATTAAAAATCGCCTCTTTTCCCTCGCGAAGAATGATAAAAGTCTCATAATTTTCTGCGCATAAACGTAAAGACATGCGAATACTGGATAGTCACTAAACTGGGCTCTAAATCTGAAGATGGATTCGGTTTTACGCTTCTTTTGAACATTATATGTAATACTGTAGAAGTAAATCTATCATTCCAAAATCTCAACCTATCTTTATTGCAATGATGAATTCGAACCGACAGTATTTTGTTCATATAATGGGACGTCAATATAAGACGCGTTTTGGTAAAGGAAAATGACGCGCTCCCCCCAATTTCTTGGATCGTTTGAAAAAAGTTGTTACATTTAGTTGAGCTTGCTTCGAACTCACTATTCTTGGGTCTGTAGAATAGCGAGTTATAGTCCGAGAATACAAGTCTTCGTGAAAAATGTATTAAAATGTCTTTTTTGCTATCAAATTAACATGAGTGATTTCGGGCTATATTGACCCCCTTGTTTATATCTTGTTCTATTCTTCCCCCTACTCACATTGCCACTTCCAAACAAATATTCTTCTCGCATGGTGTTTCGCTTTCTTTTTATTTCCTTATTTTCCTTGATACTGTGGATCTTTATCAGCGTCTGAAGGCGCGTCGGTTTTATAATTCAACAAATCAAACTTAACGTCGCTGTCAGAAAATGCGCGTTTTTTGAGAAATCGTTCCACACATACTAATATCAACATCTCTTTTATTTGTGAATATTTTTCCTTGAAATTTCGAAATGATTATCAAGAGAAAAATAATATTTCCTGAATTAATTTAAATCATCGTATGAATAAAAGAACTCCTATTTTTAGCGTATTTAAAATGGAAAAATCCGTTTTTTAACATCCTGAAAAGATTTCGTTCCACAAGAATTTCAGCTTATTAATTTTCCGTTTAAAACTCAAACTGATATTTATTTACATATTCAAGAAATACAGAAAAATAATATTTTTGATTTTAAGTTTGGTTACAATTAATTAATTTTCAATGAAAATATAAAAGAAAAAAGTCTTATTTTCGGCGTTTTAAAGCTTAATGTTACGCTTCACATTTTCTTAAACATAAACCGGTATTTTTCTTATTAGTCATTAAAATTCGACCTCCGTTGGTAAAATTGTTGGATGTTATACCAGTTCGAATTTAATATATTTTCAAGCAGTTGAAACATTATTAAACTATTTAAAATATAAGATGTGTATCGTTTAGTCATACTTTCGTGTTACATGTTACACGTGTTTTTTCGCTTAAATTTCAAATTGAAACTCCTTTTTACGATATTTTACAAAATCGTTTGCAATAAAAGTTTGACGTATGAATTGGCCATGGTTTAAGCGTTATTTCGATATAAGATATAACGATGGTGCGAGTAAGGAGTCTTGTAATGATAAGTTTTAAAACACAGACAGTGACGTTTTTTGAAAAGTGCAGCATTACCGTGCGCGACGTCAATGCATTTGAAACTAGATGGACTAAATACTTGTTTATAACTATAACTTAACATCTCTCTTTTCTTTATGAACAATTTCATGAGAACCAACATACAGTTAACAACATAGTAAAATTGACAAGGTGAGTGATTTTGGAATGAGTGTGTGGAGCGGGTTTCGGGTGAAATTGAAGGGAGGTAGTCCAATATCGGTAATTTTGTTCCTTTAATAAAATATGCATAAAAGTTCTGTAAATTGCTTGCTAGAACCAATCAAGCGCTTGAAAATTAAATTATGTCAGTGAAACTGCGATTTTTTTCGATTGATATTTTTTGAATGTAGCTGTTGATTGTATTCTTTTTGAATGGAGCGTAGATTGAGTGATTTAGAATGGTTTTGATTGACATGAATGTCAATTTCACAATGTAACTAAATGTATAAGGTGTTTCATAAACGCCACTTGGTATCAGTAAAAAGAAAACACATGTGTGTCCAAAATTCGTCTTCGAAGCCCTTAAATTCTGCGTGCTTTTACAGGCAATGATTCATAAAGGGGACATACAGTTAAGAACAATGTGCAATTGTCAAGGTAAATGATTTGGGAATGATATTGGAATGAAATTAAATTAAGTTAAGAGTGAATTTAATGGGAGGTAATAAATGTCGCAAATTTTGTTCAGAATGAACAAAATTAGCGATATCAATTACCTCCATTTTAAAAGAATGCACAAATGTTCCTTAAATAGCAGCCTATTTCATCAAGCGCTAATCAGACGCTTACAATTACAATTAATCCAATGAAATCCCGATTTTTGTCCCAGCTAGTTATATTTTGAACAAAGTTGTTGTTATATATTTTTCAGTGAGTTTTGGGCGTTTTTGAATGATTTGAGTGAGTTTTTGGAATGCATGATTGGAGTGCTGAGTGAGCGAAAGAGAATGTTTTTGACCGAGATGAAGGTCAATTTCACGATGTAACTAACTGTATCGCTAGAACGTACAACAGACATAAAAAAGACAGAAATAGAAGCAACGTTAAAAATGGTTTTTAACAGAAACTAGATTATTTAGATACACTCTTCTTACTTCGGTGAATCTACCGGGGTCTCGCAATGTTTGTACTGACTAGCCTTCGCAAAATGCAAAGGTTTGAAAGAGGTCAATGCTTGCTATATTTCCTAAAAATTACAATTCTGCATAACGGAAGAAAATAAGAATATAACACGTACCAGAAGTGTAATCTGTTTGGACCCATCTTGTAACGTTGTCACGTTCTGACAAGTGGAGTCTAACACCGCCACAAACACGGGTGAGGAGAAATTGGCTCCGTTGTTACTGATCGACACGCCATATTGTTGGTTGCCGTTGTTTGTCGACCTGCGACGTCTTGCAGGTAGACAGCACCGTAATGAGTTGTACGAGACTACGCTAGCCGGTACAGTGTAGGTAAATGATAGTGTCCAGGAATAAGATAGCGTTCCGAGGTCTATGTTTCCGGCCTGAAGAAAATCAAATGAGCCTGTACGTGAGATTTCCAACAATTTCAAATATGTGCATATGTACAGTCTGCCCAGAGACTTAAATATGCACTTAGTAGATAGATAAGGTCTCAAAGTATCTGTAGATCATCGGGTAACTCTATATATACAGTATGAGGCTGTCTATGATGCTCAATGTTAACACCTCACGAACATTTCAAATTGTTGGAAATGCCATGCACAGGCTCGAATGAATTAACGAGTAAAGCTGGACTTCCTTTCAAACATTTGGTATTTATCAGGGTTTATCGACAATAAAGGAGTCTTTCGATTAAAGCATTGAATTTCGTCCGTTACCTGGAACCCTGAATTTGGAGCTATCTGAAAACTTGTGTTTCATGTCGCAATTAATCAAGTGAACTCAAACAGCCGAGCTACTCATTAAATTCATCTGTGATTATAATGACAATGACAATATTTTATTTGAAGTAATTAAGGCCTCTGGCCCAAAATACAATACAATATATGTAGGCAGCCATATGAAATACAGTTTAAATCCATTAACAAAACCTTTTTTTGTTTATAATAGTTAAAAGAGTCACTCTGTATAAACGCAGAGATTTCCCTTTGGCGCCATTGAGTATGTACATTTCAAAATCATAAGCATACTTCAAAAAGCGATCGGTGATACAAGCCATATATTGGGAGACCCATAGTATGATAATTCTACTGATAAGACAGTTAAATTATCAAATGAATATAAAAAGATTGATTACCTTATTGCATTTGCGTTTTCTTCTCTACGTTTCATTGCAAAGAATATGAACTTAGCTAAATCAATGCATACATTTTTCTCCGAATTTATAAGCAAATAGAAGTTTTCTTTACTTACTGATATTGTAAATACATTTAGAAAATAACGAATTCGTAAATCAGAGTAAAATGGACATTCGATCACGAAGTGAAACTCATCTTCTATTTTACCTAACGTGCAAAATTTACAGATTCTCTCAGCTAATGGTATTCTTGAGTGTCTTTCAGTTTCTACGTTTAGTTTATGTACTGAGCATCTTTACTTTGCCAATGCGATTCTAAAAGGAATAGGAATATTAAAAGATAGATACTCAGCAGCTTTAAGCTCTGGCATGAAAAAGCGATAATGTTTGGACCTTGAAGACTCTGAGATTTCGGATCGCAAATTAGATCTTGCGGTATCAATCAATCTTTGCTTAAAAGTCTTCATAAATAAAAGTTCATTTCCAACACTTTCGTTTAACCAAACATATCCAAAGCCATATTTATGAAGCAACTCTTTTACATTCGTAGCCCATGTGACTCGACCTACTTCGTCTAATTTCCGAAGCATTTTACAACAAATGAAAGGATATCTATTCTCTTGCATATTAAGAACCCTAAACCAGTATCTTATAGTGTTACAGAAATAGTCGATATACAAAGGCAATCTACCACATTCACCGACAGCTTATATATTTTGGGTATGCATTGGAAGTTTAAGGAAACGTTTACAAAACTGATCATGTACTGTTTCTATCGTTTTTGATATTTCAGTGCCCCATAATTCAGAACCGTATAATAATATTGGTTTTACCATTGTACCAAATAATTTTAAGGATTCTTGCATGTCGAAGGATCCTACTTTCGATTGTTATTTATACAAAGAAATTATTGCCTTTTTGGCACTAGAAGCTAAGTTAGACTTTGCAAAGGACCAGATCAATCTCGGCGTGAAAAATAACCCCATATATTTATAGCTAGATACTGTTTCAATTTGTTCTCCATTATGAATCCACTGTCGCGCAGATATCCTCCGTTTCTAAATACTATAACTTTCGTTTTTGATAAATTGGTTTTCATGTCTGTATCTTGACAGAATGATGCCAAAACATTTATCTGTTTTTGTAAACATAATACTGTGTCGCTTGTATTTGCAATATCATCAGCATATAACAATGAGATAATTTCAAGGTCGCTCTCGTTTACTTGTATTCCTCTGACACCTGCTTTTCTAAGAGCATCGAAAAGGTTATTTATGAATAGTGTAAAAATTATAGTACTTAATTTGCACCCCTGTCGGGTTCCAACATTGCAATGTATACTTTCTGTTATAAATGAATTATCGATACGAAGCCTTGTTGACATATTACTGTACATATTAACAAGAAGCTTTAAAAATTTCCACCGACACCCATGCTGGCAAGGCTTTGCAAAAATTTTGAATGATTTAAAGAATCAAAGGCTTTCGAGAAGTCTACAAAAAAACAATACAATCGCCCACCCTTTTTAGAAAGATGTTTCTGAACTAATGACATGAGGGAAAACATATTATCGGTTGTGCTGTAATTTTTTCTAAATCCAGCCTGACCTTCGTCAATTTTATTATTTGTTTCGGCCCAGTGGTAAAGCCTGTCTTTCATCATACCAGTTAGAATAGTATTTAGTATCAGTGAGATACCTCTAAAATTATCGGGATTTGACATGGACCCTGATTTATGAATAGTACATGTTATGCTTTCTGACCATGCGCTGGGATATACTCCACTATCAAAAACTTTATTATATAGACTCAAAAGTAAATTTGATATATCTTGGAAAGTCGATTTAATCATTTCTGGTAAGATTCTATCAGGACCACATGCTTTGCCGTTCTTTAGACTATTTATACTTTTGATGAGCTCGTCTAAAGTGAAGGGTCGGTTAAAAATTTCATCAACTTCTAGGCATGTGTCAAATAGAGAGTAATCTAAAGTAGTTAATGTTTCGTCATGTAACAAAGCTTTGAAATGAGTTTACCATTAATATGGTTTTACTTCAGATGTAGAACATTTTTTTTTGTTTAAATTCTTTAACCGTTTTCCAAAATAACTTTGGATTCCCTCTAGCATCTATTAACCGACTTTTATTTGTGTGTTGCAGTTCGGTTTTCTTCTGTTTACACAAACTTCTAAAATGATTTCGAGATTCTAAATATATACTCAAACTCTCAGTAGTATTAAGACATCTAAACTTTCTTAAATTAGCAAATTTGATGTGCTTAAGCTCCGCATACTCATCATCCCACCAGTCCGATTGTACCGGTCTGTTTGGATGATTCGTCCGCGGTTTTACTAGCCATATCATATAGGTTAACAATAAGCTGAACACACAAATTAATATCGATTTCAGCGGAGTTACTAAGTGTTATTGACATATCATGGTACAAAGATTGAAAAGATTTATCATCTTGTCATTTTCGTTTCTTACAAATTTTGACCAAGTTTTCTGACTCTTTATCATTTGCATACTCAGTTTGCATACAGAATTGGAATTTACATTTTATAAGGAAATGAACAGAATCTGCCTGGTCTCCTACCATAAAATCAGAAATATACGAAAATAGAGTAGTTGATGCTATACAGTAATCTACGACACTACTTCCGTTATTTGCCATACATGTGAACTCACCATTTTTATCAGCTTCTGTTCGTCCGTTTACAATGTGAATCATATATGTTTTACACATTTCTAAAAGAGACAACCCAAATGAGTTGACCTTTTTATCCTTAGATTTTCTTAACATTTTAAATGAGTCACTATCATAACTCACATCATAACTAAAGATGAAATTAATATTGTCTTGGGTAATGTAATCATGAAGATCTCCACATCTGGCGTTAAAATCGCCCATTAAAAGAATATTAGAATCTGGATAAAAGGAAAGTAAGTACAATAATTTCTCTTCGAAGATTTTCAAACCATTAAAACCTGTAGTTGTATTATGAATTGGTGAGCCCTCCGGTAAGATATATGTAAATATCAAAAAAATATCTTGTTCGATTCCCAAGTTTGTGTGATCCATTTAAAAGACTACACAATCTTTGAGATCTAACATAACTCTCTTCAGGAAATTATTTTCATCATTGAATACATTTAAACTTTTTCCCCGGGTTTCAACAAAACCAAAAATGTCATAAGACCTAATGATATCAAGAAATTCATTATCATTAACATGCTTAGCTAGACCTTCAATATTCCAGCAAGCAATAATCAAGTTTGACTTTTTCAGGCCACTACCGATGTCTGTTCTGCCTTCAACTGAGCCTTGACCACATTCCTATCCAAGACTGCTTACTTTCACTATATCGTCATTTCCTGCATCATAGTTGTAAATAACGTTGTTTATAATCAGTTTGTCATAGCGGAGAAACGCCTCTTTTCCTTCATCAACTGCTCTCTTTAGAAATTTTTGTAGATAACTACGAATATTCATGACTCTACTAGGAAAATCTTCTGCAATGTGAACTTTCATTTCTCTCTGATAATCCGGGTCACTTTGGTAATCTCTACGTAACTGACGATATGTTTTTAGAATTTTATCTCTGTCTTTGAAAAACGAGAATTTCACAATTACTGTTCGTGGATTCTCTTTGCTTCTCAGCCTATGGGCTCTCTCAATGCTAACCTCACTATCTATCATCAGGACGTTCTTAATATGTTCCTTAACTTTAGACTCTGTCTCTTCCCATGATTCTCTCCTTGACTCCTCCAGTCCATAAAATCGTAGATTTTCCCTACGGGATTGTGCTTCCAGATTCTCTCTTTTTTTCTTCACTTACTTTCAAATAATTCTCTAACTGCTCTACTTTTTCATTTAGGGTTGAAACATTCTGTGCCAGTTTCTTGTTGCTTTCAACTAATTGCCTATTTAAATCTTTAATTTCATTGACCGATCTTTCTAGAGTATTTATTCTTGCATCAACACTATCTACCGTCTGTTTGACTGACAACATGATGTCCTTCAATTCCGATTGTGCTTCCAGATTCTCTCTTTTTTTCTTCACTTACTTTCAAATAATTCTCTAACTGCTCTACTTTTTCATTTAGGGTTGAAACATTCTGTGCCAGTTTCTTGTTGCTTTCAACTAATTGCCTATTTAAATCTTTAATTTCATCGACCGATCTTTCTAGAGTATTTATTCTTGCATCAACACTATCTACCGTCTGTTTGACTGACAACATGATGTCCTTCAATTCCGATATACTCATATTCCTAACCAGGAGTTTAGATTTGACTGTGCTGGCTAGCTACTGGCCAGCCCTTGGGCGGTTAATGTCGTATCTCTGAAATCACTCCCCACAGAGGAATTTAAGGGGTCTTTGTTGCGTGTGACTGTAGGTGTGAAACTTGTGGTTGCCTTTTGTCCCCTTGGTCCTGGATTGGTCTCAACACATTGAGTTACAAGACGGAGAAAAAGGAAAATTCTTATCGTTACACTGTATTTCAGTCTTATTGAGCCGATTGACCGCTTCCCTTTGAAAGGCTGTATGAAACATCCAATACGGCATCTCCAAACTGCGATATCTACTCCCATACTGTGCTCGACGTTTATAAGAACAGATTCTTAAACTCAGTAATGTTGACGAAACGAACAGTTCTTAATTAAGTGCACATGGTAACAATTTCCCTGTATCGTACCCCTTTCTTTACAGCAAATCATGCGCGACGAGCAAAACAGAAACACTCAGATGTCTACCCGTGTTAACCGATATGAGGTAACCAGTGGGGAATAACGCGTATATGGCGATCTCCAGTGCAATACAAAAATCTATGAAAATTTCAACTTTTCTGGTCAACTCACGGTTTAATCAGAATCCAACACCGATAAATTATCCATTCATACACAATTCACATATCTACAGTCCCTATTTCAGTCTTATTTCCAAAAAATAAAATGTCAGAATTCATAACTCGGCATGTTTACATGGCTGCGCTTGATTAATAAGGTACTATGAAGGACTAACTTTGACAAAAACATTAATCGTCTTATCAAAGAAACAATACAATACCTTCTTCACCTCAATATAGGACTGCAGCTAATAATTTCGCTTGTAACTAGTTACTTTACAAGATTTACAAAGAAGAATCGCCATATGTTTAATTCCTCATAAATGCTGTATATTTGAGGTTTAATAACCATAATTCGCAAATAATGAGACAAAAGTGAACCAAAGGTAACAAACAGATGTGATTAATCTATAAACGAGGATTTTTGGTATACTGATTAACGTAAAACACAGAAGTCGAACAATTAAACAAACGTCTATGGTTACAGACTAGCGATACTCACAAAATAGACTTCGATTCTACACATAGCCTCATCGGAACAGCCGTTATTTGTTACTCCTAAACATTCAAAAGTCGCACCAATCTCTAGCGTGCCAATGTCTGATTCTATAACAACTGGTGGTAAAGCTGTTATTAGGGTACATTCGGGACCGCCGATTCCATCAAAACAGTTGCAAGCACCTGTAAGGTAAAAGGGAGGTAATGAAAAGCCGGAAAAATGGAGACAACTGTATTATTTCGAAACCTTTAGTTGTTGCTTTAGCCTCAGCGTCGTTGACGTTGTTAGCATGCGAAACTATGATATTTTGTAATATCTCTAGGGTTACTAAGGGCATTTACTTTAAAATTGGTACGCATGTTCACTATCAAAAGAGCTAACTATGTTTTCAAAGGAAAAACTGTAGATGTATTTTATCCAGTAATGCTCTTTATTCGACCTGGAATTTTCTCCGCTTACTATCACACAACAGCAGAGGCCTTGATTAGGGAGCATTTTTTCTGAATCTAAGGGGAAGTATATCCTCGATGGAACGCCTTTGATTCTTCAATTAAGGATCAATTATAATGAAAATCTAACGAGTAAGTAATGCAATTGATCAACAGTTACTGTAGGGCGTGGGCAATCTGAATTTCTATCAAAGCATAACGCCAATAGTTTTTTTTTTTCATCGATGGTATATTGCCCCCGCCCCCTCCCATAACAAAGCTTTCTGAATTAAATTAAGGTTAATGTACAGTTAACAACATCTTGAAATTGACAAGGTGAACGATTTTTGAATGATTTATGAATGATATTGAATGAGTGTTTGGAGCGAGTTTTGAGTGAATTTAATGGGAGGTAATCATAAATCGCAAATTTTGTTCAGGATGAACAAAATTAGCGATATAGATTACCTCCATTTTATAGAATATGCAAACAAATTCTATAGACAGCTTCCTTTTTCTTTAGGAATTGGTGGTGAAAATGTTAAAATAAAAACTTTTTCATTCTCCAATTTACCATTAGAACATGTTCCTTGGTTCGAGCAGTTCCCAACACAATTATCATTCGTCAAACCAGTCGCACTGCTAGGGTTGTCATCCTATAATTAAAGGTGAAATTTCGTTTAATTTGGGCATTAACACCCCCAAAGAACTGTTACAACGGACAATTACCTCTGCATGAAAACATGTTAAGGATTTGCAATGAAATCTGTTAAGGCGTCTGCTATTTTTTTCAACACATTTCGATTTCTACATTATTTGTACAACTAAAAAACACGTTAGACTTTTTATATTTTTCTTTTCCCTATAATATCCGTTATCTGAAAGAAATGTCTTCTGATTTGAAACTTATATGCATTTTTTCAATTCTATGTTTATGTTACGGACTCTGTCTAATTCTTTTGGTATGTTACAGTTTCTTCCCTACAGCGTTACAACCTCTGTCATTGATATTGCACACAAAAATCCCAGTTTTTTTGACGCCAGGATTTTCAAAAAACACAAAAAGAAAACGCAACGAAATCCGAGTTATCTTATATTTAAGTCTTTTACTGCGAAATACGAGGTAGATGCGGAGAAAGGCCCAAAACTTCTTTTAATGCGATATATCTAAAAATAACAGTCTGATCTCCTTTTTCCATGCCTATTCATGGTAGTCTAATCAACATAGTAAACTTTCACCTGCTTTAGATGAAAGGGATCTTGTCAAGAAAGTATAAGCTTAAAATCCCCAAATCGAAATGGATTGAACATTTTCAAAATCATCGGTTTAAATCTCTTCCATAATTGACGGTGTTATGAATTTTCTCTCAGCATTTCTTCAATACGAATCTTTTGTTCAAATAATTTTTTGCTGTTTTTGAAAATGAAAAAAAATGGGGTCGTGGTGCTTATTTTATACTTAGACCTGTTTAAAATGGGTACCATCACCCAAGCGTGTTGTTTAAGTTTCTTTTTGAAATTCTAAGGAAAATATAACCCTGAAGTGAAATTGTTTAAAATATATAATCTAAGCACAAAAAGGTCCTGTTTCGCATTGTGATTGAAATGGACACTAATTGGCATTGAAGTAAATGGAAGGGGAACCCCTTTATTCGGTCTACATAAAAAATCAACCCTTCTGAACTATCTCTACGATTTATACACAAAAAAGGTCAAAACAGCTATCCATGCTCTCATCTAAAATATTGCTGAGAGGATAGACCCACCGAATTGCTAAAGGATTATAGTTTTTAGTTTTTAGTTTTTTCGATTTCGCAGGACGTCTACGAGAGCCTTTGACGCTCTATCGCCTCCTTCCCTGCGAAAAAGTTCGATAACTGGTTCTTAGACGTTCTAGAACGTTAATTGGCAATTCAAGAACGGCCGAACCAGCTTTTGAACCAGTTCTAGTACTAGATATTAAACCAGTTCTTAAATTTGAGTTCAATTATTAGATCTAGAACTAGTACTTGAACTGACATTAATTGCTCTTGGTCGTTCAAAAATTATTTCTTGAACTATTTGCAGGGTGTGAAGCAAATGGCTGTTTAAGATATAGTCACATGTTATAAGCTATATGTTATAAACAAATTTGTAAAAACTCGGCATATTCCGTATCTACATCGATCGAAGACTGAAGAGATAACCGGAGGATTGCCAAGTGACTGTAGAGTCGCCGAAGTTGTGATACTTACTCTGTAGACTTGATGCCTGTCCAAGAAAGCGAGTACTAGTACTTGAAGATCAGTACACGAATAAAGTACCCAGTCTATAGTATCATTCAACTGAAACAGATCAAACTGTATATATTCTACAGGAAAAAAATGTTTACCATTTTTTCCGTAAAAATTTGCATACATGAAAGGTGAACCACAAATATTTGTCTTATTAACAGCAGCAATTCCTTCAAACATAAGTCCATCTGCGAAAGTATTTAATGATACTTATGAAAATCATCGAGTAAATAGTATTAAATAATTTGAGTGGGCCATCGCACTTTTATCTACAATCGTAAAAATGACAAGGTGAATGATTTTGTAACGAAATTGAATGATCACGATGAATGAGTTTTGCGTGAAATTATCGGGAGGTAACCCAATATCTCTACTATTGTTAAGGATAAACAATATAAACGATATTTATTACCCTTCCTTAAAAAAGATATGCATATACGTTCTATGAATAACTTCATATTTCTTATAAAAATACAATATGACGCTTACAATTCAATTAATTCAGTTAAATCGCATTTTTTTCTAGCCGTATTTTTTTTTTTTTTTTATTGAATGTGCATGTAGTTGATAATATCTTTTTTAAGTGATTTTGTAGCGTTTATGAATGGTTTGAGCGAGTGTTCGGAATAAATGAACGGAGCGCTGAGTGAGCGCTCTAGAATTGTTTTGAATGAGAGTGTGAATTTTACGATGAAGTTAGATCTAACTCTACATTTATTTATGATGTATCTGTTCGTTGCCTTACCGCCATGTCTTGGGCACACCATTCGATAATCCTTGTTCTTTCGTCTGTACTATTTATCCAATCAAAATTGAATATAGGGCAATCCACTGTGAGACCATTTTCGCATAGAGTCAGGGCATCGTTATAGGTGGTGGCCCTCTGAAGTTAGAACAAAGGAAAATGAGCATAAGCGTGACATTTCCAACAATTTGAAATATTCGTGAGGTGCAAACATTTAGTAGTGTAGAAAGCCACTGAACGTATGGTGAAGACTCTGGACAGACTGTGCGGATGCATAGACTGTCCAGAGTCTTTGCTATGCACATATTTGAAATTGTTGGAAATCTCATGCACTGGCTCAAATGAATTCCATTTAGTTATCTAAGACTTGTGTAATTATAAATAATTATAAAAATCGGTTTATGAACAATCAACTATGATTGTAAAAGATGCAACAATTAGGAAATTAGACGTATTATTTTCCAATATTGAATTTTCTCAATCTCCTATGACTATAACGTTAAACTTTGTAATGCATTTCTGAGAAAGAATTGTAAGTGCGATTTCTTAGTCACTCTTAAGTTGAATAAAATGTCTTAACCAAAACAGATAAACATGTAAGTTTGATAAGAGTACCTTTGATACATGGTGACCCGTATAATCGAAGTCACTAGGTACTATAACCTGTCCGGCAAGTTCGCCACGTGCACCCAGTAGTGTCAGATCATCCTCGCGTGCGTATATATCATGCATTAACGGTACCAACTCTGAACCCACATCTCGCCTTCGTCTACTACTCGTAGACCGACTGACAATCGTACCAACTCGGAAGACATCGCCATTCGAGCATGTCTGATCTTCCTGTGCCCCACATATTTTCTCGGCTGACGTATGGCTCCCGGGACATACACACAGTTTGTGACTGTCGCTCCATGTATTTAGGTTGGCGTGGTTTGCCGTGTTGAAGATGTTTTCTCCTGAGTTACTTGAGCCGGTTCCAACACTGCAAGTGTAAATATGGTATGTTTGGTGTGTATTATTTCAATTATCCTTTAAGATAATCTTAATTTTAACGAACACACGAAATACTTTTCTTAAAGAAAGAGATAAATAAATAAATAAATAAATGAATAAATAGAAATATGGTAAAGGTGTGTGCCGTTATCAAACAGTATTTAAAGCATCAAAGGAGAAATAACCCAGAGCCACCATTTATCATAGGGTATCTTCCCTTTTCGCATTATTCTTTAACTTTTAACGGTTACCTTTGCAATGAATTAAACAAGCATGGAATATATACAGAACAAAAAAAAAAAAACCTACCTCCATGACGTCACCATTTCGGTTTCGCTAGTCGTTGTTGTTCCGTCACGCTTAGTGAGGTCATCACCAGCGCCGTCATTCAGATTACCGCATAAACCTTGTATATTTTGAACGTCGGATGGAGTTGGAATTAAAACGACGTGCATGGCGTCATTTAGAAGTGGAAGGCGTTTTACTCTGACTTCTGTGCCATAGGGCAATAATATCTAAAATGACATAAGAAAAAGATGATTCATCCAAAATCGAAAATATAATTAGCGGAGACGTCTTACTAAATGCCTAGATATTATCTTTTAAATAACAACATTTGCATTGCAATAACATCTCTCGAATCACAATATTTCAACCTAGAAAACTTCGAATGGGTAAATGTTTAAAAAAAAATAAATTGTAAGATGTCTATCTCAGTCTTAGAGACTTACCGCCAACGGCGTTTGTTTGTGAGTATGACATTTAATAGCCAGCTCCAGGCTTACCGATGTAAATAAGACAATTGTCCATCCCTTTCGGGGACAAAAAACCTTCGAATTTAGTGCTTGATATTGACTCTAAAAGCTTTGACTTTCTTTAAAACCGAACTTCGTAGATCAAAATCATTCAATATCTTCACTTACTGAATAGAAGGTAGTTGTCAGTCTTCTAACGATCAGATTTGAACTTAGAGCGTCTACTGAGGAATAGGCAGTAAAATGGTCGGTGACGTAGTGTCTGATCGTGAATACATCTTGACCGGCCCTCACGGAGACACCGTGGGCACAATACAGGGACGATGTGAACTCACAGGCCTTCGTTTGTACTTGAACCTGTAAGAAAGTTTAAATGTTTATTGACTGATCGAGAATACATCTTGGCCGACCCTCACGGAAGCACCGTCAACACAATAACGCGATGAGGTAAACTCACAGGCCTTCGTTTGTACTTGAACCTGTACGAAAGTTAAAATGTTTATTGCCTGAACGTAAATACATCTTGGCAGACCTAAAAGGAGACACCGTCAACAAAATAACGCGATGATGTAAACTCAGAGGCCTTCGTTTGTACCTTAACCTGTAACAGAGTATAAATGTATAATTTCTTTTCGTGAATACATCTTGACCGACCCTCATGGAGACACCGTCAACACAATACCGCAATGATGTGACGGCAATCGCCTTAGTTTGTACTTGAACCTGTAAAAAAGCCTACATATTACATTCAAAATCGTAATATTGTGGAATAAACTTTATGAACGACCCTGACAGAGACATTTTGGGGCACGAAGACAACCATTAAAGTTCAATACAAAACCTTTATACAGTTAATGATACCGAGAATTTTCTATCAAATGGCGGACCGCTTGCCACGCCCTACGTCGTCACAAATATCAAAATGACAGTCAAAAACACTGAGTTAATCACATCGTGAAATTCACGAGATGAATGAATTTGGAATGATTTTGGAATGAGATTGAAAGAGTGTGTGGGGTGATTTTTTGGTTTTTGGTAAAATTAAAAGGAGATAATCCAACATTGATAAATTTGTTCAATATTAACAAAATTAGCGATATTTATTACCTCCCTTTAATGAAATAAACGCACCTTTCTGTTTGTGCGTTTTCATGGACCAATCAGACACATTAAATCCACACAAGCAAATAACATCGTAGAATAATTTGATCGATTTGAAATAAATGTTGATCGACTTGAACGATTTCGAAATATTTCAAAATGATTTCGGAGCGTTTTTGATTGATTTCGGTGGGTTTTTGGAATGAATGAAGCGCTGATTGAATAATTTCGAATTATTTTGATCGGAATGAGTGTCAAATTCACAATGTTCTTAACTATACTTAGTTCCAAAAGAAAGTGTGCACTCTTTAATCTAGAATTTCTCTGAAATTACACACCCTTTCGTCATGAAACGTCGTATGACTATCCCCAAGAGTATGTACAAACGATATTTGAAAACAAAAATTGCACGATGAGCAGAAATTTTCTGCTAGATTGAGACAATTGATTTTGCGTATTTTGCATGTGCATCACGCGTTAGACGAATCATTGGTCTGAAAATGCATTAAGTTGAATCCTTTCGGCCTTCCTAAGCATAAAATCACATCTTCCATACAATTATGCACGATGCTACATCGTGGTTTGACTACCGATAAACGTCGTTCAACGAAATCGAACCTTGTCAGTCTTAGAACGTCAAAAAAATTGAATTAGCATTCATGTCCCAATAGAAATCGGGGTTGTCATTTTATAAGGCATTTATTAAGCAAATCGAGATGTCATAGCACGCCATAGCACCATTCAACGACAAGTTAAAAGCCTAGGAACGCAGCAATGTCTAACGTTGACGTACACGTTACGTCTGCATAAAGATTATTTTATTTTTATTTTGAAACGGCTTGTAATGGCTTCTTAAACTCTAAAAATCAAACATCAACACATAGCTCTTACTAAAGAAATAGTTGTTAGGAGGTCAACAATTTAAGATCTGCCACCACGTATGAAGCATGCGATACTTTATCTTAAACTGATTTGACTTTTTATTTCAACAGGTCTTGAATAAAAGTATGGTATCAAATTTACTCCCTTATTTTCTTCCAACTTTGTAAAAATCGAGAAAAGTGCTAAAAGTGAAAGTGCACACTTTCTTATGGAACTCAGTGTATAGTGTCGTAAGTCAAAATGCCGTCGACGTTCTGCTAAAACCTCGTTCTTATCGCTTGTTTAAATCAAGCCACCGTCATAGCGCAGTTGGTAGCGCGTCAGACTGTCAATCTAGAGGTCCCGGGTTCAATCCCCGACGACGGCACTCATTCTTTCCGACTATTTGTCTCTCACCATGGGTTGATAATCAAAGACCTATGTTAGATAGAAGGTGATGGCTAGGAAAGGATGTGATGGTTGTACTGGAGAGATAAAAACAAGGAAGCCATTGTAAGGTACTCCAGCCGCCGCGTTATAGCCGAAAAAATGTTGAAAGCGGCGTTAAATTCCATTCAATGTTTAAAACTTGTCTTCTGGCCTAACGACAGTTTGGAATAAAGACACTAACCTCTGCATCATAGGTTGTATGTCTGTAGAGTATGAACTCTCCTTCACTGTGTCCCATAGTGTAATCTCTGAAATGAAAAAAAAACATGTGAAGAGAGGTTCAAACAACATCCTTTTGAAAGCGCACACAGGTCGGTGCGAGACATTTCTAACAATTTCACATCTGCCTAAAACAAAGGGTCAACTTATTGCTGACCCCGAGCGGCTATAGATGTCCGCTATATCGTAGACTGGTATCAGTCCGTTAAATAGAGCATAGATATTTATGATTTATATATAAAAAAATGTTCCAATGAACTGAGAGCCTGATTTAACGCCTTTTTTTTTGAAGAGAAGTTAACTCATCTTAATTTTCTGTAGGCAACAACTTCCAACTTGGTTAACTACCCTGATATCAAAACTTCTAAAAACAGGGCCTGATTCCCAGGCTAGCTATATCGGTGTATCTCTCAATCAGCGGGTTACCAGCTCTAGACTGGTTCCAATATCGACTATCGGAATAGCCTAGGATGATATATTCTGAAAGTGGGACTAGTGTACACCCGGATAGGATTCGAGTCAGAAATAAGTTGGCCCATTAGGCTTCCTGCCAGTCTGTGCAGCCGCTGAGAGAGACCAGCCCTGCTTTCAATGTAACAAATCGGTACTAACTATTTGCAAATTTAACGCCGCTTTGCACGTTGCAAAGCGGATAAAAATTAACAATCAGTTTGTACGGTTTTATCATACTGAACACAGAGCAGAATTCAATAGATAATTAAGGTAAAAAACCAACGTCAGGTGGTTAGCATTTTCCACTAAAAGATACTTTTGAATTCGTTTATTTGTCGATCTTCGATATATATCGCAAGTTACAAAATGTATTTGCGTAAAACGTTCTATTTATCGTCTAACATCGCTTTTTCTTAAGAAGTTGTTTGCAAAATAAGATTACAGCGATTTGAATCCAATGTCCAAACTCCTAATAGGTCCTTGTTCGAATCATGTCAATTGCCGCTTTTGACATTTTTTTCGATGCTGTCGCGAAGAGCGGAGCCCCATAACAATATAACCTGGCATATCTCTAACCAGTGAAAGTACAACTGCGTCATCCTTTAAAACTCTCCAGCTATTCATCTCACATAGGCGTATAATCATTCACCCTTTGGTGCGATACGAGTGTGTAAAAAGAGTTATGCCATTGTCGAGAATGGAACTCGGTGCCCCTCGATGGGATGTTCGACGTGACCCCACTTCACGTAATTATAAAAAGTCCTTAGAGATTTCGGTCTCTTGAAGTTCGGCCAACTTAGTGTATTCCGTCTATTTATCGTCGCTACCGTAGCACATGCCCATATGACTGACGTCCCCAGAAGACGGTTAGGTGTTACGGGGGTTAGTGCAAGGATACATGACAAAACTACTGCTGAGAACAGCCATGATTCTTTAACGTGTTTGTTGTAAAGCACCAGCTCACGGGACCTCGGTTTAACGTCTCACCCGAAAGACAATTAGTTTGTTAGTGTGCCAGCGCGGGAATCGAACCCACGCCGTCAAACTTCAATGGTTTTAAGTCCGGTGCTCTAACAACAGCTTACCTCGTGTCAAATGTATTTATACGCCCAGACGAGGAGATACTGCAATCCTTGAAGGTCAAATCTAGGGGCTCAGTCACGGTCACCTGAAATGGGTTGTAATTGGACACAGTTAATTATAAACTGAAATTGATCTAAACTCAATCAAAACCGCTCTAAATCACTCACTCAGCGCTCCTTTCATTCATTCCAAACACTCACTCAAACCATTCAAAAACGCTCCAAACTCACTGAAAAACATTTAACAACAACTTCGTTCAAAATAAAAATAGCTGGGGAAAAAATCGGGATTTCACTCAATTAATTGAAATTGTAAGCGTCTGATAGGTTTTTGAAGAAATTTGGAGCTATCTATAAATCTTGTATGCATATTTTATTAAAGGGAGGTAATCAATATTGCTAATTTTGTTCATCCTGAACAAAATTTGCAATACTGCATTACCTCCCATTAAATTGACTCAAAACTCGCTCCACACACTCATTCAATTTCATTCCTTAATCATTCCATAATCATTCACCTTGTCAATTTCACGATGTTGTTAACTGTAGTAACGTTATGGGTAAGCGCAATATTACTGTACTACTATATAAATTCCTCTAAACACTCAATAGTTAACCGGTAATCTATGAAAATAATTGCATTAATATTAGATTGGAAGCGTACATTATGCTTGAACCGGCGTTTAGTCTTGCTAACTTATTTCTGACCCCGGGCGGGTATTGTTGCCCGTTATATCAGAGTATCCCTCAGAAATCGGGCTACCAGCTCTAGGCTGGTCCCAATGTCGACTATTAGAATAGCCTAGAATATGCTATTCTGATAGTTGACAGAGGGACCAGTCTACACTCGGGTAGGATTCGGGCCAGAAATGAGTTGGCCCATGTCTCGAATTCATTCAAAATCAGCCGAGGAATGTAAAATGTAATCTAAAAACAAGGGTTACTGTTTATCTTCCAATTGTATCATCTGAATTTTCGATAAGCCTAAAGTTCCTTAATATCAGCTGCTGTTGTTCAATGAATGATTTAGGAAGCTAAGGAAGCGAAGTTTTAAAAGTTGAATATCCTAGTTTTAGTGACAAAATACTAAATAATCAAACATACTGCAATAGTTTGTGATAGTTCCCCAGTCCAGGCCGGTCGGCTGACTGATGACCCTGTGACCATGACCTTGACCCGTAATATGAAGGAATTCCTGAGACTATACTGGTAGTCATTCTTTGTTGTGACAGAGAATGTGAGAGTCTCTGGTGATGCAATGATTGTCCCTCCAGACGCGTCGGAAGTGGTTTTTACCGTCCCCGATTTACCACAAGTTGCCTCCCCTAGTACAGCAATCGTTGAGTTTGTGCAAGAGTAGTCGTTCGTTATGTCGTAGACAAGGAACTCTAAAGCACAACTTTCGTCGTTGTAGCAACCGAAATACAAGTTATTCAGAATAGAAATGGTGGCTGTGCTACCTCTTTGGAAGGAAACTGAGGACGTCTGAAGCTGTAAAATAATAAATCGTACATGGTAAATATATGTTATATGCATATTCATACACGCACATTTACATGTAGCGAACGAAATCTCGAAATTACATATTGAAGAAGATATTGATGTGAGCTTAATTATATAACGATTTTTTTCCACTTCAGCACGAAGCTAACCGAAACCCGCACAGGAACGTACTTACTTTCGTTGAAGGCACCAAAATCGTATTAATTTGACAACCTTCTATGTCAAAAGAAATGTGGTTTTGACTTTTTCCACCAAGTGATTCATCACAATCATAATGTTCTAAGATCCGAACTGAATAGTGACTCTTTGAAAATAGATAAATAAATTAGTTTTATCCTCATAAACACTCTTTTTCGAATTTTCGGTCACCTGATCTTCATCAGGGAAAATAAAATATAATTAAGAAACTACATCCTTATTATTCCTCCAAAGTGTATTGTAGTTTCTTAATTATATTGTGGTTTTTCTGATGAAGGTCAGATGACCGCAATCTTATAAAATCATCGCTACGAAAGCACTACGCTATCTCTCAGATACTTAGGCAGAGGCGTAGCGGTAAGCAATATGGTGGATCCAATTTTTATGAGATTGAGGTGACCGAAAATTCGAAAAAGAGTGTTTATGGAAATAAAACTGAATAACATGGATTCTCTGTGGAATATTTTTTTTGTTAAGTAATAAGTACAGTCGATATGGCGAGAGCGACCACGTCTACTTAGTTACCAATTTTATAAGCGGCCACCATAAAACGTCCCCTCGCCGTAAGCAAAATTTCTGAAAAAGAGGACATTCTTAAAGAAAAATTAGTTATTCTGAAAACTTATGTTGTTGGAACCCATTAGAATCGTCTAATGGGTTCGAACATCATAGGATTCAGTTCGACTTGACCGACAATCTATAAATGCGGTCAAAATGGACTGTCACATTTATCATGGTATTTCGTATTAAGCGATCATTCACATAACCGACCGTTTTTTGGTGGTCCCTTAACTCTTTGCTGTTTAATCCCTGCTTTTTACGTGCCTGTGATTTTATGATTGTGAAAAAAGAAGAAATTGCTTCTGATAAACAATTTCTTCTTTTTCCACACTATTTCACACCCTACTGAATGGTTATTTTTCAAATTAAATCCACTTTGAATTTTCGTCTGCGAAACCTTTGAATTTGGACAGGTCCAAAATTTTGTTAAAAAGGAAAGGGTTAAGTGGTCGTTTTCACAAGTTTTACTGTAAACAAATTTATGTTACGAACCTGTACTGGAGTAATACTCGAACTGTCCATAGAATTGACAATCACTGATGTGCCATCTGGCCCGAGAACACTTACGCTACACTTAATCTGAAAAAAAGAAAGAAAAAGGAAAATAAGATCTAAGCACCAAAACATAAAGTACAAACATTTATTACGCTATATACAATTAGCTACATCGTGAAATTGACACAGTGAATGATTTTGGAAATTTTGGGATTGAAATTGAATGAGTGCGAGGACAGAGTATTGAATGAAATTCAAGGTAGGTAATCCAATATCGTTAATTTTGTTCAAGATGAACAAAATTAGCGATATTAATAACCTCCCTTCAAAAAAATTGCAACAAGGTTCTATGAATAGCTTTCAACGTCTTCTTCAACCCATCATACGCTTAAAATTTTAAAAAAAATGTCAGTGAAATCGCGATTTTTTCATAGCTATACCTATTGTGAATGAAGTTACTGATCTTATTTTTTTTAGTGATTTTAGAGTGTTTTTGAATGGTATGATCGGGTATTTGGAATGAATAAATGGAGCGTTGAGTAAGCGATTCAAAATAGTTTTGATTGAGATGAATGTCAATTTCAGGATTTTATTAACTGTACAATGTCATACAGAGATCCGCAAGTCAAATATGGGGACATGGAAACATGCATACTCATTTTTACAGAATCTGTAAATTTTCAAAAAACGCTATCATGTTCATATCTTGTGCGATCGCACCTAACGTGAAAATTATAGGAAATTATCGATTATGTTTACCTCCCTCGAAAATCATTCAAAACTTGCTCCGTGCTATCATTCAATTACAGTTAAACCTGTCTTAGCAGCCACCTGTATTCAGCAAGCAACCTGTATTAGGCAAGCGACCCAGATTCCCAAATTGAGGAATTGTACAGAAATTAACCTGTATTTGGCAATTATCTGTCTTAAACAAGTGCATTTTGAGTGTCCCTTGGGTCCTTGCTTTAAGCAGGTTTGACTGTACATTCCAAAATTATTCCGAAATTGCGTAATTATTTCAATTATGCGATTTTCATAACTGTTAACGTACATGATGCATCATGGTCACTTAAACATGATCCGCCTTGACACCAACAAAGATTTATAAGCCCTTTTCATGCTGAACCCGTATAGTCCTGCTTGCGTACAGTAAAAACATCGTGCAATTGACACTGATTCCGATCAAAAGATCAAAATCATTCACAATCATTCAGTCAGCGCTCCATTTATTCATTCCAAACATTCACCCAAATCGATCAAAAACGCTCCGAAATCATTAGAAGATATTTAAAAAATCGTTCAAGACTTTTCACAATAAATTTAAATCTATCTAATCATTGTACGATTTTATTAGCTGGTGTGGACTTTCAAAAGACGTACAAACAGAAACGTGCGTATATTTTATTAAAGGGAGGTAATTAATATTGTCAATTTTGTTCATCTTGAACCAATTTAGTAATATTGGATTGCATCCCTTTAATTTCACTCAAAACTTGCTCCACACACTCATTCAATTTCATTCCGATATAATTCCAAAAATCATTCACCTTTTAAATTTCTCGATGCTGCTAACTGTAGGAGGTAAAGACAAAGATCAAATATATGCAGTCTGATCTTGATCTATACTAGCCGATGTTCTTTTTTTTAACCAAACAGTGACAAACACAATTTTTGTCACAATCGATTCTATATGTACCAGTGATTTCAGCACTTTGAGTTCAACAGTTTTTTCGAGGATTTGATTAAGCATAACAAGGGTTTAAAAGTTTGGAAGGAAAAGCATTGTATTTTATTTTTTCTTCTTTTTCTTTTAAAAGCGAGTGGGTGGATATTGTATTACAGTATTAAATTTTTTCGACCTGATTCATATATCCATTAATCGATCACCAAAAAATATGAATATTTGAATCTAGTCAAAGCGTCGGTGTCCAGATCATTGGGTCCCGTGTTCGATTCTCGGTAGGCGCACTTATCAATGGCTCAGCGTGAAACAGTTGTAGCTGCCCATAATAGACATATGGGCAGTTACAGCTGTCTCGCGTTGAGTCGTCAATATACTTTTCGACATTTGTCTAATACCAATAAGTACTTAATTGTTGAACCTCAGTGAAGAAGCAGATGGAGGCTAGGAAAGAGTGAAATGGTAGTGCTTGTGCGTGAAGTACTTACGATCTATGCTTTTACATGTATACTATGGCCGCCGCCATATCTATGGAAACTTGTTAAAAGCGACGTAAAATCAATTCAGAGAAAGAGAAACGGTCTCGGTGGCGAATATTTCCCATGATCGTTTTTACTGAATATGTTTTTCCCTCTTCCATATATTAAAAGCTTTAATCATGGCGATTCAAAGCATGTAATGTATTTATACACTGGTTGCTTTGTCAGGAAACGAAACATAATGAAAAAATGGTAAGATTTTCGAATTGGTAAGTTCTTTCATTGAAAGTCTTCGATGAATATCCCCCCCCAAAAAAATACAATAAAAATAATGATGATAATAATAATAATAATAATAATAATAATAATAATAATAATAATAATAATAATAATAATAATAATAATAAAGAAAAAAAACGAAAAACGACCAAAAAAAAAAAAAAAAAAAAAAAAAACCAGCGTGAAGGGAGAATACCGTGATGACGTCGGGGTGAATTAGCAATGTCCTCTAAATCATTATTATACTTATTTGAAATGATTTAAACCCCACAGTCAGGTTTCATTCAATCTATTAAATCGAATTTCTATAATATATGAAAATGATTTTGCCCGATATTTCAAAAAGGGTACCAAACGAGGACGTTATAATGAGACCATTAAATTTCAAAACCCGTTGACTTGTTATATACTGTTATTACCAATTACTTAATAATATATGCCACCCCATGGGCGAAAAACCAACATCTGCCCTGCGTTCGGAATGACAAAACGGAGCAACGAGTTTGCCAATTTTACCCAGCTTTGCACGCAAGGACACGTGCAAAGCTGGGTATAAATTGCAAACTGTTTGTACTGTTTTGTCATCCTGAACGCAGGGTTTTGTAATGCGTAAAGTGACGGCATTAGTCAGACTGCGCAGGCTGACTAGGGTCGGAAATCTTCGCACTTGGCTTTTTTTTCTGAATCTGGAATTATCACTCCACCTTCTTGTATAAGAATTTTTGAAGTTTGCTCTACGGTTGACCTCTATTGGAACTCATCTTTTTTTACCAAATATCTTTTTGACGGGTCCCCTTTTACTTCGTTTCTTCGTGACGAGTCAACTTTCCATCAGACAATAGAATTATGGAATGTTTGAAGGAAATCTTTGAATCTATTTAAGTGAAGTTTTGGGTGGTTTGGGTTTTTAAACCGATTTGAGTGACAAAACTTATGATATACAACCAGCCAGGTCTATTCGACTGTGCTTTGGCGGCTTCGTTATACTTCGAATTAAGCACAAGATCATTTTCCTATTGTACATTACATTTTCGCGAGCAAAACTGAAGTCATTTTTTTTTTGTTTGATTACAAAGATAACTTCCGATTCCATTATCTGTACTCCTGTAGTCCAATAGAGATGGGTCTACGATAAGTTTTTGATATACTGAGTAATGGATAAGCAATTGGTTCAGTCACTAGTTAAAAACTAGGTTCCAAGCCTTTGGCCTCTCGCTACTGTATAGAAAGTCCTTTTCAACTTGGCCCCGGAGGCAGGTTTTTTTTTTTGTTTTTTTATGGGGGGGGGGGGGGGGAACAAGAAAACTTTAAACCTGCCCTGCGTTCCGGATGTCTAAACGGTGCAAACTGTTTGCCATTTTACCCCGCTTTGCACACGAGTACACGTACAAAGCGGGGTAAAATTGGCAAACAGTTTGCACCGTTTTGTCATCCTGAATGCAGGGCTTTATTCCAAACTTTTTAGCTATAGTTATCATGTGTCATACGTTTAAGTAGTCCTACTTTTTTAAGATAAGGATTGGGTCATTGCAAATATGATTTATTTGTCAATTTAAATTATTCAGTGGGTTTTATTATAAATAATTATCGATCTTCTGTTGAATTACACGTTTAGTACTATCCTTTATTTGGATACACGAAAAACGAACGTGATTTGTGGCTCAAATAAATTAATATCACGTTTTATAACACGAGTGTTTAAAGAAAAAGAGACAGAAGAAATTCAGGACTATTTGACAGAAAAAATATAACGACACTAAATTGAACAAATCACACCATTATAATGATCTTCGTCAATACAGTTAATAACATCAACAATTTGACAAGGAACAAAATGGAGGGATTTTGAATGCAATTGAATGAGCGGAAGGAGAGAGTTTTGAATTGACCTAAAGGGAGAGAAGAAAATATCGCTAATTTAGTCCACTTCGGACGCAATATTTCACTACCCATCCCCTTACAATAAAACATACGAATTGTTCACTGAACAAAAAGATTCAATAAAACAAAGCAAATATTGGAATAATTGAAATAAATTCGCGAATCTTTTGGAACAATTTAGAAGCAAAAACTCAAGATCACCAACCACAATTCTTGATGAATTATTCTTTAGAACGCGAAATCGCTAGCAAATTGTCCCAGGGTGGGATACATATAGTTTACGGAGCAGAGTGACACTGGATTGCTGAGGATGGCAAAGTCGTAACTTAAATAAAGTTAAGAACATCGTAAAATTGACATTATGAATTGTTTTGGAATAATTTTTGAGTGACATTAAAAGGACGTAAGCCAATATCGCTAATTTTGTTCAATATGAACAAAATAAGCGATATAAATTACCTCCTTTTGATAAAATATGCATACATATTTAATAAATGGCTTCCTATGGCTTCACGAACGTGTAATACGCTTACAAAATTCAATTATGTCAGTGAAATCGTGGATTGTTTTACCGATTTTCATTTTGCTTAGTAGATGTTGATCTCATAAATTTTAGTGCTTTTGGAGCGTTTTTGAATGATTTGAGTGTGTGGAAAGAATGGAGCGCCGATTGAGCAGTTTAGAATGATTTTGAAAGAGATAACTCAATTTCACGATGTTTCTATCTTTAAGCTATACTCACGAGTTTAGGGTCGCTATTCAACGATTATTGGAACATATTACGTCTTCATCGAGCATAACTAGTTAGGCATCTCCTTTCTTAGTCTCATAAAAACTCAAATTAGAATTAACTTTCTTACCTCTGAGTCGAGCATAAATGTTGTAATTTCAGTGTCTTTGAGAACAATCATGCTGACGTCAGTGCTTGCGTCATATGTGGCCGTCTTAACTGTGTTGCTACCAACGGTCCTAAAGATATAAAGATAGATATAATTATCGGGCCTATCAACACGTTTATGCCAATAAATTAATTAATTGTTCAACGTTTGTCTGCTTTTCCATCGACATATAAGCTTTTTGGTTTGAACATGGTAAAAAGAGGAGATAAAAAATGTTTTTACAAAGCAAGACTATGTCTTTATAAAAGATCTGTTATCTAGTACAACCTGCCTAAATGACATTTAGATGACAATAGACTTAGACTGAATTATTTGAAAATACAATGTACAATTAAACAAGGCAAATATTTTTTTCCAAAAGAAATAAGATTCTTTCTGCCTTTTATGTAATCATTTTCCATAAAACAGATTTCTTCAAGCCGAAGGCAATTAAAAGGGAAAATTGATTAAAAAAACAAAAAAAAAAAAAAGAAAAAAGAAAAAAAGGCAATTTCTTTCTTTTTCTTAATGTTATCCACAATATTTTGTAGTCTCTTTTCAATTTCAACGCGCAGATACGTTATGTTATAATTGACCGGACGCGTTCATCTATTTACGTCAATGCAAAGCTCAAGCTTTTTTGGACGTCAGCATATATTGTTTAAGGTAACTGCGAACAGATAACATGGTCGAATTTTCGACTTTCTTAAAATCTTACAATAATTTCTGAGATTTATATTTGAAGAGCGGGAATTAGCGAACACGCAATGAAAAGGGTCTGAAGCTCGTTCATTTGACGTCGTGACGTCATTAAGGGGCCAACCCCTTTTCGACCCGCCAAAATCATTATTTGCAAATATTTTCTGAATTAATCGGCCGATTTTCATGAAAAAGGTTTCATTTTGAAAGTAAAAGAAAGCCGGAGCTTATCGTTTAATTTCTGTGCACATTCAAATACAGAAATAAGCCCGAAACGCTTACTATTTCGCGAATTTTAAGATTTGACGTTCCTTTTTTTCATTTCATTTTTTGTAAATAAGTAGAAATTTCTCAAAATTTCGTCCGGTTACCTATGCTGATTTTTTGTTATTTTGTAGCGAAAAGAATATGCTTTGCATTTATCGAATAAAAATGATATGTTTTCGGGTTAGATTTTGTATTAAATTCCATTTTGTGAAGTTGTTGCAACATTTTTCGTCGAATTCGACGTCGCACCAAAACCATCGGTACTATGCTTATTTGGAGCCAATCTCCGTGCAATAACGTATTCTAACATATTTGAAATTAAGGTTTATTGTTAAATATAGGCTTCAGAAGTATTAAATCTGAATGTGTTTTTAAGAAATACAAAAATTCATTTAAGTTTTATCTATTTTAAAAGACAGCTTTTGTGAACATTTGACGCGACGTTGAAATATGCTTTTGTTTTCGATATCTTCGCGGAATCGAATTTTACAAAAAATCTAACCCAAAGACACATGATTTTTATTTCAAATTTCTATAGCGGAATGGTTTGGCAGTAACACATATAAATTTCAGCATAGGTCACCGGACAAATTTTCGAGAAAAATAAAATATTTCCAGTGACTGTACTCGAAAACAGCAACGCAGAAGGCATTAATAGTTGAAACGTTACACTTAATTGTTTTTCTTACACTTATATCTTCACATCAATAAAACATAACACCATGCGTCTTTAAACGAAACAAATGGCGTTTACGGGATGAAAATCGGTTTACTATTTCCGTAAAAATGGACAATTACTGATTTTGGTCCCTAAAAAAGGGGTCGGCCCCTTAATGACGTCATGACGTCAACTCCACGTCATGAAATTCCTTTTTATGACCGAAATATGAAAGCGGGTACTTCAAAGTTCAGTTTTATCGCATTTGGCATAATTTGCAGACAATCTAAAATTTGGACCTAGAATGGCCCTCTATGTGTCCGCAGTTACCTTAAATGACTCATTTTCAATAAATACTTTGGTATGTCGGGTCGAAGACGTTATATATGGACTGAAGCAAAGCTGAGGTCCATATATTATCTGAGGTCTGACAGACCTGCCCGTTAGTTTATATATTGCCTATAATGTCATATAATGTTTTTATATTATCACAAATCTGGAATAGAAGTTGCCGATTTTTTTTAATTCAATAAGCAACGCATTCCAATTTAAAAAAAGTTTTGATTATGAAGAAAATCTATGTAAGATCCTGATAAAAAAATTTGCACCGATAAGGTCTCATTCTTTTCAGTTTGCCTCTAATTTTCAATGAAAAAAATATGTTTCCAGAAGAGTTAATCATGATTGAATCCTCCTATGAATGACGTATGATAAGTTACACTAATGAAGAAAACAAAAATCATAAAATCGTCTTTATATACATTGTATATGCAACTACGTCAAAATGTGCTCAAAAGTTACTTTAACACGAACAATACACATCCGGTCAATACAACATGCACTCATCCGTCCAAAACAACTTTATATCGGTAAAATGCTCTCGGACCGGATGACGTCATATTAAACAAAGAAGGATAGGAGTAATAATCGACCTACCAAACGACCCGGTACAAATATGGACTAATCATGCTTGTAAAGTTACATCTAAACTGTGTGACGGGTGTACTGCCTTCATATTTAAACGAGACTTCTGTCAAAACTACGGAATTCAACAAACCTGCAACAAAACATGTAGAAACATAACATGATTGATTTCTAAGATATACAGAGAGAAAATTGTAAGGATATTTTTGAATGTTCATAATATTTAATATCATCCATTGAAACCCAACTGTTTGAAACAAATTCCAAATCCAGCTGGAGGCTACCGCCATAGCGCAGGTTGAACAGTTAAAACATCGTGAAATTGACACTCAATCTTATCAAAATCAGTCTAACAAATCATTAACTCAGCGCTCCATTAAATCATTCCAAACACTCACTCAAATCGATCAAAAACGCTCCGAAATCTTTAGAAAATATTTCGAAATCGTTCAATAATATTTATGTTTAATTCAAATTGATCAAATTATTCTACGATTTTATTGGCTAGTGAGAATTTTAAAGTGTCTTGTTGGTCCACGAAGACACAAAAATAAAAAAGTGCATATATTTTATTATACGGAGGTAATAAATATTGCTTATTTTGTTCATCTTAATCAAAATTAGCGATAATGGATTACCTTCCCTTAATTTCTCTCAAATCTTGCTCCACACACTCAATTCCATTCTAATATCATTCCAAAATCATTCATATTGTCAATTTCACAATGTTCTTAACTGTAGAGCAAAAAGACCCAATCTTCATGAATGTTATGCCATGGTTTCGATATCCCGAGCGGCACATATCCTTTTCGACAGAAAACTGTTGTTATGTGCTGCAGTCGCGGCGAAAACATTGAATCATTGTTAAAAGTGGTGTTAACATCATCAAAACAAACAAAGATATCAAATTAAACAGGATAAAATTTAAAATCAAATCTTACTTGATGGTGAAGGCGTTGTAGGGGATGGCGTTGTAGGAGAAGGCGTTGTGGGAGCAGGCGTTGTGGGGGAAGGCGTTGTAGGAGAAGGTGTTGTAGGTGAAGGCGTTGTAGGAGCTGACAGTGTAGGTGAAGGCGTTGTAGGTGAAGGCGTTGTAGGAGAAGGCGTTGTAGGTGAAGGCGTTGTAGGTGAAGGCGTTGTAGGTGAAGGCGTTGTAGGTGAAGGCGTTGTAGGAGAAGGCGTTGTAGGAGAAGGCGTTGTAGGAGAAGGCGTTGTAGGGGAAGGCGTTGTAGGAGAAGGCGTTGTAGGAGAAGGCGTTGTAGGAGAAGGCGTTGTGGAAGCAGGCATTGTCGGTGTTATTGTGCCTGTGATAAGTTAATACAGAAAATATGACTACATAGTAGCTTATCTTATTTTCTTGAAAAAAAAAATGTTTGAAATGAATAATCAAAAATATCGCACAAGATATTAAACCATACCTGTTACAAATCTGAAAACGGGTTGGAGCCGGAACGTGTAGTATTTTCGTACACAAGATCTCGTTACCTGTGGGTACTCAGGTACCCGATGATTACTGTCCATATACTTTTTTATTAACTACATGTAACAACAAGGGCGAATTCATAATTTCTGTAAAAGAGGTTCCGTCATACAAATTCCGGCGTGGTTGCAAGCGACATAGTTGTTGCAAGCCTGCGTGTGAGTGACCATGACTCTCAAAACTTCCTGTTCTTAGTCCGTAGGGCTATCTGGATACCTGGGTACTCGAGTACTCGTCCCAGCTCTAAGGGAGCTGAATATAATGACATTTTGTCTAATAAAAATTGGAAGATGTTCTGATTTGAAGAACAGTTTTGAGCCTTTATTTGGTTGCGTTTATAGTAGTAACTGGTAAGTAAATTTGTCTGTATTCTGTTCCAATATGGAAAAAAAATAACAAGCCGCCATGAAGTTGTTGGTTGTAAAGTGACATTTTTCAACAACAACAACAACAACAACAACAAGCTTTTCTTGTGTAAAAATAAGATGTATGAATATAGGCCATTAACTCTTTACATGGAACTTGATAGAGTATTTCGTTTGTCTCGGTCCCGACAACAACCGAAAGCATAAAAATGATTTAACGTCAAGCAAAAATGAAAGAATTTCTCCATTATAGGAAGGATTTCTTACGGTAAAGACTTAAGAAATAGCTGAGTACTCAAAATTGTTTACATTCAGGATTGAGACCAATTTTTCAGCCAATCAGAACTCGCGAATATTGATGAAAACTATAAAAATAATAAATTATTCGATTTTGCATAGAAAACATATAAAGACTAAACATTTTCTTCCCAGTTAAAGGCTTGGTCACATTTACGTTAATTAACGGTGTTGGCCGTAGTTATGCAGTAACGTAGTCAGCCGTTAAACTTACGTAGCTGAGCAGTAAGTCGATGTAAGCCGTGCTTGCGCGTAGTGAGTGACGTAGTGCAAACTCGTAAGTTTGACCGTAGTGTCTTGGATATTGTAAAAAATGTTCAAAAGTCTTTTTACGGTAAAGTACGTTATTTTGTCCCTAATTTGGCCGTACTGTCACAGTAGTTGATCCCTGCTTATCCGTAAATTAACCGTAGTAGCACGCTATGATATCGTAAACGTTTGTCCCCGATACTACGGTCAACCAAGGTTGAACTAGCGATTCACTACTCTTGCAGTACGTGTATCTGATTTTGTCAACGGTTAAGTAGGGAAAAAGTACGATGTAAAAATCGTGGTCACATTTCACGTTGTAAACATAATCTCGATGTAGTGAAAGAATGCCCTACTACAACGAACCCTACCGTAGACTGCGTAGTTTAACCTAGTCGCCCGTGGACTGAAGGTTCTTCTACCGTATTATCCTATCGTAGTGACCGCACAAATCTTGGACAGGTTCAAAATCCCTACGGTGAAAAAGGATTTTCTATCTTAGTTTAAATGTAGTTCAACGTAGTAAGATCTTGTTGAATCGTACTCTTGCCGAAGTAGAACGTATCGTTTACCTTAGTTTACCGTACAAACCGTTTAATAAACATCTGTCCAAGTTAATGCTACGACCGAGTAGGGAAACACTGGGGTTGGACTACGTTCAGAGTACGAGTAGAATCGGTGAAATTGATAAAATCTAATCATGAAGTGCACGTGAATTCAATGGTTTGAAACTCGGGTGTTTTACAACAAATTAATTATAATACCCGAAGGCGACTGATAGAAATGCTAGGTTTTAAACCTTATGATATATCAAAAGATCGTGATTCTTATCTATAGAATAATCAACTTGAGATATCAGGGCTTGGGAAATAAATAAATGGCGATTTTCCATTAAATAAAATCAGTAAGTAATCTAATTAAACTTCTTATTTTTACGCAGTTCTTCGTAGTTGTTCCTACTCGCACGCACTTCTTTCCTCGGAAACTGTTCGATGACACCTTTGTTAAATGTACCTTATCTTACTTCAACTTAGTTAATCGTATCAGTGACACGGCTTGTCTACGGCAAAATGGAGTACGACTTACTACGATAATTGCCGTAAATGTGACCATAGCTTTAAAGAGTATTTTTTTTTAACTTGAATTTCAGCTTTTCAAGCAATCTAAAAACTGTAGAAATCATTGCCAGACAGAATAAAAATATTATTATTTTTTTTAAATTATAGAAATACGAATTTCTAACAACTCTTTTTCGTATAGCCCTATATATTCTTACTTTGTAAAACACTATGCCTCCTTTTAGCAGGGACTTTGTCAAGTGGAAAATCAATTCAAACCCGTTACGCGTTTTCAGAATTTTCCGGCAAAGCTCTATAATTAGCAGCAAAGTTGGAATTCCTACTTTGCGCATGATTATTAAGGAATTGTATCGATTCTAACTTTGGGCCAAACAAATATACTAATTAACGATAATTGCCGACAAACCTTTTACAGAATCCAAATGCTTAACATTAATCTCATCATATACGCACGACTAAGAACGACGCATGCTGACAGGTGAAAAATAACGCAGATTACGTTTGTAAGTGTAAGAGACAACGATCAGGTTGTTACATATATAACTTACTTGAAAATGACGTTGTTGACGTTGAAAACGTCGTGGAATAGGAAGTCGTCGAACTATCTGAGGACATCGTCATACTAGGGGTTATAGAGTCGCTGTAGGATATGCTTGTTAAAGACGATGTATCTGTTTGAGTGGTCGATATAAACGTACTCATATCTGACGTCATATAGGTTGATGAGAATGGCGATGTAACAGAATCTGTCGATATCGCCGTACTTGTTGTGACAGAGTCGCTAGAGATGGAACCTGACGTCGAAAACGTTGATGAGAGTGAAGACATCACAGTATCACTAGTCGTCGTCATGCTCAGAGTAGCAGAGTCAGTGTAGAATCTCGAGTCGGACGTAGAATACGTAGACAAGAATGATGACGTCACAGAATCAGATGACATCGTCATGCTCGGAGTAACAGAGTCGCTGTAAGCACCAGAGTCAGACGAGGAATACGAAGACAAAAATGATGACGTCAAAGTGTCTGAAGACATCGTCATGCTTGAAGTTACAGAGCTGCTGTATAAATTTGAATCAAACGTAGAATACGTGGTTGAAATTGATGACGTCGTCGTATCACTAGACATCGTCATGCTTGGAGTGAAAGTGTCACTCAACGTATTCGAATAGGGCGTAGAATACGTGGATAAAATTGATGACGTCGTCGTATCACTAAAAGTCGTCATACTTGAAGTAACAGAGTCGCTATTGAAACTGGAATCAGACGTAGAATACGTAGAAAAGAATGATGTTATCACAGAATCAGAAGTCATAGTCATGGTTGGAGTTACAGAGTCGCTGCTGAAACTCGAATCAGACATTGAATATAAAGATGAGAATGATGACGTCAAAGTATCAGCAGACACCGTCATATTTTGAGTGTTGCTGTTGAAATCGGACGTAGAATAAGAATACAAATATGATGACGTCAGAGTGTCTGCAGACATCGTCATGCTTGGAGAAAAAGAGCTGCTGTAGAAACTTGAATCGGACGAAGAATACGTAGACATGAATGATGATATCACAGAATCAGATGAAATAGTCATGGTTGGAGTAACAGAGCTGCTGTATAAACTCGAGTCGGACGTAGAATACGTGGATAAACTTGATGACGTCGTCGTATCACTAGAGACCGTCATGCTTGACGTAACAGTGCTGCTGTATAAATTCGAGTCGGACGTAGAATACGTGGATGAAATTGATGAACTCGTCGTATCACTAGAAATCGTCATGCTTGGAGAGAAAGTGTCACTAAACATATTCGAATCGGACGTGGAATACGTGGATGAAATTGATGACGTCGCCGTATCACTAAAAGTCGTCATACTTAAGGTAACAGAGTCGCTGTAGGAAATCGATTCGAACGAAGAATACGTCGACAAGAATGATGACGTCACAGAATCAGTAGACATCGTTATACTTGGATTTAAAGAGTCGCTGGTGAAACTCGTGTCGGACGTAGAATATGAAGTTGAAATTGATGACGTCATAAAATTAGTAGACATCGTCATGCTTGCAGTAAAAGAATCGCTGTAGGAACTCGGATCCGTCGTGGAAAACGAGAATGATACTGATGACGTCCCAACATCAGAAGAAATTATCATGCTTGGAGTTAGAGAGTCGCTATAGGAACTTAAATCGAACGTGGAATACATAGTTGAAAGTGGTGACATCACAGTATCAGTTGACAGTGTTGTGCTTGGGGTAACAGAGTTGCTGTATAAACTGGAATCGGAAGTAGAATACGGAGACGAAAATGATGACGAGATTGTATCAGAAAATGTCGTCATGCTTGGAGTAACAGAGCTGCTGTATACATTCGAGTCGGACGTAGAATACGTGGATGAAATTGATGACGTCGTCGTATCACTAGAAGACGTCATACTTGAAGTAACAGAGTCGCTGTAGATAATCGATTCAGTCGTAGAATACGTCGACAAGAATGATGACGTCACAGAATCAGTAGACATCGTCATACTTGGATTTAAAGAGTTGCTAGTGAAACTCGTGTCGGACGTAGAATATGTAGTTGAAAATGATGACATCATAGTATTAGTTGACATCGTCATGCTTGCAGTAACAGAGTTGCTAACGGTAGTAGAATACGAGACTGAGACTGATGTCGTCGCAATATCAGAAGACATTGTCATGCTTGGAGTTACAGAGTCGCTATAGAAACTCGAATCGGAAGTAGAGTACGTAGACGAAAGTGATGACGTCTGAGAATCAGTTGACAGTGTTATGCTTGGGGTTTGAGGGTTGCTGTATAAACTCGAATCGGATGTCGAATACGGAGACGAAAATGATGACGCCATTGTATCAGAAAATGTCGACATGCTTGGAGTAACAGAGTCGCTGTATAAACTCGAATCGGAGGTAGGGAACGTTGATGAGAATGACGTCGCAATATCAGACGATGTAACTGTACTTGTAGGAAATGAGTTGCTTAATGAACTGTCGCCAATTGATGGTGAATCTGATTGTGTGACAGAAGTCGTAAAAGTTTCCGTCGATAACGTCACACTTGACGTACCTTGATCACTGAAGCTTGTAGAAGTTAAAGAGACAGTACCGGGTTGAGTTGGTGACGGTGAAATTGTGGTTGAGTCTGGAAAGGAAAAATGATACATATATAATACGTACTTAGTGATTTGTATGAGAAAAAATATCTAACGAGGTTGGGAGAATTGATCATTGTCGAGGCTCTGCCGAGACAATTATCAATTCTCACAACCGAGTTAGATATTTTTCCCTACAATACACTAAGCACGTATTATATTTATCTTATAACCTCTATTTGTCTTGTTTTCGTCGATATTTCTAACTGAAATGCAAGTTTCAAAAAATAACCACATTATATCATAGTTCTAAAAATAACTATGTGATATGATAAAAATATCATATGGGATGTTATCACACGGATATTTGTATGGTTATAAGATAAATATAACCTTGCGATCAATAGCGAAAACTAGGACGTTTTAGATCTCCCGCAATAAAAAATAAGATACCATACCGAGATCGAAATTTGAAAATAAGTGAACTCATCGGTCTAAACAAATAGAGAGTAAGTGTTTCTTTCGGTGTAAGGTCAATTTATCTTTTATTTAGAAAGAAATATACAGTTAGTTACATCGTGAAATTGACCTTCACCTCAATTCATTCATTCGAAACACTCACTCAAACCATTCAAAAACGCCCAAACCCATTGAAAAATATGGAGTCAACAACGTCATTAAATATAAATTTGGTAACAGAAAATCGTGACTTCACTGACATAATACGTATTGTAATAGTCTAATAGCTTCTTGAAGAAATAGGAAGCTATTTATAGAAGTTTTATGTATATTTTTTTTATTAAAGGGAGGTAATCAAATACCGCTAATTTGCGACATTTGATTACCTCCCTTTAAATTCAACAAAAACTCGCCTCACACACCCAATCAATTTCATTCCCCAATCATTCCACACTCATTCATTTTGTTAATTTCACGATGTTCTTAACCTATATATTCAGTAGTGTCGAACATTTTAGGACAAAATTTTCTAATGTGCATCATTTTTACTCGTGATTACAGGATAACATTATGTCGTCATGGCTATAATTGGTATAATCCATAATTAATGCCCTGGCAGGGCGGGACCTAAGTAACGGTTCATTGCATTTAAGGTTAAGGTTAATCAGCTTTTATTTTAAGCAATTTACTTCTACAGAGGCGACAGAAATAACTCGAATCCTAATATCGTAAATTGGTCACTAATGTCTCGTAACTTCATAGTTATTTGCATGCGTTAACGATAAAGAACCCAAAGTTTTGAAAAGTTAACTCGCCATATTACGTCACGGCTAAGCCCCGCCCTGCCAGTTCATTAATAACGCAGAATAACGATGTGATTACGATAACGGAAAAACAATAAATACTTGAGGCCCAGAGGGGCCAATTATGGCTCCGCTAGAATTGCACCAAGGAATGAAGAAGAAACATTATATTGCTTTAACGAATTTAAGTAAATGACGATTCACGAAAGCATGTCAATGTCTGTAAATTTTACTATTGATTTGATACAGACCTCTACCCTATAATTCTAAATTGAAGAAAGTAGGTCAAAGAACAGGGTCAGGGTCAAAGCTTCAAACAGGATATCAGAATGAAATATAATCACCCCAGCACTTATTACTATTTTGTTCTCGATATTTCAATTTTTTAGAAAGTAGATCAAAGGTCAAGGTTGGGATCAAGGGTTCAATAGGATACCAGAATCAAAGACAACCATCTATTAACCTTTATTATTGAATTGATGCTGTTGTAGCCTTAATTATTCAATATTTAAGCAAGTAGGTCAAAGGTCAAAGGTCACGGCCAGGGTCATTCTCTCTAACGACCACTTTTTGTTGGTCCCGGTAGTGGTCGATTAATACAAGAAGTTTAAGTGTAGATATGCGATTGGCCGCTGTTGAAATCCGGCGTTATGGCTTGGGTTTGGTATCATTAGTATGTATAGGGGAGAGCAAAGACTGGAAACTTGTTCAATTGCACCAGTAATTGAAATAAATTGTAAACCTGTTCCAAGCAAAATGTATCAAACCTATTTCCGCACAAATATCCTTTTTCATAACCCTGTTTATCTTACAACTATATAAATATCCGTGTGCTTATACCCCATATGAGATTTTTCATGATATTACATATATATTTTTTGAGCAATGACGTAATGCGGTTATTTGAAGAGACTTGCATTTCTGTTAGAAACATCGACGAAAACAAGGCAAATAGAGGTTATAAGATAAATAGTATACGTACTAAGTGTATTGTATGAAAAGATATCTAATTTGGTAGTGGGAATTGATAATTGTCTCGGCAGTTAGTTATTTTTCCCGTACAAAACACTAAGTACGTATTATATGTGTAAAAAGTTTCACAAACCGTCATTGATATAAAATTATTCATGATACAAGCAAATTCTTCATTATCCACAATGTTTACTTACAAAAAAGCCTTTTACTTCTAAATTTTCACCAGCAAGCTTTGTTTCCAGTAGGATTGATACATATAAGTGAATAGAATGACAAAGGATAGGAATATAGTGGTAATTATCGTTTTTAGGGGTTAGTACTTGCAGAGACTCAAAAAAAGGTTAAACGCCCGAATGCCTTTACAGTAGGTCCCAACCTATGAAGATACCGGAAATTGCGTTATGCCGTCACTTTTGTTTATAGCGACGTTGCCTAGTAAATTTATGGCGTCACAAACTTTTACGCGGGAATAAGATGAACGTTTTAAGTTACGCGTTACATCAGAATTAGATATCATCAATTTTCACGCATTTTACTTTTCGATGTGTGAGCTCGTCAAATCGAACCTCTATTGTAATTAAATAGAGAATAATCGTTTGTTTCAGTGTAAGATCGATTTATATTTCATTGAGTGAGCAACAAAAGCTATATTTTTACGACTGGCAGATCCACGAGTGAAAACATAGTTTTTTTTGTTCACGAAATGAAATATTAATCGATCTTACTCGTAAAACAAATGATAATTCTATTTCTTTATTGAAAAAGTGAGACAAAATTTCTAGGACATTATTTTCGTTAAACGTGTCATTTTGCACGTGATTGCTACGCAAAGTTCATTGTGACGTCACTAATTTTGCCCCGCATAGATGACGTCAGATGAAATGCACAAAAGCAGGGTATAAGTTTTTGATAATTTCACTGCTTTTGCGGTGAGATCAACAAGTGATAATCTACCGTTATTTCTCGATAAACCACCAAAAAGCATTAAAGAAAAAACATTAATTCATGATTGGGGACAAACAAATATTGCAGAAAAAGGTCCGAATTCTTTTAAATTGGTCAAATTGTAAATAGGACCAAGATCAAGGATATCTCAGAGAAAAAAGCCGGTCATTAACGGCACTTGAATTTACTGATTAATCCACGTTTTCTGCCGTTAACGTCCGGTTTTTGTCCGTTAATTTATACCTATAACGATCCTTAAATGTACATTTTATGCAATGCTAAATTATAATGACTCTATTGATTTTAAAAAAATGAAGTCAAGTACTTTTGTGTGTAGAAAAAATTAAAAACTTATATACATATGGCTTACCCGTGTATAATGTAGAGGTGATTGGTGGAACACTAGTAGAAAGGCTTGTTGAATGGTAGACAGAGGTGTAAGAGACTGTTGGTGTGTCGAAGGAACTGTACGAGTCTGTTGAGGAGTGGGTCGAAGTGAATGTGTCGGTTGGTGTGTAGAAAGATGTGAACGTGTCTGTTGGTGAGTAGGTCGATGTGTATGTGTCGGTTGGTGTGTAGAAAGATGTGAACGTGTCTGTTTGTGAGTAGATAGATGTGAACGTGTCTGTTGGTGAGTAGGTCGATGTGTATGTGTCTGTTGGTGAGTAGATAGATGTGAACGTGTCTAATGTAGAGTAGGTCGGTGTGTTTGTGTCGGTTGATGTGTAGAAAGATGTGAACGTGTCTGTTGGTGAGTAGATAGATGTGAACGTGTCCGCTGTAGAGTAGGTCGATGTGTATGTGTCGGTTGATGTGTAGAAAGATGTGAACGTGTCTGTTGGTGAGTAGATAGATGTGAACGTGTCTGCTGTAGAGTAGGTCGATGTGTATGTGTCGGTTGATGTGTAGAAAGATGTGAACGTGTCCACTGTAGTGTAGGTCGATGTGAATGTGTCGGTTGGTGTGTACAAGGTTGTGAACGTGTCTGTTGGTGAGTAGAACGATGTGAACGTGTCCGGTGTAGAGTAGGTCGATGTGTATGTGTCGGTTGGTGTGTAGAAAGATGTGAACGTGTCCGATGTAGAGTAAGTCGATGTGTATGTGTCGGTTGGTGTGTAGAAAGATGTGACCGTGTCTGTTGGTGAGTAGATAGATGTGAACGTGTCTGTTGGTGAGTAGGTCGATGTGTATGTGTCGGTCGGTGTGTAGAAAGATGTGTATGTGCTGTCAGTCATACTTGAGTCATAATTGAACGATTGTGTTCCATAAGGATCATAACTGGATGTAAAGGTAGTTCCGTAATCCGTGTAAGATGTCGGATATGAAGAGCTTGTCGGATATGAAGTATAGGACGAATAGTATGATGTATCGTAATAGGTGTTATGCGTCGAATATGTGTTGCTTGTTCCGTAGTAATTGCTATCGTATGACGTTGAATCTGTATAATAGGAATTTGTGTATGAATCTGTTCCATATGAAGTGTATGTAGATTGGTAATCTGTATAAGATGTCGAATATGTATTGCTAGTGCCATAATATGTGCTGTCAGTCATACTTGAGTCATAATTAAACATACTCGAGTACGATTGTGTTCCATAAGGATCATAACTGGATGTAAAGGTAGTTCCGTAATCCGTGTAAGATGTCGGATATGAAGAGCTTGTCGGATATGAAGTATAGGACGAATAGTATGATGTATCGTAATAGGTGTTATGCGTCGAATATGTGTTGCTTGTTCCGTAGTAATTGCTATCGTATGACGTTGAATCTGTATAATAGGAATTTGTGTATGAATCTGTTCCATATGAAGTGTATGTAGATTGGTAATCTGTATAAGATGTCGAATATGTATTGCTAGTGCCATAATATGTGCTGTCAGTCATACTTGAGTCATAATTGAACGTACTCGAGTACGATTGTGTTCCATAAGGATCATAACTGGATGTAAAGGTAGTTCCGTAATCCGTGTAAGATGTCGGATATGAAGAGCTTGTCGGATATGAAGTATAGGACGAATAGTATGATGTATCGTAATAGGTGTTATGCGTCGAATATGTGTTGCTTGTTCCGTAGTAATTGCTATCGTATGACGTTGAATCTGTATAATAGGAATTTGTGTATGAATCTGTTCCATATGAAGTGTATGTAGATTGGTAATCTGTATAAGATGTCGAATATGTATTGCTAGTGCCATAATATGTGCTGTCAGTCATACTTGAGTCATAATTGAACGTACTCGAGTACGATTGTGTTCCATAAGGATCATAACTGGATGTAAAGGTAGTTCCGTAATCCGTGTAAGATGTCGGATATGAAGAGCTTGTCGGATATGAAGTATAGGACGAATAGTATGATGTATCGTAATAGGTGTTATGCGTCGAATATGTGTTGCTTGTTCCGTAGTAATTGCTATCGTATGACGTTGAATCTGTATAATAGGAATTTGTGTATGAATCTGTTCCATATGAAGTGTATGTAGATTGGTAATCTGTATAAGATGTCGAATATGTATTGCTAGTGCCATAATATGTGCTGTCAGTCATAGTTGAGTCATAATTGAACGTACTCGAGTACGATTGTGTTCCATAAGGATCATAACTGGATGTAAAGGTAGTTCCGTAATCCGTGTAAGATGTCGGATATGAATAGCTTGTCGGATATGAAGTATAGGACGAATAGTATGATGTATCGTAATAGGTGTTATGCGTCGAATATGTGTTGCTTGTTCCGTAGTAATTGCTATCGTATGACGTTGAATCTGTATAATAGGAATTTGTGTATGAATCTGTTCCATATGAAGTGTATGTAGATTGGTAATCTGTATAAGATGTCGAATATGTATTGCTAGTGCCATAATATGTGCTGTCAGTCATACTTGAGTCATAATTGAACGTACTCGAGTACGATTGTGTTCCATAAGGATCATAACTGGATGTAAAGGTAGTTCCGTAATCCGTGTAAGATGTCGGATATGAATAGCTTGTCGGATATGAAGTATAGGACGAATAGTATGATGTATCGTAATAGGTGTTATGCGTCGAATATGTGTTGCTTGTTCCGTAGTAATTGCTATCGTATGACGTTGAATCTGTATAATAGGAATTTGTGTATGAATCTGTTCCATATGAAGTGTATGTAGATTGGTAATCTGTATAAGATGTCGAATATGTATTGCTAGTGCCATAATATGTGCTGTCAGTCATACTTGAGTCATAATTGAACGTACTCGAGTACGATTGTGTTCCATAAGGATCATAACTGGATGTAAAGGTAGTTCCGTAATCCGTGTAAGATGTCGGATATGAAGAGCTTGTCGGATATGAAGTATAGGACGAATAGTATGATGTATCGTAATAGGTGTTATGCGTCGAATATGTGTTGCTTGTTCCGTAGTAATTGCTATCGTATGACGTTGAATCTGTATAATAGGAATTTGTGTATGAATCTGTTCCATATGAAGTGTATGTAGATTGGTAATCTGTATAAGATGTCGAATATGTATTGCTAGTGCCATAATATGTGCTGTCAGTCATAGTTGAGTCATAATTGAACGTACTCGAGTACGATTGTGTTCCATAAGGATCATAACTGAATGTAAAGGTAGTTCCGTAATCCGTGTAAGATGTCGGATATGAAGAGCTTGTCGGATATGAAGTATAGGACGAATAGTATGATGTATCGTAATAGGTGTTATGCGTCGAATATGTGTTGCTTGTTCCGTAGTAATTGCTATCGTAGGACGTTGAATCTGTATAATAGGAATTTGTGTATGAATCTGTTCCATATGAAGTGTATGTAGATTGGTAATCTGTATAAGATGTCGAATATGTATTGCTAGTGCCATAATATGTACTGTCAGTCATACTTGAGTCATAATTGAACGTACTCGAGGACGATTGTGTTCCATAAGGATCATAACTGGATGTAAAGGTAGTTCCGTAATCCGTGTAAGATGTCGGATATGAAGAGCTTGTCGGATATGAAGTATAGGACGAATAGTATGATGTATCGTAATAGGTGTTATGCGTCGAATATGTGTTGCTTGTTCCGTAGTAATTGCTATCGTATGACGTTGAATCTGTATAATAGGAATTTGTGTATGAATCTGTTCCATATGAAGTGTATGTAGATTGGTAATCTGTATAAGATGTCGAATATGTATTGCTAGTGCCATAATATGTGCTGTCAGTCATACTTGAGTCATAATTGAACGTACTCGAGTACGATTGTGTTCCATAAGGATCATAACTGGATGTAAAGGTAGTTCCGTAATCCGTGTAAGATGTCGGATATGAAGAGCTTGTCGGATATGAAGTATAGGACGAATAGTATGATGTATCGTAATAGGTGTTATGCGTCGAATATGTGTTGCTTGTTCCGTAGTAATTGCTATCGTATGACGTTGAATCTGTATAATAGGAATTTGTGTATGAATCTGTTCCATATGAAGTGTATGTAGATTGGTAATCTGTATAAGATGTCGAATATGTATTGCTAGTGCCATAATATGTGCTGTCAGTCATACTTGAGTCATAATTAAACATACTCGAGTACGATTGTGTTCCATAAGGATCATAACTGGATGTAAAGGTAGTTCCGTAATCCGTGTAAGATGTCGGATATGAAGAGCTTGTCGGATATGAAGTATAGGACGAATAGTATGATGTATCGTAATAGGTGTTATGCGTCGAATATGTGTTGCTTGTTCCGTAGTAATTGCTATCGTATGACGTTGAATCTGTATAATAGGAATTTGTGTATGAATCTGTTCCATATGAAGTGTATGTAGATTGGTAATCTGTATAAGATGTCGAATATGTATTGCTAGTGCCATAATATGTGCTGTCAGTCATACTTGAGTCATAATTGAACGTACTCGAGTACGATTGTGTTCCATAAAGATCATAACTGGATGTAAAGGTAGTTCCGTAATCCGTGTAAGATGTCGGATATGAAGAGCTTGTCGGATATGAAGTATAGGACGAATAGTATGATGTATCGTAATAGGTGTTATGCGTCGAATATGTGTTGCTTGTTCCGTAGTAATTGCTATCGTATGACGTTGAATCTGTATAATAGGAATTTGTGTATGAATCTGTTCCATATGAAGTGTATGTAGATTGGTAATCTGTATAAGATGTCGAATATGTATTGCTAGTGCCATAATATGTGCTGTCAGTCATACTTGAGTCATAATTGAACGTACTCGAGTACGATTGTGTTCCATAAGGATCATAACTGGATGTAAAGGTAGTTCCGTAATCCGTGTAAGATGTCGGATATGAAGAGCTTGTCGGATATGAAGTATAGGACGAATAGTATGATGTATCGTAATAGGTGTTATGCGTCGAATATGTGTTGCTTGTTCCGTAGTAATTGCTATCGTATGACGTTGAATCTGTATAATAGGAATTTGTGTATGAATCTGTTCCATATGAAGTGTATGTAGATTGGTAATCTGTATAAGATGTCGAATATGTATTGCTAGTGCCATAATATGTGCTGTCAGTCATAGTTGAGTCATAATTGAACGTACTCGAGTACGATTGTGTTCCATAAGGATCATAACTGGATGTAAAGGTAGTTTCGTAATCCGTGTAAGATGTCGGATATGAAGAGCTTGTCGGATATGAAGTATAGGACGAATAGTATGATGTATCGTAATAGGTGTTATGCGTCGAATATGTGTTGCTTGTTCCGTAGTAATTGCTATCGTATGACGTTGAATCTGTATAATAGGAATTTGTGTATGAATCTGTTCCATATGAAGTGTATGTAGATTGGTAATCTGTATAAGATGTCGAATATGTATTGCTAGTGCCATAATATGTGCTGTCAGTCATAGTTGAGTCATAATTGAACGTACTCGAGTACGATTGTGTTCCATAAGGATCATAACTTGATGTAAAGGTAGTTCCGTAATCCGTGTAAGATGTCGGATATGAAGAGCTTGTCGGATATGAAGTATAGGACGAATAGTATGATGTATCGTAATAGGTGTTATGCGTCGAATATGTGTTGCTTGTTCCGTAGTAATTGCTATCGTAGGACGTTGAATCTGTATAATAGGAATTTGTGTATGAATCTGTTCCATATGAAGTGTATGTAGATTGGTAATCTGTATAAGATGTCGAATATGTATTGCTAGTGCCATAATATGTGCTGTCAGTCATACTTGAGTCATAATTGAACGTACTCGAGTACGATTGTGTTCCATAAGGATCATAACTGGATGTAAAGGTAGTTCCATAATCAGTGTAGGTCGTTGTGTATGAATAACTTGTCGTATTATACGTACTGTCATATGACGATGTGTAGTCATAAGATGATGTCGAATATGTGTCAGAATATGTGTTCGTATCATATTGAGTGTTGGAGGTGTACTGCGTATCTGAATATTGGCTTTGGGTACTGTAATATGTATTGTCATAAAATGTAGAATCTGTGTTATACGGCGTCGAGTGTAGGGACGTCGAGTCGTAGTAATTTGTTTCGCTTTGTGTTGTGTAGAAATTATTTGTGTAGTCTGTTGTAAAAGTCTGGTCATTCGACGAACTGTAACTTGTCGGAGACGTTGTATAATCGGTATTGTACAAATTTTGTCCAAAACAAGGTCCCACCAACAGAGCTGCAAAAGAAAGACAAACACTCATATATTTTACAAACCGTCCATTGTATTTCAGGAATATGTTACGAACATGATGTGAAGGGTCCATCATGTTCGAATTTTTATGTGACTCGTCACGCGATAAGGGACCATCTGGCTATGTCGTTAAGTGTTTACACTAGTCAGACTGCGAGGACTGATCAGACTGAGAATGGTCAACACTTTTTGCGCCTTACTAATTTTCTGAATCTAGAAAAATCAATCTACCTTGCTGTGAAATATTTTTTGTATTTTATTTTCATTTATTTCATGGAGTTTCCAGAAGGTCCGTTTTAGTGTGACGGGTCACATATATGAATAGGTCGGTTGACATAGAAAAGCATGCAGTTCAAATTAAAGAATAGATTTTAAATATACTGGCCAAAAGTCCTAACCGGCCACTTTGAAAATGACGATAACTTTTTTAAAAGTAATAATATTTTAATGAAATTTGATGTGTGAATTTTTAAGCATAATGTACGTGGATTTCCGTTATGATTTACTAATAGTTATCAAATTTGTATGTGTAATAAAGGAAACGCTCAAAAAGCTCTAAATCTTAATAGAGTTCGGGATATTACACTTTCAACAAATCAAAGTCCGCAAATCGTTAGCTGCAACCCAGACCAAGAAAAAAATGGAAAACATTGTCAATTTTGCGTGACCTTTGACTACAGGAGAAACAGAATGAATAGGAGGCATGGTAAAATGGTGTTTAAATTCAACCGGCAAACCATTTTATCTAGCGAATATGCTCAAATATGGTCTGGTATGAAAAAAAAATGTATCAAACTATTTTTTTTCACATATCCTACATTTTGTAGCTCAACGGGAATAATCTGTCCATATTTTATGCATTTTTGAAGAAAATCGTGTTTTAGGTGTTGTTTCTAGGAACCGTTTTCTGCATACATAAGCTCTTTCACTTTCTTCCAGGGCCATATGCCGTGCACAATTGTCGAACATTTTCAGGTTTTTTTTCCTAATCTATGTTGCAGCTAACGACCCATGAGAAAAAAATCGCTACATTGACAATATTTTGAGTAAATTTAGAGCTTTTTGAGCTTTTCTCATGTTGCGCTTTAAATTCATTGAAATAACGGTAACTTTTCGCCAAAATCATCTGGAAAGTTGCTTAAAAATTCACATAGCAAATTTCATGAAAATCCAAACACCACAGAAAAAATTATCTTTGTTTTTAAATTGGCCTGTTAAAAGTTTTGACTTGTATATTTAAATATTTTCTAAATACAAGATACCATTGCCTCACATTGATTATATTTAGGGATAAGGAAACACTGCAAATATCTTTACTATATAATTATATCCGTTTAATATTAAGGTAGTTGACCGTAATAGTTCCGCGTAATGAATTTAGTCAGTGTTAACTGAGGTTTCCTGATGGTTTTCATAAGGAAAACTCGGTCAACATTGTGAAAGATCATAACTTCCGAAATGTTGCGGAACTATTGTGGTTCCATTACCTAAACTAGAAAAAAACGGTAACTTGTATAAATATGATCTTAGATGTCTACTATGGGCTATATAATTTGGAACATGGATAACATAGCTTGGTCGAGAAAAAGATCTATTCTGTGCATTTTTTAAAGCTTGGGAATAACACATTACAGTTAATTACATCGTGAAATTAACATTCACCTCAATCAAAAACATTCTAAATCGCTCACTCAGCGCTCCAATCATTCATTCCAAACACTCACTCAAACCATTCAAAAACGCTCAAACCAATTGAAAAATATAGAATCAACAAATCAACAATGTCATTTAAAATTAACTTTGATGGAGAAAAATCGCGATTTCACTGACATAATTCAAAATGTAAACGTCTAATAGGTTCTTGAAGAAATAGCAAGTTATCTATAGAATTTGATTGCATATTTTATTAAAGGGAGGTAATCATTATCGCAAATTTTGATCATCTTGAACAAAATTTGCTATATAGGATTACTCCCCCCCCCCCCATTAAATTCACTCAAAACTCGCCCCCACACTCATTCAATTTCATTCCATAATTATTCCAAAATCGTTCACCTTGTCAATTTCACGATGCTATTAACTGTAAGGGGTCGAGAGGCTTCAATCGTGGTCCTAACTCTTTCCAGATTTAAACATGCACATCACAGAGAAAGAGAGAGCGGCAGATGTTTTCCAACCATTTCTACCCATTTTAATGCTTGGTGGACTGGGGCTCTGTCTGTAAAGTGTCCAGCCCAATCATACGATTTCCGCCTCTGGTGGTGCTCGAATCCGCAACCGTACCATTAAGCGACGAGCATGCTAGCCATTGGGCTAATCACTTGAACAAATACCCCAAAAATGCGCACAATCAAGAACATTGTAAGACTAAATTCAGTTCACTCAAAACTCAAAACAAATCTTTTTTTATTTGAACGCATTAGAATCGTCTCATTCAGACGGTTACAATGAGTTCCTTAAACATAAAGTTCGATAATAAACAATTTTACGCTTAAGAACATACACTTCCTCGGAGATTTTGCTTAAGAATTTTAAAAGAGGTCGCTTAATAGGAGTGCTCGAGAAATATAGACTGTAAAAAATATTATCAAGAACGCTTCGAAAGCGCTCAGAAATATCCCCTACTTTATACTAATCAATCTGTTCTGAGACTGTAGCAGCTGGAGGCTAGGAAAGGATGTGGTGGTTTTACTGGTATGAGAAATACCAGGAAAGCATTGTTATGTGCTCCAGCCGCCGCGATATAACTGAAAAATGTTGAAAGCGGCGTAAAACTCCATTCAATCAATCTGTTCAGGGGCTGGGCAGGAAACATTGTTAGAATCTGACATTGTGACAAAAAACGTTTGACCGTTTAATACTTACCACTAAACAGCAGGAAAACAGCACCAATAGCATTCATCCTTCCCATTTTACTTGGGTACTTTTATTTCTGAAAAGGTGCAAGGTAGATATTCAGGTCATTATGTTTTTTTATTATCTGGTTCTCGGGAGAGCAGACCCAGTTTTTCTCAAAACTTGAATAAAAATAAAATTACCTCCCAACATTTTTCCCCCGAAAAGCTGCTTTTGTTTAGTATTTATTTATAAAATATATAAAATGATTGTACTACTTAATAATTTTCTAAAGAACCACAACCCTCAGGTTGGTTTTGGTTCTTTAGAAAATATTTAAGTCTGTCTACATATTGATTGATTGGTGCTTTTTGACACATCAATAGTTACAACCAGAAAGTTTTGTTGTTGGAAGAACTATCCTAGAAGAAATATTGTGAAATTCAATTCTGATGAAATTTTGAAAAAAAATAAATAAATAGATAAATAAATAAATAAATAAATAAATAAATAAAGCTATGATTTTTATGAGTTTATTCCCACTACAGGCTCTAGCATTTTATCTTATTTTTATTTACATTCCTTCCTCCGACCATATGTCTTGTTTGAATGGTCCCGAGAACCAGTAAATAAAATAGTAATTGCCTAATATCCGACTTAGTTATTTAACGGTTTTCATACGTACAGATAAGGGTATATTGGATTTTACGCTCACCTAAATCAAAACTGTTCTAAATAGCTCGTTAAAGAATTCGTTCAATTCATTCAAAACACTCAAATAATTCAGAAATGTTATAAAACGTTCAGAAGCTGTCCGAAACTACTTAAAACACTCGAAAACTTCATTGAACTGATTCCAGTCATTCAATAATTTTATTGACTGGTATTGATTAGTCCGTGAAGATAAACAAAATTATTTAGAGAATTAAGAGAATGCAGATTTCATAAAAGGAAGGTAATATGATAGTGATATATTTAAGTTGGTTCGTATTGAGCGAGCGAGTTATCCCCTCAATTCAAAACTAACTCCTGACACTCATTTATTATCATTCCAAATAATTCCAACTAATTCGAAATTCGCTCACCTTGTGACTGATTTGAGTTACTATTAATCATATCGTGATATTGGCATTCATCTCGATCAAAATCAAAAATCATCTAGTCAGCGTTCCAATCATTTATTCCAAACACTCACTCCAAAAGCGCTCGGAAAAGTTCATAAACGCTTCGAAATCGTTCAAAAATGATCTACATTTCAATTACATTGATCAAATAATTGTGACCCGTCACGCGAAAAGGTACCATCTGGGTAGTGCGTAAAGTGTCGACCCTAGCCAGACTGCGCGGACTGCGCAGACTGACTAGGGTAGAAACTTTTTGCCCCGTGCTTGTTTTCTGAATCTAGAATGATCAATCTGCCTTCCAGTTAAAGAATTTTTGCAATGCGACTTATGGTTGACCTATGGTGGATCAAATCTCTTTTTTAAATTATTCATTTGATATGACTCCCTGATGGTCCCCTTTCGCGTGACGGGTCATAATTGCATGATTTTATTGGCTGATGCTGACTCTGAGGCGTCTGATTTTTCCGCGATGACGCAAAATTAGAAAAGTGCGTAGAAGTTTTTGCTTATAACGTACAGTTGGGCGAAAATAGCGATATTGGTTGATTGATTGAATGATGTTTTACGCCGGTTTCAACATTGTTTCAGTTATATAGCGGCTGCTGGAGCACGTAACAATGGATTCCTGGTATTTCTCTCACCAGTACTACCATTAGATCCTTTCCTAGCCTCAAGCTGACATAATCTCACATAGGTCTACGATTATCAACAAATTGGTGAGAGACAAATAGTCAGAAAAAATGAGTGCCGCCGTCGGGGATCGAACCAGGGACCTGTAGATTTACAGTCCCTCGCGCTACCAAATACGCTAGGACGGTGGCAAATAGCGATATTGGAATACATCTCTTAAATTCCATTCCAAATTAATTCCAAAATTCAGCTAGTCAATTTCAAGATGGTATTAATTGTTTTTATTAGAGAGATGTAGAAGAATGTATGTTAGAATTGAAAAAAATGGCGATATTCTACATTCATTAACTTGACAGTCAATCCGTTCAAAAGCATGCTAAAACGCTCTCTCAATGCTTGATTTACTCATTCCAAAACAAACACTCAAACCATTCAAAATGCTCATCCTGAACAAGATTTGCGTCATTGGTTTACCTCCATATAGATTCACTCAATCTCGCTCCACAGACTAAATCAATTTCATTCATAAACCACCTCAAAATCATTCATCTTGTCAATTTCACGGTGTTCTTAACTATACTAGCTTTAGTCAAGTCATTAAAGATCTCAACATCAAACCTCGAGAATACGGGTACAATCACTGAACAGTTAAACTTTAAGGCTTTGAGTTTCATACCTCCGTAAAATGCAATATATTCGCAATCTTCATCCTTTGAATATTTTTTAAGGAAAAATATAAAAAAGAAGAAAAAAACTCATGGCATATTGGAAAAAATAGAGAATTAATGGTATTTGGACACTTATTATATAATTTCATAAATTGTGGATATTTCTTAAACTTTTTTCAAAAATAATTTTTTAAAGGGGTTATGCATGTGCACAAAATATTTTTCAGAGTAGTGTTATGAGAGAAAAAAGTCCATGAAATTAAGCAGGATATAATCAAACGCCAGTTATTTCATAAAAAATGCAAATTTAAATCTCGAGTTAAATTACTTCATGTGCTATTTACTTTTTTTTTTAACTTTATATGCTTAATAAATGATAGGAAAAGTTTTATGTTAAAGGTTCAGACCTCTTCAAATATGACGCAAATACAATTAACAACAACGTGAAATCGACAAGTTGAATGATTGTAGAATGATTTTGGAATGAAATCGAATGAGTTTGTGGAGCGATTTTTGGGTGAATTTAATGGGAGGTAATCCAATATTGCAAATTTTGTTCAAGATGAACAAAATTAGCGATATTTATTACCTCCCTTTAACAAAACTTGCATACATGTTCTATAAAAAGCTTCCTATTCCTTCAAGATCTAATCAGACGCTTACAATTTCGATTAGTTCAGTGAAATCCCAATTCATTCCTTTTTTTTTAATTATTTTGAACGAAGTTGCTGTTATGTGTTTTATATGAGTTTGGGGCGTTTTTGAATGGTTTGAGTGAGTGTTTGGATTGAATGAATATCGCGCTAAATGAGCGTTTAGAATGATTTTGAGTGAGATGAATGTCAATTTCACGATGTAACTAATTGTAGTTGTCAATAATTCCTTGAAAATACCAAAAGTCAATCGATTTTGTGTGTGTGGGGGGGGGTCTTTTTTTCCAAAACTCTTCCGAAGAAAAACCTGAACGCTGATCTTAGTCTTGAATGTCCACTGGGACTTCCTGAGAACTAAAAAAATGCCGAAATTAGTTGAGAATGGTTACAGTTCATAGCATGGTGACATTGACACATACGTCAATGAAACCATTCTAAATCGCTCACTCATCGATCCATTTACTCATTCCAAACAAACGCTCACTAATAATAGAATAGATCAACAACTACATTCAAACTAAATATAGATAGAAAAAGATCGCGATTGTGCTGACATATTTGAAATTGTAAGAGTCTGATTTGAATGTGAAGCTATTGTAATTATTGGTATTCGATCTAGAATATAGTTTGAATAAAAATATCGGAAATGTCGATTTGCTAATTAAAAGCTAGAACAATAACTATGGCATATCATTACAGTTAACGTCATTAATAAATCGGCAAGGTTAAAAAATTTTGGAATGAAATTGAATGAGTGCGATGAATAAGCTTTTGGTTGAATTAAAGGAATGTAATTTAATATCCTTGATCTTGCTCAGGATGAACAAAATTAGCAATATATTTATTACCTCCCTTTAATAATATATGCATACAAGTTTAATAAATAGTTATCCATTTATTCAAAAACCAATTATACGATTATAATTTCAATTATGTCAGTGAAATTGCTATTTTGTCTAGCCATAATTATTTTGAATGCAGTTGTTGTTCTTATCTTTCAAGTGTCCTTTGGGCGTCTTTGAATGGTTTGGGTGAGTGTTTGGAATGTATGATATATGGATAGGGGCACTGAGAGAACGGTTTTGAATGGTTTCAATCGAGATGAATGTCAATTTCAGGATATTTTTAACTGTTTAAGGTAGCAATGGACACATGGCGTCATTTTTTCCGCCCAATGAATTTTTTTCTTGTTCACATATGTTGTAGATTAACATTGTCTAGTCATTTTATCAAAATATGAAGGTACCTTTCCACGCTCATTTTCATGCTAGAGTTCTCTGCCCTTGAGTGGTAAAGGCCATTTTTCAGTAAAACGGTTATATTCGTTTTAGGTCTAGTATAAACCCTGTACTAAGTTCAAGCTATAAAACACATACATTTTGATAGACCTTATACATGTACACAATGGCTATTGACAAGAAAATTTCTCTTTGATCAATTACATTTGCACAATTTGCTTTCAAAAGTTAAAAAAGCACTAATTTTTGTAATTTGACTAGGTAAAAATGCCACAAAAAACTATTTTTTGAAGAAATTACCCAATGAATTTTTCTTATTTTCCGTTATGTTTATAATCCCTATTTTTCCTTTATTTGGTAAAAAATTCAGCATACCTTTCCATGCAAGTAAGAAAGTTTTTCGTTATTTTTCAATGTTTCCCCCTAATTGAATGACGGTTTAACGCTTTTTTATTGTTAAATTTAATGGTCCAGTCATTCAATTAATATCAAATGTTGAAAAGAAGCTAAATTATGAAGTTTTACCATCATTATTCTATGTTATTTCCATATGTAGAATCTTACGAAAACCGGTCTTTTTAAACAACGCGCAAAAAGAGCCGTAAAATAAACGAAAACCCACTTCCGGTATATAGAGTCGGGAGGCCGCTGTCCATTGCCACCTTAAGGCAAACGTGACCCGTCAATCAAGTATTAGCTTACTGTGAAATCTTCAAAACAAGTATTCGAAAAATGAGAATGGTTTCAGCAGAGGTCACATGATTACATAGGAAGGTAGATGGAACATTTAAGATTGAGAAAGATCCCTAACATAATACTTGCCAAATGGTCCCTTATTGTGTTTCGGGACATATATGGGACAAGGGTGATTGACGTTTTAATATGAAGGTGTGATTTTAAAGTATTCCATTTCAATCCATTGACCGAGCCATTGTAGGTTATATTGGTTTAATAAATGAGGGTCTATAATGTTAAAACATCAATGAAACAATATTTTCATAAATAACCGTCTTTCACCCGTTAACTGAATATAATTTCTTCTTTGTATTCTAAATATATTCCATGTTGTTAAGGGGAACTATCACATTTTCCGTTGTAATCATTTTAACATAAGTCTACACAGAAACGAATTTCTATTCGACCGCTTGGTTTTGCCGAAAAACTAATATTTCCGTTAGTATCTAAAATGGAAAAGTATTCCAATTGTATGAGAAAAGTCATTTAGATAGAAACTGCAATTGACATCGAATCGCAAATGATTGAAGAAAACAACGAAATTGAAGGGAATTTCAGGCTACCCCTGATCTCAAAATTTAAATTGGTGGATGAGGTAATTCTGATAGTTTATGCTCGTATCTGAACAAAGCAATGGTTATGTTTATTAATTTATAAATTTGAAAATCTGAAAAGCAAATGTCATCAAAGTCACATATTTGATTAATTCCGAGTATTTCTGAGACCAAAATTTTCAAAATTCTCTAGAAAGTATCATCTTCGTGACTTTGGCTTTCTTCAGAATACGCCGAAATGAACGACCATTCATGTGGAAATGAAATAATTTTTGGTGAACGAACGTCGTTCACCAGTGTTTTACTATGTCAGGAAAATTCTGTAGGATGTTAATACATTCGAAATAAAGTAGTACCTCTAAAAATTCAATTTAGTATCTTTCAAGATTTTTTTCCCGCAAAATCACTGTTTATTTCGTTAATGGCCTGATACTAGTAATCTTCATCAAGTGAAGATAATGAAAATTCGCCTTGAAAAAACAAAATGATCTTGCAATGTTAATCAAGGGAATTTTTTTATCGGCGTAAGCTTGTCGAGAGAAAAAACAAAGTTTGTGTCTAAACACCGTAGAGACAGATACTATGTTTTTTTACCCAAGCCTTCGCTGGTGCAACTTGTAGTAATTAGCCGGAAATATGTGTTTTTTTAGGTCGTGTCCTCTTGAACTTACATTCGGCAATACTCGGGCGTTCTCCGACGCCTCCGAATTAAATGTAGGTTAAATGTAGGTTACAGAATCGGCCGAGTTGAGACGAATAACACATCAAGACACATTGTGTCATTAGAAACGGTAATCCGGTTTTACATAACTCTCAACACGCGACAGTCAGTCTCGAGACGGGTTTTAAGAATTCTTCGACACGTGTTTTACATGTACAACCTTTCATGTACCCTTTATTTGAATAGGGATGAACGCCGCTTTTAACATTTTTTCTGTAACTTGTGGTGGCTGAAGTAGGGCTGTAAGGATACACTCGAATATTCGGTGAACCGAATATCTTATTCCCAGCGAAAAAGTATAGTATTCGTCTGTCTCAGAAGCGAATATTGGCGATTACCAAATGCGACAGGCACGGAAGATATTCCATTGGGGTCATTCTACTTTGCATTTTTTGGAATCTGTAAAACCATATCAATTCAAAATTTTATTTGAAAATTAAATAAATGATAGCTGAATATTCAATCCAAGATACCACTCCAATTGACGAGTAGATATTAGATATTGGTCAAGGGGGGACCAGATCTGTCATGCACTTGTGATTTTACTGGCATCCAAACTCTTGGAGATAAAAAATAGGTTCTCGTGCAAAAAATAAACCAACAATTGTAAGGATTCTCAATTCTTATTGGGAAGAAAGTCGGGAGGAAAAAATGTATTATACTTATACTATATGTCATGCAATTCTTACCTTCCTTTAAAAAAATAAATTTCTTCAATAAGATCTTATTCGCTTTTGATGTGGAAATTAGGTTACAAAAATAATAATTTTAAAGACTTTTAGTATGTAATTTACTATGAAGGGCTAAAAGGGCACTAGACCTCCTTCAATCTATACCTAAATTTTTCTCATCCTGCATATAGCTTGTATTATATCAAAGCACTGAAAGTACTGATGGTGAACGAATCTGTTGGCATTCTAAAGTGATATATTGAATTCTTTTAGAAAGAGAAATTATAAATGTAAAAAGTAATAATCAAGGGAAAGTGTCTCGTCAAAATTGTAAATTCAAAGAAAGAGAAAAGAGGAAAAGAAAGGTAGAGAGAGTGACAGACAGAGACAGGCCGATAGAAAGAGAACGATAGGCCTAGAGAAAAGAAAACGGGCAACTATAGTGTCTAGACTAATGATTCTTTTCATAACTAAAAAAATAGCAGTCAGAAAGGTAATTCAATTTCCACATGCGGAACCCATATTTTACCAGATTAAACAGCAGTCTTTCTGCATTTTGCATTTTAAACGTCATCCGCTATGGCTCTGGAACGACCTGAATGGGGTCCCCCATCCTCTGAATTAAAAGACCGCTGTTTCGTCTTCAACCAAAAAGCTGTAATTACAGGATTTTAGTCTATTTCGGTAATATTCATTATTGTGAAAGAATGATTATCTGATGCCATTTCGTAAAAAAGAATTAAAGAAAAAACAATTCGATTTATGTAGGAAGGTATTTTGTACAGGTAATGATTTGTCCAAATATACTCATTGTTTAAGTTCTATTGCTCCTACCAAACGGCCGATAATCGTAAACCTAAGAGGATAGAAGATGGCAGCTATAAACGGGTGTATGCTGATAATAGTTCTGGTGCGAGAAATACCAGATTCTATGTTAAGGTAAAGGTACTCCAGTTCACAGGCGATTGATTCACAATCCAAATTTCGTTTTTTTCTTTTTTTTTTAAATATTTTACGTACTTCCAGTAAAACAAAAAGATGAATGGTTGGATTGAGGAAATTCTAGACCCATCCGATGGGATAGAAGCGCTACTACACAGTTGTAGTTACTGTGTCAAGTACTTTGAAGAAAAATATTTTGTTATCATTGTAAAACTAGGGGACAAAAAATGCCGTTGGTGACTTAAACATCGCAGCTGCAGATTAAGTATTTTATAGTTACGACGTTTCAGTTTCCATTCAATGTTAAAATTTGAAATTAGATCTATTGTGTACGGATATTTGTTCATTTGATTCAATCATTTATTTATCTATTTTTTTAAATTCAAAATAACAACTACATTCATATATTAACAGCAAATCGTACCGAGGTTGCTATATCCCCTGTTTTCCGCCCTTGTTTGAAACCCGTAACCGAAGATATTAACATTACACAAGTATGCAACAACAAATTTTACTTCATATCAAGGTTGGTCACTGTCAAGTGGTGCGTGTTTATGTTTTAATGAGAATTTGGACTAAATATACCGTATTTCACCTTTTAGAAGCGCCCTCCCTAATAAACGCGCTCCCCCATAAACACGATTCCCAGGCCCTTGACTATCCGATCAACAACACCCAATAGTCCATGGTCAGGCCTCTTAAAGGTCAAATGAAAAGCGTTTACAACCGTTTCCTTATGTTTTCATAAGTAAAAATGAAATACGATGCAATATCCAGAATAACAAATTGATTTTTTATAACTGTGAATTTCCCGATTTTCGATAAACACACCTGTAGCCGGTCCTTGATAACTTCTCGGTCACGTGACTTTGGCGTGTGACGTCACCGCGAGGGATAGATAATACTAGCATAGTAAACAATCTGTCAGCGGCTACGTATTTTAGATCGATTTATGATAAATTCAACTCGAAAAAATACTTAAATTTTGCATTATTGTGTTGCTCCTGGATGTCGCAACCTAAATACTTCGGGAATTATCCTCTTTGCGTTCCCGTTAGATCAGGGTAGGAATCTAAAGAAGCGAGAAAGCATGAACCAAGAGTAGTCCAAAAAGAATAGAAAAGAGACTCACCGAACACCATCTACTATGGAAAAACTTAATATCATTTCACCAATTATTGTTTTGGTGTAAACCCGTGACTATCAAGTATTGAAGATTAATAGTAAACTGCCAATTACGATCGCCAATCCGATCGCCGGAGTGTGTTAACTGACAATCAATTTAGGTGTTAAAGAGACAGTTTTAACTTAACTGATATCAATAGCATGGCACACTTTTGATAACCATTGACGCATTAAAATGACTTGACAGCTCAAATTTCCTTGAGCCAAATTGCACCATTTTGCTTTCCTGAGCATTAAAACCTCGGGTCAGGGGACGTTTTTTTATGCACAGTTGAAGGGGCCAGGGTAAGCTCTATTTCATGTATGATTTGCATCTGTAGCAAGAAGTAATACTTAAAACTTAAAGAAATAAAATGACCTCAAGATATAAAATTATCAGAGAATGAATGAATGAAAAAAAAGAAAGAATGAATAAATGAATTGGTTGATGAAATAATATACGAACGGATGGAACGTTAATAAATGAACAAATATATGAATGTCATTTCTCTTTCTTTCTTTCTTTAGACCAAATGGGAATTTTTCATATTACCCAATATTTTTATAGTGTAGACGAAATGGGATAAGACAAAGGGAATAAACCACAAAATTATGTACATATTTTGTTATCCTCATATAAAACAGATTTTTAGAATTTGGTTGATTTAAAATGACCGTTTTTACCATTTCTTCTCTTGACATCGATTTGGCATAAGAACCGTTGTATTTTCAGCTTTCTCAAATCTATAGCTGCACCATTTTGAAGCTTGTCGAAAAAGCGCTTTTTGTGTATGAGATAGTTCAGATTGTGTCAACTGAAATTTCTCGCTTTTTGCGCGATAGTTTGCGAATATCTGTGTCATAAAAATAAATCAGCAACATGGGTAATTGATTGGTGCATCGCCACGGATAGATCAAAGAAAGTTTGTCATATGGTCTGTTATATTGACCAAAATAAAGGCACGTATGATTAGGGACTTACCAATATATGACATAGACAATTGATTGGTGCATCGACACGGACAGATCAAAGAAACTTTGACACGTGGTATGGAACGTTGCATAACAAAAGGCGATTTTTATGACACTTACACATGTGATTTGCGGCTTATGAAAGGACTTCTGTTTATCTTTCTCCTTTATTCTTAAATTCTTGCAACGGTGTAAGAGTCTGAGGTGATATCTAACTTTTGATTTAAATTATAAAATATGAGACTTAAAGAAAGCGCAAACAGCTGTGACAAAAATAAATGAACATTAAAAAGGTCTGTTAATGGAGGTTGAATTATGGATAGGTGTGATCGCATGGATAAATAACGTTTGATGGAATAATGCCAAAAATGCTAAAATCGACATTGAAATTCGAAAACACCGCAGAATAGGTAAGATATACATAAATTCTTTCTAAGCGACTAGAATGCCATAGATGCAGTTTTGATACAGCTGCGTTTGCAACATGTTGGGGGCTAAAGAACGATTTCTATAGTTTCATAGCCCTTTCTGGTGGTTATCTTTAGAATAAAAATTTTCTTTGTACCGTTTTTGTAACATGATGACAACTGTATAGTCATGTAAAGGGATAAAATAATTAAATTTTGATGTCATTGTCATATTTGAAAATTAATTAAAAGTGTGCAATCAAACTGCTTGAAATTTGGGTTTTTAATCTTTGTGTGTTTAAAAATGGTTCCCAATGATCAATCGGGATTTCCAGTAAGCGTTGTAAAAAACAAAAAAACGAAATTTGAATTTTCCACAAAAACATGTGACATATCTCAGGTCATTAAAAACAATTTTATTGGTAGGTTAAAATTGAATGTTGCACAATAGATTAGACTCGGAGAGCTATTCCCGATTCGATCGTTGGGGCTGTCAGACTCGGGTACCGGTCAGACTCGAATTCTTCACCCTACATTTCTGACTCGGATTCAGACTGTGATGATATTACATCTTCAAAGCGAGTGGGCTCAAACGCTCTCAGTTGGACATGTGGATAATTTGGTAACAGGATAGATTTTTCTTCGTTTCATTTGAAAGTGGTCATATTTAAGTTGCTCTCTTTGTTTATCTAGAACGGGGAATCCCTCGCAGTGACGTCATAGCTATTGCGCATGTGCGTGTACGTATTTCTGGCCAGGTAAAATTTTCCAATAAATCACGGTCGTATTTTTGTCAATATCGCTCTTTTAAATTTGTTTTTTTCGACGCGAACTTTTTGTGTCTCCTTATTTCATTGAGAATTATCAGGAGATGTTTTAAACACACGTTCCAAAATTAGCTTTTCATTTGATCTTTAAATTAAATAACATAAAATAACATGACATATACTTTATTTCACTAAGGTACAAACAAATTGTACAATGATAGGAATTGCAATCTATATAAAGCAAACATTTGTGAGAAAAGATCGATTTTGGTAAATGACTATAAGCGATTAATTATCTAAGACATATGTAAGTATATTGATAAATGAAATTTTTTTGGTAAGTCGGGAACTAGCTGCTCCTCCACGGCGTAATGTTCAATAGATTATGGGTTAATTATCTTAAATTTCTATCAGGATTAGGCTGGTTGCGCCATTAAAAGATCGTTCAATATCTGAAAAACTGGCGCGTGCAAAATCGCGCATTTTTCCGGAAGCGCGAAAGGTTAAAATTTAACAAAAATATGAAAACTATTTCTTGTCGTTCTTTATAAAGCATATGCGAACCAAATCCCCTTTCTTCACGTTGTTACGAAAATATTTCTGAAATCATTTTACTTTCTGCAAATATCAAAAATGTCAAAGTCAAATGATTAAATCCTAGTCACAATTCCTACTGTTATCAAAGTGCTGTCAGCACTGTAAATCGTACATCATTGAGAGGCTGGGATAGTGCAATAGTTCGCCAATCAAAAGGGCTCAAATTTGGACAATAAGAGTTGGTAAAATCTTTAAATTTGTGAGTTTTTTGTCTTAACAATCCATCTTTTCGAGGACATCGCCAGCTCATCCAACCTCGTGGGTCCGATTTTGAAAGTTTGCTGATTCGATAGCCCTCTGCTAGTCTAAATTATTTCTTAGCAGATTTTTATGTTGTTATAATGAGCACGCGCCAAGCTAAAAGCTTGTCTGTTAATATTATTCCTCTATAGAGTTTAAAAGCCTGTTTAGCAACAAACATTTTTCATTAAACTATTTACAATTTTGATTACCAACATGTTTGTATTTCAAGCATTGGGTTTTCCCAAATACTGTAAATGCATTTTCCCTCAAGAAACACGTGAAATCGCCAACTATGCTATTTATATCTTTGGTTTCTGACCAATCGATTAAATCTAGCAGCACTCTATGATTATTCATGAGTTGTTCTAAAAATAGATCGCTCTTGCTGCTATCCTAGGGTAAGTTCATATCGGACACGGTTTCGACCCGAGTGAACCGGGTTTCCATCAGAACGACAACGGTTCGACACTAGTGATGTAATTTTAACCTTTCAACCTCGACGCTTCTGATCCTGGGTCAGGCCGGTGTTACTTGGGTTCCAAAATGGCGTCGAAAATAGTGCACAACAATTCGATTACATAAAACAAATGTTCTCTTTTACTTTAAACAACAAATACTTCTTCCTTATTTTATATAGAATATTTATTTCTTTGTAATCGAATTGTTGTGCACTATTCTCGACGCCATTTTGGAACCCAAGTAACACCGGCCTGACCCAGGATCAGAAGCGTCGAGGTTGAAAGGTTACAATGACATCACTAGTGTCGAAACCGAGGCCGTTCTGATGGAAACCCGGTTAACTCGGGTCAAAACCGAGTCCGATATGAACTTACCCTTATATCAGTTTATCGTATGTTTTTGTCGATTTATTTGTTGTTGAATAATTTTTCTTCATACTCAAATTTGAATTTAATGAAAATAGGATTGGAGCGTGATCAGAGTGCTCATTGAAATCAAATATTTCAAAAATTACAAAATTATTTCTATTTGTTAACACATGCGAAAAAAAGTAAACTTCCCACGCTCCCTGTTTGAGTGCAGACGACTATTGACTAATGACAAACAAGTTAATTGACACATTTCGAGCAGACGATGTCCATCTGAATTTACACGTGGTCTGAATTTACGCGTGGGTTTTGACCGAGTGATAATCATAACAGAATTTGATTGGTTGTCAGCCCTACAACTGGTAAATGACCGTTCGAGAAAGTTCAGAGCAGTAATATTGTAAGTGCTACAAATTAATTATATAGTTAACCTATTGTACGTTTCAACTCCTTTACTCAACCGAAAAACTTGTTATAAACACTGAAAATACTAACTGGTAATTACTAAAAGCGAAAATTACATCAAATTTTGTATTAGCCTCTTCTCTATTTGTCGAAAAGTAAATAAGGTATAAACAAAGTTTGTAGATTGTGACTGAAAAGGCCGTTTCTTCGGTGTTTGAAAACACATAATTTGGTTTGAACACATTGCTCAGAAGATAAAGGTAAAAATGTACTGGGTCAAACAGACTGGATTTCTGGAAAACGGTAGATATAAATCTACTGCTTCGCAGTACGATTTAAAAATAGGAAAACCCTGTAAAATTTCGTGTGTAACTTATTTCAAAAGCGACGTCGCCGCTTGCAAGAATCTGGGGACTTCAAAGGGTGCCGACACCCGGTAACCCAGCTAGCTCCAGACGTTTTGTGTTTTCACTGCGACACACTTTCATTTGATGTACCGGGTGCATTTATACATCGAAAAATTTTAGGATTTAATACAGGATTTCATACGTGAATCGGGCCGGTGAATAGGTATTGATTTATTAGACCGCTTTGTCCATCGGTAGCGGATCATTGAATATTGCATCGTCTGGACCTTTCCTTTCTTTTACAAATAATAATAATAATAATTATAATAATAATAATAATAATCTCGGCTTCTGCTACCACAATCACTTGCTTTTGAAAGCTGCAATTCATGGTCGAAGGTGACCGTATTTCGATAGATGTCTTTAAATGACAGAATTACAATTCATTAGCTAACATTTTATTTTATTTTTGAAATTTATAGCCATAATAGATAAATCGGAAAGCGTGTTGGGTAGAGCACGTATTTCAATCGATAATTACGAACATGTTAACAGTTTGCTCCTGTTAGGTACCAAAATACGTATTTTTTTTTTAATTGATTAAAATGCTCTGAAATAATAGCGCCCCACGACGTTTTGAATCGCACCCGGGCATATTTAATAGGAGAAATACGGCAGGAACATTCCATTCGTTTGTAAACTTGACCTTTCGTAACTCATGAGTAAAGACTTCATTCATAAGAAGGCAGATAAAATCGTAGTAGGTCATCACGTGTGGTATGGCCAATCAGGGGTGTGTAGAAGTTCAAGAGGTCACGACCAAAATAAACACAAACACATATTTCCGGCAAATTACTACAAGTTGCACCAAGAAGGCTTGGGTCAAAAACATAGTATCTGTCTCATCGATGTTTTGACACAAACTTTGTTTTTGCTCATAACTTTCGACAAGCTTACGCGTGTCATCAATTCCTTTGGTAAATCATTCCAATGTCAATTAGTGATTTTTAAGGAGAATATTCATTATCTTCACTTAATGAAGAATATTAGTATCGCCCATTAAAGAAAAAAACAGTGGTTCTGCGGAGAGAAGCCTTGAAAGAAACCAAATTGAATCTTAAGAGGCGCTACTTTATTTCAAATGTATTAAGATCCGACAGGATTTTCCTTACATGGTATATAACTCTGGTGAACGAAGTTCGTTCACCAAAAATTGAATAACGCTATAAGTGTCAACCACGGAAGTGGTTTTGGCTTCAGATATGCTAAAAAAGAATCTCTTAGGTTATGGTTAAAATACTATTGATAAGTTAAAAAATCATAACTTTAAACAATGAGTACAGTTTAACTCAGGACTGACTGATATTCATAGGTGTTTCTTTGGTTGGTACTCAAAGACCTTTTCATCTCCTGAGAAGAAACAAAGATAGATAAAAAAAAAGTTAAAACAAATACAACAATTAATCTAATTAAAATAAGCTTAAACATGATAACAATTACTTTTGTAAAAGCAAACAACCATTGAATACAGGTTGAAGACAGTTTAAGATAGGATTAAATCTTTTTTTCGATTAATGTTTAATTAATAAATGTACTTATTTCGAGTGCGTAAAAGGAATTTTCCCAGAGTAACAACTCATATTCTAACAAATATTATTCTAACGGGATTTTTCCTTTCTTGCCCTTTCTTTGAATTTGCAATGAAATTTCCGAATAACGGAAATTTTGTCGAAAAAATTTCCCCTGATTTACATTTATAATTTCTCTTTTCTCATTGAATTCAATATATCACTCTAGAATGCCATCAGGTTCGTTTACCATCAGTACTTTCAGTGCTTTGATTTTATCCTATCACTTAGAATATCTTAAACTATGGCAAATGCAAGGTGATCATTTAAAAGTTAGTTTCAGTGTATATATCCCATTCCCGAAAACTGCTCGGGAAGCAAACCACATATCAATTATACCGTTCCAGTGCTAATAATAACAATAATTAGAAGAAGAAGAATATTATTATTATTATTATTATTATTATTATTATAATTATTATTATTATTATTATTATTATTATTATTATTATTATTATTATTATTATTATTATTATTATTATTATTATTATTATTATAAATCATAATTATCATAAATCATTATTATTATCATTATTTTCAAACGTTCCAAAAATTCGCTATTTATTTGAAACTAAATATAAATTTGCAGGAAAAGGGTAATAGTTTGTGTGTTGTTTTTTCTGTATCAAAATTGTCTAAAGCTAATAAAGCATTATCAGTTATGCCGTCATTTCTAAGATAACCCTCCCCAACCGCCAATTTTTTTTAGTCTCGTCCGGGAAAAAAACATTGATGCTTGCAAGTAGTTTTTTTATGCACTGTTTTAAACATCGTATAATTGACAAGTTGAATTATTTTGGAATGATTTAGAAGTGATATTGAATGAGTACGTGGAGCGAGTTTTAAAGGAACATAATTTAAGGGAGATAATAATTTCGCTAATTTCACATAAATATTGATAATTAGCGACATTTTATTACCTTCATTAAAAGAAAAAACGTACTGTCCCATTTGTGTGTTTTCACGTACCAATCAGACATTTTGAAATCCACATCAACCAAAACAATAATTTGGTCAATTCAAATGAAATGTTGGTCGCTTTGAAAGTTTTTTCCTTTTCTTTTTAACGATTTCGTAGTATTTTTTGAGTGACTGGAGTGACTGGAGTGAGTGTTTAGAATAAACAAATAGAGTGCTGAGTGAACGATTGAGAATGATATTGATCGAGGCGAATGTCAATTAAAGGGTAAGAGTAATATGGAAACCTGACCAACTATCCGTTGATGTTGACTTTTGTAATTTGTTAAATGGGTTTCACCCTTAATGGTGAAATAGATAATAGCATCGACAGATATCGGTTAGAGGTTGTATTTTGATTTATGATTATTATATAGTCCGTTTTTTAATACAGAGACGAAATTTTACCATAAGTACATGCGTACTGTTTCACGGGGAATTTCTGGACATAAAAAATTCGATGCACGTTTACAAGAGATGAAAAAATGAATTCTTTCCTAAGATCAATATTAAAAACGCCCTCGCTTATGTCTCGGTGAACGAGCCAAAAATATTTTCATAGACCTTCTTTAAACCTAATATATCTGAATTTTATGACATTCTCTGGAGAAATGTTTTTAATTTTGAGAAAATCGCACTGCACTCAATTCAAGAAAATAAATTCCTGTCCCTTTAATCTCCAAAAATATTCTTTCAAAGTTTGATAAACTTTTCTTCTTTAATATAGTTTTTAAATGCAACCCATCACGCGATAAAGGACGTAAAGGGTAAATGCGTAAACGGGCCACACTGATCTGATTGTGTTGTTAAAGAATACAGACCAGCCGTTCGTTGAGGATGACAAAATGCCGCAAACTGTTTGCAAATTATATCCCTCTTTGCACGCAAGCGCACGTGCAAAGCGGGGTATAACCTGAATTGTTTACACTGTTTTATCATCCTGGGCGCAGGGCTGGTAATTTATTTTCGTATCCAATACAATTTTACTTGATTACCTACGTTTTTACCAAAATAATTACAATCCTGAAAAAATGCCTGAACGTGAAAAATTAAGAATGCAATAACTCTGTAATTTCGCAGAAAAAGCTGTTTTCTAGTGAATGCGATCATGAAAGAAAATCTGGTTATCATGAAAGTAAGTTGCTTACCATGAGGGTAAGTCTGGTAATCATGAGAGTAAATCTGGTTATTATAAAAGTGAATCTGGTAATCATAAAAGTGAACCTGGTGTTGATGAAAGTAAAGCTGGTTATCATGAAAGTTAACTGATTGCTCTTAAAGTAAAACTGGTTATCATTAAAGTAAATCTGGTTATCATTAAAGTAAAACTGGTTATCATGAAAGTAAAACTGGTTATCATTAAATTAAAAGTAGTTATCATGAAAGTGATCTAGGTTATCATGAAAGTAAACATGGTTATCATGGTGTGAACCTGGTTATCATGAAAGTGAAACTGGTTATCATGAAAGTAAACCTGGATATCACGAAAATAAAGATGTTTATCATGCAACATGAAAGTAAAGCTGGTCATCATGAAAATAAAGCTGGTTATCTTTGAAAGTCAAGCTGGTTATCATGAAAGTTAAGCTGATTATCATGAAAGTAAATCTTGTTATTATGAATCATGAAAGTAAAGCTAGTTGTCATGAAAGTAAAGCTGGTTATCATGAATCATGAAAGCATATCTGGTTAACATGAATCATGAAAGTAAAGCTGGTTATCATGAAAGTAAAGCTACTTATCATGAAAGTAAAAGCTGGTTATCATGAATCATGAAAGTAAAGCTGGTTATCAAGAAAGTAAAGCTACTTATCATGAAAGTAAAAGCTAGTTGTCATGAAAGTAAAGCTTCTTTTCATGAAAGTAAAAGCTGGTTATCATGAATCATGAAAGTAAAGCTGGTTATCATGAATTATGAAAGTAAAGTGGGTTATCATGAAAGTCAAGCTGGTTATCATGAAAGTGAAAGCTGGTTATCATGAATCATGAAAGTAAAGCTGGTTATCATGTAGCTGGTCATCATGACAGTAAAGCTTGTTATCATGAAAATAAAGCTGGTTTACTTCTAGACAGTGTCGTTACCCTTTTTACTCTCTGATAAAATAGATTTTCAACAAATGAAGCATTTTCTACAAATTTGACAAGGTTAATTTACTTGAAACTCAAAATGAGATATTTTGACCAAATCGGGCATCTTACTAATTAAATTAAAAGTTAAAAGGTAAAAAAACATGACTACAAAACTCTTTCACCCCCGATCATCAATATATAAGACGGCTGTTTACTCTCGGTGCCTTCGGGTTCCACAGCACTTTGACTTGTATTCTCACAGCTTCCCATTTACAAACCAGGGTGGAGAGGAGCATCGTGGTGTTGCTTAGAAAAATCCCCTGGTCCGGGTGGATTTCAATCCCGGGACCTTCCGATCCCATAGCCACCGCCCTAATGACGAGGCCACGGAATCCACCGTAATAAAGCATTTTCAAATTAACGACAGAAACGTACGACGGCGATTTCTAACTTCAAGCAGAGAAATCAAAATTGGAATCCTACTTAGATCGCAAAATATAGTATTTTCCATAAAGCGCACAATTGTCAAAAATCAGATGCTCGAAGCTGTAAATGGTCGTATAAGCAGGATATATATCCAGGGACTCTAAATGTATATTTATGGTCCGTGATATATTCAACCTTTTTAAGCACACGAGATTTAATAATCACGTATTTATATGGTAACAAATAAATAAATAAAACTGTTTGGAATTAATACTTTTATGAAAGCCATTGAGCATCGATGATTTATAGTCAAGGCAGAGAAACAAAATGGAATCCTAATTAGATCGCAAAATATAGTATTTTCCATAAAGTGCACAATTGTCAAAAATCAGATGCTCAAAGCAGAAGAAGGATATATATCAAGGGACTCTAAATGTATATTTAGGGTCCGGGACTCTATATGTATATTTAGGGTCCGGGACTCTAAATGTATATTTAGGATCCGTGATATATTCAACCTTTTTAAGCACACGAGATTTATTAATCACGTATTCATATGGTAACAAATAAATAAATCAAACTGTTTGGAATAAGTACTTTTATGATTATCATTTATCATCGATGAGAGACAAAATATCGTAATTACAGCTTTTATAAGCTGTAGTTACGATATCTTGTTCGTTCTTCGATAATTTTATGATTGACCCTATATTATTATAATTGGTTTGAATGGTTATATTGAAATTCGATTTTGGTCGAATAACGTGATGTATAATTTTGAATTAAAAACGAAATCGGATACTGGTTAAATGACAAAAGAATATATATGACCGATATATTAAATACAGTTCAAAACACCGCAGATATGACGTACATGTTTATTAAGAAGTTATCATATTTAACATTATCGAGTACAATACTGAATGCTTTTAAATGAGTACCCTGCAGAACAAGTCCATATTTGACGAAGCGACAGCCCAGTGGCTAAGGACGTCGGACTTTGAACAGCTAGGCGACTTTGCCGTGTCCGCGAGAGGTCAAATTCCGGTAGAGCCAGTTAAAAGATAACGATTTTTTGTTATTGTTTACCTTAATGTATTGGACGTTACGATTTATTTATTTGATTAATTTTTATTCATTTTTTTTAAGGTATTCCTAGTGTGAAGATCGAAAATAAATCGGTTAATTTCGGCTATTTCCGTCAATCAAAGCGCGTCGTTTTGCACGTAAGTTAGATGACGTCATTATCTTCGACGTTCCCGCTAAAAAAAGACGTGCAGTTACATAAACTCAATGGAAATTTGATAAAATCTTTCAAAATATAAATTCCATTATAGTTTGATTGTTTTGATTAAGTTTTCGGTCCTGTTACCAAATGTTAATATATACAAAAGATACCTCGACCAATCAAAATAATTTGCAGGAAATTGTCTTTCTTTAAGCGGACTGACCAAAGGACTGCCGGAAGTCACAACCTCGGAAACCGATTTCCCGGAAAAAAATTAGAGAACAAAAATTCTTACGCTTATACCGAAACAAATTCTCTGCTTTTACTAAAGGCATTTACACGAAATTTTCAATTCATACATGCAGACCATGAAAAGAGCAACCCAAATTATCATGGAAGATGCCTTTATATATATTTGTACATATAGTGCGGTTCCTTATGTACGAAAAAGGGCTCCCGTAGGATTTTCGTGCTGAAATTGATTTTTTGAGTTTAATTGATTGTTTAGGGGCCAAGTAATCGCAAAAAATGCGGGTCCAAATTTTCCGAGCCCATTCCCCGATTTAATGGGCTCTCATAGGAGCCCATATGAGCAAAATAGGTATTTTCCTAAAAGAGGGCTCATGAGATGTGTATTCTTCTCCTATAATGATTTCTTTTGTTTGGTTGTATATTTAGCGTGGATTGGAGTTAAAAAATTACAAAAATCCATGTTTTAAAAGGTTATTTCACCCTTTTATGTGCTCTCACGGAGCCCAAAATAGCAATTTTGGTGTTTATTTATTAGTAGGTTAAGGGAAAAAAACTTGCTTGTTTCCAGTTGATTTCTTAAGCTCTAGCGTGGATTGGAGTTTAAAAGAATTACAAAAATCCATGTTTTAAAGCTTATTTCACCCTTTTATGGGCTCTCACAGAGCCCCAAATAGCCATTTTGGTGTTTTTATATTAGAAGGTTACGGCAAAAAACCTTGTTTGTTTCGAGATGATTCTTAAGCCCTGTTTGGTATTATTGGTGTATATTGGTGTATTGGCGTTGAAATACTTGCATGCCTATGTTCTCTTGGGTCATTTTAGAATTAGTGTGGGCTCTCATAATAGCCCATATTAGCCGATTGGGGTGTTTTCCTTAAATAAGATTCACAAAAACAGACATTCCTTTGACTCTTCTTTACAAATTACGTCCAATACCTAGCATTGGTTAGTGCTGATGTATATATTATTTTTCAATTTTGAACATCTGATATCCTTTTTGATTGGCTTTAAAATGAGCCCATATGAACAGGTTTAGGAGTTTTCCAAACTCGCGATTTTTGAAAAAAATAGCCCTCTTTATGATGCCAACTTGTATTACAAATGGTACAAAAGTATATGAATCAATTTTTAAAAATCCATAAACTTAAAACATAGTGAAATTGACATAGTGAATGATTATGGAATTATATCGAAATGAAATTGAATGAGTGGGATGAGCGTGTTTTGAATGACTTATAAGAGAGGTTACATGAAATCGCTAATTGCGTTCAATATGTCCATTACCTCCCTTTAAATGTTTTGAGATTCAATGAATGGAGCGCTGAGTGAATGATTTTGTTAGAAATATCTTTCAATTTCACGATGTTCTTGATTGTACCTGGTGCTTTGGTGCTAAATGAAGCCCATAAGAGAAGGGTGGGTGGAGGTGGGGTGGGGGGATGTGTGTGTGGGGGCGGTGTTTTCATAATGCAAATATACGACAGATTAAAATGATAAATGACACATTTCTTCAAATATGTTTGTTTTCAATATTGCTTACTCGTACCACATATGGTATCAATGATCTCTTTGGGTCGGAAATATTCCTAACCAATTATCTCACTTTTAATCGATAATATTGACCCTTAATAAGCCCGTATGAGTCAACATGGTTACTTTGCAAACAATTTGGTTCAAGAAAAGATTTTTGAAGAAAGGCATTTCTAAAGCCTTATACGTTAATGGGTGCGGGTCTCGGTAAAACATACGCGAATCAAATTTTCATAGCCCATACCTATTTCATTGGCGCTTAATGAAGCCCATAAGAGCATTTTTCGGCATTCTGTAAATATACGACGGATAAGTATGTTTGTGTTCAATGTTGTATATTTGCTTTAACATTTATAAGTTCCCACAAAAAAAACCACTAGGTTTTTTTTGCTAGTTTGCCCGATTTTCTCTGTTTCAAATTGTCTTTACTGCCCTTTAACGTCTCGAGTAAGCTCTATATAATGCATAGTTCGATTATTGGTATAAATTTAAAACTGTATCAAACAATAAGATTTGAGTAAGAGTTATAGAAGTGTGCATCAGCTCTCTTCCTTTGAAATTTCAATCGAAAGACACACGATTGATACAAGGTTTACACTTACAGATTATTGCGTCCTTACGGATTGCCATACTTATAAACAATCTCAAGCATTCGCATGCAAAACGCCTGCACCAGGTAACTACATGTCCCTATTCACAGACACTCTTATGGAAATGTCTATTAGTATATATGTCATCTGTTCTGATAAAATTTGTTGCATTTTTTAAAAAAAATAGTGAATATTCCTGAGAATCAAATAGAAGGATTGAGACTGGGAGGTACGTCGGTGAACAAGTGAACGAACGAACTTGCTTGTGCTGCGATACTCATCTACTAGAAGACGAAATCCATTTTGTTGTCGATTGTGAATTTTGTAACAATTAGCGTGAAGTGGTTTTCGGTGTTATTCTGAGAACAAATGGCTTTATATCATTATCATAGGAACAAAAGCTTGTGCATCTAATGCGAAAGTATGCTTGAAAACTCTCAAATTTTTTAGTCAAAGCTAATTCCTACAGGAGAAGTACTATTTATATCAATTCTTCTCAATAAAGCTCTTTATCGTCGGCGCTATTCTGAAATCTCGTAACTACAGATTGATTAAAGCTGTGTTTACGAAATTTTTGTTTTACAACGCCGAAATGAATTGTTCACGCGTTTAAAATGAATATTTAGCCCGTAGTGCAAAATGAAAGAAAGGAATGTCTCGTTGAAGAGAAATTGCTTGATTTAATACATTACTTCCCCCTAATCAAAAACTTTTATTTTGTATTTACTAGTACCATAATCTTTTTTATACGTAAAACCATTGGTAATCTTGCTGATTTGAATTATATCTTGCTGCCTCGGGAAATGCATGTTTGGTAAAGAACATCATTGGGCATGGCCTTCTGATTCTTGTTTTAATTTTGCAACCTACCTAGTGCAAACGAAAGCTATTGAAAAAATGTCCCTATTCAATGGATGAGTGTAGGTATTGATGGTTTATTAGGGCTAAAGTAGGGACTTTTTGGCTGACCATATGTATATACTAAAAAGGGGATGCATACCAAGATAATGATTACCGGTATTTACTTTAATACCACAGAGAAAATATCAGACTAAGGCAAGCGAGGCAGCTCTAGTCATGATTGCTTGATTCATATAGTTGAAGAAAATACTAATAAAGTTTTTCTATGGTAGCTATGTCTTCAAAGAAATAAAAATATATTTTAATTTTTCTTCAGTATATAATTTGAAATTAATATGGATCAAACATTAGATTAGATATGAACGGAAATTTTACTAACGCTTCAAGCGCAAAACTCCTTCAGTTCCCTGTTCCGGTAACAGCTACGCCCGTCCAAATCTAAAGAAACGGACTTTGACCTATTAGTTTTCATTGGTCATACAAGCGAAGAGGTAAACGCTTCTTAGAAATCACGAACGATAAGTATGTTGTTTTGGTTTGGAACATGTGTGAAACATGCACAGTGACAAGGAAAATTTCTTTTAGCCAAGACAGAATAAAAATAATTGGGTTTTTTACCAGTCATTTTAAAATAAGATTCACAAGAACAGCTCCATGGCATCGGAAACTTTCAACTACGATTTATTAATGAAACTTTTAAGTCACGGAAACAGCTTGTGTGATCATCGAAAAATATTTTCATTCCTTGCACTGAGTTTCTTGACTATTTCAGTACGAAACAATAAAGACAGTAACTCTGGCAACTGAAAAGAAGATATAGTACAGTGATCGTGAAGGTCAGAACACTCATGATCACCACATCACAGATCAAGTAATTGTCTCCATCAGTAAAATTGTCAAGAAAATGTGTTTCTCATTCGAAAAAAATAGTTTTATTCTCCTTCTTGACCTTACACCTCACCACAATCTTGTATCTTACAGTAAAGTCAAATCTATCAGTAAAAAGGGTGTGGTAACCATGGCCGTGTCAAGTTTGATACAGTCGACCGGGGTAACATTTTTTTAGGTATTTCGACTACAATGATTTTAGTATTGTGCAAAAAGCTTCAAACTATAGAGTAGTTCCTTCATATATTTGGAGGATATTCAAACCAGCACACATGGGCTTCACTTAGCGCCGATAATCATGTGTGGGCTTTGGATATTTGAATCGTATTTTTTTCTAATTTTACCCTCATCATAACCCTACTTAATTTAATGAGGCTCGGGAAATGTTTGAGACAAGAAATTGATTCCCCACCCAAAGTATCCGATTGGTTCATATGGGCTAATTAAGATCCAGTTCAATTGATTAAACATCTCGTTGTTGGTTAAGAAAATTTCGATCGACATTTTGTTTCAACCAATAAAGAACCATTTACAGCAATTTTGGTAGCCGTGAAAACCATAAGAAGTGCCGTCGTTCTTAAAACCCAACTTCGGAAACTCATTTTCCGGCTCCTATGGGATCCTTTGCAAGCAAATCAAAAGGAATATTAGACTTTAAATATGTGCTTATTGTTTATTACACCAAAGCTATCTTAAAAACATAACGTGCTGAAAGTAATTGGAGAATGGTTGAACTGCAATGAACATAACCTTTTTTATGACCCTTAAACAAAAAAGCACCAAAATCAGTTCACATGGGCTATTATGCCGGATAGCCCATAAAATTCTGAAATAATCCTAGAGAACATGGACCTACAAGTATTTCAATACCAACCGATACTTTATACCAAACAGAGCTTAAGAAATCATCTGTAAACAAAAAAATTTTATCCCTAAACCCTTGAATAGGAAACAGCGCAAATTGCCATTTTGGGCTCTGTGGAAAAGCTCTTGAAATACGAGTAACTGTATTTTCTAAAATGTTCTAACACTAAATGCATTGTAAAACTAAAGAAAAAAATAAAGAAGAAAAACGAAATGCCTTTCCTGAACCTAGTATTAGGAAAATACCCATTTTGCCCATATGGGCTCCTTTGAGAGCCCATAAAATCGCGGAACCGATCCAAAAAATTTGGACCCGCATAGTTTCCGATTGCTTGACCCCTATACAATCAATTAAACCCAAGACATCAATTTCAGCACGAAAATCCTACGGGATTACATAAGGCACCGCACTAATATATGTACTAGATCTATGTCCCTTTTCAATTAACTCTTTTTAATCAGCCGAACGTTTATACCAACAGAAACATTTTTATTAGGCCCAAATTAAGTATGGTTGCATGTAACAAACAAATTATTTTTCATGATGTAGACATCTGGCATGCTAAAAAGGGACCGACTATGTCTATTTGCAAAATATTCCAGTTATTGAACGAGTATCATACACAGTTAAACAATCCATTTCATACATAAGGAGAGTTTCCTTTCATACTCCAGTATATGATTGAATAATGAAAGCAAAATCAATGCAGAAAAAATCCTTCCCTTATAATAGCAAAAGCCCTTTTCTTTAAAAGAAAAAGCTTACCTTTCCCTACGGGTAAAAAACACTTTTTCGTGGTTTCTTGCAATTATTTCAGAGGCAAATGGACACATTTTGTAGTTCAGACACGTGAGATTAATAATTTAATTAAATGTAAGTAATTTGATAAGAACAGTGAATAATTTCAGCATTTTTGAAATATGATAAATGGTCTTTACAAATTTTTTTTACTTAGTTATTTTTTTAAAGACTCGAGCGCGATTAGAGAGCTTAAAACATAATTATGGTCAAATGTGTGTTTTTTTTATTTCAAGGGCGCATAACTTTTGGTCCATTTTTTCTATTTTTTCATGGTGAATTTTTTTCATACTTTTAGTCTGAATGCCCAAATTATTTTAGTAATTTTTGAAAAAGGCATTTTAGATGCCCCATCAATACTTTTTGAAAAAGAGGAATTTCTTTGATAGTCACTGTAGACAAAATACATTACAAAGTGGCGCCTTATTTCGTTTCCGACTTGAAATATTGGCTTACTATGCATTATTTGATAAAATTATTTGTTCAAAACTAACTTTTTCGTAATTTACAACATTTCTACCAAATTAATTACACGAAATATTTCGCATGATTATACGCAGTTAATTGCAAAATCATCATTTTAAGATAGACCCCTTCCTACCTCATGGCCGATTTCCCCACCCACTCAAGAAAACGGACTTTTTCCAATATTTTCAAAACGGGACGGTGAAAGTCATTTAAATTTCAGATATAATAGAGGAATAACATGTAGTATTCGTTTTTAGTATCATTTTTACATTCTTTTTACCCTTGATTCACACTAGGAATACCTTAATATAATGTTTTCGCAGCTCTGTTGTTTAAACAATAAAAAATATTGTGTATCAATATTTTGGCAAAAATTGACTTTTTCAAGAAAAATATTTTAACACTACAACATAATAATTTAAACTTTAAAATTTCGTTAGTTGACGTCCAATTATGCGCGGGAACGTCAACGTCGCCTGAACGTGGATAAAAGACGTTGACGTCATATCTTTTATGAGATAAATTAAAATCGCTGTATCAGTTTAAACTATTATGTAGAAGTGTTAAAATAGTTTTCCTTTTTTTGAAAAAGGCAATTTTTGCCGAAATATTGAAATACTGAGTGTTTTTATTAAATTTAAATGATTCCGATTTGCCGTGGGAACGCTTACCGACGTCGCATGAGAAGATTTCAGCAAAATATGGCTTCAAAATTAATTAAACCAACTACACTGTATTACATTTAGGTAACAGAAGATAAATATTCTTTTTCGTGTAAGATCGATCTATTTTTCAGAAAGTAAACTTTGAGTTAACAACAAAAGCTATATTTTTTCCAACGAAATGAAAGATTTATAGATCTTGCACGAACAACATACGATTATTTCTTTTCTTGGAGCAAAGATTAAACAAAAAGTGATACAATTTTGACAAACTTTCCAAACGTTTCATGGTGTACGTTATTATAATATGACCTACGTCGCGGGAGGAAATAACCCCGTTAAATATTTGTGATTTTACACGGGTGTTATAACACTAGTTGAATACATACGCAAATTAGCTAAGAACGGGCATCAATGTTATATTTTCGTTATGAAAGTGACGTCAAATGGATTAATTGCGGATGTCCGATTTCGCAAACAGCGTAATATATTTCGCGGAATAACTTGAATCGATAGATATCGTAATTTCCTCGTTTATCACAAAAATACGGATCATAATATAAATAGAATTTTAATTTTGTGCTCATAAAATACCGAATTTATTTACTGTAACGCGTCATGTAAAACAAATAAGGACTCGGCGCAGACTCGTTTTTATCTGTTTATAGATGACTCGTTTAATAAATTCGGCATTAAATGACTACTTATTCAATATCATCTAATTATAGAGCAACATCATGATATGATCAAGAGATATAAAGTAAGCAACATCGTGAATAATTTTGGAATAATTTAGGAATGTAATTGAATGAGTGTGTGGAGCGAGGTTTGGGTATATTTAATGTGAGATAATCGAATATCGCAAATTTTGTTCAGGATGAACAAAATTTGCGATATTTATTACCTCAAATTAATAAAATTTGCATGCAAGTGCTAAAAATAGCTTAATATTTCTTCAAGAACCTATTAGACGCTTACAATTTGACTTATTGCAGTGGAATCGCGATTTTTCTTTATCCATTTTTTCATGTAGAATGACGTTGTTGATTCTATATTTTTCAATGGGTTTGGGCGTTTTTGAATGGTTTGGGTGAGTGCTTGGAATGAATGAACGGAGCGCGAAATGAATGATTGAAAATGGTATTGATTGAGGTGAATGTCAATTTCTCGATGTAACTAACTGTACTACCGTTATATGACTTGAAGATTGTTTAAAGAATTGCAAAACACCATTCAAACATACGAGATTCTATCTTTTTTATGCTTTTCGACATGAACATTATGCGAAATATCACCCAGACACAGCATTTTCGCGTTGAAAAGCGGTTTCAACGTCGAATAAAAAAAACAACCAGATAAACAACGAGCGCTTGAATAACCAACTACCTGTGAATTGCTGAACACGAACTATATCGGCATGGTGGTCGTCATAGACAATAGTGTTAGCAAAGACTACTAAATTTGAAATGAATTCACAAGGATTCCAATAATTTGGACTTTCGAATTCATCCTTCAAGTCGTTAAATACGGTAATCGTTGCTTAAAGCAATCTTTAATAAGATTTCTACAGTCATAATAACAAATTTTGAACTCATTTAGGAACAGTACGATCTAAATAAAAAGCATTTCAATAAGTTATTTGAAAAAAAAGGCTTCTTGCGTTTTCAAGAAATTTTGACATCAGATAGAATATTGATACTCTGATTGCTCAAATTGACGTTAATCCAAATTACTCGATAGTAAGCGCTTAGCGGGACGTGATTTATATGACGTCATTTTATCAATTCTGCCGTCACAACTATATTACTTCGCGAAAATGTCGCTTAGTGATCATTTAATCAGTTTGTCAAGTTTCATTAATGCAGTCTTCATGCAAAATGAGCAATAAATATTTAACTTGAATTTATCGATTACCCCTCGTAATCTGAAATTTGTCTACAGACTAAAAAGCACATAAAGTATATAGTAACACAATCCATCTTATAACTGTACAAATATCCGTGTGATAACATCCCGTATGATATTTTACATGATATCACACAGTTATTTTTGGAACAATGGTATAATGCGGTTATTTTTAGTAACTTGCATTTCTGTTAGAAACATCTAAGAAAACAAGGTAAATAGAGGTTAAAAGTTAAATGTAATACGTACTAAGTGTATTGTATGAAAAATATCTAACTCGGTTGTGGGAATTGATAATTGTCTAGGCAGAGCCTCGACAATGATCAATTCTCCGAACCTCGTTAGATACTTTTTCTCATACAAAACACTAAGTAAGTATTATATATAAATCAAAACAGAATAGCAGAGTGTGCTACACAAGGACCTTCTTCTACAATTTATTACACCATTTAGATCTATATGGCGTTCGGTTTGGGTCTAAAATCCATTTAAAGTCATGGATTCATAACAGACATACACTCGTAAATAATAGGACTCATATGGACGGGCACCAAAGGAATTTAGGAGGGCGTGTCAATATAATTTCAATAAGTATGACCACCACCTACGGATGCAACACTCGGCTCTAAGTGATGGATAATGGGCATTCAACTCTTATAAAACTGCTTTCAGAGTTATAAGCCTTGACGATCTTGATATCTTTTGATGTTGAATACACATGCCAAGTGTCACAGAGATATCTTCAGTATTAACATATTCATAACCATGGTTAAACGCCAACGCCAACGATAACAATGATATCAACGCGTTCGCGAACGACGCCTATGTGATTACAATATATGCTCCTCGAGTTTTCTCCGAAAACAGCCGAGGTTGAGATTACGGGTCCGACCTCTTTTTGAACGTACTCCTAAGGATTTGAGAGACGCTGCCGTAAAATTTATCAACGCATACTCATTACTTGGGCGTACCCCTTTCCCTTGATAAAAGCTGTAGTTACAAGATTCAAGAAGTACAACGACGATATATCGAACTTCTTGAAAGGTATAAATAGATTCAATAGTATTCAGACTATTCAAGCTGTCCATTTTTAGATTATTTTCTGAATCTAATTTAGTCATTTTACTCTACCATATATTCTCTTTAAAGAACGCTTCCGTAAATTTTACGCGCGCACACTAATTTCAGACGTACACCTTTAAATTGTACGGGTGCCTATCGGATTTATAGGAGGATGACTTAATGGAGAGTTTTGACCCATTCAGTGCACCATATTTCCGGGCGCATTTGATAATAACAACTCTTCGTAACCAAAAAGGCATGAGTCAATATATGCACAATTATGCACAATTTATGAGCGTGTCTAGATTTTCAAACTGAACCCTTAAATGGATATAAGGATGGTACGTATTGTTCTTATTGAATGAAGACTGACATTTGAGAATTTATATCGTCAGTGTATTTCTGAAACATCGTAACTACAGCTTGATAAATGCTGTATTTACGAGGCTTTAGAATTACTTTGACAAATTATTGAAACAGTTCAAAAAAGCCAATAGTGTTCAAACTATGCGATCTATGTTGCAGACTGATCTGGGAACTACCCTTTTATTTTCCAATAAGTTCTGAATCCAAATTAACAATATCCTACCACGTGTTTTCTATTTCAATTTAAGGAAAAACATTCTTGGCTGAACTCCGCGAATCGATCTCTTTTCCAATTATTCCTTTTATGGACTCCCAAAATGGTCTTTATTTGATTTGTGATTCTAGGATGTGAATCAACAATTAAAAAAAAATGAAATAAAAAAAAACTGGGAACGCCTTCGTTTGAATTAATGAATATATGTATATCACAATAGGCGGAATTCAAACTTAAGTTGTAATTTGAAAAAAAGTCAATTAGGATTATATAATTTTTATTTTAGCTTTAAATCAGTCGAAACCTCATTTGTTGCATGAATTTTCCTTTTGCACTTTTTCAGGAAATCTGAAACTTTGTTCGTAATTCGGATATTACTAAATTCATCATTGCTATTAGTATTATTATCTAATTTAGAACTAGTAGTTGTAGTAGTAGAATTGGTGTTGTTGTAGTTATAATTATATACTATGATAGTTACTATTTGTTCCAAGCTTATCATCTAAATAAACGTTCAATATTCGATCTTTCTTCATTATTTAAATGCGCCGGTTGTGGAAATCTACCGAAAACCAGTCTCTTTTTTCAAAATGTATCTTACAACTATACAAATATCCGTTTGATAACATCCCATATGATATTTTAGATGAATGAACTAATAATCTTAGATTTTATAGTAACTTACATTTCTGTTAGAAACATCGAAGAAAACAATGCAAATAAAGGTTATAAGATAAATATAATACGTATTTAGTGTATCGTATGAAAAGAATCAAACTTGAGTGTCGGAATTGATAATTGTCTCTGCAGAACCTCGACAAATATCATTTCCCCCAACCTCGTTATATATATCTTTTTTCTTTCATACAAAACACTTTGTAACGCAAAGGGTCACCAGTATCTTGCGTAACGTCTAAGTAGATCTACGTATTTTATTCATCTACGTCACATGTATTTTACCGTTTTCCAAGATGGATCTTTTTTGTATGATGGAGATAATTATATTCATTAATTATTTTGATTTTCTCTTTATTTTTCGTTGCTGAAATATTCCATAAACATGAAATACGCAAATTAATATTATGCTAACGGGAAAAAATCTATCGCATAATTTCATCGAGAATCGTCATTGCCTCTACGCATTTTTTTTCAAAAATAAATTTAACCTTTACTTCGACAAAAGATTTTAAACAAATCATCAGTAATTTTCAAATTTCGTTTCTTAAAACGAAAAAGTAAAAGTTATTCTGATAAAAAATACTAAAGAAGCATGTCTTGCATAGGCGTAGCTAGACGTTTGAAATCTATACGCACTCAGGAGGGACTAACACAGAATATGTAGGAAAAAAGCTATATATGGACTGTAACAAAAGCTGAATGTTCTCCGTCCGCTCCCCTTATCTATGATTTGAGCGTTGATGAATAATAAAAAATAAGCTGTAGTTTCCATGTTATTATCATTCATAAACGACATTTTTGAAAAGGGGATTTATTTCTTTTACGCACTTGTGTAATGTGCGTAATGGAAGTTTCGCCATTCTCTAGTAAAACTAACATACTTACAAATGTTTAATTTTATAAAAATCCACAATAAGAAAGTTTAAATCGTATCAAAGATGCACAATTCACATTTTTGAAATCCGTTTTTCCACCTTTTTTAAGATTTTTTTTTCTATTGAATGATACGAAAAAACAAGGTGCGACCAGCGCACCCGAAATGAAGTCAAATATAGATTTTCTAAAATCGGCAGATATTTTAAAACCCTTTTCTGTATTATAACTTTAATCGATTTTTTCCTGTTTACTGCTGAACTTAAAATAACGCGAGCTAGGACCGATGGACCCATGGAAACTCTCAAACATGTGTTGTGCAATCTTTTAAAACAAAAGAAATTTGTCTAAACGCGCTTTCGTCAAGCATAACATCTACAACAGGCTATTTAGGGTGTGAGATAACGAGCTTTTGTTTGGGACAAGCTGATCTTAATTGAATTGTAAGTAAGCGAGTCTTGGCGACTTCGTGTCCTTCATATCTAGATGAGTCTATGGTCAGCTTTGCTTAAGCAAAATCGCATAACAGATTCTTTTGCTCACATAAACACATGGTGCATGTTTTACTCAACATCTTACGATCATTTTTTGTGTAAGTAAAAAATTAAAGTTGTTGCTACTATAGTAACCAAGTATGGAATTCTGACATGCATCATCTCATTGGAATCGTCTTCTAGTGAGATATTGCAAGTCAGAATCTAACAATTAATGAAAACACCAAGTACGATCTGTCATTTTGAGTTACGATTTTTTTTTCGTAAGAAATTTAGTAAAACGGGTCCAAGTTCTGTAAGCTTAAACCAACTGTTGGAACAGCCAGATGATAAAGAATAGAAATTAGGTGACTTGATAATGGAACAGTTTTAAATCAGGAAAGGCATACGAATTTATCTGGTAAGCCGGAAAGTCGTTGTTCCATCTCAATCGTCAAACAAGCTTGGTCGTCATGCTTCTAAGGACTATCGTATAAGTTCCGCCTAGTGAGGACATACACTGGTATCCAAAGATATTATTTACTCTACGAGTTGTCAAAATTACGACGACAGTCGATAAATATAACATGTTGACCAATTGTGTGCCTTTCTCCTATCCTACATATAGAAGACTTGCCCATCTTTAACGAATAACACGGATGTCGACATTTTTATGACGTATTAAACACAGAAAGAAAAAAAAGTCGCCTGAATTTAAACGACAAGCGACATCCATGTCTTGGAAATCGATGTATATTTACATTTAGACAAGTCTTACACTCTGATGCCGTTAAGAAAATATAAGGAGCTTAGTTCACTAACCCCTATATTCCGCCCAAAAATATGAAAATATCAAAGTTAGACAGAAATCGTCAACATGTCCAGAGACACATCGACTTGTCATCGTGATTTTGACAACTTGTATAATTCAATACGTCTTTGGAGACCAGTATATGTCCTCAGTACGGGGATACATATACGCTTCGGAAAAAGCCCCCCCCCCCCCCCCAAAATCCCCAACCCCACCCCGAATGATGACATAATGTAGTCTAAATGATGTGCAAAACCCAACAAGACGCAAAGTTTAAGTGAACATGTATCTTGTTGTCCTTAATATTGCGACATGATTTTATATGCAACACAGTCGAGCTCACTTCTTGTCTGGGGTCTTGACTGCATACGCAAATATTTCTGTGCTCGAATCGTGAACTGTATCCTGAAATGACGATATGATCGAGGGAAAAAATTGTGGTGGATAAATGATTATTATCGAAATTTAATTGACCCAATGCGGTGTATGAGTCCCTGAGGACTACTTTACATCATCATTTGGAAGGGGTTGTTACATACAAACCTTGGTATCCTGACCTTCCTTGCAGATCATCACAGGACTCCATAATTTTGGCATAAGATGCAAGTCTACTATCTCAAATCTCCCCACGTTTAATCCTTTCAAATGTTTATAAAAATGTGACGGTTTCTGGGTAATTGCCATCGTTCAAAATTCAACCGTCATAAATTGGAGAGTTGAGTAAAAGGTTTTTAACAGAAAGATTCGCAAATTCGAAATAAAGTGAACACTTTGGACATAGCGTCCAAAAAGGAAGATCGATCTGGTCACGCGACCAGGGGCCCGTTTCACTAAACTTCTTACGAAAAAATACAATAATCATAATTCAAAAACACATTGTACCTGCCGTGTGTTCAGGATCACTAAACGGTGCAAACAGTTTTCCAATCATACCCCGCTTTGCATGCAAGCGCACGTGCAAATCGGGGTATAATTTGGAAAAGTGTTTGCGCCGTTTTGTGATCATGAACGCAGGGATGGTGTTTTCATTCATTGTTAGATTCTGCCTTGCAATATCTCATTTGAAACGTCTTTAAAAACGTTTCAAATGAGATGATGCATGGCAGAAGTCCATATTTAGTGACTAATCTATAAGCAACTTAAATTTTTGACATACGTAAAAATTATCGTAGGTTGTGTAGTAAAACAGGCCCCATGTGACTTAGTCTATCACTTGATAATGTGACTTGATATCAATAAAGCTTATCATACCCCTTTTACAGGCAACATTTAAAGCTAGTGCGTCATTTAGGATGTGATGTGTTTTATTACTGCTCACCTTTCTATTTATTTTTTCCTCTTATTCGTCACATTCATTTTCTCATTTTTCAATCTTTCTCTTAAAGTTCCTTGATTTTCTTCATTTTTTAAATCTTATTCAACGTTTCTTTCATCTGTCTCTGTGTCTTATCGCTTAACTCTTTCTTCAGTCGTTCTTTTCATTCTTTTTTTTAAATTTCTTCAATCTTGTATTTTTATTTTAACTTATCTTACCTCTTTCATCTCGTTCATCTTCATTATGCTCTTCTTCTTACCTTTTATTTCTCATTCTCACTAAAATTCTTCCGCATTAATTAATGTCTTGTTTAATTTTACTCGCAATAATATCCTATATATTGTATCCGCAGGTTAAACAAAGTTGAAGTAATGATGAATTGGTCGACTTATAACATTAACTTACTTTCATCGCAGACTTTCTTTGATTTGGTCATCCATGCGTTTAGGATAACAACGAAATTTGGCCGAAGTGACACCCGGCAAAGTAGGGTGTGTGTGTATTTCCGTTTATTTATCGTCGCTACCGTAGCACATGCCCATATGAGCGACGCCCCCAGAAGACGGTTAGTTGTTATTGAGGATATTGCAAGGATACATGACGAAACTACTGCTGAGATCCGCCATGGTTCTTTAACGTGCTCGGTGTAAAGCACCGTCTCACGGGGCCACGGTTTAACGTCTCATCCGAAAGACAACTAGTTTGTTAGTGTGCCAGCCCGGGTTTGAACCCACGACGTCTTAATTCAATGGTTTTGAAGTCCGGTGCTCTACCAACTGAGCTAATGGGGCTGACAACAAAGTAGGGCATCGTTGAAAATTTCCTTTATACCCGTAACACACGATAACCCTACGTATGGGATAACATGGCACCCGCCTGCACCTGTTGCAAGTATCCGGCAAAACCATATAAAGCATACAGCGTGCAATGCATGATTCAAGAAAGGCGGGCCGCCAATTCGGGTGCTTTTGCGGAAGGTACAGTTATGAACATCGTGAATTTGACAAGATGAATGATATTGGAATGATTTCGGAATGAAATTGAAAGACTGGGATGGGTGAGTTTTGAATTAAATTAAAGAGATTTAATCCAATGTCGCTAGTTTGTTCAGAACGAACAAAATAAGCGATATTTATTACCTCCCTTTTTTAAAATGTAAACATATGTTCTATGAATAGTATTCTAAATTTTCAAGCGCCAAACATGCGCTTACAAAATTCAAGTAAGTTATTGAAATCTTGTGTTTTTTTCTAGCCATTTTGATATTGAATGTAGTTGTTGGTCTTATCCTTTGCAGTGATTTGGGGGCGTTTTTGAATGGTTATCATATCAATATGATACATGTATCAAGAATGGCTTGAAGCGGAGTGTTAAATGGACACATTTAAAAGACGCTCACTGAATATCTTATATATAATGAGAAGGTAACAAACTACAAAGTGCTTTCAAAAGTAAAGTTTCTGATCAGACGACAAATATGCATTATTGAAAGGGTGCTACGTAGAGACTCAATTGTCGTTGCTCGACTTGTGAAAGATTACATTTCAGAGATTGCGTCATAGATTATTAGAAAACATGACAGCTAATATATATTTTAACAACTATATTATTGTATGAAATCAAGATTATGCAAGCTATAGATCATTTTGAATGCGCATTTTGCGTCTATTTGTAAATGAATAATCATTATTGCATTCTTGCATTTGAAATTGAATAATTCACTATACAAGAATGCACTTTGCAATTTCACTTATTTACAAAACTGTGCAGTCCATTTGTCAAATTAACCCCGCTTTGCACCGTTGCAAGTGCAAAGTTGGGTATAATCGACTAACAGTTTGCAGTGCTTTGCACCGTTCTGTCATCCTGAACGCAAAGCAGGTTGCAGATATATGCATATATATGAGTTAATTAATGGACCACCGCTGTCAATTAAAAATCAATGGACAAATCAATTCAATCATTTAGATAAAGTCTGCACTTTTGAACTCCGGAATTGTCCGCCTTTTATGTTTTTAGTTATTCTTGTGAAAAGACTTAAACGTTGTTCGTTCGTTCTTTCGTTCCTTCGTTCGTTCTTTCTTTCATTCGTTTGTTCGTTCGTTGTTCGTTAGATCGGTCGTCTGTTTGTATGCTTGTTTGTTTATTTGTTCGTTTGTTTGTTTGTTTCATTTGCGAGACTATATTTTTTTACCGAGGAATGTCATTCAAATTTTTTAGGTTAGCTCTGACGAAGATCAAGTTGTCGGGGTTTTTTTCTCGAACAAATTGAATCATGCGTCTCCGATTGATATTCATATTTTCAGTTTACAGAAAATGATAAACACATTTACATCAGTTTCTTTTTAATAGCGCCGATAGACTGTATTTTCTTTAGATAAACATCTCATGTAGCCACAGACATAGTGCTGTTGGAGGCGAATCCTTTTTAAGGTCCCGGGTTTGTTCTCCGACGCTTTCAATCGCCATTTAAAACTATTAGTCTTCCACCAATGGAAGATTTGTGTCGGATAGCAAGCGGAGGCTAAGAAAAGGATGTAATGCTACTACTGGTGTGATAAATACAAGGAATCTATTGTCAGGTGCTCACGCAATATATAACTGAAAGATCGTTAAAAGCAGCGTAAAACCCTATTCAAACAAACATCTCATGTATGAAAAAAATCGATAACTTGAAAAACGCGAAAAAAGTTGTAAGTTTCACCAGTAGCTTACTATTCTTTATAAAACATAGATTGAAATAAAAACACGATTCTAATCACCACTTGTTTTACACGATTTATTGAATTTCTAGATAAGATATATTAATGACAAGGACACTGATTTGAGGATTGAACTGTATATCCAAACAGTGTCAGTTGTCAAATAATTAGATCACCTCCACAAATCCCCAATATAAATAAATCGAGTATAGTTCTTTATATTCTATTAAAGAGAAACGTCATTATAAACTAAGGCCATATTTAGAAGACTTTGAATGAACTCGCATTCATGTTTTAAAAAGCTTCAAAAATTATTTCTTAGGGAAGGAATTATTTTTCATCCTTATTTAACTCGTCAGGAATTCCTGACGTTAAAACGTCGACGTCGTTTATATGGACACAATGCTCCGATGAGCCAAGCGCGAAACATGTCAAAGAGAGAGAAAAAAAGAGAGACAAATAGAAAAAGAGAGAGAGGGGGAGGGGAGGGGAGGGAGAGAGAGAAAAAGAGACAGATAGAGAGAGATATTCTCCAACCAAATGCCTTAGAGAAGAGAGAGAAAGAGAGAGAGAAAGAGAGAAGAGAGAGAGAGTGTGTGTGAGAGAGAGAGATTGAGAGAGAGAGAGAGAGAGAGAGAGAGAGAGAGAGAGAGAGAGAGAGAGAGAGAGAGAGAGAGAGAGAGAGAGAGAGAGAGAGAGAGAGAGAGAGAGAGAGAGCAAGATAGATAGAGATCATTTGCTGCCGAATGTCTTATCCCAGTGAGAGAGAGAGAGAGAGAGAGAGAGAAAGAGATTTTGTAAGACATTCAGGATAATAAAGCGAACCCGAGCGGTTGAAACACGCATAAAATACGCTTCACTGGATAATCAAGGATCCAATTTAGCTTATGATTCGTGAATAATAGGCAGTTATCTAGGTCACATGCATTTTTTTCAGAATCTGATTTTTGTCATATAGGGCCTAACTTATCATGAATTAACATTTATGACAAATAAGATTATTTGACAATTGAACAATTACTTGTGTTAAAGCTGTATGTTTCAGTTGTTACTACGAATTCTTAAAATGCCGAAGCCTAGAGTGTCAGCAGCTATACATCAACTATCGAGTTCCTGCAATGAGCTGTCATTTACCAAAATCGAGGGAAAGCTAACATCTACGTCGCTAGAAGTTTCCAAATCGCAAGTACCATCAACAACACCTGCAGCTTCCACCTCAGCGACAGTTTCCATGCCGCTAGCAACCTTCACGTCGACCACAGTCGCAATGTTGATCATTTTTCTCACGTTCCTCGACTACATAGTTCACATGTTCTACATGTCCTTCTTCTTCGCCGGTAGCATCAACGTGACCCGGAGTCTCACTTCGCCTGTATTTTCTTCGTCACAGGTACCTTCATCGTCACCCATACCTTAATTTTGCCCTCACGTTCTTCGTCGCTCGCGATTTTACTTCGCCACCGTGTTTCACTTCTCACTGTTCATCCTCGTCGCCATTAGCTTCCATGGCGGACCTGCCATCAAAATAGCCAGTCTTTCCTTATCTTTCATGTCAAACTCAGCCCTCGGCGTCGACAAACGGTATTGATTAAGTAGGGTAACATAGATTCGGTCAGCTTTAGAATGCATCCAGTCGGTGCTTATTATCATCGACGTATAAAGAAAAATGAAAGCGCTAAAAGCGCTGACGGCCTGGTTTATAAAAAGGCAAGGTTACATTTGAAAGCATTCACTCCAATTTTTTAACCTTTTCATCAAGGCTTTTTTAGGCGAAGGAAACCAAGGGTTCCATTTACCTACAGGGATCGTTAGCCATTATCCGAACTCACTTCAAAGGAAAATTATCGATTGGCATGCTCACTATATAGCGATGAGTCCGCCAAAAACAACTTATTCCCAAGGTATAGATAACCACGCCCAAAACCGCTTAGCAGACAGGCGCAACTCGCTTGAGTTGATTGGTTTGCTACTAGTCAGTCAATTTATCCATTCGATCATTTCGTCTAACAATCGTAGCAATGCTGTTTTTTTAGGGGCACAAGCTCGTCGCCCTTTCTTTTACATTGAATTGGCTTCCATAAAGAATTTGTATTTTACTGTGGGAATACAAGAAATTTGATAGGGTCTATTTCTCCCTTTCCTTAAATATGGTCCACCCTATATTGATACCCAATTATTTCTTTTAATTTCTACCCTAGATATATATCAAATCACCCTCATGTTGATTTATTGTCTGCAACCAAGTCCAAGTTGGTCCAGTCTAAAGTTTGTCGTCTGTTTAAGGGTTAAAGCATGGGACAACGCTTTTATTTTTTTTTCTAATTTAGATTAATCTATTACAAGACAATAAATATTCAGACAGGTCCAAATTGTAAAGGGTTGCAGATTACATACAATATATGGGCAAATTAGTAAAATTTTTAACAGGAAGGGTAGATAACATTGGGAAGAAAGCAGAACGTGTTAGTTAGCAGCATTTTCTTCTTTTCCCTATTAGCAAGGTCATCCGTCAATATCAAATATAAAAGCTATGTATCTTTAACACAGCAGTGATTTTGGCAGTGATGAGTAGAGAAATGAGAGAAGATTAATTGAACTTTTTCTTTTAATAGAACGATTGTTCTACCTTACTAAAATATCGTATTTAGCAGCATATAGCCGCGATCTGAGTCTGAGAAATCTAGAAAGGGGTGTGAAATAAATGGCACATCATCATGTAGAAGAGAACTCAATCTAGGTCTTCAACTGGCTGACATATTTGGGAAAATCGCATTGTTGAGATTTTTGGTTTGAAAAGTGCTCATTTGAACTAGATCTATATCGGATACGGAATAGTTGTCGGATGGGTAATTTAGAAAAAAATAGTTCCATGAAAAATATAGCTAAATTATACAAAGGTATTAATTTGGTGAAAACGAAACTAAAATCTCAAATGTTTATAAAAAATGAAAGAGAATTTATTAATTAGCGAGGACTACATCCATTTCGAAACTCCAACCTTTGAATTTGTACGCGGATGAAAATGCTAGTTGTTTACACGTCACCTTGGCGTTCTGCATTTTTTTTGTTTACAAAATTGAGATTTCCAAACAGCTTACTGGGACATTTCACTAAATGAGGTAGGATTTTATGATTCATTACGTATTTGTATATTGAAATATGGTGTAGAAACGGCATTTTGTTATCACAAAACCGACTATAAATAAAATTTTGTATCTTGGCATATTTTCATTTTTGCTCGTATGAAGAAAGTTTATCCGGTGTATTAGCGAGCTTTGTTCGGTTTTCTCGGCCCCACCGGATAAACTTTCTTCGTGCATACAAAACCGAGTTAATGAAGACTCTTAAGGACACTGCATTATATAGCATAGTGAAGTTAACAAGAAGTTCGCTGACGTCCCCTGTCTCCATCGTCCCCCCAACATTTATCTGTTTCTACTTCACCGAAACACTTATACTCCTTGACCCTATTACCGGTGGTCTTAATGCAAGTTGTCTGTGATTAAGAATCTCTTGATTTTTTCTTAGAATATATTATGTCATCACATAGCCATATCATTCCTTTATCAAACTAAGTACTATAGTGTTTTACCTATCCTGAACTCTTGGGACCATACATGGGGTCGGGCTGTAACTGCCTTAAATAAGCTGCGATCTGTCTCTCGTGTGCTGTCGTGTCTCTGGCGGAAGTGGAAGAGGAAGCTGGACCTGGTTCCCACCATCAAGAGCACCGCAAAATAGACTGGTTCCTAGTCTTACGACATAGAGTGGAACCCATTTTCACTACACTCCCCCCAACTTTATTTAATTGGGGTGGGCCATCAACTGTAATGAGGTCTCTCTATCCATAACAATGCTGTTAGTCATGGAATCTTCTTGATGTGGTACATTGTTTCACTGGTGATAACCATTTGTAGGCAACACCAGAGACCAGCTTCTAAGATCAGCATTGATTTGGCTGCTTTCCACTTTGTTGGTAGGTAGCCACACTCTGTGCATGGTACCTCAGCACGGTGGTAGGTGATCACACTCTTGTGTGTGATGCCCACCTTGGATGCTCCCATTCTAGCCTCCTAAAGGGTGAGAATGCAGCATCCCAAGAACAAGCTATTTCAGCCTATTCTCTTCCAGGATGACACCTCAGTGTGTCCTTCTGGCCAGCATATGGACTAGAATTCTGTGTCTGTCTCTGGCACTTGCACTACAAAAGCAATGCAAGTGTGTGTTTTGTCTCTGTTAAAAAGTTTAACAACCTTTCACAATCTCCCATACCATATCTCCCCCCTGACTAATCAAGCTTGTCTTGCATTTGTGAAAATATCAACTGGACATACATGTAGTCACAAATCCAGCCTACCTGTTTCTGCTTTGTCTTGGAAGTCCAACTGTCCACCGGCTTGCCATTGTCACTCACTTACTGTTATATTCACACTCCGCCTAACGCGCGGCCTGCTTCACCCTGCAGAGCACTGCTACAACAGTCCTCGGTCCCGTAGACCCGTCAGTCTGTCCCAGTGTCGCTAGTACCTCACTACCACCTTATGTTAGGCCATTCAGAGCCTGACACGTGGCCTGCAAATTATGCACTCCGTGACCCGGTTGAAACTCCAGCCCTGATCCTTGCGACCTCCGCTACTGGTTTCGGTTTGTCACCCTGTGCGCTGCTTCCACCTTACCATGGGGCAACCAGTTCCCGCACATGACACCACATACCAGTGGCAAGGCCTTGGGAATTGCTAGTTCCCACCTCCGCCATGATCTGCGATGTCACCTCCTGGGTATAAGCCCCCAATGGCTGCCTACTCTCTCTCGTCAACCACACACAACCCCATGGAACGCGTCTTAAGCGCTCCACAATTGTAGATTAACCATGGGGTTCCTTTAACTACAACAGGAAGTCAAGCTCAAATGGTCGGTACGAACAGCCAACCACCCACAAGTATAGTGCCTGCACTATTCCAAGCAGCTCTTCGTTGCACAATATTTTCACAGTTTCTTGTCTAGAGAACAGCTGTCTTAAAGACAACCACTTTCTCACTCTGCTTAGATAAGTCACATCCTTTCGTAATGTGCCAGGATACATTGGACATGTATATGACCATGTTGGCGGCCATATAATGCATTTGTCTGGGTGATGAAGATCTATGTGCTAACCTTACACCACCGGTCTTCCCCATCGCTGTCTGGAATGACTGGATTTGACAGGGTGTGCCCTTTTGTCAGGCACTCGACCCCTGTTGTCCCCCATTCGTCCACGCATCCTCTCAATTTTGTCTGAGAGATCTGCGTCTGCATGTTGCTGAAAGACAACTTACCTTTCAACCAGTCCAATACCCGCCTATCTCTGCTTTTGGAGTCTGGTGTAGCGTTGGGGTGTCTAGCAGCCCAGAATTGCCCAGGTGCATAGACCTGCATCTTCCTCTGCCCTGTCTCTGATCCATCCGACGGCTTTTGTTGCAGCGACCCTCAGATTGTAGAGGATCAAGCACTTATTTCTGTTTGCCTCATTTGGTTGACCATCTATCAGCTGCTTTTGCAATGACCCTCGAATTGCCAAGGATCAAGCTCTCCCTCTGATGACATTCAGTGAACAGAATATGCCAATCTGTGGGCATCTCTGGTCACTACTGCAACCTACATGCTACCCCTATCCCACCTCTGCCACCATTATAGTGTTTTACCTATCCTGAACTCTTGGGACCATACATGGGGTCGGGCTGTAACTGCCTTAAATAAGCTGCGATCTGTCTCTCGTGTGCTGTCGTGTCTCTGGCGGAAGTGGAAGAGGAAGCTGGACCTGGTTCCCACCATCAAGAGCACCGCAAAATAGACTGGTTCCTAGTCTTACGACATAGAGTGGAACCCATTTTCACTACAGTACTTTTGTTTCTAGGAAAATGCATTTTATCAATAGTCTTTGGTTGGAAACAACATGACCCTCAAGATTTGCCGGATTTACTTTTGTACCAATTACCGGTGTACTGAGGAAAACCTTCAAAGTTCACAAATTACAAACCCTTTTGTATTCTTTCTATACATCATATACATTCTTTGACCTATTTAGGTATAATTATATCATATTTTCTGTCCCAAACATTGCTTAACTTAAGTCTAACAAGAGAAATCCATACACCACCATGTCTAAATTTGTTTTCATCTTTAAAATAGTAAAATTGATGTATGGATGCTATAAAATTTTAAACAGCCAGGATCTATCAGGGACTAACCTAGTTAAATTATGGTATCATAAGTATTAACTAAAATTTTGAAAAATTGTCTGAAGTATTTCTGTATTTGAAATTCAAGATTTACTACTACACCGGTAATTGGTATACCCCGGTAATAGGGTATCTGAGCATACATTACCGAATCACCCACTTTATCGTCTCAGTTTGAGTTAACCCAAGTCAAATAAAAAGAAAAAGCAATATTGAAAAATTGAAAAAATTGACTAAAAACTATCATGAAAAATGAGAGAAAAACGAATGAACAATTTGTTCTTTTAGTAGAAGGAATATTTTCCATTGCTAAATTGTTAGGAGACCAAATCCACACACAATTTACAGAAATCAATTCCTGCGCCTGCTAAAACTATTTTTGCCATTTTTAAAAATAGAAAACTCATATGGAATATAAAAAAAAATGAATTAACTTTACAATTGGCGGCAGGGGTTCGGGGGCGCCGCCCCCGACATGCAGTAGATTATCATTAAAGTAATGGAGCTATCAACGGCTAATCTAGAATGTCAAAATATATGGGTGAATTTCATTGAATACTAATAACATTGTTGCCTTTATAGACAGATGGAAATATTTACTAATTTCCTTATGTATTCATCCCCTCTAATGTTGATTGGTCTTTTAAGGGGGCCTCATCATATGGCGTTTTTTCTCACTCTGGTGCCATATTTCGAAGGGACTTGTCCTTAGGATAACTTCTGTGAAGTTATACGTTTTGAAATCGGAAGACTAAAATAAGAGAGTTTTTTTTATAATTAAATGTTGTTTTATAGCAAATTGACGATAAGAGATGTAACAGCATATTTTCGAGTTTAAGACAAATACAGTAGAAAACAGAAATTGAAAAAGCAACTGTATTCACCTTATACATGCGTCATCCAAAATAAATATGCCACCTATGAAATACAACTCCCAGAGGCCCTTGACTATCCCACCAACACCAAACTTCTCCATCGTCCATGGTGAAAAAATCTAGTCTTTAATTTTACCAAAAATTATTAGAACTGTTCCACAGTCTGATCTTCAAAATGTTTTGCTTAAACTATCTTCCATCCTTGTTAGGATTGGAATGATTGAGTGATTCACATTCATCTTCAAAAGATCGCCTGATTTTTTAAATGTAAAATAGGGTCACAAAATCACACATTTTTCAGGAATCATGAAAGGTGAAAATGTAACAGATAACTTTAAAGAATTCTCTTAGATTATGAGGTTTAACATATAGAATCAAACATTTCTTTTCAAATCTGTTTTCAAAGTAAATCTTTATTTATTGAAATTGCTCCAAAAATGTTAATGAAATAGACAAATGAGAGAAGATTAATTGAAGGTGAACTAGAAAAAATTTCTGTTATTCAAATGATTGTTCTACCTGACTTTGTCACTAAAATATTGTATTTGGCAGCATATAGCCGTTATGTGGGTCTAGAGAAATCTAGAAAGAGATGTGAAATAAATGGCTCATAATCATGCAGAAGAGATCTCCATCTAGGTCTACAGCTTGATGACATATCCAGGAAAAAATCATATTACCATTTGGTCTGAAATGTGTTGACCATTGACCAATAACAGATATGGAATAGTTGTTGGATGCTTAATTTGGTTAGATATTCAGTAAATATAAATTGAGGGTTTATGTTTTGTATTTGACTTCAATGGCTGGGGAATGATTCTTATATTCAGGCCTAAATATATAAAAGTTTTAAAAACTTGACAAAAAACTTTTGTGCATAAAAATGGGGGTTGGGGGCAGTGCCTTGACAGGGGAAACTTGTTTGGTTCTACATTAAACAAAAGAATATTCCTTAGAAAAAAGTGGTACTGTCCTGGTGAAGTATCAAAACTGTACGGGAACGAATTGTATACTTTCCAGGTAAGCTTATACCTGTTATACCTGTTCCGAGACCGTGTGTAAGCCTCTGGCTTCTGTTGGTCCATCTCTTTTAAAGTTTCTTCTCATATTACTGTCCAGGTAGCATTCAGGACTAAACTTTGTAGGGTGGTTGCGCCAATGGTTGTTGAGACGGGTTTTAAAGGAATTTACACTCGGTGCATTGACTACTTCATTCGGTAGAGAATTCCATGAACTAACAACTCTAATGCTGAAGGTATTTTTTCTAATTTCTGTTTTACAGGTTTTCTTGTAAAGTTTTAAACAATTTCCTCTAGTGTGAGTATTTGCTTGTATTAATAGGTTGGAATGTGAGGATTTTTCATAGCCATGTAAGATTTTGAAAACTTGTATCATGTCTGCTCTAGTACGTCGATATTCTAGGGAAGGTAAGCCCAACTGTTTTAGCCTTTCTGTATAGGGTAAACTTCTAATGCTTTTTACTAGTTTTGTTGCTCTCCGTTGAACTTTTTCTATTGCAACTTTGTGTTTCTGGAGGTATGGAGACCATACTGAACTCGCGTAATCCAGGTGCGGACGTACTATTGATTTGTATAAGTTCAGAAAAAATTGTTTTGTCCAAAAATGTAAAAGTCCTGGAGATGATTCCCAAATTTCTATTTGCTAATTTTATTTTAGATGTAATATGTGAATTGAAGTTCAAGTTTTGGTCTACTATGACTCCTAAATCCTTTTCCTCCTGGACATTCTCGATAATTTTTGGAATATTGGAGTTATCTGGTATGGAGTACGAGGTGTCAGGTGTCTTTTTCCCAATGTGAAACCTTTTGCATTTTTTTATATTAAGGTCTAGGTCCCAATCTTTTGTCCACTGGTAGAAGTTGTTTGCTGTTTGTTGGATTTTTCTCTGGTCGTTTGAATTACATACTGGAGAATAAATCTTGGTGTCATCAGCAAACAACTTTACCGTTGTTTCAGCTACTGTTGGTAGGTCATTTATATAAATGAGGAACAAAATTGGTCCAAGAACGCTTCCTTGGGGCACACCACTAAGGACTCTTTTAGATGTAGATTTATTTCCATTAATAATTACTGCCTGGGTTCTATCTTCAAGGAAATCTTTGATCCATAATAACGTTTTCCCTATTATTCCATATCTTTCTAATTTGAGCAGTAATTTATTGTGGGAGATTGTATCAAAGGCTTTTCGGAAATCGAAAAATATGGCATCTAATTCTTTTGAGTTGTTCAGGGTTTGTGTCCAGTCTTCCATAACCTCTAGTAGTTGTAGTGTACATGACTTCCCATTGATGAAACCAAATTGGTCCTTATTAAGAAGGTTGTTGTTGTTTAAATGCTGAAGTATCCTTTTCTTAAGTATTTTTTGCATTAAATTTGAGCAGATGGGGCTTATACTGATGGGACGGTAGTTTCCTGGGTCTTCCTTACTTCCCGTTTTAAAGATGGGCGTGACATTTGCAGTTTTCCATATAGCTGGGAGTTTTCCTTCCTTTAATGATTTATTGAATATTGTTGTTAGGGGTTTGCATAGTTCTAATTTGCATTCCACTAGAGCCTTTGGGTGAATGTAATCGGGTCCCATGCTTTTATTTGGATTTGTTTCTGTAATCGCTTTTATTACATCTTCTTCTGATATCTCAAAGTCGTCAAGGGACGTTGAGTAGGTTCTTTTATCAAATGTTGTGTTGAGTGTTGTTGTTTCTTTGAAGACACTTGCAAAATATTCGTTGAAAATATTTGCTCTTTCTAAATCATCTTCTATCACAATGTTGTTTTTATTTTTTAGGTTACCAATAGTAGTTGTAGTTTTGTAGTTTTTCCTGACGTAGTTCCAAAAGACTTTGCTGTTGGTATTAATTTTAGAAGATAGATCCTTTTCAAAGTCGTATTTTGCAAGACGAATGGCGTTTGTTGCCGCGTTTCTGGCTTTTTTATATTTTTCAAAATTTGAGTTGCTTTTACAGAATGTATATTTCTTCCAGGCTGATTGTTTCTTCTTTATCATCTTTCTGGTATTGTTGTTAACAAATGGTAACTTATGGTTAGACTGTTTACAGACCTTGCCAACTGGTGTGTTTTGTTCTAAAATACTGGTTAATTTATCTGCAAAGGTCTGCCAGGCATCTCCAATGGTCAAATCTGTCAACTTCGAGTCCCAGGCTATAGTGGATAGTTCAGCTTTAATTTGAGTGTAGTCTCCTTTATGGTAGTTTCTTCTGTTTTGCATGGTCGTTTGCTTTTTGGTATAACACACAAATGAAATGTAAAGTAGATTATGATCACTTTTACCAAGTCCTGGCTTATGTATTATTTTGTCAATCATACCTTCCTCATTTGTGAACACCAAATCAAGCATAGAGGGTTGGTCGTCTTTTCTAAAACGTGTCGGGCTATTTACATGTTGTATTAAAAAATGGTCATTGACAACATCTAAAAACAAACTGGCTGGGTGATTTACATTTACTGTACATTCTTGTTTTTCCCAGTCTATTTCTTTTAGGTTGAAATCCCCCATTATGCAAACGTGGGAGCAGCCATGTAGTTTAATCTGGTTGAAAACATTATTGATTTCTTCAATGCTGTCAGCTCCCAAGGAGGGGCTTCTGTACACACAACCTAATATTAATTTGCCATTGTTTTCTAGTTTTATGCTTATCCATACTGATTCTATTAATTCACATTCAATATTCAGGTTTATAGCATTGAGGTTCTTTTTAGCATAGACAATAACTCCTCTTTTGTTCCTTCCATGTTGTGAAATAAGATCATAGCCTTCGATGTTAAATATACTATTTGATAGCTCATATTTGGTGGTTTTTGGATTACATTTTGTTATTGCTATTATTTCTGGTACCATTTCTTGGACATAAATTTTGAGTTCAGTCATCTTATTTGTTAGTGTATCAGCATTGGTGTATATGATTTTCAGGTTTTCAGCATGGCTGTTCTCATGTTTGGATGTGGAATTATCTGTACAATTAAAATTAAAACACTCCCCCTAATCTCTGTTTACTTCTGGTGATACTGGCTCTTTTTGGGTTGGAATGCCACCCATTACAGTTTCGTCTACTATGGTTGTGTTGTGCAGTTGTTCTAGGAAACTTGAGCTGTTGTAGTTCGTTTTCTGAGTTATATCCATTTGATCATCACTATCAATATTGTCATTGCTTTTGTTGTCATCAGCATGTTCATGTTTATCGTCGTCATGACCTTTCTTTATTTCACCAATCTCTGCGGGTATTTGTTTCTTTTGATTTGACTTTGTTTTGTTTCTTTTTCTCTTTAAAGTGTCATTTGGAATTTCTATTTTACCATTTCTAATGAAGGCGTCTTTATGCTCTGTGCGTTTTTGTTGAAGCTCTTCCAAAAGATTCTTTCGTTCTGCTCGTTGCTGAGGTGTGTAGTCTGGTGCAAATATAACTTCTTTCAGTTCTGAAGGGGCCTTTTTAACTATCTCTTTAGACTTTTGCAGCAAATCCCTCCGTTTTGTTTTATTTTCAAGGATTAGTTTATATGGTCTATTTCCTTTATTTTTCCGAACTCCAATACGAAAAGCTGTTTTCACGTTGACTTGGATTTCAAGTGAGTCGCATATTTCATTAAAGTTTCTCAAATCTTCTTCTTTTCGTTTGTATGGAGAGTCGTCTTCGGATTCTGGGAGATTATATACCATTATATTAACACTTCTGGTCTTTCTTTCATCATGTTCCTTGATTCTGCTGTCTATTTCTGCTATCATATCTGTTCTTCACTCATTTTTAATTTCCTCCTTTATCTTCCTTGCACTTAATTCACATTGTTCTGTAATTTTGTTTTCCACTGAAGATACTGTGTTTTCTAGTTTAGTTAGTCTTTGTTCATTGGTTAATTTGATATTGGCTATAGACTCATCTAATCGAAGTAGTGTTGGTTTGATGTGTTTACAGGTGACGCAGGACCAAGTTAGGTTTAAGTTAGGATTCTTGATTAATTGATATTGCTCTTTCCCGATTTTTAGGCATTTTATACAGAACTTTAGGTTACAATGGGTACAGCTCAGGTATTCTATGTTCTCTGTTATTTCTTTTTCACACATAGGACATACTTCATATTCTGAACCCTGTCGCACTCGTTTTTTCTTATTCACAGATTTTTGTCTATTCAACGGAGTACTTGTTATGAAACTTAGATCATCAGTGCTAAGTCTTTCGGCCATTTTTATGTTGTTGTTGCAGGAAATCTGAGTTATCTTAATAGTCTTAATTCAGTTTAGCTCAGTTACCCGTGCTGACTGATTTAAATAAAACTTTTCTTATAGACCAGTTTAGCTCAGTTACCCGTGCTTACTGGTTAGGTAGTGGTTTGTTTAACAGATGTATGAATTAATGCAGTTTAGCTCGGTAGCCCGCGCTGACTGACAAATTATCACTGTTTTTTATCTTGCTGTTTCTTATTCCAACAATCTTTTAATATTTGTTTTAGTATCTTTTTGGCCCAAACTTTGGATAAGAGGGTATCTGAGTGGATACCATCTGCATATAGTTCAAAGTTATATCGAGTTCTGGTTGATGTAACACGTTTGTCACCCTTTTTGTATTTTGAATTATAATAAATGTCAATGTTGAAAACAGGACTAAAAGTTCCTAGTTGATTATTCAGTAGCCTTATCTCTGTATTCAGTCTGTTCACTTGACCGGATAAAATCTTATCCTCCTCTGTGAAGAGTTCAGGGTCTTTGTGACCTTTTTTAAGGTTCCATTTCACTATAGAGTAGGCAGGAACTTCTAGGATAGTTATTTTGCAATCATAGAACTTGCAGAGGTCAATTATTTTCTTGAGATATAGAACAATGTGGTCAACTGATTCGTCATCTCTAGATGAAAGAGAAATATATTGTTTATTTTTTTCTGTTAGGTCACATGTTCCCATCCAAAGGAAAATCCAGGCTGGCTTGATTTGTAGTGTTTTCTGATGGATGTTTTGTTCTAGCCACTCAAAACATTTACGGATTTTATAACCACTTACACACCATTTTATATGGGTTTCAAGTCTCCTACTGTAGGCAAGTCTGTCTCTGACCCAACGTCCTTTACTATCAGCCAAAACAATAGGAGTGTATTGTTTTTTATAGTCAATTTCACTAATCCTAATGTCGTCTGGAGTTTCAAGAAATTTCTTCAGTTTTTTCTCAGACATTTGTAACCCATTCAATTTGTCTGTTTAACATTCTTAACTTTTTATTATTTCTAATTCCGTTTTCAGTAGGATTGTGATAATTTGAATAAATGTCCAAGTAGATAATGTAGATAATGTTAATTTTATGATGTGATTTGTTGAACTTTTCTTTGAACCGATTTCAAAGGCCCGCCATTTTTTTTTCAATGTTAAGTGAGTGGGTGGGGTAGTTGCTTAACACAGAAACACTAGAGTTCCACAACTAAACATAGAATGTCTACTTTCCTGAATAGCAGATCAATTTGTTTGCCTGTTGGCATCAATATTTCCTGTCGATAGCATCTTGAACCGAAGATTTCGATGGATGATAAATTATTTATTTTCAGCTCACAAAAAGACGACCACCATGTTCGCGCATGCGCACCCTCTATGATGATTACCTCCCTTGCAAAAAAATGCACCATTTACAATTTGCTTGTCAAGAGACAATCAGTAAGAGTCAGGAAATTTGATAAAACTTGGTAAAAAAAGGACGATAAAAGGTTAGTAACAACTTATTAATGGAAATATATCCGTTGGATGTGTGTGATTTCTTGCTTTATGTGCATAGGTTGCATTTGACATTGAGTCTCAATTGTTAACAGGTTAATGAATTTCATGTAATTAGGTCATTTTGTTTGACAAACACCCAGTTTGATATTAAAATTTCTACAGTAGGTTTGGCAAGGACATTATTTTCGGTGAAGAGTCTACAAGGGAAACTCGTCAAATATTGGCCAGATAAACCTCAAAACATACTTGTTAAAGAAAACATTGATCAGTGTCTTGCACCCCTTCTTTGACCTTATAATTTCACTTCCCACTGTACAGTGTACAGTTCCCATCTGTGATTTGAAACAGGGGTAACCTATCAATGTTGAATATTTCAGAAATATACTATGATTATGAATACCTTTTCATCTTGATAGGCGTATTTCTAGAATGCTATAGTACAGTACAGTACTCTCAATAAGGGCCAAAATGGTGAATTTTTGTAAAATTTTCCAGGTTGGAAATTCAGGATTTTCTTTCCTGATGCTAGAAATGCTTGTTTTTTTCAAGCAATTTTTTCTTATCAATGAATGAACAAGCTGAAAAAATGCTTTCATACCTCAAGGACAGCAAATCTGAGCATTCAGATTATTTTATGCCCCAGTGCAAAATGGTTAAACTAAAATCATCATTCTCAAATCATTTGTACAATATTTTGAATAAATTACGTGTTTTTTTATTTATAAAATAAGAAGGTACAGGTAATGTTTTTAAGTCTTGGAGGCACGAAACTAATATTTGATCACACTAAGTGAGTTTTGTATCAATCTGCTTGGAATTTTCAATAAAGAGTGATAATGTTATGGTTTCACATCTCCATGAACACCCAGTCATTGAGACTTTTCAAATTAGAAAAAAAAAATCTTTCTGTTTGCAGGGCTCATGTTTGACCTTTAAACCAGGGTTTTGACCCTCAAAAATCTGAAAATATCTTAATTTGACCCATAGAAATTTCTCACAAGGGGTCATTTTGACCCCCTTGAGAGGGATTACTAAGGGTCAAAATTTGGTTCCATACCTAAGATTTTCACAAATTACTATTAATAATTAATTTCTGCATATTTATTACTTGTTTTATATCGTTACACAAAACCGTTAAAGTGACTCTTAAATATGCAAAATTCTACTTATGATTTGCTTTTTCTGTCATTTTGACACTGTAAAATTCAGATTTGACCCCCAGAATATCATAGGTGAGGAGTCAAATGACTCCCTAATTTCAAACACTAACACGAGCCCTTTGTTTTGGCCTTATTTTACAATCAGGGTCTTATTGCTGCAAATTACTCAAAATCATGTATGGAGGTTCGATTCCTTCCCCAGACTATATAAAATGCTGGTGCACAAAGGGACAAATTGTCTGGAGGTCCCACATGATTTTGATATGAAAACATAATTATATGATTAAAGAAGAGAACAAATAACATGTGTAAAAAAATACATGCTTCCTAGTAATTGGTTAATTGTTTCATTGAAATTATACATAATATGCATGGCATTTATTATGCCATTTTGATATTTATATAGTGTGGTTTGCTTTTTAGTTTCATGCCTACATGAATTAAAAAGACCTACCCTTGCAGGGCAGGGCATTTTTCACTCGGAAATCTTTGAAATTCTCCTACTAAACCACAGGACCAAATTGAATGAAACTGGGCCAAAATGTTTCCTTGGATATTCTTTCTTTAAATTCTTATTTCCTCATAAGTATGGGAGTAGCAGGACTTGGTATTCTTACAATGAAATCCTTGATAGATCTCCTTCTAACGGCTGGGCTGATTTCAATGAAACTTTGCCAGAATGTTCCCTGATTATTTCCCAAAGATGGTGTCAAATTCTAAATTTCAATAAGCCTGGCAATTTTCCACTATCAAACCATGACAGACATCTAGCTCTCCTAAATCATTAGATCAATCTAAAAGTCATAGAATAATTTATTCAATATACATGAAAATGTTATCTGTTGTACGATTTCAAAGTGTTTTTCAACAATGTCGGGGGGGGGGGTCAAATTGGTAGGGTTGATTGTTTGAAATGAATGGAGTGCTAAGCTAGGGATTTATAATGTTTTGCTCAAAATTATTGCCAATTTCAAGATGTTATAAACTGTATCATATTGAATCAGGGCTGTGGCGACCTAACCAGAGTCTTCACTACAGACGCTCAGTAGGTAGAGAGTATAATATTCCTGAATATACTTTGGCAAATTTGCATTTTCATGCAGTGTGATTAGATTTTAAATTTCATATTTCAATGAAACCAAAGAATACTCTTTTCAACTCTTAAATATAGAATTTTCCGTCAAAACTAGAACAGCTGTTTTCACTATTTTTCAAGATGTCTTCTTATGTGCCCAGGTCATCAAATATAGTTTATAATATCTTCCTCCTGTGATCAAGTCTCTTGACTTTGTGACCTTGACCTTGACCCTTGAAACTTTAAAATATGACTTTAAACTTGAATATATTTTCTGAAAGCTTACAGCTCAGACAATTACACTTCATACATGCACTAATTAATTGATCAACCTTATATTTGAGCCTGAGAGCAACATTTCCAATAATTGCCAAGCCTGTGCAGTTGCATAGTCTGACCAAATTCTTCACCATGCACTAGATAGGTAGATAAGGTTTTATCAGATTATGGACTTTAGAATATAAAAAAATGACCATGAACTTTTATATTTAGTCAAGTGCTGTTTATGACAAGCAGCAGTTTGGACGAGCTATGTTGTCCACAGACAACCCTTGTAAACTTTCGGCTTGGTCAAGCTCACAAGGGAGCCTTCTAACTCTGCGGATTTTTTTTTAAAGATTTTTATCATTACTCATTCTTTCCCATGAAACCCTTCAGCTGTCACCATTCCTAAATTTCAACATTTTTCAAAAGTATATTTAGAGTCCCTGATTTCATCGAGGAAAAATGTAGACATTTTTGCTCCATGATATTAAATCATAAGGCATGAAGAAAGCATATTATTAAATTCATGGAAGTATGAATCCACTTTGGAACTGACATATTCTTTAATTTCAATTTATCTTCTCTCATTTCTCTCCCGCGAAACCCTTCAGGTGTCGCCTATCTGGTAAGAAAATATCTGGTTTACATGATAAGGACAAGGTGAAAAATCAAAAATCAATATTACAGAAAATTGACCTCGTGTGATACAGTTAGTTGCATAGTGAAATTGACATTCATCTCAATCAAAACCATTCTAAATCGCTCACTCAACGCTCCATTCAATCATTCCAAACACTCACTCAAACCATTAAAAAACGGTCAAACCCAACGAAAAAGATAGAATCAACAACGTCTTTCAAAATAAATTTTGATAGAGAAAAATCGCGATTTCAATGACATAATTCAATTTGCTAGCGTCTCATAGGTTCTTGAAGAAAAAGGAAGCTATGTATAGAACTTTTATAAGTATTTTATTAAAGGGGGGTAATCAATATCGCTAATTTTGTTAATCCTGAACAAAATTTGCCATATATAATTACCTCCCATTAATTTCACTCAAAACTCGCTCCACACACTCGTTCAATTTCATTCCTAAATCATTCCAAAATCATTCACATTGTCAATTTCATGATGTTGTTAACTGTATTTCGTCTATTCAGTTCACTCGCCTTGAGCACTATCAGTACTTTGATTTTAGCACAGCGTAGTGATATGAAAGCACTGCGTTGAACACACAAAGCACTTCGTGTCGCACAAAAGTTGATGGCGTATACTAGACCTATTTTTTGCGCGCGCGTGAGCACAAAAATAGCTACATAGTACAAATGTTTTCTTTTCGGTTTTTGACCAGATTATCTTTTTCCTATACAATTTCCAGGATACAGAGCCGTTTCCAATGGCCTGCTAAACCATGCCAAAAACGATCCTCGCCAGGTCGAAGCTGCCTGCTCTACTTGAAAATCGAGCCCACGACCCTAAAATTATTAGCACTGGTAAGCTAATCGTGATCGCTGTTTCCTGATTCATGCTGCCATGTGAACCTGTCTGTGTTCAAAATTCCTACATTGTAACTCACTATAATTATCGAGTAAGATCGATTCATTTTTCATTTCGTGAACCAAAAATTCTACATTTCACTCTTGGCTCTGCCACTCGTGAAAATATAGCTTTTGTTGTTCACTGAATAAAATATGAAATGGTGTTACAGTGAAACAAAGTATTATCCTCAAGGTAATTTCGCCTGATCAATTTCGTGTGACTCTTCGTTTTATAATATTTCTATGACGTTTTATTGTACAAAAGATTTGTATATCACCGTGTTAATGTAGTAGGTATGTATTGCCATATTTAATCACCGAACAATAGCTTTATTTGATTTGCCACTCTCATTTTTAACCGAGTTATTTGAGCTCTTCAAATCTCCATTATTGAAGGCCCTTGAATATCGGAGTTTATTAGTCATATTCATTCATTCTGAAAATCCTTGCACTCTCTCTCTCTCTGTTTTCTCTTTCTCTCTCTCTGTTTTCTCTTTCTCTCTCTTTTCTCTCTCTCTCTCTTCTCTTTCTCTCTTTTTTCTCTCTCTCTGATTCTCTTTCTCTCTCTTTTCTCTCTCTCTCTCTCAGTTTTCTCTATGTTTTCTCTTTCTTCTCTCTCTCTCTCTCTCTCTCTCTCTCTCTCTCTCTCTCTTTCTCTCTCTCTCTTTCTCTCTCTCACTCTCTCTCTCTCTCTCTCTCTCTCTCTCTCTCTCTCTCTCTCTCTCTCTCTCTCTCTCACTCTCTCTCTCTCTCTCTCTCTCTCTCTCTCTCTCTCTCTCTCTCTCTCTCTCTCTCTCTCTCTCTCTCTCTCTCTCTCTCTCTCTCTCTCTCTCTCTCTTCCCTCTCTCTCTCTCTCTCTCTCTCTCTCTCTCTCTCTCTCTCTCTCTTTCTCTCTCTCTCTCTCTCTCTCTCTCTCTCTATCTCTATCTCTCTTACTATTTCTCGGGGCAGGGACCATTGCTTACCTTAAGTCTTGTAGCTCACTGTAAATCGGAATTTTACCCAATACTTTTCATTTTTTGCGAATATTAGCGACTGATTGTTCACGCGAAATAAGTAAATCACTTTTCAATAATGAGTAAAACATAACGCAAGAAAAAAAATATCAACTCTGTTTCTGTTCTCGAAATACAACTCTCTCACTGAAATATAAACTCTCAAATTGCTCTTGAGCTGTGAAAACGCTTAAAAAATTACCGGCGTAATATTCAGATGTCAAAATCATCGTGACAAAATGTGTCGTAAATGTAAATCCGTATGGAAATGATGGAAACGATGAATCTTTTCATTCAATCTGCAAAATGTAAGAAAAGTCGAAACGTTTTTTTAGAAACTTGGTACAATTTGATTTGTACTAAACTAGTTTCTCTTTTCTGGATAACCCAGCAAACAGACTTTGAAGCAGGAAGAATACAGCATTTGATGTTTGAGGCAACTCAACTTTTTTTGACTCGTCGGGCTAAAAGGGCCATCTGGATCGCGCAGAAAGTGTCGACCCTAGTCAAACTGCACGAACTGGTTTGGTTTAAACCTATTTATCTTACATCGATTTGAAACAAGTTCTTACAATTTAGATTAATCCCTCTCGATTCTGCTTCCTAAAAAATTCACCAGTACTAGCGCCGAATTGAAATGAAAGAACCAAGATCGGTAGTCGCTCGCGGGAATCGAACTCAGGACCTTTGGGTCAAGAGGCCTTCGCTCTACCCTTAGACTATGGACACCACAAGGACTGTGCAGGTTGAGTAGGATCGATACTTTTCATTGTCCTGACACTAGCTATAAATATTTCCTGATAAAAGGGGATATGATAAACTTGTTGATATCAGGTTACTTGACAGCTTTATCATATCACTTGGTCACGTCACCTGTCCGATCTTCATTTGCTGCTGATAGGTCTGAAATAGAGTCCCTCTAACACATTTTTTTTCTTTTAAATTAGTGTGTCGATTTCAGTTGAAATATTTTATTCGATTCCCTTATTCTTAAAAACCAAATTAGGACAACTTAAATGACGTAGTACATGACTGATGACGTAATCTATGAAATGATATAGAGGATATTGAATGAGTGGTCATGGAATACCGAATTTATTAAACGAGTCATCTGTATACATATAAAAACGAGGCTGCGCCGACGTCATTTTTGCGGTTACAAAAAAGCGTTATTATTTTCTATTAGCTCATTTGCTAAGTTATTCCACTTGTGTAATAACACCCGTGTAATATCAAAAATATTCAACGGGGTTATTTCACTCCCGCGACGAAGGTCATATTATAAATAAATTTATGTGACGAAACTAAACTTGCGTGTTTACATTCAACCTCGAAAACTATCAGGCTTTTAAACCGTTTATCTGGATGGATTCAACGCAGATTTTATTGGACCTAGGAGAATTTCGGAGAAAGTAGCTTTGCGTCTGATCTCAATTTATATCCGTCCTCCATCTGATTAAATGCAAGGAATGAATTGACGGTTTGCTTTTAGCTGCTTGACAACAAACCTTTAGAATAAAATGATCATTTTAATCATCAATGAGTGGTGTTGGAATACCAAATTTATTAAACGAGTCATCTATAAAAAGATAAACACGAGGCTGTGCCGAATTGTATTCGTTTTTGATAACTATTTTAATAAATTCGATATTTTATGAGCACTTTGTAAATTTTATATTTGTTTTGAAATATTACTTTTTTTTTCTGGTTAATCGAAAAAGAATTATTGAAATTCGTTGAAATAAATAACCCCGCGAAGCATATAACACCGTTTGTGAAATGACGTCATCTAATTAATTGTGACGTCATTTTCATGACAACATTTTAACGTTGTAATACGCTCTTCGCCCATTTGAATTATTTATTACATTAACTAGTGTAATACAGTTAACAACATCGTGAAATTGGAAAGGTTAATGATTTTGGAATGGAATTGAATGAGTGTGTGGAGCGAGTTTTGAGTGAAATTAAAGGGAGGTAATCAACGTCGCAAATTTTGTTCTAGATGAACAAAATTAGCGATATTAATTACCTCCCTTTAATAAAATATACGTACCTCTCTGTTTGTACGCCTTCGTGGACCAACCAGACACTTGAAAGTCCACACCAGGTAATGAAATCATAGAATGAATATATCAATTTGAAGTATTGATGAAAGTTTTGAACGATTTTTTTTTAAATATTTTCTAATGAGCGTTTTTTCCATCGATTTGAATGAGTGTTACGAATGAATGAATGGAGCGACGCGGTAATGATTAAGAATGATTTTGATCTGAATGTGTGTCAATTTCGCGATGTTTTTAACTGTAACACTTGTTTAATATCAAAAATATTCAACGGGGTTATTTGCCTCCCGTATGTCATATAATGATTATTTTACCTTTCTGTAAAAGGGCTTTAAACATTCGACCTCTATTTGAACCTCACTGGAACTAATCTCTTTTTCTTTATATATAATAAGAATAAAGAATAAGAGAATTTAAAAGAATATGTTGATTACTGCTATCATTTGCTAATTATTACCATTATAATAAAAAAATATCATAATGATTAACATTCTTCATTTTCCATCGTTGACTGCATGCAATGTAAGAGTTCATCGCTACCCAAAGAACAACATGTTATGACGTACCCAAAGAGCAACCACATTCAACCAAAAATTGCGGTTCATAATTTGCACCGTTTTGACATCATGAACGCCGGGATTTCAAAGACGCACTGTCCTCTCTTCTTCTGTGATGTATACAAATAACCATGATAGAACTTTCCAATAAAAACTGTTCGATTGTCTCCCTTGACCTTGATCCTTGAGTTTGACAGGGTAGAATATAAATGCTACCACGCCGTTAATCCACGAAATATTTAAAGCTGCTCTTTCATAGTTTTTCATTGAAAAAATGTAAAAAACTTAGGTTTTGAAATGTCTGTTCTTTTAGATGATTTAGAAAGGGCCAAGTGCACTGGCACTAAAAATAAACGTATTTCAACTTATTTTTTGAAGCGGCAAGATCAGTAAGGGATCCAGTCTATCAATTTCCAGTCTATAAATTTAAAAATCATTCTTTTCCTTGAATTATCTTCCATTTTTGCTTGTATAGATATGATTTTTCCAGCTACCAAATACTTAAACCATAATCTTTGATTGAATAAGACAAACATGCAGAATACATATGCACAAATAGTTGGCTCGGTATTGTTCAGGATTATTTTTAAGGTGTTAGTAGTTGCTTTATTTTTCAGAATGAATTTCGCTTAATTCAGGAATATCGGACTTTCTTTCCATGCATTACCAGATTGAATCTTATTATTTTAAAGGCTTCAACATTATGAGATCGATTTTACAAAAAAAATTAAAATTCACATTTTCCCAATCTGTGAAAGAGCAGCTTTAAAGCCAACAAATACCAGGTAGTTTTTTACTAATTTATGCGGTTCGGTTAAGCTTTATAATATCGCTGTCGCACACTCAAACCAGATGTTTTCACGTTCCTGTGAGAGAGGCAGTTGTTTAAAGTCACTGCTTCCCAAATTCTACAGTTAGGGGAACTTGGGAGTGTTTTGTCAATAAACAAACCCCGGTAACGGTGGGGCTCCAACCACGGACCTCCAGATCGAATGCTTTTCGGTGGTTTACCAAGGAATAACGATAGATTATTATTTTGATAAACTTACTGCTTTACAGTTGAAATTATCAAAAACTCATACCCCGCTTTCCTTCATTTCACCCTTTCTGACGTCAACTTTATCGGAACCAAATATGTGACGTGACAAAGAACGCCGTATAGAAATCACATGCAAGGTGACGCGCTTTGAGAAAATGTCTTAAAATTTTCATTTTTTGTCTCAATTTTGAATTAGGAAAATATAATAATCGCTCCGCCACTATGGAAATTTAGCCTCTGTTATTCACTCATTGAAACAAATAGACAAACCTATCTAACAATGAAACAAATATTATCCTCTAATTAAACATAACAGATGCAATTTATCCTTGTATATAATTCATATATTTGGGGGGGAGGGGGGGGGGGGGGGGAAGGACAATCGAAGAAAAGGTTTGGAGTTTATTGCACCTTTCTATACGAACCTGCGAAGTTTGTAATACGTTTTTCCTTCGTGTGTTTTCTCTATCTTAAGCGAATTTATTTCATAATTCCGTTGTATTAGTTGTGTAATTGATAAATTCAGAAATTATTAAAAATCGTATTTTTTAAAGATAGTGGTTAAATGGCAATATTTCAGATAAGAATTCAATTCTCATTCTTTAAACTACATGTACATGTATTTCGACATAATTCCATTCCATTTTTGACGTCCTTAGACAATGAAGTAGTAGCCTGTTACAGTTAGGAACATCGTAAAATTGACTGTCATTCCAATTCAAACCATTGTAAATCAATCAGGCATTCAGCACTTCATTTTTCCTTCCAAACACTCACTCTAACCACTCAAAAACGATTCAAAATCACTAAAAAATGTTAGATCAGCGACTTCATTCAAAATGAAAATCGGTAGAAAAATCCACGTTTTCAATGACAATATTGAATTTTGTAGCCGTATTATTCGTTCGTGAAGACAAATAAAGCTATTCATAGACCCTATGTGCATATCTTATAAAAAGGAGGCAACAAATATCGCTAATTTTGTTCATCCTGAACAAAATAAGCGATATTGGATTACCTCCCTCTTATTACACTCAAAATTCGCTCCTCCCGCTTATTCAATTTCAGTCCAAATTCATTCGAAAACCATTCACCTTGTCAATTTCACGGTGTTGTTAACTGTAGAAGCAATGTTCATTTTTCACAGTGATTTCTTACCCTCAAAAACAAATATTGTAAAATTCCTTCATCTTTTGATTGGCGTCTGCGATTCCTTTGAATTTTGTTAAGTCTAAAATATGTGTCGTTTGGTAAAAGTGGTAATGGGCTAATGTGGTGAGCATACACAAGCAATTTAGAAAAGGAATCATTTATGAGTCTATGTCAAAGTTTTAAGATTTCTACTTTTTCCACAAAATATTATTAAGTTTAAATCATTTTACCCGTTGAATCTTTCTTTCACTAACCACACAAAATGATTTACAAAAAGCCATCGTTTTAGTTAATTATTCCATCCGGAATCCTGGTATTTATGGAAAACTGTGGGGAAAAGTGCATATATATGTTTTAACGAAACAAATCGCGAATAGATTATGATTATAGCTTAGAACAAAGCAAAATCTTAAATTCCATTATCATGCACATTAAGTTACCAGAAAATGTTGATATTAACATGACATTAACAAGCATAACTTAAATGATGCCGACTTGAACGGTTCAACATTCTCGCGATATTTTGCAAATAATCTTTACAGGGCTAACTATATCTCATGGATTCGCCCAAAGCAAAAGTAGTTGCAATTAATTTTCATTGCTTTTTATTTAATTGTCGGTATCAAATTTTAAATCGATTTGAACTCCTTTAATGCCCCTTTTCAGACTTTTCCTAATGCATGTGGTCAGTTCTCCAGGAAAATCTGCCTAAATGACAATAAAATTGACAATAGACTTAAAATCAATTTCTTTTATGATGCAATCTTTGTTACTCGTAAAATGAGAAAAATATCTTATTTTGTACCTGCTTGTGTAACCATTTTCGCACAAACCGGAATTTCGATGCAATGAAATTGAATGAGTGGGAAAACATTGCGAAACGGGGAGAAATTGCTTTTAACAAGCAATTTCTCCCCCTTTCTCAATGTAAAATTTTGAAGTTTATTTTTAAATTTCAATTCATATTCAATTAACGTCTGCATATTCTTTGAAATTGGCGAGACTTTTGTCTGTTTGTTTGTTTGTAATGTATAGGTTTCGAGATTGAAATTACAAACAGAAGTCATTTAAGCATGTTTTCCTGGAGAAGATTTCGCGTATGTTCTCTTAATTTAGTTCATGGCCCGTTCATTGTAAACTAAATCATTGGACATACTTCGGGGGGAGGGCGAGTGTGAGATATATATTATGCAAAATTTCTTCTCAAAAAACGATCGTAAGCAACAGCCCTTGACCTGCGACACGGCTCAGATATATAAGAATGTTAAGTGAGGATTGTGGACATACAGCAAAAAGATTGATTGAATGGAGTTTAACGCCGCTTTCAACATTATTTCAGTTATATCGCGGCGGCTGAAGCACCTAACAATGATTTCCTGGTTTTTCTCTAACCAGTACAACCGCCACATCCTTTCCTAGCCTCCAGCTTCTATCTCTCATAGGTCTAAGATTATCAACCCATTGGTGAGAAACAAATAGTCGGAAAGAATGAGTGCCGCCGTCGGAGATCGAACCCGGGACCTCTAGATTGATTGTCCGACGCGCTTCCAACTGCGCTATGACGGCGGCTACAACAAAAAGAAATCATTTGGTTGGCGTTAGGACGGTCCACTTCTAATGAAAAACGTTGAAAAACGATATCGGAAGGCTTCGGAAGATACCGTTATATTTGGGTTAAGATAGTGGACCCGTTATAGATCCGCAATGTTTTGGAAGTAATGAACGTTGACAGTGTTAATCGAGATTTCCTTATGGTTTCACTAGGAAACCTCGGTCAACATTGTGAAGATCATGAGATCCGAAATGGCGTGGTACTATAACGGTTTCAATACCTTAGAAAAGGGACACTAACATCAATTACGCACTGTAGTTACGTAAAGATGACATAATTACAACGCCACTCTCTTCCTCTGGCAATGCCACTAAATTGAGACACCGTCCGAGAAAACACTTTGATCTCTTTCATCATCGGCATAAATGCTTGAAATTTCTACTTCCAATTGAAACCAAAAAGTTCATCGGTAGTTTTTGATTGACATTTGCAATTAGTCAGTTAATGGTTTTGCATGCAATTTGTAATATAACTTTGTTTTTTTTTAAAAAAAAAAATGCGTAGAAATACTTAGAGACGTCGCAGATGCGTCGGACTTTTTTATGAAAATCAGTCATATTTTTGTTTGAAATTAAAATAAAATCGCTGAACAGCCTTAAACAGCACATTATTATATATCATTTTAAAGCTTTTTTTTAAAGTTTTATCTTATTGACACTAACTTTTTATACCAATGGCTGTGAATAAAGTGTTATATCGAGTTTAATATAGAAAAAAATACACAAAAAAGCGCATGTAACGCGTAACATGGTTCTCTTTTCAAACATGTTCAAAATGCCATAAAATCGCGGATACGCTCTTTATCATCGTAGAATTTAACACACAAATACCTAAAAAACTAGTCCTTATGCAGTGTCAATTTTGAAAGTTTCGAAAACAATTTTGCGAAAATCTCTTCACGCAAATGAAATAGTTGAAAGTGTAACGCTGCTAAAAATTAAGCAAAATTTGGCGACTAAAAAATTTCAACGTAATAATAAACATACAAAATGAAGGAAATTGTTACCTCTAAATACATTTAAGAAAAATGGTCAGATTTTTATTTCTTCACTTTGAATTTTGCATAATTGTTATTTTTAATTAAATAAAAAATTTTCGTGTGCAAAAGTCTGAAAAAATGCTTTTTGAAATAACGTCATTTTTTCGCACTATTTTCGCGAGTAACTTAACTATTATTCTATGACGATAAAATTAAATTAGAAATAACTCAGACAAATGGTCAGTTCATTCTTTCCAAAACTATATATCAATCTATATTTAGCGAATTAAACGCTAAATGCAAGAATGCTAAAAAGTCTGAAAAATGTCACGCTTTCTAATTTAAACGACGTTTAACGGTGCGTGTTTCACGTTTTATCGATTATTTCGAAATTACTGCCAGAAAAATGAAATACTAATCGATTTGATTTAAATAAAAAAAAACTTTTCTTGGTTTTGATGCGTTTATAGTATAGCAAGACCAATAATACTAAGTCTTTTAACTGTACTTATAAACGTTTTTTTAGCTATTCGGACATCCAATGCTTTTGTTTATACACACTTGATTTTGCTACGTAATTATAGATATTATACATCCTGAAAATAGTTGATACAAACCTGAACATGAACGTGATTCACATTTTAATCATCTCTTTTGATTTAATTCTTAATATGGCATATGGTTGTTTCAAACGAAACACATTTATTTTTTCTCCAATTTTACGCTACAAAAATAACGTCAAATTACGTTACGTTTTATAGCCTCAGTTCGCTGCGACGTCTCTAAGTTTCTAAGTTTTATTAATAATAATAATAATAATAATAATAATTAATTAAACATAAAAATAAGAATCCGATTATATACATAATCTTTTCATATTTTATCTACACTGAAAATGTAAATCAAAACGCTGTTTGAAAGGAAGAAAGGGTTTCTTTGGAGTAATTTCTCTTTGTTTTATTTCTGCATGTATATATTACATTGCCCTCTTGTTCCTAAAAAAATATTTCATTCTTAAAGTAGTGAATTATTTATAATAGGTTAAATGTTCAAAAACAAATATTGATGGTGTAGACTATATGAAATGACCTCTAAATAGCCCAGTTCTTCGTCTTGAAGGATCCGTTCGAGTTGGGAAAAATGTGATTGGAAAAAGAATTCGTTATTCATTTCACATTTTTATCAACTTTTCGGAGAAAGAAATTGTAAGTTTGTTTTACTTATTTCCATATTTTATTCAAATATGAACTTTTTTGTGTAAACTGTTGCTATGCACAGCTGATTTTTCGAGCGACCACTTCTATGAGGCTACCGCTTTTATCAATCTTTCATTTCAAAGTAAGCAGAAACAAAACAAAACAAAACAAATCCGGAATTCTTAATGGAAATTGTAACACCATCGAATTAAGGAAAGATTTGACACTAACTATTTATGCTATCAAAATGAACGTTCTTTACACTATGAAATATTGTTTTAAGCGCCAATTTCTGCAAGCGACGGTGTTTCGTGATCCCCAAAATGATCGCTTAACATTTATTTTACTGTTTTAGCCATCTTTTCAACCATATCCAACCTTGTGTTCAGGATGAGAAAACGGTGCAAATAGTTTTCCAACCATACCCCGCTTTGCACGTACACTTGCGTGAAAAAGCGGGATATAATTGGAACGCTGTTTGCACCGTTTGACATTCTGAACGCAGGACAGGTTATTCAGCAGCTGAGATATGACTGACATGTTTGATTTGTTTGAACTGGGGTTTTACGCCGCTTTCAACAATTTTCAGTTATATCTCAGAGGCTGGAGCACCTAAAAATGGATTCCTGGTATTTCTGGTACAACCATCACATCCTATCCTAGCCTCCAGCTACTATCCCTCATAGGTCTACGATTATCGACCCATTGTTGGGAGACAAATAGTCGGAAAGAATGAGTGCCGCCGTCGGGGATCGAACCAGGGACCTCAAGATTGACAGTTTGACATGACTTCGACGTTCGACGTTCGACAAACATTGCGTATTCATACAGTGTGATTAGGTATTTAGTTTCATATCTCAAAGAAATTGACAAATAGTGTCTTCATCTCTTAAATACAATATGAAAAACACTAAAGCCCCTAAAACGTTGTTAAAAATTGATTTCCTTTTAGAAACGGTATCTTCATTATAGCATACGTTTTTTTGTGTGGGTTTCATTTCGGATCATAAAGTCAAGAATTTTCCTGCAATTCCTGGTTTAACGAAGCACACATTTCATTCATAAGGCCTTGTTTAAAGGGAATGCGTTTTTTTTCGTTGTTTGTTTTTTGTAAAAATACTCATAAAGTCACTTTGATAGATACTTTGTACAAGTATGCACAATTTTGGTTCATTAAATTTTGTCCTCGCTTGGAAAAGACTTAGTTGTAATTTGGCAATCATGTTTGTTTACAATCTATCCCTCGAAACATGAACATATTTTCTAGATTTTAAGTTTTGGCTAACCGGATGTGTAAGTTTTCTATTACATGTGCATTTATGTATTTGTCCTCATTGTACAGATATGTACTTGGATATAAATAAAAGATTTGTTCTGTTTGGTTATTCCGGCGTTTATTCTTTGGCTGTGCACAGATCAATGTTTTACAAAACCTACGAACATTTGAAGGTTTGAACGCCCCCCCCTTTCAATAATGCTTCATTCATTAATGTCATATTTCTCGTGAAAAAAGACTTTTCCTTATTTGCCCACTCACGAAACCGGACAAGACTTTTGTCCATTAGTATTTATTTTCATGCTATCCATTTATTCATCTGAAACATGAAAGTAATTATCCTTTCATTCTTGAATAATTAAATCTTAGATGGTTTCATAAATTTTCTGCATTCCGAATGGCTAAAAATAATTTTTATTCCTTAAGAAAAACAGTTTTGAGAACGAAGCTATTTTGAAAGCTTCCGCAAAAATCTTTTATTTATTTACAAACATTTACAGTTTTCTTCAAAATATTGAATAATCAGATATGAAGAGAGTATTTGTTGGCTTCTTACAGATGTGAAACTAAAAACCTAGTAACACTCATGTATGAATCTGCCTTGCGGTAAGGTTTTCACCTACGAAGTACAGGGGGGGGGGGGGGATATTTTGGTTTCACCATGTCTGTCTGTCTGTCTGTATGTCTGTCCGTCTGTCCGTAGACCTTTTCGTTTCCGGACTCTAACCTTAGAACCAAGTGACCTAGAATCCTTCAACTTCATACAAATTATGCTTATGACCAACGAAAGAGCCCTATTGTTTTTGGTCACATAGGTCAAAAGACAAGATCACAGTCAGCCTTTGTTCAATTTTCGTTTCTTGGTTCTAACGCGGGATCCATGCGACCTAGAATCATGAAACTTCATACAAATTGCTTATGACCCAAAAAAGTGCCCTATTGTTTTGGGGTCACATAGGTCAAAGGTCAAGGTCACAGTCCGCCTTTGTTCAATTTTTGTTTCCGCACTTTAACTAGAAAACTAAGCGGCCTAAAATCATTGAACTTCATGCAAATGCTGCTTATGACCCAAGAAAGTGACCTATTATTTTGGGGTCACATAGGTCAAAAGTGAAGGTCACAGTCAGCCTTGCTACTGTAACTTGTAGTAATTTGCCGGAAATATGTTTTTTAGGTCGGGACCTACACTCTGTAGTATTAGAAACGGTTAATAGTCTAGTGACGTCTGTGGTTTATGCATGCGACAATCAGTCTCGTAGAGACGGGTTTAAAGAATTATTCGACACGTATTTTAAATGTAAAACCTTTCTTGTGCCTTTACTATAGGGATAATCGCCGTTATTAACACCTTTTCTGTAAAATCGCGGTGGCTGAAGCACAGGCGATCTTTACACAACCCGATCTTTGTCATATATTTTAATATATTATAACCTATTAGACGAAATTTGTATTGTGAATAAATCGCCTGTGGGCTGGAGCAGCGAAACATGGATTGCTGGTATTTCTCGCACCAGAACTAATATAAGCATACATCTTGACATAGCTGCCATCTTCTACCATCTAAGGTTTACGATTATCCGTCGATTACCTTTCTGACTGCTTTTTTTGAGTTAAGAAAGAAATGAATAGTCTAGATACTGTATTTGCCTATTTTCTTCTCTCTCTCTCTCTCTCTCTCTCTCTCTCTCTCTCTCTCTCTCTCTCTCTCTCTCTCTCTCTCTCTCTCTCTCTCTCTATCTCTCTCTCTCTTTCTCTCTCTCTCTCTCTCTCTCTCTCTCTCTCTCTCTCTCTCTCTTTCTCTCTCTTTTTCTCTCTCTCTCTCTTTCTCTCTCTCTCTCTCTCTCTCTCTCTCTCTCTCACCCTCTCTCACTCTTTCACACGGGCACACACATATATCTCCCCTTTTTCTAAATATTGAATGCCCCAAAAAGCAAAACAACTCCTCCTATCTATAAACATTCTAATGAAAGAATATTGCATTTATTTAAAATTATGATATTTGAAAAAAAAGTTTTGAATATAAGCTGATGTTGCGACATTAAAGAAGCACAATGCTGCCACGCGGTCCATATGATAATTGAAAAAACTCAAATATTCTGTAAATAACATCCAATCCGTTTGAAATATGAATATAACTGTAGATTATAACAACAACAACAACGAAACCCAAACGAAATCACACTATGTTTCCTGTAAAGTAGTCTGCTTTTTTTCTTTTTCATTTTAATACTTGAGAACATTCGACATGCAAAACAAATTTGGACTAACAGAATTGCCGACATTTTGTCGAGACACTTTCCCTTAATTATTTTTTTACATTTATAATTTCTCTTTTCTCAAAGAATTCAATACATCAATCTAGAATGCCACCGGAATCGGTCCCTATCAGTACTTTCAGTGCGTTGATTTTAAAAGTAGCCATTATGTCTTAACTTCAACAATAAGAACTTTGGCATACGATTCATTTCATATGTTTCCGTCTACTCAATCCCCCCCCCACACACACACACCTCTTTTTTTGTGTGTAAATTTCACTAATAATGATACAATTTATTTATTTTATAACACACAGTATTTGACATGGTTGAGCATGACCTCTATCTAAATAATTACACGCTTTATTGTTTCCAACATAATCGTTAGTTTTCGTTTTATCTCGGGAGGCGACATTGATAACTTATATGTTTATTTAGCGCCGCCGTTAGTAGAGGGTTCTTCTAAAAAATTGGATACAATTTCTTTGACAAAGGTATAAAGTAAATGTTTCTAATAAATATATGGTCAGAAAACACAGGAGAGTCATGCGTGGTTTTTTTTTTCGTGGTATGTTAAAAGAAGAAAAAAATAAAAAGAAAAATATTTGACTTTGTGCAGATTTGAACCGCCAAAAGTATACGTCGTATGACTGCGACCTACACCCCTCGACCACGGAACCGTTAAGCACTGTAGGTAACATTTTATAATAATGAAAACATACCATGCGTTTAGGATGTGAAAACATTTTGCAAACGTTTTGTGTTGATATCCCGCTTTGCATGTGCACATACGTGTAAAGCGAGTTATCATTTTGAAAACGTTTCGCTAACGTTTTCATCCTGGACGCAGGGATAGTCCCCTGGGTTAAGACGAAGCTATCCGTAACTACCGATCTTCCTTGATGGTAAATGTATTAATCAGTTAATTAATTCATTGCATAAAGGTCAAATCATGTCAATAATTTCGGGTAATAGATTTATTGATTGTGCCATTTTTGACCACCCACAATCGAAACTTTTGAGGAGAGGTACTAATATAGCCACTATTTGTACAGTTAAGCAAAAGTTTAAAAGGATTGCCAAATCAAACTTCGGTAAAGGCAGATCTAGCGTTTTGTGGACGATATGTATATATCACTCTATAACCATTTAACAGTATCAATATTGTCACAAATCCTTTCAGAAAGGCATGTCTATTTTAGTCATGATCATGCTTTTAAAAGAACTAAGGTACGCATTTAGAAGCGCAAGTGCTTAAAGGTCGTACGTGCCTATACGTTGTATAGGCACGTATAACCTTTTCGCACTTGGCAAACATTTTCTATTTGTATTTATATTGTCATATTAGTTATCAATTTTAAGCCTTTTCTTCAACGTAAAAGTTAATCGAAGGTATTAGTAACTTGACATGCGCCTGAAAACAACTTTAGTGCTCTACTTTAATTCGATACAAACAGATCTTTGACTATAACACGGGGGGGGGGAGGGTTCCATAATCGGAGCCAATGGCTCCGCTTTCAAAATCATGTGTAGAACTTCCGCACCACGTGTGACTCCGATTATGTAGATGTAAACATTTCATATTTGGAATTGAAAATGGGGTAGGGGATCGGGATTTCCTCATTTATATCGTATTTTAGTCATGAATTATTAAAATGTCGAATACTATTCGACCGGTTATACATTTTGCCACGTAAATGAACTCAAGCAATGGTTTTGTTAAAAATTATTTCTTCTGAGGGCAATCTTGAGCCAGGAATGGCAAGTAATATTAACCGGATAACTTAAAACTATGTATCAAATGAACGCGAATTTCGTGACAATTTTGTTTGATGATACTCGATATATGTCTAATAAAATTTCTTGGAATTTTCGACGTTGAAAGAGCGACAGACGTGACGTTTTTATAACAGGAACTCTTAACATGCGAAGTATGATAAGCAAGCCAGCCCACTTACAGGCTCCGCAGAAATCTTTATCTCCCTTCAAATTCAATCCTAAAAAATTCCAATAACAAAAAATCGCACCATGAAATCAACAGAAGCGTCATATTTAAGGAGGCTATGGTATATGGAAGAAGCAAAAGACACTACACAACTTCCAAGCCAGGGTTCATAATCGGAGCCAATCCGCATAAACGGAACCAAACTTTTTTTTCTTTGATCTATCTCATAATCTAGGAAAGTACAATAGGGTAGAGTATTGTGGTTGTTAAACTCGTGCACACTGAAAACAATGATATATGTTATTTATTCTGTTTAGAATATTGTATTTTGGGGGTAAAACCACGTGTTTTGACATTCCTGGCTCAAGATTGCTCTCAGAAGAAATCTTTTTTTTTTACAAAAAACAACGGGCTTTCTTACATGGCTTGAGTACATTTACGTGGTAAAATGTATAACTGGTCGAATAGCATTTTTAATAATTCATGAATAAAATATGATAAAAATGAGAAAATCCCGATCCCCTACCCCATTTTTCATTCCGAAAATGAAATGTTTACATCTACATAATCGGAGTCACACGTGGAGCGGAAGTTCTACTCATGATTTTGAAAGCGGAGCCATTGGCTCCGATTATGGACATCACCCCCCCCCCCCCCCCCCTGAATAATATACCAAATTAGGATTGTATCATACTCTGATTATCTTTCTTATAGGTTTTTATCTTAGTCTCATATAATAACCCCGTATGACAAAAATCGAGTTATAAAACAACTGTCTGTGCTTTATACTACTGCCCCTTCGCCTTGCATAGGTTCAAGTGAATTGCTGTAAATTCTAAACGAGATTGAGATCATTTTTGTATGTATATGTCAGACATTCTTAGAACATGTCTGTTCTTTCACGTTAAGTTAAAGTTAACATTAAAGTAAAAGTTAAATGAAGTTATATTCGGAGGCTTCAGAGCGCAGTTGGAAGCGTGTCGGACTGTCAGACTAAAGTTAGCAATGGGCACATGGGGTCGCTTTCCCCGCCAAATGATTTTTTTCATGTGTTCACATATGTTGTAAATCAACATTGTAAAGACGTTATATCAACATTTGAAGGCAACTTTCCGTGTTCGTTTTCATGCTAGAGTTATCTGCCTTTGGCAGGTACTGGCCATTTTTCGGTAAAATGTCTGTATTAGCTCTCGGTCTAGTTAAAGCTTGATACCAGCTGATGGCTGTAAAACATATACATATTAATAGATCTTAGACATATACACAAGGGCTGTTACTAAACTAATTTCTCTTTGATCAATTGCATTTTGATAACATACCTTTAAAAGTTAAAAGGGCTCAAATTTTGCGCATTTTTTGCCAAAAATGCCACAAAAAGGAATATTTTTGGAAATTGTCCCAATGAACTTTTCTTATTTTCTGATATGTTTAAAACCCGTATTTTTCCTTTATTTGGTGTAAAAATCTGCATACCTTTCCATGCAAATACGAAAGTTTTTGGTCATTTTATGACGACCCTTCGTAATTAAATGGTTATTTCAACGTATATTCAATAGTCCAGTTATTAAATTGATATCTAATGAAGAAAAGTAGCTGGGTGATGAAATTTAAGTATCATTATTTCACTTTATTTCCTTCAGCAGAATCTTATAAAATCCAATCTATTTACAGCGCAAAAAAAAAAAAAAAAAAAAAAAAAAAAAAATCGCAGATTAAACAAATACACAAAAACAAATACACGCTTGAGTCCAAAAGTTGGTGTTCATTGATACCTTAATGTCCCGTGTTCAATCCCTAGCGGTAGCACTCATTCTTTCTTACTCCCTGACTTCCTCCAATGGGTAAATAATGATAGCAGCTGGATGTAGGGCAGTAGCTAATGAGAAATACCATGAATCTATTGTTTTGTGATCCAACCACACGCTGTGACTGAAAGATTGTTGAAAGCGGCGTAAACTCTCATTCAAACAAACAAATCGATTTGGTGTAGTCTACTTTCCATTCTTCTAGGGGCATATAAATTTCATAACGATTTCTAGTCGCTTGTTTGTTTGTTTGAATGGGGTTTTACGCCGCTTTCAACATTATTTCAGTCATATCGCGTGGTTGGAGCACCTTAACAGTGGATACCGGTGTTTCTCACAAGTACTACCGTCACATCCTTTCCTTTCCTCCAGCTGCTATCCCAACTAATTGGTGGAAGACAAATAGTCGGAAAGGACGATTTCTTATCGATGGCGCATTTCTAATAACTTTAATTTTCATTTCAGCTCCTCAACGATGACGCCGATTAGGAAAGAAAGGATTCTTTGTCTGCTATGTCTCCATGGTATGTGATTAACAGCCCTGCGTTCAGGATCACCAAACGGTGCAAACAGTTTTCCAATTGTACCCCGCTTTGCACGTGCACCCGCGTACAAAGCGGGGTATAATTGGAAAAATGTTTGCACCGTTTGGTGATCCTAAACGCAGGGCAGATCATTCTGTCAGACAAAATTGACCAATCAGAACACTCGATCTTATGGAATGACTCCGTCATTTTTGGCAATTTTGTTTCAAACACGACGTTCGTTGGTCGTTTGACTTCTACGTCGGCTGTAGTGACAGTTACAGTTTACAGCATCGTGAAATTGACAGTGTGAATGATCTTGGAACGATTTTGGGACGAAATTGAATGAGTGCGATGAATGAGTTTTGAGTGAAAATAAAGGGAGGTAATCCAATATCGATAATTTTGTTTGTGCAGTTATCAAACCAGTGTTGTAGCACCCACGTACTATCAGAAATATAAAACGGGGCTATTTCAGTCCGGTGATGTATTATAAGCATTTTTTTATCAAGTTACAGATTTTAGACTATTGCCAAAGATCTGTCAAAATGACCATTCACTTCGAATCAAATATCACTTAAAAGACTCGTTTAACTTCATTTCCGGGGTCCAACAATAAGGTCAATCGTTTAACAATCTCGGTAAGGTCATTACATTCGATTATTGACGAAACAGATCGACACTAAATACCTGGTTTTTAATGATACTATTTACATATTGATTTATATCGATTCAGAGGTGCCAAATGTCCAATAGAATTCTTTATTGTGACCTTGGTCAAGCCCCTGAGCGCCCGAAGAAATCATGATTTTAATGGACAATAAGATTTTGTATGTAAATATCGTTTATAGAGTCTGTAACGTTATAATAAAAATGATAATTATTATAAGCTGAAGATAATAATTGATAATAATAATTCATAATAATAATATTGATGATAATAATAATAACGATAATAAAAATAATAATAATAATTATAATCATAATTATAATTTCCCTGTCCCCCGATGCCTTTCACAAAGTTTACTAGATATTGACTACAGATATTCATATTGCTGGAAATTTTAGATTAATTGTTCTAAATCCTGCGTGTTTTTTTTTTTTTTTTTTTTCAAGCAGAAACCGAAAACCACCCCTTATGCAATTATGCTTAGCGATTCATATGTTAAGCAAACTGACTAAGCATTACACATTGGGAATAGACAAAAAAGTTCACTATTCGTTAAACAACGTGTGACAGAACGTCGTCAAAAAACGAAAAGCGCATTTTACGCTATGTCCGATATCGGAATGATACCAAATATATTAAGACCGCTTACCTATTAATTTTTACATTTCAGTAATCATACGTACTCTTCTATACGGTTGTGAGCTATGGAATGATCTAAAATGTGCTGAGATTCAAATGCTCAATACGTTTCAACACTACATACTTGAACTTATTCATGGTTTTCACATACGAGTAAGGTCTGATATGTGCGAGTCGATGTTAGGCCTTATTCGCATTATGTCTACAATTGATATACGTAAACTAATGTTTGTAAGGAATTTTTTCCAATTCATGTACAATCCAAGAAAGATTACTAAAGGGTCCGTACCTGATATTTGTTGCAAACAATTGAATGGTTGATGCGCATTCGATCGACTGACTTTTCTAGGTTCTCACGGTTGCACAGATCCGTTAAAACATGTTCTCTTTATTATCTTTAGGCAGCGAGATAGTCGCCTTATGAGATAGTTTTGATTCTAAATTATGGACGACAATTCCGCAGTCTGAGCCGACACGATGCCATCTGTGCGGCCTAGTGAGCATGGATGATGTCAAACACAAGCTGATTGAATGTGCGCCAACATATTCAATAAAAGCAAATTTCGTTAGCGATGTATCTACAACATTTCAAGCCCTGGCATACGAGTTGGTATTTTCATCAGATGAACGCTTTCTAATAATGGTGCTTGGAGTAAATCTCAACTCATTGTGTGCACACGACTCAAATCAATTTCGTAGAATGACGATTAATTACATATATATGTTTCCACGAACCATATGATTTATAGTGCCTGATTGTATATTAATTAACCCGTTCGTTTGCCATATCTATATTGTTTCAGAAAAAAACGGTTTGTTCAACCAATCTCCTTTGGAGGAAATCAAGTCAATGAATGAATGAATGAATGAATGATTGAATATCATTTTTATTAGTAGTAGTAGTGGTATAATTTCCTAAACGTCATTATCAGTATCTAGGCAGAGCAGACGAGAATACGCTATGAATTTATGATGGCATACGAGTAAAAAAAACATATCCTTGTACACATTCATAAAAAAACTGTTTAATCAAGTAGGCATATATTTAAAAGAAGAAAGCCTATTAGGACGACAGGGTTTTGATAAATAAAACTAAAAAATAAATCGTACAAAAATGAACAAATTTCTTTTCATTAACCATCTGTCTCTATATACTATAATGTTATCAACATTTTCAGTTGCAATTGTGTTTGCCTCTTCGACGACCAGCACGGTAACGACTCAAGCGTCTACAGTAAGCTTTTCAAACGGAACTGAAAGCACGTCTACCGATTCAACAATAAGCGTCCCGACCGATAGTTCTTCAAGTGTGTTGACCGATTCAGCAGTAATCTCTACGACTGGAAGTTCATCAAGTATATCTACCGATTCAACAGCAAGCTCCACTATTATTAGTTCATCGAGTGTATCTACCGATTCTACAGTAAGCTTCTCGACTGGTAGTTCATCAAGTGTTTCCACCGATTCAACTTTTAGCTCTACGACTGGAAGTTCATCAAGTGTATCCATCGATTCAACACTTAGCTCTACGACTGGAAGTTCATCAAGTGTATCCACCGATTCAACATTTAGCTCTACGACTGGAAGTTCATCAAGTGTATCCACCGATTCAACAATTAGCTCTTCGACTGGAAGTTCATCAAATGTATCAACCGATTCAACAACAAGTTTCTCGACTGATAGTTCATCGAGTGTATCCACCGATTCAACAGTTAGCTCTACCACTGGTAGTTCATCAAGTGTATCCACCGATTCAACAGCAAGCTCCACTATTAGTAGTTCATCGAGTGTATCCACCGATTCAACAGTTAGCTCTACCACTGGTAGTTCATCAAGTGTATCCACCGATTCAACAACAAGTTTCTCGACTGAAAGCTCAACAAGTCTTCCTACCGATTCAACAGTAAGCTTCTCGAGCGATAGTACATCAACTGAAAGTACACCAAGCACGTCTACTGATTCAACGATTAGCTTTTCTGTAGCTAATTTACAAACAGAATCTTCCACTGGTTCCACCACCAGCGTTTCTTCTGGTAGTTTGTCTACTGATTCTACCACTAACTCTTCGGATTCGACAATAACATTCATTACTGGGACAGCAGTATTGAATGGTACAACCGATAACCCATCAACGCCTCTGTCAAGTTACAATGGGACAACGGATATGACAATAACTCAATCGGCATCTAATTCGACAACAAGGAGTACTACAACCACCACAACAACAACAACCATACCAACAACGACAACAACAACGACGACCACCGCCATTCCACCAACAACACTAGGAAACGGAACCACAACAACGAGTACCACAACCACACCAACAACAACCACCACCACCACACCAACAACAACAACCACTACTACACCAACAACAACCACCACACCAGCAACAACAACCACTACTACACCAACAACAACCACCACACCAACAACAACAACAACGACTACACCAACAACAACCACCACCACAACATCAACAACCACTACCACCACACCAACCACCACCACCACACCAACAACAACAACGACCACCGCCATACCGCCAACAACACCAGAAAACGGAACCATAACAACGAGTACTACAACCACACCAACAACAACCACTACCACAACATCAACAACCACTACCACCACACCAACCACAACCACCACACCAACACCAACAACCACTACCACCACATCATCAACAACCACCACCACAACATCAACAACCACTACCACCACACCAACAACAACCACCACAACAACGACTACTGCTTTACCACCAACAACACCAGGAAATACGAACACAACAACAGGTCTGTAGTTTAGCATTTATATTGTAGCTTGAATGGTCAAGATGAATTTTTATTGGCGTTGATATTTCTTTGTTTGTTTGTTTGTTTTGTTTTGTTTTATAATTGAATCTGAATCATTTATCTGCAAATGATCATTTTGAAGTTTCCAAGGTCAAGATCCTTGCTAACAGTCAAGCGTTTGAAAGAAAGCTTATGCAGAGCCTAGACCCTGAATCTTTTTATGGTCATTTAAGGGAAAGCTTGCAACTTCTCTGAATTGAAGAGCCATTTGATTTACTATTTTAGATAACTTAATATGGACATTTTCGTTACAAAGGAAAATACCAAGTCAAAGCCTCACGAATTAAGGTTTTATGTTGAAATGAAAACAGATTATCAGTTTGCAGTTTGTACACACAAGTATACATAAATTGAACCCTATTTATTGAAGTCCAGGGGCCCGTTTTACTAAATATCTTACGATCATTTTTGCGTAAGTCAAAAAATAAATTTGCTTCTACAATAATAATTAAATATGGAATTCTGCAATGCAATATCTCATTAGAATCGTCTTCTGAAGACAATTCCAATGAGATATTGCAAGGCAGAATCTAACACTGAATGAAAACACCAGGTACGATTTGTGATTTTGACTTACGATCAATTTTGTCGTAAGAAGTTTAGTAAAACGGGCTCCAGGTAGTCAAGTTTCGTTTATTGAAAAAGGTTATATTTGACTGCCTCTCTGTCCGAGTTGCTATATAATTGGACGACTCGTTGTTTGGGCCACACAATCGCAGAGCATTCGAGACTTTGCCTAGACTTTTCCGTAAACCGGAAAGAACCCCGACGTAAGTGTAGTAATTTTTGGTCATTTTATAGGTAATGCGGCTGCTGGGTAGTACTTCGGTCAACACACGACTTGATAAAAAAAAACACATGTCGTTAATGCTTCCCGATCGTCTTTGAAGATCATTTTGGTATATTTTGATTTGATTACAAAACGCAGTAAATCACTGCATTTTGTTTTCAAGTTGTAACATGCTCAAAATTAAATATTTCCTTGATTTTGTTTTTCGCACTTTCACCTTCAGTAATGTTTGTGACGTCATATAAACCCGCATGCGATACGATGCGCCTTCATGGCTGCGCCCTCATTATTCCCGAGGTATATTCCGTAGAATCGCCGAAAGTTTCCGATTGCATCGGAAATGTGGCAAAGCCTTAAAGCGTTTTTTCGTTGTTGTTATTTTCGTTTTTTGAGCTTGCCTCAGCAAAACGTGCTTACAGTGAGCTTCCGTGTTAATTGAATGTAGGTAAGTCCCTCGCCGTGCTTCGTCCGTCGTATTCAATTATTGTTACACTGTAGAGGCCACAACTGTGGATAGATTTAAAAAGAACTTGGTCAGTATGCTTATCACGTCACAAGGACGAACCCTATCTCAATTTTGAAGGATAAATAATCAAACACAGGATAAGGGTCTTAATGATATTTTTTGTTTACTCTCTAGCAGCCACAATTTTGGTACACTATTCATAATATTTGGTCAAAAATGTCTGTCTAGTCTAAATGGTGAACTATTTTGACAAATTGTCGTTCTACAAGAAGAAAAAGGAAAAGGGTCTTCATGCTTTTTATCCACTCTAGGGAAAGATTTGGTTAGTATGTCAGTATGTTTGTCTTTTCATTGGATGAGCCCTTCATGAAACTTATTTAGAAAAGGCTTAAAGAAAAAAACAGGGTTCTTAAGACAACAATAATCTTTTTTTCCTTATTAATTTATTGCTTAACTAATGATCTTGATTAAGGATTCAATTTTGCTAACGGAAGAGTCAAGGAGACGAAGGTGAGTGATATAAGACCACAATAATATCTTTTCCACCGGCGTAACTAGGAGTTTGAAATTTATACGCAGTCAGAAATCGACCAATATAGAATATATAGGACAAAAGCGATATATGGGCTGTGACGAAAGATGTCCACTCCCACTTTTCTATGAATTGAGCGTTGGTGAATAATTAGAACATCGTAACTACAGCTTGAAAAAGCTGTAGTTTAGATGTTATGTTCATTCATCGACATTTTTTTCGAAAGAGGATTTACTTCTATTGCGTAATGTTCGTAATGGTAGTTACGCTCTTATTCTACAGATTCGACAACCACTACGACTACGGTCCCCCAGTCCAGTCTGCTAAATAATGTCACATTGGATGAAGTTTCGTTCACATATGAAGGCAGTACCCCTGTTACTCAGTTCAGATGCGAATTCAATAACATGGTCAGTCCATATAAATACAGAGTCGCATGGTAGGTGGTCTACTTCGTACATGCAGCCTTTCTTAGGGTTAAGTCAGATTTGTTTGACCTACTGTCTACTTGACACAATTCACTGAATCTGTCGTAGTTGACTTTAATCTGTCGTCGCCGCAACCGGTTGTACGGTTTGTTTACGAAAGTTTTCTTCAGACAATCTTAATTTTTTATCACATTCTGGAATAGAAATGTTCTTGGGCGAGCTTAAAGACCTTAAAGAAAATCGAATAATAGGTTTTCCCCAGATCATTCTTTCTTCTTTCTCAGGACAAAATTAATACCGCACAAAATAATGCGATCTGATGTCGTCATAAAATTTAAAACTATCTTTTAAGAATATTCGTGATGGTTTCTTACTAAAGAATACAAGTAACCGTCTAAAAATAGAAATGTGACCCGTCACGCGAAAAGGGACCATCTGGGAAAAACGTAAAGTGTCGACCCTAGTCAGGCTGCGCAAATTGCTCAGGCTGAATAGGGTCGAAACCCTTTTCACTGATTCTTCTGAATCTAGAATGATCATTTTACATCCAAGTCTTAGAATTTTTGAAATGCGATCACTGGTTGACCTCTACTGGAACAAAGCTCTTTTGCACAATTTTAGTTTACGGAGTTCCGATATGGGCCTTTTTCGTGTGTCTGGTCACAATATGCAGAAGATAAACATACATAACGTTTCTTAATATTCAAATGATTTGTGGTATGTAAACAATTTTCTTATTTTTTCCTACAAAATATTTTCATGTTTTGCTCAATTTCAGGACTGTTAATGGAGTTACAATAAAGACGACCACGTACAACTCGAGTGTAAATGTTTCGACTATCGTTCTAAAAGACTACGAGATCAGCTCATTCATGTTAGATTCACAGGTATAGATACACACGTTTAAGTGTATTTTCCGCTTCTCTGTCTTAGCTGAACAAATTATTGCTTGAAATGTTTAATGAAGAAGAACTATAGACCAGAAATTTCAAGTGTGTGACCAAAGATCGATTTTACAATGAAAAGGATAGCAGGTAAGGGTTTCGCGAACTTCATTCTTGATTGCGGATCTTTACTTCGTTTTGATATACTATATTTTTGTATCTATTTTATTTCATTTTGATATTCTTCAAATCGTATTTTCGCTCCATGACCTTGCTTGTTCATTGAAAATTATTAATTGTTATGTTCAACAGATCGTGTGTAGCGTGGAAGTTTTAAGTTCGGACGAGAGCACAGTTGTTGTGTCTGCGATAGACAGTTCACCTCTAACTCCGGTCCAGGTAAATACTGCTATTCCTCTTAGCAAAAAGGAGAACCCTTTTAACCGTCTGTGAATGTCTTGTCATCCTGGACGCATCTATTATTTAAGGGATCTTTGAGAAATAATTGACGACCAAAGTCTTTTTTGTCTACAATTGTATTGACACCATACATTCATTCCAAAAACTCACTTTAACCGATCAGAAACGCTCCAACATCTTTCTAAAACAATTCGCAATAGGCCTAGACGATTAACATTAAATTCAAATCGACCAAATCATTTTTCGATTTTATTGGGTGATGTGGGTTTTAAAGTGTCTGATTGGTCCATAAAGATACGAAAACCAAATATTATTAAAGGGAGGTAATAAATATTGCCAACTTTATTCAGCAGGAGCGAGATTTCTGGCAGAGTACGATGGTCAAGATATGTACATCAAATATTGGGTCTATCCGAACAAAGCTTATCTTTGGCCATTTAAATAATTATTATATTTACTTTATATATCATGGTCAACAAATGGTCATTTGATTTCCTGATGCTAATAATAAATAATTTGACAAAAATATGAAAATAACGAAAAAGCTTAAGTTATGGAAGATTTCTTATTCAGAATAAGAATTCTTATGAGAATTTTTCCATAGTTTGAGCTATGCTGATATAGGCATATATATATATATTGATTTTAACAACGGAGCAAGTAATTTTATTTGATATGTTTTACTTTATATCGTAGCTTGAAGCAACAACGGTTACGTTCCAAAGAGGGAGTTCAGCGCAGATTTCCATTTTGAACAATTTGTATTTCGGTTGCTATAACGACGAGGGTTGTGCTCTAGAATTCCTTATCTACGACATGAACGACGATTACTCTTGCTCCGATTCCACCATTGCTGTTCTAGGGGAGACAACTTGTGGTAAAGCGGGCACGGTAAAAACCACCTCGGATGCGTCAGGAGGTACGATCGTTGCCGTTCCAGAAAATTTGACCTTCACGATTACAACGAAGAATGATTATAAATACAGATTGCAAAGTTCTTTCACACTGAAGGTTAAGGTCATGGTGACTGGATCGAGTATAGGTCGAACTGCTTGGAACGGGGAATTCTCACAAACGATAGCTGTAAGTGAAAGTAGTTTGTTTCTTTGAAAGAAGCATTTTAGTTCCAACCAGTACACAAGATTGTTCTTTTTTTTAAGAATGCTTTTTTCGAGAGGATGACAACAAATACACAAATTTGATATTCTATTTTAAGTATGACCTGAATTTTTACGATAAGAAGAGAAAATGACAGAAATACAAATACAAATACAAATACAAATACAAATATTTTATTGGTCTAAAATCCAATGATAGGACTGTCACCACAAATACAAAACAGATCATACAATAAATACAGATTAGCAAATGACAAAAATTAAATGTAGTAGAGAGTCGCTGTTAAAACAAAAGGAACATCAAGGTCCCATCGGCATTTTCATAAAAACATATTGGTGAGAAAGTAGCATTAAATTCATAAATGTAGCGAATAGCATGGCTTAAATAGTCATATAGAAACACCTTATGCAGCTAAAAAAGCACTTATTACTAGACAGTATATTGATTTAGCCACGGATCCTAAATGTACATATACATACATAGAGTCCCTGATTCAGCTTTACATAACCTTTTCAACCACTTGTATCTTTATCGAGGACCCAAAGCAACACTGTCGCAAGTGCCCATACAAATATGGGCACTCACACCAGTGCCGCTCCAGGCCCCCAGCACAGAAATATTAGATCATGACTTATAAAGAATTTAAAGAGATCTAATATACAGCTTTTACAGGCTGCCTCTACATCTCTGAAAACACCTTCATAGTCTTTTTTTAAAATCTCTAGAAATAAAATATATATGTTTATATAATTAATAAACCACCAGAAAGTCTGGAATCAAAGGATCACGGTAGTCAAGCTCAAAACCAACTGCCAATCAAATTTTTTTTTTTTTTTTCAATTTAGAGCATGAATAATCTGTATAATCTATCAACCAATATGTGCTCTGTTTTGATGACCTGATTAGTGACACCCCAGCTGTTAATACAGTGCCTTCAATTTTTCTTAAAATTATATTTTATATAAAACTATTTTCCGAATCAAAATTTGTAGTGTCTGAAGTCAAGCGGCTTGACTTGTGAACCCTTGATTATATATTATAATGATTTCAAATTACTAGAATGGTTAGGAACCAAGTAAAGAAAAGTTTTAAGTATGAATCTTATTGTTAACTCCCAACAAATTCATTCTCTCCCAATACATTTTATGAATATATGAAATACACACTACATTTAAATCATATTGGTCATTACTGAGGATAAACTTCATTTTCTCAGAATTAGACCCGTATGTAAAAGACTGGCAAATGTTTCCAAGACTTTCAAAAAAAGGCTCTCTAATATGTTGTAATTTAGTGCATGATAAAATAAAATGTTCCTCATCCTCAATACCACTTAGACATAATTTACAAATTCTTTCATTGACAGGAATCTTCATATATCTTCCCTCTTCAATAAAGAGTTTGTGTGCACTTAGCCTCAATTTACAAAGAGTAGAAATTTCTTCTTTTGAACAATCACCTATTAATAGATATTTTTCTAATGAATAGTTATTTTTTATATTCCTATAAGTCCGGAGTTTATTACCATTGGTGAGATTCCCGCTATCGTCAAATATAACATTTTTCCAGAATGTGGTGTAAGACTGTTTTAATTTTGAAGTTATTGAATTTATTAGCCTCGCCTTAGAAAAAGTACACTGATTTTCCCAAACATGATTGAAATTCAGCTTATTCAGAAACAATCTGATGTTGAACCCAAATCCTTTTATTAAATTAATGCTGTCCTTATATGCCTTGGTTACTAACTTATCCCTATCAGACTCAATAATATGTAACCAAAATCCAATGCTAGATTTTAAACTATAAAGGGCAATAGGGAATATACCAAGTTCCGCTCTAACTGCATTATTGGGAGCTGATTTATGAACTCCTAGTATATGTTTACAAAACTTTAGTTGAATTTTTTCGGTGATAAGGGTGTCATATTTCTGCTCCACAGATCCTACCTGTGAAATAAGTTTTTCTCCTGCCCATACTTCACTACAGTAGAGCAAAATAGGTTTAACACATTGCTCATACAATTTAAGAAATATGGGTGTATTCATTTTGTTTGAACCAATGGCTTTTCTTATACAGAATGAAGATTTTTGAGCCTTTTTGCAAAGATAATTAATGCCCTCAGTAAAAGTACCCGAGGATTTAAAGATAATACCAAGATATTTATACATGTTTACAACTTCTACTACATTCTCTTCAAATTTAAAAATATTATCTTGGAATAACTTACCACTTTTATTGAATATGATAACTTTAGTTTTAGAAATGTTAACTTTTAAGTTCCATTTATTGCAGAACATGCTAAGCTTATTTAATGTAGCTTGCAAACCTTTAGCACTATTTGACAATAAAACAATATCATCTGCATATAATAAGCATGAAATGTTTATATCATCTATTTGAACCTGATCGCAATCTCTGTCAAATAATGTCAACATATCATTTATATAAAGAGAGAACAGGCTTGGGCTCATAATACAACCCTGTTTAACACCAACCTTGGTTGCAAAACTTTCACTTAAACAATTTCCCATTTTAACCGAACAATTCAATGAATTATACATGTCTTTTACAATGTTATAAAAAGGGCCATTGAAATTATATTTTGATAATTTATAGAATAAAGCATCTCTATTTATTGTGTCAAAAGCCTTACTTAAGTCTACAAAACAGGAGTAAAGGTACTTTTTTGACTTGAAAGCTTTATCTATTAATGTTTTTAAGGTTAAAATATGGTCACTTGTTCGGCATTTTTTCCTAAAGCCTATTTGTTCAGGACCTATAATATTATTAGTTTCAATATAGCTATCCATTCTATCAAATAAAACTTTACTAAATAATTTACTAAAACAGCTAGAAATGGCTATGCCCCTATAATTAGAAGGATCACCTGACCCACCACCTTTATAGACTGGTTTGATAATATTTTCTCTCCAACAGTCAGGATAATAACCCTGCTGAAGAATATAATTCATTATAAAAACATATTCATTGATAAGAAATTGTGATGATAATTTCAACATTTCATTGGAAATTCCATCACATCCAGAAGCTTTTCCATTTTTTAGATGTCTAACAGCATTTTGGATCTCTTCAACTGAGATTTCTTTGTTAAGGACTGTATTATCAAAAGACTTGAACTGGTTTTCTTCTGAATTGTCACCAAAGTTGTTCTCATATTCAATGTTAAACAAAGATTTGAAATGGTTCATCCAAATGTCTGGGGCTATATCCTCTGAGGGATCAGATTTATGTTTATCCATTAAATTGTTAACAGTGGTCCAGAATTCTTTAGGGTTCTTCGTTTCATTTTCAAGCAATTTGCTCAAGATTTTAGCCTTGTAGATTCTATGTTTTTTCCGGACTAGTCTCTTATAAAGTTTTCTTTCGTGAAATATTTTAGCTCGTAAATGATTATCCCATGAATTGTTGGCAAACTGTCGACTTAAAAATTTTAGATGCTTATATTTTGATAAACATTCATCATCAAACCATGATTGTTTTTTCTTTATTTTTTTCCTGTTCTTCTTAGCATATCTATCAGTATTAGAGCCCTGTAGGGCGGCACATTTCAAAACTGACGAAAATTTACAAACCATATGGTTTACTTTTTCTTTTCCACTCAAGTTAGAATCATTTGAAATATCTGACAGAGAATGCGAAAATGCTCTTTTATCAATACAAGAGAGGTTATATTTAAAGGACTGTTGCTTGACCTCATCCCAAATAACATGTTTGGGCGGAAGTCTTTGCATATTTGTTGAGTAGTGACAATAATATGACTGAATTTTCACCAATATAGGGCAATGATCTGAGAAAGAAATATCGAAATTTCTAACACAAAAATAACATAAATCACTTAACATATTAGCACTGCAAATACAATAATCGTCTATAGAGGAACCATTATATCCATGAAATGTAGCTTTTCCTTTTGTATCCCCAATTGTTCTGCCATTTAATATTCTCAACTGTGATGATATACATAAGTCTAGAATTATTTTTCCATATTCATTTGTGACTTGGGGAGAGAAAGTATTCCTTAATCGATGAACATTATCGACAGAATAATTCAAAGGGATGAAATCATCCAAATTATCATTTGTTTCTCCCGCTATAAAATCGAGGTCATTAGAATTGATATGAGCATTTAAGTCCCCCATTATCATAACTTTGCCAAAGTCACAATATTTTATTATATCAGATTCAAGTTTTGGGAATAGAATTTTATCTACGTCATTTCTTTTAGTATAACTAGATGAAATAGGGGAAATATAGATCCCACATAAGTACAAATCTTGTTTGAAACGGAAAAACTCTTTATAAAGTTTGATCCAAATCATGTCCTGGTGTGATTTATTTATAGTCTTAATACCTGTTCTCAGGTTATTTCTAATGAAAATGGCTACTCCTCCCCTAAGCCTACTTGGGTTCTCAGATCTACAATTAGAGATACAATAGTAACCATTCAGATTCAATATATCATTTGAACATGCATGAGTCTCAGTAAGTATAATAATATCTGAGTTGAGAGATTGGCAGAATAGAGGATTATCTAATTTGCAAGTGCGGATACCATTAACATTTCTAAACAAGTGCATATCGTATTGCCATGCAATACAGGAGTCCCCCACCGGATAACCAAAAATCCTCTCTTATAATATATCTCCTACTTACTAGATCTATAACTGTAAAAGTTTAAAGTTGCTAGCACTTATAGTTTAGGAGATATGATCCGGACAAGAATGTAAGACTAAAAACAACAAAGGGCAATAACTCAAAAAGTAGACATGGCAGAGGAACAGTTCTTGTACATGACACTTGTCCTCGATAAGATCTATCAGTGTACAAAGTTTGAAGTTGCTAGCACTTATGGTTTAGGAGATATGATCCGGACATAAATGTAAGGGTAAAAACAACAAAGGGCAATAACTCAAAAAGTGGGCCTGGCAGAATATTAGTTCTTGTACATGACACTTGTCCTCAATAAAAGCTATACGTGTACAAAGTTTGAAGTTGCTAGCACTTATAGTTTAGGAGATATGATCCAGACAAGAATGTAAGGGTAAAAACAACAAAGGGCAATAACTCAAAAAGTTGGCGTGGCAGAGTTATGGATCTTGAACATGACACTTCTCCTCAATGAGATCCATAAGTGTACAAAGTTTGAAGTTGCTAGCATTTATAGTTTAGGAGATATGATCCGGACAAGAATGTAAGGGTTAAAACAACAAAGGGCAATAACTCAAAAAGTGGGCCTGGCAGAGTTATGGATCTTGAACATGACACTTCACCTCAATGAGATCTATAAGTGTACAAAGTTTGAAGTTGCTAGCACACATAGTTTAGGAGATATGTTCCGGACAAGAATGTAAGGGTAAAAACAACAAAGGGCAATAACTCAAAAAGTGGGAGCGGCAGAGTAACAGTTCTTGAACATGACACTTCTCCTCAATGAGATCTATAAGTGTACAAAGTTTGAAGTTGCTAGCACTTATAGTTTAGGAGATATGATCCGGACAAGAATGTAAGGGTAAAAACAACAAGGGGCAATAACTCAAAAAGTGGGCGTGGCAGAGTAATGGTTCTTGAACATGACACTTCTCCTCAATGAGATCTATAAGTGTACAAAGTTTGAAGTTGCTAGCACACATAGTTTAGGAGATATGTTCCGGACAAGAATGTAAGGGTAAAAACAACAAAGGGCAATAACTCAAAAAGTGGGCATGGCAGAGTAACGGTTCTTGAACATGACACTCCTCCTCAATGAGATCTTTAAGTGTACCAAGTTTGAAGTTGCTAGCACATATGGTTTAGGAGATATGTTCCGGACAAGAATGTAAGGGTAAAATCATCAAAGGGCAATAACTCAAAAAGTGGGTGTGGCAGAGTAGCGGTTCTTGAACATGACACTCCTCCTCAATGAGATCTATAAGTGTACCAAGTTTGAAGTTGCTAGCACATATGGTTTAGAAGATATAGCCCGGACAAAAGCGTGACGGACAGACGGACAGACGGACGGACGGACGGACAGACGGACGGACGGACGGACAGACAGACGGAATCGAGCAAACCTATAGTCCCCCAACCGGTAACCGGTGGGGGACTAATAAACCATTAACATTCCAACTACAAACTGTCAAAGACTTTGAACAATACATCTTACTTCTACTATCCATGAGAGATTTAATATGGCTCATAAAAAGTGGCAAATGAAAAGTACAAATACCAGGCTGTATTAAGTAAATCAATGATAACACTTGTTACACTGGGTAACCATGGTGGTTTGAAAAAGGGTTCTATCCCTACCCATGCTTTTAATGACATTTTCAGTTGCTTTTAATGACATTTTCAGTTGTGCGAAAGGCTTTGGAAAACAGTATAGACAAGGAGCAATCGGCAAAAACATGAAGTCTGATCCTACTCTACACTGCCCTCCTTTTTCTGATTATTGTAGATAAACATTGAACCAGACCTGTTGGAGATATCCTAAAAATTAGATTGAAGCAAAATTTAAGTAAAGCATAATAAGGGCAACCATCCCACTATTACACATGGTTACCATAATAATTTTATATTGATAACACAAAGGCCCTAATGCACAACAGAAACCCATCAACAACCCCGGGGTTATCCTACTAAAAACAAAACATATGTAAAACATTCATGCCCCCCAGAAAAAAAAAAAAAAAAAAAAAAAAGAAGTAGCCTCCTCCCTGTCAATCAGCAAAGAGCAATAACTCACAAAATATGCTGATCAGAGCCACGGTTCCCGTGCACTACACCCCTCAATAATGAGGCGGCTTTGAGGCCCATCCACCGAGTTGAAGTTTCATGAAAAAAAAAAAAAAAAAAGTCTACGGACAGACAGACTGACTAACAGACAAGTGCAGAGCAAAATGATGATCAACATCAAGGTCACCACCAAACTCCCGCTATGCAACTGGGCCCCAGTCTAGGAAAAATTTAGCCTAAGACTTAAAGACTTCAAAATTAACTGGCAACTCTGATTGTTACTTTTGAGAGTGAGTAACAAGTCAAAATATGTTCTACAATCAACCCTTTCTGACACACACCCATAGAATTTCTATACATCCACGATTTCAGGCGAACGATCAGAGGTAAACCCTGTCCATACAGTGTAAAGACAAAATCGACCTGCAATCACCCACTCAAACTCGTGGATCTATACCTTTACACAAACATATACATATCCAAACACATTTACATAAACATATCATAGTATGAAGTTTTTATTATATTTATTCAGAGATACGGATAAGAGGGGCTAAAGCAAGTAAAAGATCCTTGTTTCTCAATGAAGCCCTATGGCGTGGGTACTCATCTGAATTGACTTGGTCAGACAATTCCGATGAGCACAAACAATACAGGATTTGTACATGTCCTAATTGAAATAATTTAATTCGAGATCCAATATCAGTAGATCTGATTGTAATCACTATTATTCATTTATTTATTCATTTATTTTATTTATTTATTTATTTATTATTTTTGTTTTTCCTTCTCAATCTGTAACTCTGTAAGGACATCAAACTACTTATAAACCTTTGGAGAACACAAGGAATCACCTGTAGCAAGCTGCACCTTTTATTCCAAAAAGGTTGGGCATTTTTATTGGTTGAAAAAGAAGAAGAAGAAAAGAAAAATGTTAAATGGTTTAACCACCATATACCTCTACAACGTTTCAGGGGAGAGAAATGTGGTCTTCTTATTTAGAGGGAAAAAAATGGTTACTTCCCTTCTTATGTTACTTTCTACCACACAGTGTAGAAAAACCTAGAAACAGTCCTTTCAAGTTATTCATTTTTCCTTAGATAGGTTCAAATTGAAAGAGAAATCAAATGGCAACTTATAAATAATGGTTTAATTTGGAAAAAAAAAAAAAAAAACAGAAAAACTTCTAATTCTCTGAAAAACCCTATCAAGCACAATATCACATGACTGCAAATCAAATTTAACTTACTCCATCCGATCTCCCCTTCCACTCCATCAAATTGGTAACTACAAAAATTTTCCAAAAGGTATTAGAATTGATGGCCAAGCGCAAAACAGTTGCACCCTTCTGAGAAAATATAGACAGTTACAACCATTCTGCGGGAAGTCATCTACCGTTCACATACAACCTTCACATTCTTCAAGGATCCTAAATACACAGTATAATTAGAGTCCCTGCATTCTCCAAGCATTTCAACCTTACATCAAACAACAAAAATTAAGACTGGATCAAATTGAAAACTAAGCAAGTAACAGGCTAAAGATTGTGAAATCTCAAAGCTCATTTTTATTTACTTATTTATCTATTTTTAGACAGAAAACATTGCGGAGAAAACAAAAACTGCTTCCTACAAGCAGCCTTCACACCTCTCAAAATGTTTTCTTCACTTGTGGGAAATAAAAAATGGGTGTTGGTTTTTTATTTGTAGAAGAGGCTACAGATGGCGTATTAAAGGATCTGACCTCATATATTAAGGCTGATTCCTGTCTACATCTCCAGCCATAATAGATATTGTATACTTGGTTAGGCATCTTAAGGATAATTTCAGGTAATAAAAACTTATGTGCATAGTATAAGCAGGCTAGCCTAGCAGATATATGAAACAAATAATTTTCATCTTCATACAAAATCCTGTCAATGTCATTTTATTGTCAGAATAAAAGGGGTAAATACAGCAAAAGATCATTCAGCATAGTATAAGCTGGCTAGCCTAGCAGATATATGAAACAAATAATTTTCATCTTCATACAAAATCCTGTCTATGTCATTTTATTGTCAGAATAAAAAGGGGTAAATACAGCAAAAGATCATTCAGACTAAATAGTTCAGAGTAGCCAGCTTATAAGATTCAACAAACAATACAGACATCCAATTGACTAGAACTATCGAAAATTCCTAAAACAATAACAATAAGGAAATTGTGAATTAACATTTTTCATGCTAAAAAAACAAAAAACAAAAAAACTTGACTTCATAGCTGTAAAAGGGTAATAATACTAAGAGCATCAGACTGAAGATGTTATTTATTTGAAGATAGAGGGCAAACAGAATGTGTAGGCTAAGATCAGACAGTGCATGAGCACAGATTGATCCCTGTCTACTCATCCTGCAAGAAAGGAATAATTGGGTTCAGCATGAAAAAGGTTAAACAGTTAAACTACAAGTACAATGATGAATATACTGTGAAAAACAAGAAGTTTGATTGGCTTAGTTTGAGCTCATGATCCGCATTATGGCGGATGCTAAATCTGAAACCTTCCGATCATGGCCCCAATCATTATGCTGATTAGGTCTTCTACCTTTATATGACGGAGAAGTTGCCTTAGATCTATGTTGAGAAAAATGTGAGACTACTTGATTATGATTTCTTGGTTGATTCCCTGATTTATAAATTTTAGACTGGAACATCTTCAGAGCAATAATCATATTATTGGCTAGCACTTTAGTACCATTGTTATTTATGTGTATATTGTCTTTAAAAAGGCTTTCATTTATTCTACCTCCTCTCAAGAAATTATTGTTTCTACTTATTATTAGATTCTTGGTTTTGTCTAGCTTGTAAAATAACAGGCTAACAAGACCTGCAACTTTACTAGCAAGAACTGGCTCTTGACAGACTATTGGTAAAGACAATAAGACCTTGTCAGATTTCTCGAGACATAGATATGTTAAACTTTCAAGGCTTTGAGAAACTTCATCAACTGGTTTACTTTTCAAGTCATTCACTCCTACATGTATAATAGTAATGTCAGCATGTTCAAGGTGGTCTTGCACCCATGCAGAGGCCTCTGGGACTGTTGGGGTGAAGGTTTTCTTTGTTTTAGCCTGCCTGTCATTAAGTAACTTGTTGAGGATAATGTCTTTGCACATAGAGTCATGTAAAAGCAGGACCTGGGGAGTTTCCTTTTCACTAGACACTTTGTCTGGAGAAGCTTGTGAATTGATTAAATCTGTGTTACTCTCCTTAAGGGTATTCAGCATGTTGTCACCGGTCAGATCTTGACTCCTATGAGTCAAATTTTGAGCTGTCGGAATCTTGGAATGGCCCTTTGGGGTCAGATCTTGATTCTTGTTAGTCAAATTTTGAGCTGCAGGGACCTTGAGATGTCCCTTTGGGGTTTGATCCTTCACTATTTTACTCCAATGATCTCCATTTATGTCATAGGCCATGTTATGCAGTCTGTCTTGCAATTGTAAAATCATGTTTTTCTCACTCTGGAGCCTTTCTTCATATTGTTTTGATTCCGAAACTGCTTTCTTTTTCTCGAAGTCTACAGTCATCTCTAACTTCTCACACCTCTGTCTCAGCTCACTATTCTCCTCTTCAAGGGATTTGATTTTGTTTCTCAGAGAATTTGTTTGTTTTTCATTAGCAGCTGTTAGATTATTCATTTCTATCTTGTGTAAAGTTGTGAGCTCTTTCAACTGGTTACATTGATGATCTTCTGCATTTTTGGGGGTACATGTATTTATTCTATCTAGGAGTTCTTTCTTATCTTTGGAGCGATTTTCTTCAAGTACGATTAGTTTTCTGAGATTTTTTTCAAACTGCTCATCTCTAGTCACGGCTACTTTTGATAGTTTTTCAGAAATATCAATCAGTTTGTCCTCAAAGATGTCCATTCGTCTCTCATTCTTATTGTTCTCTGATTCATGTATTTGTTTATCCCCTTGATCTTGCTGATCTTGCTGACTAATGGTTGTTGTTTTGTCCTCAAAGATGTCCATTCGTCTCTCATTCTTATTGTTCTCTGATTCATGTATTTGTTTATCCCCTTGATCTTGCTGACTAATGGTTGTCATTTCTGAAAAGCCACCAACTATGGTCTCCTTGTCATGAGTTATTTCTTCACTAACATCCTGTTTTCTTGTATTGGGATTATCGATGCATTGGGATGAAAGATCAACATTAGTGGCCATTTCCTCTTGTTGATTTTTAGAATTAAAAACCACTTTTAACATAGTGTTACTTTTGTTACTCTCCTCGTTCTGATAATCATTAACTTTTTGAATACAAATTGGGAACCTTTCTTTTGTCCAACTAGTGTATCCCCTACCTTGAATCATGATTTTTCCGGTGGTAAGATAAAATATAACTTTATAGAAGAAGTCCTCTGGTTGCAGATCTACTCCTCCTTTGGTGTTGGTTTCATAAACAACAAATTCAGTACTTAATATCGAAGTGTCACCTTCGCTAATGTTATCCTTCCACACTGCCTTTAAGTCATTTTTGTGAGAAGTTACTGAGAATAGGCTATCTGCTACTGCAGCAATCCAATAGTGCATACGTGTCTCCTTTGTAATGAAGCAAGAACAATGAGCGGTAGCCCTGTACAGGCCTGGTACTATAGATTCGTAGGGTATAAGCCTGCCTGCATTGGTTTTTTGTCTGGTTTTGTAGGGGGTATCTAATGGGTATCTACACTGTAACTGTTGGAAAGTCCAATCTTCTGGGTTGTTTAATAGTCTGGATTGGGCCATGTTGGTGAAACTAATAGGGGACGAATGGGGAATCAACGAAAATCATCCCAATCTGAACAATTAACGCGAAGGTTGTGTATTTCTGAGCTCTAAACTGAGTTTATCTTTAATGTCTTATGATTTATAAACAACGATATTTGCCATTATGCCACTTTTTCAATTTTTTACGAGTTCCACGTGATATCTACCATATTATTAGACTAGAACACCCAACACAAACCAACCCAACACAAATTTCTATTTTTAGAAATATATCGATTCAAGTCATTCATATTACATATGACGCCGTTTGCGAAATGACGTCAGCAAATATATTATGACGTCAATTTTACAGCGAAAATAAAACGCTGCTATCCATTCTTTGCTCTTTTGCATAGTTATTATACTAGTGCAAAAACACCCATATGATATCAAAAATATTCAACGGGGTTATTTCACTTTGTCATATCATAAATGTGACCCGTCACGCGGGAAGTGACCATCTGAGTAGTGCGTAAAGTGTCGATCCTAGTCAGACTGCGCGGACTGCGCAGACTGACTAGGGTCGAAAATTTTCGCACGAAACTAATTTTCTGAGTCTAGAATAATCAGTTTACCTCATATGAAAGAATTTTTGAAACCTCTGATTGGCCCGTACTGGAACCAATCTTTTTTGAAATGTCTATTTTACGGAGTTCACAGATAATTACTTTGTACGTGACTGGTCACAAATTCATTTGTTTATATTGCTTTGCCAGGTGACCGTGACGGAGCCGTTGAACATGACCTTTGTAGACTGTTCTTTATCCTCGTCCGGGCGTATAAATACATTTGATAGAAGGTACGTCAGAACAGATGTTCAATGGGCTGGGTTGAACCGTTCAAACTGAATGTTACTGTGTAGTCAGATCGTTGGTCTGTAGTTTACAAAAAGTAGCTAAGACGTTTGAACCTGTGCACGACAATTGGACAGGGCGTGAGTTGCAAACATTGAACATAATAGACAACCGCAAAGCGCAATTAGGAGACTGCTTGACTACCTAAACACTTTTAGTACCTTATCTATCTACAGTGTGGTGTGCGTGGTCTAGATGTGGTGTCCTTGGTCTAAAGGTAGGGCCTCTTGGCCCAGAGGTCTTTCATTGGCCCACACTGTAAACCACCCATTTCGAACTGGTTCATTGTTTATCGCACTTTCTGTCAGGCAACGTGTGGGGGAACGCGCTCTTGTAAATTTTATCCTAAACTCGACTTTTCTTACCTATATGTCTCTTTTGTAAGACATGTTTGAATGAAAAACACATTTACTCAATATAAATCAGGAAATAAATCATTTATTTTATGATGACTCATCTAACAGTGAAAACCTTTTGCCTCCGGTGTCGCGGATGACATTCTGAACTATTGCTCGATGCCAAAGGCAGCGGGCAATAGTTAAGAACGTCACACCCTCAATCTCAAGACAATAGTTTCAATGTTAATCGAAACAACATGACATAACTGTATATTATTGTTGTTTAATCTTTACAGAGATTTTAAGATTACAGACAGTCAGGGAGAATTCGTGTTGTATCGTCATAGCACATATGATGCTGAGGTAATGCAACTATTTTCAGTTTCATTGTTAAATCGAACTATAAACATAATGCTTTCGAGAGTAATATGGCCATTTAATTCCTCGGGTTATTATATATAATCAAAAAAAAAATCACCCATATTTGTCTCACAAGATTTTTTGTTTGAAAAATACTAAATACGAAGAGGATAAAAATCAAAGCACTGAAAGTATTGATGGTGAACGAATTTGATGCCATTCTAGAGTGATATATTGAATTCGTTGAGAAAAGAGTTATAAATGTAAAAAATAATTAAGGGAAAATGTCTCGACAAAATTTAGGCAATTCTGCAAATTCTTTGTAAATTCAAAGAAAGAGAAAGAGAGAAAAAGAAAGATAGGAGGAGCGACAGACAGATAGACAGATACAGACAGAGAGCAATAGAGAAAAGAAAACAGGCAACTATAGTGTCTAGACTAATAATTCTTTTAATACGATTTATGTAGGTAAGTATTTTGTACAGCTAATGGATAGTCGTACGGTTTAGATTCTATTGATCAGGACTACAAATCGGTTAATAATCGTAAACCTAAGAGGGTAGAAGATTGCAGTTATGTAAGGGTGTATGCTAAAAATAGTTCTGGTGCGAGAAATACCAGATTCCATGTTTAGGTGCTCCAGTCTACAGGCGATTGATTAACAATCCAAATTTCGTCTTATAGGTTATTTTATATTAACATGCAAAACTCAGATTATGTAAAGATCGCCTGTACTTTAGCCACCGCGATTTTACAGAAAAAATGTTAATAGCGGTGTTCATCCCTATTCAAACAAAAGGTACAAGAAAGGTTTTACATTTAAAAACAAGTCGAATAATTCTTAAAACCCGTCTTGAGACTGACGGTCGCGTGTTGAAAGGTTATGTAAAACCCGATTGCACAAACCACAGATGTCACTGGACTGGTTAGCATTTGTAATGCTACAAGGGACAGAACAAAACAAAACATATCTTTTATTTTCATTCAAGTACAATGAGGTACGATATGGACAATATACATTAATGTTGTTTTTTTTTGTAATATTTTAAGTACTTCCGGTAAAACAAATAGATGAATGATTTGACTGAGTAAATTTTACACTCCCCCAAAGGATAAAAGCGGTACTATACAGTTGTAGTTTCTATGTTAAGTATTTTGAAGAAGAATATTTTGTTATCAGTGTAAAACTAGGGGACAAAAAATGCCAGTTGGGACTTATACATCGCAGTTAGATGTTAAGATTTGATAGTTACGACGTTTCAGTCTCCGTTCTATGTTAAAATTTTAAATTAGATCTTCTGTGCTGAGTTAATTGTTTATTCTTTTTTGTTTGTTTGTGTTTTTTTATTTATTAATTTATTTATTTATAATTAAAAAAAACAACGACATTCATATATTTACAGTAAATCGTATCAAGATGGCTATATCCCCTGAATTCCGTCCTTTTTCGAAACGAAAAAACAAGGAAAAAGATTCTAGGAATATGATAAAAAAAATACCCGTAACCGACGATATTTACATTACACAAGAATACAACAAGGTTTGAGATATAAATGGGATTTAAGGAAAAGGTGTAAATTGGTCAGTTGAGAAGATAAATTGTCTGGTAATGGATTAAGTTTTATATTGATATCAAGGTAGGTCACGGTCAAGTGGTGCGTGTTTATGTTTTAATAAAAATTTGGGCTAAATAAAGGAACATTCCATTCGTTTGTAAACCTTTTGTAACTCATTAGTAAAGATTTCATTCATAAGAAGGCATATGAAATCGTAGTAGGTCATCACGTGTGGTATAGCCAATCAGAAGTATGTAGAATTTTCAAGAGTTCAAGACCTAAATAAACACGCATTTCCGGCAAATTACTACAAGTTGTATAGTTTACAGACACAAACTTTGTTTTTGCTCTCAAGTCTCGACAACCTTACGCCGATCCTCAAGTCGCTCGGCTAAGCATTTCAAGATAATTTTGTGTTTTTAAAGGGTAATTTTCATTATTTTCACTTGATGAAGAATTCTAGTATCACGCCATTAACGTATTAAATAGTGATTTTGCGGAGAGAAGTCTTGAGATATACTTAATTGAATTTAAAGGGGTGCTACTTTATTTCGAAACTATTAAGATCCTACAGGGTTTTCCATACATAGTATAATATAGCAACACTGGTGAACGAAAATTTCGTTCACCAAAAACAGGTTTATAAGCATGCCAACACAAAGTCCCAAAGTTAACCGAATCACGAATTTTTTGTCCGCAACATCACCAAGGAATCTGCTTTCATCGCATTACTAGAGTCTTTTTCATGACATTAAATTTCATTCGACAAGCAAAAGCGTAATGATTTGTAGTAATTCATAGGTTTTATGCCGTTTTTTTATTATTGCAGACCTAAAATCAGTTAACCTACCGATATGGCGGCTTTCCTTTTGGCCTAGCAATTGCTGTCTCTTCAAACGATGCGCTGCGCTTTAATTTAACTACTTATTGGTCGAATCAAAACTGTATTGCCCCTTTTTTGTTTAACATGGTCTCCCTGGTGGTCTTCTCGGTAATTCCTGTTCCAGACACTACTTGTTTGATAAAACTTATTCACCTACAAGTCTCTTTAAAGACCTTATCCGCCCTAAGAGAGCAAGAAATATTTTATTTCTCATTAATTGTTACGTTGGTAGCAGGTTCAATATATCTAAAGCAATTCGAATCAACAGCAATATTTTATAGTTGTCTGGTACAGCCTTTGAAAAACTTGCTTTCTGCGTAGTCCATGGTACATGATTAAAGGATTTTAGTTGAAGGTCATAACACTTTTTTTTCTTTTTTTAAAAAGACATCACAAAAGGTCACAGATTAAATATTCATTAACAATTTGTATAAAAAGCTTTTTTGCCATTAACAACAAAACAATTTTATGTAAGGTGTGCAACACATTTTGATTATGTATAGATCTTCCATTTTCATACATTTTCTAGTAACAGGATCATTCACGAGCAAATTCAATACGTTTGTTCGAATAATAACGCTTGAAGAGGTAAACTTTTAAAATTTTCCGTTGTCTGATTTTTCTGTTGGCTACGACAGTGGCTATCATGGTATTGATTGGGATTTCTTTTAATTTAAAGGATCAAGTTCAAACTAAAGAGTCCTCGTTCAATCACACTGTACACTATGTGAACGGCTTACAGTTAGTTACATCGAGAAATTTACATTAATCTCAATCAAAACCATTCTAAATCGCTAACTCAGCGTTTCATTCATTCATTCCTAACACTCACTGAAACCATTCAAAAACGCTCCAAAATCACTCAAAAAGATACGAGCAATAACTACATTCAAAATAAATAAAGGCAGGAAAAAATCGCAATTTTACTGACATGATTGAAATAGTAATGCTCTGATTGATTCTTAGAGAAATTGAAAGCTAAATATAGAACTTCTTTGCATATTTTATCAAAGGAAGGTAAAAAATATCGCTAATTTTGTTCATCGGGAACAAAATTATCGATATTGGATTACCTCCCTTTATTTTCGCTCAAAATTCATTCATCGCACTCGTTCAATTTCATTCCAAAATCGTTCCATGATCATTCACATTGTCAATTTTACAGAGTTTTAAACTGTATCAGTGACTGCCGGTCAAGATGAATTCATAATCTTAAAATATTTCATTCGTTTTAATTGTTACTAGGTCCAGGTACAAACTAAAGAGTCGTCATTCAGCCCGACTGTACACTATGTGAACGGTATATCAGTGAGGGCCGGTCAAGATGTATTCACGATCAGCCATTATGGTACAGATCACGTGACAGCTTTCAAGTCTGTGGACAGTTCAAGTTCGAATCTTCTTGTTAGGAAGAAAACTTCTACCTACTATTCGGTAAGATCGATTCGCGAAAAAGTAATTTGATTTATAAAATAATACGCTGTATTATTATTTAACTTCGTTGTAATGATAAACAAGTATAAACCTTTATACAATGTAATTAATCAAGTATTTTGTATCAATTTCCTGGTCATAAGGATAAATATATCATTGATTTTGGGTGCAGTTTTTTTCTAATTATATTCAGCTTTTCGATTCATTTGATAATAATAAATCTGTAACGTAGATATTCTCAATTACACGTTTTACCGCGATATGGTGACTAATTATTTGATTGAAATTTTCAACCAAAGCTTTGTAGCAAACATTCTCCTAAGATTTCGAAATGCGTTTCAGATAATGCTACCTTACGGCACGGAGATACGTATAAAACGCTACCCTTTGGCAAATGACGCCATGCACGTAGTGATCACGCCCTCTGCGCGCGACTTCTCGAATCTGGTTGGCTTATGTGGCAATATGAATGACAACGATCTTGACGATAATACAAAACGTGATGGAAGTACAGCGTCGTCTGATACAGATATGGCCAACTCATGGAGGTAAAATTAATCTCTTAACGTGTAGTGACTAAAATGTGAGCCAATACTTTTAACAGAAAAAAGGTTTAAAATGTTGTCTTACGCCATTATTCTTAAGCCATACACTGAACCACAAAAGAAACGTCGCACTGGAATAATTTTATTTAAACAGAAATATTCTGGTGAAAAGGATTTTTTTAACTTTTCAACGAATAGTCATATTCTAAATTGGTGTGAAACAGCAATTATAGCAATAGTGATTATCAGCAGTAAGTTCATCGATGTCGAGCTCCAAACCTAATTACTCAAATTTACAGCCTCCGGGACCAAGTGGTAAATGCACTCGACCGGTGACCTGGAGGTCCGAAGTTTGAGCCCCGCTGTCGCTGGGGTGTGTTTTGTGGCAAAACAATTAATAACCAGCCCAAGTTCACCCAGCTGTAAAAATGGGTAGAGAGAGGCAGTGGGTTTGAACCACTGCCTCTCTCTCAGGGGCGTGAAAACATCAGGCCTGGGTGTTCGAGAGCGATTCTATAAGCTTAAGCTTTCGTCGCAATTAAACTAAAATAAATTACTACATGTATTAACTAGACTAAATTTACTCAAATCTGAACGTGCGTTCTCGGTCGGATCCGTAAGGACAACGATCCCACAGATAATATAGAGGATAATCGTTTATTTCAGTGTAAGATCGATTTGTATTTCATTGAGTGAACACAAAAAGCTATATTTTCACGAGTGACAGAGTCACGAAAGAAAATATAGCTTTTGTTGTTCACGAAATGAAATATAAATCGATCTTACACGAAAAACAAACGATTATTCTATTTCTTTAATGCAAAAAAATGAGTCAAAATGTGACATTTCTAGAACATATTTTCGTAAAGCGCGTCATTTTGCCCGTGATTGCTATGCGACGTTCATTGTGACGTCACTTATTTCGCCCCGCATAGATGACGTCAGATAGCTTTAAATGCACAAAAGCAGGGTATAAGTTTTTGATAATTTCACTGCTTTGGCATTGAGATTATCAAATGATAATCTACCGTTATTTCTCGATAAGCCACCGTAAAGCATTAAAGAAATTTCAATCATACAACACATTTTCTTTTTTCTTTAGTTGATAAGTCCTAAAACAATAAGCTAAAGTTTTATTATTTCTTTCTTGAATTTTACTTCATGTATTTCTTTTAATCAGTGTTGGAAGTGGGTCCAGCTACTCAACAGAAAACATGTTTGACACAGCAAACCACGCCAGCCTCAACACCTGGAGTGCCAATCACAAACTATGCGTATGTCCCGGGGGACACACTTCAGCCGAGAAAATATGTGGGGCACAGGAAGATCAGACGTGTTCAAATGGTGACATTGTACGATCCGGTTCTATAGTTACTAGATCGACGACTTCGAGACGTAGACGAGATGCAGATTCTGAAATGGAATCCTTTATTGGTGATATGTATTCCATGGTTGAATTCGGTGACGTTATTCCCAGTGTCAGTGAGAAGCAAGCACAAAGTCATCATGTAAATAAGGTACATGTATTCGAATATTTGATCATGTTTTAATCTCCATAACTTACTAGTTTGATGTCCAACACGATTTCAACATTGGCTTAAGTTTGGTTTCATGCCGTAATGAAAAAAAAAGATGATTTCAATGCACTTTTCTTAAATGTAGGTAAAATATTTGTGACCCATCACGAGAAAAGGGACCATCTGGGAACTCTGTAAAATAAATACATTGTAATTTAAAAAGAGATTTGGTCCATATAGATCAACCAGTGGTCGTGTTTCAAAAATTCTTTTACTGGAAGGTAGATTATTCATTCCAGATTCAGAAAATAAGCAAAGTGCAAAAAGCGCAGACTGACTAGGGTCGACACTTAACGCACTAGCCAGATGGTCCTTTTTCGCGGGACGGGTCACATTTATTAATAATTGCAATTTTTTTCTTAAATTTAACACTTGTGAAAACGCTTTTAACAGTAATGCAGTCTTTAGGTACAAAAAGAGGGGGCCAAGCAGTCTCAAATCTTTAAATCTCAATGAAACCCTAAGTTGTGGGTACTCATTTTCATCGTCTCAACAAGACTTTTTTAAATGAGTCCCAATAACATAGGGTTTGTGCTATAATTAGAGAAAAACTTTTATCTAAAATCCAAAATACCTCTCTATCCGTAGCTCTGAAGTCAATACTCGAAGAAAAAATCCTGTCTAAAAAACAGATGTTGATATTGATATTTTACTGATATCTATCATTTCAGAGAGCCATCCTATATCCAAACGCGGTGTTAGCCTGTGAAGCCGGTCTGATATCAAACTGTCCCGTATTTTCATTTGACTGGATCAATAGTACGGAAGAGAGGACGAGGATTATAGAGTGGTGTGCACAGGATATGATGGTGTGTATTGTGACGTCACGATGCCTTTACGCGATTGATATTATTGACAATCATTTGTTGATATTGCAATTTTATCTGGTCTCGGCCGTGAGAATTTATCATGACTTGACAAAGCCTCGTCATGATTAAATCTCCCAACGTCGATCAGACAACATTGATTTGCCAAGACACTGACAAAGAGAATACAATAATGATGCCTTAAAATAACGATGTTATCCGGGCGAGGGTTGGGAGAATTAATCATGACGAGGCTATGATTCTTTATCACAGCCAAGACTAGAAAGTTGATATCTAAATCACTAACGTATATATATATCTGTCCATATATGATGAATTAATTTTCAGATGATTAAATTTTACGAAACGTTTAGAATTAATGCAATCCAGCTAAAAATTGTTAAACTAGACTACATGATAGTATTTAATGTTATCGGGTAGGTAATATCAAGTTAATATTAAATTCTTCGTTCAAAGATAAATGTTATTCTCTCTATTTCAGCTTGACGACTCAAAGGACTGGGTCAGGTATTCCTGTACAGATCTTCAAGTCTTGGTCCTTGCTCTGCTTGACAGGAACAACATCTTTTCTGTTAGTATACCAACTTTACATTTAAGCTTGTGTGTTACACGAACAAACAAATAGTTATATGCCATTCATGGTTTGAAATTTCTTAGACCTTAAGAAGTATGTTCACAGGAAATGTCAAGTTATTCATTTAAAAATTATATCGACATAAAGTCAGATAGCTAAAAGTGCTTCAAATTTCAAACGAGTATCCACGAAAATATCAATCCGAAAATTTATTTTACGCTTACGCGAAATAGTTGAAAAATTAAACTCAAGACCACACGCAGTCCTATTTGTTCAATAAAGAATTAATGTAACGTAACCCGTCACGTGACAGGGACCATCTAAGAACTCCTTAAAATAAAGAGAAATCAATCGGTTCCAGTAGACTTCAACCGAATGTATAGTTTAAATTTTTCTCACATAGGAAGATTGAATGAATATTTAAAATTCAGCTCAGGGCGATAAGTGTCGACCTCAGTCAGCCTGCGCAGTTCGCGCAGACTGACAAGAGTCGAAACTTTACGCTCTAAGTACTGAGTTGGTCCCTTTTCACGCGACGTGTCACAATTATTTCCACTGATTCTGAAAAATGAGTTAATGGCTCTTAACTATCCAAAAAAATCAAAAAAGAAAATATAACAATCAAAGGCTTAATGAAAGAGCAATACTATGTGACCGATTATATTCGATGGCCAGACTTATTATGATGGATACATGTTATAAACTGAAACCAACTTTTAATCGGTCACTGCATGTTTCTCTTTTTTCGAAATATGTACAAGAAAAGAATTGATAAGAATATTACTTTCATGCAAAAACACATCAATTTCAAAAGTTTGGGTCAAGCAATGTATAAAGAAAGATCGTCAGAAGGGTTGTGGCAAAAAAGACAACAGCCCTATCTTGAAAAGGTCACAAAACTCGAAAAATTGAGGGAGTTTTAAAAAGTTCATTCGAAGAAATAACTTATGTTTTTGACAAATCACTTTCCAATCGGTGTCCTATAGGTATCTGAATACAAATTAGTACAGAAAACGTTATTCAGGCTTTTCATTGGCGTAAATGAGGTGAATTTGTCAAATATAACTCACACATCAATGTTTCGAAATGAGAGGTACCCATGTTTTTATGCAAGTTGAATTATTTTCCGCGATATTTTTTAATGAATATTGGTTTTGCTTACTACAAAATGGACGGTCTTTCAGAACTCAACAAACACTTGTATCTGTAACATTATTAAGTAATACTTTCCGTGCTTTATATAAGTGACCAATTAGAATTTGGTTTAAAATGTTCAATTATCATACTAATTAATTAATCATTGTCGATTTTAGGATTCAGATCCGGGTACTGCTAGTTCGCTTATCAACGATAACTGTGTGGGTAATTGTTCTAATCAGGGATCGTGCTCAAATGGTAAGTCATAACCGCTCTTCAGGATTTATCTAAGAAAATGAATATATTATAATTCTGTTACGATATTTCAAGCAAAATAAGTCCCTGTGTTTGGGGCAGTTTTCGTCTTGTATGCACAAACCACTAAATGTTATCATCATGCTGCTTACTATCTTTTTATGTAGGTTTTTTCTAAAGTAACATCGCTCTAAAATGAGAATTGATAGCTCACGCCCAAAAATTAAAATCATTATACATTTTGTTTACAATTTTTCACTATCAAATTATGAAACAAAGGGATTAGTAGCCACATGTAGACAAATTTATTGAACAATACTGCCTCAGTAGAACGCTCTCTGTTATAACGCTGTTTTTCCATATTCCCAAAAGTCCCTTATTCAAACTGCCAATGATTGTCGAAAACATGTGCCCTAATAGGCCGACAACATGTCTCGGCCAACATGTTTCGGCGAACCTGAGCTCATGTTATGAAATTTCCTTTCTGTTTGAGGATAATTCTGGTTATTAAATATTTTACCCGCAGGTGCTTGTACTTGCGACTCCGGATACGGCGGTCCAGAGTGTACTCTGAATACTGGCACAGCGCCGACAGTTCATACGACCAATAATAATGGCTCTGTGGAGATAACTACAGGATTTACCTGCCTTGATATGACAACAGATGGCACAACTGACGAAGCCGTCTGTAAAATAGATGTTTATGTGGTGAGTTGGTTAGAAAGTATTACAAATAAGATTGACGATAATGATGATTATAAAAACAGTAGAATTGATATTGGTGATTATGACCACTATTTATCAAGTTCCCCTCTTTATAAACGAATAAACAACAAAAATATTTTTATTGAATCAATTCTACAGTTAAAAGACGGTAAGTTCATAGTATAAATTAATTCTTTGAGTTCGATCACATCGAAAGCTTAAGCTTATATAGTCGCTCTCGAACACTCAATCCTGATGTTTTCACGTCGTCCCCAAGAGAGAGCTGTGGGATTATACCCACTGCTACCCATTTCTTACAGCTGGGTGAAGTTAGGGATGGCTATTAAGTGTTTTGCTCATCAACACACCTCGGCGCAGTGGGACTCGAACCACGGACTTCAAGGTCATGACTCGAGTGCCTTCACCACAAGGTCACCGAGGCAGCCACAAACAGTTTTGTTTATTTACGTTTATTTACATTCGTTACCGTAACATATGCCCATATGAGCGACGCCCCCAGAAGACGGTTAATTGTTACGGAGGGATAGTGCAAGGATACATGACGAAAAACTGCTGAGACCCGCCATGGTTCTTTAGCGTGCCCAGTGTAAAGCACGAACTCACGTGACCTCGATTTAACATCTCGTTCGAAAAATAATTTGTTTGGGAATCGAACAAACGCGATCGACCTTCTATTGTTTTGAAGTTCGGCGCTCGACCGACGGAGCTAATCGGGCTGCTTAGTACTGCTCTGTTTTCACATTATTTCTTAATCATTTAAAAGAATTTGTATTTTTTTTTATATTTCACACCTTCGGAATATTCGCTGATTACCTGTTGCGGGTTTATTCCGTGTCTACATGTATATACAGAGCGCATAGCGAAGATCCTGGCCAGACAGTGCAGATGCACAGACTGGCCAGAGGCTTTGCTTTGCGCACATATGACAATTGTTGAAATGATACTCACATGTTCATTTTTATCTCATTTCTAGGGATTGGGTTCGACCTCAGACACGACTATCAGCTTCTCGCTATCCTACTCTGTCACCGTCTCAGCCATTGTGCTCTCCTACAACTCCATCCAATGTTGTTTGCCGAGTCGTCGTCGACGTTCTACAACCACGACCAACCAACAATACGGAATCTCTACCAGCAACAATGGCGTTATATTTTCAACGTCCGTCTACACCACGATCCTAGATTCCACGTGTCAGAATATAACCACCGTGAATAATTCAACTCTGATTATTTTGCTGGTAAGTTTGTAAGACCCGTCAAGCGAAAAAGAATCACTCGGGCATTTCGTTTAACGAGCATTTGAAAACGGAATCAGGAGAAAAGTCAGTTTTAGTATATCGAAATTGAATTGATAAGGAGAAAAAAAGTTGAACAAGAAGGAGCTATGCATGTACTGCGATTCATTTTCCATACTGTTTCTCGTTTAATGGTATCTCTCGATTATGAGAAAGGGTTTAAAATACATGCGGAAGTGTTAAAAATTGTTTCAAATTAGATTTCATTTACTTCGGTCATTTCAATCGAACCATTAGGAAGCTATCTATAGAACATGTATGCATATTTTATTAAAGGGGGGGAGTAATCAATATCGCTAATTTTGTTCATCCTGAACAAAACCTGCGATATAGGTTTACATCCCATTAAATTCACTCAAAACTCATTCAATTTCAATCCAAAACCATTACAAAATCATTCACCTTGTCAATTTCACGATGTTCTTAAATGTATTTGATTTAAATAGGAAAATTTTTGTTTACTATTGTTCTTGTGAAGACAGGGTCTGTGCTAATCATTGTAGCCCATATTGATTCATGAAAGAATGCATTAGGGGATTAATTAAGACTTTGTATTATTTCTGTTCACAGAGCGGTTACTGTTTTATAGACGGACAGTGTTTCACGGATGGGTCTGCCAACAGTGCTAGCTCCTGTCAATATTGTACAACGGCTTATAATGTGTTTAATTGGAATGGTAAGCTATTACCTAAATATTTCTAAGAGGTTACGGTTTTTATGAAATAACATAGTTAAACAGACGGGTCTGCTTACAGCGCACGTCCCTGCTGATAATGCACAACGTCTTATAGCGTGTTTAACTGAAATGGTAAGATAAAACCTACATACTTCTAAGAAAATAATGTTTTATAGATAAACAGTGTTACGCCGGTGTGTCTGCCATCAGCGCTAGCCCCTGTCAATATTGTATTACGTCTAATGATGTGTTAAGCTGGAATTACAAGATATAAGATACATATTTGTTTTAAGCAATTTCTCTATTTTTCGCATTATACAGTCTTGAGTATAAAACATCAAGCAAGAACAACACTGGGACTTTACCGGAAAAGTTCAAACAATATTTATTCAAATACAGTTAGTACCATCATGAAATTGATATGTCATCCGTCACGCGAAAAGGGACAATCTGGGAACTTCGCTTAATGTATTTTTGTAAAGGTGATTAGGACCAGCATACGTCAACCATTTCAAAAATTCTTTCTTGGGGCGGTAGGTTGATCATTCTAGATTCAGAAAATTAGTAAAGTACGAAAAGTCTCGTTCCTAGTCAGTCTGCGCAGTCCGCGCAGTCTGACTAGCGTCGACAATTTACGCAGTTCCAATATCGTCCCTTTTTGTGCGATGGGTCACATTATCCATTATTATAAATCATTCGCTCAGCGCTCTTTCATATTCGTCGAAGCACTCGCTCAAATCGCTCAAAAACACTTCGAAATCGTTCAAAACTACTTCGAAATCGTTCAAAACAGTTAACCACTTTTCAAAAATGTCCGCAATATTCTGGATGACCAAAAATATGGGCGTACCAGGGCGTGGCATTTTTTCACTACGAAATTTTTTCACGGCATCTCCTCCTTAAACGCTGGACAAATGTCAATGAAACTTTGCCAGACTGTTTCTTAGGTGACCCCTTTTAAAATTGTTCGCACAATTCTGATTGGCCTATAAATATGGGAGTGGAATTTTTCACTATGAAATCTTGAACGACACCTCCTTAACAACTGGTCCAATTTCAATGAAAATTTGCCAAAATGTTCCTTAGGAAACCCTTTTCGAAAAATTGTTTGCAAAATTTTGAATGGCCAATAAATATAGGCATGACAGGGTGTGGAACTACTCACTATTAAATCCTTGAACGACATTTCCTCCTGAACCACTGGGCAAATTTCAATGAAACTTTGTCAGAACGATAGTTGGGTGACCCTTACAACAATTGTATGCAAAATTCTAATTGGCCCATAAATGTGGGCGCGCCAAAGCGTTGCATTTTACAACGAAATCTTTGAACGGCATCTCCACCTTTACCACTAGGCCAATTTCAATGAAACTTTACCAGAATGATCTTTGGGTGACCCTTTTCAAAATTGTTTGCAATATTCTGATTTGCCTATAAATATGGGAGTGTCATTTTTCACTATGAAATCTTGAACGACACTTCATCTTACATAACTGGGCCAATTTCAATGACAGTTCGCCAGAATGATCCTTTGGTGACCCTTTTCAAAAGCTGTCCACGAAATTGTGATCGGTCAAAGGCAGGTTGTGACATGTTTCACTATGAACACTTTGACGAAACAACCCCTCCTAAATCACCAGGCCATTTCCATGAAACCACGAAACCATGAATCTTCCTAGGGTTTCACTGATTTCCCCATATGGGTATGGCAGGGCGGGACTTTCCCATTGACATATAAAATTCAGGTCAGCGGTTAAGGGTCATTCTGGTCCTCTTTTTTCATTAAAAACTTGCTTTTCAATTTTATTCCAAAATATTCCAAAACCGTTCACCAAGTCAATTTTTCGATGTTTTTAATTGTAGATGGTGAACATTCTCTTTTCTGTTCAGTAACCTTATCCTCCTATCAACTTCAGATACGTGTGTGTATCCCACAAAGAAGGATGATGACACCCTAGAGCCCTGGGCTATAGCCCTCATTACCTTGTCCTGTGTGGGCGTGGTGGTTATTGCAGCTGCGATCACGTACGCGGCCTTCTTGAAGAAAAAGTAAGTACCTTTCTATGATTTAGACACCTATGTGTACCAAGAACGACGACACCCTGGAGCCCTGAGACCAGTTTCATCGAAACATATAAGGCCCAGTTTTGTCTTACTGATGACTTTCGAAACAGTAACATCAACAATCACTTTACATAGGTATTGAAAGATTGGTGATATGAGAATTCTGTCCTAAAAATTTGGTAAGTCATCAGTAAGACTAAAATGCGTCTTACATGTTTTGGTGAAATAGGCCCCTGGGCTATAGCCCTCATTTTTGTGTCTTGTTTAGGCGTGGTTAATATTACATCTGCCATCACGTACGCGGCATTCTTAAAGAAAACAGTTAGTGAATATGCTATAGAATGCACCATGAAAAGTAATTACAAAAATATTGAATAGAATATTAGAAAATAACTGCACCAATGACATCTTTTAACGAAATCATTGTCTATGAATATATGATCTGGGCCCGAGGTTACAAAACTTTTCTCCGGCTCAATTCAAAATTTTCTCAAATTTAAATCCGATATTAAAGCCGTAATTCTGTTGTTGTTGTTTTTTTCTAATAATCATTTTTAGTATTAACATAAAAGTTAATATTAATAAGTTGTTATAAATAACAACTTATAACTATTATCTTTAATTTTCATACATTTATTTAAATTTAAAATTTGAGAAAATTCTCAGTTGAGACTGAGAAAAGTTTTATAACCTCAGGCCCTGATTTTGAAGAATAATTGTCGTACTTGATTAATGAATCAATATTAATGATAATACAGGGTTATTAAAATTAAAAAGAGCCTCTCAACGGCAATATTTTCGACAACAAGATGGCCATGATTGTCCTATATCGCTCAAATTAGTATGCGAGCTACAAGTTTCAAGTTTTGCGAGCCTTACTTTTTGACAATAATGGAATCAAACGACATAGGCGCTTTAACTTCAAATATAAAAGTGGAAGTTACTGTGATTATTTGATAAATCAATCAGGGACAGTGCCACAAATTTTGAAAATTGTATGTATGTAAAGTTAAGAATGAGAAATCTTTCAAAAGTCTTTATCCTATCACCTATTTGTTAAATGTTGCCCTACACCATAGGGCTATAGGGTTATAATTTCAAATTGGGATCAAACAATAGATGAATACTTAAGCAAAATAAAAAAGTGGGATATCTTAAGGATTGGAGAAGAGAAATTTTGGATAATATTATTGGAACAATCGGTAAAGGGGGGGGGGGCTATCTGTGAACTTAGAAATGTACCGAGTCATGTCAATACAGGCTTGAAAGGGAAGGGGGATGGTAGGAGGGGAGGGAGGGGGTCTCGAAAATTACACTCAGGTAGCCTCGGATGCTTCCAATTACATATACGTTCATAGTACGGAGTTACTTGATGGTCCATATTTCCGTGACCGATGTATATTTCTTTTTTCAGGGTGACGGTGCTTAACCGTGCGACACGATTCCGTACCGGCCCGTCACAGAGAATCACGCAAGTGAGTCCAGGGGAACAGAAGTATCGCGGTATTTGGCTGAGAGGCGACGCCGACGAGGAAAAGGCGTGGGCGTAGCGTCATGTAGGCGTTATCTTATCGTTTTTTATTGATATATTTTTTTTATTTTGAATTATAAAGGAAGTGGAAAAGCAATGCACAATTATGAAATAAGCCCGACATTGGGATTTCTCGTGTAACTTCGTAATCTTACGGAACCACAAGAATCGACCAGCGGAAACAATTGACGTAAAATAAACATCATAATGATACAAAAAAGGTAATATTCGGTGATCCCGACGTGTCACAAAGCCGTCCGGGGGGACTAAAATCAGTCAATCTTAAATCTTTGCATTACGCAATTTCAACCTTAAGAAAAATGGCTCCGTGCGTGACATTTCCAACAATTTCTCGTGTGCGCTAGGTAAAAACTTATATCAGCCCTTGCATTCGCAGTCTGATCAGTGTCTTTACACCGGTCCGGTCATAAGTACTGAATTACATCCCCAATCCAAGATCAATCTTTTGGTGCACTGGGTAGAAATGTCAAGGTACCTCAATGTATGTCCATCACGCACATGAATTTGTTTGAAATGGCACACACATGTTCGTTTAACATAATTGAGTTTTTTAAAGAAAACGAGGACAAAGCGATGACCAAGATATTGTTGCAAATGTTGTTATAATTAGCGGTTAATTTATTAATCTTTGAATTACAAGTTAGAACGAAATGTTGTCTGTTATACCCTTTGATCTGCCTTCTATTTTCTTGGCGTTTAATTGTGACCGTAGACCCTTCGAACTTAAATAATCCTCTTACATCGACAAATAACACCCCCGCACACACAAACACTGTTAGCCAATGTAAAAGTTTTAATTTTACATAAATTTGACCTTGTTTTTTGACCTTGGCCTTTACTGATGACATTAAGCTGGTTGGTACAAAAATATCTTGTTAGAAGCAATGCAAGTGTGAAATATGAACATTCTACCATTAACCATTCAAAGACATGGATTTTTTTAAAGTCTTTATGATGGAAATAATTGACCTTGGCAATATAAGCTGACTGGGGACGGTTAGTTAGTTATCTACTGAAAGGTCATGTCACATGTAATAAACATTTAAAATTTTAAGCCTATGTCACCTACCATTGCAAACTTAGGGCCAATATAAAAGTTTTAATTTTCCAAATAATGACCTTGAAAAATTACCTTGACTGGTGACCTTGGTCTTGGTACCAACTATTGTTGTACATCTAAAAAATGAAGACCATATCTCATGCCAATAAAAATACCAAGAGCACCGCCTACGGTTGCCAACGCTCGGTTGTTAAGTGGTGAAAAAACGGAGTAGAAAAAAGACCATTATTCGCATAAAATGCTTCTAGAGACCACTTTTTAACAGCTAGTGTCTTTACAAATTAAAAGTTAAAGCAAAATATGAAGTTTTTATGTCATAAATGAATGACTTTCACCAAATGACCTCGACCAATGACCTTGACATTTTTATGCATGTGACTATCTTGTCACAAGCAATGCACATGTGAAATTCCAAGGCTCTATGACTTACCAATCCAAAGGTACATCTAATATTAGTTTTGATTACAAAAATTTGACCTTGAATTGAACTTGGCCTTGACTGATGACCTTGAACCTGGTACTATCAAGAAGCCTTGTTCCATGCGATTATCATGTGAAATATGAAAGCCCTATCACTTATCATTGAAAGGTTATGGCAATTTTTTTTTTTTTTTCAAAAAATAGACATAGACAAATGACCCTGACCTTGCCAAATAACCTTGAACTTGGTACCAACAGAAAGGCCTTGTCCCAGGCAATCATTGTGTGAATTATGAAGGCCCTATCACTTACCTTTCAAAAATTGAGTCCAATCACAAATTTGACCATGAAAAATGACCTTGACCTTGATTGATGACCTTAAACTTGGTACAACAGAAAGGCTTTTTCACAGGCATTCATCATGTTAAATAGAAAGGACCTATCACCTACCATTAAAAAATAATGGCCAATGTTAAAAGTTCTTTTCACAATTTTGACCTTAAAAATGACCTTGACATTACTGGTGACCTTGAACCTGGTAGCAACAGAAAGGCCTTATCCCAGGCAAACATTATGTGAAATATGATGACCCTTTCACTTACCATTCAAAAGTTATCACAAAATGTCAAAATTTTCGCCCGACGCCGAAAAAACCACAACATTAAGGCTATCATTCGGAACATCGCTCGGACTTTTCCTTAAACTGGAATGTCATCGGACGTAAGTGTAGTAATTCTTGGTAATTGTTTCGGTAATTCGGCTTGTGGTGGTAGTTTGGTCATCAATATGCTTAAAAAAAAAACACAACCTTTTGTTAATGCTAAATCCGATCTTCTGTAGAAAACTTTTGGGCGCGTCCTAATTTGAGGACAAAACACAGTAAAACACTGCGTTTTGTTTGCAAATTGTAATGTGCCTTCTGTTATTCTTACGTTTATTTTGTTTTATGCAACGTCATCCTTAGCGGAATCGTTGAGGGTCGTGACGTCACATTATCTAACGTGCGATATGACACGCTTTCATGTCTGCGCCTTCATTATTCCCGAGGACTAACCCGTAGAATTGCCGAAGGTTCCCGAGTGCAAGACTAGAGCAAAACCTCGGGTTTTCTCCGAAAACGGACGAACTAATTAGGGCCAATTTAAAATATTTATGTTGAAAATTGTTTACCTTGACAGTATAACTGATCTCGAGTGATTACATTGGTTTTGTTATCTGCTAATAGGTCTTGACGCGAGTAATATACATTTGCAATATGAATGTTATATCATTTACCGTTACAAATTTATGGTCATTAGTTCGAATTCTTCATTTTCTAAATTTTGGCATTGAACATCTAAGATTTCAAGAAGAAAAACATTCTAACCACGTTTCGAGAGGTGTTTTTTAGCAAAACTGCGTCAAATGTTGTGGTCACAAAGTTTGTTCTCAACATTTAAGAGATAAGGAGACGTTTGAAAACCAATCTGCATAGCGGACTGGGAGAGATTCATTATAACAACAGTATTCCAAATTAATATTTTTACATTGCATAGTCTCTCATTTGAATAGTATTGATATAATTTGCTTATGAAACGTTCGCTTGGTGAAAAGTTTCGACTGAAGGATAAGATTGTTATCATTTGTTCTTCATCACTTCAAGAAAATGTGGATAATTGCACAGAATTTTCAAAAGCTTATGAATCAGTTCATATTTTTAGATCCGGTAAAGCGTATTCCCTTTGTATATGTGTTCAAATTAAAGCCAAATACGTAATCCACAGCAGCATTGGTTTATGAGGTATTGTTTGAAAAGATTTTCAGTTTTCAAAACTACCAAGGAATCAGCAACCAGAGGGCTTTTTCCCAATTCAATCTTATGCCATCCTCAAGTTAACACTTTATAGAAATGTGTTCAAAATTCAATAGTGTGAAGCATCTGTAAAAAAGGCAAATTTAATTTAAACCTTCTTAACATCTAATATGAAGATTTTAAAATCTAAAACTCGAACTTTTGACTTTTTTTTAGTTTATCATATATTGTAAACGAATTCGTTTTTTTTCTGTAAAAGATATAAATCTACAGCGCTAGTTATTCTTACACTGTTTCCGCCTAACAAAATGCACGATTTTGTTACATACCCATCCGCCTTACATACATCCGAGGTCTGTTGCAGTTTACGGAAATGGCCGAGTGATGTTCCGAATGAGTACACACCCTGTCTGACACTTGCCTCGAATCAATGGCTAGAAAATCGTAAACATATCTCGGCTAGGTAACATGTGGCGTGGAAAGAATTTCCTAGTAGTATCGGATAGAAAAATACCAGGAATTTTTGGTTAGGTGCTCTAATTTCAGCAATATAAAATTTGTTGATAGCAGTGTAAAACCCTTTTCAATAACCCAGGTGAATCTTTATCGGCTTTGAGTTGAAGAAAAGTATCACATTTATATGTATCTTATGCTTTTGAAAATATAAAACAGGTCAAGGTTAAAATCTGTGAAAAGATTTAAGATTATGTAACAGAAAGCTCATCCAAAACATTTAGACTTTAAGCTTCTGTATGTCGAATGAGGTGTTGTGACTTGTGATTCTTTCTTGCATTTGCTTATAAACAAAATATCAAATTAGCGTATTCTTGTAACATTTTTATACATTATACTCACTTTACCTCTAGTAGACTCTTTTAGGTGTGAAAATTGGGGGGAAATATCTTTTAATCATATAGTAAAGAAAACGCCCCCAGCTACATATATACTCTTCAAAATAAGTTCTGACATTGAATGCATACTTTAATTAAGACAAAATATATTCATATATTTTAAGTAAGTCAAAGAAAGTAGAGCCCAGGCTTCTTTCCATTATATGAAATCAGAATAAACGTTTACTGTTAAAAGATTTGAAATGGTGACGTTGATTAAGACCGTTACGTCGAAAGTGTCGCAGGTCCGAGCCCTTGAATCTTGCTCTACAATTTTCAATCCGCAGATTTTACGCCTTCAAGAGACTAAGAATGTCATTGAGTTTGCGGTAACGGTGTAAAAACTAAACCGTCGTTGCGGTATTCGCCGTGCTGGACGAACGTTGTTTTTACGTGTCAGGCTTATCTGGCTCTACATGTAAAGCAGTGAGTCGCTTAAAATAAGTGCTGTAGATAGTTTGTCCCGAAACACCAAAGTCATTTCCACGGCTTGTGAGTCCTGCTTTAAAGCGACCTTTAGCAATATGACGTTGTTCCTTCTTATATTTTTGCTTTTACATCTTGCTTTTTGCTAATTTTCTGAAATAAGAGCGATCAATCTACCTTTCTGTGACAGAACATTCTGTACTAGAATCTCTTAATTCATAATGCTGACATACGTGTACGAGAAAGGGACAGTATTTAGTTCATCTATCGTATGTTTTAGACACTATAACCAGGTTTTGACCCTAAAAAATCTGTAAATACCATATGCTGATCCCTAAATTTTCTGCCGGGAAAATCAATTTGACCCCTAAATTATTTCAGTAATGCATGTTCATTCTTTAATCTAAAAATGTGAAAATACTAGAATTATAAGCCTCCCTGGTGTCCTTTAAGGAGATTCCTCATTTCAAAAGAATTTAATCAGCATTTTCTAGAAATATTCATAGATAATTCGATTATTGTATTGATTTTATCCCTTCAACAGCACAGGCTATTTTAAACGTTTTTATGTCCTACATGTATATATAATATATTATTATATATACATGTAAGACATACAAGAGGACCATGATTGTCCTAGATCGCTCACCTGAGTCTTTTTGACCCCTAGGACGTCACATCAATCAAATAGGCAGATGTCATAAAGAAGATAATATAAAACCAAGTTTCATGAAGCTTGGACCAAGAAAATGGCTGGCCTCTAGAGTGTAACATGATCATAATAATAATCATTAAGAACCCTTTTCCCTGGATATGGCATGGATCCATCCCATTTTCAATGTGGTTCATCCTTGTGACATGATCAACATTCTGACCAAGTTTCATGAAGATTGGGCCCTTTTTGTGGCCTCTTAAAATGTAAACAAGACAATTATCATTAAGGCCCCTTTTCCCTTGATATGGCATGGATCCTTCCCATTTTCGATAGGACCTGGCCTACATTCTGACCAAGTTTCATGAAGAAAGGACCATATTTGTGGCCTCTAGAGCGTAAACAAGAAAATTGCCAATAAGGCCCCTTTTCCCATGATATGGCATGGATCCTTCCCATTTTCAATAGGGTTCATCCTTGTGACCTGGCCTACGTTCTGACCAAGTTTCATGAAGATTGGACCATACTTGTGGCCTCTAGAGTGTAAACAAGAAAATTGTCAATAAGGCTCCCTTTCCCTTCATTTTGCATGGATGCTTCCCATTTTCAATAGGGTTCATCCTTGTGACCTGACCATCATTCTGACCAAGTTTCATGAAGATTGGATCAAATGTGTGGCCTCTAGAGTGTAAACAATTAAACTGTTGACGCTGGTCAACGAGCCACGCACGACAGACGACGGACATTCAATGATCACAAAAGCTCACCTTGAGCACAATGTGCTCAGGTGAGCTAAAAAAACACTAACAATGCCCTGTGCTCAACAGCTGTAGTATTATTGACCCCTTGAAATTCTAAGAAAGGAGGTCAATGGCTCAAAATCTTGAAAAGCTTGTCCAAGACAGGGTCACCCATCCATTTAAGTTGGATATGGTCTCAGGATGTTATTGCACTCTGGGTCTTAGTTAGTGATTTGATTGTTCCATTATGCAGATTTATCATGCAATGAAGCCTGTATTGACCTGATATCACCTGTCTGATAACATAACATGATATCAGGCAGTCTATTTTTAGGAGCAATTTGCATACACTTTCATCTAAATTTCTTTGATTTATAAGGGTTTATCATACTCAAACACTGAAAAATGATTGCATGATAAATGGGATAACATGTAAGTGTCTCAAAATATCAATGTTATCAGGTCTCAGCTGTGATAAATTATCTTGACTCGGCAAAGCCTCGTCATGATAAATTCTCCCAACCTTGACCAGATAACATTGTTATTTTTAGGCACTAACACATTATTCTCTATATCTGTCAGTATGCTCGGTTGAAATCAAATACAAAGGCAATAAATTATATACAACAAATTCTTTATGTCCAATTAAATCATAATCCACAAACTCATGCAAAACAATATCAATGAAAACAATTTTAAGACCTGCAAACATTTAAAAAAAACAATTTTCCTTAAAATAATGCTTTAAACATTTATAACCAAATGACTCTAATATGATCAATATTTTGACAACAACATTGAATGCAAATATTGATAGATATTCAATATTTTCATAAAATGATCTATTATATTGATAATTCCATAGATTGACAATATAATCTATCATTTTTCAGCAATATTGAAGATACATGACCATTATCATTGACAATAATTTTAATACGTTCATTTTGTGCATAATATGTTGAATCAATATTCAATATTAACCATACATAATCAATAATATTGTCAGTCGCAAGGACTCACAGTATTATTGATAATTAGTGAACAATACTGAAGATCTTTAACCAATATCATTGACAATAATTTTAATTCATTAAATATTGATCAATTTTTAATCTCTCCCAACATAATCAATAATATTTTTAGTCTTAAACATTGGCTATATCATTGATCTTTTATGGGATTTATTGTACATGACTAATATCATTGACAATAATTTTGCTTGACAATAATATTGGTTGTTAGTGAACAAAATAAAGAATAATTCTACATTATTGCCAATAAATTTATCATGCATTGCAAACTTAAAGCGTACTCAGAGGAGAGATTTCATGAAGCAATGGATATACCCACCAACAAAATCATGGATAATCCCACAAACAACTTTAAGACCAAAATCAACTTTATCAAATTATCAAGAACCAAGTTCAAGACAATTTCATTTTTTTTGTCTGTACCTTTGGATGCAGACAAGAATGTAAAATTGCATTTGACTTGAAAATGAAATATTTGTTTACGTAAAACACATTATTATTCTTTTCCTCTTTGTAGTTTCTATTCTATTTATTCTTCATTATTTTAAAAAGTTGATTTGCTTATCATGAATTAATTTCTCATATACTTTTTAATGAGTGGTCACATTTACAATTTTCATGGATGTGCTAAGTTTAATTTTTTCCTAATAAAGTACATAATTCTTTGCCAATATCCACATTAAGATGTGTTAATGAACTAGTGCAAAAACTGTTATAACCAGTATTCACTTTCATTAGTAATAAATACCACAAATTTGTACTTATTTAATTGGTCAAATAAACAAATTCAGAGTTTTACAGGTTCCCCCAATGTTCATAGATACAGTCAAGCAACCACGCCTATTAATCAACCAATTTAACCATGCGACCATTTCAAAATCCCCTGCCCTAAATCAAATTATCTTAAAAAGAGGATGTGATTTGTCTAAATTATCGTAACAAATCCTTTGTCGTAAAACCCAATAGAATCGTCTCATTGAGACAATTCTAATGAGTTTGTACAACATATGATTATTAGGAAATATTGAATAATATACATTTTCAATCAGAGCTATATTTCATATTTGTAATCAAATAGAGTATTAATTAACAATTCTCTTTAACGACCTTTTTTTTTGTAGTCCTGTATGTCACTTTATACAATTTTTACTGTATTTACAATAGCTTTACACTTATTCTCAAAGGACAACAAAGTTTTAGACTAATCAAAATTCAGAAGAGTTTTTGTTGTTTTTTTTTGTTTGGTGAAATTTAAAAAAAATGTCTTCAAAGGGCAAAAAAACATTATGGACAGTGAAGAAATAGTGTGTACAAAGCAATTTCTTTATTTTCAAAACATTTTCTTAAGCATTTTATCCATAATGTAGATAAGCCCATGTTGAACAAGTCCGGGGAGGAATTTTCCACCCCTTATTAATCAACCAAGAAAATGATTGATTGATTGAATGGAGTTTAACTCCACTTTCAACATTATTTCAGTCATATCGCGGCGGCTGGAGCACCTAACAATGGATTCCTGGTATTTCTATCACCAGTACAACCACCACATTCTTTCCTAGCCTCCAGCCGCTATCTCACATAGGTCTACGATTATCAACCCATTGGTGAGAGACAAATAGTCGGAAAGAATGAGTGCCGCCGTCGGGGATCGAACCCGCGAACTCTAGATTGACAGTCCGACGCTACCAACTGCGCTATGACGGCGGCACCAAGAAAATGAGGAAATCAATATATCAATTATTGGTCAGTAGGCAAGGAAATATCATAAATACAGCTTTGTTCAAGCTGTAGTTATGGTATTTTGCTTGCCTACTGAAGAATAGTATTAAAACATGTACATTTTTTGTCTTTGAATCCACATACATGTTTGAACAAATCTATAAGTAGGAAGTTTTGAGCCATTTAAAGTCGGTTCAGAATTTAAATGTAATTGAATACATGACTTTGTATCTTTAAAATTTTCATGGCGAATAGAAATCTTTGAAAAAATCAATAGAGGAAAAATCATAAGTCTGAAATGACTTATTACACTATTAGTGGGTTAGTACTTATTTTGAAAAATTTAACCTTAATTCTGCCTGGTTTAGAAAGAAATTCAGATGGCACAGACTAAGATCAAACTGACATATGCGCAGCCTAATCTTAGTCTTAACCATCAGCCAAATAAGGAATATTCCAGGTTCAACATGACAAGGTTTTAAATCAATTAAGCACACAACTCCAAGCACAATGTCTTCCTCATAAACATGTTAAGGAAAAAATATGATTTGTCTTACAATAGATTTGATATTAACAGTTTAACCATAATTCAATTCAATGCATGTTTCCCTTAATCAGTAGCAAGCAATTACCTGTTTGTATAGAGAATGGAACAGTAGTACTTCAATAAAACAAAAGGTGAACAACTATTATGACACTGTTGCAAATCTAACATGATAATCTCCCTTGAATTGGCACACCTTATGAAATGATTCATGACAGATATACATAATAACCATTACAAGAACATCCTGACTTAAGGCAAGTGGAACTAGAAAGCCATGAATGGCTTGAGTCGCTCCACAGGCTTGAAATTCTTGAAAAAGCAAATCTAAGGTTTGCCTAGATTTTAAGATATTTTGGGTTCTACTGATGTTGAAATGAATTTCAAAGTTTTCACTAAATAACATGTAGAGAAATGACCTCTGCCCATAAAAGACATATTTTTCATCCAATGACATTAATTTTTCGCTGCATGATAAAGGTTCACTCAAGGATCATTCCAGTGATATTTGGTTGATATCCATCCATTACATTCTGAGAAAATGGTTTTCAGAGTTTTCACAATATATCATATAGAGAAATGACCTCTGCCCATAAAATACATATTTTTCATCTAATGACATTTATTTTGGGTAGACTGATAAAAGGTTACCCAAGGATCATTCCAGTGATATTTGGTTGATATCCATCATTTACATTCTGAGAAAACTATTTTCAAAGTTTCCACTATATAACATATAGAGAAATGACCTCTGCCCATAAAATGCATATTTTTCATCCAATCACAATAATTTTTGGTATACTGATAAAGGGTCACCCAAGGATCATTCATGTAAAATTCAATTGGTATCCATCAATTAGAATCTGAGAAAACCCACTTTTTACCATATTTAGAAATTAGCCACGCCCATTAAATCCATGTTTTTCATTGGATCAAAATTTCTTGAACAATTTTGAAAGAGGGTCACCCAAGGATCATTCCTGTGAAGTTTGGTTGAAGTTCATCCAGTAGTTTCTGAGAAGAAGATTTTTAAAGAAAAAGTTTACGACCGGACGCACGCACGGACAGACGACCGCACAATGGACACAACGCCATGACAATAGCCCCAGTGGCTTTCACCCAGTGGAGCTTACAAAAACTATATTTTAACCCTTATCATGCCTATTCCACAGTGTTCCTTCATTAGCTCGAGGTAAAGACAAGGTCAGCTTGCACATATGTGCAGTCTGTTCTTAGTCTTTACCATCTGATTTTTGTTTATAAACCACAATAGTTGAAAAAAATATTTTCAAAATAAAGACCTTGTCACTTTTAGAGCACAGTGCTTTCAGCATTTTGATTTAAATTCGAGAAAAGTTAGACATGATGAGGGTTAATATCAGTAAATAAGATCTAGAAAACAAATCAATATCAATTTATATCCTTTACAATTGGCAATAATGTTGAGTCGATATATCAACCCTTGAATCCAGGATGACGAAACGGTACAAACTGTTTGCAAATTATATCCTGTATTACATGTGGACTTGTGTGCAAAGCCAGGTATAATTTCAAAACGGTTTTAAGTTTTATCATCCTGAAGGCAGGTTGGTTTTTATTCATTATCATCCAAAGATTGTCGATTGAATAGACAAAAACTAGTTTTGGCAATGAAATTGACATTGCTTGCAGCCTATTTAAGATTATGAGCTCAAAAAAGATATTGACTCAAAAAATTTGTAACCATTAACAAAGCAGGAGTGTCTTAACCCAAGGCTTGTTTAAATCCTTAAACTAGGGTTTTGACTCCCAAAAAATCCAATTCAAAAATTTCCTGCAGGGGTTATTTTGACCCAACCAAATTTCCATTGGTGCAATCTATGCAATATAAAAGATTATACATATAAAAGTAAACAATTAATTAATATATTTTACATAAATCAATTGTTTTCTTCATACTATTTCAATAAATTAAAATAAATGAAACAACACAAAAAACATTGTTTGTGTTGTTTCAGTTATATAGTTTACTTTAAAGACTGAGAAGATTTAATGTTTTGCTCTTTTGACCCCTTCAAAACCAATTTTGGCCCCAAAACTTTTTTGGTCAAGAGGTCAACAACTCCTAAATTTGAAAAGGTTGCACAAGCCCTGCTTAACCCTTGTCAGGCTGAATAATAACCTTTACGGACTTAAATTCAAATAAAAGTGCTGGAGAGTTCTGGATGGACCAAATCTGGATAGACTAAAAGCGAGTCAATGATTATTTCCAAAATACAATTTATAACCTTTTCTAGTTTAAAAAAAGAAATCGGGGGGTAAAGACTAAGATAGGCTGCACATGTATCAGGCTGATCTTTGTCTAAACCTACTGCCTAAGCAGGAAATTCCGGGCTCAGCATGACAAGGGTCAACAATTATCCTTCTAAATCTAAATTTTATTTGAAACAAATTGCCTATTTTGAGATATCTTTTCCATTTAAATTTTTTTTAAGCAAATTCCGATTCAAGATATTTTAACCATTTTAACTTTGTTTTGAAGCAGAATGCCAATTTGAGACAGATTTAAAAATTAGTCTGGTTCAAGGTTTCCCTACTATCAATTATAGTAGAAAGCAGGCATGATAAGCTGAGATTAGACTGCAATTCTGTGCAGGCTGATCTTAGTCTAAACTGTCTGCCAAAGCTTTATTATTAAAAACATAAGCGGTGGCAACACTATCTGCCAAAGAGTTTGTGAACAAGAACAGGTAAATAGCATGAAAATGGTAGAGAAATTTTATTTGTTTGAGTGGAGTTTTACGCCATTTTTAACATTATTTCAATCATATTGCTGCGGCTGGGGCATGGTACCTAACAATGGATTCCTGGTATTTCTCACACTAGTACTACCATCATAACCTCTCCTAGCCTCCAGCTGCTATCCCACTTAGGTCTATGATTATCAACCCATTAGTAGTAGACAAATAAATGAAAAGGATGAGTGCCGCTGTCGGGGATTGAACCTGGCACCTCTAGATTGACAGTCTGATGCACTACAAGAATGATTAATAAAACATTTCCTCATTTTGTGATTAAAACCTTGAAACTACAGCTTATTGCCCAATGATGATGTACATGAACCTCTCTTAGGTACAGAATTGCTCAAAAAGTCAACACAAACCTATCACCAGTACCTATACATTAATTGATGGCTCAGCGTGAAACATTTTGTATCTGCCTATAAATATATAGGCAGTTATAACTGTTTAACACAGAACCATCAATTTATTGAAATATCAATCCCAGACTTGTTAATATGATTCATAAATTCATGGATAAGTAATGAATTAATGCTGATCCCTATATTGAAGTAAGCAGGGATCGTATCAGTAATTGATATTGAGGAGTCATTGACTCCTGGCCTAAGAAATTCTGGGGGTCATTACTGATTTTAATGGGGTCAAAACTATAGAAAAGACAAATCATAGGTAGAATTTTGCACATTTAAAGAGTCATTAATTGTTTCTTGTAATAATATGAACTAAGTAATTAATTTGTAAAACTTTAGTTTGTAGAATTTGAAAATGCAAGTATAGAACCATGTTTTGACCCTTGGTAATTTTTCTCAAGGGGGTCATTTTGGAGAAATTTCTAGGGGTCAAATGAAGATATTTCCAGATCTTTAGGGGTCAAAACCCTTGTTTATGGGTCAAACACAAGCCCTGAATTAAGTATTTAATTTTCAACTAAAACAACTGTCACAATGGCCTGTAGTTAAGGACGATTTCGGGAGTTCGATCTTGCGCAACGTCTTTGCGCATCGAACTCTTCAAAAAGGAGTTAGCGCTCAAAACTTGCACTTATCTCGGACGTAACGAAAACACACAAAAAAACCCCCTCTGTTTTTCATATTTCGCGGAAAATGCTTTCATGAAGACGATTAACAAATCCTATCACTAAAAATAATTATATAAATTATCGCAGCCATGTTATTGTATGGAATAAAGGATATGACGTCAGCGTCGTTTTTGTAGGTATTTGTGACGTTAACGTTCCCGCGCATAAGCAGACACCAAACAACGTTATTAGTCGTCAATCCGATAGCTACACGTAACCGTCACATTTCATTTTGACGGGGTTAATTTTTGAAAGTTGATCTTGATAAACGATCCTGTCGTTGTCAAATGATCTTGTCAAATTTTTAATTTCCAATGTTTGGATTAATTTTTTTACAAACCTTGGTGTATTTGAAATTTATTTGGGGATGGGGGTGTGAGAGAGAGAGAGGTTGGTAGATGACCTTGATCTCAGCATATGACTTCGATCAAGGAATTTGATGATGCTTATTGACAAGATTAGTTATTATTCCATATGTGAGTATTCTATTTTCAATAGGCTTGAATATTTTTGAAATTAATAGATTTTTGCGTGATTTATGTAACGTTGGCCTTGATATATGACCTTGACATTTCATATGGTTTGATTTTGGGATTTGTTTACGCAAAACAAAGAGATACCCTATTTGTTGAGGAATTCAACTTCATGATCGATCAATTTAAGAAGAATTGAATATCATTGATTTTGTTCATAAAATTTGCACGAGAAAAAGAATCAGGAGTGATTCGTTAGCGTCAAACCTGGTTGACCTAGAATTTTGCATTTTTTCTAAAAAATTAGCACGGTGACCATACCTTTTTAATATCGAGATCACACGAGCATATAATTATCTACAAAATATAGAAAAAATAACATTTTCTATCTCAGGGTTTTTGAGAAATTTGATCAAAAGTAATAAATTTTGAAAAAATTCTCGTTAATTTTCGATATTCCCGGTTTTTACGAAATGGAGAAAAATACCTAAAAAATCCCTATGTTTCCTTTCAATCGATAATTGTATATTATATTCAGTGCAAATAATTTCTTATCTATGATATCAAAATAAAATTGATATGAGTTGTTTGATAAGATTTGCTTGTGTTATGGTTGTATGCCATTACAAAGAAATGAAAATCGGGGAAAAAATAGGACAAAAATTTCCTCGATACCTATGACATTCTATGACGTTTTACGAAAAATCTGATTCGGTGACTCCCTTTTTTCTTTCCATTTTTGCAATCGGCATACTTTTATCTACAAAATATGAAAAAATAAGAAAATTCTATCTCAGAAAATTAATTCTAGCAATCGTCCTTAAGTCCTCCAACTTAATGACACAGTTATCAATCTTCCAGTCCAACTTGAGATAGAGTTATCTGTCTTGAGTCAATTATTCAGAATCATCCATTTCTGAGTCATCGTAATCACTGTTCTCTTGTTCAACAACTTCGACTGATTCATTGTACAACTCTCGTCGCAGCTCAACCACACGGGATGCCTGAAATTGGACAAACAAAAGTTATAAACCCTTGCCATGCTGTTCAAGACATATTCCCTTTGTACACAATGCCTTGGAAGACAGAATAGACTAAGATCAGCCCATCTGTATGTCAGGTGTGCAGTCTGATATTAGCTTACACTGCCCACAACAGGCAAAAAAATCTGGAATGCCGTCGGGAGTCAGGACTGAACAACATTAAGATTATTGAAATAATTCAAATTTTGACCTCAACTTTCAAGTAGATGCATAATTCATACTTTAAGCACTTGCTATTGATAAATTAAACTGTCACTACTGTTGACATGTACCACAAAGCTCAAAACTCAGTCCAGAGAAGGCCCTGCCGCCAACCAGGGCTTTACTCTACCAGGGCCTTTTCCCAGCATAAGTGCTCTTCATGCATGATGTGTTCACAAACTGTTGACAAATTTAGAAATATATACAAGTTCAAGTGAAATAATATGTGCAATATTGATTTTTCCAGACAGACGAACAGACTTGCCCTCCATCTTATCAATGCTGCAGCATAAATTGTACCCTACCAAAAAACAGTTTAAAAAAATCTTTAGGCACTTCAGTACGGTAGTAGTGTTAGGCATACCACATATAAACAAAACATTTTATACACAACATATAAATAACTAGAAAGCCATGAATGGCTGGAGTCGCTACACAGGCTTGAAATTCTTGTAAATAGCAAATCAAAGTATAGTTTGGGTTCTACTGACGTTTAAAATGATTATCAAAGTTTCCACTATATAACATATAGAGAAATGACATACGCCCATAAAAAAAATAATTTTTCATCCAATGACAATAATTTTTGGCTGCATGATAATGGGTCACCCAAGGATCATACCAATGAACTTTGATTGATATCAATTAATTACATTCCGAGAAAAAAGGATTTTCAAAGTTTACACTAAATAACATATAGAGGAATGACCTCCGCCCATAAAATACATATTTTTCATCCGTCCAAAATAATTTTTGGTAGACTGATAAAGGTCACTCAAGGATCATTCCAGTGAAATCTGATTAATACCCATCAGTTACATTCTGAGAAAATGATATTGAAAGTTTCTACTATAAAACATATAGAGAATTGACCTCTGCCAATAAAATATGTGTTTTTCATCCGATCACAATAATTTTTGGTAGACTGATAAAGGGTCACCCAAGGATCATTCATGTAAAATTTAGTTGATATCTATCAGTTAAATTCTGAGAAAATGATTTTCAAAGTTTCCACTATATAACATATAGAAAAATGACCTCCGCCCATAAAATATTTTTCATCCAATCACTATAATTTTTGGTGGACTGTTTAAGGGTCACTCAAATATCATTCATGAAAAATTTGGTTGATATCTATTAATTAGATTCTGAGAAAATGATTATCAAAGTTTCCACTAAATAAAAACATATATAGAGAAATGACCACCGCCCATAAAATACATATTTTTCATCCAATCACAATAATTTTTGGTGGACTGATAAAGGGTCACCTAAGGATAATTCATGTAAAATTTAATTGGTATCCATAATTTAGAATCTGAGAAAAGTCATTTTTTACCATATTTGGAAATTAGCCACGCCCATTAAATCCATGTTTTTCATTGGATCAAAATTTCTTGAACAACTTTGAAAGAGGGTCACCCAAGGATCATTCCTGTGAATTTTGGTTGAAATTCATCCAGTAGATTCTGAGAAGAAGATTTTCAAACAAAAAGTTTACGACCGGATGCACGGACGGATGCACAATGGACACAACGCCATGACAATAGCCCCAGTGGCCTTCGGCCAGTGGAGCTAAAAATTGAAAAGATAGGAAGAAGAGCTACCAAACTACTGCCTGACATCAAAGATAAAAGTTACGCAGAAAGACTAAAAAGTTTGGGACTTCCATCACTGGAGTACAGAAGATTACAGGCGGATATGATACAACCTTTCAAATCTGTAAATAGTTTCAAGTGTTTCTTTTAAACAAAATATGGAAATATAATCCTGTTAACTTTTATCATGAGTGTTTAAAGGGGGGGGGGGGGGCGGAGCAATCAAACACCAAACAAAAGGATTTTTAATAAGAGGTGACAGTCTACAAATGATCTCAAGGAACATGTAAACAGGTTCAGTCACAGGAAAATGTCCTGCTAATTTTTGGTGGACGTTTACGTTCACCAGTGTTAATACCACGTTTGAACAATCCTGTCAGATGTTAATAGGTTTTCAAAACAGTAGTATCCATTAAGATTCAATTTACTCTTTTTCAAGAATTGTATCCGTCTGACAACTATGCATTTCAAAAATGGTATGAAACAAGAAGTCTACATAACTTGTTGCAACCTCAAAGACATCTTTTCAGTGTGAAATCATATGCAGTTCTCAGATCAGGTGAACATTTAGCTTGCGTAGAACTACTTTTCTGACAGAGTGAGTAATTTGCCCCTTGTTTCCCTATGGTTCTTTGGAGATCACTCATGAAAACTTGGTGTATGGAATTACTTGAATGGTAACCTTCCCCTGACACTATGAATGCATATAAAGCAAGGGCCAATTAATGGAAAATTCGGAATACACATGAATACGATTACAGCCCGAGCAGGTAAACTAAAGCATCCAGGTCATGCGATAAAGGTTTATGCAAAGGGGTTTTACCTTACTTTTCAACACACGAAAGCCAATCTCGAGACGAGTGTCTGCAATTTTTTACGCGTTTATATAAACACTTACCCTTTCTTTCTTTGGGAATGAAAATTGGGTAACAATCAATTATTATCCTTTTAAAGAACTTTTATCACCACTGGCCGAAGGCCACTGGGGCTATTGTCATGGCGTTGTGTCTGTCGTCCGTTCCTGCGTCAAGTTGTAAACTTTTTCTTAAAAATCTTCTCCTCAGAAACTACTGGATGAATTTCAACCAAACTTCACAGGAATGATCCTAGGGTAACCCTCTTTCAAAGTTGTTTAAGAAATTTAGATCCAATGACAAACATGGATTAAATGGGTGTGGCTTATTTCCAAATATGGTTAAAAGTGGGTTTTCTCAGATTCTAATTGATGCAAACCAATCAAATTTTACATGAATGATCCTTGAGTTGCCTTTTAACAGTCTATTAAAAATCATTGTGTTCGGTTGAAAAATACATTTTATGGGCGGAGGTCATTTTTCTATATGTTATAGAGACCAAACTTTGAAAATCATTTTCTCAGAATGTAACTGATGGTTTTCAACCAAATTTCACTGGAATGATACTTCAGTGATCCTTTATCAGGCTATCAGAAATAATTATGATCGGAAGAAAAATATATATTTTAATGGGCGGAGTTCATTTCTCTATATGTTATTTAGTGGAAACTTTGAAAATCATTTTCTCAGAATGTAACAGTTTTACTGATTGTTTTCAACCAAATTTCACTTGAATGATCTTTTTTAGTAACCCTTTATGAGTCTACCAAAAATTATTGTGATCGTATGAAAAATATGTATTTTATGGGCAGAGGTAATCTTTATGTTATTTTGTGTAAACTTTGAAAACCATCTTCTCAGAATGTTATGGATAGATATCAATCAAGCTTCATTGGTATGATTCATTGGCGACCACTTTATCATGTAGCCAAAAATTATTGTCATTGTATGAAATATATGTTTTTTATAAGCGGAGGTCTTTTCACTTTATGTTATATTGTGGAAACTTTGAAAATCAGTGCTCCAGCTAGGCTCTTTCAGAAGGGCGCCCCGCCCTGCCCTGCCCTGCCGGCCAAAATCGGCGCCCTGCCCTTTTTTCCATCGCCCTGTCCTAAACTAATCCCTAAAATGTAGCTCTACATGTCAAATCAGCGATTATCTAAATTTAATACCTTTTCTCGATCGATTTGCAAACTTTGACATGATCCCCGATGCGTATAATCAACCCGCGAAGGCCATAACTAATTACAACCAGTAGAGAAGAAGGACGGGACTTAAATTGGCAAGTCAACCAATCACAATGCGGGAATCTTTATCGAGGAAGCAGTATCCATTAATCTGTGGATGGAAATTAGTGCATGCCCGTAAAGTCAAAAACAAACAGCGATTATCGAGTAAATACTTATAATAAGCTAATAACAGGGTTAAAAGGGGGGGGTAATGATCAACCTTTACACCCTTCGTAACGAATAATTAAGAGTTGTTGAAGGTCTCCAAAGCATATATTTCAATCCCCAAAACCCGTTGTTTTGCCCCATCCGTAACGTGTTTTTTTTTGTGTGTGCATGTGTTCGAAAATTTCTTCAATTTGTCATCTTCAATAAACTTAATTTGAAAAATAAGGACATGCAAGAGCATCACACATATTGAAAGGATTAAAATAAAGACAGAAGACTAAGGTTTAATACTGTTGACTGAGTTAGCAAAAATGAACTTTCTGGACTGCATGTCCAGTAATTCTAATGAATAAATGCAAGTTTGCTTGAGCATGTCTCATTAAAAAAAATATTAAAGAAAAAATAAATCAATTAAATTAAAAGAAAATTAAAAAAAAAATAAAAAAAATAAATAGATAAACAAGATGTGTTTGTTAAACACGAATGCCCCCGTAACAGCATTTTTTTCAAAGTTTGACCTTGACAGATGACCTTGACCTTGTCACATGACCTTGACTTTGGTACCAGCGGATGCGGATCATTGAGAACTATCATCATGCCAAATATTAGCTTTGTATCTTGAATAGGCTTGAAGATATTGGCAAGGTTAAGTTTTCGGGTTAAGTTTTTGGACAGACGGACGGACAGACAGACAGACAGGCGGCCAGACAGACAGACAGACGGACATGAGTAAAACAATATGCCCCCGATCTCTCGATACCGGAGCATAAAAATGAAAAAAAAGAAAGAAAAAAAGACTGTTGCAGGGGAATATCTGCAATATTTCCATCTAATATTTCTACTGCTACCTGCCTGATGAGACCCATGGAGGAGTTGACACAGTCACCCTTTTTTAATACCAAAACCCTTTTTTAAACTCACCTGAGCCCCTTGAAAATAAAATTATCTTGGGGGAGACCCCCAAAACCCCCCTTGACGGAGGGGGACACCCCCTCCCCCTCCTCCCCGCATCGCGACTCGCAAGTGCCCTTTCAGGGCACTGTGCACCCTGCCCTTTTGGAAACCTAGCTTGAGTACTGAAAATCATTTTCAACATCAGAAGAATCCAAAATATCTAAAAATCTAGTCAAAACTTTGATTTGCTATTACAAGAATTTCAAGCCTGTGGAGCTACTCAAGCCATTCATGGCTTTCTAGTTTAAGCAGATAACACCATAATTTTGATAATGAGATAACGGAGATTTGATTAGCATTACAAAATAAGAATAATAACCCAGAATATCTAATTGTCATATCTTTCCTTTCATACCAAATGGATTGGACAATCACTGTTTAAACTACACCGGTAATGATGCTGGAAGTTATCAGAATCTTGTAATTACAGGACTTTTGTTGACGATCGACGATATATGTTTAGAAAAGTATATCTGAAGCAAGATGCGAACTTGGGTCAGGTCATTTTCCTTTTATCATAATTTTACATGTAAAATTTCCCTTCTCTCCACAAATGGATGAATCACTCTAGTATGCCACCATCAGTACTTTCAGTGCTTTGATTTTTAAAACATATTTGATAATATAGACAAGAGGTCGAACTACATTTTATAGCAAACATCACCCGGCACGAATTGAGAGTCGATTTCTAAGTCAGTTATTACCCAATCTGAATGCACAATACCCAGCACAAGTTTTTACCCAATCTGAATGCATCATTTCATAGCTAAATGGTTAAGCTACCATCATATACTTGATTTAATGAAAGAACGCACTTCATTTGCAAAAGCCTTACTAAAATGTCATGAGATTTAATGTCAATTTGAAATTTTTGCATCTCGAACAAAATATTACCGGGGCAAATGTTCATACAGACATCACAACCGATGGTATTTACTCCAGATTCAGGGAGAGTTTTATTTATTTACCATGTAAACTTAAAGCTATTTAACTAACTATAACAACATTGGTACGCATTGACAGAACAGTTTTATTCTAGATGCCACTGCAGTGTTCCCAAAAACCCCGAAATGGGCGTGATTTACCCCTGAATAGAAGCTTGTACTCCCAATTTTTGCAACCAGCCTTCTTTGTGTTATATAAAGGGGGTACAGGCATAATGTAAAATACCCAGATTGAAAAAGCAGTGGGAACACTGCACTGAAAATATTTCTAATTCGCCATAACATTACATGGAACCGTGAATCCTAAGGATCAATGTGATTCGTTACAATCCTTTAAACTAGAAAGCCATGAATGGCTTGAGTCGCTCCACAGGCTTGAGATTCTTGTAAAAGCAAATACATGTTTTGACTAGATTTTTAGATACTTGGGGTTCTACTGATGTTGAAAATGATTTTCAAAGTTTCAACTACATGTATATAACAGATAGAGAAATGACCTCCGCTATTAAAAGACATATTTTTCATCAAATCAAAATATTTTTTGGCTGCATGATAATGGGTCGCCTAAAGATCATACCAAAAATGTTTGATTGATATCCATCAGTTACATTCTTAGAAAATGATTTTTAAATTTTCCACTATATAACATATACAGAAATGACCTCTGCTCATAAAATGCATATTTTTCATCCAATCAAAATAATTTTTGGTACACTGATAAAGGGTCACTCAAGGATCATTCCAGTGAAATTTGGTTGATATCCAAACATTAGATTCTGAGAAAATGATTTTCAGAGTTTCCACTAAATAACATATTGAGAAATGACCTCCGCCCATAAAATGCATTTTTTTCATCCAATCAAAATAATATTTGGTACACTGATAAAGGGTCACTCAAGGATCATTCCAGTGAAATTTGGTTGATATCCAAACATTAGATTCTTAGAAAATGATTTTTAAATTTTCCACTATATAACATATACAGAAATGACCTCTGCTCATAAAATGCATATTTTTCATCCAATCAAAATAATTTTTGGTACACTGATAAAGGGTCACTCAAGGATCATTCCAGTGAAATTTGGTTGATATCCAAACATTAGATTCTGAGAAAATGATTTTCAGAGTTTCCACTATATAACATAGAGAAATGACCTCCGCCCATAAAATGCATATTTTTCATCTAATCACAATGATTTATTGTAGACTGATAAAGGGTCACTCAAGGATCATTCCAATGAAATTTGGTTGATATCCATCAGTTTCATTCTGAGAAAATGATTTTCAAAGTTTCCACTATATAACATATAGAGAAATGACCTCCGCCCATAAAATGCATATTTTCCATCCGATCACAATAATTTTTTGTAGACTGATAAAGGGTCACCCAAGGATCAATCATGTAAAATTTAATTGGTATCCATCGATTAGAATATGAGAAAACCCACTTTTTACCATATTTGGAAATTAGCCACGCCCATTAAATCCATGTTTTTCATTGGATTGAAATTTCTTGAACAACTTTGAAAGAGGGTCACCCAAGGATCATTCATGTGAAGTTTGGTTGAAATCAATCCAGTAGTTTCTGAGGAGAAGATTTTTAAAGAAAAGTTTACGACCGGACGCACGCACGCACGGACGGACGCACGACGGACACAACGCCATGACAATAGCCCCAGTGGCTTTCAGCCAGTGGAGCTAAAAAACCGATAACTCTGCTCGCTGAATAATCCATTATAAACAAAATTTGCGAAATCAATATGTAAAGTATGGGCAAGTTTTAATATATTAATTTTCTTTTATCAGATTTATAATTTTCTATTTACTTTTTTTCATTTTAACAATTTTGAATATTTATTTGAAATGGTGGACCCCTGCTTCGGTAAAAAATATTTTGACGATGCGGGAAACCATCTTCACTGATTTAAGGTAGCCAATGAAATCTTTCATCACAGAAGAGAGACGGACATGTTCGGACTGTATTTATTACTTTATCTAAACACTGGCGATAAAAATAACATAAAAAGTAAAATCAATTTTTTAATTGATTATCAGTATATAATAACAACCTGAAACTGGAGTAAATACCAATGATTGTGGCGTCTGTATGAACGTTTATCCCTGTAACATCTTGTGAAGACATTTGTCCAAGTTGCGAAATTGACGTCGAATCGCACATTTTAGTTTGGCTTTCACAAATGAGGTGTGTTTGGTCATTAAATTAAGAACTAGGTGGTAGCATATCCATTTAGCTATGAAATGATGTATTGTGCATTCAGATTGGGTAAACACTGACTTAGAAATTGACTCTCGATTCGTGCTGTGTGATGTTCCCTCCAAAATGGAGTTCGACCCCTTGTCTATATTATCATATATGTTTTAAAAAATTCAGTGGGATATTTCCCTGTTGGTTCAGTACCACCAAAATTTTTTAGCTTAAAAATTATTTTTAATACTTGGACCATGTTATGATTTTTTTTTTTTTTTTTAATTTAAAATAATATGCTTTAACTCTACAGAACAAATCATCTGCGGACCAACAAACTGGAATCTAGCCAATCTACCCACAGTTTTACACACCTTTTTATTAGCATATTCGTAATACATGTTCCTTAACCCTTCAACCACTGCTAGCCGAAGTCTGAGTTTATATCTAAAAACCCTGTGATTGTTTTTCTTGGCACAATTATATCTTTTGTGTATACTCTCCATTTTTCTGTTCAACAAGTTTATTTGATTACACGCTTTTCTGAATCTAACTTCAGTTTGTGTGAGTTCTTTTTTCATGTCGGTCACCGTCTCCGTTTTCGACGCCGTTTGCGCAGCGCTTGATCGAGTTACCCTTCTCTCACTTCGTCTGGTCGCCATGCTTATCAATTATCCTCAAAACGGTAAAATAAATCACAAATGTTTCCGTTAGCAATTATCCTGTGATTGAAAAGGGGAACAATACGTTATAACTGTAACTTAAACTCTGTTCGCGAATTCTTTTCACTCTTTGTCCGCCATTTTCTTTTCTTGTTATCGTAGATTGGTACCCTGCTTTATTTTATTATTGAAGCACAAACGTTGGATTGCGGGAAACCAGGATTGACGTAATATGCATTGACACGTCAGGAGCATACAAATAGGGGTGTGAACGATTAGCACGTTAAGTTCAATAGTCTATTTTTGAAAAGGGTTTAAGATCTACACGGCAACTTTTGTATTAAAATGCATGCGCATAAACAAAGATGAGGGTTAAGACACCTGAACTTTAGGAAATCAAACTATAAAGTCGGAAAACGTGGAAATCTAACAAGGCTAACCATTCCAAGAATATTGCCCCCTTTTAAGAAATGCATTCGGCACCGTTGATAGGTGAATTGAGCACTGGAACTAATGCCATAAATCTGACTTGTTATTCGTTATAGCCATTACCCCGGGGTTTGTTCTATAGTCAAACAGGGGTCGGAGATGATTCTTAATGTCCTGTTAGGCCTATATCCACTGTACATCAATGTCATGGAATAGCTTTTGGTTAGTGTCTAGTTCGTCTCGAGATCCCATTTTGGGGTTTTGGGTACATTTTGTTTCCTTCAGAAACTCGGTCAGACATGAACTTACAACACATCCAGACTCCTCAAATTTTGAAGAACTTGAGGTCATTCGGAAACGAATTTCAAAGTTTCAACCGAGAATATGCGATTCATAGGCGTATGTAGGCCTTGGAAATCAGTTATACGCACTCAGAAGGCGACAACCAAAGAATATATATTTTAGAGACGTCGCAGCGAACTGAGGCTACAAAGCGTAACGTAATTTGACGTTCAATATTTTTGCAGCGTAAAATTGGAGAAAAAACAAACGCCGCGGTTTCATTTAAAAAAATACATATGCCATATTCTGAATTATATCAAAAGGGGTGACTGAAAATGTGAAATACTATCATGTTAAGGTTTGTATCAATTATTTTCAGGATGTAGAATCTCTGTATTTACGTGACAAAATTAATTTTGTATAAACAAAAGCATTGAATTTCCGAATAACTAAAAAAGGGAAGATAAAAAAGATAAAAATCGTAACTTGATGATATTGTTGGTTTTGCTATTCTATAAACTCATCAAAACCGAGGAAAATTTCTTATTCAAATTAAACCGGCCAGCATATCATTTTTCTACCAGTAATTTCGAAATAATTTATATAACGCGAAACTCGCAAGGTAAAACGTCATTAAAATGAGAAAGCGTGACATTTTTTCAGACCTTTTCGGCATTCTCGCATTTAGCGTTAAATCCACAAAATAAAGATTTTTATATATTTTTGAAAATAATGGACTGACCATTTTTTCTAGTTCAAATTTTTTTCATTTAATCGACATTTAATAAGAGTTTAGTTACTCCTCGCGAAGATGGTGCGAAAATATGACGTTATTTCAAAAAGCGTGACATTTTTTCAGACTTTTTCACGCGAAAATTTTGTGATTTAATTAAGACACGCAAATAAACCAAATTCAAACTGAAGAAATAAAAATCTGACCATTTTTCTTAAATGCTTTTAGATTTAACAATTTCCTTCATTTTGTGTGTTTATTTTTAAGTTGAAATTTCTTAGTCGTCATTTTTTTTGCTTCATTTTTAGCAGCGTTACACTTGCCGCTATTTTATTTACGTGAAGAGATTTTCGCAAAATTATATCAGAAACTTTCAAAATTCACTCTGCATAAGGACTAGTATTCTAGGTATCTGTGTGTAAAATTTTATGACGATAAAGAGCGTATCCGCGATTTTATGGCATCTTGAACATGTAGTAAAAGAGAATCATGTTACGCGTTACATGCGCCGTTTTTGGCCATTTTTTTTTTTATAGTAAACTCGATATTATTTTTTTCCACAGCCATGGGCATCAGAATTTTGTGTCTATAAGATAGAGCTTTTCAAAAGCTTTAAAGTGATTTACAATATTGTGTTGTTTTAGCCTATACAGCGATTTTCATGATTTCAAATTAAAACAAAAATATGACTGATTTTCATAAAATAGCCCGACGTTACTGCGACGTGTCATAGGATCATAAAGGCGATATGAGGGCTGACAAAAAATGCATGGCCCCCGTCTGCTCCCTTTTTATGATTTGAGCGTGTGTGAATAATCAAAACATCGTAGCTACAGATTGAATAAGCTGTAGTTTCGATGTTATGATCATTCATCAACGATATTTTTCAACAGATTATGCGTAAATTGCGTAATGGGAGTTACTCCCTTGCAATTGGCATCGTTTATACACAACATTGAATTTTGAATTTATAAACACAGTTTCTCCTTTAAAAATTCATATGAAATTTCGTCAGACGGCTACCGAAACCTTGTTACTAACGCTTGAACTAAACTGTAGTTATGATGTTTTCGAGGGCCGCCCATAGACAATTTGCCTTTTTTTTCTAGAGTTTTTCTATATTTATTATAATTGTATTTATAATAATTGTAAGTTTTTTTTATCAAAATTATTTAGCGACCTCAAATTTTCGTAATGTTTATTAATTGATTTATTCATTTAGCTTCAGGCTTTTGGCCTACTCTATCTATACTGACTGTCATAAAGAAGGCATCACCAAAACTTTGCAATAACTTTGTTTCAATCACCAGAAGAAAATAATTGTATCTATATATTTGAATTATAGCCTAAACTCTGCATATCCTGCTATCACAAACTCTCTTCATAAACCCTTGCTTCACATGGTAACTTTGACATCGGAATGGTTTTTGTTTTAGCCTAAAACCTTACTCGACATTTGAACAACATCCCGATCAGTATCTTCTGTCAAACCAAATAGTACCTTTTTTAGTGTCCCGCATTGAACCACAGCTGAAAGCATGTGAGGCGTTATTTATGACAGTCAGTATATTTGAATGTCGGTTTACATTAAAATTGTAACTAAAGTGGTTCGGATTTGTTACTGTAGCCGGCTGACATTAGGTACCTTTTCGTACAAGCTAGTTCTATAGCGACGTGGTAGAGCACTCGCTTTGGTACAAAGAGGTCTTGGTTCGAATAAGTTGCCGGTAACATTTGGCGCCAACCGTCCCGGGTTCGATCCTCGACGGTGGCACTCATTCTTTCCGACTATTTGTCTCTCACTTATGGGTTCATAATCGTAGACCCGTATGTGAGATAACAGCTGGAGGCTAGGAACTTAGGGATGTTTTGGTAGTACTTGTGAGAGAATTACCAGGAATCCATTCTTAGGTACTGCAGCTGCCGCGATATAACCGAAAAATGTTGAAAGCGATGTAAAACCCCGTTCAATCAATCAATTGGCGTCCATCGTAAAGATCCCACACGCATGGGGAGTATGTGATATGGTAGTTGATGATGTTGAAAAGAGAAGTTTTGTGGACGACATAGGCGTAACTAGGATTTTGAAATTATACGCACTCAGAAGGCGACAACTAATATATATGATGGCGATACATGTGTAAGGTGACAATAGGTGAATGTTTTCCGTATGCTCTCCTTTCAGTTATGATTTGAGCGTAGGTGAATAATCAAAACATCGTAACTACAGCTTCAATAAACTGTAGTTTCGATGTTATGATCATTCACGAACGACATTTTTCGAAAGAGTATTTATTTCTATTACGCACTTGCGTAATGTGCGTCATGAATGGGAGCTACGCCCTTGGACGAAACTCAATTGTCGAGAGGGTGTATGTAGCTGGGTTGTGTGGAAGGGTTTGAACTGCCTTGCTGTACAAGCTAGCTTTATATAGCAACGTGGTAGATCCCTGGCTTTTGTTCAAAGAGCTAGATCCCTGGTTCGAATCCCAACGGAATCGCATATTTATTTACCGGGAACATTACATATAAGCATTTGCAGGGTATTACTTTCTAGAACTCATTTACAATCTGAAGAGCTGTTTAGGGTTATGAATACAGCTTTCGAAATCTTTTATTTCAAAATATTACATGTACGTCTTCAAGTTGATTTTTTTTAAAGAGAAATCGTATTCAACAGAATATGGTCAACTTTCATATCTTAAAAAAAGGCTAATGGTAGAAGGGCGAATCAAAATTCTGAAATCTTAAAACATTGTGCGAAAATTAACGAGGCTGTTGAGTTTACACAGTTGATGTAGTTGACTGGAAACGGTATATTGCAGTTAATAGATAGTCTTTGACCGTGATTGATCACAATACATATATGAAATATTATTTTCAATCTTCAATTTTGCAATCATTTTATGAAAAAAATATGACAGTAATTAATGGCATACATAAATACATCAAATTTATAATGACGGTACTGACTTTAATTTCAAAAGCGATTCACCTATGCTTCCATTTTGCATGTACCGCAATTTTATATATACCATAGACAAGTAACAGATTACCATTTCTATGACACGCCAAACAATTATTTTTTGTTTAAATTTTATGAAACTGACAGTCTTTGGTTAGTTTTCATGGTGACAAGCATCAAGCATAGGAGGTTGTACTGAACACACACATTTAGTTATGAAATTTCTCATGTTTCAAAAAAAAAAAAAATAATAATAATAATAATAATAAAACAAAACACTGAAAAACAAAATCATTAACTAAACACCTATTTTAAACAACAAAAATTGAATTGAATTTTGAAATCCTTGTTTTGACTGAAAGAAACTGCTAAATGTATAATCAAAGTAATGACAAAAACTGAATTTTTACAAAAGGAATTATGATACTAAGCTTTTTTTCTACGCAGCCAGATGAAAAATTTCTATTTTCAGCCAGACGGAAATTGATGTTGTCACAAAATTCTTTTTCTACGCAGCCCGTATTTTTTTTTTTTTTTTAATTTATTTATTTATTTTTAGTCAGATGGAAATTTTACTTTGCAGCCAGATGAAAAATTTCTTTTTAAAGCCTGTTGAAAATTTTTGTTTACACCAAGAAGAAAAATTGCCTGCTAAGCCAGATGGAAATATCCTCCAAGGTCAGATGAAAATTTTCCTCCCAAACCAGATGAAAAAAAATTCAGCAGACGAAGAAAATATTCTAAGCATCAAAATCAACATATTCTTCCCCAGCCAGGTAAAATTCTATTCGCAGCCATATGCAATCTTTCCTTTGCAGCGGAATAATAAAAATTTCCTCCGTAGCCACATTTTTTTTCTCCGCAGCCAGATGGAAAATTTCTATTTCTGCCAGGGAATATTTAATTTTGCAGGCAGATGAAAAATTTAATTTTTCAGACAGATGAAAATTTTCTTTTGTAGCCAGATGAAACATTTCTATTTGCAGCCGTATAAAAAATTCCTTTGCTGCAAATAGAGAAAGATCTCCCTTCTAGATGAAAATTTCCCTCCCTAGTCAGATGAAATATTTATTTCCAAGCCAGATGAACAATTTCTATTTACAACCAGATGAAAATCTCCCCCCCCCCCTACAGGTGAAAATTTTCCTCCCAGCCAGGTGAAAAGTTATTTTTAGCCAGCTGAAAATTTTCCTTTGCAGTCAGATGAAAAAGGCCATCCCAAGCCAGATGAAGATTTCCCCCTCCGATCAGATGAAAATTTTCCCTTCCAGCCAGATGAAAAATTTCTATGCAGCAAGATAAAGATTTTCCTCCGCAGCAATATGTCTCCTCATTAAGGTTCATGTAAAGTGTTTGAGAGCCAATATTAAGGGCGCTTTATTAACAAAGAAAAAGCAGTATGTCCAGGTACATTTATATTGTATATCAAAATGAAGCTATTTTTTAGCACAAGCAGTTGAGCAACATAAGACCGCCATAGCTATAGCGGGTAAGCCAAAACATTGTTGAAAAGGGTCATTTTGTACAGAACAAGCAACTGCATGACGGTTTGATAAAATTGGCTCATATTTTAAAATATGGGTCAATTTTATCCAACTGTCTTTCAGTTGCTTGTTCTGTACAAAAAGACACTTTTCCACAATGTTTTGGCTATACCGCTATAGCTATGGCAGTCTTGCGTTGCTTAACTGCTTACGCGCATGAATATCTTCATCTTGATATATAATACATGAATACCTGGACATACTGCTTTTCCTTGGCAAATGAAGCACTTTACATGAACCTTAAGGTGAAAATTTTCCTTCCCAGCCAAGTGAAAAATGTTTATCCTCAGCCTGATCGAAATTTTCCATTTTCAGCCAGATTAAAATTTGCCTTTGCAGCTATCTAGATGAAAATTTTCTATTTCAAGCTTGGAAAGGATTTTCCTTTGCAGACCGATGAAAAATTACTATCATCAGCCACATGAACTTTTTCTCAAGCAAGATAAGTATTTTCCTTTGCAAGAGATAATTTTCTATTTTCAGCAAGGTGAAAATTGCCTCCCTAGTCAGATAAAGTTTTCTTCCTAAGCCAGGGGAAAAATTTCTAGTTACAGCCAGATGTAAAAATTTCCATTCCAGGCAGGTGAAAACTTTCCTCCCCAGCGAGCTGAAAAAAATTATCTTTGCAGCTAGATGAAAATTGTCCTTTGCAGCCAGATGATAATATTTCTCCGCAGCCACTTGAAAATTTTCTATTTGTAGCATAAGCTGATAAAATTTTTCCAAACAGCCATATCAAGATTTTCTTCCCTAGCCAGATGAAAAATTTCTATTCGCAGCCAGATGAAAAAATTCTTTTGCAGCGGGATGGACATTTTCCTCAAAAGCCAAATAACTAATTTCTATTTTCATCCACATGATTTTTTTCTCCGCAGCCAGACGAAAATTATCTCTTTACAGCCAGATATAATTTTCCTTTGCAGCCAGATAAAAATTTATATTTACGGCCAGATGAATATTTTCTATTGCAGCCAGTTGATTTTTTTATGTAAATCCACATGAAAATTTTTCTTGTAGCAGGGGAAAATGTCCTCCCCAGCCAGATGAAAATTTTCCTCCCTAGTCAATTGAAATTTTCTTCCCAAGCCAGTTGAAAATTTCTTTTTTTAGCCGGATGAAAATTTTCCTTTGCAGCAAAATGAAAACATTCCTCCCAAGCCAGATGAATGTTTTCCTACCCATCTAGATGAATTTTTTTCTTTGGAGCGTAGTGAAAATTGTTCCCGCAGCGAGTAGAAATTTTCTATTTTCAGTCAGATGACTTTTTTTCTCTGCATCCAAGTTAAAAATTACTTTTATCAGCCAGTGAAAATTGACTTTTTTCAGCCAGATATAAACTTTCCATTTCCAGCCAGATGAAAACTTTACTTTGCATCTAGATAAATAATTACTAAATACAGCCAGATGACAATTTTCCTTTGCAGCCAGAGGAAAAAATTCCTCCCCAGCCAGATGAATGTTTTCCTCCCCATCTAGATGATTTCTTTTCTTTGGAGCGTAGTGAAAATTGGTTCCGCAGCGAGTAGAAATTTTCTATTTTCAGTCAGATTTTTTTTTGTCTGCATCCAAGATAAAAATTACTTTTATCAGCCAGAGAAAATTGTCTTTTTTCAGCCAGATATAAACTTTCTATTTCCAGCCAGATGAAAACTTTACTTTGCATCTAGATAAATAATTACTAAATACAGCCAGATGGCAATTTTCCTTTGCAGCCAGAGGACAAAATCCCTCCCCAGCCAGATGAAAGTTTTCCCTAGTCAGATGTATATTTTCTTCCAAGGCCAGGTGAAGAATTTCTTATAACAGCCAGATGAAAATTTTAACCTTCCCAGTCAGGTTAAAATTTTCCTTCCCCGCCATGTGAAAATTTCTATTTTCAGCCAGTTGAAAAATTGTAGCAACATGAAAAATTTCTATTTGCAGCCACATGTAAATTTTTAACTGCAGGCATATGAAATAATTTTTCAAAGCAGCAAGATTAAAAAAATTCTATTTTCAGCTAGATGAAAATTTTCCTTTTCACCAGATGATTTTTTTTAATATAATGCCAGATGAAAAAAGTCTTTTGCAGCCAAATAGAAATTTTCCTTTGTTGCTTGATGAAAAATTTTCTCTGCAGCCAGATGAAAATTTTCCATTTGCAATCTTGTTATTTTTTTATTTATTTTTTTCAAGCAGATGAATTTTATTTCATAAGCAGCCAAATCAGCATTTTCGCCCCAGTCAGATTTAAATTTTTCAATTGCAACCAGATGAAAATTTTCCTTTGCACCGAGGTGAAAATTTCCTTCTGAGCCAGATAAAAGTTTCAATTTTCACCAGATAACATGTTCTTTTGCAGCCAGGTGAAAATTTCTTTTTCCAGCCAGATGAAAATTATCTTTTGCAGCCAGATGAATAATTTCTATTAACTGCCAGATGGAAATTTTCCTCCCCGATCAGATCAAAATTTTCCTCTCCAGTCAGATGAAAAATTTCCTTTTGCAGCCGGATGATCATTTTTTGCAGCGGGATAAGCATTGTCCCCCGCATCAACATGATTTTTTTAGCCTTATGATACTTTTCTATGTGCAGCCACTTGAAACCTTTTTATACGAAGCCAGATTAAAAATTTCTATTTTCAGCCAGATGAAAATTTTTCTTTGTAGCCAGATGAAATATTTCTATTTTCAGCCAGATGAAAATTTTCCCTTGCAGCAAGATGGGAAAAATATCCTTCCTAACCAGCTGAAAATTTTCAGATGGTAATTGTTCTCTAAAGCAAGGACGAATACACTGAAACCAACTTCTAATCGGTCACTGCATATTTTCCTCTTTTCGACACATTAACAATAAACGAATTGAATAGAACATTACATTCATGCAGAGACAAATCAATTTCGAGAATTTTTGTGAAAGAGTTAAAAGGACCGATTGAAAGATTTTAGCAGACAAAAGAAGACACCAACCCTACTTTGAAAAAGTCATAACACTAGCAAAATGCAGGGAAAATTCAAATTTTCAGTCGAAGAAATACCGTTATGTTGTTGAAAAATCACGATGCTTTCGATGTCTTAAAGGTAGCGGAATAAAAAAAAATATAGATAACATTATTTAAGACATTTATTTGCGTAAATGAGGTGAATTTGTTAAATCTACCCCATACACCAATGTTAATTTTAAAATTGGTGGTACCTATGTTCTCGTCCAAGTTAAATTGCTTTCCCTAGAGAATTTTTTTGATGAATTTTTGTTGATCTATCTACCAAGTGCATGGGCTATTGGAAATCATCAAACATTTTATTAAGCATTACTTTTCGTGCTTTTTTTGAGTGATCGAAGTTGGTTAGAAGTTGGTTTAAGTTTATTTCTATTTAAGCCCGTTTTAATTTTCTCCTTGCTGCTAAATGAATTTTTTTCCTTTGCAGGAAGATGGAGAATTTCCTCCCAAGTCAGGTGAAAATTTTCTCACCTTGCCATGTGAAATATTTCTTTTTTTAGCCAGATGAAGATTCCTTTTTCAGTCTGGTGAATATTTTCCTCCAAAGCAAGAAGAAAAATGTCTAGTTTCGAAGCCAGATAAAAGAACATGTCATCTCCATCCGTATGAAAACTTTCCTTCCCGATCAGATGAAAATCTTCCTCCCAAACCAGATGAAAAATTTCTATTTACGGCCAGTAAAAAATTATCTCTCCTGCTAGATGAAGATGTCTATTTGCAACAGGTTATTTTTTTCCTATGCAAAATATTATTGATTTAATTAATTAATTTAATTCCTCCCAAGCCAAATGAAAATTTTCCTCTCCTGAAGTTTTCTTCCAAAGTCAAGTGAAAAATTTCTTATTACAACCAGATGAAAAATTTCCTCCCCAGTCAGGTGACAATTTTCCACCCAGGCCAGGTGAAAAATTTCTATTTTCATCCAGATGAAGATTTTTTTCAGCCAGGTGAAAATATTCCTTCGAAGCCAGATAAAAAAAATATCATCCCCAGCCGTATGAAAACTTTCCTTTCCGATCAGATGAAAATTTTCATCCCCAGCCAGAGGAAAAATTCATTTGTAGCCAGATGAAAATTTTCATTTGCAGTGGGAAGAAAATTTTTCCTCCGTACCAACATGACAATTTCCTCCCTAGTCTGGTGAAAATTTTCCTCCCAGCCAGGTGAAAAGTTTTATTTTCAGTCAGATGAAAAATTTCTTTTTTTCAGCCAGGTGAAATTTTTCCTTCGAAGCCAGATGATAAATGTCATCCGCAGCAGTACGAAAATTTTCCTTCCCGATCAGTTGAAATCCCCCCCACAACCAGATGAAAACAATTCTTTTTGCAACCAGATGAAAATTTAATTTGCAGGGTGAGGAAAAATTTCCTCCGCAGCATTATGAAAATTTCCTCTCCTGTTAGGTGAAATCTTTCCTTCCAAGCCAGGCGTAAAATTTCTATTTTCTGCCAGATGAAATATTTCTTTCTTCAGCCAGGTGAAAATTTTCCTTTGCAACCAAATGAAAAATGTCCTCCCAAGCCTAATTAAAACCCCACCCCCTGATAAGATAAAATTCCCCCCCTGTCAGATGAGAAAATACTATTCGAAGACAGGTGAAAATTTTCCTTTGCATCGGAATTACAATTTTCCTCCTCAGAAACATGAATATTTCATATTTGCAGCCTCATTAAAATTTTCTTTTTGCAGCCACATGAAATCTTTGTTTTCTCTACGCAGCCAGATTATTATTTTTTTTTATTTTCAGCGAGATGATAATTTTCCTTTGATGCGAGATGAATTTTATTTTTTCAACATCCAGTTAAAAATGTATCATTTCTGCTAGATGAAAAATTTCTATTTGCAGCCAGATCAAATTTTTTTCTCTGCAGCAAGATAGAAAAAAATGTTCTCCCTAGCCAAATAAAATTTTCCCTCCCCTGTCAGTTGAAAATTTTACTACCTAGCCATATATAAATTTTGCCCCCTTTTGTCAGATAAAAATTTTCTTTCCAAGTCAGGTGAACAATTTCTAATTACAGCAAGATGAAAAATCCCCCCCCCCCCCAGCCGGGTGGAAATTAACCTCCCAAGCCAGATGTAAAATTTTCTATTTTCAGCCAGATGAAAAATTTCTTTTTTCAACCATATGAAAATTCCATTCGAAGCCAGATAAAGAATGGTTCCCTAGCTGTATGGGTATTTTCCTTCCAGGACTGATGAAAATTTCATCCCCAGCAAGATGAAAAAATCTTTTTGTAAATAGATGAAAATTTTCATTTGCAGAGGGAAGAAAAATTTTCCTCCGTACCAACATGACAATTTCCTCCCCAGTCGGGTCAAAACTTTCCTCCCCAACAAGGTGAAATATTTCTTATATTAGCCAGATGAAAAATTTCTTTTTTTCAGCCAGGTGAAAATTTTCCTTCGCAGCCAGACAAAAAATGTCATCCACAGCCGTATGAAAATTTTCCTTCCGAATCACATTAAAAATGTCCTCCCCAGCCTGATGAAAATATTTCTAATTCCAGCCAAATGAAAATTTTCATTTGAAGTGGGAAGAAAAATTTTCCTCCGCAGCAACAAGAAAAATTCTATTTCCAGTCAGGTGAAAATTGTCCTTCCTAGCCAGATGAAAAATTTCTATTTTCAGCCAGGTGAAAAATTTTTTATTTTCAGCCAGGTGAAAAATTTCTGTCTTCAGCCAGATGAAAATTTCCTTTGCAACTAGATGGAAACTGTCATCCCCAGTCGTATGAAATTTTTCTCCCCGATCAGATGAAAATACCCACCCCCCAGCCAGATGAAAGAATTCTATTTGCAGCCAATTAAAATTTTCTTGTTGCAGTCACATGAAGTCTTATTTATATTTATATACGAAGCCAGATTTAAAATTCATATTTTCAACAGATGAAAATTTTCCTTTGTAGCGAGAAGAAAAATTTCTATTTACAGTCAGATGAAAGTTTTCCTTTGCAGACATAAGAACAATTCTTCGCTTGCCACAAGAAAATTTTCCTCCCCGGTCAGATGGAAATATATTTCCCTAGCCAGGTTAAAAATTTAAATTTGAAGCAAGATGAATTTTTTCCCCAGGGAGATGTAATTTTACTCCCAAGCCAGATGAAATTTTCCTCCCCAGCCAGATGGAAATTTTTCTATTTGCTGTCTCGTGAACATTTTCTTTTTGCAACCACACGAATTTTTTTCTCAACAGCCGGATGAAAATTTTTCTTCCCGATGTACATTTTCTCCCCGACAAGATGAAAAATTTCTAATTGCAGCCAGATGAAAATTTTCCTTTACAGCGGGATTTAAATAATCCTTCGCAGCAAAATAAAAGTTTTCTCTTTGCAGCCTCATGAAAACTTTCCATTTGCAGCGATATAGATTATTTTTCTTCGCAGATAGATTAAAAAATTCTTTATTAAGCCAGATGAAAAATTTTCTTTGTAGGCAGATGAAAGATTTCTATTTACATATTTGCAGCCTTGCAAGATGAAAATTGTCCTCCTCGATCAGATGGAAATTTTCTCCTCAGCCTGGAGACAAATTCCTATTTACAACCAGATAAAAATCGTTCTTTGCTGCCAGATGAAAATTTCTATTGGCAGCCAAATAAAAACTTTCTTTTGTAGAAAGATGAAAAGTTTCCCTGCCCGGCCAGTTGAAAAGTTTTTGTTTGCAGAGAGATGAAAATTTTTCTTCGCATTGCAATGGACATTTGCCTCTGCGGTCAGATGAAAAGTTATCTATTCACAGTCTCGTGAAAATTTTCTTTTTGCGGTCACATAAATTTTTTAGTCCGAAGCCTGATGAAAATTTTCCTCCCCGCCAGATGAAAAGTTTCTAATTGCATCCAGATGAAAATTTTCCTTTGCTGCGGAATGAAAATTTTCCTCCGCAGCATCATGAATCTTTTCTTACTGCAGCCAAATGAAAACTTTATTCTACGCAACCAGATTGAAAATTTTTTATTTTCACCTAGCCTTTCATAATGAAAATCATTAGGAAACCTTGGTTAACACTGTTAAAGTTCAAAACTTCTAAAGGTTGGGGGTCGATTACGGGTCTACTACCTTAAATTAATTTAGTACTTTTCTTACGTATTAACTAGTTTTTCTCAACACTTTTTTGTATTAAAAATCAAATTGAGGCGAAAGGCAGTGTATGCTAAGATCAGACTGCACCACTGTGCAGGCTGATCTTAGTTTATAGTGTCTGTCAAAGCTTTGTTCAAAACCTGGATATGTTGCTTACAGCAGGAGAGGTGTTTATTGAAATTCTGCTTGAAAATGAAAAACATGTGATTGGGCATTAGAGGGGGTCGTTTGTACCCCCTCGAACCCCCTCTGGATCCGCGGTTATCAACTTTGGTCCTTCCAGGTGAAATTTGCCTAAATTCGATCAGAATTTAGACAAATGTTCCTATTAGACACTACTACAACCTTAGATATAAAACTCAGTCTTAAAAGGCTCCTTCGAAACCATCAATTTCCATTTAATGTAAACATACATTTCAAACCGCTTTGTCTATTTTTGAAATAGATGTTAGGTATGGTGAAACATCACACCATAATATTTTGAAATATTTTCTGCGATTAAATACAAATAATAGGTTTTTTTAATTCAATGATCTATATATATTATCATTTTGTGAAAAAAAATTGATATATTGCTTAACAGCCCTATTGGTATATAAACTATAAACGTCAATTTATGTTCTGATAGCACACCATACCTTACATAGTATTACATGTATACAAAATAAGAATAACACATATGACATGTGTGTTTATAAAATAAGTCAAAATGAAGTGCTTGTATAACTATAGGTAGATTTCGTGCGGTGAGCCGTGAAATTGATTTTTTACCGTTAGATTCTCGTGCCATTTGTCCGAAATAGATAAACCAGGTTTAAAAAATGCATCAAGAAAGTTTATAATATACCTTTTAAACCAACGTTATTGCTTGTCTTAAAATATAAGGTTCACCCAAACATGTACTTTCACAATTTCAGTGAAGGGACAAGGTTAAGTTCCTATCATTTACATTTTGATTATACCCGATTTACCTATGGTGATGGACTCGGCGCCTACGTCAGAGCTCAGTTTTGAAAATACACCTATACGTTTCGGATCCTAGTTGTATACCAACGTTTGTAGTAGTACCTGGGCAGTACTTTAGACTGTAGTTTGTTAAAATATGGGCTGATTTTATTCAACAGTCATGCAGTTGCTTGTTCTGTACAAAATGACCTTTTTGCACAATGTTTTGTCTATACCGCTATAGCTATGGCAGTCTTATGTTGTTTAACTGCTTATGCTCATAAAAAGCTTCATTTTGATATATAATATACCTGGACATACTGCTTTTTCTTGGCAAATGAAGTGCCCTTAACATTGGGTCTCAAACACTTGTCATAGACCTTAAGATCGTTATCGAACTTAATGATTTTCTTCAAAGTAACATTATACTCCTGATGGGGGAATGAAACTTAGACATGTGCAGCGTTGAGGATGATAAAACGACAAGTTGTTTACCAATTATACCCGGCTTTACACATGCACATGCGCGCAAAGCGGGGTATAATTTGCAATCAGATAGCACCGTTTTGTCATCTTGAACGTAGGACACGTAGGCAAAGAACGAAATGGAAAAAATAACAAATCCGATAAACGAGTGTCAAGATTTTCAATCGTTTTACATTCTTAATACATCAGTTACAATGAATAGTGGTGCTGGGCCCCTTAGAATCCAAAGGCAGGCGTGTGACGTTTTGTTATCAAATCATCTTTACGTATTATTTCCAGATGATTTCGACTCATGCAACGTCATCCTTAGCGGGATAGTTGATAATTATGACGTCATTTAAACCCACATTCGAAAGGCTTTCATGGCTGCGCCCGTATTATTCCTGAGGTCTATTCCGTAGAATCGCCGAGGGTTCCCGATTGTGAAATAACACGTGAACGCAAGTAATGCCAATTAACAACTGGAGTGTAGGAATAAAAGCCCTCCCAGACAAAAGCCCCCTCCCATTTTACATTGTACATGTATATGAGTGGTAGACTTGTAAAAACATTGTAGGAATGGACAAGGAAGATTAGAATACAAAGCTTTTTCTATGCTGTGTTTTTTTTTTTTTTTTTTTTTCCCTCTTAAAGAACAGTTCATCCTTGTTTTGATGACTGAATTGGCATCAACAATTTTTTTACTTTTAAAATTAAAATAATGAAAAATTGAATAAAACCTTTAACCAAAACTAACAACATCCCATTGAAACATTGTGTGAAAAGATGTTAGTTTGAACATTGTCAAACAGTCTAATATATTTCCAGCTTCGGCGGCTTCTTTGCCTTATTCAAAAATATTTGTGTAACAGTATCTCAAAAAAAATGTGCATGCACAAGATTCTCAGCGTGTGCCGAACGTGTTGAAACACCCTTCGCACATGTTCCGAACACGCTCAGCACGCTAGAGACACGCTAGGAGCTCGTTCAAATACGCTACGGACACGCTAGAAAAACGTGCGTCCAAAGTTTAACGTGCCTCTAGCGTGTCTCCAGCGTACAGAGAACGTGTACACAGCGTGTCTCCAGCGTACTGAACGTGTGTCTAACGCGTTACAAGCGTATTCACAACGTGTTTCTGGCGTTGGCAGCGTTCCAGTATTCAACGAAAATGTATAATTTTCGCCGCATATTTGTCTTGAAGTTACACCATCAGCTTGTCCTAAATATATGTATGTGTGCATGTACATATGTATGACCTTTTTACATGTATATATCTGTATGTTTCCTTATGACCAGTCTAAGAACAACTTGAAAACTCGATTATAAGTAGCATTATCTTTAAGCTGCTTGTTTTTTTTTTCTTCCATATAAATGAGTCTTACTTAAAATTCATTTAAATACTTCCTTTCTTAGTACCTTAAATTTTCGAGCCTAAACGTGTATTAAACAGTGCGTTTATAACATTGTGCTTCGCTTCTTTGATCAGATTGAATGGAGTTTAAAGCCGCTTTCAACATTATTTAAGTTATATCGCGGCGGCTGGAGCACCTAACAATGGTTTCCTGGTATTTCTCTCACCAGTACAACTACCACATCCTTTCCTAGCCTCCAGCTACTATCTCACATAGGTCTACGATTATCAACCCATTGGTGAGAGACAAATAGTCGGAAAGAATGAGTGCCGCCGTCGGGGATCGAACCCGGGACCTCTAGATTGACAGTTCGACGCGCTACCAACTACGCTATGACGGCGGCTTTTCGATCAGAATAATTATACGTTCGCGAAATACTTTACAATTTTTTATACGTCTTATTTTCAAGAGCATTATAAATATACCAAAAAGACAAGCACAGCGTTGTACATAGCGGGCATAATACAAGACGTGTTTTACTCTGTTCTGTTCAGAATATTTGTCTCTATTATATATGTACTAGAAGTTTGATATTTGGTACACCTTTTTTCCCCTAAATATTAGACCAGCTAGTCAAGATTAAAAGAGGTTGTAGACGGGAATAAAAAGTTTGTAAAAGTTTGAAGTAAAGCCATCCTATATGGTAGAGCATATCGTGCAAGAAAGGTGTTTAGTAAAGTAGTCTCTTACACTTCTGCAATAATTTTTCGAGCAAATATTCCCAGAGGCTTTAATCAGCCTACAGGTAATCTTATAAGTTTGTTATGTGTATGTTTTAATATATAACAGCTGTCAGAGTGTTTTTTCTGTCCGTCTTTTCCTATTTTTCTTTTACATGAACCAGAATACTTTGAATTTGAATATGTGTATTGGCCTGGGGCATGTATATTAAAAGAATTGATTTGAAATGGAAATTTCTTGCAAAATTTATAGTATGATACCAAACAAGCTACGAACACGTTATAACACGTTACCAGGCCGTTACAAACACGCTAAGCACGTTCCGAGGACATTACGAAAACGTCGGACACATGCTCAAGAACGTTGGTATTCGCTGACATACGCTATTAACACATTTTGGACACGTTACTCACGCGTTACTCAAACGTCTAAACTCGCTATGTATACGCTCCAAGCGCGTCGTGAATTGACAAAAAGAAAATGTAGGTCAGCGTGTGCCGACGTTGTACAGACTTAGTCGTTTTCTCAAACGCGTTAGGCACACGTTGGCTGAAACTTTGAGGTGTGACAGGGCCATAACCTCTATTAGCCTTGTTTTCGCCAATTTTTCTATCAGAAATGCAAGTTTCTAAATATAACCGTATTTTGTCATTGTTCTAAAAAATAAAAATGTGATATCATAAAATATTATATTGGATGTTATCACATGAATGTCTGTTTAGTAATAGTTGTACCTTTTTAAGCAATGAAAGTAAACAAGATTTTCACATGTCCATAAACTCTTTTATTAGACCAAAATTATTCAGCATTCTACTCTTTTCAAAAGATTTTTCTAGGACATGATTGTACGTGACAGTTAATTCTCTCATAGATTTCAGCACGTGCTCAATCTGACGTAGACGTTCTGGAATGTCGTCACGTTTGTCCTTAACCAAGACATAAAGTAGGCAGTCATTTATCTGGCGGTACAATTTCCTGACTGCTTCCGGGTCATCCAATCCATCTCTTTCTGTAATACATGTATACAAATGTGACCCGTCACGCGAAAAGGGACCATCTCGGACTTCTTAAAAAATGAATATTTGAAAGAGATTGGTTCTAGTGTATGTTAACCATAGATCACATTTCAAAAATTCTTTCAGTGAAAGATTGATCATTCTAGATTCAGAAAATAAGGGAATTGCGAAAAGCCCGGGCAGTCTGACAAGGGTCGACGCTTTGTGCGCTACCCTGGTGGTCCCTTTTCGCGTGATGGGTCACAAATGTAAGACAAATGTAAGACGTCTCGTTTAAAGAGACCGTCTCAGTAAAACGCGAAGTTTCGATAGAACTTCTGAATCAAGTAAAGCTTTGCAACATAATTCTATTCTATTCAATTCTATTCAAATTTTTGACTGAATTACTGCCACTTGATCTATCGATACGTCTCTCAGACATCATACTTCCAGTTTATGCAAATTTTAATATTTTTTGGCCAATCTTTAATAAATGTAAATATTCCGGTGTACATCAAAGTACACAAACGGATACTACGGAAGAGAAACTCTTAAAAAAAATGTGAAATCAGAAAATGAATTACGGTATCCCAAGATTTCTGAAATAAAGTAATTTAATTTCTGGTTAGTCCCATCATTTTTCAAAGTAAGTGCATTCTGTTTGACTGAAAAACTAGTTTCATTCTCCAATGAAGTTAATTTTGAGTACAAGGCTATATTTCACGCGTCCGCACAAAGTGGTGAAAGAAATAAGTCCAGTTTAGAGAAACATTAACACTTTTGCCTTATTATATCTAATTTATTGATATCAAGAGAGCATTTCTTGATTCATGGAGGAATGAAACTAAAGCGAATTAGAACTGCGATGATGTCGAATATAAATAGCGAGGATACAGTAAATTATAGTTGTACAATTTATAGTGAGGCGTCAAAGATCAATTTTACATTGAAAATGATAGGCAGTAACGGTTTCTCGATACTCACATAAACTTGAGGGACTATAACGACGATTACAATACAATACAATGAATTTTATTAGTAAATAAAGGCCTCCGGCCCAGAATACAACATGTTTTACAAATTTACAATGACAATATTTTGAGCTACGTAATATTCAAAACATGAATGAGTTAGCAATGCAATTTTGAATGAACAGTTTTTTTTATATTAGAAAGAGATCACTTATTGAGTTAGGCTAGAATAGAAATATAGTTTTGCAGATAAACCCAACACAACATCGTATCATAAGTTAAACCAAACTGTAGATGCAATGTGTGAAGGCACAACAACAAAGTCTTATTTTAGACTCCTGCTTAATGAAATGTTGAATCTTTTAGATTAAAAAGCACGGATATGTACCTTGAAATTTTTCTTGTGATAAGCAAATTATTACACTTCAACCGGCTATAAAATGAAAAAAGGTCTGTTTTGCCGTTATACCAGGAAAATAATAGGGTATTCTTTTCTGCTGCATAAAAGGGACAGTGAAAAAATACGTGAAATTCGTTTTCAATTACAATAGAATCATAATGTACTAAACAGTAATGACATATTCGGTCTTCTCTATCTATGTTAAAATGACGGCCTAATTCAATATTAAACTTATGACTGGAACACCTAAATCTTGCTAATGCAGTTCTCAGATTCAAAGGAATATCATAACATAGATATTTTTCTGGGGTTAAAAGAGAAGATATATGCTTATAGAGGTCACATCGCGTAGAGTTATTAATGTTTTCTTGTAAATGTTGAACACAACCATCTGAAATTCTTAATTTGAATTGTCTAATGAAAATGTCAATATCACCTATGTCTTGGGAGATCCACGCATAACCAAAGCCGTTGGAAAAAAGGATGTTTTTGATTCTTGTTGCCCAATTTGTTTTTCCTGACGCGTCATGAGTCTTTAACATTTCAAAGCATTGCTTTGGATAGCGATGATTTTCCATGCGTATTACCTTACACCAGTACTTTACAAATTTCGTCATATACGTGACGCATAAGGGTAATCTACCGCACTCTGATAGTACTACACTGTTATTTACACTATGGTTTACACCCAAGAAATGACGACAATATTGTATTTGTACATTTTCGATAATTTCAGAATACTCAAAACCCCAAATTTCTGCCCCAAATGTAAGAATAGGTAAAACCATCGAATCAAATAACTTAAAATATTCTTTATACATGAAGTGGCCAAATTTGTTTTGATAGGATTTTATGGACATAATGGATTTTTTTGCTTGAGAAGCTAGTTTGCGTTTTGCTGCAGTCCATGATAACTTGGGGGTTAATAAAAGACCCATGTATTTATATGTTGAAGTTGTTTTAACTGGTCTTCCATTGAGATGCCACTTTTCGTTTGATCTTAATGGACCACCGTTTCTAAAAAACGATGATCTCTGTTTTATCTAGATTAACTTCTAATTTATTTTCAATGCAAAATTCTGATAGTTTATTCAATTGTCGCTGTAAATTATTAACTGTGTCGGCACAATGAGCAACGTCGTCTGCATATAATAAACAATGAATAGACAGGACGTTTTCAGATATATAGATTCCAGGACACGATCCTTTAATCAAAGCCGATAACTCTTGAATGAAAAAATTAAAGATTATTGGACTAGTTATGTCCCCTTGCCTAGTACCTATGTTACACCTTAAAGAAGAAGTTGTTTTATCATCAAGACGCAGACAGGCACGGGGATTAGAATACATTGATATCACAACTTTGAAAAAATTACCCCCTATCCCCCTCTGGTATAGAATATTGAATAATTTTTCGTGCACCAAAGAATGGAATGCCTTTTTAAATTCAACGTAAAGTACATAGAATCTGCCGCGTGGTTTGCACGTATGATTTTGTATCATACTTTGTAATGTAAAAAGATTATCAATTACGGAATATCCGGCCCTAAACCCTGCTTGGCTTTCATCTATCAAGTCGAATCTTTCTGTTAATTCATACAATCTGTCATTTAAAATATTAGAAAAAATCTTGTACATTGTATCAATCAACGATATTCCTCTATAGTTTGAAGGTTCGTCACGGGAGCCAGTTTTAAACACTGGTGTTATCACGCTTTCACACCATGCATTAGGAATTTGACCATTTGCTAAGATTTTATTAAAAAGATGTAACAAAATCAGTGATATTAAATGACAAGAACACTTATAAAATTCAGCAGGTATTCCGTTTTTCCCACAAGCCTTACCGTTTTTAAGTTTACTTATACTTACGGTGATTTCATCAAGTGTAATTGGCGAATTTAGGATTATATCATGTTCATTTGTCGGACATGTAGGTTCCATCATCGCGTAATGTTGTCTTATATTTAGTACTTTCTGTTTGATTTTTGCGAGTCTGATGACGGAGTGTACGCCATAATTCGGTCGGGCTATTACTATTTTTTACTAGTAATTGACGTTTTTGATGCAGAAAATTGTACTTTTTCTGAGTACAAATCTTTCTGAAAGAATCACGTGCTTTGATATATTCGTCAAAGTCCCTTTGGTTATTTGTGACTCGAAATCTGCGCAGCAACGAGTACTTAAAAGTTTTAGCTTTATAGCAGGGTTGGTCGGTTTCCGAATTACACCGGAGCCTTTGATTAACTTTCTTCATAGTAAAGGCAGCTCTTTTATAAATGTAAACTATTTTTTCTATTGCTTCATTAATATCACTATCAATAAGATGGCTAATTTCATTGGAATACACTTGTATATTTTCAGACAGTTTCGTTATAAAATTGGTTTCATCTCTGTTGCGCCACACAAAGCGATCCAAGGGCAACAATTCAACTGTTTTGTCATTTTGTTCTTGCATGGTTATCTCCCTTGCCCCTTTGAAAGTCAAATTGCATTGCAACGGAAAATGGTCGGAGTCATCCCTGTTTAGGACGGTAAAATAGCTTACGCACGGAAATAAAGCCGACGAGGCAATGTGATAATCCACCACACTTTTGCCATTATTTGCAGTACATGTATGATTGCCAACAAAATCATCGCATAAGCGGCCGTTTAAAATATGTATATCATTTAAGGAACAAAGTTCAACCAAAGATTTACCAAAAGTGTTGTAGGTTTCATTATCTTTATTATTCCGCGGCATTTCAAAAGTATCAGAACAATAATCTAATTCCGAATTAAACACAATATTTAGGTTATCGTTCGGAATAAAATCCAAAAAGTCCTTGGTGCGTGCATTGAAATCTCTCATGACATAAAGGTAACAATTTGGGTATTGTTGACGCAATCGCTCAATAAGTTCGCCGAGTATTGTTATCCCATTTCCTTGGTCTAAACTATACCTTTTTGATCCTTTAGGAGCAACATATGTTAAAACCAATACAATATCATTCATACAATCGAAAATGCTACTTTTTATGTACAAAACGACAGAATCTGTTTAATCCGAATAAATGCGTTCAATAAAATTGTTGTTCAAAAGGCTATTTTTTATAAATAGACATGCCCCGCCGCTATTTCGAACGGCAAATTTTGGTCTACGTCGGATCGAATCAAATACAGTGTAGTTATCGAGAAAATCTGAAAATTCACCTATACTATCTGCCCATGTTTCCACGAAACCGATAATGTCATATGAAATAAGAAAACTCTTGAAATCATTACAATTTACAAATCGTTTTAAGCCACGTATGTTCCACGATAATATGTTTATATTTGTGTCCGTATATGGGCGTTGACCTCTAACCTAGTAGGCTTGACTGTCCTGATTGGTTGTATCGGAATCCTCGTCCTGTGATTGGGTAAAGTTGATATCATGTTGCACGGGTGGCACGTGTTCATTTTCATTCGTTTGTTTCCGTCTTCGTACGAAGCCGACTCGTACAACATTTCCGCTGAATTCGTCATATTTAAAGACATCATTTTCTATTATTAGCTTATCAAAGCTAATTTTAGCGTACTCATTATTCTTTCGTGCTTCGATCATTCGTTTTCCGAGTTCACGACGTTTCGTTCTCACGGCATCCGTAAAGTCCTCTTGCACTGAAATTTTCGACTCTCTATCCAACAGATCTCTAGATTGCTTAAGAACATAGCGGTCTTTGAAGCGTGAAAATTTTATTATGATAGGACAATAGTCTTTATCTTTCCCTCTAAGACGATGAGCCCTTTTAATGTCAATTTCTTTGAAATTTTCCATGTGGAGTTGATCGCGCAAAATTTCTCTGGTAACTTGTTCCGTTTTTTCCCATGACTCGTCATATTTGCCCTTCACGCCGTAAATCTTCAAATTATTTCGACGAGAATGGCCCTCGAGTTTATCCAGTTTTGCCGTTATTTTTGACAATTCTCCTTTTATCTCACTGTTTTCTTTGGTTAATTCGGCATTTTCTTGCTTTAATTGTTGTACAGTTATGCTCATTTCAGTCACTTTATTTGTTAAGCTGGCCAGGTCATTTTTAAGGTCAATTTTCATTTCTCGCATGAAGGTCAAGAGTTCATTATTTTCACTCTGCCTGGTTTTTCTGCTTGTTGTTGGTAGCTGGACGGGACTATTCGTAGTAAGAGCCACGTTTTCTTGTTGCAAACTGCCAGTTGAAGCTCCCCCAGTAAAATCTAATGTTTTTTGACGATGTGACTTTGGTGGACCGGGGTTCAATTCCACATCCCCACCCAGTGTTATTAGCAAGGTCATGAACAGCGTGGCTCGAATAATCAAACTCATGGTGGTTTTACTCACATTCAATGTCTTTATTCGGCTTACACACTTCTACGGCATGATAAATAACCCAATTTTCATCCTGTAGGACATCAGGCTATCTCCCATCGTTGATATTTTTTATTTTTTCTCCGCTCGTGAAAAACCGTGCATCCATTCAAGGGACATAACTCCGTAACGGATTGGACGTACGCTTGACGTGACAGAAATGTGAACATAAATTCATAATGCATATGCTTGAAGTAAATACCGGATGCATAGCGTCTTTTTAACGGATGCAAAGATATATATAGGTCCCTCAATTCAAATGCATCCGTAAGTCTAGCTGTACGGGGTAATACATTTAAATCATATCTGTATTTTGTAGTAAAACGCTGCTTTAACGAAGTTTAATATAAGTAAAGTGTACCAGCAGAATTCTTCCGCAGAAAAAGTCTTTAGAATTTCAAGGAACGATTTTATTCATGTTTGATACTACCACTAATATAATATAATAATGAATTATAACCTTTTATGAAACTTACCTGGGTAAATGATGATTTTTGCACGAATGATTGCCATTTCCCTTTCTGACAAATGCAGTGCTCTGAGTCTACCCGTGCTCTTAAAAGATTGTTCCACGTAGTCTTTGGCAAATATTTGACCAAGTTCTTCAAAGCTCATCTTCCTTGTATTAGTTACTTGGAGGGAGATGTCTTGTGTGTCCATCAATACAGATCCAAGCAAATGACTCTCTGACTTTGAAGCTGAGGAATTGAAACGGTGAAAAAAAATGTGACAAAGAAGTAAAAAAAAAGTAGCAATATGAACTGTCTAGACCAAAATAAAAATGACAATGTCACAGCTTGCTGCTAAATTGTTAGTTCATACCAGAAGAAATGATACTTCTATTGTTAGTTTATACTGATTTTAAAATGTCCCTTACGAATGCAAATGCCTAATACAAACAAGAATCCATAAATGCTGTGTACAGCCATTATTATAATATTGGCATAAATAAGGATTTTTATATAACTACAAAAATAAAACCATTAATATTGGTAACCAACTCTAAATTGCGTATGCGTTTTTGAAAGTCGACCTTTAATTACGAAAATCGCAACAAATAATCATGTCGGCCAAAAAGCACCCAATCTCTGGTAATGGCTACTTTTTACTTCCAATTAACAATATTTTGTTTCGCCTCTTTTAAATTTAGAGTCAGTACTATTTGATCATTAAAGATACTATGCTTTCTAAACGTGAGGTTTTCGCTCGCTCGAATAGTGTTTTTCTTAGCACTTTCACCTTATAACCTTGAATTACTAGTAATGGTCTTGAAAGAATCCCAATAGTAATTTATTTACCCACCCTTCATAAGAATCAATCTGTCATTTACAGTTAAATCAGAAAAGCCTGGAATACTTTTGGAAAATTTCACAGCTGCTTTGATGATACTTTGTATAAGTTGAAGCATAAGTCTAAGAAGGTGTTTTTCTTCTTCGGTAGAATCGTCAGTAATATCTTCAAACATAGCGCTACTATCAAATGGAGTTTTGCCTCTATTCTGAAGTAATAGAAAGTTATATTATTACAATGTTATCTTAACAACTGCATATTTACTCTTAAAGGAATTGAATGCAGATTGTGCTAATAAATAGTAACATATAACGGATGTGGCTTTTGAAGAAAAAAACACAACAAATAAGAAGTTCCACGGCACTAGAGATGCCCGTTTTTTATATAATATTCATTACCATACATTAAATGAATGAATTTTGATTGAAGCCCTGGATAGATAGATTGAAAATGTAGAGGAAAGTGATGATACCGGTATTCGGGACTGCAGCCTCACTTTCACCGTCCAATACGGATTATACCATTTCGGAAATTAATCCGCATTGAAAAGTAGCCTAATTTTGGTAGTACAATATGGATCTAGATCTTCTACGCCCATGTGATGCAAAAGAAGGGATCTGATAAGTCTTTGTTATTTCGGTGTGAAATTAATCCATTTATTGAAAGGTTTGTCTCTTACTCTAATATAATGTACGGACCAAATTGTAATTGTGATGATTAATTTGCGGCTTTCGTGTTTAAAAAATGAATTTTGGAGCAACTTTTTATCACTGAACTTAGGAAAATGGTTTCAAAATTCACGTGATCTACTACTTATATATGACTAAATCAATAAAACGTCTGTCTGTCTACTTACTTGGCTTCCAGAAGAGTATGTATGTATATATGTATGTACACTGAAGAAGGGTTGCTGGGCTTTCACAAGGGTATCGATGATCGTTTCGTACATGCATTTATCTTCTTCTACAACGACATATTTAACGAAAAATCTCGAAATTGACTTAATATTACGTGTCTGATAACATGAAATAAAAAAGCAGTCTATTTTTAGAAATTATTTACATATTCGCGATCTTAACTAGATCATATTTGTATTTAATTTCTTTGATTAAAAAAAATATTTTTTTTATAATAAGTGCACGGTAAATACAATTTAGTGTCTTGGATATCAATATTATCTGGTCACGACTCTGATAAATCATCACGATTCGGCAAGTCTCGCCATAGTCATTTCCCCAAAACTCGACCAGAAAATATTGATATTTAAGGCACTAACATTAACTACAGAACTTTTTATAAAGACGAATCGTAACATTGTGGATATTGTACCCCGAATTGAAAAAAAAAAAATATTTTCATTTGACTAAAATTATGTCCTAAAACGGAAATTGATTTGCCAGCCATTGAAGTGAAACATCGCTTTAAACTTGGTTAGGATAACTTAGAATGGGAGGCAAATTTGGCTTTTAGGAAGGGTAATACTAGAAAGCACAATTATAATTACTTGCGTTGACCATCTATTGGATTACAGATTTATCTAAAAATCCTCCTCAAAATTTCAAAAAATCCTTCTGATGCTTTCAAAATATAATTTGAACCGACCGATCGAGTCATACCTACTACAGACGCAGAAGCATGTTTGGTTTGACCAGGATGGCATCTTTTTGAGTCTGATGCATGTTTAAATCATAGCTAACTGAATTAAACCATGAACTTAATTAAGATATCCATTCTCTTCAAGTTGCTTTCTACAGGAGATGATCCCCTGCTTTCATAAATGCCTTTCAAAATACCATTATAGTTGACTTTTCTTTCAGATACCGTCAACAAAGAGCCTTTATGATGACCTGACAACAAGCATGCCAAATCATGTTAAAGAAAAACATGGCTAGGCAAAATTCAAAAAGTTTCGCTTTTACCGAAAATTTGAATTTGATAAATGTGTTCCATTTCTGATTTCCGAGGAATCCATTTTTTGTTAAGTCTTCTTCGCCTTTCATTCCATACATTCCGTCATTATTGACCCTACTAGGTTTAAACCACTTTTCTGCATGTTCAGCTTCCATAGTATGTTTAAATTTTCACTTATTGGCAAAATCAATTTGTTAAATGAACATATTTCCAAAATCAGAAGATATTTTCATTTTAAGGTAAAGTAAAGCGCAATCGTACGAGATGTCTTTTTAAGATTTTGAGTTGAATATGACTCTCTACATCCTGGACTGTCTTAGGTAAGGATGTTAAGTGCTGGCTGATAAGAATATAAAGATTTCGTTTTGGCTGACTATATCTGGATGAAGGACATTTTTTGAAGTGATAGAAACGTATATTTTTTGTTGGAATTAATATATCGAGGGTTCAGTGCAAGAGTGTACTAAGTGTATGTACTATGTACACGTATACATGTATACACATAGTACATTCTTGCACTAAACCATCGATATATACGTCTTTTAAAAGTTTTTTTTTTTTTTTTTTTTTTTTTTGCTAAAATTCCCTGAAATGCATCCTTTCTGTGACTTTTTTGCTTTTACATAATTGATTTTTTTTCACGTCACGGCTCATAACCTTAACTCATGCTGAACCCGGGTTATTTCCACTTTAGCAGGAGGTAAAGACAAAGAGCATCATGCACATATGTGCAGTTTGATCTTAGTCTAAACCATATGTTGTCTTGTTAGTCCAATTATTCTTTAAAGGCTCTATTTACAACAGGATAATTGGCATACAGTTTCTTCTTTCAGAGCTATCTGCACTTTGATTTAAGTTTAATTTTGCAAGGAATTTTATTCAGCATGACAATGGTTATACATCCACAATTTCAAGTGAGTGATCAGAGATCAATTTTTTCTATACAGTGTATAGACCAAATTGACTTTTGATCACTCACTCAAACTTGTTGATCTATAAATAAGCATACGATACCTGAGTATTCTTTCAGTATGCACGGCTTTGATCTCGATAGCTCTTGACCGACTTGTAATTCTAGATTAAGACAAGATTTTCCATCACCTTTAAAATGCCCTTCTTTAGTACTTCTAAATTCATAAGATTCTTTTGGGATTTGGTATTCATTTGTGTTCTGTGGACTCGAACACGCCATTTCTTTGTTACGTGTATCATTGACAGTGATTTTGTCACAATCATTTGTATCATCTATGACGATATCGGCTAGCTCACCCATTGGTACTCTATTTAAAACGCGTCTATATTTGTCTTTTATGAAAATATCTTTTTCCGACTTTTTGGTGGATTTCAAAATCTTTGACGAGTTCATGTCCAGTGGTCTTTTGAATAGGTTGTTTGTATTTGTAATTGTATTCGTTTGTTCTGCTTCGTCAGGGATATTTTGTGGAGCACCAACATTATTAGAGGTATTTTCAGGAGCACCAAAATTATAAGGGGTAGTTTCAGTAGCACCAATTTGTTTTGCATTTATATTTCTATTGTTATCCGGATTATCACTTGCTTGAATGTGTTGCTTATCCATAGAATCATCGTCATGAGCGAAAACCGTTTCTAAAACAGTCCGAGTACTTATTGTATGGTTAGGAAGAGTTGTAGTTTCTAGATTGTTGCGAATAATTCCCTCCAAGTCAACTCTCTCTCCGATCACGTGATGATAGTTCATCAGCACGAATAAGTCTCCTAGGTCCATAACCACGTGGTCGAGTTCTTATAGATGGCTCGATAGCACCGACCGTTGACCTCTGTCAAGCCACACCCATCATAAATTCATTGGCTGTTAATATGCAAAAAATATAGTCATGAGCATAAATCAAAAAGCAAATCGTTATATGAAGTTCCGATATTTAAGTCGCCCATTTACAAAAATTTATGTAGCAAAATTGCGATAAAAAAATACGAATTCAACAGTCGCCTCTGCATGGATGTTCCTTTAGTGTTTGAATGAGTGTTTTGATTGGTCCATCGTTTATTAATGAGATCAGCAATCTGTAAAATCCAACGGTACACTGAGCTTTCATTTCTTTTCTCCCATTCTTTGAACGACTGAAATATGTTATTGTAATCCAAAGAAGGAGAAGAATAGGGACAAAAATCAAGGAACACAAGACCGTTTTTATATAAATGTACAGCGCAATGGGTATTCACCGAACACTGATAAGACTACCAAAAAAGCTATCGTCACAGAAATTGGTCGCTTGGAGCACATTTTGTTTACAGATTAAGCGACAAAAGACCTACATTTTTACAACTTAATAAAATCGTCTCATTTGGTCGATTCTAAAGAGTTTGGACAACAAAGAATTCATCTACATCTACATCTACTGTTTAACCCTACAATCGATTGCCGATTATAACTGGGTGCGGGTGTGCTAATAACCGGTAAAAGAGCTGTTAAGGAAAGAGAAGATATTTTACATTGTTAAAATTCTATAAAAGAAGATAGTATGCTACAGTTAAAAAGTAAAAGCAGATAGTAGTTTATACAAGATTGACTGCCGCTAGTCTTTCGGAGAATATGCCGAGACTAGGGCTTGACTTGACACTAGTTGGTAGAGTGTTCCACTGGTTCACTGTCCTGGGGAAAAAGGAATTAGTGAAGTATTGGGTCTTTGAGAACGGAATAAGATAGTTAAGATTTCTTGTTTGTATAAGGTGACTGTTATCTACAGCTATTGTACCAGCTCTGATTTTATAAAATAGTATGAGGGAATTATGTAGCCTTCTTTCATATAGGGATTTCCAGTTAAGGGTGTTAATCATTTGGGTGACACTATTGGTGTAGTTGTAGTCATTCATGACATACCTAGCTGCTGATCTTTGCACTCTTTCGATATTATGGGAGAGGGTTTTTTGCCAGGGATGCCATATGCATGAGCAATATTCTAATTGAGGTCTAATATATGTGTTATAGGCAGCAGTTTTGACCTGTTTGTTATTGGTCCGTACGTTTCTTTGGATGAAGCGGAGGGTTGATGTTGCTTTTGATGTGATGTTTTCTATGTGCTTAGACCAATTTAAGTCAGAAGTGATGGTGACACCTAGATACTTGGCTGCATTGGGTGCCTTTAGTTCTGTATTATGAAGTTTGTAAGGGTAGATTAGTGGATGTTTCTTCCTCGTTATTCTTAAAATTTCACACTTATCAGGGTTAAATTCCATTGACTATGTTCTCTCCCAGTTTTCTAAGTTATGTAGATCTTGCTAAAGGTGTAGGGTATCATTTTTTGTGTTGATGGTTAAGTAAGCAATAGTATCATCGGCAAACATTCTAGCGTTACATTTGACTGAATCTGGGAGGTCATTAATGTATATGAGGAAGAGACAGGGGCCTAGAACTGATCCCTGAGGGACACCAGAAAGAACTGGAAGTTCACTGGAAAATTGACCGTCTACAGCAACTCTTTGGGAACGATTACTAAGGAAAGATTTGATCCAGTTGACAATTTGAGGGTTTATACCGAGTTGCTGTAGTTTGAACAAGAGGGAAAGGTGGTCCACTTTGTCAAAGGCTTTAGAAAAATCCATGACAACAACATCAGTTTGATACCCAGATTCCAAGTTGTTGAATAAATCCCTAGTAAAGTAAAGTAAAGTAAGTAGTTGGGTTTCACAGCTGTGGCCTGAACGAAAACCATGTTGGAATGGACTGAGAATACTGTTTTTATCGAGGTAGGACATAAGATTTGAAACAATGATATGCTCTAAGAGTTTAGACGCAATACAGGTAAGGGAGATGGGTCTGTAATTACTGGGCTGGGACTTTTGGCCTTTTTTGAAGACTGGAGCTACAGTGGCTTTCTTCCAGTCTTCAGGGACAATACCAGTGCGAAGCGACAGATTAAAGATTTCTGCAAGGATGGGGGCTATTCCGTGGCTAAGTTCTTTCAGAATTCGGGGGGATATCTCGTCGGGCCCACTTGCCTTATGGGGTGATAATCCTTGAAGGAGTTTTGCTACTCCACAGGTGGTGACCACAATTTCGGGGGGGGGGGGGGGGGGGGAGAAAACGGACTCAAATTGTTTATTGAGGATGTTGGCTTTGGAGACCGGGTCGGTATATATGACACCCTCTGATTTTAAAGGGGCTATGCCAACATTCTCTTTCTTGTTATGTTTGATATAAGTGTAAAATTTCTTATTCCTGCCTGGTTGGGAGTCATGGTTAAATATGATGTTTTCCATGTATGACCAGTAAGAAGATCTTATCAATTTTCGGATGGTAGACTTAAGGGACTTTAACCCTTCTTGCCTACGAGTATCGAACTTGTGTTTGAGCTTTGAATAAATCTTATCACGCTTATGGATAAGTCTTTTCAGTTTAGGGGTTATCCAAGGCAAGTCAGCACGTGGCTTGCAGATCTTTGTTGGTATGTGCTTGCTACAGGAGTGGTTGAGGCTATCCTTAAATGACACCCAGGCTTTGTTATGGTCATCATGATTTGTTTGGAAAAAAATACAGGAGAAATTGACCATGTCTGATTTGATACTGTCCCAGTTTGTTTTCTTGTAATTTCTAATTGGACGCCTAGGCTGTAGGGGGCGACCCCGGTTTAATTTAATTTCATGGAAAATTATGTCTTGGTCTGAATTTGCGAGACTGGGAAGGGACTTGGTTTGGTGTACGAGAGACGGGTGGCTAGTGAAGAAAAGGTCCAAGGTGTTATTTTGCCTGGTAGGGATTTTGACCATTTGCTCAAGATTGTGATGGGGCATATTTTCAAGGAAATCTGCGTAGAAGGATCTATTCTTGCAGTTATCTTTAATGGATTCCCTGTCCCAATCAATGTCGGGAAGGTTGAAATCACCCAGAAGCCAAACAATACTGTCTTTTGGGATCTTATGGAGGGAGGACCACAATTCTTTGAGAGATGACGTGTCCAATTCATGGGGCTTATAAAAGGTTCCAACAAAGATATTGCGGATGCCTGGTAGGCTGATTTTGGACCAAGAAATGTTACAGCTTGTTTTTAATTCAGGCTGGTCTTGGCTAAATAGGGATTTGCTAATAGCTACTATTACACTCCCTCCTTGGCCGTCACATCTATCATCCCTGTATATGTTAAAATTGAGGTTGTCAGGGAAGATTTCGGAGGAGCATGTTTCAGGTTTTAATCATGTCTCAGTGAGACAGACAATATCGGGCTTTACCTGCTCAATTACTTGATGCAAGTCAGGTATTTTATTTCTGACTGACCGACAGTTCACATTAATAATCGTTATACGTTCAGAATTCTTAAGCTTTGTTGGTTTGGGTTTGGGCTTCAGTTGGATAGGGGTGGAGGTATGTTTGGGAGACACAGATGGCATACTGGAGTTTTCAAGTGTTCCATTGGGGTCTGGCAGGTTACTGAGGGGCCAGTAAAATGAAGTGTCACTTAATGTATCAAGTGACTCAGTAAGGAGACGGTGAAAATTTGATGAACCACACAAACAGCAGTACCAACTAACTTTGGAATCTGAGAGCCTATCATAGGTAGAGTCACCTATACCCTCGCAGTTAATATGGAACCAGGTGTCACAATTGTTGCAGCAAATACCTTTGTGGGACCAAGACACATTCACATTACAAAGTCCGCATGGGTAGTTGGAGTGTTCATCAGCACTGGATGTTGAGATGTTTGTTGGCCCTGGGGTTGGGCTCAATATCATATGTTTCACTGGCTAAAAGGCAGAACAGAAAAATAAGTGAACTGACTTTGGAGTTTGCATCACATCGTTTATGTGAGATGACATGTTTGAAAACATTAGTGAGTGAAGCTCCAATAAGGCTACGGTATGGCACAGCAGTGTCACAGAGAAGAATATTCTCATTACTTATCTTAGGTTAAAATCTAATAGCAAGCACAATGGTAAAAATCATAAGTAAAGTAACTTTAAAGTCCATTTTTGGAGATGTATTTGTGAAAAAGGGCAATTAGATATCAGTTGTCCGAAAATTGGTATTATCCGAGTACTGGTACAGTTGCATGAAGACAAGATTTCACCTGAACTGTGAAGATTTATTCAAAATAAAGGTCTCACAGTTTGTTATTGGTTAGTTATCTTACTAATAGGCTTACCACCACCAAAGAGTATAGCACAGAAGAGACTTTAGAAAGAAAATAATTAAATTTGGTGAAGAGGTTCGAAAACAGGAAGTGACTCTTTCCCGGCGTTCACACAGTCTTTTCATTTACTTATTAGACTTATTTTATGTTCTTTTGGAGATATTTTGAATGAATAAAAGGAATATTTAAATCTGTCCCTAAATGAAAATGGCCGCTTCATAAACGTAGTCGCTCGAGTAAGATTTTAATGAGTAAGCCGTAAGTCGAAAAGGGACCATTTAGGCATTGCTCAAAGTGTCTGTCATAAAACCTCTCACTGAACAACCCCAATCGGGCATTTACGTAAACAGTAAAATGCCATGGACGTAATTGCAGTAATTTGGGTCAAAAGATAACAAATTTCCTTGGCGCTTTCCTATCGTTCATCAAAATCTTTACGGCATATTATATTTTGATGACAAAACACAGTTAAACAATGCATTTTGTTATCAAATAATATATATACTGACTGTCATAAAAAAGGCGTCACCAAAATTTTGAAAGAACTTTTTCTATTGGCAAAAGACAATAATTTTATCTATAAATTTGAATTAAAGCCTAAACTCAACACATCCTCCTATCACAAACTCTCTTCACAAACTCGTGCTTCTCATGGTAAATTTGTCGTAAGGTTTTACTCGTGTGCCCCGTGCGCCTTGGAGAAATGGTTTTGTTTTTCGAAATCTGTACAAGTGGCTTCATTAGTCAAAATACAACTCGAAATTTATCCAAGAAGGATAAAAATATTCATATCCATAATGCCAAGGCTAAATAATGAAGAACGCACACGCAATTTGAGCATGCTGGAATAGGCAGTTCCTAAGATCATGTCGCTCTAGACGTTTTAACGTATCAAGATCAACGATAGTGCGTTTGGTTAGACGTGTGGACGCCACAGGAAGACTTCAGGACAGGCGTAGATCTGGTAGGCCTCGCTCAACATATGTACGTCAAGACAACTTTATACGTCAACGGCACATTCGTGGCCGTTTTAACGGCTATATCAACATCTGCAACCGTTGTTGGTTATCACGGAAGGAATTTTAGTACAAACACAGAAGGACGCCGGTTACGTGAACACGGGGTTATGTGCAGGAGACCCTTTCGTGGCATTATACTTTAACAACGTCAACAACGTCGAGTATGGGCTCAAAATATCATCGGACGGCGATGGCGGACAGTTGTATTCAGTGACGAGTAAAGGTTCAATCTTTCACATGCCGACGGACGCGTCCGGGTATATCGACTTCGAAATGAACGTTATGTGCATAATCGTTGTTAAGAGCATAACCGTTTCGGTGGTGGCGGGGTTATGGTGTGGGCCGCCATTAACCATGCATTCAAAAGGGACCTGGTTGTTGTTCAAGGCAAATTGAATGCCAGGGGGTACGTAAACCAAGTTTTACAGCCTGTTGTCCAACCTCTATTTCGCCGACAACCTGGACTCACTTTTATGCATGATAATGCACGTCCACACACGGCGCGTATCACCACAAACTTCCTCCAAGCCAATAATATTGACGTTCGGCCATTGCCAGCCAACTCAACGGACTGCAATCCAATCGAGCACGTCTTGTATATCTTAGAACGTCGTTTACGTCAACGTCAGGCACAGCCTCAAATGATGCAACAGCTGACTGACGCTCTTCATCAGAAGTGGGCTCGCATCTCGAAGTACCTTCTGTGTTACCTGTGTGGCTCAGTGAGACGAAGGCTGCAGGCTGTGATTGCTAATCATGGTGAACTTACTCGTTACTGACACCTTTTAGGCAGTGTTTATATCTAATGTTGAATAAAATGTGACGAATGCATTTGTTTTAGCATAAAACCTTACTCCACCTTTGCACAACATCCCGATCAGTATCTTCCGTCAAAATCAAATAGTACATTGTACTTCTATCTAATGTCCCGCATTGAACCACAGCTGAATGCATGTGATGCATTATTAATGACAGTCAGTATATGAAGTTTTAATCATTAGTTAATTTTATTTTATTCAACGACATCTTTAGCAGGAATGTCGTATTTCGACGTCATGTAACCCACGCGTGAAAAAGCGCACATTCACGGCTACGCTCCTATTATTTCCGGGGTCTAATGCGCAAAATCGTCGGTGGTTCCCGGTTGTAAATGAATCAAGGGATCGCTGGTCAGAACCGTTGCAATCGAGAAGCCTAGGAGTCGAAACGTCGAAATTTGGAGTTATTCAATGTGAAACCATGAACATGCTTTTTTTTCGAAATAAAAAGGATATTCAACAGCCCGAAAACGCTGAAGAAAACATAATTAATTAGGATTTTGAAAAAAATCGATCAAAACATAACAAAATTAACGCCTACTTGCTTGCATAATATCCTTAGATTCTGAGAAAGTCACAGCATAAATGTCAGATAGACTATTATCCTCAAAATATTGAAACTGGGCCACATCATGTGGTTATGAAATTGACAGATTTAGATATTCATATACGGAACTAACAGTCATGCGTTCAAGACCGAGATATGTTTGAGAAATTTTGTGCGGCCGCATGTCTACTTCAGGTCAAAGCGGGATGCAATTCAGTCTAAACGTTTGCAAACGTTTTTGAACTCTGGTCGAAGAGCTGGTATCATCGCTTCATTTTTTTTATTCCCTTTTCAAAATTTCTAAAGTGGCGTGACTAAAGACGTCAATGCGTCAGATGCGAGAAGAACCGAACCTAGAACACGTGGTACAGTAAGTTACATCGTGAAATTGACATTTATCTCAATCAAAACTATTCTAAATCACTCACTCAGCGCTCCATTCATCATTCTAAACATTCACTCAAATCGATCAAAAAAGCTCCAAATGGCTAGAAAGAAAACAATCAAAATCTACATTCAAAATAAATGTAAACTGAAAAAATTTCACTGACATAATTGAAATTTGTAGAGTCTGATTGGTTCTTGAAGAAAAAGGAGGCAATTTATAGAACTTTAATGTATATTTCATTAAAGGAAGGTGATAAGTATCGCTAATTTTGTTCATCTTGATCGAAATTAACAATACAGTTAACAACATCGTGAAATTGACAAGGTGAATGATTGTGGAATGATTTAGGAATGAAATTGAATGAATGTGTGGAGCGACTTTTGAGTGAATTTAATGGGAGGTAATCCGGTATAGCAAATTTTGTTCGGGATGAACAAAATTTGCAATATTGATTACCTCCCTTTAATAAAATATACATACAAGTTCTATAGAATGCTCCATATTTCTTCAAGAACCTATCAGACGCTTACAATTTCAATTAAATAATTGAAATCCGGAATTTTTCCCCACCCTTTTTTATTTTGAACGAAGTTATTGTTATATGTTTTTCGGTGAGTTTGGAGCGTTTTTGAATGGTTTGAGTGAGTGTCTGGAATGAATGAGTGGATCGCTGAGTGATTGATTTAGAATGATTTTGATTGAGTTAAATGTCAATTTCACGATGTAAGTAACGGTACTAGATTACATCCCTTGAATTTGACTCAAAACTCCCTCCACACACTCATTCAATTTCAGTCAAAAATCATTCCAAAATCATTCAATTTGTCAATTTCACGATGTCAAAAACTGTAAAAACTATTGTGAAAAATGGAGAAGTTCCTTGGCAAGGGAATTTTTCATCTTTAAAAACATTATATGAAAATCATTTTGGGGACGTTAAGTGATGAACAAAGGGGGCATGATGTCTCTGGTGTTGTTGACCCATGAACGGTCAACACAGAAAAGTACTGACGCAGACGTAATGGACTTATTCTTAATATATATGTAGAAACATAAGCAAACTCGACAGATGACCTAAACATCGTAACTATAGCTTATCCAAGTTGAGGTTACAAGGTTTGTTGTCACCTACCAAATAGACTATGGGCTACTGGGACCCCTGTTTCCCCCCCCCCCCCCCCCCAGGGGGAATTTTGTACACTATGATTTTCTGAAAGGTACATGTATAAGCAACATTTTAAGACATGTTAGCACTCTGGCGAGTGGGGCTTTTGTAAGATACGTTACTTTGAAATCACCCACCCTAGATCCTTATTAAATGCTACATTTTGCTCCCATTTTGTGAAATTTTTTGGGTAAATTGCGATTTATAGTACTATCTAATACATGATTTTTGAGTATGAGTGATAAAAACATCCACAGAACCCTGCATGATTCAGGAAAATACGTGAAAAATACGTTACAATTACAAAATTGTTTCTCAATATTCGCCAATATAAAGATATTGGCATTTAAGCGCCAAAAATATTCAAAGTCAACACTTGTTGGCAAAATTCACAGGATAATATGATGAATTCATATTTACATAGTTTAATTTGGCCTGCATATTGCGTGTTTTATACGTACTACGGTAGAAAAGAAAAGATTTGAGCGCATGTCCTTATAAAACCCTTTATACCATGTTATTTCATATGCAGTTCATGAACAGAAAGGAGAATGGCAGGTGCAATTTTGTACTCTGATCATGCATAATAAAACAAGAATATCATTTATAACTGATATCTTTATAACAACAAATGCTTCATGTCTCTAAAGGAATGTTGTAACATACGTTACCTAAAAATATTTTACCAAAACCCGTTTAAACTGTTTTATTTTTCATCAATAAGGGTTAAAAATCTTAGAATTTATAGCTCTCAGTTCTGTTTCTTAGAAAATGCATCGGTACTGAAAGCAAATGTGTGACCAACAAAAGATCAAAGATCCCCTAGCACTTACGGTATTAAAATTTAGACCTTAATTGAGAAGTCATTGTTATATCTTTGAACAGCCAAGAAGAAAATTCTTATTTAATGCCAGTAGTTACATATTGTCTTTAATGTAAATTGATAAATCACACAAATTGAAGTTAGTATCATCTGTAGAATCCCATCTCACAAAGTTAAAAATTTGATAACAAGATTTGAGATCATAATTTTGAAATAGCCAAATTATTAATACATGTATATCCAATAGCTAAAATCGAAATACCTACACCCTTCTAAATCTGCACAGATCTTGATAATCATTTTACATTAGAAATTACAAATACCTTGAAATATTCAATAAAAATACTGGCTTTTTGATAGATATGGATAGGTACTTTGTGTTGTACTATACCTGTTGTTTAATTTTAGCATTGGGAAATATCTGTTCAGTGCAATTACATATCTATCTATCACACAATGCAGCATGACAGCTAAAAAAAATTTAATTAATTGAAACTTTTTTTCAAAATTACTTAGTCACTCAAGCAAGTTTATCATTTATCTCTAATTTCATGCATTGGTTTGTTTGTTGCCTAAAAATGATTTGAAACAGAATGCCAATGGTCATAATCTAGTAACGTATGTTACCATTTGTATGAAACAAGTCGCAATTATCGTAAATACACTTCAATGTCAAAACTGTAGCCATTTAAATCAAAATTAGTGTTTCTCTTTGATTAAGATGTATTTTTTGGTTTTACTGCATGTTTTTTAAATTGTTTGTCTGGAATGTTGGCCAAGTGGTTAGAATAAAACTAAATGATTAGTAGAAGAGTCTTGTACTTGTGCACATGAGAAAAATATTAGATTTATGTCCAAGAACCATGAGTATATGAATTAGAATGGGCATTCTTCAATTCTCTTCTCTACTTTAACACAAACTGCATGTACATATATATTGAAAGTCAGCCATCAATGTCAAACAGGAATGCAAATAGAATGTCAAATCACCAGCCATTCACACATAAACACCTATAAAGCTCCAATAAGCATGTGACTTATAGACCCATCATGCGATTTTTCTTATTTTTCTTATTTTAATGAATCAAGTCTTGGGTTGTATTTTAACGAGGACTTGATATTGATGAAATTGCTTAAGCAATTTATCATAATTATTTTATTGTTTCAGAATGTAAGATATAAAAGAAGCGCAAATTCTATCTAAGACATGTTTCTTTCTGCATAAAAAGTACTTATAGTTTGTATCTAGTTCAAAGTTAATGCATTTTTTAAGCATCTTTGTTTTACAAAAATCTTTACTTTTGTAAGAACTAATCATGTTCAAGGGAATTACAATTGGTGTGCATCTAATTGTCCTTTGGAAGCAGCAATTATATTTGATTTTCTAAAAAAAGGCCTTTTAAATGTAACATATATTACTCTCTTTGATAGCTAAATCAAAATGTATATGGCAATATTCTATTCATTTGAACATAATATGATCATATTACATGTAAATTTTCATTATTGAACTGAATTGCGCAGTTTCTTGGCAAAACTAGGATTGCATGTAATGTACTTTGCATTCGAATGGAAACAATAGAGAGCTAAAATGCTTCAAGGAATTTTCAGGCCATTTTAACAGTATAACACTCTTATCAAGATGGCTTATCCACCTAACCATGAATTCCTTGTATTTATCGTACACATCATTCCATTCATCACATCATCCTATTAAAGCCTCTAGCTACTTATACAACGAAGATGATTGATAATCAACTCGTTTGTACTGGCTGGTGAAACCTTGTACCTTTGATATGGAGTCAAATGCGCTACCAAATCCAATGTGCTACCAACTGGGCCACTATCATGATCAACTCTAAGAAATATCTTTAACTTTTCTGTACTAAATTGACGGAAATATTGCTTAAAAATATTGTAGGCACAGCTTTTTTCATCTATTTGGTCATCTTTTTTCACAATGAAAACTGTCTCTTATCATCAAAAGTAACATATATAACTTGTTTACTATTCTAAAAATGTGAAAAAGTCTCAAACATAGAAGAAACCGTAAGCTGCCTCAACATTGTGTTTGGAAGCTGCCTCAACATTGTGTTTGGTGCATTTCCTTAAACTATGATAGCGGCTCAATAATAATTATACCTATAAATAAGTGGTAACGTATTTTGCACGCTTTTAAAACCACAATGAGTCTTGAAATGACTAAAATTTATATTGACACCTTAAATTACTAAAAACAGTTATTGTTTATTGTTGATTTAGACAGTGAGGGATCTTACAATAATTGCAATCAGATGAGATATGAATAAGCGTATTGTAATTGATGGGTAAATGGGTTACTTTAGAGTAACGTATTTTGCAAATAGCTTGATGGCCAGATGCATATAAAAATTTAAGAAGCTTATAGAAAAACACAGTAAACAAATCATTCAGTAGAGCATTGATGAATATAACATTTCTTTTGAATACATTAAATTGAAATTTAAATGTAACGTATTTTACTCCCATGCATTGCTTGTAAGGGCTATATTTTTCAAGTCATAATGTAAATGGGCTTCAAATACCTCCAAATTCACAAATATCATTAACAAAAACACAATATCATTTAATTTTCACTAATTTACAGGTAATTTCTATAACAAGACAAACGACTAAAATTGTTTTATAAAAATTTTATGGGTTGGTTTCTTTAAAGTAACGTATCTCGCATTTGCCCCAGTTGCCAGACTTCTAACAAATTTCAAAATGTTCAATACTGCATAGGCTTTTAGAAAAGCATTGTTAACAATCTTCCCAATGGGGCAGCTATGAAAAAATCATTTCTATCTATGTGCCTTTCTTTGAAATTCAAAAGTAACGTATTTTACTTCCATATCATGCCTTCAAGGGGGATGTAATTACAAAGTATTACTGTGAATTTGCTCTACATACATTCAGTAACATAAATTTTGGTATTAAAAGACCACCTCTGGTCACTATGACTCATTTTTTCACTGTACAAACCTAAAATCTTGTCTTGAAAATATGATGGGTAATTAACTTTGAGGTAACGTATCTCACTAACGCCCCGCTTGTAAGAGTGCTAACAAGTCTCAAAATGTTCTATATACCATGGACTATCAAACAGACAATTTTAACAAAATTTCCAGTGAGGCAGGGATAGACAATTTATTTCTATATTCATAGGTTTCTATGAAATTTAAGGGTAACGTATTTTACTGAAATATCATGACTCTTAAGATGACCAGATTCTTCTAAAAATTCCATAAATGACCCCTTCAGTTAATCAGCAACACAAATATATGTATAAGAAGTCAACTCTTTGTCATTTTGACTTCAATATCTTGGGTACTCTTTTAAAATTCATTTTCAAAATTTTGTGGGGTGTGCTACTTTAAAGTAACGTATCTTACAAAAGCCCCACTCCCCAGAGTGCTAACATGTCTCAAAATGTTCTACATACCATGGACTTTCAGAAAAATATGGTCTACAAAATTGGGGGGGGGGAACAAAACCCATTCTGGCTCATGGACTAAAATATCGTCATTCTACAAAAATTAGATCGTTGTTCGAAATTACGTCGATATTTAACAAAAAAGTGTATTTATTTCCTATTTCAAAAAGTTTTTAAAACGCATTTTTTTTTTGAAGTATTCGCGCTTTTGCAAAGAAAAATTCGAGCATATAGATACGTTCTGAATCAAAAGAGAACTTCCACCCACTAAATGTGTAGTATGTCTGTCAAGATCAGAACTGCAACTGTTTAAATGCGATCTAAAAATAAACCTAGTCTTCAGATCATTGAAACGAAACGTCCTAGTTTATTTTACAAGCGATCTTTGATTATCGCAAAAAAATAAATTCAGGGTTATTTATTCAAAATAGGATGCGCGAAGAAAAACCTAATAAAATCCATGACAAATACATACTTCCTTTTCAATCGTCCTTCCATCAGTAGAAAATCATGAATACTATTCTTTGTGTCTATCTAGTTGCTTTTAATAGACCATTGAGGGTCATTAAAAAAGTCATACAACCTACTTTGTACGTGGTGTTTCTAATAGGATAAACATAACTCCTTTAAAAAATGAACATGCACCGGTAGTTACTTATGTACAAATGCAGTTACTTGTATAGTATGTTGCTTTCCCTGTGTGATGCTTAATGACGTCAAAACTATACGTATTCAGATAGCCTTACGTAACATAACGCAGCGTGTGCGCAATCCAAATTATCCTTTACAGCTCTCTGTGATTTATTCGATTTAGGTTCCCTTTTAAACTAAATTGAACAACTTTGATTAAAACTTGCATTCAACGAACGCGTAATTCCACGAGAACGAATAGACAGTCGCCGCAAGATAATAGGGGTGCGTTTATTTTAGATAAATATCTGAAACAATTCTAAGAATTTTCACCAGGATATCTCTTGCGAATCAGTTGAATATTTAGGCGCCCGCCAGATATGCCGATTAAAAATCTGAAAATATAGTAAATATCAAGAATCTAAGAAATGCATTTCAAATAAGCATTGCCCTCTTATTCTAGGGCATTTGCTAAAGATCGATGTGCTCTAAAAATATTTAAGTAGTCCATTACTTTTTGAATGACCCTCGCGATAGATGCAAGGAGCTTTGCTATTTTTGGAAAGAAATGTTCTGAAATAGGTGGAGCAACAAGCTTAGCACTATCATTCCAAAATCTCACACTGATCACATGGCCCTGCATAATTCACGACTCTGAAGAAGAACATGTTCAATTCCAATAATGTCGCAAGTGCGCGAATGTTAAGACTAAGATCAGCCTGTGCACCAGCACAGTCTGATCAGAGTCTTCACTTTGCGCCCAACAGATTGCTACGGTATCTTTTCAGCTATGTGGAATAGCAGCTGGAAGCTAGGAAAGGATGTAATGGTAGTATTGGTGTGAGAAAATCGAGGAATCCATTGTTAGGTGCTCCAGCCGCCGCGATATAACCGAAATAATGTTGAAAGCGGCGTTAAAGCCCCTTTCAAATAATATAAAAAAGAATTCTAGAATATTTCAATACAATGTATAATTGTTTCAGCTGATCAACGATCGCTCTTCACGCACGCATTAAACTGTTGAAAATGTCAAGCAAATGCTTAATTATTTATTATTCATATTATTTATGTATCAGATCTAAATAAAAAAGGGGGAAATGCAATGCAACCATTAAGGCATTGAGTGGAGTACTGAATTTCTTCACTCCGAATACAGTTGAAGAAGGTTGGTTTTTAGCTCACCAGAGCACAACGTGCTCAATGTGAGCTTTTGTGATGGTTTGGTTTAAACCTGTTTATTTTACATCGATTGGGAAACAAGTTCTTACAACTTATATTAATCCCTCTCGATTCTGCATCCTTGAAAATTCACCAGTACTCGCGCCGTATGTGTGGGCCAATGAAACAACTAAGATCGATAGCCGCTATCGGGAATCGAACTCAGGACCTTTGGGTCAAGAGGCCGACGCTCTACCTCTAGGCCACGGACACCACACTTTTGTGATCACCTTTTGTCCGTCGTGCGACGGTCGTCGTCCGTCGGAAGTCGTCAACAATCCTTTAAATATCTTCTTCTCAGCAACGAATTCGCGGATTTCAACCAAAGTTGACAGTAATGTTCCTTGTTTGACCCTTCACAAAACTTGTTTGTGAATTTTTGATTGGCCCCAAATATGGATGTGACAGAGTGGGACAGTTTTTACCCTGAAATCTTAATATATAATACATACTTAGTGTATTATATGAAAAAAATATTTAACGAGGTTGGGAGAATTGAAAATTGTCGAGGCTCTGGTGGGGGGCGCGGGCGTGCGGGCGTGTGTGTGAGCGTGCGTGCATATGTGTGAGTGCTTGCGTGCGTATGTGTGTGCGTGTGTTGTTGTTGTTGTGTGTTTTATGTTGGTTTGTTTGTGTACACATTATTTGTTATTAGCCATAACCATTGTTTGCTAATTTGCCGAATAATGAATCGTACTGAATTGGCTTACATATTCCAAAACCAGGAGAGGACAAATATTTCACTAAAGTACATGGTTTTGAAAAAGTACAACATTGCCTAAATATGAAAGTTTACTGTGGTTGGGCGACCACTGACTCGTAACTACAGCTTTAACAAGCTGTAGTTACGAGGTTTTGGCCGCCCACTGACAATTTTTAGGATATTTTCCTCGCTCAGTGGTTTGATTATCGCTATGCATGCATAAATAGCTTCGTTAATGTCATTTCTGAGCGATTTATAAACAACAAATGTACTGGTAGCCGTCCTAGACCAAAGTCAAAATCAAAGCCATGAAAGTACTGAGTGGGCGAACCTGTGGCAATGGAAAGACAAATTTCAAACGACAAAGCATGCATTCTAATTTCCTGTTCAAGTCGATTCTACGACGTTTGATAAGCGGTCCATAGGACTTGAAACAAAATAAAATATTTTATTTCATAAAATATGCCATTAGAGCTCGACTCGGATAACGGTTTAGAACATTGGGAAATTGACAAGAGGAGTGGAAATTGAATGGGTGGGTTGAACGACTTTGAATAATATGGACGTTCGTGTTTGAAACTGATTGCTCTTATATAATCAAAATGTTTACGTTACGTGTATGGATCCAATGAAATAGCTGGATGATAAGAGGGCTTTTCATCAATTTTTGATAGTAATCGATTTTGGAGCGTTAAGAATGTTCTTGATAGTTTGTTGTTTTAAGTTCATACGTGTTTGGAATGCCACAAATTTCTCTAATATCTCCATGAGTCATTAGTATCTGAATATATTATGTGTCAACGTCATTTCTTGCACATATTGAATTTTCTCTTAATACACAGGAACTCTCAATATACGAGGGAGATTAAAAAAAATTCGTAGATTGTGCTACAGAAATTTTGATTTCACAGGCTTTGAAAAGAGAACTACACTGATATTAAATTGCGGTATTTTTCTTTCTGTCGTGTAAATTTGAAAGAAATCTAATTAGTTGGTCACCTGTTGCAACCGTTCTAAAACCTTTAGTGATTTGGTACCGGTACTCGGTAACGACGTGAATTTGACGCTACGGTATTGGTAACTTCCATTTAAAGTCATTACTTTTCTAAATTTTATACTCAACCCAACAATAAACATTATTTCTGTATCGCCTATCCATTGGATAGGTAATAATTTCATATCAATCTGATCCACAATGATGAATTGAAATGTGTAATGTGTCTTTAAGATACTAAACTGATGTTGATCTGTGACAATTACAGATCAAACGTCGAGGGGACGTTTTCCATTCTCCGAGTGACATCCTTCATAAACGCTCTCCATTAAAAAAACAAACCTTTAAAATCATTTAAAAAGGTGTCTGCTTATATTTGAAGACCTTTTAGCATATTATATCATTTTAACCTCTCGATTAGGCTTTCCATAGGTACAGTAGAACTTAATTTGTGCCCGGTTGTCTATGGCTGCGCCGATGCCGTTTTTTCGAAGTTCAAAATACACGCGTGCCCTTGACTTATTGACTTTGACTTCAAAAATACCGAATGGATTATGCTTAAATTCTAAACATCCTTACAGATTACGCCAACATGTTTAAAAAAATAGGTTAAATTTGGAAGGATTATGTCTAAATTCAGGGGACAATTACGGATAGTAACACTAGGAAGTAACGCTACAAAATGGGTTGCGCCGGTGGCACCTACCCAGGAATACCAAATGTTGGATTTTTTACATCATAGTCAAAGCAGACTCTTGTAAATTTAGTATCATGTCAAAATGGAATGGTTTGAAACGTGTACAAAATTTCATTTAAAAAGTTATAGTAAAAGTTCACATTTTTTATCCACCCTCGTATATATTAAGGGTCCGTCGTATAATCAAAGCATTAGGCTAACTGCAGGGACTATGTATTTCTCTTTGTAATTTAGGTTTGATACAGAGGAGTGAATGAAATATTGTTGGATTTAAAGTCCCAATGATATTTTTTTTCTTTTTTGATATTCCTTCAATAACAACAGAGATATGAACAAGGTTTAAATTTGTCACGTCAACACTTACACAATACCTCGGGCTTCTCTGAAGGCAGCCGAGCTAAACATGAATAATAGTTATAATAATAATTATAATAATGATAATAATGATATAATAATAGTGATAATAATAATGATGATAATAATAATTATAATAATAATAATAAGAAGAAGAAGAAGAAAAGAAAAAAGAAGACAAATAATAATAATAATAATAATAATAATAATAATAAGAAGAAGAAGAAGAAGAAGAAGAAGAAGAAGAAGAAGAAGAAGAAGAAGAAGAAGAAGAAGAAGAAGAAGAAAAGATTGACTCAAAGATAGCCGGATTATCATATTTGAGGAAATTAATTTTACAAAAAGGGAAACTTCAGAAACACACTATTAGAAAAGCGGACGAAAGATTCCGTCGCTAGGAAACAACGAAGAATCGATTTTCAATAATGGAGAAAACGAGAAATTTTCAGAGAAATATTTCTCTGTCAAGCAGATAATTTCTCGTCTTTTTTTTCAGGAAATTGTACTCGCAGATGACATATTGAGTAAATGTGACCCATCTCACGAACATTTACCATAAGTGGCGCAATGACCCAGTTGTATAGGGCTCGACGGGTGACATGTAGGTCCATGGTTCGAGACCAACAGTCAACGGGGTGTGTCTATGGGTTAAACACTGTATTGCCAACATGCCCTATGTTCAGGATGACACAACGGAGAAAAATGTTTGCCGATTTTACTCCGCTTTGCACGCAAGTGCACGTGCAAAGCGGGGTAAAATTTGCAAACATTTTACACCGTTTTGTCAACCTGAACGCAGGGCAGAGTTGAATTTTATTGGATCATCTGTTTCTCATTCAGGTTCGCGAAGACCCACCCGGATAAGTGTTCAAGGGCAAATCAACAAACTTAAGCTTTCGTAACACTCAAACTATAAGTAAATGATAAAAAAAAGCATAAACTAAGCAACTGACATTTTGGAAAAATGCAAAAAGTGAATGGACACTGGTCAGCCTGCGAGAGAAACGCGTATGCAGACCAGGCTCGAAACTTTTCGCATATCTGAATCCAGTATGGCAATTCCATTTTGCCGTTTATTGAACCAAAATATGTAGACCTACCATCAGAAATACCTGAGGTGGATCTGATTTTCCTTTTTGTTTAGTTTTACCTTTACGTAGTTTCGGGACGGTCCCCTTTTTCTAGTAAAGGGACACATTTTTTAAATAAAAAGATAGCACTTTCTCTAGAAGTCAGAGCAGACCATTTTCGTGAACGTGCATATAGTAAGATAGAATGACCATTGTAGATACAAAAAATGGCCAAATATTCAATACTTTATCCCCGAAGATTGACCATGGCCGACTATTATCGCTATTGACAGCTTGTTTCCTTTTGTGAGGAGTTATTTGACCAAGTGAAGTATACCTTTTTCTTTGTTCGTAAGGCTGCCAGTTTGGAAACATGGAAGAATTTGCAACCGGGGTTTAGACGGGATACAAGTGAAAACGGTTTGAATGAGTAACGACGTTTAAGTCGTCTTTTTTTACTAAACTTTTTTCTATAATTTGACCGGAAATATCAGAGTTCAACAATCATCTCGTGTTTTTATTTGTCCGTCGCTTTTTATTATTATTATTATTATTTTTTGTTTATTGATTTCAGCGATTTGGCTGCAAAATATATATGTTGTATGGTCGATCAACGAAAGAGAATGAAATGATTAAAGCCAGAAAGGGTGTCCCGTCAAAAAGGTCCGGTGACAGAAAGGCCCGGGTCAGAAAGACTCGGGTCAAAAGGCCCACTATCAGAGTTGACCAAAATGGCCCAGTCCAAAACGTCCCATTCTAGAATGTGACAAATATGCCCAAAATACCGATCTGCAATGATTCAATTGCCTGTTAAGATATATTTATGTTGATAATTATTACAGTATTTTTAAATTATAAAACAATTTTATTCTAAAATCATCCTATTGTTATCCTTTTAGTTTCATTTTGAACACTAAATGTATGAAAATAATTTTAAAAATGTCTATCGTGACATTGGTTTCATGTTATTCTGTCAAATACATGTATCATCCATAATTAACAGTTGTGTAGATTTGGAATGATGCTACGGAGTAGAAGACATGCAATATATACATTGTTACGAGGGTTGATCCAGAAATTCGTAAAATGGGGCTATAAATCTTCAGAAAAGAAGATTATCAAAATAAAAATTATACATCTATTTAATGCAACATTTGTGTAATAAATGAGAAAATTTTCAAATTTGTAAGTTAATAGTATATAGCGGCTATAAAGTGATTAATCAGTTACATCGACCACGCACGTAGGCGGGGGAGTAAGAAGGTCGATGCGACGTCAATGTCAACTCTTTTTCTACATAGTATCCATTTGCTCGCATGCCTTTCTGCGCCTAATAAATTTACTTGTATAAAGTATCCCCATTCTATTAGGGATTCAAATTTGTCTGCAATTTCTCTATGAATTGTCTTTCTAGAGAAGTGTAGACACAGATGCTAGGCTTTTATGTTTTGATAAAATTGAGGATCAATTGGGACGACTCTGTTCGTTGAAACTCCCATATACCATTCTTAATCCTCTAATAAAGCCTGATTTTCTTTGAATATCCACGGTAACTTAAGAAAAACTTCTCTGTTTGACAGAATGATATTTTTTTTCAAATTATCTGAAATGTTTAGGGTGGTGATTGACTCATGATCATGACAAAATTCGAGAAATAAACAGAATGCATATTTTAGTGTTGACGTCAGGTTACTATTTACTCGCAAATAGTCCTTTTTAAAAAATTATCTGTGTCCGTAAAAACTCTCCCAAAACCGTTTAAATTCTGACACTTGATTTCTTATTTACGTCTGATTTATTTCTAGTAAGAAGTTTCAAACAAGATTTACGAAAGCATTCAGAAAATTTGATTTGTGTAACAGATATCTATGATTTTTACGCTCCCCCGCTTTAGATTACATATGTTACTATGGTAACGAAATTCAGGCCGCTTTATAAAATTTTGCAAAAAATAATAATATTTGTACGCTTGGTATATACTGAACTTAATACACTAAAAATGTTACACTGAACAAGCTAGAATTACCAAAGTTATGGGCCAATTATACGAATTTCTAGATCATCCCTCGTATTTATTAAAATAAATACTCCCAGGCTCTGACACCTGTGTTTCTTTTTCATTTCAAACAATAACCAAAAGTTGACTCTCTATGACATCACATTTTTAACCTTCTTTTATTCAATTTTGACAGTGGGCCTTTCTGGTCATTTTTCATAGTGGGTCTTTTTGGACTGGGCCTTTTTGACCCGGGCCTTTTTGTCACTGGGCCTTTTAGTACACTGGACCTTTTTGTCATTGGGCCTTTTTGACCCATGAAAAGCATGGAAATGTCATGTATAAAATCGATTTGGTTTCAAAGACTGGATAAATTACAGTCCTTCAGAACCAAGTGTAATTTAAGCATTTTCGCATTTATACCGTCCTCGATAAGTTCTTTCATGGCTTTTCGAATGTAGCTTTCTTGTTTCTGGTTTAAAAAACGTAAGTGGCATCTCGGTGGCTTACAGCTATGCCGAAAACATTGGGGAAAGACTTTTCGAAGTTAAGTATAATAATCGCTTAGGATATTTTGTTCTTGAACGTACATGTTTTCACAAATGCTCCATCCAGACATCAAAGCCCTATTAACACTTTCCTGTTTTACAAAATTTTGGACCTGTCCAAATTCAAAGGACGAAAATTTAAAGTGGATTTAATTTGAAAAATAAATGAAATGTTGGGTAGAAAATAGTGTGGAAAAAGAAGAAATTGCTTGTCAGAAGCAATTTCTTCTTTTTTCACAATGTTTTCTCAATCATAAAATCACAGGCACATAAAAAGCAGGGATTTAACAGCAAAGGGTTAAAGCATGATTCTAAAAACAAAGTAGCTATAACTGTGACTGTTACCGTTTTGCTATCGTCAATGCGACCAGGAAGGATATACAATGCATAAAAATGTCATGCCAGGTCTGCGTTCCAGACTAACATATTCGCGAAACGTTTGAGAAATTGTACCCCGCGTTGCACGTGTACTCACGTGCAACGCGGGGAACCATTTCTAACGTTCGTGAACATTTTTGTATAATAACGCAATGATTGACTTAGGAGGAGGGAGACTGCGATCGTTTTGTCATCGAAATTGCTAGCCTGAAGGATTTGAGAACTTCATGTCGGATCAATAGCTCCCAACACGAACTCAACCATTTTGGCTATATTGGATTACTGTTGTTCTATACTGCATAGCATCTTCTTCTCTATCACAAGTTTTGGAATACGGAGTCTTAGAATATGGAGTTTTTACACGATATTGGCTGCTGAGATAGTTGTAAGAAAAATGATAATCATAAGTTAAAAAAATCATGTCAACGTTGAACGATAAATTAACCTTTCAATGTGTGAATAATAAAGATCTTTACATATTGGTTGAAAAATATCTTATGTTAAATAGTCAATGATGAGATTTAATCTTAGACAAGCTGATTTTCACCATGTCTGAAATTGACAAGTAATAAAGTCAGCCTTCGTCAATTTCTTTCAATTTACTACTGACTTGATTACTCGTATTTATGTTCCAAAGAAAAGGTCATATAGGTTAAAAGTCGCTGCTTCATTCAGCATAGCATCTGTGGTTAAATAAAAAATGTGTCCGATGAAATAAGTATCCAAAATATTAAAATGGATATTAACATCGAACGTTATAACGCAGCGCACGCTGTTGGGTACGTTTATGTAACGTCAAAACTTCGAAAAACTGTCCACGACGTTTGCTGCAATGAACTTAATCGACATACAATTTTGGTATCTTGTATCTGAAAATGCTTATTACAAGGAAACTCATAGATTTCCCCTCCAAACCTCGTAAAAACAAATCCAATCAATACTCCATAGTGGTGTATGAAAATCAAACGAACGAAATTATCTTTTTATCAACATATTTTCCTCATATTCCATCGCAATCGCCTATAGACGCAGGTTATCCGCTACTTCATATCATATTTAACGTCATAAATCCGTAGCGTGACAGATATAATTTACAATCTTTAGAAGATGTATTGTTCTTATTTCTGTTGGTTTTTTGAACGAGTTTAATTATTAAGTTGATGTCATCAAAGTTTTATTATATCTTTAATTATTTTTTCATGTTTTTACTCTCTTTCTTTTCAGATGAGCGCCCTGCAAAGTAGAGGTAATTCAAGCTACAGGCATAAATGACAGAAAATGTGGCAGACATTCTGTAGGTGTTTATTCAAAGTTTTAACACACAGACGATGTCGACTACGGGCTTTAGTTGCGTGCCTATTGCTGAGCATTGTACTTTACATCCTTTCGGATTTTTTTCACTTTTCAAACGCAAGTAAAAGACTCAGACGAGAGCGGATTCACCAATATTTTATCAATATTTCAAGGTCAGCTCACTCCTCACCGTTTCAGAATTCAACATACGGGCAATATGGTTTGGAGAATATGGCGACGTGTACTCTTCCGGAACTTCCGTTGTGGACACCGGAAATAAGAAAATACGTCAGAAAACCTGAAACTATTACATGCAACGATGATGAAAATTGGGTGTTTACGGAAAACGGGAAGTTTTATATATCATCTGAAGCTGCAAAGAAACATGGCAGAATCCATTGTGTTTACATTCCAATAGTAAATGATAACGATAGTTTTAAGGAACTTAAGCCTATTGTTCCAATGCTAAATGGAAGTACTCTTGTATCAGATGCTTTCAAAGTGACATGTAAGGCTGGAAACGGTAAAAGATATACAAATATACACGCCTGTATTTCAAAGATTAAAAAACAAAAGTTCCGTAGGGCTAAAAAAGATTATTTCAACATTTTCATTTTTGGATTTGATTCTATATCTAGAAATATGTTCATGCGCCTTTTACCAAAGACACACGAGTACTTCACAAAAATACTTGGTGGAAAGATTTTGCAAGGATATAACATAATAGGCGACGGAACTCCACAGGCGTTGATGCCTCTACTTACAGGCAAACAAGAAACGGAAATTCCCGAAGTTAGACGAGGTAAGACAGGTGCTAGTCACGTGGATGATGTACTCACGTTTTTCTGGACGAGATGTGAAAAGAAAGGTTACGTCACTCAATGGGGAGAAGACATGGCTCATGTTGGTACGTTTAATCTCAGAATGCTAGGGTTTAGACGTCAGCCAGTCCATCACTACATGAGACCGTTTTACCTAGCAGCAATTCCAATATATCCCCATTTTAAACGGAATTGCTTGGGATCAAAGCCACGTTACAAAGTCTTCTTAGATTGGCTGAAGGAGGGGTTCTTTACAAATAAAGGAAGAAAGTTTTTCACGTTTGGGTTTTTCTCTGAGCTATCACATGACAATAATAATCCAGTTGCATCGATGGATGAAGACAATGTCAAATTTCTAGAGTTTATTCACAATGAAGGATTTTTGGATGAGACAATAATGATTATGATGAGCGATCATGGCATCCGCTATGGTCCTTTAAGATCTACCGAACAAGGTAAACTTGAAGAACGATTGCCGTATTTCGGATTTCGATTTCCAGAAAGGTTTAAACGAAAGTTTCCTGTAAAGATACAAGCTTTAGAAGAGAATATTCAACGACTCGTGACCCCATTTGATGTCCATGAGACACTGCTAGATATTATTGGAGAGGCGAGTGATGAGTTGAAAGATAATCCTAGGGGAATCTCCCTTTTCGAAAGAATACCTGAAAATCGTACGTGTGCAGACGCAGGGGTAGAACCCCATTGGTGTACATGCCTAAAACAAACTCCGATTCCGGTGTCAGACGAAAGTGTCGCCAAGCATGCGTTTGCTATCCTTAGAGTGATAAACGATATGTTAAAACCAGTCAGTGATAGCTGCCACGAGTTAAAACTTGACTCTATCATAAAAGCATTTAAGCTAGAAACAAACGATAAAGTTCTGAAATTCCGCAAGACTCTGGACGAAGATGGTCGTGTCCTAGATATGAATGATTCAATGAAGGCTAGCAAGATTTATTACCAGATAACATTTTCGACACAGCCAAACAGCGGTGTGTTTGAAGCCACGATTGTAGTAGATACAAAATCTGATAGTTATAAAGTGGACGAACACACCATAAGTCGAATAACTAAGTACGGTGATGCGCCTTGGTGTATTATAGAGAATGCACCAAGACTGAGACCATACTGTGTATGCAGAGAAAATTAAAACGGACTTAAGCATTGATGGTGGTATAGTTAAGAACATCGTGAAATTGACATGTTTAATGATTTTGGAAAGAGATTTTGGATTGATTTTGTAATGAAATTGAATGAGTGGGATGAGCGAGTCTTGAATAATTTTAAATGGGGGTAAAACAGAATCGATAATTTCGTCCGATTGGACGAAATAGCGATGATATTTTACCTCCCTTCAAATAAACATATTCTTCTCTGATTTTGTGGCTTCACGGACTAATCAGACGCTTAAAATTCAACACCGGCCAATAATATCATGCAAAGATTTTATCGATTTAAAAGAAATTTTGATCGGTTTGAACAATATCGGAGTGCTTTTTGACAATTTTTGAGCATTTTTGAGTGAACGCAGTGAGTGTTTTTAATAAATGATTGGAGCGCTAAGCGGGTAGTTTTGAATGGTTTAAATCGAGATGGGTGTCTATTTCACGCTGTGATTAACTGTATTCTATACTAGTATAGGACCAGTTAGTCCCAAAGAATAAATGACTTACATATTCTTTCCATATTTTTTACAGTTTTGTGCTTTAAAACGCGTTTTACCCCATAACCAATTAAATATCATGTTAACATTGAGACGTCATTAAAAGAATGAATTCACACATGTGTAAGACAAAGATATAGCTTTGTTTATTTGACTCAACTCGACCTCTGTGAAAAATTGCTTAAAATTGAATGTCAAATACCTGACATATTTTGTCATTTTTCAAGAAAATGCTTTACATTCAACACCGCTTGCAATTCTATCACATAATAGCATGTGCAAAGCTAAATATAAATTAACGGGTTTTTATTAATCTAAAGAATGGGGGTCAAGTTCATGTCAATAAAATCGCGCTATATCTGTGTTTGTTGCTCGTTGAAGATGGTAATTATAAATGTGAGAAAAGACATAGACATAGACATAGACATTTTATTAAAGTAACTTAAACTATACAAAGTTTCTCGTTACATACAAAAGCAAATACATACACAATTTAACAAGGTCATAAGCACAAAAGGCTGTTTCAAACATTAGTTATACATGACAATTAATGTATCTGGTTTAAAGCTACGTGTATTTACATTTTTACCATCAACGCATTTTTACAGACATTGGCATCCATCTATCGTGTATTAGCATTTTTCACACCATAAATACGTAAATGTATTATGAAAAATGATCTCAAGTCAAAAAGAAACAATGACCACAAATATGATATGGGTATATCTATAAATCATCCTTGTTCTCAAAATATCCCAGTAAAATACCTACATTTGTCATTGTTTTTATAGAGAATAACAAGTTACTGTCTTAAAATATCAATGTTATCAGGTCGAGGTTGGGAGAAAAGCCTCGTCATGATAATTTCTCGCACGCCGAGACCTGATAACATTGGTGTTTAAAGACAATTAAATGCTTTTCTATTTATCATGCAATCATCTTTCAAGCTTAATTGTGATAAACCCTTAATAATCAAAGAAATTCATGAGCAAATGTATGCAAATTATTTCTAAAAACAGACTGCCTGATATCATATTTGATATCAGACAGGTAATATCAGGTCAATACAGGTTTCATTACATTGTAGAATTCTTTACCAGTAGATGAGACATATTATAGAGGAATGTCATTTGTTTAAGTGTAAGATATATTTATATTTCATTGAGTGAACAACTATTTTAAAGCTTTATTTTCACTAGTGCTCACAAAATGAAACATCAACTTATCTTACCCGGAAAACAAACGAATTTTCAATTTCTTTATTGTATAGATGAGACAAAATGTGAAGATATTAGCCAAATTTTCTTACAGCACGTCATTTTGCACATGATTGCTATGCAACCCTCATGATGAAGTTACTTTTTGGATTCCGCTTAGATGACGTGAAATAAACGTAAGCAGGGTATTACCATTTCACTGCGTATTTATCTGTTTATAGATGACTCGTTTAATGAATTCGGTATTCAACGAACACTCATTCAATACCCTCCAAGTACAGAATGATGACCTGTGTTTTTGCCCCTGGATCTGTCCCGTGAGACCAAATGTTAACCACCTGTATGCTTGCGTATCAGTGACGTCAATGAATCATTTGCGTCATCCCGGCGTTTATTTTCGGTTTTATCATATCCACTTTGTAAATCTAATGATAACAGCAATATTTTAAGCAGAAAAGTCCAGTTAAAATTAGTACGTTAGGCTTATTTGTACAATTATCTTACAGGAAAATAATTTGCGAGTTGATTCCAATATTTGAAAAACCTTGATGTATGAATATGACTTGATTTTACAAAGGTTGAAAATGAATTCCTAAATCTATTGTGCTCAGTTTAGTTAATTTGAACCTTGGTTATCTAAAGATATCTGTCTTATAGTTTAAATTTCAATTGTCTGATTCATGGAATTGTTCAGAAATACGATTCAGTGAGAATTCGATCAGAGGAACATGGTAGTTATTTCTTTGTAATTTTCAGGTAAATTTGCGGGAATATATAATACATACTTAGTGTATTATATGAAAAAAATATCTTACGAGGTTGGGAGAATTGAAATTTGTCGAGGCTCTGCCGAGACAATTATCAATTCTCACAACCGAGTTAGATATTTTTTCATACAATACACTAAGTATGTATTATATTTATCTTATAACCTCTACTTGTCTTCTTTTGGTTGATGTTTTTAACTGAAATGCAAGTTTCTGAAAATAACCACATTATATCATTGTTCTAAAATTAACTATGTGATAACAGGATGTTGTCACACGGATATTTGTATAGTTATAAGATAATACTGGACTAACCTACGTTATGACGTTATGGGTAATATGAAAAAGGCAAAGCCTCAAAACGATCGCAGTCTTCAATTGTTGTCTTTTGACAATGTAATTTGAAATGCTTACCACTCTTTTAAATGAATGAAATTATTTTTTTTAATTATGTACTTTATTTATTTGCAGAAGGAATTTCATCTTCAGGCTTAACTTTATTTCCAATCCCAATGTTTTGAAACTATACCAGTAACTCATTCATTTCTTATCTTCTCTTATGAACATTATGGATTTTGTTTGCAAAACATAAGGTACAGAATGGGCCTAAATAACTCATCTGTATTTCATTGGTCCAGTTGATGTCATCTAAGTACAACTTGGGGCAAAGTTTCATTGAGATTAGTCAAATGGCTTAAAGGGAGATAGTGTTTTAAGACTTCTTACTGAAAAAGGCCCCCACCCTGCCACCCCAGAATTTTTTGTTAATCAAGTTTTTGCAAAAAAAATCTGAGAAGGATCATCCAAAGGATATTCTGGTAAAATTTCCTTCAAATTGACCAAAAGGTTGAGGAGGCAATGTCTGTCAAATATTTTATAGTGAAACAAGAAGAGTTTGTGAAAAACAAATGCCCCCATAACCACATTTTTTTTCAATATGTCACCTTTGATGGATGACATTGACCTGAAACATGACCTTGACCTTGGTATCTAGAGATGCACATTATTGAGATGTAACATCATGTCATTTATGAGGTTTGTACCTTAATTAGGCTTGAAGATATTGGTAATTAAAGTTTTTTGGTTTAGTTTTTGAAAAGGTTGATCTTGATAGATGACCTTAGAAATGTGGTATGACCTTACCATAGTATTAACATGCAGATCTTTGAGATCTATCATCATGCTAAAAATGAGGCTTGTATCTTGAATAGGCTTGAAATAATGGCAATCTTGAGTTTTTTGGTCAAGTTTTTAATAATGATTTGACCTTGACAGATGACCTTGCCATTGTCACATGACCTTGATTTGGTCTCAGCAAATGTGTTTCATCTAGATATATCCTCATGCCAGATATTAGACTTGTAGCTTAAATAGGCTTGAAGATATTGGCAATACTAATGTTTTTGGTTAAATTTTGAATACAGACTGACAGATTGACAGACAGACAGTGGTAAAAAAAATTGCCACAAGAAAATTGATCTTTTGATATGGAGCATAATAAAAATACCACAACCATATTTATGGGCCAATCAAAATTTTACAAGCAATTTCTTTCAAGGGTCAAAATAATATTTTTAACAATCTTTCACTTATATCATGGCGGCTAGAGCATTTTTAAAAAAATGTCACTCAAGATATGTTCTGGCCAAATTCATTAAAACTGGCCCAGAGGTTAAGGAGGTAATATTGCCCAAAGATTTCATAGTGAAGCAAGATGTGTTTGCACTTGAATAGCCATGAAGTAATTGGAAACATTTAGTGTTTTATTAAGTTTTGTAGTCGGACAGACAGAGGGACAACGCTAAAACAATATGCCCGCCCATCTTTCCATGAGAGGCATTAATAGGATGGACATGTCACACCCATATTCAATGGCCAATCAGAATTTTGAGAACACTTTTAAAAGGGTCAGCAAAGGTGACGACGGATTCAAGGTGATCCTTTCAGATCACTTTGAGCATGTTGTGCTCATCAGAGGTTTTAGATAATTTTACTCATTTGCTTTAAGATAGTGGACCCATAATAGTTCCGCAACATTTCAGAACTCATGATCATTCACAATATTGACCATATATATTGATATAGTAAAATTCATTAGGAAACCTAACATTGTTTACTACTCTCGAAACGTTGAGTAACTATTACTGGTCCACAACCTTAAAGTAAATGAATAAAACTATCATGATGATGAAACATATCACTGCATTATTTACAATACAATAATTCATATACATTGATATTTCAATTTTTAAGATCATGAACAAAAAAGGCCTGTTGTTTGTTTTTTTGTTTGAATTGGGTTTATGGGGCTTTCAACAATCTTTTTTAAAAAATGCCTTGGAGCTGGAATCTATGAAAAGATATAATGAAAGTACTTGTGGGAATTCGTTTTAAGGTACTTCAGTCACCGCAATGGATCTGAAAGAATGTTGAAAGCAGCATAAAACCCTGTTCAAATTAACCAACAAAATCAGCTACAGAAAGTTAAATATCTCAAACAAATCAAACATCCTTTCTGCAGGTAATTGAACCCTGGCCTCTCAACACTAGAATGAGTGTCCAGTAATTATTTTCTTCAAAGCATTGAATCTCAAATTTCTCCATAAAAACAAGTGGTGAATTTGACAGTATTTTCAAATTTTGTAGTCACTGGACTAGGGTTTGGGGGTACCTATTTTTGCAAATGAGAGCTCTGTCCCAAATAGATGTCCACATCCACCTAAAATCACTATAATGCAGAATTATTCTAATAATTTTTGGGACATTTCAGCCAGTTTGGTATCAGTTCTTCCCACAATCATTCGACATGGTAGTGGACAATTGAATATCAGAGCAAATCTTGGAATTGTTCTAAAAAGATGTAACAGATAAAGTACTCAATGTTTTTGCAATGTTCCAGCATTTTTTCAGTAAAGCATTGTTTTCTAAATATCCATCTTCTCACTTTTTTATGGACAAGTTCCTTTTGATCCTGGGCAAGTTATAAATCATCTCTACCTTGTCCAGGGACATGTAGAGAAGATCCACATTTCCACAACACTGCTCTGAACAGTATGGAAAGGGTGAAAATATTAATACTATTGATTATATTAAATTCATATATTTCACAAAATTGATATCTAATTGGTTACAATTTGACCCCTGCTGAGATTTGAACTCAGAACTCCTGGGTACCTTGCACCCAGGCATTTTACCTTAAACTACAAGGGTTACTTAAAACCAAATACAAAATAACAATGTTTGTGAATTACATAAATCTAATAATCATATGCTCTTTAAACATGTGAGTGTCAGTGTCACTGTCTTAAATTGATATTTCTTTGAAATTTAAAAGTAAAATAGACTCACGTTTCAAATTATTGAAAAAAACTTGAATAAAAACTAGGCTCACACAATATCTTCATGTAATTGATATGCATGCATAAATGAACCCTTTTCATGATAACCCATTGTCAGGCGCATGGATAGCCTATTAAGGATGTGGATTCAAAATAATCAAGGGGATTCAGGGGGTATGCTCTCCCCCCCTGAAAATTTTGAAATAAATGGTGCATGTTGCGTTTTGGGGTCTACAGAGAGCTTTCTTGACCAACGAAAATCCATTAATTTTAGCATAAATATGGAGATGAATAGCTTTCTTTTCGTTTATTTCAACTAGTCTACATTTCACAGCAGGTCTTACTTGCCGCCTTTGCTAGCAGATTTTGGCTATATGCTTTATAAATTATTTATGTGTGGTAAATATCAGATTTGGTAAACGCGGCTGAATTTCAAAATAATGTGGATTCAGCTGCGTATGTGCATAAAGGCAGCTATGCCCCTGATTTTTTTTGTTGTTGTTGTTGTAAACCAAGATTTGCCCTGGTATTTAATTCTGCCCACAAAGATAATGTTTGGCAAGTCGGGCATAGGAATTCAGTCCCAAGGAATTCCACACCCCTGCAAAAAGACTGCTTCATTTACCAACAAGAGCTGTCTGAGGAGATAGAAACTCCACCTTTCCCAGAGCTTGATAGTAAAAGCAGACAAATGTCAACATTTAAAAACCTATAAATTCAACATGAACTGAGTAATGAATTGTCTAGCAGCTGATATGATGGTCACAGAGGCATGTTCAAAGTTTCCAAGCAATCACTTTAGTGAAAACAGAGAAAATACAGATATACACAATAGTTGCATGAAAAACATAAAGATTTTAGAATGATGCTCGTGTAAACGTCCAAATATCTGGACTAAGAGGACATACACATGTGTACACTTTTACAGCTGGGTGGGGCCCTGTCTGTAAAGTGCCATGCCCAAATACACTAACTGCATCCCCAGGGGCTTGAACCCCCAACCACCAGGTTACAAGTCAAGCATGCTAACCACTTGACCCACGTCCAGATGAAAGAAATCTTGCATTTAACATTTAAAAACATGACTTGATACCGCGGCATATGAGCATCATGTTAACTTCACTGAAGTAACACATTGAGAAAGGCTCAATTTCAAATATAAAAACATTACTAATAAATATATACATTAACACCCTGAAGGACCAGACAGACCTTTACGGGTCTTGGGGGGGGGGGGCGAGTTGTTAATGGGCCGAGTAATCATGCAGCCGAGTTGACAAGTCCATTCACTTGTCTGATTGCTCGAATAGGTGGGGTTTTGAAATAAAACCGGCAGACTTCAGAAAGAAAGGTTTAAAATCGAAAGGGATCATATTCTTTGAGATTTTCAAGTAGTCACTTACCTTTACCAATGTCAAACGAATAGGTTCTGGACTCCGGCATCGAAAACGTCAACCTAAGGAATCGGTAAGCGGAATCGGGTACCAATGCGAATATTCGACGTCACCATGTAAACAGAAACAACTTTCGCTTTCATTTCTCGTACGTTTTAAAATCTTTTTGGGTATATAAGAATTTCTCGTATTACTTGAGCAGCTTAAAAGATCATTTTTTGTAATTAGAGAACCTGAGAGCGTTCATGATTCTTGTATTTTTGATAAAATGTTTTACTGGAATCCAAGATGGCGGCGCCCAGGTCCGGAAAAAAAGGATCACTTTTTTTTTCTTCATAGTAAAAATGATAGGTCGGGTCTAAAACACTCATTGGCAAAATCGTCCTTAAAAAAAAAAAAAAAAAAAAAAAAACGGTACTACCGCGAAACGATCTTTGATCGTGTCTTGCTTCGCAAGACACGATCTGCGATCGTTATAATGGGCGTCGCTTAGATAACGTCAAATAGGGTAAAATTGATGAAATCAGAGTTTATTAAATGCTTTTCGGTGAATTGTCGAGAAATATTTGTAGATTATCACTTGATAAACTCAAAGCCCAACCTGTGAAATTATCAAAAACTGATTCCCCGCTTTAGTTCACGGCAGTGACTTAAACGAGTAGCGCAGGCGACGTTGAATGTTTTCACTCAAAGTTTCGAGGGCTTACGCCATTTTAACTGACGTCATTGAGTTTTTCCAATGTTTCCCCATAATTTTTGAAAACTAGTCCGTCTATGTACATCCGAGGTTGATCGTGAGATTGGCCGAGTGGTGTTCCGAATGTAGTTCGGAGATGCAAACGTTACGGATCCAGGGGCCAGTTTCATCAAAACATTTCAGGCGCACCTTTGTCTTACGGTTCGCGATAATGTTCACTGCAGGTGAACATTATCGTGAAAATGACAAGGTGAATGATTTGGGAATGAAATGTAATTGAATCATGACAGCGATTTGTGAGTTTTGAGTGAAATTAAAGGGGGGGGGGGGGGGTAATCCAATATCACTAAATTTGTCCAGGATGCTTTGCATATTCAGTGTGATAAGGTTTTTTTTTTCATACCTTAATGAAATCAAGATGACATACTCTCTTCATCTCTTAAATAAAGGAGAAATAGTTCTACTCTAATTTGGAAAGAACTTCAACAAATTTCTTTCAAATCCCGCGTAACTTGGAGTTGGAAAGGGATTTCTTCAACCAAAATGAAAAAAAAAATTAAAAAAAAAAGAAAAAAAACATAAGAATTCCCGATGGAAGTTTTATTTAGAAAATATTTTTCCGAACGTATTTTTCTTTCCGTGAATGAAGGTAGATAACTTATCGATAATATCCGAAATTCTTAGGATATACACCTTTTAGATTAGACAGGTCAACCAAAGGCGGAGGAGTATTCATCCTGGTTAAAGATACTTTCCTTGCAACAGAGCAGAAACAACTAAAGACTGATTGTGAAATAATTTGGATTAAATTACAGGTCAAAACATGTAAAGCTCTTTATATCGCAGCATATTACAGACCGAAAGAGTCCGACGTCCATAGCTTTAATGAATTTAAAAAATCTCTTGATCTGACAAGAAACCTCAAAGGATCTTTTTGGGTACTAGGTGATTTCAACTTCCCTAAGTTCTCATGGAGTAGTGACCATAGACTAGTCATAAAGTCAGGATGCAGTCATAACAACCTGAATGAAGAATTTAGTGATTTGCTTTCAGATTTCAACCTCACGCAGATGGTAACAGAAAGCACCAGAGGAGAAAATACACTTGACCTCTTCTTAACCTCAAATCACACTCTAATTAAAAATGTAAAATGTCTCCCAGGTATATCAGACCATAGTATTGTCTCTATTCTTGCAGATACAAAGCCACAGGTAACCAAACAACAGCCGAGACAGTTTCGTCTCTACAAAAAAGCTGACTGGAGTAGTTTCAAAATCTATATGGACCAAATTAAGCATGAAATATTAAAAGATCATCAATCTAAATCTGTTGAAGAAATTTGGCTAAGTTTCTCAGATGCAATCTCCACAGGTATCAAGAAATTTTTTCTAACCAAAAGACTAGGGAATAAGAGATCACTTCCTTGGATTACACAGCCTATAAAACGCCTAATTAGAAAAAGGGATCAAGTTTATTTTAGATTAAAGAAAGATGGAAACAACAAGATGAAAACTGCATTCCTGGCTCTGAAAAGAAACATCAAGAAACAAATAAAAGTATCTTACAATAACTATATTGAATATATTTTAGGCCTTGATGGAAACACTGAAAACAAGGAGAAAGCCACAAGATTAAATAATAAGAAACTTTTCAGTCTGATAAAAAATGCCAAGCAAGACGCAGCAGGAGTAGCTCCCCTTCTCGATAAAATTTCAGGTACCATCAAATCAGACAACACAAAAAAAGCAGATATATTAAATCGACAGTTTCAATCAGTCTTTACTCCAATGACACAAATTTCTCTGGCTCAGTCCTGCCTTTCATCCATCAAACAAAATATGTTTTCCTCCTCTTTCAGTAAATATCCAGTCATGCCAGACATTACCATCTGCACTGGTGGAGTACAAAAGCTAATATCCAACCTGAAACCAGACAAAGCAGCAGGACCTGACAACATCAAACCTTTAGTACTAAAAAACTTATGTTATCAAATTTCTCCTATCTTGCAAATTCTCTTTCAGAAATCCCTAGATACAGGCAAACGTGACACCACTCTTTAAGAAAGGAAACAAAGAAGATCCTGCAAATTACAGGCCTATATCCTTAACATGTATATTGTGTAAAGTTCTTGAACATATTGTAGCATCAAATCTAACTAAACATTTTGACAAAAATAATATTCTTTATGATTTACAACATGGCTTCAGAGAACGGCGCTCATGTGAAACACAGCTACTGCAACTGACCGACCATCTTGCCAGAAACCTTACTGAAGGAAAACAAACTGATCTAGTTTTGTTAGACTTCAGCATTGATTGATTGATTGAATGGGGTTTAACGCCGCTTTCAACATTATTTCAGTTATATCGCGGCGGCTGGAGCACCTAACAATGGATTCCTGGTATTTCTCACGCCAGTACTACCATTACATCCTTTCCTAGCCTCCAGCTAGGAAAGGATGTAATGGTAGTACTGGCGTGAGAAATACTTTTGATAAAGTTAGCCACCTTAAACTTTTGTATAAATTGCAGGAACATGGAGTTAACAATGCTACCCTTTTGTGGATTAAATCTTTTCTTATAGGCAGAACACAGAAAGTAGTCTTAGAAGGTGGATGCTCATCCGAAGTACCAGTCACGTCAGGAGTACCTCAGGGATCGGTGCTTGGCCCTCTTTTGTTTCTCTTATATATTAATGACCTTCCCAACACTATCACCTCCCAAGTTCGTTTTTTTTTGCAGATGACACTGCCGTTTACTTAGCTATAGATAACAAGCAAGACTGTATCACCCTGCAAGAAGATCTAGACAAGCTAATGCAGTTGGAGAAAAAATGGGAAATGGAGTTTAACCCTAGCAAATGCATTGTCCTAAATATTACTAAAAAGAAGAAAATGATTTCTTTTGATTACAGGCTACACGGACAAGTGCTAGAGACTGTGGACAATGCCAAATACCTAGGAGTTACTATATCTGAAGATCTTTCCTGGAACAAGCATATTGACAATATAACATCTAATGCAAATAAAACTTTAGGTTTTCTCCGCAGAAACATCCAGACCAAAAATAAGAAGATCAGAGAAACAGCATACAAAACACTGGTTAGACCCCAGGTAGAATATGCATCAACTGTTTGGAGCCCTTACACAACATCCTATATCAACAAAGTAGAAAAAGTACAATGTAGAGCAGCAAGATGGGTTCAAAATAATCTTTCTCATTATGACAGTGTCACCTGCATGCAGAAGGCTCTTGGCTGGCAAACTCTTCAATATAGACGAGACATCACCAGAGTCACCATGTTTTATAAAATTGTGAATTGTTTTGTTGCAGTACCCATACCAACTTATCTTGAAAGGCCAGTTAGGATCACCCGACATATGCACACAAAATCTTTTAGACAGATCCACACAAATGCTTCCTACTTTAAATATTCTTTTTTTCCTTATACAGTGATACTTTGGAACAGCCTACCAGAAACAATCATACAGCAACCTGATATTGCCGCATTCAAGAAGGGTCTTGATTCATTTCAGATAGTGAGCCGTCCCTGAAAATCAAAATTGTTTTACCAGATCTTTTAATCTAACACTCACAATACTTTTAAAATTTGGCACCCAAACCAATGACTAACAGTTTCTATTCCAGCACAGACGCGCACCTGCCAGTAATACCCGAAAGGGGAGTTAGGCAGTATATATAGATAGATAGATACTACAATTTTTTCGATAAAAATTCGAAATGGCTATCTAAATTCCAGTCTAGTACTTCTAGTCTATAAGTCTGTCTTTATTATCTCCCCTAGTAAATGAAACTCTTCTAGAATGAGGTAGCTGTCAAATTGAAATTTGGGATTTTAACTGGAAAATAATTACTTCTTTCAATATATGCCCGTCCTTGGGTCATTATTCAAGGATTATTTTTGTAATATATGTCCAAATTTCTCTGCGCAGCATGTCGTAGCTGACATTGATAAGTAAATTAAGGAGGAAAAGTTGTGCCCGAGGCCGATATGGGACTCGAACCCACGACCCCTGGAACACTAGCACGGCGCTCTACCAATTGAGCTTACTAACCGAGCACCTGGTCATATTTCTACCCAATGTCATTCACTTCACTCCATCCCCTCTTAACCAATTGGAGCCGGTCCCATTCTGCTCCAAAATGGCCCAACCCAGTATTCTTATTTTACTTCTGACACCATTAAAGTAAACAATTAATGAGAAAAAGTTGTGCACAACAAGGGGCTAAGAAATCGAATTATGGATGTTTCGTACCATAACCATTTTGTACCAGACGTTTCGTACCGTAGGCGAAGACGTTTCGTACCATAGGAATGGTCGTTTCGTACCATAAAATTACCATTTCAGTACTGCAGAATAATCAATTTCATATTGATTCAGGGTTCGTACCATATGTGTGGTTTTTGGATGACAGAAAAGAAGTCAGAACTTATTTGATAATATTCCGTTGATATTTTACCATTTTATCAAAAGATCCATGATACAAACTTTGAAAAATAGTAAATACATGACGAATGAATATACACAAAAAGTGGATGGACGATGATTTTTATGCCCCCGATAGGGAGGCATAATAAATTTGACTTGTCCGTCCGTCCGTCTGTCCGTCCGTCTGTCCGTCCGTCTGTCCGTCCGTCCGTCCGTCATTCCGTCCAAAAACTTTAACATTGGCCATAACTTCCTTATTACTATCAAAGCGGTGTCGGGGGCATTGTCATCTTACAGTGACAGCTCTTGTTTTTCTATTTATTTCTTTTGTATTTCTTTTTTATTATTGAAGCTTTGTTGATATAATTTAAAAAGGCGCCTGAATTTTGTTAGCATCTTTACCTGACAAGAGCAACGCCGGGCGTGGCATTATACACACAAAGCTCAGAAATGAATGGGTGATGTTTTGAACTTTTTATTGATATTAGGATGCATTTTCTAGCAAAGTTTCAACATCTTGGTCCTTGTATTTTAAAAGTTATGGACCAGACACGAATTTGCAAACTGAATCAAACAAAGGGCAATAACTCAAAAATTATAAATGATAGAGTTAGGGTTATTGCGCTCTGCACATCTTAGCTATGGGATCTATACACCTGTGAAGTTTCAAGACCATAGGCCTTATAGTTTCAAAGTTATGGACCGGACACAAATTTGCTAACTGAATCAAACAAAGGGCAATAACTCAAAAATTACAAATGTTAGAGTTGTGGTTCTTGCGCTCTGCACACCCTAGCTATGAGATCTATACACTTGTGAAGTTTCAAGACCATAGGCCTTATAGATTGAAAGTTATGGACCGGACACGAATTTGCTAATGGACAGACAGACGGACAGAAAGACAGACAGACGGACACACAGACGATGCAGATGATAACATAGTACAACCCTTCAGGCGTATAAAATACCATAAGTAACGAAACAAGAAACAAACCAAACATCTTAACTAGAACTAAATCAAACTGGTTATATTTTATTTAAATGCCTAAATTGTTTTAGATTCTCTATATTTCTTTAAAATCTAAAGTTTTAAATTCTTAATATATATAGATAGTGCTAGTTAACAAGTTTGTATTCATTTCTTGAATTGTGTATTAATAACTTGACGACGTGCTGCAATTGCTTAAGAACATTGAACACAAAATCTATCATTCTGTTGTAGTCTCAAAAGAAAAAAGTATCACTTATGTTTTAAACTCCCAAAAGCATGTCGTCATTCATTCAATTAACAAACAGGGCTTATTGCTTATCAGTTGACAATTAATAATTGAAGGCAAACACCAGATTTTTCATGGTCAATTAGTTAATAGCAATCTTGTAGCAAACAAGAGTCAACCAGCATACCAGCCAAACAAGCTTTTCGTAATTTGGCCTACTCCTTTCAATAGTAAAAGGCTTTACACTTTATAGGCTCTCAGCACAAGCAAATACAACATTTTCGTGTGAATTTCAAGGAGAAAAATAAGTTTTTTTAAGAAATAAATGTTTTGAAAAAAATCAGTTAATATTTCCATTTTGGTACGAAATGGTCAATGTTTGGTATGAAATGGTTAACATATGGTACGAAACTTCATCGCCTATGGTACGAAATGGTCATTGCATGGTACGAAATGGTAATATATTTTATGGTACGAAATGGTTATGGTACGAAATGTCTGTATACCAAGAAATCAATTGTACTATTGATCATTAATTTGTTGATTGCACTCTTTTGACTAAAAACCTATAATCAATTATGATTTGAAACCGATTGCCCAACACTTTAATTCAGTTACTTTAATTGCAGGTTAATCATCTCAGTTGAAATAAAAGATGGCTAACAGAATTTGTGGATGGGTCTGTATTTGGCTGTGCTTGATCAGGTTTTCCTTAGTTCTAGGTTTGTATAATTAATTTGTAAGAGTCTTACCTCTACTGCTATAAGAGTTGAAGAGAATATTTATTGATTTCATTGAAGTATGAAACTAAAAGCCTTATCACATTGTATGAATATACAAAGCAGATAGGTTTTAGACCAACCAGAATTAGTGTGATTAGGTTTCAAGTTCCATAAAATAATGAACAAATACTCTTTCATAGCTTAATATAATGATGCAAAATGTGAGGAACTATCCATGATGAGACAGATTTATGGTAGGTCATTACTCTGTATGGTAGCTTTCAAAATAGATGCCTACTTAGAATTGTTTTCATTGATGAATAAAACAAACTTTTCAGCCAATCAGAGCATACAAAACTTAATAAAAGCAACTTAATTTAGTTTTTTTTTTTGAGACAAAAAAGTTGTTAGTTTATCTACACTAGTAAGCTCACCTGAGCACATCATGCTCAAGGTAAGCTTTTGTGATCATTGGATGTCCGTCATCATGCGTCATCTGTTGTCCGACGTCAACAATTTAAGTGTTCACACTCTAGAGGCAACAAATATGATCCAATCTTTATGAAACTTGGTCAGAATGTCGGCCAGATTTCATGGATAAACCCTATCAAAAATGAGAAGGATCCATGCCAAATCACTGGAAAAGGGGCCTTATCGACAATTTTCTTGTTTACACTCTAGAGGTCACAAATATGGCCCAATCTTCATTTAAATAGGTCAGAATATTGGCCAGATCACAAGGATGAAGCCTTTTTAAAATGGGAATGATCCATTCCATATCATGGGAAAAAGGGACTTATTGACAAATTTCTTGTTTACACTCTAGAGGCCATACTGGTAAATATGGTCCAATATTCATGAAACTTGGTCAGAATATTGGTCAGGTCACAAGGACGACCCTTTTGAAAATGGGAATGATCCATTCTATATCATAGGAAAAGGGGCCTTCATGATAATTTTCTTGTTATAAATCTAGGGGCCCTAATTTTGGCCCAAACTTCATTTAAGTTGGTTGTATGTAGAAATTATCTCCTTTATGACAACTGCCTATTTAATTGATGTGATGTCCCAGGGGTCAAAGAGACTCAGGTGAGCGATCTAGGACCATCATGGTCCTCTTGTCAATTAGACTCACAGTAAAACCAAGGAGTCCAAGTTGTAGGTCACGATTCTGATTTATTCATAATGTGGAGAACTTTGTGGAAAAAAAAGGAATTACTTGTTACAAGCAATTTCTTTTTTTCAACAATTTTCTCCACCAAAAAATATGATTTTCTTTTAAAATACAATGTACTTCAAGATGCAAGCAAATGTTAGCTTTATCATCTTTGGTTGTGAACACACTAAAGTTTGGACAAAGCAAAAAGGTTTGAAAAGAAACTTACCTTGTACATTTAATTGTTGAAATATTATCATAGGATCAGAGGACTCTGAGGGACTCATAACTTGTTAAATAATGGAGCCCCGTCTGGAAAATAAGGAGTCTTGGACTACCAAACTCCTCTGTCAAAGCATCATCACATACTTTGACATATCATTTAGACCTCATCTCAGCCGTTAAAGGTAGATGTATATCATGAGAGCAACCCATCAAGGAAGATAACTCTAATATGTTATTGTATGATTTTAAACTAAAGTACCTTCACCACTAGATCAATCCCAGGAGGAGGGGTGTAAAAATAAATATATGATAATTGTTGTTTCAGTGAAATTAAGATCAATATATCTTCTAACAACAACTAAAATTATATTTTCACGAGTGGCTTTTGTAGTTTATGAAATGAAAGATACATCAATACAACACAAAATATGATTATTCTATTTCTTAACACAAAAATTAGATGAAATTTGAAAATTTTGTTATAACATTTCTCGAATTTTGTTATCAATTTTGGAATGGAAATCGCTTGTCAAACAAGATACATGTATAAGGAAAGGTCAACCCTTGTCATACTTAAGAAAGAGGACCCAAAATAGTTCCGCAACATTTCGGATAACATTTTCTTTCACAATGTTAACCAATGTTTCCAAATGAAAATCATTAGGAATCCTCGGTTAACACTTTTAAAGTTCATGACTTCGGAAATGTGGGATAATTACGGGTCCACTACATTTATAAGAATCTTGACAAAATTTGATTATGACAAAGTACTGAAAGCAATGGATATTCATATTTAGAGCAAGTATTTATTTTGAAAAAAACAACTTATTTTTATAAAATCTGGTTTAAAGAGGGAAATCAGATTGTATAGACTTAGATCAGACTGCACATATGTATTCATCTTAACCTCCTACCAATATTCCAGGTTCAGCATGACAAGGGTAAAAAATGCCAGTCTATTTTCAGGTCAAAATGAGATCTGCCATTTCTATGGTTTGAATGCAGACTGTAGATACAGGGTAGATATGATTTGTTTGTCCCACATTACGGCAGCGATAGACCCCTGTGCTGACCCCATTGCAGTTACTTTCAAAATCAAGGTAAGCTAACACATATTCTGTCATAGATACAGAGTAGATATGATTTGTTTGTCCCACATTACAGCAGAGATAGGCCCCCTGTGCTGACCAAATATTAGTGACCTTCAAAATCATGATAAGCTAACATTTATTCTGTCATAGATACAGAGAAGATAAGATTTGTTTGTCCCACATAACAGTAGAGAAAGACCCCGGTGCTGACACAATATCAGTGACCTTCAAAATTAAGGTAAGTTAACATTTATTTTGCTGTAGGTACAGAGTGGATTTGATTTGTTTGTCCCACATTTCAGCAAAGATAGACCCCTGTGCTAACCCAATATTAGTGACCTTCAAAATTAAGTTACTGTATTTCCTCTAATATTAACACCCTCCATTTTTTACTAAGAAATCCCACTTCAAATGCCTAAATTTTAGGAACTTTTTTATTTTTCTTCTCTTATTAAAGATTAATTCCCTCTTAACAATTATTTGTATGATTGCTACGAAACAAATTGCAATTTTGACTCAACTTTTCACGAACAAAGATTAAGCTGAAATTGGGCAGTGTAATCTAAGATTAGACTGCAAACCTGTGCACTTTAATGTCTGTCAAAGCTTTGTGTACTGTAGGAAAACGCCTTAAACAGTGAGATAAGGGTAAACTTGCATGAATATATTAGATCGAAATTGATGAAAGTTATGTCATTTACCAATAAAGTTGCACCCAAAGTAAATTTATAGACAAAAATTTAAATACAGCAGTCTAAGAAGGAGGCCTTTATAGAGTAGTACATGTACTGCTTTTAATAATTTTGCTGTAAACAATATTGATGTTGTATGCAGCAATATTGTTATAAGAACAAAACTTCTGCATACCGTGAAATCATTATTGCCTTTGACAAATTTGGTTTAAGAACCAAGTTAATCCTTTGTGGAAATAGTCATCTATTATGAAATTGTAAATGTGCTTTCTTTTGTTCTGACACACTATTGTTTTTTTTATTTCCGGAGTTGAATTAACAGTAATGGCTATGATATACTGGTTTGAGCCTTAATACAGATGGCTCATTTTGCATGTTTGACTAATCACTTAGTCTTTTTTGTTTCTATTTTCAGTGTTCAAATCCAAATGTAGATTTCTGTCAAAGATGGCTCATTTTGCATGTTTGACTAATCACTTAGTCTTTTTTGTTTCTATTTTCAGTGTTCAAATCCGAATGTAGATTTCAGTCACAGATGGCTCATTTTGCATGTTTGACTGACCACTTAGTCTTTTTTGTTTCTATTTTCAGTGTTCAAATCCGAATGTAGATTTCAGTCACAAATGGCTCATTTTGCAGGTTTGACTGACCACTTAGTCTTTTTTGTTTCTATTTTCAGTGTTCAAATCCAAATGTAGATTTCAGTCACAAATGGCTCATTTTGCAGGTTTGACTTATCACTAAGTCTTGTTTGTTTCTATTTTCAGTGTTCAAATCCGAATGTAGATTTCAGTCACAAATGGCTCATTTTGCAGGTTTGACTTATCACTAAGTCTTGTTTGTTTCTATTTCCAGTGTTCAAATCCGAATGTAGATTTCAGTCACAAATGGCTCATTTTGCAGGTTTGACTTATCACTAAGTCTTGTTTGTTTCTATTTCCAGTGTTCAAATCCGAATGTAGATTTCAGTCACACCTTCTCCAGTAGTGACACACAGGTGTCTGTACCAGGATATGCCAGACAGGTGTTTCTACAGGTGAAAATGAGGATGAAACAAGATCAAGTCTTGAACATAGAGGTGAAAATTTACTTGCAAACTCTGAATTACCTCAGCATCTAATTGAGGTGATTGAAATTTGTGTCTTCGCTCAATGAGCTAGGGTGTGGACATTCTGTACCCCACTAAGTCTTGTCATGCTGAATAAAGGGCTTGGCAAAAAACACATTAAGGTAGTGGAACCGTAATAGTTCCGCAAAATTTTGGACCATATGTTCTTTCACAATGTTAACCAAGGTTTTCTAATGAAAATCATTAGGAAACCTAGGTTTACACTGTTAAAGTTCATTACTTCAGATACGTTGCAAAACTTTAACAGGTCTTCTACCTTAAAATCAAAAGGATAAAAACATTGGATGTGCTGAAATGTGTCCATATTTATTTTGAAAATGTAATAAAAAATGGGACTTGTAAACTGGTCTGGGTTAGAAAGACATATTAGGTGGTATAGCCTAAGATCGGACTGTACATAATTGTGTGCAGTCTGATCTTTGGCTATATTTCATGACAAAGCATAATATTCCAGTTTCAACATGAAAGGGGTTAGAATTTTTCATATAAGCTCAATTGTATCTTGTTTGTTTCATAGCGATGGTTGATAGACCAATGTGGGATAGCAGCTGGAGGCTAGAAATTGATGTAATGGTAGTACCCGTGTGGGAACTAGCAAGAATCAATTGTCCAGTTGTCAGTTTAAGATGGAAAGATAAATTAAAATGTCTTAAAAACCCATTGAAATAAACAATCTTACTTGCATCTGGTATATAATTCAATTTTATTTGTGTCAGTCAACATTTGTGCATTCTGATGGCTGAAAAGTTGGCATTATTCCAAATGAAAACAATTTTGAGCACGCCACTGTTATGTAAGCTTAAAGAAATGTAGTCTAGTAGGAAATCTATTTCTTAACTTACAAATCTTAAGATTTTTGTTTTATGATTTTGAATTAAAACATATGAAGATAATATTTGTTGATTTCATAGAGATATGAAACTAAAAAAGCTAATAACACTCATTATGAGTCTGCTATGCGTATTCAAACAGTGAAATTATGTTTTTAGTTTCATACCCAATGATATCAACAAATACTCCTTTCATCTCTTAATTGCATCTAGTATATATTTTCAGGCTGATATTCACGTCTATGGACAACGAAGTGCTGACTTTCTGAACCATGATATAGAAATGGCTGGATATAATGAGCAATGCCCAGGATGTAAGATATTTTTGTATTGATCAAAGGTGTTCCGAGTTTCAAGCTCCATTTTGCAATTTTTTTGACAGACATCAAGAAAATTGTTAAGTGCCCCTTTAAAGAAGAGGGAGTATATTGCTTTGCACTTGTTAGTCGGTTGGTTGCTTCGTAGGTCTGCCTGTCCATAGATCTTTTTTATGTACTGAGGATATCTAAAAAAGTAAAAAGCCAGAATTATGAAACTTCACAGGTGGATAGATCTCATTGAGGAGAAACCCAGTGCACAGGAACCATAACTATGGTCGTTTTTTTAGCTATTGCCCTTCGTTTATTGACAAAGAAAAGGCCATCGACCTGCTCTTAGTTGGGGGGAGGCATAAATGTTATACAAACGTATGTGTTTGTGTGAAAAATAATTAGCAAGCATCTTTTTTTCAATTATTATGTCGGTCATTCATAAACTATTAACCTTGTCAATGTTTCTAAACTGTATCCTCTGTGTAATGCATGACTGATAACAAATGAATAATAATTTATCATGAAATGAAGCTTGTACATTGACCTGATATCACATGCCTGATAACATAATATTAGGCAGTCTATTTTTAGAACAATTTGCATTAACTTCACCTGGATTCCTTTGATGCTTGGCTCGATTGTTTTCACTGAAAATCCGAGGTATTGCTATAGCCTTGGTGTTGTCCTCTTTGTCGTCGTCAAAGTCAAGCAAAAAGTTTGACATTTTGTGATAAATCTGGTTCTGCTGAAGGCATTCACTTGAAACTTGGCACACAAGTTTTGCATCAAAAGAGCAACCTATACTATCAAGGGGGATAACTAAAGGTGAATTTTGTGCAAATTAAACCCCTTTTTTTACTTTGATTTTTTCCACCATTTTGCACTCAACAGCGGAACAAAGGTGCCTGTAGCCTGTGTTCTTCTAAGGGGTTTATTAGTCCCCCACCGGTTACTGGTTAGGAGACTATAGGTTTGCTTGATTCCGTCTGTCCGTCTGCACGTCTGTCCGTCACACTTTTGTCCAGGCTATATCTTCTAAAACATAAGTGCTAGCAACTTCAAATTTGGTACACTGATAGATCTCATTGAGGAGAAGTGTCATGTTTAAGAACCGTTACTCTGCCACACCAACTTTTTGAGTTATTGCCCTTTGTTGTTTTTACCATTACATTCTTGTCTGGAACATATCTCCTATACTATGTGTGCTATTAACTTCAAACTTTGTACACTTATAGATCTCATTGAGGAGAAGTGTCATGTTCAAGAATCGTTACTTTGTAACACCCACTTTTTGAGTTATTGCCCTTTGTTGTTTTTACCTTTATATTTTTGTCCGGAACATATCTTCTAAACCATAAGTGCTAGAAACTTCAAACTTGCTACACTTATAGATATCATTGAGGACAAGTGTCATGTACAAGAACTGTCACTCTGCCATGTCCACTTTTTGAGTTATTGCCCTTTGTTGTTTCTATCCTTACATTTTTGTCCCGTACTTATCTCCTAAATCATAAGCCCTAGCAACTTCAAACTTTGTACACTGGTAGATCTCATTGAGAAGAAGTGTAATGCACAAGAACTGTTACTCTGCCACATCCACTTTTTGAGTTATTGCCCTTTGTTGTTTTTACCCTTACATTCTTGTCCGGAACATATCTCCTAAACTATGTGTGCTAGCAACTTCAAACTTTGTACACTTATAGATCTCATTGAGGAGAAGTGTCATGTTCAAGATCCATAACTCTGCCACAGCCACTTTTTGAGTTATTGCCCTTTGTTGTTTTTAACCTTACATTCTTGTCCGGATCATATCTCCTAAACTATAAGTGCTAGCAACTTCAAGCTTGGTACACTTATAGATCTAGTAAGTAGGAGATATATTATAAGAAAGGATTTTTTTTATCCGGTGGGGGACCCCTGTATTGCATCGCAATACGACATGCACTTGTTAAAATTAAGCTCTGAAAAATAATTGCATGAAAAATAGAATAACTGTATTACTTGATAATCTCACTCTTAAGCCAGTGATATTACCAAACTTAAATTCTGCTTTTATTTATTTCAATATCATATGTTATCTAAGTGGAGCAAAATGAGCAAATAATGTCATGACATTGTTGGTTATAACATGCAAAATGACAAATTTTGAAAAGATTTCATTCATGAACAACAAAAGCTTTATTTATACATTATACCCCCCACCCCCTACAAAGTAGATAGGGGTATATTGGCTTCACCATGTCTGTCTATCCTTTTATGCATCTGCCTGTCCGTCCATCCATCCGTAGACCTTTTTATTTCCAGACTCTAACTCAAGAACTAAGCTATCTAGAGTCATGAAACTTCATATAAGTGCTGCTTATGACCCAAGGATGGGCCTTACTGTTTTTGGTTTACATAGGTCAAAGGTCAAGGTCAAAGTCAGCTTTTGTTCATTTGACAAAGGGCTGGGGGGGGTATTAGTCGGCTTAGCAACAGCTCTAGTTTAACTTGAGACATCGCCACTCACAACAAAAAAGCTTTCATTGTTCTCTCAATGAAAGATAAATTGATGTTACACTGAGATAAACTATAATACGTTTCTATATTTCAGTAAATGAAGCAGCCAAGATTGCCCTTGGTGTGATGGGAGGCCTTGCCTTTATTGTTCTGTGTTTAGTCATAGTTTTACTGTACATCCGACATAAAAGAAGAAAAAAACTCCAATCAAGACCACCCCTTGTGGAAAACACTGAAGATCCTGGCCAGTCAACTCCAAGGAATTCAAGAAACTTTGACTATCAAGCACAGAGTAATGATGTAGGAAATATGCAGAATATGATTCCAAATGACACAGTGCATTATAGTGAAACAAGACATAATACTGACACATCGAATGGATTTCTAACAGCTTCTGATTTAAATACAGGACATCAATCACAAGTGCTAAATGGCAATATTGGTGTTAGCAATAATTTACAAACAGACAGACAAATACCTTATCATGAACAACGAATCTCTGAGCAAGGTGACCTTCATCAGAATCAAATGAGATATTCTGATATACTGAACACAGACCAGGGGAAATCTTTGAAAAGATCAGACTGTTAGCCATCAAAATGATCAACTATTTTGTCATCAATGTATCTTTTTTAGAAGAAGGGGGGGGGGGGTGTATTAAATGAGAGTACAAGAAAATCCTTTTTGAAAAAATCTTCTCCTTTTCTAATAGTGTTTTCTTTTGATATTCTTCTGATTAAACATTCACAAAAAATTGCAAAATATTTTGTCACACGATAAATAGATCATCAAATTTGAGTTCATAGGATACCAAGTTCATCAAACTCATCTAAAACAGATAAAAACTCAACATTACATCCCTTTTATTCTGTTTATAAATGAATCATTTAACAATTTTTGTAAAGTCAACTCTCGTTACAACGACCACGTTTGTTCCCGATAAAAATGTCGTTTTAACGAAAATGTCGGTGTATTGAAAATCACCCATTTAAGCAGAAAGTTGATGCCATTTCTGTACAATATACACTCTACAACAAATTGTATACTCATATTTTACCGTTGAATATCGATAAAATAACTCTACAAGACTTAAAACTGAATGTTGAAACTTGTTAATCATTACTTTTTCGAGAAATCTTTGATAAATATCTGTCATTGATTGTTCTCTACAGAATGATATTTTCCATGCACTCTCTAGGTTTTCATCGCATTTTTTGTTTCCCTGTAGTTTAAAATAGATTATGACAGTTTTGAAGCATGATATGGCTTAAAATCGAGAGACAGTAGAATAATCAGATTAGATTTTTGTGAATTAAGTATGGCATCTTATTGCTTCAATTTATCACTGATTGTCAATCAACCCTTTCTTGATAGTCAACTCTTTTGAAAAATATTTCAACAACTGATCCTGTGTTATATTTAAATGCGCGTTTTTTTTTTTCAAAATAGATCAACGTAAAATGTGCACCAAGATTTTTGCCTAACAATCAAAGTAAAATGACATCTTGCTATTTTTGAGGCGTAACTATACCTTTTTTGTAAATAAGTTACGACAATATCACCCTCAACCTACCGAAGTTTAAAAGACGAGACTATTGTGTTCTGTTTGGTTTAATCGTCGACAATCACCAAAGGGGAAAATCTGTTTTCTCACTTTAGCATAATTTAGTATACACGTGTACATTATAGATTAATACATTGCCGCAAGGTGCTAAAAATAGCTGCTAGGAAAATTCCAGGTAAGTGTCGATGTATTGAATAACAAAATATAGGGATTTTGCACTTTCGTTCCCTAAGATTTTGTGTCGATGTCGGAAAATGAGAATTCCGTTGTAACGGGAGAAAATAAACTGTGCAAATCCGTTCCCAACAAATTAGTGTCGATATACGAAAATGTCGATGTAACGGATGTCGATCAAATGGGAGTTGACTGTACTTCATGACAGCTCATTCAACCACTCATTCAGTATCCTCTTTTTATTTTATAACTATGCAAATATCCGTGTGATAACATCCTGTAAGATATTTTTTATGATATCACATAGTTATTTTTAGAAACATGATATAATGTGGTTATTTTTAGAAACAAAATTTTGGACCTGTCCAAATTCAAAGGTTTTGCAGACGAAAATTTAAAATGCATTTAATTTGTAAAATAACCATTCAGAAGGGTAGAAAATAGTGTGGAAAAAGAAGAAAATGCTTGTCAGAAGCAATTTCTTCTTTTTTAACAATGTTTTCTCCATCATAAAATCACAGGCACGTAAAAAGCAGGGATTAAACAGCAAAGGGTTAACAAGAAGCTTAACCTGGGGCATAGGTTGTAAAAACATATCTTGTTGATATTGTATGTCTTTCAGTCCATCCATAACAAACAAAATGTTAACTCAATGGATAGTTTTTTGGTGTATAAGTGGCCTTTTCCAGTACACATTTGCTTAAGGTATATGATGTAATTTTGGTAGTAGTTTTATTTTGGCTATATAGGCAATCAAGCTAAGATGCCGTAAAAATTAATCCACCACTAATATTTGTCATAATGAGATGAAAAAAGTCCTTTCTTTCTGGGAAAATGTAGCTTTGCGAGATGTATTGTCAATGTTTAAATCGTTGGTTGATATTTGTATTGTAATGAAAACCTTAGGAAAATGTGTTCAAGACTCTAATGACAGCATTCTTTTGTTAAGTTTATGAAAAGCCAGAATTACCCTAACAAACTCTTTTTCTTGTACTATCTTTCTTTGGGAAAATAGAAATGAGCCTGTGTGTGACATATCCTACAATTTGAAATTTTCGTGGTGTGTAACCATTGAACAGTGTAGACAGCCACAAACTTTTGATATAGAGTAAACAAATGTTCTACAGATAATTTGAGACCTTATCTATCTATAAAATGCATAGCAAAGACTCTGGTCAGACTGTGCGGATGCACAGGCTGGTCAGAACTTTTGCTTTGTGCATATTTGAAATTTTTGGAAATCTCAGGCACAGGCTCAATTGGCATTTTATTTTGTGGACACTAGTAGGATGTGCCAAAATTAATCCACACCAATAAATTGAAACACAAAAACTGCCAAATTTGGACACCCCTAATATAAAGCCTTTTACAGTATTACATGTATAAGATCATGGTCATCAGTCAATAATCAAGGTCATACTTTGAAAAGACATGGCTTAAGAAAGAATGTTGAAATAGGCTTGACTTTTATTTTCTCACATCATGTTGTTTCCTTTAAGATTGCTAGCGAAAATTGCAACAAAGTAATCCAACATTGCTTATGTCTTTGCAGTGCTTAAACGTTATAGGTGTGAATACTCTTTATAGGCAATTACAATATTTTCAGTACTTCAACACATATGACATAAATAAAAGAAACATTTGATTGAACATACATGTATAAAGATGTCTTCCAAATCTTTCCAACATTGAGAGAATTTCAAAATTTTTCATTAGGGTTGGACTACTTAAAGGAAATCGTCCATTTTTCACAAGCTCATCTTTGTTAAACTGTTAATGGTTGTTCAAAGCTTTTAAATGGGAGTTGTTTATATATGTATGGCTCAGTGTGATACAGTTGTAACTGCCTAAATGTTAATAGGCAGTTACAACTGTTTTGCGCTGAGCAATCAACATATTCATTGTTTAAAAGGAGTTTAAATTTTTTAAACTACGTTTGGATATATTTTACATATCAAAATTTTATATGCAATTAACTTTGTTACTTTATATTATTTTGGATTAATAAAAGTTGTAAACTTGAAAATTGATTTATTTCTTGAATTTAATCATAGACTTTCTTTGGTATGCAAAATTCAAAAGCAACAAATGATTAAGATTTTAAATTTGTAATTTTTGGCCAAGCTGTGTTTGAACAAAAAGTCACATTGATGTTGTAACCCTGTCATTGTAGATATGGGCCAAATAAAAGGTGAAACCACCTTACTTTAGACATAAAAGTTATGTCATGGCATTTGATGATCTTGACCGAGTCTAGAATAGAAATGTTTTCAAGTGAGCTTTGGCAAGCTTAAAAACTTTTCTATTCTAGACAAGGGTCTATCTCAGATTATCTCCATTTAGTGGAAATTCAACCATTTTCAGACTTAAAATTCCTGGTCAAGGATTTACCCGCAAGTGTTGGATACCTGTATTATCTCTGTTTCTACATTTTAAGTTATTCTTTTGAAACTTTTAACTTGACCATAATATCTGCCCTTAGGCAAAGATTCAATTCTCTGATATTTAATTTGGAACTTTAAACCTTATCAGACTTAGTGAAATGTATTTCAAAGTTGACATTGATTTCCTGTTACTATCCAGCACTCAACAGGTGGGCTCGAGGTTATAAAACTTTTCTCATTCTCAAATCTGAATTTACTCAAATTTAAAATAGAAATTAAAGTTTTAATTCTTTTATTTTACTTCAATAAATGTATGAATAAAAAGAATAATTTTAATAAGTTGTTATAAATAACAACTTATTAATATAATCTTGTATGCTCATACATTTATTTAAATTCTTAGTTTTAGAAAATTCTAATTTGAAAATGAGAAAAGTTTTATAACCTTTGGCACTGTTGTTGAATGCCCAGATGCTGAAAACACTGCAATGATGTGCGTCTGATAACGTTCTGACATAATTTAAAATGTGATCCTACACATGTGTAAGACAAGGATATCTCTGATTGGAGTTTGCTATTAAGGTAGTAGTTGCACAACACTTGAAAACTCATGATCTTCCACAAAGTCAACCTAGGTTTCCTAATGAAATCATCAGGAAATCTTGGTTAACACTGTTCAAGTTAATGACTTTCGAAATCTTGCAGAACTAATACAAGTCCACTGTCTTAAAGACAAGGTAGCTATCTGAGCAACTGGTTTGATCCCCTATGGGGGCACTCATCCTTTTCAACTATGGTATTTGTCTCCCACCAATGGTTTGATAATTGTTGACCTTTGACAGATAGCAGCTGCAGGCTCGGAAAGGATGTTATGGTAGTACTGGTGTTAGAAATGCCAAGAATACATTGTTAGGTACTCTAGTCGTGATTTGACTGAATGATTGTTAGAAGCGTCGTTAAAACCCTTATAAACAAATATGAGAAACTTATATCCAGGCTTATAATGTAATCCATCCCAACATACTCTCGATAAAGTAATGTTAATCCTTTTCCTGTTACCACACTGTTGTTCATCATATTTTCCTGCTATACACTCAGTTATGGCAGACAGTGTAGTAAGATAATGTAGGAGTGCCACTATTAGGGAAGGCGCTTTTATGGGAAATGCGGTAGTTAAATAATTGACTTTTGATAGACATGCCCAGAAAAAGGAAAACTTTGTCAATTGATGTTTAGTTATGGCCTTGATTTATTTTGTTTATATGGTGTTTAGCGCATTTTCAAAATTATTGCATTTATATAGTAGCTGTAGCACCTACCTTTGGTTTCATGTCGTTTCTTACACCAGTACAACTACAAAATTTCATTCAAGCCACACGCTGCTTATCCCACTAACGTGTACTACTTATCATACATCCATTGGTGGGAGACAAATGGGCCAACTTATTTCTCACCCCGGGCGGGTACTGTTGCCCACAATATCAGAGTATATCTCAGAAAGCGGGCTACCAGCTCTAGACTAGTCCACATATCGACTTTCAGAATAGCCTAGGATAGGCTATTCTGATATTCGACAGTGAGACCAGTCTACACCCGACCCGAAATCGGGCGAGAAATAAGTTGGCTCAAATGACTTGTGTTAGTTGTCTTGTCAAATGTCAAGATGAAAGTTGGCCAAACTGGGTTCAAACTTGTAACCCAAGGATTGGCGGCCCTATGTGTTACTCCTAGGCTTGCCCAGCTCATTTGCCTATGACCTTGAACACAGATATCATTAAACAGACTTTTTTCCATGATGTTTGTTTTCACTCAAGGAAATAACTTTCAAATTGTTTCAAAATATGTCCTCTAATCATTAATTTAGAAGATAATGCTCTGGACAAGATCAAGTATATCACAACATGCTAATTAATTTAGAAGATAATGCTCTGGTCTCGATCAAGTATGTCAAGACATGCAAGGCTGTGACCTTGACTCGAGTTATCTTCAATCCAACTTTTCAAATAAGCCTAGTACTCACAAGGAGTAACAAATGCACTAATTTACTTCAAAATTTATCCATCAATGAAGACGATAAGATAGTACTGTCAATTTTTAAATGCCAGTTGAAACACTGGCCGTAATGATGTGATCACTTGTTACATCTGGGCAGGGTCTACTTCATTGTCCAGAGAAGAACTTTGGCCCCTTATATCAGACTGACTTGGTTTGGCAACTATCTACCTCTCATGATTACTGAGTGCAGTGCAAAAGAACAAAAACTCTATGTACCTTTATTCTAAGTTACCCCCCTGCTTTGTTTTTTTCCTACTTGGACATCCACCAGTGTGGAGGATGTATCTTTTCGGGGTAGTGGAAATATGAATTTTCTCCCCTTGCCCACGGACAAGTAAGTCTATTTCTAACTTGTCCAGGATCAAAATGAACTTGTCCGCAAAAAAATGAAATGATAAATGTTGAGAAAATATTGTTTTTAATGAAGAAAGTGCTGTAACTCAGCATTTTCTTCATTAAAGACAATGTTTTCTCCCCTTTCATACAAACAATAGGATGACTTTTCTCCTAGATCAAGATTTGCTCTGGTATTTACTTGTCCATGAACAAGCTTAAGATGCCTAGAAAAATATACCTACCCACAAGTGGAAAAGCCCATGTCGGTAATGAGAATTCCATATACCTGTACCTTGTGACAATTTGCCACCTGGTTTAAATTGCAACTTCAGTTATGACTTTGAACTAGGGCAAATTCAAACCAACCTTTTGATATATAAATACTCATAAATGGTAACAGCTTTGTCATGTTAAATTGGAATCCTTCCATCAATGGAGTAGTTATTCTCTGGACAAGATCAGTTTTGTCACAAGACCTTTGGTTGTAACCTTGACACAGGTAATGGTTTTGAGTAACTGAAAATTAGGTATGTTGCAAAGCGGACTAATACCTCCCTCCAACACTTTCTCCCAGTTTTGTAAATGTGTTTTCGGTTAAGTTCATTTGTATTTAGAAATTGTAGTAAATGGGATTAAGACATTAGGATCTAACAAGAAAACAAATGAAACCTTCACATTTTTAAGTTTTCTTTTTTAATTTTTCTGGATTTCACAAAAAGAATTGTAAAATTTTGTTTACAAACTATACACAAATTGCTAACAACTATATCCACACATCTGAACAACAAATTTACGTCTTGATTATGTTAATGATAATGATAATAAAGGTACATAAAAGACAATATTGGTAATGGTGCACTAGTCTCTTTGAACAACATTTAAGCATTTAGGGTGCAATATCACTTGCCCACACCTTTTACATAACTCAAGACTTTTTTTTTTTTTTTTTTTGTCATTAAGTACAAGACTGGATTGGTATCAAAAGGCATGTTTTATAATCTTTACCATTTTTGTGGCTGGAAATATTAATAATGTATTTCTCCTTATCACAGGCTTGTGGGTTTTATACAAAACCCTTGCATGTATGGAGCCTTTTTTTGTACCCATGACTGAGTTTTTGTAGCAAAATATCTATCAATTTGATGCTTTTTTGCTTTTCCTATTTCATCAATGGTTAGTTACCTCAAAATAATCATATAATTGATTGTTTAGAAGGAATTTACCTCAAACTTGAGCAAAAGGTATTAACACCATACTGTTAAATTACACAAAATGAAAAATTATACACTTTCATAACAAAATAATTGCTATCCAATAAAATAAAGAACTCTGATTGGTTAAAATCGCATCAAGTGGGGAAATCCATTGCACTTTATTTCTGTATAAAATGCAATAGGTCTTTCGGGAAACCCCCGAAATTCGATCTGCAAGTCCTGTGTTGTAGGAACTCGAATAAACCTAGTTCCCGATCATCAACGCAAAATTGCTATTCAATCTATTATGAATTAATATATTTTCGAACGAATTTACGATAACAAGCATGCAGTTCTGATTCTGAGCCGATCTAAACTTAGAAAACAGTGAGTCGACGAAGACCTTCAAGCAACCCTCTCAACAAAGACTGACCATGCCGTATTCGTTCAAAAATACAGACTAACTTAGCAGAAACAAGCTTATTTGTCATAACAAGCTTAATCATAACGCCCTACGGGCGTTTTTTGCCATGTGCTAAGGCAATTGCACTTTATACCCCAATAAACGCAGTGAAAAAGACACCCATCCCTATATTACAAGTGTATCACAAAACGGAATGTAGATCAGAAATACAAATAAACATCAGTTGCAAAGCTATTGTGAATGCCATCAAACAAGGGGTCAATGCAACACTATTGTAAGTGCCTATATATCTATAGGCACTTACAACAGTGTTGCACTGACCCCTTGAAATGCAGTTATTACTTAAAACTGTTTTGCATTGACACCTCAAAATTTTATTTCCTGGTCTTTTGTCTGAAATTCCTATACTATGTAAAATCAATTAGGACAAAGTTATTGCTTTTCTTCAAGCTTTGTCTTTGGCCATGATTTTTGGGAGTTAAAGTAAACCTGAATTCTACATTAAGTGTTAGCAGATGTATCAATGTCTCAACAAAAAACATGTTTATGTTTACAGGTAGTTATAACTTATCTGCTTTAAGACATCAATATTATGTCCCAAAAACATGTATACAAAAAAGAAACTTGCATACTAATAAATTATAATGAAACAAAAAGAAGCTCTTGATCATTTATCAAAAGCAAAGTTTACATGGGAGTCTCCCAATCACAGGGTTAACATAAAACATTTAAGCACTTTTAAGAGCTTAATGCTTACTTCTTTCCTAAGTTGCTCATTAACAATCAATTATATTGATAATAAACATGTATCATAAATATTAAACATTTTTAGTGCTTTTTGGTGGTTTATTGAGAAACAACGGTAGATTTTCACTTGATAATCTCACTGCAAAACTGGGAAATTATCAAAAACTTTTTTGAATTTTTGCTTTTGTGCATTTCATCCCATCTGACGTCACCTATGTGGGGCAAAATAAGAGACATTACAATGAACGTTTAATAGCAATCACATGCAAAATGGCACGATTAATGAAAATATGTCCTAGAAATTTCACTTTTTGTCTCCTCATTGCATTAAAGAAATAGAATAATAGTTTATTTTTCGAGTAAGATCGATTAATATTTCATTTTGAAACAACAAAGGCTTTATTTTCACTCATGGCTCCACCACTCATGAAAATATAGCTTTTGTTGTTCACTCAATGAATATAAATGGATCTTACACTGAGATAAACGATTATCCTCTATGTCTTCAATATCATCTAGGGGTTGACAATATTATTGATGATATTGAAGATTCATCTAACCCTTGTCATGCTGAATAAATTTTGGCTAAAAATTTTCATCAAAATCAAAGGACAAAAAGCACTGAAAGTACCAACTGTAGGTCAACTTTTATTTGAAAAAACTAAATCTATTGACGATTCTGGTTTGAAAGTGAGAAACAGGTGGTGTAGACTTACATCACACTGCACATATGTGCAGACTGATGTTTGTCTATAGCTCCTGCCAAAGCAGGTATATTCTGGGTTCAGCATGACAAGAGTTAAATTGACAATAACATTGAATGTGTATATGGTGCTTTAGCATATCCTGATAACTACAAAGAATTTCTTTCATCAAGAAAGAAACAGAAACATTTGTTCTAAAATTTGTATGGTTACCACAACACTGCACACACCATAGAGTTGTGCAAGCCCATTGACATAGCTTCATTATATTATAAATGTCCTAGTTATTACACCAGTTAATCTTTCTTCAGTCGAGTAGTTGTCATTCTATATATGATGCTATCTCGTCCAGGGTCCATGTTCCAAATACCGTAACAAATACCGAGGACAGCAATGGCCAGGAATATCATCAGCCATAGACACATGTTGAATGTGACAGGATAGTTCTCATTATAGTCCTGCGCTAAATTGTGGGTGTTGTTTCTCTCCTGTAAGAAAATAAGCATAATTTGAAACCATGGCTGTGAAATAACTCTATTCAAATGCCTTTGCAGGCTTTGCATTAAAATAATATGAGTTCATTTATTATTCAAGGCGAACCTCTACACTATAATTTGCTATCAGGTAAGGCAGTACAACCCTGCCAAATTATGGGGCCTTTGACAAAAAAGAAATTTTCTTTAATGCTTTTTGGTGGTTTATTGAGAAATAAAGGTAGATTATCACTTGATAATCTCACCGCAAGAATTTTCACAATTTGTCTCATCTTTGCATAAAAGAAATTGAATAATCAATTGTTTTGGAGTAAGATCTATTAATATTTCATTTTGTGAACAACAAAAGCTATATTTTCGTGAGACAAATGATTTTCCTCTATAAATTCTTAGAATGAGCATTTTGTGAGCAGTTTGTCTGGTGCTTGTTTTTCGAGTGCTGGACAGTTTCTCAAAAATCTGCTAAGAAGATGTGCTTGGAACACAGTTTTTCAGCAGTTTAGCTTTGAAAATTGACCTTGACACTTCAAATGACATCAAACCTCTAACATTTTGTTCAAGACTCCTTATCTTATGTAACAACCTCCTAGCTAGGTGGATTTATCATTGTGATACTATCTATACAATTTCATAAATCATTAAACATATCTATGCTGTTGATGTCATATTTCCATTATGCTAATGACCATACTAAATGACATGTTAGCTTTCTGTGCAATTCTCCCAATGTCAATATTATTTTTTGTGTGCATTAATTTAACATCCAGGAAATTGTTTTAAAATTATTTTACATCCAAAACAATAGTTGTCAGCGGACAAAGTAGCTTGCCCAAACTACTGCTTGTCACAAACAGCACTTGACAAAAGATCTTAAGTTCAAGCTTAATTTTTTTTGTTAAAGTCCATGATCTAATATATATCAGTCTGATTTAGAAATAAGAAAGAAATAAAGGTAAAATGGCCACAGGTATAAGCACTCAGAAAATATAAGCAAAGTTCAAGGTTTTTTTGTTAAAGTTTTTATAAGTACATAAAAGGTCAAGGTCAAATAATGAAGGGCCTTGGTTACTGGTGAAATACTATCACTTGGTGAGTTCCTGTTTATAATGTCCCTAGGTAAAAGCACTCAGAAAATATAAGCAAGGTTAAAGTTTTTTAGCTAAAGTTTTTATAAGTCCAAAAAAGGTCAAGGTCAAAAGTGAAGGACCTTGGTAACCAGTGAAAGCCTATCACCTAGTGAATGTGTATATCAAGTAACAATGTCCCTAGGTAAAATAATCAGATAATATAAGCAAGGTTAAAGTTTTTTTGTTAAAATTTTCGTAATTCCATAAAAGGTCAAGGTCAAAATGTCAAGGACATTGGAAACAAGTGGAAGCTTATCACTTAGTGAGTGTGTATATGAAGTAACGATGTCCCTAGGTAAAATCATTCAAAAATTTAAGCAAGGTTAAAGTTTTTGGTTAAAGTTTTAAGTACACAAAACGTCAAGGTCAAGGTCAAAATGTAAAGGACCTTGGTAACCAGTGAAAGCCTATCACCTAGTGACTGTGTATATGAAGTAACAATGTCCCTAGGTAAAATCATTCAAAAAATATAAGCAATGTTAAAGTTTTTTGGTTAAGTTTTTGGTCAAAGTTTTTCTAGGTCCGTAAAAGGTCAAGGTCAAAATGTCAAGGACCTTGGTAACCAGTGAAAGCCTATCACCTAGTGAGTTTGTATATAAAGTAATGATGTCCCTAGGTAAAATCACTAAAAAAATATAAGCGAGGTTAAAGTTTTTTGGTTAAAGTATTTGGTTAAAGTCCATTAAAGGTCAATGTAAAGATCAAAATTTCAAGTCACTTCGTCTCCGGTGTAAACATATTACCTTGTGATTGCATACATGAAGTAATGATATCCCTAGGTAAAGCATTCAGAAAATATAAGCAAAGTTTAAACATTTGGTTAAAGTTTTTTGGTTAAAGTTTTTGGTTAAAGTTTTTTTAAAGGGTCAAGGTCACTGTCTCAAGGTCATTTTGACATGGGTGCTTGTCTTAGATAAAAGCCTATACCCTAATGAGTGTTTATGTGAAATATAAAACCTCTAGGATCAATAAAAATCTTTAACCTAGTGCGGACGCCGACACCGTCGCTGAAGCCGACATCCAATGGTATGACAATAGCTCTTCCGAGACTTTCCGAGCAAGCTAAAAAGTGTAATAAAACTACTTTCAGAATTGTGATCATGTTATAATTGATATAATTTCATTTTCACGTTGATGTGTCCATGAATAAAGTTTTATGGGGGAGAAGTTATATGCAAAGCAAAATCTGCAGGCTCCACCCTCGGATTTTCTTTTTTACATATTACTCCTCCTCCATTAGACTATTGATGGAAACATCAACGAGAAAATTAAATTATTTCATAATCATAACTTGATTAAAATACCTCTACTGTTTGTTGGAGACTCCTGGTTTTACGTAACAGCCCTCTCGGTGGGTTAATCATTATAATTTCTACTACAACATTATCCTTGTAGATAGTTTTAAACTGTTCTGTCATCTGGAATAAAATAAAAGTACAGTGCACTCGATTTATAACAAGATTGGTCAGAAGAAGATACCACTTTCTAACCAGTACATTGCAAAATCCATACTCTTTTCTTCTTATTTCCTAATATTTGCTTCTTATCAGATTTCAGCTTTAGGGAGATATGGGACACACCGTGCATATTTCAATGATTCCATAGGTATTTTTCACACCTTATAACAAGATCCTTTCATAAAGCACGCAGTATGGACGAAAATGTTGAGGCAATTAGCGACCAATCTTTCCATTATAATTTGTGATAATCAATTATGGTGTATTAGGTTAAGTTGTAATACATCCAGATGTTAACTTGACAAATCCTTTAACACATTTCGACTAATTTTAAATTAACAAATACAAACTCATTGTTTTTCTTCATACACTATGCAAAAATATTCAAGGCCAGGCTCTTATAGTTGCGTTCTGGTCTTGACATTGAGCTGAGTTTGTATGTAGACTAGGTGTCAGCCCCTAGATCTACCAATATTATCCCTATTAACAATATTAACAGCAGAGTGCCAGTTTAAGACGACTTGACAATTAGAATAGTATTATAAAGTAAAGGAAAGGTTCTTTAAAATGACACAGTATTTTTCAGGTCAAAGTTATCTGATGAATTTAAGCGCAAATGTACTGTATATAATTCATTATTTATTTCAATTGCTTGTGAATTAAAATGCAAAAATTAACTTGCAAGATGTAACTATCTTTTTTTACTCTTTCATAATATAAATGTTGATGAATGTCTTCATAATTGAATACAAACAAAAGAAAAGTGGATTTTCTCCCATCCCTGTTATAAGGAGACAAGTCAGGATGACAAAACTGTACAAACAAATTATACTCCGCTTTGCACATGCACTTGGATATACAAAGGTAATATGCTTTGTCCAGATAGATCATCTATAACTGGAGTGCACTGTATCGTATCACTGTAATTTACATTTTCAACATGCCAGTGTGTGATATTTCCATCAATTACAGTGCATGTAAGATATTCTGCCATCATAATGAATTGAGGCCATAAGGCTGGAGCTTTCTATTTAGAGCATAGTAATGACTCTGTTCAGACTGTGTAAATGCACTGGCTGATAAGAGTGTTAACATGCGCACATTGAGGGTTCAGTGCAAGAGTTTACTAAGAGTATATATAGTGTTTATACACTTAGTAAACTTTTGCACTGAACCCCGGACAAGTGAAATTGTTTAAAATATCTTCCACAGGTTTATTTCGCTCTATGAGATAAACAACTTGGTGGTGATAATGCCAAAATGAACTCGAGATTTTTAACTTGCAATAGATATTTTACATTTTTAGGATTTATTGTGAACAAATGAAATACAGTCTTAAGCAAGCGGTCAAGAGATATACCAAAATCGCTTGCTTAAGACAGGTGCTTGCTTAATACAGGTCGACCTGATATCAGGGGCAGGAGGGGGGGGGGGGGGGGGGGGGTAAAAGGTACATCATCATAGTTTTGATCAAGAAAAGGGCACAGAGAAAGAAAAATAACTTTTAATTATATTCATAAAAGACTTACAAATATCCCCAATAAACGGTGACATTTATCTGAAGATGGTGAAAAAATGTCTTTTTTCTTTCGAAATCTTCAATGACCAATCAAACAATAGCCAAAATAATATTATGAATCTATTCAATCATCTGAAGGCAATTCCACAAATTTATAACCAATTGCATTCAAAAGCATTAGCCCTCTCTGAAAGAAAATCTAAAATTGCCACCCAAAAACTTGGAAAGAATCAGTCCTCATCAAGCAGTCAAGTTTCTTTACCCATTACAGACCTCAAGAACTGTATTTTTCCCCAAATGTTTTTGGCTGAATTAAATACAATAACCAACCTTTGAATAGAGAATTAACAGTACTTTCGATCTCTACTCGACTAAAAAATAAATCAATAAAAATTTGAACCAAATTTCTTAAAATGGTTTGTGTAGAATGTCAATTTATCAATATTAATTGTTTTCAAAGAAACTTCAATGTTTGTCACCAACTGTTAATCGTTAACACGTGTCTTTGTGTATGTATAATTGATTTATGACACTTGAATAGGTAACTCGAAAAACAAAAGTTGACTGTTAGAATCACGAATCCGTGAAAATCACTATAGCCTTTCGACTGGCGATTATCTTTAATTGGCCGCGGGTATAACTGCGATGATTGCCCTTTATTCTTTGAGTGGCCGCAAATCTCAGGTTTTATGAATGATGGGACATGAATTTTGCGGCCGTTGCGTGCGTTTCACAGGTGCTTGTTGAATACAGGTAAAATTAAGAGTATATCAGTTCGGGGGGACATTTAACTGCACGTTAAAGACAGGTGCACGCTGAATAGAGGTGGCCAGAAGACCAGGTTTGACTGTAATCTAAAGTGAAAAAATAATGATAGCCTCTTCCAAAAAAGCACTTAGGTTTTCACTTTAAATGGTATTTGAAGACCAGATTTACCTTATTCATTCTGGACAAATCAATTATGCAAAATATAGAATGAAATCTTATACTCTTTATATCTGTAACTAAACAAATTTATTAAGAATACAATTTACCTTTTGCAAAAAGTTAGAGACTAGATTTAAAGCATCTTTAGACTGCTGCGAGTGTTCACCATGTTGTTTTGATACACCATGTAAACCAGTGACAGTAAAACTATACAGATCCGGACTGTTTTTCTGGTGCAGACTGGAATCAGACTCAACCTGAAATACATGGAAATAACACAATTAACCCTTTGCTGTTTAATCCCTGTGCCTGTGATTTCATGATTGAGAAAACATTGTGAAAAAAGAGGAAATTGCTTCTGACAAGCAATTTCTTCTTTTTCCACACTATTTTCTACCCTACTGAATGGTTATTTTTTCAAATTAAATTCTCTTTAAATTTTCGTCTGCAAAACCTTTGAATTAGGAAAGGTCCAAAATTTTATAAAACAGGAAAGGGTTAAGATGAAGGCTCTAAAGGGCAACATTGATTTTATCAAAATATACTAAGGTTTCAACCTATTGACTAATACCTTTTCATACATTCTTAGAATTTGAATCACGAAAACAGGGCATGGGAAAAGTCACATTTTGAAGAAAACACATGCTCACAGTATTTTTTTTAAATTTTACCTTCACAAATGACCTTTACCTTTTTTGGTGTCATTAACAATGCATGGTGTGTATTACTGAGAGAAATATAGGCAAAATATGTGCATTGTTGTAACTTGAAAAGTGTCAGTTAAAGAAATGATTGCAGGTTAAATTTTCACTGACAAAGAAGAAACTGCCATCAGTAAACAATATGTCCCAATTTATGAATGCCAATGTTTTTGGTGACCCCTGCTTCTTTGAATTTAGACCCCATTTTTTTTTTAGAAATGACCCCCAAAAATTGTTTGAAAAGCCGTCTTGATCTAGTGTGAGAGGGGTCATGATGTGGAAAATGACACCAAGATTCAAAAGCCGAGGGAAAACCCTGTATTTGTGGAGGAATAAAAATGGAAATAAGCGGAATTTATTCTTTTCTACAGTTTTCAACAAACTCACAACTTACAGTATTAATAACATCCTGAATCATCTGTAATTCTCCCATCAGTGATACATCTGTGTTGAGACTTGTGTTTAAACTTCCTAAATCGTGTTGGTGTGGTACAGCATCACTGTCTAGTAATCTATCTGACATCTTACGTATTGTGTTAGGAAGTTTTTTAAACACATCAAACTCTGATTTGACATCAAACATCTGTAAAATATACAGGCTTAACAATTAGCATTTCAAGATTGCCTCTTTCAAGCTCTGTGATCAAAAGTTTGGGTTATAAAAGCAAAGTTATGTGGTAAATAGACTAATCTTTAAGTGTTAATAGCTGATGCAATGTTCTGCTGAGGTTTTGTAACAAAAGGGAGCTTAAGCAAAACAGCTCAAATGATATCACATGTGCATAAAATAATTATTCTAGCCAGGCCGTGCAAGCACAACTCTGACCAGAGTCTTAACTTTATATTCTGCAGTTTTATTTAAGAGATGAAGAGAGATCTTTTTTATTAAAGGAAGTCAAACAAAACTACCACATGCCCATGGCAACATTCAGCTGCAAGTATTGAATAGTAAATAATTTTAAGTGGAAAATGGTGAATAAACCTTGTGACTGACATAAACATCAAATAGCTTATCTACTCATGATGGAGAACAGTTGTGCCAAGTTATTTTAGAAACTATCCATAAATATAGAAATAATTGTTCTAACAAAATCAGATAAAAACACGCTCTAAAGCACAAATATCTGTCTCACTAACCATGAGCAGGCTAGACAAAAACTAGAACTGTCGCAGAGCAGACTAATACCCCCCACAAGCACTTTGTCAGAATGCAAGTGCTATTAGTGCATGATGTGTTTGTAACTAATATTGAGGTCATATGTAGCATTTGCATGAAGTTTCATGATTCTAGGTCGCTTGGTTTTTGAGTTAGGAGTCCAGAAATGAAAACTGAACAAAAATTGACTGTGACCTTGACCTTTGACCTATATGACCAAAAACGATAGGGCACTTCCTTGGATCATAAGCAACATTTGCATAAAGTTTCAAGCTAGTAGGTCACTTGATTCTCGAGTTAGAGTCCGGAAACAAAAATTTAACAAAAATTTACTGTGACCTTGACCTTTGTTACCCAAAAACAATAGGGCACCTCCTTGGGTCATAAGGAACATTTGTATCAAGTTTCATGATTGTAGGCCACTTGGTTCTTGAGTTAGAGTCCGGAAACGAAAATTGAACAAAGGGTGACTGTGACCTTGACCTTTGACCTACATGACCCAAAAACAACAGGGCACTTCCTTGGGTCATAAGGAACATTTGTATAAAATTTCATGATTGTAGGTCATTTGGTTCTTGAGTTAGAGTCCGGAAACGAAAAGGTCTAGGGACGGACAGACGGACGGACGGATGGACAGACATGGTGAAACCAATATACCCCCCTCTACTTCGTAGGTGGGGGGTATAATAATATTGTGAGTTGTTCCCATAGAGTTATCATGCCAAGTTTCAATTAAAAGCCTTCAGTATGTAGTAAGAAAGGTTGCCTTGGGAGTGCTTACGCTCGGCTGTTGAGTGCTGGATTGTGGATAAAAATCTAAGTAAAAAAGGGGGCATAATTTGCACAAAATGCATCTAGAGATTTCTCCTTTGATACTTAAGGTTGCTCTTTTGATGATAACATGTGTGCCAAGTTTCAAGTGAATGCCTTCAGTAGAAACTGAGATATCACAAAATGTCAACGTTTTCACATGACAATGACAACGCTTAGGCTATAGCAATACCTCTGGTTTTCCCCGAAAACAGCTGAGTGAAACAATTTTGCACCACCATCAACATCAAGGTGATTGATGACAATAGTTCCAGTTTTTGTTCTCAACTAACGCTGTTGCAAAACAGACTTATATCCCCCACCCCAGGTTTGTAAATTGAAAAAAGGCTGACTGTGACCTTCACCTTTGTGAACCAAAAACAATAGGGCACTTCCTTGGGTCATAAGCAGCATTTGTATGAAGTTTCATGATTCTAGGTGGCTTGGTTCTTGAGTTAGTGTCTGGAAACAAGAGGACCCTGAGGGCCCTAAATCGCTCACCTGATATTTCAAGTAAATTATCATTAAGACTCCATTTCCTATGATATGGCATGAACCTTCCCATTTTCAACAGAGTTCATTCTTGTGACCTGGCAAACATTTTGATCAAGTTTCATGAAGATTGGACTATTTTGTGGCGTTTGGAGCTCTTACGAGAAAATTGTCATTAAGGCCCCTTTTCCCGTGATATGGCACATATACTTCCCATTTTCAAATGACTTCATCCTCATGACATAAACATTCTGACAAAGTTTCATGATGATTGGACCATATTTGTGGCTTCTGGAGAGTAAACAAAAAATTGTCATTAAGATGCCTTTTCCTGTGATATGGCATGGATCCTTCCCATTTTCAATAGACTCCATCCTCATGACCGAACAAACATTCTGACCAAGTTTCATGAAAATTGGACCATATTTGTGGCTTCTAGAGTCTAAACAAGAACTTTGTCGTTAAGGCCCCTTTTCCCGTGATAATAGCACGGATCCTTTCCATTTGAGCAATTTTCATAAGGGACAAACCAAGGAATATTTCTGCCAAGTTTGGTTGATTTTGACCCATAAGTTTAGGAGGAGATATCGTTTAAAGATATTGTTGACAAAATTGTCATTAAGGCGGCTTTTTCTGTGAAATGGCACAGATCCTTCCCATTTTCAATAGACTTCATCCTCATGACCTAACAAACATTCTGACCAAGTTTCATGAAGATTGGACTGTATTTGTGGCTTCTAGAGTGAAAACAATAAATTTGTCATTAAGGCCCCTTTTCCCGTGATATGGAACGGATCCTTTCCATTTGAGCAATTTTGATAAGGGACCACCCAAGGAATATTTCTGCCAAGTTTGGTTGATTTTAACCCATAAGTTTAGGAGGAGATGTCGTTTAAAGATATTGTTGACAAAATTGTCATTAAGGCGGCTTTTTCTGTGAAATGGCACGGATCCTTCCCATTTTCAATAGACTTCATCCTCATGACCTAATAAACATTCTGACCAAGTTTCATGAAGATTGGACCATATTTGTGGCTTCTAGAGTGAAAACAAGAAATTTGTCATTAAGGCCCCTTTTCCCGTGATATGGCACAGATCCTTACCATTTGAGCAATTTTGATAAGGGACCACCCAAGGAATATTTCTGCCAAGTTTGGTTGATTTTGACCCGTAAGTTTAGGAGGAGATGTCGTTTAAAGATATTGTTGACAAAATTGTCATTAAGGCGGCTTTTTCTGTGAAATGGCACGGATCCTTCCCATTTTCAATAGACTTCATCCTCATGACTTAATAAACATTCTGACCAAGTTTCATGAAGATTGGACCATATTTGTGGCTTCTAGAGTGAAAACAAGAAATTTGTCATTAAGGCCCCTTTTCCCGTGATATGGCACGGATCCTTTCCATTTGAGCAATTTTGATAAGGGACCACCCAAGGAATATTTCTGCCAAGTTTGGTTGATTTTGACCCGTAAGTTTAGGAGGAGATGTCGTTTAAAGAAAAAGTTGACGCCGTGACGGACAGACGGACAGATGGACAGATGGACAGACGGACGCCGGACAACGATCGATCACAATAGCTCCCATGAGCACTTCGTGCTCAGGTGAGCTAACAAAAACAGATGGACAGACACACAGACTTGGTGAAACCAATATCCAATATACCCCCCCTCTACTTGGTAGGTGGGGGGTATAATTAGCCAAGCTTATAATAGATTGCTTAAGCCATTCTGTACTTACATTATTTTCAAGACCAGCATCCAATAATAGTGGGTTTTTGTCGAGGAATGAGCCTTGTAATGAGGTCATCAAACTACTAAGGTCCACTGATGGAGTATCCTGAATGATAAAATAGGAAATGTGAACAGCATGTGAATAGGTAAAGCTTGTGCTAGCTTTTCAATTTCAGGGGTCATTGGCCCTTGACCTTAAAATTTAGGGGGTCGAATTAGTTTTTAAGGGGTCAAAAAGCGTCCAAATTGATATATACATATCATCAGTTTAACAGTTTCAAATTATCTACATAAATGAATCAACATAATCAATAAAGTGTCCTTTGACACTTTATTGTTTATGTTGACTCATTTTTATATATCCCTTATAATAAAATGAAGAAAACAAATGATTTATGTAATCTTGCACAGGTTGCATTGATGGCAATTCATAAGGCCAAAATGACCCCCTACTGGAAATTTTTGAGGGTCAAAATGGAATTATTGGGGGTCAAAATCCTGGGTTAAGGTTCAAACACGCATCCTGGCTAAAGTGAAAAGAATTTTCTTAGTTTGAAAAGAGAATACTTCTTAAAGCAACTTCAATCAAAGATGTTTTTGTTTAACACCAATGCCCCAACTTCTACAGCCATAGTTTAGAAACTCTGCTTTGATACAGTTATATGGAATATTGATAGTAAAATAAAGTAAACCTTGCTTGCTGTAAGTCTTTATCTTCGCAAGTCTTAGGTTCTAGATCCACTATGTTTATTAACCCTTGTCATGCTGAACCCCTAATATTCCTGCTTTGGCAGGAGCTATAGACAAACATCAGCCTGCACATATGTGCAGTCTGATGTTAGTCTATACCACTTGTTTCTCACATTCAAACCAGAATTGTCAATAAATTTAATTTTTTCAATAAAATTGACCTACAGTTGGAACTTTCAGTGCTTTTTGCCCTTTGATTTTGATGCAAATTTTTAGCCAAAATTTATTCAGCATGATAAGGGTTAAGAACGTTTGTAAGGACATTATGGAGCTAGAACTCTTGGCTTGCAAAGATGGTAAGTCTCTTACAATTAATCTTTTAAGCTGCTGCTTAAAACCAAATTTGATCTTGACTAATTGCTTTGACATTGGTATCCAATGAAAAGTCTTGTCATTCCCAACACACATCATGTGACAAGTGAAGTATGAAGGCTGTATCATTTACAATAATAACTTCAAAGTAGGTTATGTAGGCTATGATCAGACTGCACATCTGTTCAGACTTATCTTGGTCTATACTTACTGCCATAGCTTATTTATAGAAGGAATATGCAGCCAATATCATTGTAATGGTAACTTAAATTTTATCACAGCTTATCTATGATATGAGATGAAAAATACTCACTTACTCCACTTTTGACCTCAAGGTCCATATTCAAAGCCCCACCATCGCTGGGGTGTATATGGTCAAAACACTTTTAAAATAGCAAACCCTAGTTCAATCAACTGTAGAATTGGGTAGCAGTGGGTTCAAACCACTACCCCTCTCTCAAGGAGGTGAAAACACCTGGATTGAGTGTTTAAGAGCGAGTATAAGCTCAATCAAACCAAAATCAATTAGTATGATTTGTAAACAAAAATCACTTACTGAATCTACAGGAAATTCTGCCTTTCCCTTCATTTCTAAACCTGGTGTTTTCTCCATTGTAATTACTGTAACTAAAACATTTGCTTTAGGTCTCTTAAACAGAGAGTTCTGTTTCATACCACCCCAACTGAAATCCTGCAATACAAATAAATTAACTACAATAAGTTACAACAAGAGCCATGTCGTACAGGGCCATCCACCGCCGCGAAAGCTTGATAGTAAACTGAAGCCTAATAGATTAAGGATTCTTTTGTACCTTAAGAGATTAACCCCCTACAAAATCTAAGTCTTTAAAAAAAACAAAGGGCAAAAACTGGAAAATTGTGCACGCTAGAGTTATAGTTAATGTGCACTACACTTCTCCTCCAGGGTTTGGTATTTCATAGAAAGTTTATGGTCTATTTTTATCCTGCACCTTACTGAATTTAAAATGTTGTAAGAACATACCTGCCAATTTAGGGACATCTTAACTAGTCAGCTCTAGATTTTCCCACAGTAATTAAGTAGAATCCAAACAGTGTAGGCTAAGGTCAGACTGAACAACTGTGCAGGCTTATTTTAGACCAAAATGTCTGCCACAACTATGTATACAGCAGAAATATGCTATGATCACCATGAGAATAATTACCATTACAGTAGAATCCCTTTATTAGCAACTCGAATAATAGGGATTTTCGGTTATTAGCAACTTTTCCTCCAGCACAAAACCATTTGTTTGTTAAGTAAAATTTGTCGGATAATGAGAACTCTGATAATAGTAACTCCCGGATAATAGAAACATTTTTTTGGCACTGGGACACAATTTTATCGGATATAAGAACCAATCGGAAGGTTACATCAGGACAAAAAATAATTAAAATGCAAATTAACGAGTTTAGACTTTCACTTTCCGGCGGCAGCGCGATTCAAAAAGCACACATAGACGCGTCATGACGCCTGATTGTAATTGTTAATTAATTGCATTGATTAAATGTTTAAACTTCTGCTCTGCTTTGCACTTTCTTTAATTTTTTTAGGATTGCTTACAGTTTTTCAGACGACCTATCTCATCGCGCCTGTCTTCTTTTTCCATTTTTCTTTCTTTTGTATAAAGAGAAATCTCGCTTGCAAATAGTGCGGTGGTTAGTAAAAACGGAAGTCATTTCATAGCGCAAATTACTTACTTCAAATTTAAAATGATAATCATAATAAAATTATCAAAGTGATAAAGACATGAGAAAATCATTTGCTTTCTTGTCAAATCCATTTTTAATGTGACCTCACTCTATAAATTTCTTGGGGAATGACCTGACTTCAAACGCGCCGACAAACGCCTGGCCTAGTCAAAGGTGTCTGTATTTTTTAAACGACACGCTTTTCTCTCGTGTGTACGTCAAAACTTTTAATTCGTATTGATACACGACTTTTGGATTTGAAAGCCATTGGTGCTCGTGATAATTGATTATAAAGACGTAAATGAATTTAAAACTACCTTTTTACAATTTCCATACAATTAAAAGGGGACACAAAATTAAGAAATCAATCGGAACTGACTAAATGTACAAGTAATTATGCATGTATGCGTTGATTCAAATGTCGACGATGTACTCGTAAACTTCCAAGATTGGGATACTGACTGAAATGCAATTTTCAGATAATAGAAACCTCCGCTTAATAGCAACTTTTCTTCTGACAAATGAGTGTTGCTAATAAGTGGATTCCTCTGTAGTACTTACTGAGTGACTCGACACCCCCAGGGAATGTGAAATAACCTTAGAGACATCACTAACAGGTAATGGTTGATCCTGTTCTTGAAAACTAACAAAGGATGGTGCGTGGGCCACGATCAGACGTTGTGAACTCACAGTCTGGGACAGAATTCCTGAAATATAGAAGTAAGATGTACAGGGCTTATGTTGGACCCCTAAACCAGGTTTTATACATCTGACAATATCTTAATTTGACCTTCAGAGATTTCTTCCCAAGGGGGTCATTTTGACCCCTTGAGAGAAAATTTCAAGGGTCAAAATTTGGTTTTATCGCTCAAATTTTCAATTAATTATTAAGTGTACTTTCTTATTACAATATCTATATTTGCTCAAAATATTGGGACACCCAACAAATTAACCCATTCTTATTTTTGAAGATAAATCATATCATGTCCCTTATTTGGGGCTGTATGATATTTATTGCAGATATAGAAAAAGATGCATCTGGTCTAAGGCTCAAACCTAGGATCTTGTGCTTCCAGTAGTGTTGGACAATGTTTTTTAGATGAAAGAGTACATTTAACTAATAATCAATACTAAAAATTGGTTCTTTAGCAATCAATGAATTTTCACTAAATTTACAATGTGGCATAACAAGATATGTTTTAAACTTCTAACCTTTCTTCTAAAATCCAATTAACCTTTGGATTTTGATTAAGACAATGGTGTTGTATCCTTTAGCACATCTGGAATGGACCTACACACAACCATCAGTGGTCAATAACAACCAATGGTCAATTGTAGATCCATTTCCAGGGTTGATTTAAAATAATTGTTTTTCTCAAGTAAAACCCTTACAAAATAAGTGACATTTATCTTTGAAAATCATTGAATGGCTCCAATTTACACATTAATAACCGATTAATCGATTGTTGTCGTTGGAAGCCTAAGCCAACTAATTATCAATTATATGGATAAATCACTAGCTTCCAGGCAAGCGCTCTCCGGACAGAGCCTACTTCCAGGCTTACATGCATTCTCTCATAACTGTGTGAGTTCATCCTGCACATTCACATCCATTTACTGGATATTATTTCTTTAATATCAGAAATTAACAAATTGCCATACATGTATGTTTCCGTAATCATTTTTACATCTTCCAATAACAGATTATAATATTCAATGATGCCAGCATCCACATCGTGAAACTAGAGTTTGCCTAACTGCTAATCGATCAAAGGGGGTACTGCCAAAATTCCGAGTAGTCAGTTTTACACAAATTATCAACACTGTCACCTATGCTTGCAAGCCTGATATAATTTATCAGAGAGTAGCCTTGATGGGAGAAGTACAACAATCTATCATCATCATGCCACTTAAATTATGTTACCAGTCTATCTTTGATGTTTTCTGACTGGTTAAAAAAAAAAAACCCACAACTAGCCCTTCTTTTAAAAACAGGTTACCCATACAAATCCTGTACCGGCCCGATTAGCTCAGTTGGTAGAGCGCCGGACTTCAAAACCATGAAGTTTGACGGCGTGGGTTCCATCCCCGGGCTAGCACACTAACAAAAACTAATTGTCTTTCAGCAAGACGTTAGACCGAGGCCCCATGGGACAGTGCTTTACACCATGCATGTTAAAGAACCATGGCGGATCTCAGCAGTAGTTTTGTCATGTATCCTTAAACTATCCCCCATAACAACTAACCATCTTGAGTGTCCCTCATATGGGCATGTGCTACGGTAGTGACAATAACTAAACAAAAATACACACTCACACACACCAATCCTGACAGCTAGTCAGTAGGATAAACCATACCTGTACAGCTAGCCCCTTCCTTGACAATAGTTAGGCTACATTTTAAGGGGCATCGCTAAAAAAAGCAAATGCAACTGTAGTTGCAAACGAAAAACCCAATGAAAATAAATTTTTGTAGTGCTCAAGATAAGATAAGTAATGCTGGGTATATATATATTCAAGAGAGGATTTAGAATTTATCTGTTTATGATGACAAAACTATTGCAACAAGCCTCCTTTTTTCACCAGCGTCTTGATAAAAATCTTAAACAATCCTCGACGGTGTCCTGTCAACTCGACCTGTTAAAAACTCGGCCCGCCTAAAACTCGGCCTGTGTATAACTCGGCCCGTCAACTCAGCCTGTATATAACTTCTATAGTGTTTAGCCTAGTAAACCGTTAACGGATACATAAGCACACTTATCAGATAGTTAATCAATGTGTGAAATGTACTTAAAGGAGGTGCGAATTCACAAATAATGACTAAAATCTACGATCTTCATATTTAATAAGCATATAACTTGTCATCTTTGTGCTTAGAAAAAAAATAATTTGAAAAATAAATTTGAATAAAAGGTGAGTTATGTATTTAATTATATCTTTTTTATCTTATATTTACACAAATGCCAAATAATAGCGAGCGCAGCTCGCGAACGGTCGAAGGCCGTGAGCGCGAAGCGAGCGTTTATGGTAACGTGTGTTATTCTATTCTATTCTATTCTACTGTCAAACGAAACAAACGTGTCATTTTCCATCCGGGGTGAATTCACTTGCAGGGCCGGAAAAAAGTTAGAAAATGTATTGAAAAAAATACCTTAACGTACCCGGCGTAAAGGAAAGATTTAAAAATTGAAAATAAATTTAAGCTATCCCCAAAAAACGGTATTTCTTTGAAGATTTTATTTTATACCGGAAGCAACATAAACAAAGCCAAAATCGAGGCTGACCGAAGCAATTCGCGCGGAAATTCCCACAAAATGTTTATTTGTTTTCGCTATACAGAATGACAAGGCTAATTTCAACATCCCTACCTTTAGTCCTTACACATATACGGCCTTGAACACGTTTAAAACCTCAGATTTACATGATGCATGCATGTTAAGATTAAGGAAGTGGCTAGCCGTACGGGTCCGTACGGCTAGTCTCGTAGGCTAAACGTACGGACCCGTACGGCTAGCCGGTCCTCACTGGACAGGCTAGCCGTACGGGAGTTTTTCAACCAATCAGAATACAGAACGGGAATGAATAATAAATGTTATGTTACTTCGATATTTTTCCTTTCTGTCGGTATGTGGCTTAAAAGTATATAAAATATGTTCAGTGCAAAAGTTTAAGTCTATTACCGGACGACAAAAGCGTAGAAATGTATCTTCCTTGAAAAGGAAATTATTCGTTGGGCAATCAAATTGTCGCAATGTCGCATTGAACACGGACCCTAAGTCCCTGCAATAATCCTTAAAAAACGATCTTCTACAAAACTCTTATTACCGGAGATTTACAATGTTATTATTTTTGTGGGGAAAGGCTAGAAAGAAGGAAATCTAAATTTTCGTTGTCGTCGGAATATTATAGAAATTACACATTTTAAATGACTTTTTGTTTGTAGTTTAAAATCGAAATACGAAAAATTCAAATAACCAAAATCTGCAAGTCGGAAAAGCAATTCAGTGCCTGTTTTAGTGTGTTAATGGGCAAACTGTAGGTCTGAGCATTATGTTAGTGTGAATTTTTCAATTGAAATTGATACGACAATCTTCAAATAAGGAAATATAAAGAATGCCTAATTTTTTCCCTTATTTTTTTTAGCCGCCCAGGGGTGTGGAAATACGAGTTTTCTCCACTTGTCCCTTGACAAGTAAAAGCGGATTTTCTACTCGTCCAGAATCAAAATGAACTTGTCCGCTAAAGAGTAAATAGAAAAATTTGAAAAAAACATTGCCTTTTGATGAAGAAAAGGCTGGTATGCAGCATTTTCTTCATTAAAACAATGTTTTCTACCCTATGATATGAACATTAGGATGATTTCCCTCTTAATTCTTTTAAGCAACATTCCAAGATTAGCCCTGGTATTTACTTGTCCTTGGACAAGTGGCTTAGAAAAATTTACTTGTCCTCAAGTACAAAAGCCCGAGTCGGACAAGTCGGGCATGGGAATTCCACACCCCTGCCGCCCGTTTCTAGTGAATTTTTGCCTCGACGAATATTCTTTTTGTATCGGAAAACTTCCGTCACGTTGAAATTATTCTGGGCACGTTAACAGGTTATGTTCTATAACATTTGGTGAAAAAAGTAAAAGATCCTTTTACAAGTTCCCGACACGTTTGCACATCAGACAAGATTTTCAACAAAAATGACAAACCGGTATGTCTTATATTGAGGTAAAAACCTGCTACTTGCCTCTAATTAATAACAATTAATTGCCGATTGGGCTTTCAAAGTCATGAAATAATGTTCGTTTCATTCCAAAACGGTGTGAAAAACAAACTCGGGAAACGTGACATACAGTATTTAATTAGGTCGCTGATTGCAAAAGACTTAGCTAACAGACCATTTTACCGTCATAATTGTTGTTACAGACACTTACTAGTGTTTTATGATTATCTTTCTTTTTCCTTACGCGTAATATTTAAAAGATAAATAATCATTGAACAATCGATAGATGAACCCGCAGATGGTATATAATCGGAAATCAAATACAGTATTCTGATTGGTTGAAAAACTCCCGTACGGCTAGCCTATCCAGTGAGGACTGGCTAGCCGTACAGGTCCGTACGTTTAGCCTACAAGACTAGCCGTACGGGTCCGTACGGCTAGCCACTTCCTAAGATTAAATGACAGCAAATAATTTACGTCATTACCGATGGCTAAAGACGTCACGAAAACTATAGTCTAGAACTTTAAACAGTTCAATCATAGACTAGTGAACTGAACTTGCAAATACATGCAACACTGTTCTCGCGGTTTTTATCGAGTTTTATGTAGAAAATAGTGACCCTAGTTGTCATTAAACATCCAAAACAAGAAATGTAACAATTAGTTGATTTTAGGTCATGAGAAAACATTGTGGGAAAGAAAAAAATGTGTGTTTGTAAAGTTTATGTAGTTGTGTAAGGATTTTGTTGTTGGGTACGCCTACGTGGACATGTCCCAAAACCCTTTATTTCTGAAAGATGCTAATTTGATTCCAGTTATGTTAAAAAGGTTTATACATTCTTCTTGGCTTGAAAATTTGTTTCAGTGGAAAGTAGCCCCATAAAGAATTTCTACTTTTATTGATAAATCTTCACATTTTTGCAATTAAATCTAAGGTTATGTAGAAGTTATGTCTTGATTTCATAGTGGTGTAAAACTCAAAACTGAAACAAAATTGTGTGTGAATCTGCATCACATATTCATACAGTCTGATTGGTTTTTCAGTTCATACATCGGTGAATTTAAGAAATAAACTCTTCATCTCCTAAATGATGAAAGGATCACGAAGTATCTGAGGAATAGACTGTGCATCAGAAACATTTATAAATCTACTCAATACATTCGCAATAAACTATAAATTACATGTGCCCCTCTCTCTCTCTCTCTCTCTCCCTTCTTTCTTTCCCTCTCTCTATCTCTTGTAACAAACAATATTTCAGCTGCGATCGCTTTTAAGGCTTTGCCTTATTTCATATTAGTAAAATAAGATTATTATTATTAAAAACCCTTTTAACGAGTGATTATTTATTAATTAATGATTATCAATTGATTTTAAATTAAATTTTCAATCGCACATAACTTCTCTATGCAAAAAAGCATCTCGACAATTAAATGTTCTTAAACGAATTGGAAAATATCTATGTAAACTTGGAAAACTCAACATTTATCATTCTTTTATACTATCAAACTTCAATTTCTGTCCTTTAACATGGCATTTCTGTGGTGAAATGAACACAAAAAAGATTGAAAATATCAAAAAAAGAGCACTCCGCTTCATCTATGACGACTATAACTCTGACTATGAAAGCCTTCTCTCAAAATCTAAACTACCAACCTTGAAAGTAAGAAGACTAAGAAACATGGCTATAGAAACATTTAAAATAATCAACAAAGAATCCCCAGTTTATTTACATGACTTGATTAATATAAAAGAATCATCTTACTCCTTCAGATACTCGAATAAAGCAGAAATCCCACAGGTAAGGACAACAACCTATGGTCTCAGATCTTTCACTTCTGCGGCCCCCCGGCTCTGGAATTCACTCCCACAGCATTTCAGAGAAACAACAAGCCTGAGCCATTTTCAGAGTCTGGTTGGGTCGTGGGACGGAGAGACCTGCAGATGCCCTTGCTGTTCTAGCTAGTTAATTTTTGTTGCTTATGCTGAATCTGTTCTCTCTTTTGCTTTTTCTTAAATGCTTATCCAGTGCTGCTTTAGCATGGTTACCAAAGTTCAGTTGCTTGCTTCCTTGTTTTGCTGCTTTTTCATAGTCCAATACATTAAGTAAAGCCATTTTACCTTGAAAATACTAACATTAGGGGAGGGGCCCCTGTAATGAAGATGTTTGACTTCATTGAGGGCAATTTCCTTGTGATAAGGCGACACCAAATAAATTTTTAGATTCTCATCCCCGCCCGCCCCTAAAAATAACGCCCGCCCCGAACTTTTTTATTTGTGACCAAAAAAAATCAAAAAACCCGACGTCCGTTAAACGTATTGTGGTGTTGATTCAAGGAAAATGGTCGACTGCATCCCTTGTATTGCAACAAGTTTTATCACTTGAAATTAGAAAAAAGAAGCCGTCATAGCCGGGAAAATATCTTGAAGTCAAAAGCAACAAATCTTTTTCTCTATTTTTCAGGTGATTTCGCTTGATAAGAAGTATGCTTATATTACAGATTGATGCGTCTACAAGATGTTGAGAATAAGGTCGCACAGTTACACGACAACTTGTTTTTGTATCGTAGTTAAAAATAAATGCTGTAACTAATGATTTGCTCTATGGTTTTGCCGATTTTCCACATTCTTACTCGTCTGGACTATTTCTAATTACCCGAGACCATTGAAAGTATTTCCCTTTTCGAAATTTCTTATCAGTTCTATCTAAAATAGTAAGCTTTGTTTCGTGTAATTTCAAACCTATCAAACATTATTTTACTGCATTTCTACAACTTAGGTGTGACAAAAATCCATCCTCGTCATCATTCGTGAATTTTTACTCTCAAAATTACTTACTTTTTATTTGAAAATTAAATCCGGTTCCAAATATTCGAGAAATAAAGACTCGAGAAAAATTAAAAAAAAAAAATCTCGACTAAAACAATTTCAATATGACGTCAAACTGTAATTTTCTCTCACGTTTTAAACCTTTGATCCAGAATAGTTTATTTTTCGGGGAGGGTGAACGGGTAATCAAAGACACCGACACCAGATGTTCGACTATTTTGGGGACAGTTTCTTGACTCGGCACGCGACGCACGCTTGAAAAACCTGAGTGATGTTAAACCCTTTCCATCGTCAGGGTGAATACATTGGATTTAGATGACTCTCTTCACGGATTAAATTTTATTAAACAGGAATACTTTACCATTTTTTTTACAGCAGGTAGGACATTATTTCAAAATAAAGAGACGATATAGAACAATTATAAATTTAAGCATTTTGTTATTGAGCGGGACCGAGGTAGATTTGCCGATACGGTGATTATAATTTCTGACAGAAAGCTTGGGTAGCTTTATTTATTTCTCGTCAGATTGCCTCTTTATTACCCGGTTATCTACCAATAAACAATGGAAATGCAAAATTATTCTTGAAATAATAAGCGAAGTTCACTTTGATATAAAATAATGAAAAAGAAAGTAGTTGGCCAAACAATTTACGATTTGGTGCCTTTGCGTCGTTACAATAGCTTGGATCATCTGTGATTACGAACTTTGGGTGTCTGCATAGCGCCGATATCTGAATCATTTTGATCAGTGAAAATAAAGACATACACACTATTCTGAGATTAAATTTTGTTTATTAAACTTTTTGAACAAATAATTATCAAGTAAATTCAGTCTTCACCGGAATCTGTTCAGCAGTCTGAAAAAGAAGAAGTACTAGTAAAACAATACGAGCGCCTCAAATAATTTTCTTTTCTCTACGGCATAGAACTCAAACTCTTTATAAACCAGTAAGCTCCTCGGCTTTGTTACTTGCCAAAACGATAGCCCCCCCCCCCCCTCCCCCCCCCCCCCCCCCCCCCCCCCGAAATAGAAAATAAAAAATAAAAGCCGTCCACCCGCCCCTTTTTTTCTGAAAACTCAGATGAGAATCTAATAATTTATTTGGTGTGGCCTAATAGAGTTTAATATTATCCAGGAATGGGATGGGTTGGGGATCTAACACTTCATTGTGCTCACTTTATTGGAATTTCAAATTTAATGTTTTTAAGGACTTAACTATTCAATTAATTTAATTTTAACTCAAATTATATGTAAAAGCTTTAGTCAAAATGGTTACATTACATTAGTCCAGAATTTTTTTTTTTTTCAACTCTGATTTATTAACTGTGATAACATCTTTTATAAAATACTTAATATACAGATCATTTTATTTTTATTTGTCAGTATCAATATGTGATAAAAACTGTGAACAAGCAAAACTGTGATCATCAAACTTAGATACGGTGAAATTTTAACGGCAACCTTTATAACTTTTCATTGTGCTCAAGATTAGGTTTTCATTGAGATTTTCGTGATGTGTTAATATGTACTATGTTTACTTTAATTGTCTCATGTATGCTTGTATGTATGTCGGTAAATAGCGATACATCGCTAGTGTTATGTTGTTATATAGATACCGACTGTAAATAAAATTTGTATTTGTATTTGTATCAAAAAATCACATAAGGTATCCAAAATATTTACATTGCATCGCCATACATAATACGGGAAAAGTAACGCAAAGCGCCCGAAGGGCGCTTTGCGGCTTTTCCCGCTTCTAGATAACGTGTGTATAACATTTAAATAATCAAAATCAAAATGAAATACATATACCATCAAAGTTAAAATTTGTGTCGTAATGGCGGCCTTCATGGAGGATGATGATCTCGCGAGATTTCGCCATTTTGTTTTATTATTTATTTTAATTTATCTACTTTTTTGTTCGATTTCATTTCTGTCGATCATTATCAAAATTTAGATTGTTAGTGAACGTAAAACTAGGATAAAAATCAGCATTGCAGGAAAAAAGTTGCACATTTTTGCTTTGAATCTCGTGTGGATGACGTTTTTTTCTTACCCTCCGCAAATGACGTCATTCTACACTTTGGGGAAATAAGACGCTACTTTTTCCCGCCAAAGCAACGTCATTGTTGTTGCGTTTTTACGTCGGGGTAAAAAGCGGGATAAGACTTGAAAGAGATGAACTCTACAGCAATATTCCCGGTTTAGACCTGAAAAAAGATAAGATCTTTAACAAAATTCGCAGTTTAATTTTTATAACATTGCGAATACAGCTATTTTAGCTAAAGATATGCCAGCCAAACTCTTGTCGAAATCGCATCCTTTAGGATTTAGACCTGGCGCAGTTTCTATGATACTTGCGCCCATATTCAAAGTACCCTCCTTGCATTCTTTACGAAGGAAAACCAATAAGAATTGTATTGGGTATCTTTCACTCATAGTTGGTTAATTTCTTCCGATGTTAGTACTTATCTAAATTACTGTGACTGAGGAAATCAAATTAGAAATAAATGAGAAAAAGCAAATAGCTATCGATTTAATAAATAGCCTATTTTGGTCTTCGTAAAATTAGTTATTATGTTCATGTTCTGTACAGCACTTGGGCAAGTTTATTTCACATTACAACTGCACTTATTTTTTCCAGTGACAATATCTTTGGAGTAGAACAAATATGACTTAAAAATGACAAAAGGTGACTAAAACCCCATTCAAACGAAAAAAGAAAGAGCGGTCAGAACTGACAGACACTTCAATATTCAATATTGAATTTGAATAATCATTCATACGCGTCGATACAGCAAAAAGTTGGGGTGCAGGCACTTTGTTATTAAATTCAGGCTTAAGTTGAGTGAAGGAGTAAATCGGGAACGCCATGATTCATTCTTCAAATTACTTTTCCCGTCTGTAGGTTAAACCTATTATTATATTACATAAACAGGCCGAGTTGACGGTCCAGTTATTCACAGGTCGAGTTGACTGTGAACCATCCATGACAGATTCTGCATATTGTGGCAATAATCTATTTAGATCTACTGTTTTACCATATACCTACCCAGAAGAAGTAAATAAATTATCATTTTTGTCCGGAAGATGTCTTTCCGATTTGTTTTCATGTGATATGACGTCATAGCCGGAAATTAAATTTGGGTCGTTCGATTTGCAATAAAAACCGACTGGAAGGATATGTAAATAAATTAAAGCCTTTTTTATCTAAATTTTTAAGCAATAGCGAAATTCATAAACGATACTGAGCAATTTTCAAATAGTGATTTCGTGAGATAATGATGCTGTTTTCTAATATTGCGAAGTTGTGTCTTTTTTGTTCGATTTTACAAAGAATTACAAATCAAATAATGATAATTGATTTCTTTCAACTTATTTGTCTGTTTTCATCTAAATAAACAATAATAATGACGGTAAGTATTGAAGTATTTTTTCTGTATCAATAAGTTGATAATGAATTCAGGGAAAGCGTATAGTGACAGTTCATATACTTGGTAAATTAAGCAGGTAATTAGGTAAGATGTTTTGCTATAGCAGCCGGATATGTGCCTTATTCGGATGGTTTTAATCTATTCATTTTTCATTGATTAGGAAACAAGTTAAAAAAGGGCGGCGTATTGTAACAAGATAAGCCCATGGCAGTGATGGTTGCCTTAGTTTGTGAAACAAGAAAGTAAATAAATCAACAATTAATTTAGGTAGAGTTATGGTTCTTGTGGGGTGGATGGAAATACTGAAAAGGACCGAAAAGGACCGTAAAGGACCGAAAAGGACCGAAAAGTACATTGGAAATACCGGAAAGGACCGGAAAGGACATTGAAAACGACTGGAAAGGACCGGAAAGGACCTTGGAAATACCGGAAAGGGCTTTTTAAACACTGTTAACAGCTCTAGTCTTACCGTACAGGACCGAAAAGGACCGGAAAGGACATTGGAAATACCGAAAAGGACTGTAAAGGACCGGAAAGGACCGAAAAGGACCGAAAAGGACATTGGAAATACCGGAAAGGACATTGAAAACGACTGGAAAGGACCGGTAAGGACCTTGGAAATACCGGAAAGGGCTTTTTAAACACTGTTAACAGCTCTAGTCTTACCGTACAGGACCGAAAAGGACCGGAAAGGACATTGGAAATACCGGAAAGGACCGGAAAGGACATTGAAAACGATCGTAAAGGACCTTGGAAATACCGGAAAGGACTTTTTAAACACTGTTAACAGCTCTAGTCTTACCGTAAAGGACCGAAAAGGACATTGGAAATACCGGAAAGGACCGGAAAGGACATTGAAAACGACCGTAAAGGACCAAAAAGGACCGGAAAGGACCTTGGAAATACCGGAAAGTATCGAAAGGAACGATTGAAATACCGTAAAGGACTTTTAAAACACTGTAAGCAGCTCTAGTCTTGCCCCTTGACCATAAAACATTGCCTTTCCTACCTTAATATTTAAGGACCTGAGATGCATTGCAAAGCACTCAATATTACCCCATTGTTGTCTTTTTATTGTAAAGCACCATCATTTTCTCCTTTATTGGTACCAGAAAGGACCTAAATCCAATTAAAGGCTGACGGAAATACCGGAAATGACTTTTGAAATGACCGTAAATGATCGGAAAGGACATTGAAAAGGACTGCAAAGGACCGGAAAGGACATTGGAAATACCGGAAAGGACTTTTAAAACACTTTAAGCAGCTCTTGTCTTGCCACTTGACCATAAAACATCGCCTTTCCTACCTTAATACTTGAGGACCTGAGATGCATTTCAAAGCACTCAAAATTACTCCATCGTTGTCTTTTCATTGTAAAATAGTATTATTTTCATCTTTTTTGGTACCGGAAAGGACCTTAATCCGATTGAAAAAACTGACGTAAAGACCGGGAAGGACTTTATGAAATACCGGGAAGGACATTGGAAAGGACATTAGAAAAGGACAGGAAAGGGCATTGGAAATACCGGAAGGGACCGAAAGGGACAATTGAAATACCGGAAAGGACTTTTAAAACACTGTTAACAAGTCTAGTCTTGCACCTTGACCATAAAACAGCGCTTTTCCCTACCTTTATACTCAAGGACCTGAGATCCATTTCAAAGCACTCAAAATTACTCCATCGTTGTCTTTTCATTGTAAAACAATATTATTTTCATTTTATTAGTACCGGAAAGGACCTTAATCCAATTGAAAAAAACTGACGTAAATACCGGGAGAGGACTTTTAAAACACTGTTAACAGCTCTAGTCTGGCACCTTTACCATAAAACAGCGCTTTTCCTACCTAAATAATTGAGGACCTGAGATGCATTTCAAAGCACTTAAAATTACTCAAACGTTGTCTTTTCATTGTAAAACAGTAATTTTTCATTTTATTAGTACTGGAAAGGACCTTAATCCTTTAAAAAAAAGGATGATGGGAATACCGGAAAGGACATTGGAAATACCGCAAAGGACATAGTAGAGGACCGTAAAGGACTGGAAACGACATTGGAAAGGACCGGAAAGAACTTTGAAAATACCGTAAAGGACCAAAGTGACAATGAAAATACCGGAAAGGACTTGAATAACACTGTGAACAGCTCTTGTCTTGCCCCTTGACCATAAAATATCGCTTTTCCTACCTAAATACTCGAGGACCCGAGATTCACTTTAAACACTCAAAATTACTCCATTGTTGTCTTTTCATTGTAAAACAGTATTATTTTTTATATTTTTTGGTCCTTTTCGGTCCTTTTCGGTCCTTTTCGGTATTTCCAATGTCCTTTCCGGTCCTTTTCGGTCCTGTACGGTAAGACTAGAGCTGTTAACAGTGTTTAAAAAGCCCTTTCCAGTATTTCCAAGGTCCTTTCCGGTCCTTTCCAGTCGTTTTCAATGTCCTTTCCGGTCCTTTCCGGTATTTCCAATGTCCTTTTCGGTCCTTTTCGGTCCTTTACGGTCCTTTTCGGTCCTTTTCGGTATTTCCAATGTCCTTTCCGGTCCTTTTCGGTCCTGTACGGTAAGACTAGAGCTGTTAACAGTGTTTAAAAAGCCCTTTCCGGTATTTCCAAGGTCCTTTCCGGTCCTTTCCAGTCGTTTTCAATGTCCTTTCCGGTCCTTTCCGGTATTTCCAATGTCCTTTTTGGTCCTTTTCAGTCCTTTTCAGTATTTCCAATGTCCTTTCCGGTCCTTTTCGGTCCTGTACGGTAAGACTAGAGCTGTTAACAGTGTTTAAAAAGCCCTTTCCGGTATTTCCAAGGTCCTTTCCGGTCCTTTCCAGTCGTTTTCAATGTCCTTTCCGGTCCTTTCGGGTATTTCCAATGTCCTTTTCGGTCCTTTCCGGTCCTTTTCGGTCCTTTACGGTCCTTTTCGGTCCTTTACGGTCCTTTTCGGTATTTCCATCCACCCGTTCTTGTGTACTGCTCTCAATAATCTTGAGAAGTACATAATCAGTGTCTATTCTAGGATTCAGAAAATAGGGGGGATTTTTTTTTTAAACTGGCAAAATTGTCAACAGATTGGAAATTTGCTCTATCTCTAGTTAAAAAAAATCCCCCTTCTTCTTCAATACTATGTGCTAAAATGCCCCCCCCCCCCACCAAACCCACCCCGCCCCCGTCCTGAAATAGACAAAGGATAATTACTTAGTTTTAAGTCAATCCGACATAAGGTAACAGAGTTATGCTCCCTACAAAGAGTGGAAATAGCCTAGCCTGGACGCCACATGTTATCCAATGATTCATCCTGTCTTTCCACTCACATGATACATCCTGTCGACTCTTTCCACAGGAGAATAACAACTAAGATTAATATCTATTGATTCTGCTGAGAATACACATTGCTTCTTGCAAATTGTGTCTGCCTGTGAAAGAACCAAAACTGTTGTCCTCTCCTTAGAAGCAAACTCAGGGCCTTAAATCTGACTCTCTACCTCTGAGTATCAACCACTTTCATTAATTAATTTGGGTAACCAAACTAACCATGATTATTGATGTGGCTATCAATCGCGGCAGATTATCCTTATTACATATGCCTCCTGCCTTTGGGTTGATGATCTTAAACACCTTAATGCATGTAAAATACTGAATTATACAAGATGCTTTACTACCAAAAGGTAGTGAAACGTCTTGGTAGGAAAGGCCTAAATAGTACAACAACTGGCATTCAACTTGAGCCCAGCACAGATGAGCAGCTTTAGGCTCGGAAAGGATATAGTTGTAGAACTGGAAACAGATTTGGTGTTTCAGCCGCATCATATTGATCATATTGATGAAATACATTATAAGTAGTGCCAACCGAAATGGAAATAAAAGAAGCTTAACTATTTGCATTTCTTTCAGCCACATCATGTTGCTGAAACACATTATAAATAGTACATACTTTAATAGAAATAAAAGCAGCTTAACCCTTTGCATTCTGTTTGCTGCAAATTGCTGCTCCACACAAAGCTTTGGTAGACAGTGTGGACAATGATCAGTCTGTACAGACATGCAGTCTGATATCACTCTGCACAACATGCTTTCTTTTTTATTATTTTGGTGAAATAGAGTGTCAGACTGGTAAACACTGGTCATCCCGAATTAAATGCAAAACCAAAATCAAACCAAAAGGCACTTGCTCTGAAAGAAGAAACTATGTGCCATTATATCTCTTGAAAATTAAGTCTTTACACAATTTGGGAGGTGGTTTAGACTAAGATCTGACTGCACATATGTGCAGGCTGATCTTTGTCTATACCTCATACCAAAACAGGAATGTTCCAGGTTCTGCAAGACAAGGGTTAAAATGTTCTAAAAAATGGGGATTTGCTTCAAATAAAATTTTAAATCAGCAGAATTAGGGTTGATTCATTTTTGTAAGAATTTAGACAGGCTTTAACACCACCCCCTTTCCCGTTTTCTGGACGTCTGATAGTATGAACATTTTGAATTGCAGGCACAAGAGGCCCATTTCAAGAAGAAGCTGCAGGCCTTTTTGGCCGAAATGCTGAAGTTTGGTACCGTGAAGGGCTTCAAATATTTTGCAATGTATCCCAGAGGCAGAGAAGAGCTGGTACTCAGCATTTTGAATCAGCCCCAGGTAATGTAAAATAGTTGGAAAACCAGCTGTCAATCAAAAATTTGATTGGCCAAACAGACCAATCAAATCACGCATTAAGACCCATATTGCAGTGTTCAACCTAAGGGTGTAACAATAGGTCGAACTATCGCTGTATTGTGATAGTTTACCTTGCAATAGCAATAGGTCGATAATATTTTTTCAAGTCAATAGGTATCGCAATAGTTCCTCTGACTATCGATAGTTTACAATAGTTTTTTTGAAAATGAAAGTAGAGCTAAATGTAGTAACAATGCTGCCTTTCTGCATGTTTTTTTTTTATCAGAGAATAAGCTCAAATCCAATTCTTTTTAAGGGAATATCTGTAATTAACTGATTTGATCATTTACTCGTCATTGACAAGATAAACAGCATCTTACAAGACCAATATAAAGTTACTGTCTAATTAACGTTGGACACTTCATCATTGATTTTTATCTTTTTTTTCTGTAAAGCAACTATTGTGATAGTATTGCAATAGTTTTCTAACTATTGAAATACTATTTCAATAGTAACTTTACTATTGCAATACTATTGTGATACTAATTTTGAACTCAATAGTCACCCTTAGTTCAACCTGATCTCTTCAGGACATTTTTGTCATGTTATCTATAATTGGTGAATTAAGTGATATGATTGTCAATATATAATCAATTCTTAATTCATACAGGATCGATACTATGGAAAAATATCTGAATTTAGTAGAAAAACAGAATTTTATGAGAAAAAAAAGTTCTTAAATTAGCAAGTCCTTTTCTTTGATTGTTTCTAGCATAATGATATTGGGTATACTGACTTAATATTTTTTTAATTTCTGGGTAAAGCTGATCACACAAAAAAAATGTAACTTATAAACTACATGAATACTCCAAGAATCAAAACATGAGACAGTTGCTCTTAGTATATAATATTTTTTTCATATGGATCCTTCTGCCCAATTGATATTATATCTATTTATATACATTGTATGGATATCTTAAATATGAGGATAATTTCCCCTAAACTACCATGAAAACGATTGCTTCAAGGAAAATATCCTCAGATAAGAGGAAATCCTTTTCTTAGTATCATGGGAAACTACTTTAATAAGGGAGCATTAATTCAGTGTTTCCACTGCTGTATCAAAATGGGGGTAAAAAGGGTATTGTCCAGAATCCATTCATCCCATCTATATGAGACAAAGAAGGCTACTTGCAAAAATTTGGGGGTAATCAGGGTTTGATACAAACTTTCATTTGTAAGGATACCAGCGGACTCCCAACCATTGAAATCAAGGAGTCCAAGATAAAAGTAAGGAGTCCAAAATTTTTAATTGTGGGAAAGAAGAAATTGCTTTTAACAAGCAATTTCTTCTTTTCCACAATTTTACCTCAAAGTAAGAAGCTTCATTTGTAGACAAAAAAGTTGATCTTTTCCGCTTCTACATTTGTAAGTGAAAGTTAAAGAAAAAATATTCCGATAATGTGTTACTATGGAAGGGAGAATTGATATTCTTATATGTTAAAGGAGTCTTTTGGACTCCCTATTTGCAAAATGAGGGAGTCCTGTCTTTAGAATAAGGAGTCTTGGACTCGAGGACTCCCCTTAGTATTGATCCCTGGTAATACAACCCCATTTGGATTTTTGTGGAACACTGATTAATTATTTTCTGAAAATGACTAAAATACAATATTTTGACAAATGTTTTCTCACATTTTGGTTTTCAGAGCTTGTCTTTTGTTGGAGCGACTAAGACAGATCAGATCTCAGAGCGAAAGAAGAGGCTTTGTAAATCTGAGAGTTTCAGCTCAAACCATTTACCATATGACCAGTAAGTCCAAGTACTCCTTAGTCTATTAACAATCTACACCTTAATGTTGTTTTTGTCTATGATAGTCAAATTCAAAATTCAATATTTCTTTGAAAAAATTATTTGAGAGAGTCTTTTAACTAGATCTTGAATAAAGGTCAAGGCCATCTGACATTTATCAAGTCAATCTTTTTAAAAAAAACATTAGGAGACTGCGGTTGACATTGTGAAGATAATGAGTTCCAAAATGTTGAACAACTATTACAGGTTCCATACCTTAATTATTCACCATTTTGGTCTTTGTCATTCCGTAGTTCCATCATTCTGTCACTAAACTTGTCAAGGGCATATCTCATAAAGTATAAAAGCTATTAACTTGAAACTTTATTGGTGCATAGATCTCCTGGAGGAGAAGTGCAGTGCACAAGAACTACCTTTCTTGATCCATAATTTTGGAGTTATTGCCCTTTGATAAGGCTTTGTTTACCATCAAGCTTTGATGGCGGGGGATGACCATAATGAAATGACTCTTATATCATTTTACTTGATGTTCTCTCTTACTACAGGCGGTCTCTCTTGCTGCCTATAAGATCTCAGATGGTATTGAGTACACATGGAGTCAAAGATGTTGGGCTGCCTCCTGCTTCACCTAATGAACATGTCTTTCTTCTCTATATTACAGAAGATCCCTTACTTAGTATGTTGTCAATAAGATCTCAGATGGTATTGAGTACACATGGGGTCAAAGATGTGGGACTCCCACCTCTTTAAACTAGTGAAGATGTCTTTCTTCTCTATATTACGAGGATCCCTCATGCTGTCTTAAGATCTTAAATGAAATTGAGTACACATAGGGTCGAAGATGCAGGACTCCCACCTGCTTCACCAAATGAATGTGTCTTTCTTCTCTATATTACAGAAGATCCCTCATGTTATCTATAAGATCTCAGATGGTATTGAGTACACATGGGGTCAAAGATGTGGGACTCCCACCTGCTTCACCTAGTGAACATGAATCCATGCCAGCGGTAACAATTCTTTATACCCTTCTCTCACGAAAATTATTTGCACATCCTTGTTAATGCATTTCAATGACTCGGTTCAAAATGGTTGTAACTGCCTATAAACATATAGGCAATTACAACTGTTTTGCGCTGAGTCATCAAGTTAAGAGATGGAGAGATAATTCGCTGATTTCCTGGAGGTATTAAACTAAAAACCTTATCACATTTTATGAAAATGCAAAGCAGAGTCATACATAAGTGTTATTATTTGCCAATCAGAGTGCATTGGTGGAATCATCAAGAATTAAATCAGGGGTGTGGAAAACCATTTTTTCTCAACGTGTCCATGGTCAAGTAAAAGTTGATATCCTACTTGTCCAGAATCAAAATGAGCTTGCAAAAAAAATGAATTTATAAATATTGAGAAAACATTGTTTTTAATGAAGAAAATGCTGTTACCCAGCATTTTCTTTATTAAAGACAATGTTTTCTCCCCTTTGATACAAACAATAGGATGACTTTTCTCCACATTCTTTTTAGTACCGTTTCAAGGTTTGCTCTAGTATTTACTTGTCCATGGACAAGTGGCGTAGAAAAATGTACTTGTTGCAAGTAGAAAAGCCAATTTTGGACTAGTAGGGCATGGGAATTCCACACTTTTGATTAAATCATTACTAGATGACTTAAATCCTAAAGGGCAGTTTCTTCATTTTTAGTTTCACCATGTTGTCCAAAGCATTTTTCATCAGGGTCGTCAAAAAGTGAGCAACAGGGGCAATCATTCTTTCTGACTATTTGTCTCCCACCAATATCGATAATGGTAGACCTATGTGGGGTAGCAGCTGGAGGCTAGGAAAGGATGTAATGGTAGTTTTGGTGTTAGAAATACCAGGAATCCATTGTTTGGTGCTCCAGCTACTGAGATATAACTGCAAGATTGTTAAAATGTGGTGTAAAATCCCATTTAAACAAACAATTCAAAAAGTAGGACCGTATGGAATTGTGTTACAGAAATTGCATTATCAGCATTGTTGTTTCTAATGTTTTGAGAAATTGGGCTATTACTGGGGATATTTATTGCCCCGCATCGAAAGATCTGGGGCATACTGTTTTACTGTTGTCCACCCGTATGTCTGTCGGTCTGCCTGTCTGTCTGTCTGCAACACTTAAACAAAAAACTTTATATTGCTAATATCTTCAAGCCTTTTCAAGATAAAAGCCTCATATTTGGCATGATGGTAGATCTGAATGATATGCATCTGCTGATACCAAAGTCAAGCTCATGTGTCAAGGTCATACTACTCAAAACTTAACCAAAAAACTTGACATTGCTAATATTTTGAAGACTATTCAAGTTACAAGTCTCATATTAAGCATGGTTATAGATCTCAATGATGTGCATCTGCTAATACTAGGGTCAAGGTCATATGGCGATTTCAAGGGAGCCTTTGTGTGACATTTTCAACAATTTCAAAACTGCGCCAAGCAAAGACTCTGGCCAGCCTGTGCATCCACACAGGCTGTCCAGAGTTTTCACTTTGCTTTTTATAGATAGATATAGTCTAAGAGTATCTTAAAATACTCAGACTATCTTCTGATTGCCTATGTGACTTTCCAGGATGCTCAATGTTTGCAACTCAGGTGCATGCCATATTGTTGGAAATGTTACACACAGGCTCATATGGCAGCTGCACCTGATCCAGGATTTCTATGAAATAAAAGGGGTTTGAATATACAAATCAGGTGGTATGTGTTCTGATGATTTCAAAACTTTGGTTTAATTTCTCCATGAAAAGAAAATAATAATGCTTAAATTTGACTTGTTTGAAATAAAAATTGTCAAAGTAATACATGTATCAGTAACAAGATGTGTTGCTTTAGGGACATATTTAAAGTTTTGGAAGATTTTCAATGTGCAAATCTTGTTCAATTGATTGTTTATTGATTTAATTGTTTATCCTAAAAAATAAGAGCTTGGTACAAAACTATTTAAAGTGCTTAAATTTTTGATGGCACTTACAAAAGTTTTGCGTTGGCCCCTTGAATTTCATCTCTGCTAACTCGACATACCTCTTTCAAAATGAAGTCATTAAGTATACCGTATTTCCTCTAACAGTAGCGCCCTCCTTAATAGAAGCCTCCCTACATTTTTAACTTTAAAGCAAACCCACTTCAAATGCCTAAATTTTAGGAACTTTTTGAGACTTCTAATTTCTTATTAAATGGAAGATGAATTTCCTCTAAACAATTGTTTATATGATTGTTTAGAGGAAATTCACCTCAAATTAAATAAAAGACATCAATTCTAATGATTTTTTTTTTAAATCAGAAAATGCATACTAAGTAAATGTTCCCTGACCATGGTGTGTTTAGCTTCCAGGAGTGATTATTAGGAGAAATACGGTATAATTATGACTGAATAAGCCTTCCTATGTTGATGAATTTCAGGATGAGAAATCGACACTGTTTCTGATCGCTGGTTATGGTCGATATAATTGTCCATATGTTTGGGTGCGGTCTAATCATGACAGGCTGGTCAAACTGACAGGAGACTCATCAACTGAGAAGGATTGTCCCTTAAAATTGAAAACAACTTTGAAATGGAAAGACAATGGTAAGATATGTGACCCGTTATGCGAAAAGGGACCATCTCAAAACTTCATAAAATGAATATTTGAAAAAGAAAAGGCCAACCAGAAGTCACAGTTCAAATTTTTTCACAGGAAAGTAGATTGATTATTCAAGATTCAGAAAATTAGTAAAGTGCGAAAAATTTGGAACCTAGTCAGATCTGCGCTAACCGTGCAGTATTACAAGGGTAGACACTTTACACACTTCCCAGATGGTCCCTTCTCATTTGATGGGTAACATATTCTTTTATTGTAATCAAGCTTGTGGCCAGGATGCAAAAAGTGTAGCATACATTTATTGATGGTAATATGCTGTAAAAAATAGTCATTTGTTTATACATTTTTATAGAGTAATATCTTTTCTTTAGTCCACTGCACATCTTTAAATATGTAAACTTACTCTTTTTATGATAATTGTTTGTTTCAGTGTAAGATTGATTTAAATTTGTTAAAGGTACAACAAAAAATATATTTTCAATGATGACAAATCCACATATGAAAATAAGCTTTTGTTCATAAAGAGAAAGATTCATCAATCATACAAGAAAAACAAATTATGATTTAATTTCTTTAAAATGGAAAGAAGGCAACAAGTTTTAGATAAAATTCCTCTATGGAGTGCATCATTTTGTAATCGATTACATGGCAATATGATTTCGTCGTTAGTACAAATTTATAGGCTCCATATAGCTATAGATAACATCTAAAGTGCTCTATGAACTATTCCTTGAGTTTGATCAGGGTCTACAATGTTTACCTTTCACTACGCAACATGTTTTTTTGTTAAGGTAGTAGACCTGTATTAGTGCCGCAAAGTTTTTGAAGTAATGAACTTTGACAGTGTTAACCTAGGTTTCCTAATGATTTTCATTAGGAAACCTCAGTCAACATTGTGAAAGATCACGAGCTCCAAAATGATGTGGAACTATTACAGGTTCACTACCTTAAAAAGCAAATGTCTTATCTTTTGGGTGTCCAAACTCTTAGGGTAAATTGATATTCCATTTCAGCAGTTAAGTGGTAGAGATGAGAGAGGGTAATGCTAGTCAAATTTTTGTTTCTCACTGAACCCCTATGTTGTGTGTACTCATTTGAATTGTCTTGACAAGAGGATTCTAATGAGTACCCACAATGTAGGATTTGCACAAGTATAGCTCAAGTAATCTTATTTGAAATCCAAAATACCCCCTCTATCTGTAGCTCTAGTTACTAATAACAGTCTCTGATTACAAAAAAATAATAAGCAATAATCTACCAAGAAATCTTGATAACTCACCAGAAAGAATAAGAATAAATACATTTGCATATAAGAAATTACTCTAATCCAAATATTAATAGATTCAATTTGCTTTTAACTAGAACAGGTGAAAAGGAGATATTCAATTTTGCAACTTTCATATATCATGCATTTGAAAAAAGAAATTTCTATTGTATAGAGAAAAACGCCATACTTCCAGTTAATACTGACTGTTAGTATATCTAGGCATGACCCACAATATAAAAATCAATAGTAAAATTACTTCATAAAACAAACAATAATCAGAGTCGATACTTTGAGCACAATAATTTGACAGTGATACTGTTTTTCCATCTTGGTTGTTCTCTTCAATAAACGATATATAGGTGACCCCTCATGCGAAAAGTTACCATTTTGGAACTCAATGAACTCAATAAAATGACATCATGAAAAAGAGATTTGTTCCAGTTGAGGTTTACCAGTGGTCGCATGTCAAAAATTCTTGTACAGGAATGTAGACCCATCATTCAGGGTTCAGAAAATCAGAGCAATGCGAAAAGTTTCGACCCAAGTCAGCCTGCACAATCTGTGCAGTCTGACAAGGGTTGACACTTTACCAACAACTGAGATGGTCCCTTTTCGTGTGACGGGTCACATATACATTTATCTAATTTCAGAAATATTTGTATGGGACATAATAGCTGAGCTAGTCAAACTGTGTACATATCCTGCCCCAAGAAATCCTTTTGAGATCGACTTTGACTATTTCACGATGTTACCTCTGCCGGACAGAGTCCTGGCTACAGCAGCCATGGTCAACATATTACAGAAAATACTCATTCATTCATCAGATCAGAAACAGTATGCCGGACCAGGTAAGTGTTGAAGCTTTTGCTAAATCCTCCTTAAAAAGTAATCTGTGAGCTACATTTTCACAAGGAAAACTCACTACCTGGTCTACATGTGAACTTGTTTCAAAATATCACACTCAGACTAAATATTTAATACGTACTTAGTGTTTTGTATGAAAAAAATATCTAACAAGGTTTGGTGAATTGATAATTGTCGAGGCTCTGCAGAGACAATTACCTGTATCAACTCTCACAACAGATATTTGTTGATACAGTACACTAAGTATGTATTATATTTATCTTACCCGTTGAACCTTTATTTGCATTGTTTTTGTTGATGTTCCTAACAGAAATTCAAATTTCTATAAATAACCACATTGCATCATTGTTCTAAAAATATCCATGTGATATCATAGATAATATCATATGGGATGTTATCACACAGATATTTGTATAGTTATAAGATAAATTCTTATCTCTTAGGATTAGCAATGATATTGTCCACTAGAAATATCCATTTTGTTCCCTGTATTATGTGACTTCCTTTCATCTGCTCCTGATTTGTGTCTATACAGTTAAAATTGTTTTAAGCGACCATAAATGGGACCACAAAAAAGCAGTCGTTAAAAAAAAGTGCCCTTTATACACACTTGTTTACAAATAAGAAACATACTTTTTATGCCCCCGATAGGGAGGCATAATAAATTTGACTTGTCCGTCCGTCCGTCTGTCCGTCCGTCTGTCCGTCCGTCTGTCCGTCCGTCCGTCCGTCATTCCGTCCAAAAACTTTAACATTGGCCATAACTTCCTTATTACTATCAAAGCGGTGTCGGGGGCATTGTCATCTTACAGTGACAGCTCTTGTTTTATTGAATATGCCAATAATTACCAAATTTTAGACCAAAAATACCTACTTTTTAAGATATTTTGATGTAAAGGAGGAGATTTTCAAAATCGTCACTTAATAAAATTGCTGGTATAATAGACTTGGTAGGTCGAGCAAGACTGACTTTACAGTTAAAATCAACTTGCAACCATTGTGTCTGCTTGTGACCAGAGAATTTTTAAATGTACTGTTTTGCTAACCAGAGAGCCCTATGTCTCGACATTATTCAGAGATGAAATCGTTAGAAATGTCACTCACATATCTATATTTTTAGAGCTTTCTGTATGGTCCCTTACTTCTTTTATTAGAGTTACAGTTCAAACCTGTTTGATATTTTCCAGTGTTCGAAGAACTACAAATGATCACAAAAGAACATTTCAAGTCATTAGAAGAACTAGTGCTCACCCAAAACCTGCCTGTTTTACAACAACATAGAGCCCAGAAAAACAGATCTAACAGTGGCCATACATCCAGTCGTGTTCGAACTTCATCCTATAACCATCCAATGTATTCTTATCCTGCACAGCAGTCATCATCATCAGCAATATCACAGAGACAGTATAGCTATAATAATGCAACACAGCAACTGTATTAGTGTCTGATAAGAAATTTCTTTACATTTTAACTCTTTTTCCTGCTGAATTTAAAGCTGGTCTTTCACAGTTCTTCATAGAAAAAACACAAAACTGGTTCTTAGATTCAGAAATTCATGCATTTTCTGCTGTTAAAGAATTGGACATTGGTAGAGCAGTAACAAAAATTTGTTTCAAAAAATTGTATCATGAATGTGCAAAGCAGCAAAGTCAGTGAAGGAACCAGTCTAATTACATGTATATCCATTCAATAAATAACGAAATTCTTCTTTTTCAAATGTAATGTTTAGTTTTTCGCATGTATCGATATGAAGTTTCCCAATTGACATTTACTTTGAGCTTGACCTTTGATAGAATGGGACAAACAGGCAGAATTGCATGCGTAAAAATTTGGCTCAAAATTTAAGAATAATCTTTCAGGCGTTAGTAGATCTAGTTGCTTTATTTTTTCAGAATCGTTGAATTCTGCTAAATTCAGGAATATCTGTCTTTTTTTTCCTTGCCTTACGAGATTGAATCTTATTATTTAAGCGTTTTCTATACTATGAAGTTATAATTTCTGATTAATTTTACCCAAAAAATTAAATATCGCATTCTCCCAATCTGTGAGAGAGCAGCTTTTAATTTTGTTTCCAACAAAATTCGAACTGTAGGGCCATTTTCTGCCAGTAGAGTTGATGTTTTCTGCACAATCATTAAGAAGGAAAGCAGGAAGTGTAGGCTAAGATCAGATTGCAAGCCTGTGCAATCTGATCTTTGTCAATACTTTCTTCCAAACCTTTATTTCCATCTCCAGTCAATAATGAATAGAAGCTGAAGGGTTTAGACTTTCCCATCATGACTATCCGTCATTTTAATACTCCACCCAGCAATCATCAACATCATCACAGAATCAGTACGGCTTTAATAATGCGGCCCAGCCATTTTATCAGCTGCTATATGATAAATTTTATACACTTTAAAGCTTTTTATACCTCGCATAGATAGATTGGGTGAATATTATTTTCACAGCTTGTTTTTGTTTAGGCTCCATTGGACTTAGTCCATTTATGTGATTGTATTGTGTTTTGGCCTGAGGTGCATTTTAATGTCCCGCATAACTAGATTGAAAGCATATTATTTCTGCCCTGTGTGCTTGTCTTTTTTTCTGTTGGTCGATTGAAGGAAGGTTTAGGCAGATTCTACTTTAATTTAATTTCAATTGTATCCTTCAAAAGTACCTCACTCTTTTGTTTGATTCCTCAATGACAAAAAATGAGGGCACAGCTATTTTGTAAGATTTGGCACAAAGTAGTCCCATAAGAAATCTGTCTCCTAATGGATTTTTAGCTCACCTGAGCACAAAGTGCTCAAGGGAGCTATTGTGATCTATTAATGTCTGGCGTCGGTCTGTCCGTCTGTCTGTCACGGCGTCAACTTTTTCTTTAAACGATATTTCCTCCTAAACTTATGAGTCAAAATCAACCAAACTTGGCAGAAATATTCCTTGGGTGGTCCCTTGTAAAAATTGCTAAAATAGAAAGGATCCGTGTTATATCACCGGAAAAGGGGCCTTAATGACAAATTTCTTGGTTACACTCTAGAAGCCACAAATATGGTTCAATCTTCATGAAACTTGGTCAGAATGTTTGTTAGGTCATGAGGATGAAGTCCATTGAAAATGGGAAGGATTTTTACCATATCACGGGAAAAGGGGCTTTAATGACAATTTTGCCAACAATTTCTTTAAACGACATCTCCTCCTAAACTTATGAGTCAAAATCAACCAAACTTGGCAGAAATATTCCTTGGATGGTCCCTTATAAAAATTGCTAAAATGGAAAGGATCCGTACCATATCACGGGACAAGGGGCCTGAATGACAAATTTCTTGTTTACACTCTAGATGCCACAAATATGGTCCAATCTTCATGAAACTTGGTCAGAATGTTTATTAGGTCATGAGGATGAAGTCTATTGAAAATGGGAAGGATTTGTGCCATATCACAGGAAAAGGTGCCTTAATGACATTTTTTTTGTTTACACTCTAGAAGCCACAAATATGGTCCAATCATCATGAAACTTTGTCAGAATGTTTGTTAGGTCATGACGATGAACTCTGTTGAAAATGGGAAGGATCGGTAAAATATCACGGGAAAAGGGGCCTTAATCACAATTTACTTGTAAGAGCTCCAGACACCACAAATATGGTCCAATCTTCGTGAAACTTGGTCAAAATGTTTGCCAGGTCACAAGAATGAACTCTGTTGAAAATGGGAAGGTTCATGCCATATCATAGGAAAAGGAGTCTTAATGATAATTTACTTGAAATAACAGGTGAGCGATTTAGGGCCCTCAGGGTCCTCTTGTTTTTTTATTTTTTTTTCTTCACAATATTTAATTATGAGATATTGAGAGTGTGAGAATCCTTTTATTTATGAAGATCTGAAACTAAACACCTTATCATACTTGTGTATGAGTCCACATTGTGTACTAAGAAAGCAGTAAGAATTATTAGTGTAGAACAATATTTTCACGTCATGTGTTCATTTATATTTACTTATTTCTCTCATTAAATTATTTTTTCGTTATGACAGATGACAATTTTGTTGTGATTTTAAGTGCACCGTTCATTTAAAAAAGGAGATCGTAAGAGACGTCATTATCATATGACATACGTTACAGACCCTGTCGAGTGGTTGAGTTAGTATAACTGAATCCTATATGATTATGTGTGTATTTCCGTTTATTTATCGTCGCTATAGTAGCACATGCCCATATGAGCGACGCCCCAAGAAGACGGTTAGTTGTTACGGGGGATAGTGCAAGGATATATGACGAAACTACTGCTGAGATCCGCTATGGTTTTTTAACGTGCTCGGTGTAAAGCACCGTCTCACAGGGCCTCGGTTTAACGTCTCATCCGAAAGGCATTTAGTTTTGTTAGTGTACCAGCCCGGGAGTCGAACCCACGTGGTCGAACTTCAATGGTCTTGAAGTCCGGTGCTATACCAACTGAGCTAATCGGGCAGGTGTATATGATTAGTCTATTCTAAAACAATTCCTCTTAAAGACGCCTCTATAGAAAAGAGATAACTGGAGTGTACATATGCATATTTATTGACCATGCATTTAACAAGCAATTTCTGCATTTCCTGCAATATTTTCAATCCAAAACTAACAAAAAATAAGATTTCATCAAGTTTATATTTTTGTCTGTAGCTTCTTTGAATGGACTGCACAACTGTGCAGGCTGAACTTAGTCTAAACTGTCAGCATAGACTATGTTCATAACAGGAATATGTCGTAAACAACATAAGGGTTAATTGAAATTCAGCATGAAAATAAAATGATAAGGCTTCACATGGGATTCGTATGAATAACCCCCATCCTCGAACTCCTTCTGAATACGCAACTGTGCGGTTACAACTACACCTATGATTTGTTATAAATTCACGAGACGCATTTCTTCAATGTGAGGTGTTTTTGTTCCCGTTTCCCACAAAAAGACATTCATGCGCAAACTTTGCTCGAAACGAACATCTGAACATCTACTTGGTTTCGGCGCTGTTCATTCGGTAACGAAAACGGGCAGTACTGTGGTCGAAAGGTGAATTAATCTATGAAGAAGCTCCAATTAAACGTGTAATTTAACAGTATTAAGGGTCTTTATTAAATCTTTAATATCTTCCATCCAGCTTCCTGAATACGCCCGATCCCCAACGGCTGCACTCACTCTTTCCGACTATTTGTCTCTCACCAATGGGTTGATAATCGTAGACCTATGTGAGATAGCAGCTAGAGGCTAGGAAAGGATGTGGTGGTTATACTGGTGAGAGAAATACAAGGAAACCATTGTTAGGTGCTCCAGCCGCCGCGTTATAACTGAAAAAATGTTGAAAGCGGCGTAAAACTCCATTCAATTAATCAATAAAAAATCCTGAATACGCCGAATTTTAGAGCAATTTAATTTTTGTTCTTTTATCAAAGGACAACGAGTGTGTTTAAATAATAAAAAATGGCCGTTTGGGAATTCGTTTAAGTCTATATTAAGAGACCACTTCATTTAGAGACCACTATTTAATTGGTACACGAATGGTCACCGAACCCTGTCACGTTTATCGAAAATTAAGACTTGTCCAAATTAAAAGAGGTATTAGATGACAATGAAATAAGGTGAAACTTCAAAAGAAATCATCATATTTTGAAGAAGATATTGTTAAAGAAGAAAATTCTTTTACAACCAATTTCTCCTGTTTCGACAATATAGTTTCATGTGTAAAATCAAGGGACTAGAGGGGAAAGAGTTAATACAAGTTAAATTACGGAAGATAATTGATTCTTAAGAATAAGATTTTGCCTAGAGTGAACAAGAATGTGTATATTTTCACATTTGCATATACGACAAATCCCCTTTTTGCAACGATGCCCTTAATCGACTAAATGGGAAATTATATTGTCGCATTAAAATGAAGAGCATTTTGATAAGGTTGTAAAGAAATAACGTTTAACAAATGTTAAAACAAAAATAAACGTAATTAAAAGAGGAAATGACGTCACGTTGGTAACCACGTTACGGCCATAACAATTGCAAAATGGACGACGTTATCTACCTTCATTTTAACTTGAGACAGGGATAATGAATAAAATGGGAAGTATCCGATGTATTTATCGAGTTTTATCATTCTAAACGGTCTTTCTGCTATAACTTTTTCAAACAAAATGGCGTTTTTACAAAAACTACTGCGATCAAAAAAGGTAAATATCAAAAATTCACCAGTCGAGATCAAAGAACTGACGGAGGTGGACACAAAACAGACTGATGTGGATCCGACATGTGACACCGACAGCGACGAAGAGGATAAGAAACAGGCAATGTTGTCGGAGATGAGACGCCAGTTAAAGATAATGAGGTAGCTTTATATTTAGAGGAAAATAACAAGTTTACCTACTTGTTGAAGACGAATTCTCGCCATGTGCAAGTTACATGATGTTATATACCGACAATGTACCAGTTCTCACTACCAGACCATTTTCATAGTAAATGTAATATTCATTTACAACAAACATAGTAAATGTAATATTCGTTTACAACAAACATAGTAAATGTAATATTCGTTTACAACAAACATAGTAAATGTAATATTCATTTACAACAAACATAGTAAATGTAATATTCATTTACAACAAACATAGTAAATGTAATATTCGTTTACAACAAACATAGGCGTAACAAGGAATTTGAAATTTATACTCGCCCATAAGGCGACCATCATAGAATATATAGGATAAAGGCGATATGTGTACTGTAACTTAAGATGAATGTCCTCCGTCTGCTCCAATTTTCTAAAATTCGAGCACTGGTGAATAATCAAAACATCGTAACTACAGCTTGAATAAGTTGTAGTTTCGATGCTATGATTATTCATCAACGATTTTTTTAAAGGGTTTTTTCTATTACGCACTTGCGTAATGGTATCTACACCCTTGACAAATCATTTTCTGTGTAAAAGAAGTTGTTATCAAGATAACTTGTAATAAAGACCGGTTTCTTTTCCGTCATTACCGTGAACTAGGTTAGTTGGCGAAAAAAATAGTACTCGGCGAAAATTGGTCTCTAACCTGTAGACTTCTAAATTGTATACATCGGTCAATATTCATGAAATGGACGGGCAAACATGAATTCATTCAAAAGGATGGTGGGATAAACCACAGGAACTTGAATTTTTTTCAATGCATCCCATTTAACAATCAATAATGTGCATAATTACCATATAGTATACAGGTCTATATAATATGTTTATTTATATATAGATAGAGTAACTATAGGTAGATTTCGTGCGATGAGCAGTGAAATCTACAATAAACAGTTAAATTCCCATGCTACTCTTAAAAATTCCTAAAAAAGGTACAAATTAACTTTAAAATGAAACTTATTGCTTGTATTCTAAAGATCATAAGGTTTATTCATTCATGTACTTTCAAAGTTGAAAGCGGGGATCACGTTCAATTTCTATCACATGCTTATTAAATGTACCCGATATACCTATGGCAATGGATTTAACGCCTACGTCAGAGCTCAGTTTTGAAAATACACCTATATAGGCCAAATTACTAGAAATGTGTATATAAAATATATTTTATTAATAAAATTTCCAGTTCCTGTGAATAAACAACAACGCGTAATTATTAAAGTATTGATTTTATCATGAAATTCACCACTTTTTCTAATTTTAGTGGGTTATTTGCTAAAACTTTGATTTAAGTAAAGCTAACTCATCAACGGAACCAACGAAATTCATTTTTTATACCATTTATCATATATTTATAATGCAACTATTTCTCAGAGAAATAAATATTTGAAAAATAATACAGGAAATAAATACTTTATTTAAAATGGATACGTTCGTACGTTTACAAATCGTTACCATTTTCGATGCTGGATTTTTGGATTTAGCTGGTTCTATAAATGAGTATGATTTCTTACAGCAAATTGTGAGTAGCAACCAAAAAAGTAGTTAATTTATGAAAGAATCACTACTTTAATAATAATAATGAGTTCAAATATTCTCGAATTCTCTGAAATTGATTTAAATCATTCACAGTCAGATATATCCTACACAATCATACATTTTGATAACGCAGAAGTTCAAAAAACGGCAATTTCCCGTGCAGTCGGTGATCTGAAGCCTAACCTATGTGACTAATGATGTGACGTAAATGAACCGCCACTATTGAGCCTGTGCTACACACTTCCAACAAAGTCACACGTGGGCAACGCTAAGACTCTAATCAGCCTTTGCACCTGCAGAGACTGATTAGAGTCTTGTCTAAGCGCTCTAATGGTAATTAAGGACCTTAAGTATTTTTTCACAATCAGAGATATTTTTTGTGCACTGTGTGCTTTTCCAGGCTGCATGAGTAAAGCTTTAATTTAAATGCTTACCTGCAAGAACAAAAAAACTTTTGGGATATTGTTTTGTGTTCTGAGATGGTGTCAATAGTGTAAATTTACACACATAGGCCTATAGCAATTACAGAACGTCAGACATTCCCAACTCTGGAATAGGGCACCATAACCTTTGTGTACGAGTTTCGGAACCGTATCCGAGTAAGTGTTATAATACGCTAAGTCATATCGGGAAGTCCGAAAACGCCCCTCCAAATTTTAAAATTAGAAAAAGGAAAATAAATGAGTGGCCGGTTAGAAGTTTTGGCTAGTATATATGATAGACTTTCTTGCCGACTTCTGGTAGAGGTCCCGGGTTCGATCCCCGACGGCGGCACTCATTCTTTCTGGCTATTTGTCTCTCACCAATGGGTCGATAATTGTAGACTTATGTGAGATAGCAGCTGGAGGCTAGGAAAGGATGTGCTGGTTGTACTGGTGAGAGAAATACCAGGAATCTATTGTTAGGTGCTCCAGCCACCGCGATATAACTGAAAATGTTGAAAGCGGCGTAAAAATCCATTCAATCAATCTATAAATTATTGCCGATTTCAGATTAAACCTTATTGTCCATTTACAATAAATTACCTTCCTTTTGTTACCAACTTATTTTTTAAGAAACTGGCGCTCTAGGAAGCTATACAAAACATAGGTACCTTTATTTGGAAACATTTAGCTGGAACAAAATCGTATCAAATTGAGAGCTATTTCCTGTAAACAATCATTTTAATGGTTGTTCAGTGGAAATTAACTTCAAATTGGCGCAAAAGGCTCGGAAAGCTCTTAAAATCTGGATCGGGCCTAATTTCAATTACCTTCAGTAACTTCTCATAGTAGAGTGTAAAAAGGGCTAGTCATGAGCAGAGAGAGCTAGCTCTTAATGGAGAAAATATGGTGCAGGTTACTACTAACCATTTCTTCCCTACAGGCGACATGAAGAAAGGAGGCGAAGACGCCAAGCTGACGTCATGGCGATGGAGGCGGAGATTCAACAGCTTATGGTAATGATATCGCGTTGTCAGGTGCACAGTCTAGCATTGGACGAGGAAGTGATGAATAAAAAATGCGAAATAAAGTATCTCCAGTCGGAAGGTAATGTGCAATACAGTGCAGCTCCATTATAACACCCTCCATTTTTACGCGAACTCATTTAAAACGCGGGATCCGTATGTAACAATTTTGTTCCATTTTCTCAAAACGTTAAAAGCAAAAGTTTGAAAAGCCGCGTGTATCGTTACCAAGTTAGAGATAGAATAGTTTTAAATCTACATGAGAGATGGTGGATGGCAAAATTCCATAGTTAGTTACTACTGTAGAAGCAACGTTAATTCTTGACTTACGCAAAAAAAAATTGTCGGAAGATGTTTGGTATAAACGGTCCCGGGTTTCGGCAGTGAGAAATGAACAGATATCATTGATATTTTAGGACACATTTGTACATCGAATTGTCGAAAAGCTCATTCGATCCGGTGGTCGCGTGCAATTCTATCCGAGTTTTAGACAGTTCTAAGCTTATTGTTTGCTTCGGTGTATGATCGAGTGTTGGTCATTGAGGAAACAAGACTAGCTATATTTTTACTCATGACCGAGAACACGAAATATTAAATTGATCGATCTTACCCCCAAAAACAAAGGGTTATGCTATTGCATTAACGATTTTATGACCAATGCCATACTTACGTGATTGCTAGGCAACCAAATGACGTTATTTATAACAAATATGGGTACCTGCGGCTTAGATAAAGTAAAATAAGGTAAAATATTAAACTAAAGCAGGGCATGATATTTTGGTAATAACAATGTTTTGGCGGTGATATTACCCAGTAAAAATCTATCAAAATTTTTCGATAACCTACTGTTAGGGATGAGGGAAATAGAGAATAAATGATTTTCTTAGTATAAATTCGTTTAATCTTGTAATATGTGAACAATAATTTATGCTATATTTTCACGAGTTGGGCAGCTCAGATAACGTCAATTGATCAGGACACAGGTATATTGTTTTGATGATTTCGCCACTTTGTTTGAGATTATCAGGTGATAATCTTTGATGATTTACCATTATTTCTTGATAATACACCGAAAAGCTTTTAAGAAAGTATCATATCCGCCTTTTACCACCCAGGTCCAGATGACCACGAGATGCATCTACAAGTGAAAAAGAACCAACCAGTTTTGTACAAGAAATACAACAATATAAAGGGTTCAAATGAGGCCAAAGGTCTACTCACTACCATACGTCAGAGCCAGAGGGCGCTTCAGTTTCTTGAACTGATGACGTATAACCGATATTTGGAGAAACAGCACGGTATTCACCTCGATCCAGTTCGGAAACGAACAAATTTGTTGTTGAAAGATAAGGTAAAGAACTTTGGACATCTCGCCGATTCGTTACAAGCTAAGAAGCTATGTCTGAAAAAAGTGGAACCTCGCACGTCAACTGCAGTGCGCACAGAAACATCAGAAACTAACAGTGGAAGCGAGCCGACCATTATTACCGTGACGTCATCTCCGACCGCACCGACACCTACTTCTGGTTTTACATTCGGACCATTTTTGATGATGCAGCGGGAATCTACAGTTACTTCCGGTTCCGGAGCGGCCGATTCTATTTCGTCCCAAATTCCAATCAATCCTTTTGAGACTACTCTATGATTTCTTTAATTTCTTCATTATTTTGGTTAATAAAAATAATCTTTGTGATTCTGCAATTGTTCTTTTTTTTTTTAAATAAAATTATGATATTCCACCATTAATCGACCAACAAATGACACAACTATGTAATTAGGTAAAATGTTACTAATTGATGATTGACCTATGATTCTTATTCACTTAATATTTGAATTCGTGAGTCGAAATTCCAAGAGTTGGAGATGTTTTCCTCAAGATAAAGGCATATGTAAAATGTTATAGTGCCGTTTTTACCCACGTTTAAATGTAAGTGGCCGGTTAATAGTGACTTTCTAAGTTCTACGTTTATCCGAATTCATAAAACGTAAAGAGTTTAAAGGTCGTGGCGTAACTGCGTAACAAACGCTTCATATGTTTGTGTTAATATTGTTAAAAAAATCATAGGTGGGCATAGACGGATAGCACAAAAAAAATTAATGTCTCTATCGCCAAATGATAAAGAAATGAGCCTGTGCGTGACATCTCCAACAATTTCAAATATGCGCCAAGCAAAGACTCTAGCCAGCCTGTGCATCCGCACAATCTGACCAAAGTCTTCAATGTGCGCTGAATAGATAGATGGGGTTTCAAAGTGTCTTGAGACATTCAGGCATTCTTTTTATTTACCTTATATAGCTTTCGAGGATGCTCAATTTTACCCCTTATGTATATGTCAAATTGTTGGAAATGCTACACACAGCTCAAATAATAAATTGTAGGTATTATGTATGATACAGGACAAAAGAAGAAATTTACTTTTTATTTATTGATATATTTTTTATAGTAAGGTGTCGTATCGTAAACCCCCGATTTAGACTAAGGTAACACTCTTTAACGCTCCACTTTCCGTCTCGTTCAGGAGTAGACTTGTTCCACTATCGACTATCATAAACATGAGTCGACAGTAGGACCAGTCTAGTTTAGGAGATGTCGAGGATGCAATTCACATCAATGTCCCTCCCTTGCTGTCCATGGTACATTCCCGCTGCACACAGAGCTTACTGTAGAAGTACATGTATAATGATGATATCAGTGAATTCCACCCTCAAACGTTTATGATAAGACCCTTTTCAAAAAGCACTTATTTGGAATAACTAATTCAAAATGCTATTTTAGAGACGTAGTAAAGCCCATTGTTCTTAAGAATTAATTTATTTTATATAGATTGTGTGTATTCATCCATCAACGTATGAATCACTGTATTGTTTAAAACACATCGCGTTACATCGGGCTTGTTTAACTGCCAAATTCGTATTAATCATAATTATACCTTCCTTAATATCATCTGGATGGATTACCACTTTGATATTCACCGACAACCCTGAGAAACCGTCAAAATTGATGAACGCTGAAGACTAAAATTGGATGATGCCGCGGTCGTGTTGCGAAATCCATGGCCGTAAGGTAGTGGAACCGTAATAGTTCCGAAACGTTTTGGACCATAATGTTCTTTCACAATCTTAACCGAGGTTTCCTAATGAAAATCATTAGGAAACCTCGGTAAGCACTGTTAAAGTTCATTATTCCTGAAACGATACAAAACTATTACGGGTCTACAACTAAAAAAGTCGATGTTTGTCTCTCACCAATGGGTAGATAATCGTAAACCTATGTGAGATAGCAGTCGGATGCTAGGAAAGGGTGTAATGGTAGTACAGGTGAAAGAAACACCAGTAATCCATTGTTAGGTGCTCCGGCCGCCGCGATATAACTGTGAGATTTTTGAAAGCGGCGTTAAACCCATTCAAACAAACAAACTACTAAAAAATTGAAACGATACAAAACTATTACGGGTCTACAACTAAAAAAGTCGATGTTTGTCTCTCACCAATGGGTAGATAATCGTAAACCTATGTGAGATAGCAGTCGGATGCTAGGAAAGGGTGTAATGGTAGTACAGGTGAAAGAAACACCAGTAATCCATTGTTAGGTGCTCCGGCCGCCGCGATATAACTGTGAGATTTTTGAAAGCGGCGTTAAACCCATTCAAACAAACAAACTACTAAAAAATTGCAGGATTATCATATAGCGGTATCTATTATTTGAGTGAACAACAAAAGCAATATTTAAATGTATATTGATGTTTACCGGAAGATAAGATACAGCGATCTTACACCGAAACAAAACGATTATCCTCTAATTATATCACACTCAAGATTTTTCTCAACAATTTTCTCTTTAAACAAATGACCGAATGCTCCTACTTTTTCCGAAAGATTTCCTGATATTTTATTAAATGGGCGCCAAAATAGGGGATATTTATGCAATATATTAGTACCAACTTGGGCGACTCTCAAAGGCATGGTTATGATCGTAACTCCATTAAATATTCACTGTAGTTTATAGCAGATGGTTGAAAACAGAACCATCCGTAATCGATACAGCATTACAGACTTTCAGAGCAACTGAGCTCACGAGTATGTTTTAATATTGGCTGTATCGTTTAAACGATAGAAAATAGTTTTTCGTTGCACATAGAATAGAATATTGTACGTGGTGGGCATCACCCTTGGCTATCAAAGATGCTTTTTGCAGTGGAAGATCGATCATCTCTTTGTATATACACCAAGAATCATACTGTCACGTGGCTGAAAATTTGACTTAAGGACCTCATCAGATTTAATGTTTATCGATCTTACACAAAAATCAATCTATTATATGTTTTTAATGCAAAAGTGTGGGAAAAATTTAGGCCGTGTCTTTTTGTGCATGCTTACTAGGCATTTTCAAGGCTTCATGTTTTGATAAGCCTTATGACAAATATAGTGAAATCAAGAAAAGTAGGATGAACGCCTAATCTTACTTTGTAAGATCATTGTTTAGGCGGTAATTCTCGATAACCCCCAGAAAGGAGCGAAAGAAATAGAGGTTATCGAATGAGTAGTCATGGAATACCGAATTTATTAAACGAGTTATCTATAAACAGAAAAAACGAGGCTGTGCCGAGTTTTTATCTGTTTTAGATGACGAGTTTAATAAATTCGGTATTTTATGAGCACATTTCTTATTATATTTATAATATGACCCGATTTTTTGCGATAAACATTCAAAAGTCTTGAAATTCAACATTCCAATTTTCCGCGTGACTTATAACGCCGCCTTCAAATGACGTCACTGTATATACGAGTACATTGTGACGTCATTTTCACGGTAACAAAATAGCGTTGCTTTTCGCTTTGAACTCATTTGCATAGCTATACCACTAGTGCAATAAAAATCGTGTATTATCCAAAAATATTCAACGGCCTTTTTTCACTCCCGCGGCGTAGGTCATATTATAAACCATTGTAATAAACTTTATTTAAACCTTTTTCTGATGACAGCGTTAAGCCGCACTAACGTGAGTATGTACCTTTTAGACTAGGTAATCGTTTATTGGTAATCGGTCCCACAGCATTTTTAATTACAACGATTTATATAGGGCTTAAGTTTAATAGAATCGATTGGTACATATATCGTATACAAACGCTTTACCCGCAGTAAATATGATCAGTCTCAAAAGCATTATTCTGAACCATAGGCAATTGTTTTATCATCTAAATTTTGTCATAAAGGATTATGATATAATACTTATGACATAGACTATATTATAAAAATTTGAGTAATGAAACAATTGTCTGTGTTCCGAACACTGTAGGCCGACAAAATTATTGAAACAGTTGTTATATGGTCGTTTGGTGATCGAAATATTGTAACACAGACAATATTTTATGATATGTTCCTGGTAGAATTTTCTTCCCGGTTTTTACCGAAGGCGGCACTCATTCTTTCTGACTATTTGTCTCTCACCAATCGGTTGATAATCGTAGACCAATATGAGATAGTAGCTGGAGGCTAGGAAAGAATGTGGTGGTTGTACTGGTGAGAGAAATACCAGGAAACCATTGTTAGGTGCTCCAGCCGCCGCGATATAACTGCAAAAATATTGAAAGCGGCGTTAAACTCCATTCAATCAATATATCGCTGCGGCTTAGAGTAAAAATAAATAGTATTTCTCTCGCTTATACTAGCCGGACATTCTATCCGAAAATCTGATTGGTTAACCCACTGACGTAAACGTTTATTAAGTGAGACAAATACCGGAAACAATGTGCCCCGCGTTCATCTTGGAAGAAAGTGAACAAAGATACCATGGCGATGTCTCTTCATAATCTATATTTAAAGAGGGGTCTATAATTGGTGGCTAGATGATTATATTCTCAAAGATTTTAATATGTTAAATAGTGAAGGGTCTTGCAGAAATGTATGACCTTTCCACGGCTTGAATATTCAATGAAGTTGATCGGTCGTTTAAATCCCATCGTGCTGTCACTTTAACATGTTCGATTTAAAAACCACACGGATTATAATACTCAATATATAACTACTATTGGACTTACATCTTTTAATATTTTAATTTCAGGATTATACCGTGCTAAATAAACAAAAATGTTTATGAACATTTTGTTAATATACAAATATTGCAGATTGTTGATACAATCGGGAAATAATAATAATTTGGATTTTATATAGAAGATAGAGATATCATTCTTATGAAATTTTTATAACAATAAATAATGAAGCACATTCCGCACTGAATTTATTTACTAGGAGACAGTTGATTCTGCTATATATTGCTTTATTGATTATTAATAAGATACTTTTATGTGAAGTTTGCTAACATAGACAGTGTGTTCTAAAGTCTATACGCAAATATGTCGGAGCGCAGTAAAAATGGACGAATGTCTATATTTTATGCCATATCACACGGAAAAGTTAGGAGTATAAATACTATTCTAGCAAATCAAGAAGGGAGTATAGAACAGCGAACTGAGGACGGTAAAACGCCATTAATCTTTGCCGTTAGTTCTGCGAAAGACAGTATACGAACGCACGTTGTTCGAACGCTGATTCGGAGCGGATGTGACGTTAACGCTGCAGATGAAAATGGCCAAACGGCTCTAATGTTAGCGTGTATGGACAACGAAAAGATCGATCTTGTGCGGTTAATATCAAGATGCAAATCCTGTGATGCCAATATTCAGGACAATGAAGGGACTACGGCCGTTATGTACGCCGTCATGTGTGCCAACGCGTCTGCCATACGTATTCTCGTTAATTCTACGTCGACGAAAGCTACAATTAACATGGAAATACGGAATAAACAGGGTCTCAATGCCCTGGAATTGAGTATAAAGTTACAAATGTCCGAGTGTTGTAAGGTTTTAGTGTGTGAGGGTCGCGCGGACACGAAGCAGGTCAAAAACCAAGTGGGCCTCATGCGATTGCTTGAGGATGAGAATTTAATACAGCGGACAAATACTCCACACTCACGGAGCACGTCTAGGAGTGCATTTATGGAGAAAATTAGACACATGGAATCGCCAATCTTGGAAAATAAACAGTTCGAAGGGCCATATATGTCACGTGATACGACCCCGAATTATGACGATATCATGGGTCAAAACGGAAATGGAACCCCGGTGCAAGTGTTTTCTCGGTCTAATAGCCTCTACAGAACCAATAGCAACTTATACAAACGGAGACCCGAAGCCGGCAGCCGCCCATCTAGTCTATCTACGGGAGCAAATGACGTTCTTAGCTTGTTAAACTCACAGAGAAATTTGAAGCGCGTGCTAACCCCTATTTCCGGTAGGAACGGCAACTCTCCACCTCGACAAATGGAGGTACCGGAAGAAGAAAGCTCACTTGGTCCAAGAACACGATTACCCAGTATACCAAGCGGTAGAAAACTCTATCTTGTGTCATCGCCAAATTTTAATGGATACAAGAACTCATGACGTAAATTTGATTTGAAATAATTCAAAGTAAATATCAAGCTTTTTTTTCTGAACTTCCATTTCTGAGTAAAATCCGTACAAGTCAAAGGGATTCACTAATTCCAAAAAAAAGGGGATCGTTTTTTTTTTATGTTATTATGAATAGTTGCGCGCTAGGTGTGGATCCGTAATAGTTCCACAAAACTTCGAAATTAATGAACTTAAACAGTATTTACTGATGATTTACTGGTGATCAGTTTTCCTGATGATTTCGTTTGGAAACTTCGGTCAACATTATGAAAAAATCATGCGTTCCGGAATGTCGCGGAACTTTTACGGGTTCACTACCGTAAAGCAATTGGAATGCTGAATTGGAAATATCTGGGGTCGTTATATTAACCCTTGTAATGCTGAATTAAAATATTCTTCAAGAATTGCACTCATATCAAAGTACTGAAAGCCCTAAAACCAAAGGTGCATGGCAATCTTTTTATTTGAAATTGATTTCATGAACAACTCTACCTTGAGAAGGGACAAACAGGCGGTGTAGACTTAGATAAGACTGCACTTAGGTGCAGGCTTATCTTTGACTATACCTTCTGCTAAAGCAGGAATATTCCGGATTCAGCATAAGAAGGGTTAAAAACCTAAGTAATGATAATTAGAAAATTAACAAAAAGATCTTTCTAGACGTGCTGGGTTGTATGAAATTCGCCTCCTCAGATATTTTTGTAGCAGGCTGGGTAAAAAATCAATAATAAATCAAACCATATAGGCTATTGCTATTTTCAAGAAAATATTTTTTTCAAGTCTATTCTATCGCGAAAGGCGCTGATAGAAATCGAGCCGCCGTCATAGCGCAAGTGGTAGCGCGTCGGACTGTCAGTCCAGTCACGGGTTCGATCCCCGACGGCGGCACTCATTCTTTCCGACTATTTGTCTCTCACCAATGGGTTGATAATCGTAGACCTATGTGAGATAGCATCTGGAGGCTAGGAAAGGATGTGGTGGTTGTACTGGTGACAGAAATACCAGGAAACCATTGTTAGGTGCTCCAGCCGCCGCGATATAACTGAAAAAATGTTGAAAGCGGCGTAAAACTCCATTCAATCAATCAATCTGATAGAAATATATAGATATAGCAATCTCGTCGTGTTATTTCTAGTTCATATTTCACATTTGAGCATGCGCTTGACATTTCAAACAATATGAAATGTTTATGAGGTACAAACATTGAGTAGCATAGAACTTAAGACATTGTTACCTGATGGTTTACAGATACTTTGAGACCTTATCTATTTACTGAACGCACAGTTAAGACTCTGGACAGACTGTGCGGATGCACAGGCTGGTCAGAGTCTTTCCTTTGCACATATTTAAAATTGTTGCAAATCCCATGCATGGGCTCGTTTTTATAGCTCAATACAAAAAAGAGAGAATGAATTCTGACCATTTGGATTTTAATTTAAGGATTAAACTATATCTAAAGTGGTTCAGTATTCAACGGATTATAATAATTCTACGCAAGATTTGTTGACCTTTGAAGTATTTATGTTACTGTAAATAGAGTTTAATATGTTTTTACAAGTCGTACGTTTTTGCAATATTTTGTTAATAAATAATGAAAAGAGAAACCTTTCGAACTGTTTATCCGTCTGCCATTACCTCGTGTTTCTGAGCCAGTTCTCTCTCTCTCTCTCCCTGACTATTTTCCCTTAAAAAATCAAACATAAAAGTACAAACCATAATCACAAATTAGTTTTGATATCAATATATTTTTTTTTACAAAGATGACCATGATGGGAAATAGTTTCAACCATCGGTACGTGTAATATATATACTTAGTAAAAAAAAATAGCAACACTATGTAATTTTGAGTTGATATTTTTTGTATCAAAATTATGGTTATTATACCAAACGAAGTAAAACATTAAGTTTGATCGGTTACCAATAGATTATCCTATCTTATCTAACCGCCTTTGTCTTGTGGTACCTATGTGACTCTACAATCTTCCAGCATAGCCGGATCGGTCGGAGAGGTGGATTTCAGAGTCACAGGCTCCCACGTTTTTACCAAGATTTTGCATTTTTCTACAAAATCATGATTTGAGAGTTACAAACATTTGAGGAAATGCTACCTTTGGCTATTGGATTTCTTTCGAGCTCATACGAACCTTTTCCATGTAAACGTTTTGTTGACGTCACGTGTCTAACGTCACTCATAGCTTTGAAACTATCGCTGCCCGATGCTTTTCAAATCATAAGGTCAAATTAAAAAATTACCATAGGGAGTTTCTTGAGCGCATTTGGAACGTATTTTACATCCTCTACGCCAAAGTAAATTGACAATACAAACTTCGGGATCTTGAATAGCCTACGTTAATGGCCAAGTAACTATTTTTTTTCTTACTTTAAGCGGCTTTCTCTAAACCGTTTTAGTACCTATTCAAAGTGATGAAAAGTGGAAAGGTCTTATAGACTAAAACTTGTAAATTAAGAACAATCGACGTAAAACGCATAACTCGCACGTTAACGCCATAGTTACTGATCTGTACAGTTAACATTTTCGATTCGAATAGCCAATCGATAGCCTCGTCACTCTAGCATCAACTTACTTAATTGTCAAGAACACAAAATATTTAACAAAACAATGAAAAGTGTTGCAAAACTTTTTTGACTATGTATATGTTTATACGTGCAGGAAATCGCTTTGATTGTTGTGTGGTCGTATATGAATGTCCTAGTGCCGTCAAGTCAAAAATTTGACAAACAGTGTTTTTATGATTTTCATCAGAGATAGCAACATTTTTCTTCACGTTTTTTTTTTTTTTTTTTTTTTTTTTTTATAAACGCGAAAAAGTGAACACGTTTCTACAAAAAAGTACTGAACGCTGATAAATATAGCTTTTTTAAGTTTCGTAGAATTTCTATGAAAATAACGGAAACGAAGTGCTCAAGGTCAGCTATTGTGGTCGGGTGCTGTACGTCGTCCGTCGCCCTTAATGTGCCCTTAATGTGCCCTCTAGAGACCACATCTTTTGCTTATATTTCTTGAAGCTTATGATTGTTTCCATCAAATCCCGGTCAATTTCGAAATTTGGTAAAGCGGTGTACTTTAGAGGCCACATTTTTACTGAAATGTCTTGCAAATTGGCCAGAATGTTTAGCTTTGTCTCCATGAAATTTAGGTCAAGATTGAAATTTGGTAAAGCGAGGTCTAAAATGAGGTCAAGGGGTCAAATCTTAGTAAAACTTTATGTGCATTCAAGAGACGAAATTTTTGGCCAAAATGTCTTGAAACATAGGCAGAAAGTATGTCTCTATAAAATCTCGGTCAAGTTTAAAATAGGTCAAGTTGAGCAAAAAATGAGATGAAAATCTTGTGTGCACTCTAGGGACCATATTTTTGGTTTAAATATTTTGAAATTTGGTCAGAATGTTTGTCTTCATGAATTCTCAGAAAAGTTCAAAAATTGATTTAGTGGGATCAAAAGTGATGGCAATGGGTAAACTTTAGGAAAATCCTTGTTTGCACTCTAGAGGACGCATACTTGGATTGAACATATTGCAACTTGGTCAGAATGTTTGTCTTAAAATCCTAGATAAATCCGAAACTGGTGAAAAAACTGGGACAATCAAAAATTTTGAAAAAAGAATTTCAGTGCTTTTAGAGGTAACATGTTTGACTCAAATGACTTGAAAGGTAATCGGAATTTAAGCCAGTCATGAATTTCAAATAAGTACTTTTGACACTTCGCAACCTTTGTTAAGTGTATGCCTCTGGTGAGCACTTAAAGGCCAGTGGCCTTTATGTTTACGAAAAAGTGAACTTGGCACTGACTTGAAATATTCCAAATGCTCGACTGCTTTTTTCTATCAATTTCTTTCTCTCTCTCTCTCTTTCTCTCTCTCTCTCTCTCTCTCTCTCTCTCTCTCTCTCTCTCTCTCTCTCTCTCTCTCTCTCTCTCTCTCTCTCTCTCTCTCTCTCTCTCTCTCTCTCTCTCTCTCTCTCTCTCTCTCTCTCTCTCCCTCTTTCTTTTTAAACAGATTAAGTATAAAGGCTATTCGTGGTTCGTGGATAGTTAAAATACAATTACATCGGAGATATTCGCGCTACATATGCGAATTAAGTTTTATTTATCTTTTTTTTTCAATGTAATGATAGCATGATGTCTTGACTGAACCATGTGGTAATTTATCCCTTACGACCGCATAAACCTATATCGTAATATTTGTTTATGGGGTCGTAGGGTGTTAAATACGGGGCCCTAATAGACTGAACAGGTATAAAAATATTCTACCGCTCTTCTGCAGGCGTTCATTTTTAGCTCAGCTGTTTTCGGAGAAACCCCTAGATATTGCTATAGCCTTGGTGTCTTCGTTATTGTTGTTGTTGTTGTCGTCGTGTTAAATCGCTGGTTTTACCGAATGCATGCACCTGAAACTTGGCATTTATGTTGACCATCAAAAGAACAACCGATACTATGAATGGGGATAAACTCTAGATGAATTTTGTGTAAATCATGCCCCTTTTTCGACTAAGTTTTTCATCAGCCATCCAACAATAAACAGCCGGGCGTTTGCACCCGAAGGCGGCGCTCTTTTTAAATTTTATACTATATCCATATATACCACAACGGTTTTATATGACTAACTTGCAAATTCGTTTTAGCAACCGGCCTCATATTCTATCAATAATAATTACGACGGTAAATATAACAATGGGTATTTGAATCAATATCTAGATTTGGCAGTCAAAACTATAAAACTGTTATTGAAATCTGGATCATAGTATAGTTAGTATTTGGCACGAGCATGAGATTGTATTGAACACTTCAAACGATTGTGACCCGACAACCAAATAGGTACATTCGAGTAAACTGAAACTCTAATACAGTCAAGAACATCGTAAAATTAAGGTAGTGGACCCGTAATAGATCCCACCGTTACAGCAGTAAAGAGCTTTATCCATGTTAACCGAGGTTTCCTAATGATCTTCATTAGGAAACCTCGGTTAACATTGTGAAAGATTATGTGGTCCGAAATATTGCGGAACTATTACGGTTCCACTACCTTAACAAGAAGAACGATTTTAATTTTAGAATGAATTTGGAATAAAAGTGACTGAGTGAGATGACAAACATTTAATTGAAATTAAAGTGAGGTAAAACGAAATAAAATTAATATCTGGGTGTCTATGAATAGAGTTCTATACCTTCTTCAACCAATCAGACTATTTCGAATTTAAGCCAGTCGATAAAATCATGGTATTTTTTGCTGCATTTGAATGTATGCTTGTTTTTTTCTAACATTTTGAGTGATTATAGAGCGCCTTTGAATAATTTGAATGACTGTAGGTGTTTGAAATTAATAAATAGAGCGTTAAATGCGTGATCTAGACATTCTTGTGGAATGGTTTTGAGGGGACGTTAATTTTACTATGTTTCTTACTGTAGAGCGAATCTCAAAGGACCGCCAGGCTGAATTCGTTATAAACGTTTATCGTTATAAATATGTTTTGACGGGGTATATGGCCATTTAATTCCAGCTGAAATAAGTAGGAAAAAAGGAAAAATAAATCTAGCCAAAATCGAGGGATGTCGTCCTTTGCCCAACCGGGTATAAAATCATATCGGTTGACATAATTCTTCCAGACTAGAATAATCTTCGGATATAAAATGTATAAAAATGATTTATTTCTACTGCAAAGTGTTTATGCTTCAGGGATAAACAGTTATATCTGACTACAAATCAACCACCCAACATTGCAAGTGACGTCACGTTTTGTTTACTTTTCAAAGGCAAGTTAAAACTAAAGTGATATAAAACTTACGTCTGAACATCTGTCGAAATTAGCGCAGTTGGTAACGAAACGGAGTTAGTAAGCCGTGTGTCATGGGATCGAGTCACCCACAGGTAATTAAGATTTATATTTTTTTCTTTTTATTCAAGACCCAAAACCTGTTTAACAGCTTTTAAAAAATTCACAATTTGCACGAGACAGCAATTATGAACACGAAATTTATAGACTTGATTGGCGCAGTCTTAGAGTGATAATGGCAGAATACGCATCGCAAAATTGTTCTGATCAAAAACGCAACAGCTATTCTTATCAAAAGCATTAGCATATTTTCAAAAATGTTTTAAAGGTTCGAATCTTTCTGCAGCTGCAAGCTCACTCTCTACTGAAATAATTTTAATCATAGGAAAGTAGTTAAAAATTTTGAGCGTTGAAAATCCCGAAACTACAGCTTTTTTCAAAATGTTATTACGATATTTTTTAATTACATTGACCTAATTATCATTTCATCTGTTTTATCATTTCAGGTATGCAAAGAAGAGAAGGAAGCTGGACAGCTTCATGTACCAGTCACATCTGCAGTAGAGAGGGCTGCGATGTACTTAGGCGTATCCCAGTCGACTCTATACAGGATGCAACGGCTTTGAAACTGTAGAGAAGAGGCGCCCGTCGAAACAGATGGAAATGGACGATTTCGACAAGGACGTTATCCGCCGCACAATCCATGATCTTATTCTACACCAGCGAATCGTGCCGAACGTGCGGATCCTGCTTAAAGAATTGAGAGAAAGAATAGGATACACTGGGCAAAGAGAATCTCTAAGAAAAACTCTTCATAAACTTGGCTTCCATTGGAAAAAGACACAAAACAACAGAAGTATCTTGATGGAGAGAACGGACGTGGTTGCCAAGCGCATTCAGTATCTGCGCAAAATGAAAGACTATCGGGATGAAGGACGAACGATCGTGTTCACAGATGAAACCTATGTGCACTCGACGCACACTGTACCCAGGTCGTGGCAGTCGGACGATATGGCCCTTAAGGTCCCTTTTGGAAAGGGCGAACGATTTATTGTGGTACATGCAGGGACTAAGGATGGATTCATCGACGGTGCATCTCTAGTATTCAAATCCAAGACCACAAGCGGGGATTATCATCATGAAATGAATTCGGAGAACTTTATGAAATGGCTAAGGGAGAAACTTATACCGAACCTTCCCCCTAGATCCGTCATCGTCATTGATAACGCCCCATACCACAATATACAGATTGATAAATGTCCTACAACAGCGAACAGGAAGGCGGAAATTCAGGCTTGGTTGTCAAGGAAAGGGGTCGCTTTTACTCCCAAGATGTTGAAGGCAGAACTGTTAGAACTGTGCAAAACCCATAGATCCACAGAGCCGCAGTATGTAATGGATTCCCTCTTTCAAGATCATGGTCATGACTGCGTCCGTCTACCACCATACCATGCGGACCTTAACGCAATAGAGATGATTTGGGCGAGAGTTAAGGGGAATGTTGCACAGAGAAACGTGACCTTCAAAAGTTCAGAGACAACCAATCTGATAGAAGAGTCGCTGAAGTCCATCACGTCTGAGGTCTGGATGTCTTGTTGCAGGCACGTGGAAGAATTGGAGGCCAAATATCGCTCTACGGATATTGCAGTGGAAGAGGAAATGGAGAAACTGATTATCACAGTAACATCCAGTGATGAAGGTACTGACACAGCCTCTTCAACTGATGATGGTTCCGAAACTGACACCACTGAAGAATTGTGATGTGATCTTACTTCAAATGGCTTCAAAACATGTATTTTTCTGTCCAATTTTTGTCATAGATATTTAGAAATTAAAAAAAATATAATGATAATAATAATAAAAAAACATCAGTTTATAAAAAAAAATAATAAAAATAAAAATAAAAAAACCCCAAATCTATTTAGAATAATTAATTTTATTACATTAGATTTTGAAAATACATAAAAAAGAAACTTATATTGCAAAAAAATAAAAAAGTGGTACTTTATAAGGCTCGAACCTCTGTACTCGGAAGTTAACTTTACACGGTTGAAATGATTGCTCTTGCCCATTATCTACCTGAGCTATTTTCCCATTTGCCTAATTGAGATATTTAAACTATTTTGAAACCTTAAATGTTTATCACGACAGTAAAATGATAAACAAAACATGACGTCACTTGCAATGTTGGTCGGTCGGACTGTACAACTTAATCTTTGGTAAGTTTTCGACAGCGTTATATCGTAATAGGTAATTTATATAAAAGTTACCTTTTCAGTTCCCCTCCGAATATCTGAATCCGTGCATGACAGTGCACCATTAGATAGTAAGCCATCAATTCTTTGGTCTACAAAATATGAACGGCAAGTCGATGACTTCATTAGTAACTTATATGTTGAAAAAAAAGGGTATTGAAAAAACGATTTCACTCGGAAAGAGTTTAATCCTTACAAATCCGCCGATCAATAAAAAAGAACTGTACCAAGTTCACATTAACCCTTTCGGGTACACGGCTGCGTTAGCTGAGAACTTCATCTGAGACATCAGTCGCCCTTCTCTCTAAGGAGTAAATTTCGCCCATTGTGTTGAAGACAAATGACACTATTCACAATGACTTTTGCCAAATATGGGGTGAAAAATGGCCGATTCGGAGATAAAACCCACGACCCTATGATTGAAAGCCAGACGCCAGTTGTCGACTGTCCTAACCGGGCACGGCAGTTCTAAACGAAGATGTTCAGGATGTTTTTGTCGGTTCAAAAGCTTCTGTTAGCTTATGTTATTAAAATTTTGTTCACGGTATGTCTGCCGGACTTTAAATAAAACTTATCTTATCTTATCTTCAAATGTGGATTACCTGTCCCGAGTAGCCAAACTTAAGACGGTGGCGTTATAATCTCGGTAGACATGCAAGCTTTATGCATACCCGCAGTCTGATTTCTGCCCGGCTTTTCGATTGCTATGGCATAATCGTTTCAATAAAAATATGCAAAAGAAAATGCTATTTCGTGCGACCAATGCTAAGGAATGTATAGCTCATTACGTATACGTGACCAAATTCGAAGGTGATAGACGCTCGCTTCAAACACGCAAAATCCTGCGTCTTTGTAGTCTCTGTCGTAAGCCCGACTTGCATATATGAATAAAGTTGTCCTTCAGTCACTGTAAGTCATTCAAAATAGACTAAGAAATATGTAAAGTTTCTTTTTTTTTTGTTTTTTTTTTTTTGCTAAGTATATATGTATTGACAGTCCCTGTCATTAATATTAAGTATTAAAAAAACTTAAGATTTCTGAGTCTGACAGATGTACCACAGATTACCCTGTTTAGCGGCCTGGCGATGTTAACCGTAATTTCATCGAAATGTTGCTCCTAACACGGCGCCAAAACGCTGTTCCGAAGTTTCCTGATACTAATGATACTGTAAATCGGGTATTGATGAATGTGATTTTTATTTCCGCTAAATTTCGCGAGCGAATGAACTGAAGTGAAATCAACAATATCGATTATCACCAGTTTTTTTATTTGATTAAGAAACAAAGGACTTAGCGAAGTCACATTCAATGCTAAAATGTTCAAAGATTGTGACTTTACTGGACATTACGTGATTATACCAGACCGAGTTAAATAACCGGCGCAGTCGTACGCTATGTCATCATCAGGTCGCGCAAATAACTCGGACGCTAAATTTACCCAATTTAGTCCGTTCATGCATTGCCTGAATGAAAGTTAATTATGTAGGTCTACGTCATTGGATTCACCTCACAGCCTTAAGCGTTGCCTTCCGCCGCTACCTAATGAAGAACAAGATGACCAAGCGCCCTAATAATGTACCCTGTATTACCCAAATAACTTGTCTTGTTAATCGTGCTTTGTATGAAGGAGGACGGCACCGGAGACCCTAGCCCGTAGAATTGCAGATTTTGCATCGCAAGGTCGCCTCAAGGACACCATGCAAAGTTTTTAATCCGACATACGATAATCACCATCACAATCAAGCCTCCCTGCGGTCGGACTGTACCTTATCTTATAACTATACAAATATCTGTTGAATAACACCCCGTGTGAAACTTTTTATAATATCACATAGTTATTTTTAGAACAATGATATAATGCGGTTATTTTTAGAAACTTGCATTTCTGCTAGAGACATCGACAAAAAGAAGACAAAAAGAGGTTATAAGATAAATATAATACGTACTTAGTGTATTGTATGAAAAAATATCTAACTCGGTTTGAGAATTGATAATTGTCTCGGCAGAGCCTCGACAATTTTCAATTTTCCCAACCTCGTTAGAAATTTTTTTCATAACATACACTAAGTACATATTATATATGAGACCATACGGCGGTCGTAGGTCTTCAGGCTCAACAGATAGAGATTACCGATCACACGGTATCAAAAATTTCTTTAATGCTTTTCGGTGGTTTATCGGGAAATAACGGTAGATAATCACTTGATAAACTCACCGCAAAAGATTCTTCATTATTTTGGTAAATAAAAAAGAAGCATAATTTTTGTGGTGCTGCAATTCTTTTTTTATCTCCTTTTCTATGAAATTATAATATTCCTCCATTTATCGAAAACTAAATGATAAAACTATTTCTTTAATGCTTTTCGGTGGTTTATCGAGAAAAACGGTAGATTATCACTAGATATTCTCACCGCAAAAGCAGTGAAATTATAAAAAAAAAACTTATACCTTGCTTTTGTGCATTTCATCCTATCTGACGTCATCTATGCGGGGCGAAATAAGTGACGTCACAATGAACGTTGCATAGCAATCACGCGCAAAATGACGCGCTTTACGAAAATATGTCCTAGATATTCCACATTTTGTCTCATTTTTGCATTAAAGAAATAGAATAATCGTTTGGTTTTCGTGCAAGATCGATTAATATTTCATTTCGTGAACAACAAAAGCTATATTTTCACTCTTGGCTCTGCCACTCGTGAAAATATAGCTTTTGTTGTTCACTCAATAAAATATAAATCGATCTTACACCGAAACAAACGATTATCCTCTACATCATAAATAATCGCAGACTGCGGTATCGTACGGCGTCCGTGGCAAATGTAAAGCAGCCCTGCGTTCAGGATAACAAAACAGTACAAACTGTTTGCAATATGCAAATTGGAGTAACATTTGCAAACAGTTCGCACCGTTTTGTCACCATGGCCTGAACGCATGACAGGCGCGCTACTAAATACGCTGTGAAGAGATTGTGTTCGAAATAAGCATTGATATTACAGAACCTAAATTCATATGAGACCTTTGTCTTACCACATTTACAATCAATTTATGTTTTTTTCAATGAGTTTTACGCCGCTTTCATCTATCTTTCAGTTATATCACGGCGGCTTGAGCACGTAACAATGGATTCCTGTTATATCTTATATCAGTACTATATAATTACAAACTTTCCCACCCTTTCCTTACCGCTATCCCAAATACATTATTTACCTACGATTATCAACACATTGGTGGAAGACAAATAGCCGTAATGGATGAGTGCCACCGCCGAGAATCGAACCAAGGATTCTTTCTTTGCATTTACAATCAAGTCGAACCTCACGATATTTTGCTGAAATTAAAGTGTACCCAAGGATATGCCAAATACATTTTCGGAGGCCGAAAGTGGGAAAGCGGGTGCAATTGTAACCTACCCCGCGTTCAGGATGACAAAACGGTGCAAACAGTTTTCCAATTATTCCCCGCTTTGCACGCAAGTGCGCGTGCAAAGCGGTGTATAATTGGAAAACTGTATGCACCGTTTTGTCATCCTGAACACAGGGCTATCTGCTTTAACGTAGTCATATGAAAAGTGCTATCATTTGAAACAAAAAAAGGAAAAAAATGAGCCAACAAACATTGGTGTAACAATTCCCCGACGAGCCTGAAATTTTAGACTGAAAAGTAAGATTGATAAAATAAAAAGTTCACAATGTGACACAGTATTCAAAGAACAATGCGACTTTTCCTTTCTACCGGTCTGTGAACTTGAAGGCATTTTGTGGTGGATATTCAGTTTCTTGTAATCATTTGAATTAATTGAATTCTGTAGGCATTTGAACAGATGTGATGAAAGTATCATTGTATTTGTCGTGTTTGTTTGTATGAGGGTTTAACGCCACTTTCAATGATATCGTTTTTATATCGCGACGACTGGTGCTCCTACCAGTGGTTTCCTATCGTTTCTCTCACCAAAGTGATTCATCCGAGCCACCACCTACGGCGTAACATATATCTTACACCCAGTGGTATGACACTTATGACTCGCGTCGCATTGGCTTCCAAGGGCGTAACTACCATACGCACATTACGCAAGCGCGTAGTACAAATTAATCCTCTTTCAAAATATATGGTTGATGAATGATCAGAGCATTTTCAAGCTGTATTTATGATGTTCTGAATTTTCGCAAATGCTCAAATCAAAGGGGGTCGGATGGAGGGCATTTACTCTTTTGTCACAGTCCTCACATCGCTTTTAACCTATATATTCTATGTTAGTTTCCTTCTGAGTGCGTATGAATTCCAAAACCTTAGTTACGCATATGGTTTCTGTTAAATGCAGGATGAAAGTTGGCCAAGCCGGGGTTCGAACCTACGACACTAAGATTGACAACGCTATATGCAACCGCTGAGGTATCCGGGCTCGACTCTCATATAATCCCATAACATAACATAACATAACATAACATAACATATTCTTTATTTCACTAAGGTACAAACCCCCACCCCTTTGATTAAAAAAGAAGTTGGAGGCACCTATTTACTGTTGATTGTTTTTGCTAAATGTCTTTTGATGAAGATATATTTTGGTCCTTTTTTTCTTTGGGATTGGAGAGGGTGCTATCATTTGAAATTGTATGGAAATGTGTTAAGATAAGGGGCGTAACTACCATTACTCACATTTCGCAAGTGCGTAATAGAAATAAACCCTCTTTCGAAAATTATCGCCGGTGAATGATCATAACATCGAAACTACAGCTTATCCAAGCTGTAGTAACGATGCTTTGATTATTCACCAGCGCTCAAATCATAGAAAAGGGGAGCGGACAGAGTCCTCACATCGCCTTTATTCTATATATTCTATGTTGGTCGCCTTCTGAGTGCGTATAAATTTCCAAAACCTAGCTACGCCTATGGCTTCTGTCAAATGCAGGATAAAAGGTAGCCAAGCCAGGGCTCAAACTCACGCCGCCCGATGGACATCCCTATACACTACCACTGAACTAGCCGGGCTCGTCTCTCATAGTAGTTATGGTAACCGAATCCCGTCATTACATTAAATTACAGTTTTCCCTACCCCCACCCACAACTCTTTGATAAAAAGCGCCACCATAAAAAAGCCAACAATTATTGGTTGAACCATTTCTATTCAAGATACTTTAGCCTGGTCCAATTCCAAAAGAAAAAAAAAAGTTGCTGAAAACTATTTTCTTTTGATTTTTTTTTCTAAATGTCTTTCGGTGAAGAAACATTTAGGTCTTTCTTTTCTTTTTCGGGGTTGGGGGGGGGGGGGGGGCATATTGTAAAGTGAGATTGTGTGGTAAAGTGAAAGTGTTAACTCACACAAACCGTATTTTGACAACTTAAGAGCAAGTTACTTTCTAGCAAATACGCCTTACACAGGTGATTTTTGAGCCTGTGCGCGAGATTCCCAACAATTTGAAATATGCGCAAAGCAAAGACTCTGACCAGCCTGTGCATCCGCACACTCTGACCAGAGTCTCCATTGTGCTTTTAGTAGATAGATAATGTCTCAAAGTATCTGTATATCATCAGGTAACTTTATATTTACAGTATGTGGCTGTCTACGCTGCTCAATGTGTGTACTTGACGAACATTTCAAATTGTTGGAAATGTCACGCACAGGCTCATTTATAAAGTCATAGGCTAGTGTTTGTCGTGCATGTCCTACCTAATCTCCCGCGACCACTCTCTTCCTTCCCTTCACTTTCTCGTCTTTCTCTGTCAAACTCCATCCACCCTGTCTTCGTCTCTCATACTTTCCTTTAATCGGGAACCGTCGGCGATTCTACGGAATAGACCTCGGAAATAAAACGGGCATCCATGAAAGCGCGTCATTTCGCACGTGGATTTATATGACGTCACAAATATAACTGCGAATGATGCTGCGAAAAGCAAAATTAACATAACATAAAAATAGGGCATACTATGATTTGAAAACAAAACGCAGTGTTTTACTGCGTTTTGCTTTCAAATCATGATATGCCTAAATAATCTCTATAGACGATCTGAAAGCATTAAGGAATTTGCTTTTCTTCAAGCGTATTAACCAAAGTACCACCAGGAGCTGAATTACCTAAAAATGGACCAAAAAATACTACACTTACGTCCGAGTGAACTGGTACTCCGATGTGCATCTAGTATCGGTAGATCTAGGGGCAGTAACCCAGTCAAACGTCCGCGGTACTTTCCAGTTTACGGAAATGTCCGAGCGATGTTCCGAATGACTTTCCTTTAGACGTAACGGCAAAAGTTGCCGGTCACGTCAAAATAGGCGATACGTTTACATATGAAACCATTGTTTTCGCTTCTAACAACACATCGAATTTGGCATCAAATGAAAGGTCTTTGAAAGTAGATAATTTTATTATGTCTAACATTAAATTTATAGATCTATAAAAAGAAAAGTAATACGATTGTCAACAAAACCTAGAACATTCATCAGAAATGACGTCGTCAGATGTAACAAAAACCGCCAGATCGTTTTACTGAAATTGTAATATCATTAAGAAGAATAGCGGAGAGGTGCGAAAATTTACCATGTTACATGAATTGCACCACATGTGATATTGTGTAAGTCTTATGCCCGGCCGTATGTTGGATCAAACAAAAGACGGCAACCACGAAAGAAAACGTACAGTAGCGTCAGATTGCTAAAAAAGCGTCGTTTTTTTCAATAGTCCTATTTTCAAAATCGCATTCATTCACTTTTCCTTCAGAATAAATTGATAAAAAGGGATATTTGAAATACATCTGGATCCAAACTTATGAAATTAAAGTTGTGCTCAAACTCAGCATGATCTAATGTGTTTATATTTGTGATTTGTCAGTCTTAAAATTATCTCAATTTTGCTTTCCGTAGTTTCAGTCTTACTGTTCTCGCAAACTGATTGTATATTGAAGGTGATATAAATAATGTTTCTGTAGTTTATTAACATTTTTATATTGACAAGGTTGCATATTTACAATTGTCTTTCGTAAAAGCTTACTTGAAAACCATCCATTATACGTTATTCATAAACGGGCGTCATGTGTTACAATGATGACCGCCAACTTTTGCCGTTACGTCTTAGTCTTTCACAATCCTCTTTCTCCTTCTGCCACACAATCAAGCCGCTCACACCCAACTCTCTACTTTCCCATTCAAACTAAACACTTTTTTGCCCTCTAACACTCCTTCTCTCACTTTCTATTCTCTCCTTCGCCCTCACACTCTTCTCTCTCCTTACCTCTCCTACTTCACTCTCTCCTTCTCTCTCACACTCCACTCTCTTCTTCCCTCTCACACCCCACTCTCTCACACTCCACTCTCTCCTTCCCCCCTAACACTCTTCTCTCTCCTACTTCACTCTCTCTCCTTCCCTCTCACACTCCAACCTCTCCTTCCCTCTCACACCCTATTCTCTTCTTCCCTCTCACATTCCACTCTCTCCTTCGCCCTAACACTCTTCTCTCTCCTTACCTCTCCCGCTTCCCTGTCACACTCTATTATTTCCTTTCCTCTCACACCCCACTCTCTCACACTCCACTCTCTTCTTCCCTCTCACACCCCACCCTCTCACACTCCACTCTCTCCTTCCCCCTAACACTCTTCTCTCTCCTACTTCACTCTCTCTCCTTCCCTCTCACACTCCAACCTCTCCTTCCCTCTCACACCCTATTCTCTTCTTCCCTCTCACATTCCACTCTCTCCTTCGCCCTAACACTCTTCTCTCTCCTTACCTCTTCCGCTTCCCTGTCACACTCTATTATTTCCTTTCCTCTCACACCCCACTCTCTCACACTCCCTCCTTCCCTCCCACATTCCTTTTTTCTCCTTCACCCTCTTCTCTCTCCTTCCCTCTCACACTGCACTATCTTCTTCCCGCTCACACTTCGCTATTTCCATATCCTCTTACACTCCACCCTTTCCTTCGCTCTAACCTTACGTTCACTCATCCTCTCTCAAACACCACCATCTTTCTACCCATATACACTCTACTTTCTCCTTTGCTCTCGCTCCCTTTCGCACACTCTACTCTCTTCTATGCTCTCACACTCCGACCCACAAATATCACTATCTCCTTCGCTCTTTCACACTCCCTCATTTCGCTCCCACTCCACCTCTCTCTCTCTCTCTCACACAATCTACTCTCTTCTCCACTTTCACACTTGACCCTTTCTCCCCCTTTCAAACTTTCTCATTCGCTCTTACTTTTCGCTATCTTCTTCCCTCTCACATTCCACCCGCTCTGCCTCTCTCAATGCATTCATTTTCATGTCACACTTAAAGGGGACAAGTAAAGCTGAGTAGTAAATTAGTTTACGGTTTCATGTCGTCAAAGTGTTAATTTCAAACATTTTTCATACGTAAGTTCGAACAAAAGTAATTTTTTTGCTGGTTAAACAGCACAGTTCACGAAGACCAATCAGTAATATGCGTTTCTAACGTTGTTCTACCGTCCCCTTCAAGTATGACAGGGTTTTGATATGGTGTTGAAGAGGGATAGAGTGGGAGAGAGAAAGATAGAGGATTGCCCATTGGGCACTCGCTCAAAAGTTAGTACTTTCACGCATCTGTTAATGTACTTGCAGTGGCTTGTGAGCACTGAATCTCCGGAAAATTCTTGGTTATTATGATGAAATAATACGTATTTTGGTTGTTACCTAGAGATGAATATTTAATGAGGTCTGATTCAATCGTTGAAAATGGGTATTTTCTTTTTAGCTTACTGAAATAGTATTCAATGTTTCCATTTTAACATAAAAGGAAATTGGAATTAATTTAATAATACTGAATCATTGTCATCTAGCACAAAAGGAAAAAAATAGTATATAGGAATTGTTATTTTTAGAATTCTACACAAATACACAAAATATACGTAGCCTCCGGTAATGCCTTTTTCCATTGATATGATCATCTCTAGCCGTAATCCGCGGATTAGCTGTGAGGGTTAAACAGAAGGCCGTTCATATAAGCCCTTCATTTTTTTGTGCTATCGGTAGAGAGTTCGACCCACAGAAACGCCACTTTGTAGATTCATTTTCTTGGTTTGCTCAAAGTAGAGAATTTTATTTCTATCACTTATAATTAAATACTTTCGTGTTTGTAAAAAAATGAAAGATAAAATGACAAAAAATAAGCTTTAAGGGTGTAACATCAATTATGAATTTCTCATTTTCCGAATTAAAATTTTCATTTCTCAGTAATTCAGTCGGTAACAACCTGAATTACTTTCAACAACGAACCATTTACCTTCAAAAAATGAGAACTCAGAACAATTTATTCCGTAAATATAGGCCTCCGGCCCAAAATACACATACATATATACAACATTGGTAACTCCCTTGAAAAAAAGATCGATCGTGTTAGATCGGACCCTTTTTATTATGACGTTAGTTGTCGCTCATGATTCATGAAAAAACGGTACAATTGACGAACATACACACAAAGAAAAAGAAAGAGTTCTACCCTGCATGAAGAGAGTATTTGTTGACTTCATGGATGTATGAAACAAAAAACCTAATCACACTCTATCAAAACGCAAAGCGGATTCATACATGAGTATGGTTAGGTCCTTAGTTCATACCTTCAGGAAAGGAACAAAAAATCTCTTAACCCTTTGCTGTTTAATTCCTGCTTTTTACGTGCCTGTGATTTTATGATTGAGAAAACATTGTGAAAAAAGAAGAAATTGCTTCTGACAAGCAATTTCTTCTTTTTCCACACTATTTTCTACCCTACTGAATGGTTATTTTTCAAATTAAATCCACTTTAAATTTTCGTCTGCAAAACCTTTGAATTTGGACAGGTCCAAAATATTGTCAAACAGGAAAGGGTTAATATCATATAATTTAATCAGGGGTGTGGAATTTCCATGTCCGACTTGACCGATACGGACTTTTCTACCTGTCAACAAATACATTTTTATGCTACTTGTCCGTTGACAAATAACACCCGTGTTATATCAAAAATATTCAACGGGGTTATTACACTCCGGCGACGTAGGTCATATTATAAAAAAAGTATATAAGACCCATCACTCCGAAACGAACCACCTTAGAAACCTTTGCACCAATTATTTGAAAAATAAAATTAGATCCACCAGAGGTCAGCACTATGCCATATTTTAGACAATATTTGTTTGTCTGTTCGTTTGAATTGGGTTTTGCGCCGCTATTAACAATCTCTTTCAGTTATATGGTGGTGGTTGGAGCACCTAACAATGGATTCATGATAAATGCTCACACCAGTAATACCATTACATTCTTTCTTAGCCTCCAGCTGCGAAAAGGCCTACAATTATTAACCCGGCGATCCCTACGAAAGTAATAGAATATGATTTTTGTTGGTCGTCATAGACTTAGAAAGTCTGAAGAAAGTGGAACTCTTTACCCTAGTCAGTCTGCTCAATCCGTGCAGTCTTACTAGGATCGGCACTTTGTTGCATTTCCAAGATGTGCTTTTTCGCGCGACGGGTCACTTTGAAAATTGGTTTGTATACTCTCTTATTCGATTAAAGCATTGGCTGCGTTCCGGATGACGAAATGGTGACAACAGTTTGCAAATTAAACCTGGATTTGCTTGAAAGTGCACTTCAAAACGGGGTATAATTTAAAAAGTTTGCATCGTTTTGTCATCCTGAACGCAGGGCTTGTCTTGTAACGTTACTTTTATCCTTTTTATTCGCCCGTATTTGTGATTACTCGTGGTTTTCGGTGGCCGTATGGCGTCCACTTTCTTGTCCGGTACATTATTCTGTCACCTTATGTCTGATAGACTTGAAATTTTGCACGTGTGTTCCTCACATAATACGGAGTACAGTGCAAAAGAACCGTAAATCTAGCTAGCTTACTTTTTGAGTAATTTCCCTTTGTTGTTTTCATACTTTATTATAGGTAGATTTTGTGCGGTGAGCCGTAAGATCTACCTTAACATTTAGTTTCTCGTGCTATTTTGTCGAATTAGATACAACAGGTTAAAACAAAACACTTTAAAAAGTTACAATTTATACTTTTAAACGAAAGTTATTACTTGTCTTAAATCGCAAGGTTTACTCATAACTTTACTTTCATAACTGAAGTGGAAGAACCAGATTCAATTCCTATCGTATGCTTTTTTTATGTACCCGATATACCTATGAACATGGGCGCTACGCCTACGTCAGAGCTCAGTTATGACAATTTGTCTCTCACCAATGGGTCGAAAATCGTAGATCTATGTGAGATAGTAGCTTGAGGCTAGAAAAGGATGTAAGGGTAGTACTGGCGTGAGAAATACCAGGAATCCATTGTTAGGTGCTCCAGCCGCCGCGATATAACTGAAATAATGTTGAAAGCGGCGTAAAACCCCATTCAATCAATCAATCAATCAGTTATGAAAATACACCTATAGCAGTATATCGGACAATGCTTGTGACGATTTGTCACCTTGTTGTCTGGTTCAAATTGAAAAAAAAAAAATGGAAAAATTGCAACATTTCAATGTCAAAATAATCATTTCAGGTTGACCTTACGGTAGAAAGGGAAACTTGGTCTTTACAAATAATATCTCCCCCTTTTGCTTAGGTTGGTGAATACGCACCCCCCCCCCCCCCTCCAAATATACCTAAGGTAATGGACTCGGCGCGGCCTATGTCAAAGCTCAGATTCGAAAATAAACATTTATTTCAAAAACAATATAAATAGATAAACTGTGCAGCGGTAAGTTATTCCTGCGTTCAGTATGCAAAATTATAAGATTACAGTGTCCCGCCCTGCGTCAAAGATCACAAAGCGGTGCAAACAGTTTTACAATTATACCCCGCTTTGCACGTGCACTTGCGTGCAAAGCGGGTATAAATGGAAAACTGTTTGCACCGTTTGGTCATTCTGAACGCAGGACTGCTTTGCACGCTCGTCTACATGCAAGGCGAGGCACCATTCTTTAAACGGTTCGAAAAATGAAACGTTTTCATCTTCGTCACAGGACTTGAACGTAATTAGAAAAAACAACAGCAGATTATTATCTATGTATAGTGACCATGATGCTATTGATTAAACTAAGTTGTCCTCCAAAGGGATTCGTCCAACCTATCCTTCAGAATCTATTTCGATGGCTCTGAGCGAGACAATTATAATTTTCCATAACTTTATATGCAGTTACAACCGTTTCGCGCTTAGTCATCGAATTCGCTTCTTTAGTTAGAACTCACTTATAAAATAAAAGTTCAAACGAGTATCGTTGCTAATTTTGTAACAGGAGTGCTCTAAAAAGACATTTTAGCCTACTTCTGTGTTTATGTTACACTTTTTAGTCCAAAAAGGTTTGTAAACTAAACGGATTACTTGAATAATAAATGCATGTGTTTCAAAACAGAAAGTTCACAGCGTCCGTTTCTACCGTGGGCTTGAACATGTGTAAGTAGGGATTACAGTAAACAACATCGTGAAATTGACAAGGTTAATGTTTATGGAATTATTTTGAAATGAAATTTGAATGAGTGTGTGGAGCGAGTTTTGAGTGAAATAAAAGAAAGGTAATCAAATGTTGCTAATTTTTTTCGGGATGAACAAAATAAGCGATATTTATTTACTCCCTTCCTCTAATAGAATTTGCATACAAGTTCTATAAATATCTTACTATTTCTTTTAGAACCAATCAGTCGCTTAGGCGCTAGTCAACTGTGTCCATAGAAATGTGCTGTTTTTTTTTTTTTGTTTTTTTTTTTTTTTTTTTTTTTTAGCTATATTTATTTTGATTGTACATGTAGTTATTTATCTTATCTTTTTAGTAATCTTTGAGCACCAGTTTATGAATGGTTTGGGTGAGTGTTTGGAATGAATGAATGAATGAATGAATGAATAAATGAATGAATGAATGAATGAATGAATGAATGAATGAATGAATGAATGAATGAATGAATGAATGAATTATCGGTTTAGAATGTGTTTGATCGAGATGAATGTCAACTTCACGATGTTACTAACTATAGCACTAATATGCGTTTGTCTGGCATAGAACGCCAAACCTGGTTAACTCAGTCGGAAATATATCGACTTATGATTGAATGACAGGGTATCTGTATTTAAGTTTACTTATCCCATATTAGCGACGCCCCCAGAAGACAATAAGTTGTCACGAGGGTAATGCAAAGGTATATGACGAGATTACTGTTGAGATCCACCGTTGTTCTTTATCGTGTTCGTTATAAATTACCGTCATACGGGGTCTTGTTTAAATGTGCCATCCGAAGGACAAATAGTTTGTTAGTGTGCTAGCCCGAGAATCGAACCCACGACTTCGACCTCCAAATGATTCATAGTAAAGTGCTACAGTTAACAACACCGTGAAATTGACAAGATTGGTGATTTGTGAATGATTTTGGAATGAAAATGTATGAGCAGGAGGAGCGAGTTTTGAGTGAAATAAAATGGAAGTAATCCAACATCGCTAATTTTGTTCTAGATGAAAAAAATAGCTATGTTTATTATCTCCCTTTGATAAAATATGTATAAACATTCTATAACTAGCTTTAAAATTCTTTAAAATTCTTCAAGAACCAATGAGACGCTCATAATTTAAAAAAAAAAAATAGTTTAACCGCCATTTTTTCAAGCTATAAATTTAAATGAAGTTGTTATTTTATCTCTTTAGTGATTTGGGGGCGTTTTTGGACGGTTTGAGTGAGTGATTGGAATGAATGAATGGAGCGCTGAGTGAGTAATTTAGAATGGTTTTGATTGAGATGCATGCCAATTTCGGGATGCTTTTTAACTTTACAACTGGCGCCGAACTTTTTTAGACACCGTCGACCATTTTCTCTGCAAGGATCGCGTTTGCCTATGTGCCCGATACGTAAAATCAGAATCATGGCCCGAGGTTATAAAACTTTTCTCAGGCTCAACTGAGAATTTTCTCAAATTCTAAATTTAAATAAATGTATAAAAATAAAAGGTAATATCAATAAGTTGTTATTTATGACAACACATTAAATTTATCTTTTATGTTTATACATTGAAATGAGTATTAAAACAGAATTACGGCTTAAATGTCAATTTGAAATTTGAGAATTTTTTCAATTGAGCCTGAGAAATTTTTTATAACCTTAGGACCAGGCTCTCATTTCAATGAGCGTTTACTTGAAAAGTTACTGATACGTATTTTAGAAAACACTTCGAAAAAGAGAGAAACTACTTTAAACAATCATTTTTTCCCTTAATGTTTTCCCTCTTTGTTAACCTCATTTTCAAGCCCAACTTACGAAAAATATGCCAGGTTTTGTCGCAAATACTCCGTCCGACGAGTTCTGAAAAGGTCTTCGTTTTCTTGGCACAAATATTGGAAAGCCGTGACACGACTTAATAATGAGGTTAAATTCGCCGCCGTGCTTACCAAATAACCTTCATGATCATCTTCATTGAAATCAAATGCAATATTTTACTATAGTTTCTGAATGTTATTTTTTCCCCAAACCATTTAAATTCCTCATATTTTCTCTCCCTTTTTAATCTCATTTTTTTATTGTCATCATTACTATTGATCTTAAATGTGCTTGTATTTTTCTTTTTCTCTTACCACAGGCCGCGGTTTTGAATTGGCGGATCCAGGATCTTTTTAAAGGGTGTTTAAACATACAAATTCCGACAGGGTCTTAAAAGACACGGGGTTTGCTAGTCTAAGACTCACAAATATAACTAGCTAAGTCTTACATTCTGTGGGGAAAAAATAATCGAAAAGGGGGTCGCACCTTAATAAACTTACCGTTAAATCCTCGGAACCCTTTTCCCGATGATTGACTCCGGTACAAAAATCTTGGGTTTGTTTTACGACTTTTTCGTAATTTTGATTTTATTTCTCGATGACAATGAAATAAAGAGATAAGCTATATTAAACGAGCAATAAATTAAACACTACGACCAATCTGCGTGGTCCACCACTGGTTTAAGGTACAATAGTGCAAATAGAATATATTCGTACTATTGTTCTTATACACTTTGGAGAATATCACATCTTTTGGCTTTTCAAATACTTATGAATAGTTCGCGAATCTAAAAAAATCAAGTTACACGATTAAATATCGATGGCACAGGTTACCGTTAAAGATTACAGTCTATGAAACTTCCAGTCTATGACACACCGCCTTCCGGTGACCCTGACCTTTGTGAAATCGATGTAAACATAAATATCTATGTTGTCCATGTTTATCTTGCACACATGATAATTAGAATCATGTGACAACCTGATTCATTGTGGTATGATGAAACAGTGTATCTGGTCCCCAGTTTATGTCCTTTTCTTGACTATGAAAGTCATAATGTTTGACATACTTATCTTGTAAAGCGAAATAAACAAAGTCATCAGTCATGTAAAAATAGTGCTTCATTTACAAGCCTGTCATCCAGTTTCACCTGACTGATCAGATATTTACTTATTTTAACTTTAATTTTAAAAGCAAATTGGACTTAAGAACCGTAACATTCTTTGAAAAGCCAAAGGAAAATTTGCAGTTCTTTTAAAACTGTCATACTAGTGCCAAATTTTATTGCTACACAAGTGCTTTGTGCTACCATTACTTCATATCTGAGCCTCCAATTACTCATCCAACTCAGGTGTGTTTAGCTGTTTAATTCTAACTTAGATTTGTATTCAGCATTTTAAGGATCAACATTGTATGTTTCCAGGAGAATCAGATGCAAGAAAAGACTTAGATGATAAAGCATGTCTATGGCTCATCAAAACATAGTAAAGGTACAACACTTTAATCCCATTTTTGCCATCTTTTAAAGATTGTTGCTAAAGAAATTTAATGAAAAGATTTTGTTGTTTGTTTAATCTTTCTAAAATATTTCTAACTTAGTAAGGTCACGAGTAAGATTTCTATATAAAGTGGTGAGAAATAAAAATTTGCAAATACAAATTTTATTTACAGTGGGTATCTATGTAACAAAATAATATCAGCGATGTAATGCTATTTACAGACAGACATACAACATATATGAGACAATTACAAATGAAAGGTTACAAATGAACAAAGTTCATATCAACACATCATAAAAATAACAGTGAAAACCTTAATCTGGAGCACCATGAAATGTTATAAGACGTTGAAGTTAAAATTTCCTCCATATCTTAAGTTTGATGATCACAGTTGTGCTTGTTCACAGCCAGACTGACACTCTTTATCACTTATGCATGAATACTTACAGATAAATTTTCTAAAAATAATATCTATTGATTGATTTTTTTTATAAAAGATGTTATCACAATTTAGAAATCAGTGTTGAAATATTATTAATATCTTGTATTAATATAATGTAACCTTTTTGAAGAAAGTCCTTACATAACAAATGCCTTGCCTACACTAGAATTTGCATTACCAAATTGAAAACATTGTAGAAAAAGAAGAAATTGCTTGTCAAAAGCAATTTCTTCTTTCGTAAACAATATTTTCCTTGCAATTTATCCCCTTAATTGCTGCTGTTATCATTGAGGACCTGAATTTTTTGCCTTACAGGTCCGCCAGGTTGGTGGCAAATAGTTGTTAGTGTCAAACCCTGCATAAAATACTTAGTGTCAATCCCTGTCTGTAAAGACTCAAACTGTCTTTTACTTTCTTTATAGTAAGATGAATTGTGTCAGCAGTAAGAGTGCAGACAAAAAAGCAAAGAAAGGGAAATCCCCTTCAAAGAAGAAACAACCTGAGCAAGCAATTGCTAAAGACAACCATAATGAAACTGAAGAGCTCACACAAGAACAGGTCAAAACTAAGGATGAATGTTCACCTGGTGCAGGCAACTTGAATCATCAGAATATAGATCAATCAGGGGCTTCGCAAAAGGATAGCAAACAAAACAACACCACAACAGGAGATGAGAATAAAGTAAATGGTCACGAAGAGGGTGCTACAAAGGATAGTGATGAAGGAAAGAAAGAAACTGAAAGTTTAGATGATCAACCTGCTTGGAAAGGCGCTAGTAATTCTGATAAAAACCAAGATAGTGACAATATTGATAGCCAAATGGAACATGAAACTGATAAGAAAGTAGAATTTACTGTACAGGTTGAAGATCATGATGCTGACTTTGTAGTTATAGACACCCCTGGTGAAACAAATGATGACCTAAGTGAAAGTGCAAGTGTTAGGACTACTGAATCTGATAAAGTAACTAAAGATGAAATAATTAGTGAGGTCAGACAAATGGATCCATTCACTGAGATGGTGGATATCCATGCTATAAATCAGATTTTGAAAGGAACTAGTCATGTTTCTGAATCGGACATGGATGTGACTTCTGAGCTTTTCTTGCAATATTTGAATAATGACCAGAAAAAGCATCTAAAATTGACAATCAGAAAGGCGGGATGGTCGCTGATGGATGATATACGTAAAATATTGTGGCAGAAATTGTGTCAGCATTTGTACAAAGCTGATACTGATGATGTTTTAAATGACTATCAGGAGACTCTTTTCTCTGACAGTAAGTTGAATGTTTATACAGTAAAATTTGAATTAACTCTGTCATGCTGAACCTGGAATAATTCTGTTTTGACAGGGGATATTGACAAAGATCAGCCTGCATATAAGTGCTGTCCGATCTTAGTCTACACTATCTGTGTGTAGAGCCTTGTAATTTTTTATAAAAATATTGGCATACAAGTTTGTCTTTCAGAGCCTTCTGCACTTTGATTTGAGTGTAATTTAGCCAATACTTCAGCATGACAAGGGTAACAGACCACACAAAGGACCACTAAAAAGTGGTTGCTAAAGCAAATGATTACTTCATACTCTTCATAGGACAAATAAGAAAATTATTTTGAATGTAGATTCAAGCTATCGCAGTGTCTATTTTAGGAGGAGGGCTTGCACATTTTATCACATACTTATGAAAAATGCCCCCCATTTTTGAAGACAATGGGGGATTTTTTTACATAGAGAAAGAGCAAAAATGTCCTTCTTCTGTAGCCGTTTTTCAACAAAATCCCCCTTACTTTTTGAATCCTAGAATAGACGCTGCTATTGCAGAGCTACAGGTAAAGGGGGTATTTTAGTTTTCAAATTTGAATCTTTCATTAGTCTTTTCTTAAACCCTTTATTGTGGGTACTCGTTTGAATCGTCTCATTTAGACGATTCAAATGAGTACCCAGAATATAGGTTTTCGTAGTGAAATAAAGATTTTAGACTGGCTTTACCCCCTGTTATCTGGACCCTTGCTATTTTATAATTCTCATTGACTACTATGCTGTTGGAACTCAATAGAATAACCTGACACAATTCAATCAAATTGACATTGTATTCAATAGAAATGAAGTTTAGAACGTAAATGTTGACCATAAAAGAATATGTGTTTGGTAAATGACTTTTATCAATGGTTGCTTAAAGAAAGTGGTTGCTTTGTAGAGATGATCACTGAAGCAAGATTGACTGTTGATGGTAGTTGTTTTCTGACAGTAAGTACTCGATAACTGACACCTTAAAGGTTTAAAAAGAAGATATCAAAAAAAATAATTAATAAAATTTCCATGTTTAGGTTGATCCTCTTCCAGAAAAAAAGTTAGAATAATGTTTTTATGTGAATTTTGTGACAAAATGATGATTTGGTCCTGCTTTAATGACAAATAACCCATGTCATGCTGAATGAAAAAACTGGCAATGTTGCATGTAATCAAAGTTCTGAAAAACATCGAATGCGAAGCCAGTATTTATTTATTTGAATAAAAAATAATAAATGAATAAAAAAAAAATTGAATCTTTCAGGTTTTAAAAGAAAGATTAGGTGCGCCATGGAGGTTTAGACAAAGATCAGACTGCACATATGTGGAGGCTGATCTTAGTCTTTGACTCCTGCCAAAGCTGGATTATATCTGGTTCAGTTTGAATAGGATTAATGGCATTCACGAAATGAAAGCAGGGCTAGACCCTGAAATCAACTTAATTATCTTACAGGTTGTTTATGAAATAATCCAGTTATTTTCTACCTAAAAATTTCAATCTAATGCTGTAATAGGTAAAAGAAATCATTCTATAATTTCAGATTCTGGTGAAGTAACCCGTGTTCCTTCCTTCGTAGATGTTCATCATATGCCACATTACAGTTTGAACAAAGACGGTGTACGATCTGTCAGACAAATAATGGGCGTATTAGAGATGACGTGTCCAGACATTGTCTACAGTCCAATGTTATACCCAGTGACGTGTTTGTTTTTACACTACATGGACGCTGCACAGTGTTATAACTGTATCTACGCTCTGTTGAGAAATCCTGCATTCATAAGTCAAACCAAAGTGTGTTATGAAGCTTCAAAACTAGTCATGAGAGATCTTGCCAAGAGACATGCAGTAAGTCATTCTATTCATCAAATAGTGCTTGTGTCAAAGACCAATTGAATACTTGTGCTTCACAAGTATTCATTTTCAATTTTAAAGTATGTTTAAGAGGTCAAAAAGTGAACATTATCAAAATGAATAAATCAATATAGCTATGACAGCATTTGAATTTTGGGTCAAAAAGTGATCCACTTGTGGATAAAATTTTTGGGATCAAAGATATGTTTAAGGGATCAAAATGAAAATAATTGAAAGTACTGGTATAGAAATCCCATAATCCATTAATTGGTTATTAATGTATAAAATGAAGCGATTGAATGTTTTGAAAGATAAATGTCACTTATTAAGTCTGGGTTACTTCTTATTTTCTGATAACAGCCTCTGACTTGAGAAAAACAATCTATTTTAGACAAATCCTGAGAATGACCACCAATTTTTGAGTGTGGGGCCATTCCAGATAAATGCTAAAGGATACATCGCATACCATTACTTTTAGCTCGACTATTTGTAGAACAGGGGGGGGGGGCTATTCTGGTCATCAAGACGTCAGCATTGGTACTGGTGTAATGCTTTGATCAAGTTTTTATTTTCAATTGTTTAAAATATCTGATTCTACTACATACAGCTATTGCTTTGAAACTTTGCAAATTGTATACTTCTGTGACCATAATATCAGCCTATAGACTAAGATTCATTACCCTGATATTGATGTTTCGGACTTAGAAATTCCTGTTAAGTTTTTCTTGTTGTATCAATCATAATTTGATTATGCTCTTTTGGCTAAAAACTAATAGTCGATTGAAAATTGAAACTGATTTACGAATATTTTTGATAGCAATTTCTGGTTAAAAGCGACAAAATTTCTGATAAATGTGAGATGCAATAAGCATGGTTGCACTCTATCACCAGCTAAAATGCTAAATGGCTGCCTTTTATCTAAGAGATGAAGAGAATATTTGCTGAATCTATTGAGTTATGAAACTAAAAACCTAATCACAATGTATGAATACGCCAAGCGTAGTCTGACTAGGGTCAAAACTTAACACACTTACCAGTTGGGTCCCCTTTGGCCTGACCCTAGTCAGACCCACAGGCTAACTATAATGTATGGCCAGAACTTTTAGCGCTTCCAAGATTGTTCCTTTACCTTGGACATGTCACATATATATCAATTATAAAGAAATCAATTCTTGCAAGTTATTTTCTTTTACAGAAGTCTGGTTACATATTCCTTGTCCGTAATTGTTCCAATATTGACGCTGTGTTTGATGGCTGGGTATGGTGGGTGCTGAAAGATCTTCCATTCCAATATCTGGTAAGAAATTGTCTCATCTTGAATTAACCCTTTGCTGGTTAATCCCTGCTTTTTATGTGCTTGTGATTTTATGATTGAGAAAACATCGTGAAAAAAGAAGAAATTGCTTCTGACAAGCAATTTCTTCTTTTTTCCACACTATTTTCTACCCTACTGAATACTTATTATTCAAATTAAATCCACTTTTAATTTTCGTCTGCAAAACCTTTGAATTTGGACAGGTCCAAAATTTTGTAAAACAGGAAAGGGTTATATTAACTTATCACAACTCTATGATAAGTGTGGTTCCAATAGATAGATGAAATATGATAGTGAAATTTAATTAAGCTTAGCCAATTTTCAGATGACAAAACTTTAGACTAGTCCAAATTAGACATTGTAGATACCCAGTCTGTACGGAGTCTTTAATTGGGTCACAATTCAATGGCTCAGTAGAAAACAGTTGTAACTGGTCTATGTTTATCGGCACTTACAGCTGTTTTGCACTGAAATATAGGTAGTTACTATTTTGAACTTAGATTTAAACAGTAACAAGTGTTTTGTGCTGGTTTTTTGGGGGGTTGGATTGTCAGAAATTTCAGAACAAGTAAAATTTCTTGAATAAAAACAGGTCAAAAAGCCCAAAAATGCTATGAAGAAGGGCAGTGAATGTCATGCTTATGATATGAAAATATACAAGTCAACTAGATCTATACACAATTTATGTTCTATCAAAGGATATAACTCTAAATGTATATTTGAAGAATTATGCCCCCTATTTGAATAAGTTTTTTGTGCAATCAACTACCTGAAACACCGCATCCACCTGCAGTGCTAATGTCAAGATAATAATCTCTGTTGAACTACATTCTTTGACTCTCAATTTAAAAATTAAATTTTTTCCGATTTGGGTGTACAACTTTATAAGACATCTTTAAATCTAGTTATTATCCATAATTTATGCCATGGCAGGGTGGAGCCTAAGTAATGGATCGTTGCATTTATGGTTAAGATAGATTAGCTTTTATTTATAAGTACTCATGTTTATAGATACTCGACATATATAACTTGAAACATTAAATTGTAGACACCAAACCCTTGTAACTTCAGCTTGTCCAAGCTGAAGTTAGGAGGATCTGGTAAACAACAATGAAATGGGTTCACATTCGCTAAGCATGTTTATCATTTTGGTTTCAGGATTCAGTTATATGCATGCATTAACAGTAATTGCCAACTAGCTTGTGAAAGAAATCAAAATATTTAAAAGTAAAGTCACCAAATAAAATCACGGCTAAGTCAGGCCCTGCCAGATGAATTACTATACAGAACACCGAGTATTATTTAATGCTTTTTGGTGGTTTATCGAGAAATAACGGTAGATTATAACATGATAATCTCATCGCAAAAGCAGTGAAATTATCACAAACTTATACCCTGCTTTTGTGCATTTCATCCTATCTGACGTCATCTATGCAGGGCGAAATAAGTGACGTCACAAAGAACGTTGCATAGCAATCACATGCAAAATGACGTGCTTTACGAAAATATGTCCTAGAAATTTGACATTTTGTCTTATTTTTGTATAAAAGAATAATCATTGGTTTTCGAGTAAGATCAATTACCTTTTCATTTCGTGAACAACAAAAGCTATATTTTCACTTGTGGCTCCATCACTCGTGAAAATATAGCTTTTGTTGTTCACTCAATGAAAAGGTAATTGATCTTACTCGAAAACCAATGATAATTCTTTTATACAAAAATAAGACAAAATGTCAAATTTTAAATAAATCTTACACTGAAACATGATTATCCTCTATTTATTTTGTTTTTCTTTCAGGTCCGTGTAATTGATTGTTATTTATTAGAAGGTGTCAAAGTTTTATATCGAGTCACTTTATCAATACTCATCCATTTCGCAAAATGTCATGGTAAGTGATTCATGTCATTGTAGAACTTATCTGATTTTTACCTCGGCTGTTTTCGGAGAAAACCCGAGGTATTGCTATAGCCTCTGTGTCGTCGTCGTAGTGCGAAAACTTTGACATTTTGTTATATCTCTGGTTCTACTGAAGGCATTCACTTGAAACTTGGCACACATGTTCACCATCAAAAGAGCAACCTATTCTATCAAGGGGGATAACTCTAGATGCATTTTGTGCAAATTATGCCCCTTTTTCGACTTCGATTTTTTCCCACCATCCAGCACTCAACAGCCGAGCGTAGGCACCCGTAGGCGGTGCTCTTGTTAAAACTAATGATTTAAATGTAGTTGTGTTCATCTTTATTCATGCCTTCTGTTTGGCTGAAAAATTGGTTTTATTCAATTCCCCAATGAAAACAACTTTGAGTACGCAGTTGATTTCATGCATGAATCTGTTTTGCGTATTCATACAGTGTGATTAGGTTTTTAGTTTCATACCTCAATAAAATCAACAAGTACTCTCTTCATCTCTTAAATGGATTCACTTATAACGTAATTAAGCAAGGTTTAGCATTCTATAGAAGATTGTAATTAACAACTTGCTGTGCTACTGAGAAGAGCTTTAAAGATTTAAAACTAGCTGTCTCTTTGTAGTTTATGATTAGGTATGCCTGTATTAAACTTAGAATGGTAATCTCATGAATACCAATAAATGGAGGGGTCAGTGCAACACTATTGTAAGTGCCTTTAAATATATAGGCACTTACAATAGTCTTGCATTAACCCCTAGTAAATAAGAAAAAAATCAAATTTAAAAAACCCTAGAAATTCATGGGTTCTAGGATTTGTCATGAGTAATTCTTAAAGTTCGAGATTGATTTGTATCCAGTTGACAAGTATTAAAGCTTGTTACAAATACTTTATGCTGTCAAAGTTGTCACAAATTTGCAAATGCTTACAAAGTAGGTGAAATTATTATGATAGGTCAGTGCAACACTATTGTAAGTGCCTATTTATTCATAGGCACTTACAATAGTCTTGTGCTGACCCCTTGATTTGCAAATTAGGAGGACAACTCTGACAGCAGCATTAAGATGATGGGTTTGAATTTATTGTAGGTAAAAAGTCTTCCATTCCAAAGTCAGATAATTCTGGTAACTCTGCAATCATATCAGCTTTACATCAATTCTGTCAGGAGATGCCGGTTTCTGTTGATAAACTATTAAAGGTAGGTTACTCCAGCAGGACTCTTTCAATTGTGAGTTCTCTCCTTTAATCAAATTGCTAAAAAAAATCCAAGTTTTAACTTATCACTTGGGGTAACTCTGTAATCATATCAGCTTTACATCAATTCTGTCAGGAGATGCCTGTTTCTGTTGATTAACTCTTAAAGGTAGGTTACTCCAGCAGGACTTTTTAAATTGTGAGTTCTCTCCCTTAAACAAATTTGCTAAAAAAAAGTTCCTAATTTAAACTTGTCACTTGAGGTGACTCTGTAATCATACCATCTGGACAGCAATTTTGTTTAGAATCCTGCATTACCCTTTTTTGTGATTCCTAACAAAGGGTTAAGTTTGTCGCTTTTTAGGGGATATAAAGATAAGGTCATTATTTAATTGTTTTATATATTGAATCACAAAAGTAACATCACAGTATCTAGATTTGCAGAAATTAGTGAACATCAAGATATATTTGATGTTCTTAAGTGAAAATGAATTCAACTAGGGTCCAAGTTAAAGAAAAATACCGCTTCTATTAAACTTGTGCTTGGATGTTTAAATTGGTTTGGGATAGCATTGGTAATCAATGATTTATATGGGACAAATTTGTCAGAGGAATTTTGCAAAATTCAAATGTTCCATTTTTCATGAGTAGGTTTTGGTGCTAAGACAACCCTAAAACTTTGAAATTCAATTGCAATTTTCACAAAAAAGCCTCAGAGATTCCTTTCCAAATCAGAGAAAATATGCATTTAAGGAATTCTTACACTAGAAACAACCAATCTTTTTCCAGCAGATATCAGTTACTCAGGAGCCTTAGAACATTCTAAGACTCAAGCAACTCGTATTGGCAACTAAGGAAAAAAAATACCATTTTCCAAGAAAATTGGGTGGTTCAACAATATCTTTGGAATTAGTCTCAGACAAGGCACAAAAAGCTACTCAAAAACCTGTCTTTACACTCATGTATCTATTCAGAGATCCCATCACCAATAATTACCAAGATTTGAGTTAGCTTGATTTTGCCATACCTTTAGGATCCTTATTTTGAAGCTCAACAAACAGGAACATATCACCCTTATCTCAACTATGACTATCCTTTTTTTTTTACACCAATTTGGAAAATGAATATTCATTGTAAATTCAAAAATAAGCCTTTCCTCCAAAATATTTTTGTACAAATAAATTGTTCAAGTGCAACATTTCTTTTGTAGTTCAGTTAAGTTACAAATGTTCTCATTTTCACCCATTATTACACATATTATACTATGTGTTTTGATTAAATAGAAAATATTGAATAAGCTTAAAAGTATATACAGTAAGCCTTACCATGCAATTTGAAAGTTGATAAATGCCATAACCACATAATCTGCTATTACAGACTTCACTTAATAGCCAAACTTTTTGCAGGACAGTACGTCTGGTAAACTTTGAATTTTTACCAGGCCAACTTTGTCAGTTGGTCCTTTCTTCATATGGAATGTATCGGACCGGCGTTATTTTTACCTGTCATGTCAATGGGACTGTTGGTATTTTGTGAAGTTTGATTTGACAGCTTAAGTTTATGATCTCATATATTTTCCCTGTATTTTGTTTCCCATGTTCTTAAATATCTTGTTGTAGACTGGGTTCAGTATTCGAGGTTTACAGAGGAAAGATATCCAGAAATTACAAGTGAAGCATGAAATGTTCATCAATAGTCAACGACATCTAGTTAACAATGGTGACTCAAGCAATCACATGCCAATGTCAAGGTCATTTAGTGGACCAATCGTCTTACAGAATCTAAATTCAAATACTTTAACAGCTGACACGGTATGTATGAGGATTTTGTCAATTTCTGTGTTGAGATGTACTCCAGATTTAACCCATTAATGATCAATATTATTATGCCTCCCTCAAAGAAGAGGGAATATATTGCTTTGCACTTGTCAGTTGGTCAGTCCATCCATAGACCATTTTTTGTCTGGAGCATATCTCAAAAAATATGAAAGCTAGAATCATGAAACTTCACATGTTCTCTGTCAAAATAGCAACCTATACTTTCAATAGGGATAATGCTTAATGTATTCATAATGCAGATTATATTATGCAAGTAGGTTATGCTCCCTATGAAAATTACTGTTATTCAAACAGATACATTTAGTGATTGTATCCATGTCAATTTACAAACTGAACGAGCTCAATTATAAGAAAAACCAACCATAGGCATTTGAAAACTCAAAGACTCATACCAGCTCCGCAAAAATTGTGCATCTGAGGCTTGTTTTACTTAACATCCTACAATCTGTTTTTGTGTAAGTCAAAAATTAACATTGCTTCTACAGTAGTTATTAACCCATTGCTGTTTAATCCCTGCTTTTTACGTGTCTGTGATTTTATGGTTGAGAAAACATTGTGAAAAAAGTAGAAATTGCTTCTGACAAGCAATTTCTTCTTTTATCACACTATTTTCTACCCCACTGAATGGTTATTATGCCCCCGATAGGGAGGCATCATAAATTTGACTTGTCCGTCCGTCCGTCTGTCCGTCCGTCCGTCCGTCTGTCCGTCCGTCCGTCCGTCATTCCGTCCAAAAACTTTAACATTGGCCATAACTTCCTTATTACTTAACATATTCGCATCATACTTTACCACAACATTCCTTGGTACATTACCTTTCTGTAGGCACATACTTTGGTGACCTTGACCCCTGGATGACCTTGACCTTCAACATAGATTGGCCATAATTTAAAATCAAAGCGGTGTCGGGGGCATTGTCATCTTACAGTGACAGCTCTTGTTTTTCAAATTAAATCCACTTTAAATTTTTGTCTGCCAAACCTTTCAATTTGGACAGGTCCAAATTTTGTACAACAGGAAAGGGTTAAACATAGAATTCTACCATGCATCATCTGATTGAAATTGTCTTCTTAAGAAAGTTCAAATGAGATATTCAAAGGCAGAATCTAACAATGAATAATTGCAATCCAATCAATTCAAATTTAGTTAACCAGTTACCCTTTCCTGTTTTACAAAATTTTGGACCTGTCCAAATTCAAAGGTTTTGCAGACCAAAATTAAAAGTGGATTTGATTTGAAAAATAACCATTCAGTAGGGTAGAAAAGAGTGTGGAAAAAAGAAGAAATTGCTTGTTAGAAGCAATTTCTTCTTTTTTCACAATGTTTTCTCAATCATAAAATCACAGGCACGTAAAAGGTAGGGATTAAACAGCAAAGGGTTAAGAAGATTCAAATGAGATATTCAAAGGTAGAATCTAACAATGAATAATTGCAATCCAATCAATTCAAATTTAGTTAAAATCTCATCACATGTGGAAATCCGTTGCACTTTATATCTGTATAAAATGCAAAAGGTAGGCTTCTTCGAGGAAAACCCCAACTATTGATCTGCAAGTAGGGTGTTGTAGGAATTCTAAATCCTTTGTTCCCCTTTCATAACCCTTCATCGCTAATGATCAGTTAGGAATCTAACTATTTTCAAAAGAAAGTTTGATTACAAGCATGTTGCTCTTATGCCGATTCGTTTGTTGTAGTGAGTTGACGAAGACCTTAAGCAACCTTCTCAAGCTCGCTCAATCTCACCTATTTCATTTTGAAATGGAGATACACTTGGCAGAAATAATTTTCTGATCATAAATACCTCTAGAAATGTTTAAGTTGACAATATTTTTCCATCAGTTTTGTAGAATTTTATGCAAGAAAACTAAGATAGCAAGATAACAATACACATTTAATATGCAATCTAAAAATAGATGATCTAAGTCTGCAGAAAGTAAATTTTATCTTTTATTATTTGATCAAATATTAATTGTTGCGTAGATCTAAAGGATTGCAATTATAAGTGCTGAGCGTATTTTTCACTGTGTTAATAGGAGTATAAAGTGCGATTGTCTTAGCACATGACTCAGACATAATGCCCTATGGGCGTTATTTGTCATGGGCTAAGGCAATTGCATTTTATACTCCAATAAACACAGTGAAAAATACACTCATCCTCATAATGAAAACACCATGTACAATTTGTCATTTTGACTGACTATTATTTTTCGTAAGAAGTTTAGAAAAACGGGTCCCTGATCACTTGCTTTGTGTTTTGGTGTATAGATAATTCAGTTCCTTCATTTTCTACAACTGAATGTTCATACCTTTTACAAAATTTCTGCATTTTAAGCCTAGAATGTTTTGAATATATGATCAGAAATCCTATAGATTAGTTTTACTCTAACAGACAATAATGGATCGTTTATAATCCTGTACCAGTCCTGATTCTAAAAGATTTGGTTTACTTTCAGTTAGTGTTGGGCAATTGGCTTCAAATCACAATCAATAATCGGTTTTTAGTTGGAAGAGTAAATCAACTAATGATCAATTGTACAATTGTTTTCTTAAAAATTAATACAAAACTCACAGTATCATCCTTTTGAGAATAGAATGGAAAAGTTAGATTATAACTTACGACCTAAAGACTCTTTGGGCAGATTTTTCTTTAAACTTCATGGCTCATCTTGAAACAGTTGTAACTGCCTATAAACATATAGGCAGTTACAACTGTTTCACGCAGAGCCATCAAACTGATGTCAGTTTCGAAAACATTATATAATAGCTTTCATTTATGTGTTAGGAACTGATTAATCAATTACGAAATGTCTTAGTCGATTATCACAATCTTAAGCCCAAACCAACTGGTTATGGATTCTAATCGGTTAATATGCCCATCATTACTTTCAGTCCTCTTGATATGATCACCTGCACATGATTTTCATGTTTGCCTTTTCATTTCTATGCCCCACATCGAAAGACCAGGGGCATATTGTATTACTGTTGTCCATCTATCTGTCTGTCTGTCTGCAAAACTTAACCAAAAAATATTGCCAATTACTTCAAGGCTGTTCAACACACAATGCTCATATTTTGCATGATAAAAGATCTCAAAAATGTGCATCTACAGATCATGTGACAAGGTCAAGGTCATCTGTCAAGGTCAAAACTTTAAAAAAAAATGCCATTTCGGGGGCATTGGTGTTTCACAAACAAAACTTGATTTGCACTTAATCTCTTGATATGTCAGTTACACCTTTTTTTCCCCTGTAGCTTTAGATCAGGAGCATATTGCTTTACTGATTGTCTGATAATCTGTCTATCTGTGTGTCTGCAATAGCTTATCCTGCGAACTTTAATTCAACACTATTCTAGTCACAATGTTGTTATTTTGCATCTTGGTTTTCTACTCAGTCACGATTCTTTGGATATCAAGGTCAATTATCAAGGTCAAAACTCCAAGAAATTACCGTTTGGGGGCAAACTGTGTTTTTTAAACACATTTTTATGCCCGCGTATCGAGAGATTGGGGGCATATTGTTTTACTCATGTCCGTCTGTCTGTCTGTCCGTCTGTCTGTCCGTCCGTCTGTCAGTCCGTCTGTCCGAAAACTTAACCAAACTTAACCTTTGCCTTTTCTCCAAAAGTATTTGACATACAAAGCTGTACACCAAAGTCAAGGTCATGTGACAAGGTCAAGGTCATGTGACAAGGCCAAGGTCATCTGTCAAGGTCAAACTTAAAAAAAAATGCTGTTACGGGGGCATTCGTGTTTCACAAACACATATTTTTTTCACATGATTTTGCTCTTTGCTTATGATATAAATGTACCCCATTTACCCCTGATTCCCCTATCTATGCATGCTTACAAAGGATGACAGACAGAGGTCTCATTCACAAGGATTTTTGTGTCAGCCTGTACTCACCAAGGGTACACTATTTGATAAGAAAAGCGTGAGTGTTTGAAGTTACTGTTGTGATACTAATTATTTTAATATGTGTTTTTTTTCTTTCTTAATTTTCACAATGTTTGGGCTGACCACAAACCCTTAATATACATGTATATGGAGAGTCTCTTAGCTGACTAAGGTCTTTACAATTTAATATTTATGATCCATCTTGCAAAAAGGGAACAATTTTTCTAGGTAATGGTTGGTATACTATGGAATCCTGCTAATAAAAAAGTTAAAGTTTGAATTATTGTCTGTTTCTGTGCCAGGCATATTCAACCAACTTTACACTTAAACCCCCGATCATTGACTTGCATGTCAGCTGTTAACAAATGGGGCTCATCAGCAGCCACAGCACTTAGACTTACATTCTCACAGGTACCCATTTATAGACCATTGGTGGAGAGGAGTAACTTATAGTCAAATTTTTGCTCAGAAAAATTCTTGTGGTCTGGATGGGTTTTGATCATATGGTCTTTTGATCCCAAAGCCACCGTCCTAACCACTAGTCCACAGACTGCACAAATTGCTACAGTTAACAACATCGTCAAATTGATATGATGAATGATTTGAGAATACTCTGGGAATGAAATTGAATGAGTGTGTGGAGCGAGTTTTGAGTGAATTTAATGGGAATGGGAGGTAATCCTATATCGTAAATTTTGTTCAGGATAAACAAAATTTGCGATATTGATTACCTCCCTTTAATAAAAATACATTCAAGTTTTATACATGGCTTCCTGTTTCTTCAAGAACCTATGAGATGCTAACAATTTGAATCATGTCAAAGAAATTGCTATTTTTCTTAATCAAAATTTATTTTGAATGACATTGGTTATTCTATATTTTTCAATGGGTTTGAGCGTTATTGAATGGTTTGAGTGAGTGTTTAAAATGAATGAATGGAACACTGATTGAGCGATTTAGAATGGTTTTGATTGAGGTAAAAGTCAATTTCATGATATAACTAACTGTAATTGCAAGTCCAAATCATCACCACCTTTGTTGCTATTAGCCAGAAGTTGCTTTTAAGGTAGTAATGCTTAATGCCAAATTTTTGGATTAGCCTGTTTTAGATTTTTCAGGCCAATGCCATGTTACTTTAGGATCACTGTTATTATTATGTCATTATTACATTTTTATTATGTCGCTTGTTTCTGCTGGTTGATTCCTATGTTTTTGGAAGACTCTGACAGTACTAGGGGTGACTATTGAGTTCAAAATTAGTATCACAATAGTATTGCAATAGTAAAGTTGCTATTGGAAAAGTATTGCAATAGTCAGAAAACTATTGCAATACTATCACAATAGTTGTTTTTACAGAAAAAATAGATAAAAATCAATGTGAAAGCGTCCACTCTTTATTACTCTGTAATTTTATATTGGTCTTGTAAGATGCAGTTTACCTTGTCAGTGGCGAGTAAATGATCAAATCATTTAATTACAGATATTCCCTTAAAAAGAATTAGATTTGACCTCATTCTTTGATAAAAACATGCAAAAAAGCAGCATTGTTACTACATTAAGTTCTATTTTCGTTTTCAAAAAAACCAACAACTATTGTAAACTATCGATAGTGAGAGGAACTATTGCGATATTTATTGACTTGAAAAAATGCTATTGACCTATTGCTATTGCAAGGTAAACTATCATGATACAGCGATAGTTCGACCTATTGTTACACCCCTAGAAATTACACAGGAAATTCCTGTGTCAGTCCGATTACAAAATTGTGCATTACACTTCCACTATCTTAACAGTAATAATTTGTTCTTAAAATATATTTGTGCATGTAACCAGCAAGTTTATGCAACACATGTTTATGCCCCCCTTTTAAGAAGAGGGGGTATATTGCTTTTCTCTTGTTGGTCGGTCCGACTGTCTGGCCATCCATAGACCTTTATTTGTTGGGAGCATATCTCATAAAGTATGCAAGCTAAAATCATGAAACTTCACAAGTTGATAGATCTCATTAAGGAGAAGTGCAGTACACAAGAACCATAACTCTACTCATCATATTTTCTGAGTTATTGCCATTTGTTGATTTACAAAGAATAGGCTATTGAGTACCAGCAAAATATAACATTCAGAAATACAGCATTTTAAATTGGTAAAGTTAATGAATTTAAGAACTTTGCTTTTTTCAATGCTGTATTTCTTCTGCTTTCCTTGAACAGGCTTTTCTGAGTCCTCAAGTCATGCACATGTGAAATTTTTATATCCCAGCAAAACTATGTTTGGTTGGTATTTGTGTGTCAGCTTGTCAGTCTGTCTGTCTAATTGTCTATAGCTCAATTTCTCTGCAATTCATGGCCAGATTTCATTGAAACTTCACATATATGATTAGTACCAAGCAGAGTTATGCATTTCATATTTTGATTATGGTCCATTGACAGAATTATGACTCATGAAAATGTCAGTTGTTGATGTAAATAATCTTTATGGAAAAGCACTGCTTGGTTGTATAAGTCCACTTTGCCTCATTTTGAGTCTGAGTAGAGTCTTCACTTTGTTGTTGGCTATGAAATAAAAATTTCTAGGCCTTCAGTTATGAGGGAGTGATATAATTCTAAAATTGTCTAATTTTAATCAATTCCATCAATTTTCATGTATTCTGATTGGCTGATCAATTTGTTTTGTTTCTTCATGAAAATTATTTTAAGCATACAGCTATTTTGTACCCTTCCGCAAAAAGTATTCCCCTAAGAAATCTGTTTAATTATTGACAAATCTTTACAATTCTTTCCTCCATGATATTAAATTATTAAGAGACTATTGGTTGATTTCCTGATGGTATGAAACTAAAAATGCAAACACACTCATGCATGAATCTGCTTTGTATATTCAAACAGTGTGATAATGTTGTTATTTTCATACCTCCATGAAATCAACAAATACTCTCTTCGTCTCTAATAATGTTAATCCACATCCAAACTGAATGCTGTGTGCAATCACAGCATAGGATTTTGTGCACTCATAAAAGTTGGCATTTTGAAATCATAATCACTGCTAGTTTGAGCTCTACATTTTCTATAGATAATGAGATATGCCTGAAAGCATTGTTTGAACATCTATACTTCTCACACTATTGAGTATAATAAACCTGTTATTTTCTGCCTTTTTTAGCTCACCTGAGCACGAAGTGCTCATGTGAGCTATTGTGATCACCTTTCATCCGGCGTCCGTCCGTCGGTCGTCGTCCGGCGTCCGGCGTCCGTCAACAATTTCTTTAAACGACATCTCCTCCTAAACTACTTGGCCAATTTACACCAAATTTTACAGAAATGTTGCTTAGGTGGTCCCCTTCAAAAATAGCTAAAAGAATTGAAATCCATGAAAAACTCTGGTTTCTATGGCAACAAACAGTGAAATTTTAAGAAAATCTTTAAAATTCTTCTTCTTCTCAACCAGTAGTCCTACAGACTTAAAACTTGGCATGGATGATAAGTTCATAGACCTGAATTAAAATGGCTAAAATCATATCTTTTGGGCCACCAGGTGCGGAGCACCAGGGGGGAGGGGGTAGTACTTTGGGTAAATTTTGTAATCTTTAATCTTCTTCTTCTTTGGAACCAGGAGCCCTACAGACTTGAAAATTGGCATGGATGATCAGCTCATAGACCTGAATAAAAATAGCTAAAACCATATCTGTTGGGCTGCCAGGTGTTGAGCACCAGGGGGGAGGGGGGAGTACTTTTGTGAAAATTTTGTAATCTTTAACCTTCTTCTTCTGATGAACTAGGAGCGTGACAGATTTGAATATTGGCATGGATGATCAGCATATGGACCTTTATAAAAAAAAGCTAGAACCATGACTGTAGATTCACCAGGTGCGGAGCACCAGGGGGGAGAGGGTAGTACTTTTGTGAAAATTTTGTAATCTTTAACCTTCTTCTTCTTCTGAACCACAAGCCCTACAGACTTGAAAATTGGCATGGAGGATCAGCTCATAGACGTTAATAAAAACAGCCAAAATCATGACTGTAATGCCACCAGGGGCGGAGCACCAGGGGGGAGAGGGTAGTACTTTTGTGAAAATTTTGTAACTTTAACCTTCATCTTCTAATGAACCAGGAGCCCTACAGACTTCAATATTGGCATGGATGATAAGCATATGGATCTTAAATAAAATAGCTAAAAGCATGAATGTAGGGCCACCAGATGTGGAGCATTAGGGGGGAGGGGGTAGTACTTTGGATCAATTTTGAAATCTTTAACCTTATTCTTCTCCTGGATCAGGAACCCTACAGACTTGAAAATTGTAATGGATGATCAATATATTGACATTAATAAAAATAGCTAAAATCGTGACTGTAGGGTCACCAGGTGCTGAGTGTCTTGGGGAGGGGGTAGTACTTTTGATCATTTTTGAAATCTTTAAACTTCTTCTAATGAACCAGGAGTCCTACAGACTTGAATATTGGTATGAATGATCAGCATATGGACATTAATTGAATTAGCTAAAATCATGACTGTAGATTCACCAGGTGCAGAGCATCTTGGGGGAGGGGGAGTGCTTTGTTGAGAATTTTGAATCCCTACAGCCTTTATATTTGACATGGATTGATCAACTCATTAAAGAAAACTTTGAAAGTCTCAGACTCAGCCTGTATATCTGGCATAGATTAGCTGATCACAGACCTTTTATGAAAAAAGCTTAAATAAATAATGACCAGGGGAGGAGCAGAGGGGGGGGGAGGATTATTTCAAATGTTATCTGATTGAATAAGTGAAAATCTCTTTTTCTGTGGTTTCATGGACATACCTAGGTAATGAATCTTTTTTCTCAGGTGAGCGACCCAGGGCCAACGGCCCTCTTGTTTATGTTAAAAGATGGGGCATATCATGTGTCTGACGGATTTGCAGGTTGGCGACATTCTTTTCTTTGTCTGGAGCTTACTAAGGCACCTTGTTCCCGTTTTACTAAACTTCTTATTAATAAATTAATCTTAAGTCAAAATCACAAATTGTACACAGTGTTTTCAATCCTTGTTAGATTCTGTCTTGCAATATTGCATTTGAATCGTCCTAGGAGACCATTCCAAAGAGATGATACATGACAGAATTCCATATTTAACCCTTTGCTGTTTAATCCCTGCTTTTTACGTGTGATTTTATGATTGAGAAAACATTGTGCAAAAAGAAGAAATTGCTTCTAACAAGCAATTTCTTCTTTTTCCACACTATTTTCTACCCTACTGAATGGTTATTTTTCAAATTAAATCCACTTTTAATTTTCGTCTGCAAAACCTTAGAATTTGGACAGGTCCAAAATTTTGTAAAACAGGAAAGGGTTAATTACTACCATAGAAGCAACAGTTATTTTTGACTTACGCAAATGATCGTAAGATGTTAAGTAATACAGACCTCTGAAGTCAAATTGACCTGAAACTTGGCAATTATATTCCACTCTTGATAGCAGGGTGTAGTGCACAAGAACTGTACCTTTACATAGCTTTATTTTCCTAGTTACCGGTATTGCCCTTTGTTGTTTTTCATGCAGTAGTGTGCCAGGAAAATCTTGTGACAATTTGCCACCTTGTTTAAGTTGTTCAAAATATCACACACATTAATGAATTAGTAATTTATGTAATTTGGCTTTTTCACAATAAAAAGCTCAGTTACTGTAACCATTGTTGAAAAAGTTTTTGCTAATATTGTTTATGAGAAACACTGGTTTATTCATGCACATTTTCTAATTTGGTCACACTTTATTGCATTTTCACATAATTATGTCCCTTTTATGAAAATAATTATGGTCATTCTACAACCCAGAAATATCTGTCAAAAAGGTTTCTCACTAGATATTATTAGCTCCACTGGCTGAGCGAGCTATTGTCATGGCGGTGTGTCCATCGTGCATCAGTCTGTGCGTCTGTGTGTGCGTAAACTTTTTCTTTAAATATCTTCTTCCAAGCCAATGGGTGGATTTTCATGAAACTTGGTAGAAATGTTCCTTGGGTGACCCTCTTCTTAAATTGTTGATTGACCTCCAAATATGGGCGTGGCAGGGCCTGGCATTTTTTCACTTTGAAATCTTTAAAAGTCTTCTCCTCCCAAACCATTGGGCCAATTTCAATAAAACTTGGCATGGATGTTCCTTGGGTGCCTTTTGGGTGACCCTTTACTTTAATTGTTTAATAAATTTTGATTGACCCAAAAATATGGGCGTGGCAGGGCGGGGCTTTTTTGAGCCTGAAATCTTTGAACGACATCTCCTGATCCATTGGGCAGATTTCAATGAAACTTTACCTGAATATTCCTTGGGTGACCCTTTTCATAAATTGTTCTTGAAATTTTGATTGGCCCTCATATGGGCGTGGCAGGGCGGGGCTTTTTTTGAGCCCGAAATCTTTGAATGACATCTCCTCCTGAACCATTGGGCAGATTTCAATGAAACTTTACCAGAATTTTCCTTGGGAGACCGTTTCCAAAAGTTGCTCACAAAATTTTGATTAGCCTATAAATATTGGCATGGCAGGGTGTGGCTTATTTTAAGCCAGAAATCTTTGAACTACATCACCTGATGAATAGATTGGCCAATTTCAATGAAACTTGAGAATTTTGGTGCAATGTGGGCCATACCTAGTTAATTATTATAAAATAGGTCTTAAGAGATTACAAAGTGTTGTTTCCATTTAAAGAAAGCTACATTTAATTCAAGTCTTAAGATGTTAAAACCAGTGGAGCGATACAGGCCCTCTTGGGCCTCTTGTTACTTTATTAGTTATCACAATCCATGCAAAATCTTTAAAAGAAAGTGGTGTTGTAGTTATTAAAGTCTCAAAAATTTTAGAACACCCCTAGTGGGTAGCTTATATTTACACTATGAATTTCTTGCAATTTGTATGACAATTTTATCAGTATTTCTTATTTATTTCTTCAATTTTCGTAATCCTTATATGGAAAATGGATTAATAATTTACCCTGCTGTTGACATTTACTTAATTTGTGAGTTTAAAAGACCTGTTGTACATGCACCAGATAATAATTCTTTGCTTAATATTTTGCTTAGTTTACAGTTAGTAAAGCTATCTTAAAATTCTAGGAGTAAGGATAAAAAAAACTTATAGGCCACCTAATTGTTTGTTAATTGACACATTACAGCATCACTAATTATAGACAGTCCCTAATAGAAGAAACTTTTGTATATTTTGTCTTATAGGGTAGAAAACGTTGTTGAAAAAAAAACGTTTGTTTTTTTTGGGGTTTTTTTTTTTTCATCTCACCTGAGCTTTGTGATCATGCTGTGTCTTGTGTCTGTCAGTATCTTGTTTGCACTCTAGAGGTCACATTTTTGGCCAGATCATAAAAAAGACAGTCCCAATTTCAGGGAACTTTTGTTTGATTTATCTTTTGGGGTAGAAAAACTGTTGAAAAAATGCTTTTTACAAGCAATTTTTAGCTCACCTGAGCTTTTTTGGTGTCCGTCATCTGTCAATATCTTGTGTGCATTCTAGAAGCAACAATTTGGGCTTGATTATTCTGATGCATGGTCAAAATTTTTGTCTGATTGAGCCCTCACACAAGGCTGAAAAGGGTTCTAGTGGGGTTAATTACTAGGTCACAGAGTATAATCTTAGAAAACACTTGTGTGCACCCTAGAGGCCTTTTAAAATTATGGCCTGATTGCCTTGAATATTGGTCTGGATGTTTGTTATGATATTATCTTGGCATTCGGAACATCACTCGGCCATTTACGTAAACTACAACATACCTCGGATGTATGTAAGGCGGATGGGTATGTAACAAAATCGTGCATTTTGTTAGGCGGAAACAGTGTAAGAAAAACTAGTACTTTAGATTTATATCTATTACAGTAAATAACGGCTGAAAACCCTTAATTTTTGAGAATGACGAATCATTCTCAAAAATTAAGGGTTTTTTTAGCCGTTATTTAATAATCTAAAGATATTTATATCAAGATACGGTGGTTTCACGTCAGCGACTTAAATGAGTAGCTTTGATGACGTCGAATGTTTTCACTCACAGTTTCGAGGGCTAACGCCATTTAAAGTTACGTCATCAAGTTTTTCGAAGGTTTTCCCGTACTTTTTAAAAATAGTCCGTCTATGTACATCCGAGGTTGATTGTGAGATTGGCTGAGTGGTGTTCTGAATGTTTATCTTGGATGAGATTGAAGTTGGGTCAACTAGGACTAGAAACAATGTAGTTCAATAGAAAATCCTTGTGACCATTCTCGATGCCACATATGTGGTGATAATAGTAGACCTATGTGGGACAGTAGCTGTAGGCTTTGAAAGGATTTGCTGGTGGTACTGGTGTGAGACACGTAGGAATCCCATTCAAACAAACAAACAAGCAAAGCATGTGCAATTTGCAAACAGTTTGCACCCTTTTCGTCAACCTGAATGCAGGACTTGTCTACACCTCGTTCAAAATAGGAATAATAATGTAACAGTTTGATTAAGAATGAAATAGCTTTCAGATTGAATTTTGCATTTTACCCCATTCAACTGACAGACTTCAATCAAATCCTTAGAGTTTAATCAAACATTAGATTGTTTAATTTTGGTTTGTTATATTTTATGTTTGATGTTTAAGAAGAAGAATGTAAATACAAACAGTTCAAGTAAATCAGACAATAAAAATGTACCTTTAGTCTAAATTAAAACATAGATACCGTATTTCCCACAATAAAAGCACCCTCCCTAATAGTAGCACTAGTACATTTTTTACTACAAAAACCCACCTGAAATGCCTAAATTGTAGGATTTTTTTTTTTTTTAGACTTGTTCTCTTATTTTAGGTATTTTCCTCTAAACAATCATTTATATGATAGTTTTGAGGAAATTCACCTCAAATTAAAGGGAAATGGGCCTAAAAATCAATATCTTTTAAAATTAGAAAATGCATACTAAATGAAAGCTGCCTGACCATTGTATAGCTCTGGGTGGGGGGGGGCTTTTATTAGGAGAAATATGGTACAGTTAATTTTCATGTTCATTCAACACCATAGCAAAATTGATTTAGCTAGTACAGATACAAAATTTTAAAGGTGTAATGTTGTTTAAAAGAGGTAAATTGAATCAGGGTATAAGAAATTATTGAAAAATGAAATAAATTTAAAAAAATGAATAAACAAACTTTTTTCAACACTAAAATTTAGGGGTCAGTGTAACACTATTGCAAGTGCCTATAAATATATAGGCACTTACACTAGTGTTGCTCTGGCCCCTAGATTCTCATTAATCAAATATCTTAAGGTCATAATTAAATAGGTAAAGAAATTCAATTGAAACCTTAGTTAAAAGAAAAGGTAGAAAAGTCGAGAAATATCCCCAGGGTTATTACGATGATGTGAATGATTGGACAAAATATTGCAATTTACTTTTATATTTCCTTAAGGTCTTTTTTGTTATCTGTGAAATTTGTGGATTAATTGCATCAGGTGATAAATGGAAAGAAATGATTGCTAATAAGTATACTTCTCTCAAAGACTCAAAAGTGTTTAATGATGATAATAAATAATGTTTTGTTTATATTGAGGGGCTAGATTTAAAGCATTGTAAATATTAATAAATAATGAAAGTAAATAATGAGAATGATTAAATAAAAATTCAATATTCCGATTTTCCAAAAAAAAATTAGGGTACTATACTGAAAGATGTACAAATACTAACAGAGAAATTTGCTTTGTGGGATTTTATTTAATTTTTTTGAAAAACGTGGAATTTTACAAAACATTAAACTAGGGAATCGGAAATGAATTGTTGGATAGACATTTTTTTTTTTTTCATTAAGAGGTCAAATTAAATCAAGTGGTTAGTGCAGAACTGTAACAAGTGCCTATATATATGTTTTTAGCCTCTTATTATAGTTTTGCTCTATTATCCCTATTTCTGTTTACATTGTACATTAAAAAGATAGAAAATAATAATAATATTGGAACCAGAATGTGAATAAAATACATGTGTCGTGATGTCATGTTTAAAATGGCTACGATTACGGAGACGTAGAAAACATGGTGGTGAGAATGAATGTATGACGTGTTTTGTGAAAAAGGACGGTGATTGTCTCCTGAGATATTCATCCAAGTTTTTGAAAGGATTTAGAGATTGTAAGGTACTATGATCATCTATACTCGAAAGAATTTAACTTGTATCAATACAAGTACAGTAAAATTTGTCTTAAAGCTGCTCTTTCACAGATTGGAAAAATGTAATTTTTCGGATTTTTTTCGTAAAATCAGTCGGAAGTAATGATCTCATTATGTTAAAGCCTTTTAAATAATAAGATTCAATCTGGTAATGCATGGAAAGAAAGACCGATATTCCTGATTTAAGCAAAATTCATTCTGGAAAATAAAGCAACTACTAACGCCTAAAAAATAATTCTTCAATTTTGAGCTAACTATTTATGCATGTGCATTCCGATGTGCATTCCGCATGTTTGCCTTATTCAGTCAAAGATTAAGGTAAAAGTATTTGACAGCTGGGACAGCTATCAATACAAGCAAAAATGAAAGATTATTCGTGGAAAAGAACGATTTTGAAATTTACAGACTGGAAATTAATAGACTGGATCCCTTACTTATCTTGACGCTTCGAATAAATATTATTGAAATATGTTGTTTTTAGTGCCAATGCCCTCGGGTCATTTTTAATCATCTAAAAATATACACATTTCCAAATCTAAAAACAAGTTTTGTATTTTTCTATGAAAAACTGTGAAAGAGCAGCTTTAAGCAACCACTTTCCAGACTACCGAAAAGCAGTTGTTGAAGAGAATGGTTGCATAGTACATGTTTTGATTACAAATAAGAAGGATAGTTTTGATTGAATATGCATATATAGTCCGTTTGACTTCTATATGGACCAACCTTTTCATCAATTACATAAAATTGCGTTTGAATAAAGGTTTTGTATGTAGTAAAATCTTAATTTCAGCTTAATACCATTCCAAAAAATATTTTTTGAAAATAAAATGATTTCAAAATTATGATTTTGTCTATCTTGTTAATGTTAATATTTTCGCATTATCCGTTCTTAAACACGAGGGTGATGGAGGCTGTTCAATAGTAAGAAAATGTCAACATATATAGTAAAAACACGTGGTTTTATACTAAACTTTTGACAGATGAAATATCCATTATTCCTTATTTGGACATGCTAATTAGCATATCGACGGTCATGTCATCTTAAACTAAAATAGCATGTGATTTTTACCGTTATTACTCGCCTTTTCATCAAGTTTTCCTCGTGAAATTCCCAACTCCTTCGTTTAATAATGCTTTTTGATTGGTCTTAACATGTAAATATAGGGTTCATCTCAGAATGAATAAAATCAATAATCAATTATCTGGCCAAACAGTTTCTGAAGAAAGAGAGAATATACACAGATTTGATATCCAACGGTAGCAAAAATCGTAGACAAACTTTATTATATTGAAAAACTCGATTTTATAGTAATACAATTCACTTAAAATCTTGCTCTTTTGACTCGGCCCCTATGCAAATCAGTACTATTTTTGGTTAAACAATTCGCTGTTCCGTTTAATACAGTAACAAGTAGGTATGAAATGCTGAAAGTTAACATGTAGACGGACGGACAAAATCATTATTTTACATTCAAAAATTCTGAAAAACAAAATTCGTCATGGTATTAGCTGGAAAAAATGATATGACAAGAAAAACATGTGTTTCATTAATCAATTTCTGAGATTTTTGGCGAAATGTTGGTCCATATAGAAGTCAAACGGACTATACATGTAATTGCAAATTTCTTAATAAACCTGTCTTGTAAAAACTCATTAGAATCATCTCAATGGGATGATTTTGTTGAGTTTTAGCAACAAAGTATTAGTTTACCATAATTTTCAGACCAATAAAATCTTTTTGGTAAGATATTTTGATTTTTGGAAAGGGGTTTTGAAAACAGCCAAGTAATAAAATCAATTGCTTAATAGACTCAGTCCCTGGAGTAAGATTTACTGTATTGCTTATTTTGATATATTGCTTATAATGTGGATTTCATTTTCCAAGTAAGGTCTTTTTTCATTGACCATATAAGGTCTTTTTTAAGAAAAAGTGTGTAAATATAAGCAATCTATTTGAAATGTATTTCCTTTAGTAAACTTAGAATTCGATACCAAAACTTGAGTTTGCTGCAGTATTTTAATTATCAGGGCCCAAGGTTATAAAACTTTTCTCAGGCTCAACTGAGAATTTTCTCAAATCTAAAATTAAAATGAATGTATGAAAATCAAAGATAATATTAATAAGTTGTTTTTAGCTCACCTGATCACGAAGTGCTCAAGGTGAGGTATTGTGGTTAGGTGGATGTTCGCCGTGCGACGTCCGACGTCCGTCTTCCGTCGTCATTATTTGCCTTGTATGCACTCTAGAGGCCACATTTTTTGACCGATCAACCTGAATTTTGGTCAGAATGATAGACTTGATGAAATCTCCGACGAGTTCGAAATTGGGTCAACTGGGGTCAAAAACTAGGTCACAGGATCAAATCTTAGAAAAACCTTGTATGCATTCTAGAGGCCACATTTTTTTGCCCGATCAACCTGTATTTTGGTCAGAATGATTGTTTAGATGAAATCTCGGATGAGTTAGAAATTGGGTCAACTCTGGTCAAAATTTAAGTCACAAGGTCAAATCAAAGAAAAACCTGGTATGCACTCTAGAGGCCACATTTTTTGCTTGTTCAACCTGAATTTTGGTCAGAATGATTGTCTTGATGAAATCTCGGATGAGTTCAAAATTGGGTCAACTTGGGTCAAAAACTAGGTCATGGGGTCAAATCTAAGAAAAACCTTGTATGCATTCTAGTGGCCACGCTTATTGCCTGATCAACCTGAATTTTTGTCAGAATGATTGTCTTGATGAAATCTCGGATGAGTTAGAAATTGGGTCAACTGGGTCAAAAACTAGGTCACAGGGTCAAATCTAAGAAAAAACTTGTATGCACTCTAGAGGCCACATTTTTTGCTCGATCAACCTGAAATTTGGTCAGAATGATTGTCTTGATGAAATCTCAGACAAGTTTGAAATTGGGTCATCTGGGGTCAAAATTTAGGTCACAGGGTCAAAGCTAAGAAAAAACTTGTTTGACTCTAGAGGCCAAAATTTTTGGCCAATCAACCTGAAATTTGGTCAGAATGATTGTGTAGATTAAATCTCGGATGAGATTGAAATTGGGTCATCTGGGGTCAAAAACTAGGTCACGAAATCAATTATAAAAATTCTTGTTAGTCAACCTTTAAATTGTAAAAAAAAAAGGATTCTCAAGTTGTTTAGAAGCAACAGCTTTGTTCAGCTCAGTCATTCATCATTCTATTTCTCATACTTCTTTTGAAAATTTTAGACAGTTCATTGAGGTGAGCAATTAAGGGCCACTATGGCCCTCTTGTTTATAACAACCTTTTAATATTAGCCTTTATGTTAACACATTAAAATGGGAATTAAGGCGTTTATCTCAAATTGAAAAATTTGAGAAAATTTTGAATTTAGCCTGTGAAAAGTTTTATAACCTGGGACCCTGTTGTCTAGTAATTACTGCTTTTTTTTAAATATAGAATACAGTAAGGATCTAGACATCTTTCTGTATTTGCAGTTACTAGCAGTATGGACTTGGCTCCCTACACGGTATGCCGTATGTCAACCCGAACTCCTGTACACGTCGGAGGAACATGGAACCAGCCTAGTTACATTATACCAAAGGGTAGAGAACCATCAACCGACGATCATTGTTATAAAAACTACAACAGATGAGGTACAATAATGTTTTAGAGTTATGAAACGTCAGGCAAAAAGGACCATTTTCAGCAGTGCATAAAGTGCTGAACTTAGTTTGCCTGCACAGTTTGTGCAGGCAGATGAGGGTCATCACTTTTTATCCCCCGTTGTTCGGCAAAGGGGATATTGTTATTATCTCTGTCCATCATTCCATCATTTCGTCACTTTAACTTGTCAGGAGCATATCTCCTAAAGTATAAAAGCTATCAACTTGAAACTTTATAGGTGGAAAGATCTCACGGAAGAGAATTGAAGTGCACAATACTTACAACTCTTGCTTGCATAATTTTGGAGTTATTACCCTTTGATTAGGCTTAAGTTTACTATCAAGCTTTGATGATGGGGGATTGCCATGTCGGACATGGCTCTTGTCATAATTGTTTGATTTTCTGAACTTAAAAAAAATGTTCTATCTTCCTGTAAGATAATTTTTGAATTTCAACCTGTTATTGACCTCTGCAGGAACCTTTTTTTTTTTTCAAATCAATATTTGCAGAGTTACAGTTCCTTTACCGTGTCCTGTGTATGATAGGTGACAAATGTTAAACTTGTTAGCTCTTATGACTTCTCTGGGTATTGCTATAGCCTTTGTGATGGCTCTTTTATAGCGTCATTAAAAAACTTATATATTGTGATATCTCTAGCATTTACCCATCCTCGGTAACACTGCTTCATTCCATAGCGTAAACTACATTTTATACACCCCCCCCCCCCCCTACAAAGTAGAGGGGGGTATATTGGTTTCACCATGTCTGTCTGTTTGTCCATCCGTCTGTCCCTCTTTCTGTCTGTAGACCTTCTTGTTTCCAGACTCTAGCTTAAGAACAAAGTGACCTAGAATCATGAAACTTTATATAAATGTTGCTTTTGACCCAAGGAAGTGCCCTATAGTTTTGGGGTCACATAGGTCAAAGGTCAAGGTCACAGTTAGCCTTTGTTCCATTTTCGTTTCCGGACTCTTACTCGAGAACCAAGCGACCTAGAATCATAAAAATGTATGCAATGTTGCTTATGACTCAAGGACAGGGTTGAAATTTGGTCAGTGAAAAATGAAAATCCTAAAAAGTCAGTGAAAAGTCAGGGAAAAATTATTTTGAAGGTTGAAAGATGTTTGCATTGAAGGTTTTCAATGGCTATGGCATTCTTTAAGCATTTGATATTTGAGTATCACACTCACAATCAAGCATTAAATTCAAATAACAGTAAACAAAGTATAAAAGTGATTTAAAGTGATTTAGATTTGGTGTCTATAAATACCAGTTTTTAGCTCCACTGGCTGAAAGCCACTGGGGCTATTGTCATGGCGTTGTGTCCGTCGTGCGTCCGTCCGTCCGTGCGTCCGTGCGTCCGGTCGTAAACTTTTTCTTTAAAAATCTTCTCCTCAGAAACTATTGGATGGATTTCAACCAAACTTCACAGGAATGATCCTTGGGTGACCCTCTTTCAAAGTTGTTCAAGAAATTTTGATCCAATGAAAAACATGGATTTAATGGGCGTGGCTAATTTCCAAATATGGTAAAAAGTGATTTTTCTCAGGTTCTAATTGATGGATACCAATAAAATTTTAGATGACTGATCCTTAGGTGACCCCTTATCAGTCTATTAAAAATTATTTTGATCAGATGAAAAATATGCATTTTATGGGCGGAGGTCATTTCTCTATATGTTATATTGTGGAAACTTTGAAAATCATTTTCTCAGAAACTAACTGATAGATATCAACCAAATTTTACATGATTGATCCTTGGGTGACCATTTATCAATCTACCAAAAATTATTGTGATCAAATGAAAAATATGTATTTTATGGGTGGAGGTCATTTCTCTAAATGTTATATAGTGGAAACATTGAAAATCATTTTCTCAAAAACTAACTGATTGATATCAACCAAATTTTACATGAATGATCCTTGGGTGACCCTTTATCAATCTACAAAAAATCATTGTAATCGGATGAAAAATATGTATTTTATGGGCGGAGGTCATTTCTTTATATGTTATATAGCGGAAACTTTGAAAATCATTTTCTCAAAAACTAATTGATAGATATCAACAAAATTTTACATGAATGAACCTTGAGTGACCCTTTATCAGTCTACCAAAAATTATTGTGATCTAATGAAAAATGTGTATTTTATGGGCGGAGGTCATTTCTCTATTTGTTATATAGTGGAATCTTTGAAAATCATTTTCTCAGAATGTAATCGATGGATATCCATCAAACTTCATCCAAGTATCCAAGTCCAAGTATGATCCTTGGGTGATCCATTATCATGCAGCCAAAAATTATCGTGATCGGATGAAAATTATGTCTTTTATTGGCGGAGGTCATTTCTCTATATGTTATAATAGTGGAAACTTTGAAAATCATTTCAACATGAATAGAACCCAAAATATCTACAAAATCTAGTCAAAACTTTGATTACATGAATTTCAAGCCTGTGGAGCGACTCAAGCCATTCATGGCTTTCTAGTTTATCTTAGAGCTTCATTCAGCCTAAAGATTGAAAGGCTTTGAAACCCTTGCCTCCAGAGCTGACCAATCAATTAGATTTTCTGTTGTATTGTAGGAATATAACACCTGAAAAGAGCATCCAATCCTCAAAAAAAAAACAAAAAAACCTGAATTAATATGAATAGATACAATATAATGTACTTATGCTAAATAAAAAAACTCCTAGGTAGAGTGAGTCTGATAAGCTTGGTAGCTACTTTCTAATGTTAAAAAAAAATATTTAATGCCAATATTCATTTATATGCAGCTGAAATATTAAACAGGGAATAGTGATACAAAATAAAAGGAAATCTTTTAAAATGGCATAATGTGATGCTTTATTGTCTAATGTGTAGCTTGCATATTATAATCAAAGCTTAATTATCAGTTTTATTTGATCACATTTATGTCCCTTATTTGTTTTATAACCCTTTAGATATTTTGAATCAGCAAGTATAGATAGAAAAAAATTCTTCCTTACATACCACTTGCTCGACTGTAAAAAAAAAATCAAATAAAAATGTTAGGTTTCTCCACTATTGCTATGTCAAGGGTCAATACTTTTTAGCTTGACTATTCGAAGAATAGGGGGGCTATTCCGGTCACCCGGGCGTCGGCGTAATGCTTTGTTTAAGTTTTACGTACAATTGTTTAAAATCTCTGTTTCTATTAAAGCTATTGCTTTGAAACTTTGCACATGCTTCTGTGACCATAACATCAGCCTCTAGACAAAGATTCAATACTCTGATATTGAATATAGTGGAATTTTAACCCTTTTCGGACTTAGAAATTTGTGGTTAAGTTTTTACATCCAAATGTTGTACATCAGTTATATCTCTAATTTTAGTAAAGCTATTGCTTGGAAACTTTGCACATGCTTCTGTGATCATAATAACAGCCTCTTGACAAAGATTCAATTCCCTGGTATTGAATTTAGCGGATTTTTAACCCTTTTAACCCAGCACTAGGAATAGTCAAGCTTTGCTGTCCTCCAACAGCTCTTGTTTAGGCATCCTGTGAACCAAAAAAAAGGGAGTGGCTCAAGGAGGTCGTTTAAGAATTTAAGTATTTGACAATTTTTGTCAGTGAAAAACATGAATTGGTCAGGGAAAAGTCGGTGAAAAGTCAAGGAATTTTGTTTCACCTGGCAACCCTGAAGGAAGTGCCCCTTTTTTTTTTTGGGGGGGGGGGGTCACATAGGTCAAAGGTCAAGGTCACAGTCATGTTTGACTGTGGGACAACTTGTCAGAATTATCTCGTTCTCATGAATAATTCATGAATCATTTTGATTGGTGATCTCAAGTTTTTTGTGAAAAAAATAATATAATCTTAGATGGCATTACAAATCATTTCTATTTTTAACCTCATTTTAAATTTAAATTGCCCTATCAGAAGTGTCTTTGCTTACAGGCATGGCACCTACATCATAGCCTGCATTATCGGACACATATTTTGCTAACCATTTTCTTTATGCAAGGCAAGTTTAATGGAGCTTGTTATAATGTATTATTAAAACATTTCCGAAAACTTCTTGTCTATCTGGTATATCTTACACGACTTTGCTGTGTTTTGTAACTTTGTTACATATCTACAACAAAATTGCGAATATCATTCAGCCTTCCTATATAACATAGTTTTAATATCTGATATTTCTGTATTCTTTTTTGCATCGGAAACACTTTGTTCAATCTCTTTTTGGAAGAGTAGCATTGCATCATGGCTATTTTGATTGGTTTATACAATTTTAATTAATATTCATAGAAACGACGTTTCATAAGTGTCCCAGGGGAAATGCAACGAGAGTAACACAATGCTTTATGCCTGGGCCCTGAGGATGGCATTTACCTTGCAGCCTTTAAAATTATGTATAATCAAAAGAGAAAAATATGCTGTTAAGTATGCTGTAAAAGCATTATTGCATGTATTAAGCCCCCTTTAAAATACCTGTATCAATAAGATGTAGGACACATTGTTGTACTGTTCATTCACCTGTCCGTCTGTCAGCACAAAAATAGCAACAACAAAATTGAACAATGACAATTTTTTCAACCTTATTCAAAATCCTCATATTTAGCATGATGATATAACTTGTTGATACACAGAGTATTATACAAATACCAATGTGAACTTCTTGTGACAATGAAGTTCAAGGTCAAATATCAGGGTCAAACTTCTGCAAAACCTTATCCAAAATCATATGAGCCTGTGCATGAGTTTTCCTCAAATTTCTATAATGGGCAAAGCAAAGACACTGACCAGCCTGTGCATCCGCACAGTCTGACCAGAGTCTTCACAATGTGCTTAGTAGATAGATTAGGTCTCAAAGTATCTGTAGACAATCTGCCCTGCTTTCAGCATCACTAAATGGTGCAGGGTATAAAAGACAAACTATTTGCACCGTTATGTGATCCTGAGCGCAGAGCAGGTAACTCTATATTTACAATTTGTGACTGTCTCTGCTGCTCAATATTTGCATCTCACACACAGTCCAAATTGTTGGAAATGTCACACACAGGCTCACATATGATATGAAAGAGAGATCTCACTGATGTGTATGAATTTTCTCCTCTAAATTACCTTCAGATTTGCTTCATAATTCCAATGGCAAGATCATCTTAAAAAGTCAAGGTCAAATTTCTAAAAAAGATCTTTACAAGGGCATTTGTGCTTCAAAAACCAGCCTTGCATATTACAGATATTTGGAGCTTTCTGTTCAACCTACTGGAAGGAAAGACGAAGTCAGTCATCCAATCATCTCTCGTATTTTGGTACAGGGGAGACGTTTATTTTCACGCTGTGGCCAGAAAAGAAAAAGTACCAGTGGGTTGGTTTGACTGGGGAGGATATACCAAATACAGCAAACATGTTCCAGGCTGGGGACCGGTCCATTCTTACTATTGGCGGAGGGTAATGTGATTTTTATTACTACCGTGCTAAATTTAATCAGGGAAAAAGACTGACAATGTTTACTTAGAGACCCAGACGGGCAAAATGCATCATGCAACAATAAGGGTATGGGCAGGGATGTACCTTGATTGAACTCTGGTTTCCATGGTAACAGAAAAGCTGAAGATTAGCTGAAAATTGTTAAAAATCTTAGAAAAAATTATTATCCTCCTAAACCTCATGGCCAATCAAGCTGACACTTGGCAGGGATATTCTAAAGCTCTTCTAAAATTGTTAAAAGAATTTAATTTCATCAAAAACTCTGGTTTCCATGATATCGAAAGGCTGAAAATCGGCCTAAAAAATTGCCAAAAATCATAGAAATAATTCTTCTCCTCTTAAACCTCTAGGCTAATTAAGTTGGAACTTAGCAGACATGTTCCTTGGGTAAAGCTCTTCAAAATTTGTTAAAAGAATTTAATTCTATCTTAATCTTTTGTAACCGAAAGGCAGAAAATTGGCGAAAATCTTAGAACAAATAATCTTCTTCTAAACCACTGGGCCAATTTAGTTTTGTTTTGGGAGGGATGTGTCTTGGGTGAAGCTCTACCATAAGTGTAAAAAGAATTAAATTCAATCAAGAACTCTGGTTTCCATGGCAACATATGTCAAAAAAATTGGCAAAAATCTTAGAAAAAATTCATCTTCTCCTAAACCACTAGCCCAATCAATTTTTAACTTGGCAGGGATGTTCTTAGGGTGTAGGTCTACTAAAGTTGTTCAAAGAATTCAATTCTATTAATGACTACTTAGGTGAGCAATATAGGACCATCATGGTCCTCTTGGCTATATGAATTACCTGTATCCTTATCCATGTACTCAAAGGCTATAGATGAATGAATTTAGATATTTAAAATTTCCATATTTTTGATTTCAGGCATGGAGAAGCAATATATTTAGACGAGAATCTATTACACTGTCGGACAGAAAAATGTGATACATTCAACAACGAGCCCTTATCACAGAACGAAGACTTCATGTGTAAGGTGGTAGAAGTGTACGGTTTTCAGTGATTAAATAGTAGTGTCATCCAGTATTGGGTTCAACTCTAACAGTGTCCTTGGATAGACTTGTGAGCATCCTGAAACATTGGGAAGGACTCTAATCATTTGCATTTTCCAAGTTCTGGATAAAAGAGAGTGGTGGTCTACTATTTTTGCTTTATCAATTTAAACCTGTCCTGCGCTCAGGATGACAAAATGGTGCAAATTATAGCCCAATTTACACATGAGCTTGCATGCAAAGTAGGGTATAATTTGCAAAGATTTTGCACCATTTTGTCATCCTAAAGACATGCCTGTTATTTAAGAATGAAATTCTTTTCTATCATAATCTCATTTTAGCTGGGCTGTTTTTTAGCAAAAAGTGAAGCTATTGTTATCACTTTGGTATGTGTGTTGTAGGGGTTGGCGTAGGCAATGGTGTAGGATAGTGTGTCACAAACTTTAGCCATGGTCATATCTCTGTTGTTATTGAAGATATTTTCATGAAACTTGGCAGATATGCTCACAATCACATGGGCTATCTTCCTTCTATGCTTTTCAGTGGATTATCATTTGAGCATGTGCGTGCCATTTCAAACAATTTGACTTGTGCGTGATGGGCCAACAATAACTCACATCGTCTGCAATGTAGTATAACTAGAATAGAAGTTTGCCTTGACTTTCTAAAAGCACTATCTTTCTTCAAATTGCAAAGTGAAGACCCTGGTCAGACTGTACAGATGCACAGTCTGGCCAGAGCCTTTGCTGATGGACTGTCAGTCTAGAGGTCCTAGGTTCGATCCCAAATGGCGGCACTCATTCTTTCCAACTATTTGTTTCTCACCAATGGGTTGATAATCATAGACCTATGTGAGATAGCAGCTGGAGGCTAGAAAAGGATGTGGTGGTTGTTCTGGTGAGAGAAATACCAGGAAACCATTGTTAGGTGCTCCAGCCTCCGCAATATAACTGAAAAATGTTAAACGCAGCGTTAAACTCCATTCAATCAATCAGTCTTTGCTTGGCGCACATTTGAAATTGTTGGAAATGTCACGTACAGGCTCATTTGATAAGGTCACCTCCAAACCAGTGAAATTACCTAAAAATTATACATACCCTGCTTGCATTCAATTAAATCACCCTTTTTGCCATTATCTAAGAGGAGCCAAATATGCAAATTGCAATATTTTATTGCATAGCAATCATATGCAAAATGATGCATATTTGAAAAAAATGCAAAAAAAAATAACATTTTTGTTCCATTTTTGCCTTAAAAAATAGAATAATTATTTGTTTTTTGAGTAAGATTTATTAATATTTCATTTCGTGAACAAATAAAGCTGTATTTTCACTTGTGGCTTGCCCACTTGTGATAATATAGCTTTATTTGTTCACTCATTAAAATGAAAATCAATCTTGCACTGAAACAAACAATTATCCTCTATATACAAGTCAATGGGATAAGAACTTTACCCCTTCTTTAAATTTTCCACTACACAGTACCTGCAGCCAAGCTCGGCTTCCACATGCGGTGTTCTTGTTTCTTTATCTCTTTAACCATGCATTATTATGTTGAAATACTTGTTCCTGTATAATCTCATTTTTGCTAAGTCTGTGATAATAATCATTGAGAGATTATAATGGAAATATGCCATGCTGCGTTAAAAACGCAGGTCAATTTACCAACTGCTGGGGATTGCCTTTGACCTTCGACATGAGAATTTTGAGGATGTCTGCATATTGAGGGATCAGTGCAACACTATTGTAAGTGCCTATAGATATATAGGCACTTACAATAGTCTTGCACTAATCCCTTTAATCTTAATGCCTGGAAAACATGAATCAACACTTAACAAACTTAATCAGGTTTTCATCTTGATTCTAATTACACATGACTATAGAGACCCAAAAATGAACATTTCGTGCAATAACATTAGCATCAATGCTTGCTGCATTTTTATTGGTTGTCTGTTTTTCCTAGATAGGTAATATATTCAGAGCTTAACTACATATACACACAATTCACTAGTATGTCATGATGAATAATATCTTTGCTGAAATATATAATTGATGAATGATCATACAAGCAGAGAATTCACTGAAGTTGGAACGTGTATGTACATATTGCCCAATGATTTAAAATAGGCAGATTTGAAAAATAGGATAATTGATTGTATTGAATATTATTTCTTTTGATCAAGTGTAAATGTATTCTTTTTATTGTCGTGGATATGTGCAATTGATAGACTGTATACTCAGAAACATGTCTGAGTCAGTTCTATTTTTAGCTTGGCTGTGTTTGGAATCAAGCCAAGGAATTGTCATAACTTTAATGTTGCTATTTTTTTCATATTTATGCAAATCTGTAATGGTCTGTAATCATATCATATATCATATATTTCTATGATAAGCAAAGTTATATTCTTGAACTTTGAAATAATATGAAGGGGTTATGGCAATTTTATGTTAAGTGTCTTAAAATTTAGAGGCTTTTGCAATAGTATTTCACTAACCCCTTGATATGTTCTCTATTAATATACAGACAATCTTACTCAAGCCACCACTTCTATTAAACGACCACCTTTCTTAATGGACCACCATAAAAAGTCTAACAAGTGTAAGCAAAATCTCTGAAAAAGTGAACATTATGATATGGAAAATTGTTTACCTTCGAATCTTATGATGTTGGAACCCATTTGAATTGTCTCAATGAGACGATTCTATTGGGTTCGAGCACCATAGGATTCAGTGAGTTTTTTGTGACAATTCATATATATGCTATCAAAATATCTAGTGTAATTTATCATGAAATGATGTATTAAGTGACCATTTTCACAAGCATGGTCCCCTGACTGAGTGGTTGCTTGTCACAAGTTTTGCTGTGTGTGATGAAATTTAGAAAATCTCTTTTGGGGGAAAATAATGTTGAAACAAAATTTTGCTTGTATCTATCAGTATATTGAGCCAGTGTGAGACATTCCCAACAATTTGAAACATACATGAAGCAGAATTATATTATATCCCCATTTGGTTGGTCTGTCCATAGACCACTTTTTGTTGGGAGCATATCTCAAAAAGTATGCAAGCTGATATCATGAAACTTCAAAGATGGATAGATCTCATTGAGGAGAAGTGCAGTGTACAAGAATCATAATTCTGCTCATTATATTTTGTGAGTCATTGCCCTTTGTTGATTGACGAAGAATAGGCTATTGACCTGCTTAAATGGGGGGCATAAACGTTTTACAAACATCTCTTGTTAAGATAGGTAGACAGTGCAAAAGAAAGGTAAATTGATTATCAGAAGTCACATCTAGACCTAATCAATACCCACAGAGTTCAGGGTGAAGACTCGGGGCAGACTATGTGGATGCACAGACTGGCCAGTCTTTGCTTTTTGCACATTTGAAATTGTTGGAAATGTCCCGCACAGGCTCAATTTGATAATTTTTCATGATGTTTTTCCCCTTGTGTGAATGAAATAAATGCTTTTGATCCCCTTAACAAAAATTAGAGTTGGCTCATTATGGAAAATAAAGAAACTGCTTGTAACTAGCAATCTCCACAAATAACAAAATGTTTTATACCCAAAAAGACAAAACAAGGAATATAAGATTTAATCATTTTTAATTGTCAACTGCAACTTCTTTTAATTTTGACCAGTCATGAATTTTCTAGAGTTGATGAGCTATTTGCATTTATCTGGTACCAAACAGCTGAGCATCTTAATAGGAGCAATTGTTTCAGTAAATCCTTGATGTAAGAAGTTTTGTATGTTATCATATTTTGTCAATGCTTTTTAAAATACCAGACTCTTTATAGTAACTTGTTTAGCCTAATAAAAAAAAAGAAAAATGCCATAAAGTATTACGGTTTTTTGGCAGTGTCAAAAGGAATGGCATATTCATATTATCAATTTAAAGCTATTTTGTAAGCTTCTGTAAAAAGTAGTCCATTAAGAAAACTGCTTCATTGTTGACAAACCTTAACATTTTTGGCCTCATGATATTAAATTATAAGATATGAAGAGATAATTTATTGATTTCATGGAGGTAAAAAACTAAAAGGTTACCACGCTCATGCAGGAATCCGCTTCATGTTTTCATACAGTGTGATAAGGTTTCATACCTCATAGTTTCATACCTCAATGAAATCAACAAATTCATTTTTCATCACTTAAATGATATTTGGTTGATGAACAACTTAAACCTTGTAACTACACACAGACTGGCCAGAGTCTTTGCTTTGTGCACATTTGAAATTGTTGGAAATGTCACCCACAGGCTCAATTATCTTCATAACCGTAGCCTGCTTTTTAAAAAGAAAGAAACAGTGTTCAATATATGAGCATTTATGAATTGTAACTTGCTTTGCTTTGTGAATAGCCGCTGTTATAGTGCTTTTGCTAGCCCATCAGACTGTCAATCTGGAGGCCCGGGTTGGATCCCCGACGGCAGCACTCATTCTCTCCGACTATTTGTCTCCCACCAATGGGTCCATAATCGTAGACTTATGTGGAATAGCAGCTGGAGGCTAGGAAAGGTTGTAATGGAAGTACTGGTGTACTGGTGTTAGAAATACCAGGAATCCATTGTTAGTTGCTCTAGCCGCCAGAATATAACTGAAAAAATGTGGAAAGTGGGGTAAAACCCCATTCAAATGAATTGCTTGGTGAACACACATGCAAATAAGGGTAACATTTGTAAATGCTCACATTGTGAATGCACAGCAGGCACAGGGATTTTCTAAATAGGCTTGCTTTCCTTAGAAGGGTCACATGCCATTGAAAATAAATGAACACACTCTGTCATAATGCATAAATGTGATATTGATGTTTGTGTTGTTATGTAAACTTCTCTAGAAATATGGAAGATTGAAAAGAACTCACAATAAAACTGGAAATAATTGCTTAATGGTTTATCAGCCCCTAAAATAAGTGTACGGGTTTCGACTTTGTGATGACCCTTAAACCAAGGTTTTGACCCTGGAAATTCTAGGGGGATAAAATCCCATTTTGACTCCTAAAATGTTCTGTAAGGGTGGCCTTTTAGCCCCCTTAATTTTTCTATAAAGGTGGTCATTTTGACCCCTTAAATTTTCAATACCACATCTTGATACTGATGAAATTATAAATTGAGCCAGTGTGTGACATTTTCAACAATTTCATTTGTGCGCCATGTTAAGACTCAGATCAGTCTGTGTAGTCGCACAGTCTGGTCAGAGTCTTCAATATGTGTTAATTTAGATGATTACGGACATTAAGTTGCTGTTCTCAACCTATGATGAATTTTCTTGTTTTGCGTGATTGTCCAGACTACTCAACATCTGTTTATCACGCAAACTTGAAATTGTTGGAATTGTCACTCACAGGCTCAAATTTATTAGAGTTGATTGTCTCCTTCATATCTTTACAAGAGATTCGTAGATTCATATTTATCTCTTATAAAGAGCTCTAGGAGATATTTAAAGAAGCCCACTAGGATTGTCATAGACGAGGCCTTGTGACAATAAAAGAACTGTATTGTATAGTATAACCAATGATTTATTTCTTAACATCTACTTGTTTTATGTTTAACCCTTATCTTAGTGGTTTTGACCCCTGGAAATTCTTTTTTATTATTCTTTTTTATTTATTTATACTCTGCAAAAAAGTTCTTTGACACTGGTTAAACAAACGTTTTTTCTGAAAGCATGTAAAAACTTCGATACATTTTGATTGATTTTTGAACAGTAATTGTAATTTAAGAATATCTTATGTATTGCGATGCATTACTCGACAGCATTTCTGGGTAGAGACGTCATCGTCAAAATACGCAAAATCTGACATCTCATTCAGCACATGCTGTTCCAGATTTACTGGACAGTCCTGATAGCTCTCTATAATGTTGTGGATGACATGCCACTACCAGATTGTTGTTGAAATTGAAGTCTGGGCGCACGATTGAAAACATATCAATCAAACAGAGGAACAACGTCATGAAGTTATTGGTCACAAGGCAGGCTCTATAAGACAAGCCGTAGCGAATGACTATGTTGTTTCCAGACAGACCATAATGTACCTTTGACACCGCTTTAACATGACTCACAACGTATAGAGCCAGATCAGTCTGACGCTGGATAACAACGTTCGTCCAGGACGTCGAATGACGTAACTATATTTGGGATTTTTCTCTCTCACTGCTACTTCAACGACGACTCGGGTCACCAGTCAAAGTGGGATCTCCGGTCAGAAAGTGTGGAACCAGATACAAGAGATCGAGTTTGCGACTTTAAGACACGTGCGACGTAACGTCCTTAATCAACGTCTCTGTTACAAATCTTTGGTCAAAAGAGAAATTCTGTTTTAAAACAGTGAAAAGATGCATTGACTTCTTTGATTGACTTTACCCACACATATAGATATTTTGTCGGGTTTTAAAAATCTGCATATCGATCAAATGTCAAAGGACTTTTTTGAAGAGTATATTTATTTTACTCGAGGTTAACACGATAAAGGGTCGTATTTCCATCGTGATCCTAACTCACTCCATATATTATCCTGCGCTTAAAGAGAGTGGCAATGGGTTCTAACCACTGCTACCCACTTTTACTGATGGCTGGACTGGGGCCCCGTGTGTAAAGTCGCCTGCCCTAATACACTATCTGCCTTCGGTGGGGCCGAACCCACAAACACCAGCTTACGTTTCAAGCGAGTTTACCACTCGGCCAACGAGCCAGACTTCATATATATAACATTAAAGGGGTCATAATTTCCTACAATTGAAAAGTTAGCAAAGGTAATGAGCGAACTTGCGCTTCTCTTGAAAAAGATATTGCTATCACTTGTTTCTTGTTTATCAAAAGTTCTGTGTACATGTTTACATTAGTAAGCTTTATATTGTATGATCCTCGACGGTCAAGCGAAATGCAGCCACTTTGTCCGTGCATACGTCTGCCATTACATCTGTCAATCCGAATTTATTGTTTCCAATATTATGAGAATTATTTGATAAAATAAGTGGGTATTTGGGGGGCTGGTTCTGGATATCATTCAAATTTCACCGGAATGTTCCTTATGGTGACTCATAATCAGACTCCAAAACATTATTGTAATTGGATGAAAAGTATGTATTTAGACAGACGGAGGTCAATTTTCTATGTATTCATCGATCTTCTGATGATGCAGTTTTAAGGTGTATATGTTGCATCAGTAAATAGCCTAATTTTTTCGCGGAAAATGTTAAACGATTCGAGTCTTCGAACGGATGAATTTTTTTAGCCCGAGGATAAATCGTCATGTATCTTTTCAAACAAAATTTGTTATACCAGTGATGTACGCCCGAAACGACAGTACATGACCGTGTATTCACCGCCGACATTAATACAGTAAAACTTATATCAAACGACCACTAACTTAAAAGCGGCGTTTAGTACATGTTTTGTTTACAATTTAGAAACATGAATTTGACTGAATATGTGTGTTATTGTGAATTTCTCTATTATCCTATGGTGTTAAAACTCAATAGAATCGTCTCATTGAGACTATTCTAATGGGTTCTAGCAAAATACTTGTAGGATTCATTTACAATTACTTTTAGACCAATAATATCTACCTTTTAAGATAGTTTGATTTAAAGGGAATTTTGAAGGAAAAAATCGCTTTATTACAATTGGCGCTTTATAGACGTGGTCGCTTGATAAAAATGGACTGTACCAAATTAACCTTTTTGAATACCAGTAGGCTACGGGTGCTCGTATGTACTCTCGGAATTATGAGATACAGTTAGTAGCATCGTCAAACTGACATTCATCTCAATGAAAACCATTCTAAATCTCTCACTAAGCGCTCCAAACACTCTTTCATTCCAAACACTCACTCAACCCAATCAAATTTGATTTGATTTGAATTGGGTTTTTACGTCGCTTTCAACAATCTTACAGTTATATCGCGACGACTGGAGCACCTAACGATGGATTCCTGGTATTTCTCACACCAGTAGTACCACCACATCCCTTTCCTAGCCTCCAGTTGCTATTCCACATAGGTTTACGATTATCTACCCATTGGTGGAAGACAAATGTCGGAAAGGATAAGTGCCGCGGCCGGGGATCGAACCCGTGCGAATATAGACCCCTGGATTAGAAGTCCGGCGCGCTACCAACTGCGCTATTGCCGCGGCTCAACCCAATCAAAAACCCACCAAAAACATTAAAAAAGATAAGATAAAAAACTTAAATTTAAAATAAATATAGAAAGAACAAAACGCTATTTCACAGACAGAATTGAAATACTACGCGCCTGATTGGTTCCTAAAGAAATAGGAAGTCATTCATAGAACTTGTATGCATGTTTCATGAAAGGGGGGTAATTAATACATGTATCGCTAATTTTGTTCATCCAGAACAAAGTTAACGATACTGGATTATCTCCCTTTAAATTTATCAAAAACCCACTCCTACACTCCACGATGTTGTTAACTATCCAGTGGTCCTAAATGATGCAAAAATACAAACGGGCGAAGAATTTTACCTCAACCTGTATTGCTTGTATATCACGTTATTATGACGTGATATAAAGAGACTTGATGTAATTTTGGCGATCTGCCTTGATATACAAAACGTTCGAAACTCCTCCTGGTCTAAAGTTATAAAGTACGTTTGCAAATACATACATGAAACGCGTCATCTCCGTTTTATGTTAATAAAATAGCGAAAATGTTATTATCCAGCAAAAAAGGCTTCCTTCGGTCCTCATTTTATCGTCATTTCAAGTTTAACCATCTTTATTTTTTCAGACGTTTTAAAAACGCGAGTAGCGAGTGGGCGAGTCGACATATATTTTTTAGAACACCTGAGCACGAAGTGCTCAAAGTGAGCTATTGTGATCGTACCGTGAATGTCCGGCGTCCGTCGACAGTCGTCCGTCGTGCGTTGTCCACAATTTCTTTAAATATCTCCTCCTAAACCAGTGGGCCAATCTTGATGAAACTTGGCAGGGATGTTCCTTGGGTCAAGCTCTACCAAAGTTATTAAAATAAATGAAATCCACCGTTAACTTTCCCTTTACGTTTAACAAAAAGGGTAAAAATATGATTTTTTTTTAAAAGTCGTCTTCTCTGAAACCAGAAGTCAGACAGCTTTCATTTTTGGTATGTAGTATGATCTAGTGGACCTCTACCAAGTTTGTACATATCAAGACCCTTGGGTCATATTTGGGCTTTGCCCGGGCGCAACCCTTTTTACAAAGAATCAAAGAGCGAAAATCTTTAAATATCTTCTTCTCTGAAACCAGAAGGCAGACAGCTTTCATATTTGGTTTGTAGCATCAACTAGTGGGCCTTTACCAAGTTTGTTCATATCAAGACCCTTAAGTCAAATTTGGGCTTTGCCCAGGTGCATCCCTTTTATCTCTTCTTAGCACAACATCTTGACATCTTATTTACTTTTAGCCAAAAAGCATATTCCTTTGAAAAAATGCGCTATTTTTCTTTTTGGATAAAACGGAATAAATGCACAAAAGCCATTTCCATTACGTCTGATTAAATGTGGTGATGTAACCTTTCAAAAGATCTCGTCTGCTTTTTATGGAGCAGTAGATATACCGCCATGGGCGGATATGAGGAAATATTTCAGGCTCGCTTGATTCGTAAACCTGACATCCTAGAATTTAATTAACCGTGAATGGAATTTAATCGAACAATATTTCTCTCTTTAAAAAACCAACCTATTATGCAATTGCGAACCAATCAAGCAGAGCGAATAAGGAAATTATTATCTCACGGAATAAAATGGACCAGTCAAGAATGAGGCTGTTGATCGACTAATAAGGGCTAGTTAGTTACGGCGATGGGAAAATATAGACTGGTTGTGGAATGCAAACGGTCCCGCATGAGCCATGCAATTTCCAGGGTTTTAAACAAGTTGGATACTTTCAATAACATTTTAATTATTCTGTAACCTAACAATTCGATGGTAAAGTGCGAAACAGTTGTAACTCCTCACATTCTTATAGGGAGTTAAAACTACTTCGCACTGAGCCATCGAATTGTTTTCTTCGGAAACCTTACGAAGTACTATTTCGTATCAATATCTTTGCTCTCTTGAGTTTTTTTTCACCCTGTCTTCAATGTAAATGATTTGTCAGAAGTCGTTAACATTTATTTTTTAAAATCATCTACTTCCAAATCAATTTGCCGTTTTCAACCCAAATACCACATCCTCTAATATTACCCCATCTTCCCAACCCCTATTCGCGCATCAAAATCTCCAGCATTTGGTATTTTTTGCCATTTTACCACGTCAAAACACCAGTAGCCTCTTATAAAGCCCCATCCCCTTCTTAAATATATTTAATGGTTTTTATAAAAAAAAACTCAGGGTTATATCAGAACTTTTACGGTACTATTTAAGTCTAAGGGTTATATGTCTCGTGAGTGTTTGTCGGGTTTTTTTTTTTTTTTTTTTTTTTGAATGGTGAAAGAATAAACAAGGAATAATAATGATGACATTAATGGTAAGAGTAATAAAGACCTATCTGTTATAGCAAAATCCTCGAGCTCCGACCTAGATTTTTACCTTTTGCATAATAACATCACCCCCCCGACTTTATCAATGGACTAATCACCGCGAAAATAAAATTGTTTTATATCAGTAAAATCATCAATAATCATTTTGAATGCATTAGTCGGACCACACTGATTGGAGGAAATACAACAGACCAGTACTGTTTCAATTTATTTATTTAACTATTTGAAATTGTGGGAATTTTAAAACAATATTATGGTCATATTTGGCGCACCATACATTTCACCCTGGCGGATTATCAGGTTCCCGGGCTTCTGATTCAGCCATCATTCGTCTCCGAGATTGGTTCTCTCTTTTTCTTCTCTACAGATAATAAGCGAAATCTGGCACCCGGCTCACTGCTATATTCATCTAACATTGGTTCCCCCGCCAGGCTAATTGTACTATAATTATGAAAGATTGTTGCATTTAAGTCATTTACTCGATGGAAGTCTGATGTCGATGACACTTAAGTCGTGTTCTCTTCCACGAATGAATCGCTCGTCTAAACAATCAAGCCTCCCGCTTGCAAATAAAAAGCCTCGCTATAGTTGCGTTTTAATTTCGCTTACCGCAATTCACAATTGAAAATGGATCTTTAAATGGATATCAATCGAGCAGGCAATGTCTTAATTACCTGTCCCAGTGTCCCCCGCCGTTATAAATGCTGTAATTACCCACCTATTCCTCTACTTTTCTTCCCAGGAATTTCCGATAGGTTTCGTTAAAAAATCTTTATTTTTATTTCACCGGGTAGATACAATAAATAGAATTATAACGGTTACACGAAAACCCATTTAACGGATATTTATCGCGGTGATTTTGAACGATTGTTCTCCGAGCCGTGTCTCTGTAAGTCGGGACGCTCCGGCATAAACGCGTCACCCTTAGCGAATTTGGTTTAGAGTTGGTTATTCTGGTGACACGAACTTCTTTTACTTTTTCGCAAGACCTAGCATCGAAGAAATCAATCGAGATATTGCGATTACGTTTCATATTAGTGAAAAAAGGTTGTAGTGTACCTGCCAGTACTATGTTTGTACCATTATTATTTTTATCATCATATATATATTTTTTTATTATTTATTATTATTATCATTATTATTGTTTTTATTATAATTTTTATTAGGAATTCAAAAAAGTAATGGAAAAGGTTTTGGTTGAATACACGTATCTTTGAATTGAAAATCAATTCATTTTTCAATGCATAGGCGTAACTAGGCTTTTGAAATTTATACGCAATCAGAAGCTGACCAACATTTAACATATAGGATAAAAGCGATAAGTGGACTGTAACAAAACATGAATATCGTCCGTCCGCTTCCCTTTTCCATGATTTGAGCGTTGGTAAATGATCAAAACATCGTAACTACAGCTGGAGTTTCGATGTAATGATCATTCAACAAAGACATTTTTCGAAAGAAGATTTATTTCTATTACGCACTTGCGTATTGTACGTAATGGAAGTTACTCCCTTGCGATGGTAATAAGCGAAAAAAAGCAAATAAATCTCTTTTGCTTGTTCTAATAGGGGAAAATCGGCAGCTTGCGATGATTCACAGACTTACACTTTTGAAAGTGGATTTAATCCACTGAACAAAATGGTTACGTACTAGTTCACCTGATCAGAAAAAAAAACCAGCAAAACTTGCATTAAACGACCAATTAGGGGACCTATAAAGACGGTCGCTTATGGAAACGGTCGCTAAATGCAATATTTAATGATGAATAAGACGTGTTATTTGAAAGCACATATAAAGATTGTCACTAAATTCTTACGGAATCCTATAATGTTCGAACCTATAAGAACCGTCTCGTTGAGACGATTTTTATGGGTTCTGGCGTCATAAGATTCAATGATAAACATATTCTCATTTAAGAATGTTCCTTTTTTCGGAGATTTTGCTTACGGAAAAAGGACTTTTTTATGGTGATCGCTTAATCAAAGTGGTCGCTTTATATAAGTGGTCCGTCGAGCAATATCGCCTGGAATCTTTGAAAACATGGATTTAAGACAAAATGTGTTTCATTTTTAAGCAAAAAGTATACTCCTCCTAGAATTTATAATATATTTTTTTATGATTAACTTAATCGTAAGCCCTCATATACATGTACTAGTATCTACCAACTTGTATTACCCGAGGATATAATCGATAAGATTGTGCTACAAAAATCAAGCATTTGTTAAAAACTAGCCAAGACGTAAAATAGCACAATTGAAATAATGTCCAAATTTACTAAAATATTGGTGAAAAGTGATTGCAAAAATTGTGTATATAGCTTTAAAAAAAAATATCAAAATATTATACCCTGCTTTCGTTCATTTCGTTCTATCTGATGTCATCTAGGCTGAGCCAAAAAAGAAACACCCAAATGACGTGCTTTTAGAAAAGTTGCCATTTTCACAATTTGTCTCATTTTTGCATTAAAGAAATAGAATAAACGGTCATTTTTTGAGAAGGATCGATTGATTTTTCATTGCGTGGAAAACAAAAGCTATATTTTCACTCGTGGCACCAAAAATATAGCTTTTGTTGTTCACTCAATGGAATATAAATCAATCTTTCACTGAATTTCATTGCGAAAATAAAACGAAATGTGATTGTATACACCTCGAGTTCATAGACAAATAACGTCATGACGTTGCCTATCAACCACGCGCAAAAATGACGCGATTTTAGAAAATTGTCTCGAGATAATTTTCTTAAATCGCCGCATTTTTGCGCGTTATAAATATACAAAGTCATGACGTCATTTCTTTATTGAGTTCCACATGGATGATGTCTAATAGGGTGGAATGAACGAAAGTAGATAAGAGTTCGTTAGAGCGAGATTCATCAGATTCTTATCAAGATTTTCAAGTTTAAGCGTTCTCTAGGGCGACTTTTAATCGGCCAATTAATAATCTTAAGAATTCTAAGTGAGAAAACAAAGCTTATTCGGCATTGTCTAAAACAAGAAGTATTGGTTACGTAGAACCGTTTCACTAAAAATATCTAAAAATATAACCGATCATCATGAAGTCTTAAAAAATCGTATTTTTCATCTAGCTCTAACGAACGCCCGTCGGGGAACAATTTTTAGGTAATTTCATTGGTTTAGCAGCAGTAAGTGATAATCTACCGTTTTTTTCTTGATATTCCATCGAAAGGATTAAACGAGCGTCGTTTCGCACGTGGGTTTACATGGCGTCAAAAATCCGCCTTAAGGTAACTGCGAGCACATATCGAATCATTGAAGGTCAAAATTTCAAAATATAAGCAAATCGCCTGATGCTATGAAACTGAACAATGAAATACCCGGTTTTATATGTCGGTCATAAAAAGGAATTTCATTAGGTAGAGTTGGCGTCACCAAGGGACCGTCCCCTTTTGTTGGGTCTAAATCCAGTAACTGTCCATTTTTTGTTGGAAAAAAATAATCGACTTTAAAATCCCGAAAAGACCATTTGCTTCGTAAAACGGTGCCTGTGGTTGAGTTTTCATTAATTTGATATAAGATATACGTATGTGTAAGAAATGCAATAAGGTGGAAAGTATGAAATGTTTATAAATACATTCTGCGTTGCCGTTGTCGAGTGCAGTTACTGTAAATATATACTTAATTTGTCCGATGACCTATGCTGAAATTAAGATATGTTGCTGCCAAACCATTCCACCGATTGTTCTTGATATAATCATATGTCTTTGGGTTAGCTCTTTTGTAACATTCGATTTCGCGAAGATATTGCAAATCAAATATCAAATATGATATTACTGGAACATCGCGTCAAATGTTCACAAAAAGTGTTTATTTGTGGCAGTTAAAAAATGTGGTTTTTACTTTCATTAAAATCACATTCAGATTAAATAATTCAGAATGCTTTATTTTACAATAATTCTATTTTTGAAATATTTTAGAATACCTTATTGCACGAAGATTTGCGTCAATTAGGCGTAGTAACGATGCTTTTGACGCGTCGTCGAATTTGACGGAAAATGTTTCAACAACTTCACAAAATCGAATAGAACAAAAATCTAACCCGATCACAAATCATTTACATATGCTAAATTAAAAATACTTCTATTTCGCTACAACATAACAAAACTCAGCATAGGTTACAGGACAAAAGTTTTTATTTATTCACAAACTATGACGTGAAAAATCCTGAATATCACGAAATAGATAAGGTTTCAGGCCGATTATTTAGTTTGAATGTGTAAGAAATAAAACGACTAGCTCGGATGTTCTTGGACCTTCTAAATAAAACTTAGTTCGTAAAAATCGGTCTATTATTTCAGAAAATATATTTGCAAATACTGACTACACTGAAACGAATTTCTAAACGGCCACTTGGTTTTTGCTGAAAAAGAAATATTTTCTCTGGTATCTGAAATGGGAAGTAGTCGGAATCTATTAGAAAAAAAAAACACTAAGGGAGAATCTGAAATAGACATCGACTTGAAAAAATGTGAGGAAAACAGCAAATTTGACGGGAATTCAAGGGAACCCCTGATTTAAAAATTAACATTGTGTGTGGGGTATTTTATCCTTGTGTGGGAAACTAAAGAGCCACAATGATATTTTCTTCAGTGATTTGGTATCTAACACGCAATAGCCATCGAAGTTTGTCACTCATAGGATTAATCGCCTAGTATTTCTTAGACCGAAAAATTGAAATTCTTGAAAATGAGTTACTTTTGTGACTTTCGTGATGGAGGGTTCTTGTTTTTGATCGTATGCTACAGACACCCATTTTTCTTTTAGAATACGCCAAATTGAACGGCCTTCCATATGGAAATAAAAGATAGTTCATTAAAGCTGCTCTTTCACAGTTTTTTATGAAAAAATACAAAACCTGTTCTTAGATTTGGAAATGTGTGTATTTTTAGACTTTTCAGAATAGCCCAAAGCATTGGCACTAAAAACAACGTATTTCAATAATTTTTTGACTTATTTTTTCGAAGTGGCAAGATCAGTGAGGGATCCAGTCTATTTATTTCTAGTCTATATATTACAAAATCGTTATTTTCCGTGAAGGAATAACCTTTCATTTTTGCCTGTATTGATATTAAGTTTCCAGCTGTCAAATACTTTAACCTTAATCTTTGATTGAATAAGACAAACATGCAGAATGTCAAGCGAAAATAGTTGGCTCGAAATTGAAGAACATTTTTTTTAGCGTTAGTAGTCGTTTTATTTTTCAGAATGAATTTGACCTTAATTCGGATATATCGGCCTTTCTTTCGATGCAATACCAGAATGAATCTTATTATTCTAAAGGCTTCAACATGATGAGGTGGTTAATTCCGATTAATTTTACGAAAAATGTTAAAATTCACATTTTCCCAATCTGTGCAAGAGCAGCTTTAAATTGCTATAGATATGTTGAAATTAGGCAAATGCAAGGTGGCCGATCAGAAGTTCTTTTCAGTGTATAGTTGATTTGAAAAGGGTTTGGTCCCTAAATGGCGTCAAATGAACGAGATTCAAACTCCTTTAATTGCGTGCTAGTGAAAGCCCATATTCAAAACATAACTCTCAGCAATCATTGTGAGATTTCTAGAAAGTAGAAAATTCGACCATGTTATCTGTCTGCAGCCTTAAAATGAAACTAACGAAATATCAAACTATGACATGATATGATTTGAAAGCATAACGCAGTGTTTTACTGCTTTTGCCATCAAATTATTTTATGCCCGGCAGATCTACGAAGTCGATCAGCTGGGCACTAGGTTATAAATCTTTTCTCAAGCTTAACTAAGAATTGTCTCAAATTTTAAATTAAAATAAATGCATGAAAATAAAAAAAATGATATTAATGAGTTGTTATTTCAAACAACTTATTAATATTATCTTTAATAATAATACATCAAAATGAGTATTAAAACAAAATTATGGCTTTAATCTCAATTTAAATCTGAGAAAACTTTGAATTGAGAATGAGAAAAGTTTTATAACCTCGGGCCCAGAAAATATTAAAAAAAAAATCGTTGTTTCTTCTTAAGGCGTATTGACCAAAGTACCAACAGAAGCCGAGATACTTAAAGTTTACGGAGAAGTCCGAGCCATGTTCCGAAGAGTAGCCTTGCTGTCGTTCTCGTAGTTGTCGTTGTCGTCCTAGTTGTTGTCGTCGTCATGCAAAAGTTTCTCTGATATTACCGAAAACTTGACACACATGTTCACTATCAACCTGTATTATCAAGAGGGAAAACTTTAGGTGCTTTATTTTTTGCATACAATGTCCATTTTGGACATGATTTTATATCATATTATATAGCACCAAAATAGCCGAGCTTCTAAGACATTCGTTGACGGTGCCCGTGTTTGAAGAGCCTTTGGGTCTTTTTTTAGGCATATGAAGCTTGGCAAGAAAGCTTTTTGTGTGGATCTTTTCTAAGGTTGTTTGAATAATTGTTTTCAGCCATTGATTGTGGTTTCTAGGACAACACAAAAAGGAGTTGGATAAGAAATATTGAAAGTTCTTCTTCTATGAAATCGGAATTTAGCTTACATACTTGTAATGTAGCATCATCTAGCGGACCTATAGTAACTATATTCATAGCATGACCATTGTTTCATATTTAAACACTTTTTAACAGGAAACAAAGGTCGAAATTTCATGAATTCCGAAATTCCTTCTCTGAAACCATGTGACCGATTTTGCATCATCAAGTGCACCTATGTATAGTTTGTCCAATATGCTCATCGGAAAATATTTAAACGCACTGCAATGGCGCACCCATTTCACATATACATCTTATTTAATTTTAAATAACCAAGAATAAAGAATTCTGATTAGCCGAAAAATATTTTTGAATCCTCAATGAAAAACAAAAACAAAACAAAAAAAACAAAAAAAACCCCGAAAAAATCCCACTGAGTCCGCAGCTATTTTGAATGCTCGTCACAGAGTAGTCCCTTAAGAAACATGTCTCATTTTGGTAAAATCCTTATATGTTTGCTCGATTATAATATTATAAGATTAGGACGAGAGTATTTTCATTTCATAGAGTTATGGAACTTAAAACCGTATCATAGTTATGTTTAAATGAATAGACGTCGCGCACGGTATTGCGGCACTTTTCAAAAACTGCCACCCCCTGTGTTTTAAAACTCATCATTTCAAGACTCCTTACACTCACCATTCTTATGTCTTTTATCAAAATAACGCTTAAACCATGGCCAATTTATGCATCGCACTTTTATTGCAAAGTGTTTAAGTATAATTTAGTTAAAAGGATTTTCAATTTGTAATTAAAGCGAAAACTCGCGTGTAACATGTAACATGAAAGCATCACAGAAAGATAAACATCTTTCTTTTGTACAGTTTGATAATATTCAAACTGCTTGAAAATACATCGAATTTGAACTGATATGGCATCCATCAATTCTACCAACGGAGATCGAATTTTAACAACAAATAAGAATCAAAGCACTGAAAGTACTGATGGTGAACGAACCTGGTGGCATTCTAGAGTGATATATTGAATTCAATTAGAAAAGAGAAATTATGAATGTAAAAAAAGGAGGGAGGAATTGTCTCGACAAATTTTCCGTTATTCGGAAATTTCACTGCAAATTCAAAGAAAGGGAGAGAGAAGAAAAATCTTGTCAGAAAAAAATTTGTTAGAATATGAGTTGTTACTCTGTGAAAATTTCGTTTACACATTTGAAATGGGTACATTTATTAATTAAACATAAATGGAGAAAACGATTTAATCCTATCTCAAACTGTCTTCAACCTATATCCAATGGTGTTTGTTTTTACAAAAGTATTTATTATCATGTTTAAGCTTATTTCAAGTAATTTTGTTGTATTTGTTTTAACTTTTTTTTTATCTATCTTTGTTTTTTCTCAGAGGATGAAAAGGTCTTTGAGTACCAACCAAAGAAACACCTATGAATATCAGTCAGTCCTGAACTGTACTCATTGTTTAAAGTTATGATTTGTTAACTTATTAATAGTATTTTGAACCATAACCTGAGGGATTTATTTTTATCATATATGAAGCCAAAACCACTTCCGTGGTTGACACTTTTGTCGTTATTCACTTTTATAACACTGCAGGATTTTTGCTGCTGATATTAGACTTTTCTGCTCTGAGCTAGTTTATGCTTAAACTGTAGTTAATCAATTCTTAACATATTTTGGGAAGGATGGAGCCAGTTTTCATTCATCGATTAAGATTTTTATGATTTCTGTAAAAAACGCAATGACTTTTCCAGAAAAAATTAACAACTAAACCCGCCTGTCGAATTGTAAACAAGTGCATGACGGATCTGGTCCCCCCTTGACCACGGCAATATCTACTCGTCAATTGGAGTGGTATATAGGGTTGAATATTTAGCTATCATTTATTCAATTTTCAAATAAAATTTTGAATTGATATGGTTTTACAGATTGAAAAAATGAAAAGTAGAATGACCCCAATGAAATATCTTCCGTGCCTGTCGCATTTGGTATTCGGCAATATTCGCTTCTGAGACTGACGAATACGAAACGTTTTCGCTGGGAATAAGTTCACCGAATATTCGAGTGTATCCGTACAGCCCTACTTCAGTCAACGCAATTTTACAGAAAAATCTTATAAGCGCAAAGCGCAGTTGGTAGCGCGCCGGACTGTCAAACTAGAGGTCCCGGGTTCGATCCCCGACGGCGGCACTCATTCTTTCCGACTATTTGCCTCTCACCAATGAGTCGGTAGTCGTAGACCGATGTGAGATAGCGGAGGCTAGGAAAGGATGTAATGGTAGTACTGGTGTGAGAAATACCAGGAATCCATTGTTAGGTGCTCCACCCGCCGCGATATAACTGAAATAATGTTGAAAGCGGCGTAAAACCCTATTCAATCAATCAATCAATCAATCAATCAATCAATCAATCAATCAATCAATCAATCAATCAATCAATCAATCAATCAATCAATCAATCAATCAATCAATCAATCAATCAATCAATCAATCAATCAATCAATCAATCAATCAATCAATCAATCAATCAATCAATCGATCGATCGATCGATCGATCGATCGATCGATCGATCGATCAATCAATCAATCAATCAATCAATCAATCAATCAATCAATCAATCAATCTTAATAGCTGCGTTCATCCCTATTCAAATAAAAGGTACAAGAAAGGTTGTACATGTAGAACACATGTCGAATCATTCTTAAAACCCGTCTCGAGACTGACTGTCGCTAGTTGAAAAGTTATGTAACACCGCGTTACCGTTTCTAATGACACAAGGTGTCTTGATGTGTCATTCGTCTGAACTCGGCCGATTCTGTAACCTATATTTAAATCGGAGACGTCGGAGATCGCCCGAGTATTGCCGAATGTAAGTTCAAGAGGACATGACCTAAATAAACACGTATTTCCCGCTGATTACTACAAGTTGCATCAGCGCAGGCTTGGGTCAAAAACATAGTATCTGTCTCTACGGTGTTTAGACACAAACTTTGTTTTTGCTTAAAACTCTCGACAAGCTTACGCCGATCAAAAATTCCCTTGATAAACATTGCAAGATCATTTTGTGTTTTTCAAGGCGAAATTTTATTATCTTCACTTGATAAAGAATAATAGTACCATGCCATTCAAGAAATAAAGAGTGATTTTGCGAAGAAAAATATTGAAAGATACTAAATTGAATTTTAAGAGGTGCTACTTTATTTCAAATGTATTAACATCCAACAGGATTTTCCTGACATGGTATATAACACTGGTGAACGACGTTCGTTCACCAAAAATACTGTGATATGTATAACAAAAATTGAAGCGTAACATCAAACTTTAAGACACAGAAAAGTGGCGATTTTCTCTTATATTTTCATGAAAAATTGTTTAATTGCAACCAAACTTGATATTGAAAATATTATTTTTCTGTATTTTTTAGATATGTTTATAAATATTATTTCGAGTTTTAAACGGAAAATTGCTAAGCTGAAAATCGTGTGGAACGAAATCTTTTGAGGCTGTTATAAAACTGGTTTTTCTTATTTTAATACGCTAAAAAGTAGCGGTTCCTTTTATCATACGAGAATTTAAATATAGTTCAGAAATATTATTTTTCTCTTGATAATCATATAAAAATTTTAAGGAAAACTATTGACAAATAAATGAAATATTGATATTAGTTCGTGTGGAACGATTTCTGAAAAAAAGGGGCATTTTCTTACAGTGACGTTATGTTTGATTCGTTGAATTAATCACCGACCCGCCTTCTTACAAAGACAGAGTTGATAAAAGCGCAAGGTTAAAAAAAAATAAAATACAAGAAAGAAAGCGGAACACCATGGAAAAATAAAAACTGTGTGGAAAATGGGAATTAGAGTATGGGGCGGGAGGGAAATAAGAAGAAATCAGAAACAAGAAATAAAGAAGATGGTAAAAATGGCCCAAAATGGCCCAAAATCGCTCATCTTAATTTTATACGTGTGTAGCGATAGTAAAAAAATCGCGGAGACTTGTATTCTCTGTCTAAATCTCTATGTTCTATAGCTCCAAGAATAGTGAGTTCAAAGCAAGCTCAGCAAAATGTTACAACTTTTTTCAAATATTTCAAAAATATTGGCGTGATTCGCCATTTTCCTTCTACAATTAGGCGAGAAATGATAAATCAATTTATATGAACAAACTGTTGTTGGTTCGAATTGATCGTTGCAATAACAATGGGTTCAGAATTTACAATGACACACATTAAAACTTACATTATATTCAAAAGAAGCGTCCAATAAAATACATCTTCAGATTTTGAATGAAAATAAGGCTTATTCTACAGAAGGCTGAGCGGCCATCCAATAATCGCATCTCAACATATGTATGCCAAGTTGAAAATCATGAGACATTTTTCATTCCTCGCGAGGGAATAGGCGTGAGTTTTTTTTCTGGCATTCATTGCGCTGCAGAAGGAATGAGCAATCTACGTTATCTTTTTTTTTTTCGACAAAAAACTAGGCGCAACATCATCGACGTTCGCTATTTTGACGTAACATTTCAGTGCCACATTACCGTGCGCGACGTCATATACTTCGCGTTTCCAAACAGTGTGATTTGATTTTTAATATCACAACTCAATGTAGTCAAAAATATTCTCTTCATCTCTCAAATGAACAAAAAAAGACATTTTCATCAATAATTTCCCCCGAAACAAGTCACAAACATAGGGCATTGATATAATGTACAGTTAAGAACATCGTAAAAATGACAAGATAATTGATTTTGGAATGATAAAGAAATGAAATTGAATGATAAAAGCGCAAGGTTAAGCGCAGCGAGGTAATCCAATCGCGCTAATCTTGTTCAGAATGATATTTATCCCCCCCTTTTTTAATTAAAATATACATACAAGTTCTATAAATACCTTCATACCTCTAAAAGGACCTACCAGATGCTTATAATTTCAATTATATCGATGAAATCGCAATTTTTCTCTAGCTATATTTATTTTGAATGTAGTTATTGATATTATCTTTTTAGTTTTAAGCGTTTTTGAATGGTTTGCGTGAGAGTTTGCTTATCTTACCAATGTGATGTTCAACTTGCCAAGTAGCATCTCTTATTGTTTTTATGCCCCCGATAGGGAGGCATCATAAATTTGACTTGTCCGTCCGTCCGTCTGTCCGTCTGTCCGTCCGTCCGTCCGTCCGTCATTCCGTCCAAAAACTTTAACATTGGCCATAACTTCCTTATTACTTAACATATTCGCATCATACTTTACCACAACATTCCTTGGTACATTACCTTTCTGTAGGCACATACTTTGGTGACCTTGACCCCTGGATGACCTTGACCTTCAACATAGATTGGCCATAATTTAAAATCAAAGCGGTGTCGGGGGCATTGTCATCTTACAGTGACAGCTCTTGTTTAACAATCCTTCAGTTATATCACGTTGGCTGAAGCACCTAACCATGATTTCGTGGTATTTCTCATACCAGCACTTTCATTTAGACCTCTCCTAGCCTCTATCTGCAATCCGACTTAAGGTAGCGGAACCGTAATAGGTCCGCAACATTTCAGAACTCATGAACTTTCACAATGTTGACCGAGGTTTTCTTAATTAAAATCATTATAAAACCTCGTTTAACACTGTTTAAGTTCATAACTTCCGAAACGTTGCGGAATTATTACGGGTCCAATCCCTTTAGTCAATTATTATGAACCCATTGGTTGGAGACAAAAAGCCAGAAAGGATGAGCGCCGCCGTCGGGGATCGAAGCCGGGCCCTTAAAATTGTCAGTCGAACGCGCTACCAACTGCGTTATGATGTAGACTATCTCTTAGTGGAACCTGTAAAAACTTATCTGGGCCCAAGGTTATAACACTTTTCTCATTCTCAATTTTCTAAAATTTCTAATTGAGATTAAAGTCGTAATTCTGTTTTATTACTCATTTTAATGTATTAGCATAAAAGATGATATTAATAAGTTGTTATAAATAACAACTTATTAATATTATCATTTATTTTCATACATTGATCTTAATCTCAAATTTGAGAAAATTCTCAGTTGAGCTTGAGAAAAGTTTTATATCCTCGGGTCCAGATGTACGAGATGGCATGGGGACGCATTTGAGCGATATAGTACAATCATGGTCCTCTTGTTTGACAGCGGTGATCTATCAGTTCTGCAGTCAATTTTTAGCAAGACTTGTTGCCCGTCAGGCGAAAATGGTCAATTTGGGTAGTGCATAAAGTGTCGATCATAATCAGAATTTGCTTGTCATAAGCTAGAATGTTCATTTTAATCTTCTGTATAAAAATATTCGAAAAGCCATCAATGGTTGACCTCTACTGGAATGAACCCCCTTTTCTTTTTCATTTTTTTTTATTTTACGATGACCAAACATTATCCTTATTTGCACGAATTGCTTTATTTTTCGTCTTACGAGCATTATGATTTCGCAAAATTGATTCCCTACCCTGATGAAAACAATTTAAAGAATGCAGTTTTTCTTGGGCTTAAAGTTGTCCATAAATGTCTCATTTAGTAAATTACTCGCTCTGCATGTGATGTGGAACAACAAAAGTTCTTTTTTTTTTCAACTGATATACCTTTCTGCTTTCACCTACAAACTTTGGGCGGAATCCAAGATACTGAAAATCTTACTCTCTAAATTACTTCACGGCTAAACCACGCCCTACCAAGTTAACGGGGTATAATGGTGATGATGTTTTTTGTAATAATAAACGTGCACTCGTATGTATTTGAGTTTATTATTCAAATATGAAATAACAATACAACAGATATTAACAATTTCCAAGGTGCATGACTATACATGTACATTGCTAGCTAAGACATTCAGAAACAAAGAACATTTGGTCGAACAATTGACTAGACAATTCAAGTGTAATACAATGTCTTCGTGGGGTAACCAAAGACTCGTAATTTCGAGATGATGTTATAAATAAGAATTTTACCAGTCGACGATAAGTGATGTGAAATTTAGATTCTGAGAATTCGTGCAGGTGTACACGGACTGACCAGCACACGAATTTCGAATTTCAATTGGAAAAGGGGAAAACATACATTGAAACGAAGTTCTAAACGGCTTCCTTATATTTGCCAAATTTTAACATATGTGTAGTCATTTGATAAAAAAAATCTTACTTTTATGTGAACGACCATACAATTTTGTTTATAACAAAGGAAGAATGTATTCGAAATTTTGTCCAAGGTGTCTGTAGTTAACTGTCAAACACGAGAACCCTCCTTTACAAAAATCACAAGACTCGCACATTTCAGAGAAATTTCAAAATTTCACTTTCAGAAATACTCGGAACTTAATCGAATAAGTGACAAACTTTGATGTCCTTTGCGTGTACGATATTGAAGAAAATTATGGTTGCTTTCTCTCTCACAAAAGCTGAAAATGTTAGAATTACCCACTCACCAATGTTATAATTTTGATATCGGGGGTACCCTTGAAAACCCTTAAAATTTCTTGCTTTCTTCATATTTTTTCGGGTCAATATTAAATTAAGTTTCTCTCTGAATGATTTTTCTAACATTATTTGATTATTTTCAACTTCTGATACCGAAGGAAATATTTTTCTTTTAATAGAAACTAAGTGGCCGTTTAGAAATTCGTTTCAGTGTAGATTCAACAAATATACTAAAAACGAAAAGAATCGACCCTTGTGAGACTGCGCAAACAGCGCAGTCTGACCAGGGTCGATATTTTTCGCATTTCCAAGATCTTCCATTTTCGCCAAACGGATCACATTTTTTAATATGTTGATAATGGTGGAAGGGCATTGTTTTCTAATGATAATATCCGTAAATGACTAGAAATGAAAGACGGTCTTTTATTTCTCATCGGAATGACTCGGCGTAATTCGTAAATTCAGCGGAACGCAACAATTTCCGTCTTCACATTTAGCTGTACTATCACAAACCGTGTGGGTGAGAGTTACTTCCCTTTTTCGAGAATCTTTAGCGACAGGAAGTTGGAGACAAGCATGTGTACTCGTTATGGGTTCATTGTCTCTAAATATGGCCGTCGAAGTTCTCGGTACAAATAATGGATAATTCGACATTTTTATATCGTCAGAGTTTTCTTCCGTGACGTCAATATCTGTACCACTATCGTCTGTTGTATCGACGTCGATGTCAACGCATTTCTCGTCCAAACCGTCGACGTCTACACAAGACGATTCGGTCGTATCCGGACTTTGTTGTGGATTTCCGGAAAAGTCCGAGCACCCGAAAAATGATCCATCGTCTCCGAGTTTTAGTCGCTCGTGGATTCGTTTGTGCCTCTCCAGATTGCTTTTGTGGCTCGTAGCATAATCACAATTTGGACACGTATAATCTTTTTGACCGCTATGTACGGATAGATGACGTTTCAGTAACGCCTTACGACAGAATCGACGGCCGCAGTACGGGCAAGAATATCCGTTATGGTGGAATATCATAATATGCTCACGCAAAGACGCCTTGGTGCTGAAACTTACGCCACAACATTCAAGTATCTTATCACACGCCTGGTGCATCGTGGAAATATGACGCTTCAAATTATTACGTCTGTCCGTGACGTAACGGCAATGGGGACACGGAAACAGCTTTCCTCTAAACGTATTACAAACCAACATGGCGAGTTCGAGATAGTTTCTATTTATTGGGGTTTTGATCTTATTGGCATCCAAAGCCGCGACCTGTGGTCTTGTCAAATTGTTACAGAAATTGACGTTACGTAAATCTCCAGGACTCGCTCCAAACGCTATCGGTGGAAACGGTAGCCCGGGGTACGGCAAAATTGGTGTTGGTATGGCAACGGCTCCTGAACTTTGACCTTGAACAGGGGTCATGGAAATACCGGGGAAGGGTTGGAATCCTGCGGCCATGGCGCTGAGAGAGAAGCTTGATAGTGCGGCCCTCATGTCGGTGTTATGAGTATGTGCTGGCTGGGGATGACGGATTGTGTGTGCCGCCTGGGTCAGTCCGTTTTTGATAAACTCGGAGGTCATCCTCGGTGGGCTGGCCTCCACCAGTCCCGGGTTCCTGCAAGTAAAAGTAAATAATTGAAGTTAAACATACATTGCAGCTTGTTACGTTATGGACAAGAAGTGCTTTTTCGATGATTGTACAACTTTTTATAATATAACCGCAGTTGCAGAAGTGAAATAACCCCTTTGAACATTTTTGATATTACATGGGTGTTATTACACTGGTAGAATAACTATGCAAATGAGCTCAGAGCGAATAGCAACGCTATTTTGTAACCGCGAACATGACGTCATAATGTATTTATTGTGACGTCAGTTTTAAACGACGTTATAAGTTTCGCAGAAAATTGAAATGTTGAATTTCACGCACTTTAACGATTTTTCGCAAAACTTTTCGGTCATATTTTAAAAAGAATATAAAATTTGTGCCCTTAAAATACAGAATATATTAAACGAGTCATCTATAAACAGATAAAAACTCGCCGCAGCCTCGATTTTATCTGCTTCTAGATGACTCGTTTAATTTTCCATGACCACTCATTCAATATGCTCTATATATTTCACGGATGTTATTACACTAGTGAAATAACTATGCAAATGAGCTAAAACATATAGCAACGTTATTCTTTCGTCGCTAAAATGACGTCATAATGATTTGATGACGTAATTTTGCAAACGTCGTTATATGTTTCGTGGAATAACTGGATAATTATCTTGACTTTTCTCGATTTATTGCAAAAAATTAGGTCATATTTTAAGTTGTATATCACATTTTTGCTCATAAAATACCGAAATTATTAAACTCGTCATCTAAAACAGAAAAAAATCTACCTGAAAGCGGTAATACCAAATTCCTGTGTTCTTAAGTTATTTCATGTGGATATGAACCATTTTTCTGTCACTTGGAATGTTTGAATGTTAATAGACTCAAATGAAATGAAATCATATAAAAGTAAAAAAAAATAAATAACTTTATTTAGGTTTTCTTTCTATTTTCTAATTCAAATTGATATACATGAATCTGCATTAAGGTCTGGTAAACATTTTATTTGAAGAAATTTAATAGATCATGTGTGTATCATTTACAAATTTTTTTTTTACGCAAATCAAGATTCATGCCTTATGATTGGATGAAAAACTGTTTTATTCCTCGATGAAAACAACTTTCAGTGAGCAGTTATTCAATAAGCTTCCTCACAAAGTAGTCCCTTAATAAATTTGTTTCGTCTTTGAAAAATCTTTACATTTCTTGCTTTTAAAAATATTACATTTTTACATACATTCGCTAAGCGTATTCATACAATATGATTAGATATTAAGTTTCATACTTTTATGCAATCATGAAATGAGTTCTATCCTTTATGATATATATATAATACGTACTTAGTATTTTGTATGAGAAAAAATATCTAACGAGGTTGGGAGAATTGGTCATTGTCGAGGCTCTATCGAGACAATTATCAATTCTCACAACCGAGTAAGATATTTTTCATACAATACACTAAGTATGTATTATATCTATCTTATAACCTCTATTTGCCTTCTTTTCGTAGATGTTTCTAACTGAAACGCAGTGTTCTAAAAATAACCGCATTATATCGTTATTCTAAAACTAACTATGTGATATCATGAAATACAGGATGTTATCACAATGATATTTGTATAGTTATAAGATAAAAATTAATATCAAATGTTTTTAAATGAATCAACTTGTGTACATCAGGATTTGTAAAATCAACTACATGTACTTTTTATGTTTCACCGCTCTTTAAGTCAGTTCATTCAAAAGATCTACATGTTTCCAACTTGACATTAACTTCTTTATTTCATTCATTAATCGATTCATTGATATGTATTTATTTCATTTTTTCCCTTTAAAATAGAGTGTCGCGCTGTTTTTTGTGGTTTTTTTTTCCAAACGAATTTTATCAACGGCGCCGTTCAGGTGCAAAGCTATGAGGCTCTTTCCCAAAAGGAATTAAAATATACAACTGTGCTTTTGTGACATTTGTTTTTATAAGAGGACATGTACCCCCAGCATTTATTTATTTTTCTTTCCCCGGCATGCCAACCTCAACATCTTGGGACACAGTTAAGAACGTGGTGAAATTGTCAAAGTGAATAATTTTGGAACAATTCTTGAATGAAGTTGATTGAGTTTAGTTTATACTAATTCATTCGATTGCGTCGAAAGCTTAAGCTTATAGAATCGCTCTCGAACACTTAATCCTGATGTCCTCATGTTCCTGAGAGAGAAGCAGTGGTTTAAACCCACTGCCACCCAATTCTACAGCTGAATGAACTCGGGCTGGCTATTAAGCGCTTTGCCAATAAACACATACCGTTGACGGTGGGGCTCGAACCACGGACCTCCAGGTCACGTGTCGAGTGCATTTACCACTTAGCAACCGACATAGTCCTTGATTAAGTTTGATAAGTAAGTTTTGAGTTATCTAAGGGGAGATAATCCAATTTCGCTAATTTTGTTTGGGATGAACAAAATTAGCGATATCTATTTCCTCCCTTTGAAAAAAATATGCATTTAAGTTCTTTAAGTTCTTCAAGAATCAATCAGACGCTTAGAATTCAATAATGTCAGTGAATTCATGTTTTTTTTTCTTTTTATATTCATTTTGAATGTACCTGTTTCTTTTTATTATTTAACCCTTTCCTGTTTTACAAAAAGGTTTTGCAGACGAAAATTTAAAGTGGAATTAATTTGAAAAATAACCATTCAGTAGGGTAGAAAATTGTGTCTAAAGATAGTCTTCTTTTTCACAATGTTTTCTCAATCATAAAATGACTGGCACGTAAAAAGCAGGGATTAAACAGTAAAGGGTTAAGTCATTTTGGTGCGATTTTTGAGTGGTTTGAGGGGGTGGGGGTGGAATGAATGAATGGCGCGCTGATTTAGCGATTTAGAATGGTTTTGACTATCAATTTAACGATGTTGTTAACTGTACAATGTATTTTTCGAATATATTCTGGCTGAAAGTCGTGTCGTTTTTTAACGGAAGGACACAGACAAATTTAGACTTTGATACTATGTGAGACAATTTGGTAGAAAGCATTGATTTGTGTATTTAGATCACATGATTTTGTTTCATAGTCATTTTTATCATTTTATGGTATAATGACCTATATGATAAGAGTCTAATTATATATTAATTGCCTGTGATCATGAATAAGAATTATCAGTAAAACAAGAAAATTAAAAGAATTATCAGTAAAACTTAGCATCAGAGCCCAGTCTCAATATCGATTAATCAACGACAGAAAATGAGAACAATTAGTCTATCATTTTACTATTAAACCCTAAAAATATTCGTAGCATGCGTTTCTTACTTTGGGCATTCCAATTGAAAAAAATGTAGAAGACCATTCATTTTGAAATATTTGAATTAAGCATTAACTTTTAACTAACTCTCTTAGTATTTGAAAGAAATGATAAAAATGCACTTATTTTTGAAAAGATAGTTTATTTATAAGAATTGCCCAGAGAAATATTTTAACTCGTTGCAATTTATTGATGCTAAAACATCTTAAATCTTGGTACAATATATTCGAAATTACAGTTACAAAACACTAACAAAAATCCATAATCATTTCTACACACGTTTTTGTGAAATTTAATAAGAGCAATCGCGATATCTATTACAATTCGTTTCCATACGTATTTATTCTGTCTTGGGTTCAAGCTGCGAGCCCATGGGCGCGAGGGTATAGGATTCACATGTCAGGAGCCCAGTGAAATGGGGCTTGTTTTCGATGGGAAGTCGTGGGCTCGCCTCGTCCCGGTAAACAATCGCCAGTCCTGTCACATCAGAAATAGATACACAGCCCGTCATATGAAAAGGGATCAATCCAGATTCAAATTTTAACCAAGTGATCGACCCTCGTACATATATAATACGTACTTATTGTTTTGTATGTAAAAGAATATCTACCGAGGTTGGGGGAATTGATAATTGTCGAGACTCTGTCGAGACAATTATTAATTCCAACAACCGAGTTAGATATTTTGTCATATAATACACTAAAGTACGCATTATATGTTTCTTTTAACATCTATTTGCAATGATTTCGTCGATGTTTCTAACAGAAATGCAAGTTTCTAAAAATAACCGCATTATGTCATTGTTCTAAAAAATATCTATGTGATATCATATGGGATCGATATTTATCATCTATATAATTATCATCTACCTAGATTTGATAATATATTCATTTATTTATTAATTAATTATCTAATTTATTAATTTATTTATTTATCTAACTATTTATTTATTTATTTATTTATTTATTTATTCATTTATTTATTTATTTATTTATTTATTTATTTATTTATTTATTTATTTATTTATTTATTTCGAGTTTTTATTTTTTGCTTAAAACGAAAATTTGCGTAATCGGAAAGTTTCGAAAATCGGAAACCCTTGGCGGAAAAGACATTCCAGTTTACGGAAACGTCTAAGCGATGTTCCGAATGATCGGTACGGTCCAACTGGAGTCGAAACTTTTTGGAATTCCGATGTGCTCCTTTTTACGTGATTGGTCCCATATTATTAGAATCAATTGTATAACACAAAGCTACTGAATAAATTATCCTTTAATCACTGCCACGGTATTTGATATCCTAGGTAGGGAGAGAGAGAGACAAATTATTGTACAGTCCTGAAACTCACAAACTGTAAATGCATTACGCAAAAATCTAAAAGAAAAAAAAAATGCTATACGTATTTCTATTGTGGGGATGTTTTAAGACGCATACCTTAACGGGAAAAAGTATCATCATTTTAATTTCATTGTTAGATACTTTTAGGGCTATTTACTGTAGAGTAATGGAAAAGTAACGAATATCTTTTTTTAACGGAAACATAAAGCGCATGACAATAACATATGAGCCTGTGCGTGAGATTTCCACCAATTTCAAATATACGCAAAGCAAAGACTCCGACCAGCCTGTGCATCCGCACAGTCTGACAAGAGTCTACAGTATGTGTTTAGTAGATAGATAGGTCTCAAAGTATATGTAGGTCATCATGTGACTTGATATTTACAGCTTGTGGCTGTCAACGCTACTCAATGTTTTCACCTCAGGAACAATTCAAATTGTTGCAAATGTCACGCACAGGCTCATATTTTAAATCACTGCACGTATGGGAACAATTATTGATGCAGAATGGTTTATTAATTGTTTTGTTTTTTTTTTCAGTTTCTTTAATGCTTTTCGGCGGATTATCGAGGAATACCGGTTAGGTACATTATCATTTGATAAACTCACTTCCTAACCAGTGAAATTACCAAATATATTATCCCGCTTTCGGTCATTAAAACCTGTCGGGCGTCATCCAAGCCGGGTCAATAAGTGACGTCACTACATACGTTGCATAGCAATCTCGTGCGAAATGACGAGTTAACGAAAATATGTCCTATCACATTTTGTATCATTTTTGCAATAAAGAAATAGAATAATCGTTTGTTTTTCGAGTAAGATCGATTAATACATTGTATTTCATTAAGTGAACAAATTTCATTAAGTGAACAAGAAAAGCTATAATTTCACTCGTGGCTCCACCACTTGTGATAATATAGCTTTTGTTTTTCACTTAATGAATATATTTAACCTTTCTGCCGTCATCCAAGTCGGGCCATAAAGTGAAATCACTACAAACGTTGCAGAGCAATCTCATGCGAAATGACGCGTTTACAGAAAACTTATCTTAAAGTTTTCTCGTTTCGACTCATTTTTGTATCAAAAAATAAAAGAATCGTTTGTCTTTCGATAAAGATCGATTGATATTCCCTTTCGCGTACAAAAAAGCTATATTTTCTCTCATGGCTCCACCACTCGTGAAAATAAAGCTTTTGTTGTTCACCCAATGAAATATAAATTAATCTTACATTGAAACATACGATTATCCTCTATATTATCAATATTTTGTATTAATAATAAGAGACTAGACATGTATTGTTGGTCATATATTTAATTCCATACTCTATTATGAAGTAAATAACATTATGGAATTGCTATTTTCGAATGATTTCGGATTGAAAAGGAATGAGTGGGAGGAGCGATTTTTAGTTGAAATCAAAGGCAGGTAATGTAATATCGCTCTTATTTAGTCTAATTAAATAGCGTTGAAGTTCTATACCCTTGACCAATCGCTTGGGGCTTAAATTATCACTAAAGCAAATTTGCAAAGTCTTTCAAATGGCTTCATTTTCCACGATATATCCTCTAAACAATTATGTCTTGTGAATCCATGAAATTTTAGGACAAAAAGTAGTCTTGGATTACATGTTCTGATACAAAGTCCAAAACATAATTGCACATGCAAATCAGGGTATAATGTGAAAACTGTTTGCACCGTTTTGTTATCCTGAAAACAGACTCCATTATATCGATAAAAAACTTGTTTCAATGTTGAACGTTTTAATTTAGTTTTGTCCATCAATATGCGTGTGCTTTGATTGGCTGAAAAATTGGTGTTATCCCCCAATGAAAATATTTTTGAGTACGCAGTTATTTTTTAAGCTTCCGCAAATAGTAGTCCTGGAAGAAATATGTTTCTTTACTGACAAATCTATATGTTTTTGGTTCATGATATCAAATTACAAGATATGAAGATTATATTTATTGATTTCATAAGATATGAAACTAAATACCTAATTACACTCATGTATGAAACCGCTTCGCGTATTCATACAGTGTGATTAGGTTATTAGTGTCATACCTCAATGAAATAAACAAATGTTATCTTCATCTGTTAAAGTAATGAGCAAAAGTCTATAAGATTTTTTACCCCTAATTTGATTTTTTAATGTTTTTCAATAAAATTGGCATTCTTCATACTTCATGTTCAAAAATAAGTATAAAAAATTGTGAATCTCTTTTTCGAGTGGTTAAAGATGCATCGTATATCTATTGATATGGCATACTTCATTATAGCAAGAACGCAACAAAAGTCTAAAAAAAAATCTTTATAAATTAAGATTTCGTGGCTAATTTATTAGGTATTTACACAAATTGGCAAATTCCTAGAAAAGAACAGAACATAGCAAAAGTCTCAAAAAGAAAGTTCGTGAAAATTGCATGTCCAGTTGTTCAAGATACTCTATATTTTGGTATATTTCGAGGAAGCGAGTAATGTATATGACAAAAGTCTCACAAAAGATTTCGTGAAATTTTATTGCAAGTTGTTCAAAATATAGCAATAGATCGGCACATTTCAAGGGAAAAAAAGCAAGTAATTGGAAATTGTCTCCTAAAAGAGTCCATGACATTTTATTTCGAGTTTAACAAGATGATGCTTTAGATCGGCATATTTCAAAGAAGAAAGTACATAATAAAAATCTCCCAAAGTTGAATTTCAATTTTTAAAGCCATTTCCATATGTTTTGACATACACTTAATAAATGTCTACAAAAGTTTACTTACGTTTCCATTTTCTGTTATACATTATAGCCTTTTTATTATTGTTTATCTATTGTCTTATTTCAGGAATATTTTTTGTGCAAATGTATCGGGCAAGTAGTATCGTGAAATTGACGGTCATTCCGATCAAAAACATTCTAAATTATTTACTCGGCGCTCCATTCATTCCAAACACTTCCTCAAACAATTCAAAATTTTCGAGTATTCATACAATGTGATTAGGTTATTAGTTTTATAGCTCAATGAAATTAAAAAATACTCTCTTAATCTCTTAAATGAATTATAGCTGCCGATATTTAAATATGACACAGCTGATTTGCATATTGGTTAGGTAGGTCTCGAGGAATTCAGATGGCCAATAATGATTTTTGTCAAATTTGTATAAATTAATTTATCCAGTTTCATTTATCTTTCTATAAGAACAAAAACTAAGTATTTTTGACTGTTTTTTTTATTATTTAAATTTATATTCCGCGTATTAATACATTCCCTTTCTTACGAGCGTAAAAACGTATTTCTAATTTACACGAACTAAAAGAAAAGTTGTATACTTTGCAAGTATTTCGGCAAGTAAATGGGTTAAGAATTGTCAATTTTTCATTTATTTTATTTCATATTATGCTCGTTTTTATTCCCTCCACCCCCTTGGTCGATCGGGGGCATATTTTTGTCCTGTCTTTTTGGCTGATTTTCCTTTTGTCTGTTTGTCTTTTTGCCTGCTTGTTCGTTTGACCTCCAAAAAACCGTTACATATTGGCATAACTTTTAAATGGTTAGTGGTAGAGTCGTTATATTTGAAATGTGTTTTGCTTGTGACAAGATCTTTCTGTTGGTACCAGCGTTGAGATCATCAGTCAATGACAAGTTCATATATGGTAGGACGAAAAAGAAACGCCGGGTAACCTATAATGATTGTTTTAAGGATAAATTGTATTACAAGATTATTATATTCATTTTTGTATGAAATGTCATCTGATTATGTGAAAAAATGCCGCCTTTTAACGATGACCCTTCTTGTTTTGCGAAACACGGCCGGACATATCAGTATCTTGTGTGTCCTCCATGCGCAGCTGTGGCAGTCCTGATTCGTCTATGTTGCATGTTTTATGTATCCCGGTGTTTCTTTTTCGCCCTAGTATATGTCACTGTCAAATACGTGGAAACTTAAACTTAACGTTGAATTTCGTCGTTAAGTTGATAACCGAATGGAATTAAGGTTTGCTGTTGATTACCGAATTTATCATGTGAAGACGCCTGTATAGACTCTATTTAAGAAACAATTTGCACACACTTTCCCCCGAAATTCTTCGATTATTTACGGTTTATTACAATTAAGCGCTGAAAATGATTGCATGATAAATAGAATAACATGTAAGTGTCTTAAATACCAAAGTTATCTGGTATCGGCTGCGAGAAATTACCATGACTAGGCAAAGCCTCGTCATGACAAATTCTCCAAACCTCGACCAGATAACATTGGTAATTTAAGATACACTCATATTATTCTCTATTTAATCAAGGTTCGCTGTTGATTACCGTATAGTATCAAACTACGCAATTTTTTTCTGAAAATTGGCAGCGTCGAGGGCATGGTATGCAACAAAACTCATCTTGTTTTAATTGCTGTTTTATTTTACCGAACTTTAAAATTGTAATTTTAAAATGACGAAAAGGGTTTTCTAGTTTTCGTTCGGTATGTACAAAAATTCTCATAGTTGTATTTGATTCTTATTTCTAAATAAGATTTCATGATAGGTTTTAAGATTAATGAAATAAAGAAACAAAAAGGTCAGAATCATTTTACCTGGAAATGTATCTTACTTTTCTATATGTTTAAGAACTTAAAAAAGATATATTGATTAAGATAGATCGTAGAATATAGCATTATTTGGAAAAGAACTCAGCCAATATAGTTATTTCAATTTGAAATGAAATAATAGAATTTCTTTTCTGTAAAAGTGTCAATTATTTGGTCAAAACTTGTTTTGCTCCTCTAATTTATGCTCATTTCAGTTAACGTTTGAAGATAGGTGAAAAAAAGGTTTGAAACCATTATCTTTCAATCGCAAGGCTTACTTACAACAAAATATGCGAAAGTTTGATTTCAAAATGTTGTATTATTATTTTAGTTTTGTTAATGTACATTCTTATTGGATGAACATATGAATTAATAAAACCATAAAAAAAACTATTTCGAGATTTCAGCTATTTCATTAGCTTGCATTATAAGTAGTCCATAAAGAAATCTTACTTACAATAATTAAATATTTACTTTTAGGTAATGGACCCGTAATATTTCCGCAACGTTTTATAAGTCATGAACTTAAATAGTGTTAACCGAGGTTTCCTAATGATTTTCATTAGGAAACCTCGGTCAACATTGTGAAAGTTCATGAGTGCCGAAATATGGTGGATCTATTACGATTCAACTACCTTAAGCTAAATAGTATCAGATTAATATTAGAAATTTATATCTCCCTTCTTACTTTAAAATTCACAATGGTACGACACTGAAAAATTCTGCGCTGCACATAAAGTGTAATAAGCTTTTTCATTTCATACCTCTGTGAAGGCTAAAAAAAATGATACTCTCTGCATCTCTAGAAAGTAAAAACAATACATACCCAATATGTGCTTGGAACATTGTCGGAGTTTAGTTGTAGTCTTATGATAACACCATTACGTCTCCACTACAAGCAATGTCTATTATAAGATACAACTGTCACCATGGGCTAGTAAGAACTGATTCTTTACCAATTTAGTTTTGACATTCGAAATGATTTTCTGTTTTTCTTCTGATTGTTTTAGGAGCTTTTTAGTTTTATTCTTTTGAATTTGAGTAATAATGTAAATGACAGTCGTTCAAGCCTTACGCCAGGCGACCTCGTATTGTTACTTTAATTCACAGAAAACACGATTTTGCACGTTTTAATATCCGTGACTGCTTTAATTGAATGAAATCGCTTTTTGCTAACCGCCACCTAAATTTGTGAAAAATCTACCTGGGTCTGTAAAATAATATCTATTTTATTTCACGGTGGGCGGCGCGATGGAAGCACGTGACCGACTGCGGAGCTTTAGTTTGCGTATCACGTGACCCATGACGCCCTCTACAAAATTGTTCTTATATGAGATCGGCGTTAAATAATTCAATAAAAATCACATTATATCGCCATACGTGATTGGTTTATTAGTGTTTGTAAACAAGCTCCGCCTTATTAACGCCTACCGGCAAATCCAATTACAGCTTCTTTTGAGGAAAAATACTTCAGCGGGCTTTTATCGACATCTTTATGCTTCTAAATAAGGTTGTCTAGCCAAGTGAACAAACTCCGATATCCTAGGAGGTTGGGAAATGTTGCCTTTTCTGAAGATTAATTAATCAGATACAGTTAACAAAATTGTGAAATTGACAAGGCCAGGGATTTTAGAATGATATTGGAATTATATTGAGAGAGTGTTAGGAGCGAGTTTTGAATGAAATTTAGGGGACGAAATAGATTATCGATAATTCGTCCAATTGGACAAAATTAACAATAATTTATTCCCTATCTTTATAAGAAACCAACGTATTTGCCTCCTTGTGTAAATTTTACGTTTAATTAGACCCTTTGAAATCCGCTGTCGATAATATTTTTTTGCAATGATTTGATCTATTTGAATGCAATGTCGATTGAAAGATTTCGAATTGTTTTTGGGGCGGTTTGAACGACTTTAGTGAGTATTTTGGAATGAACGCGTGGAGCTCAGAGAGAGCGATTTAGTATGATTTTGATGGAAGTAAATGTCAATTTCACGATTTAATAAACTGTACCCGTACTACCGGTAATTCGACACTGTTTTCTGTAGTCTATTAGCAGAACAGAACAACAGAACAGAATATAGTTCATTGACAAAAACTATACAAGTTTATAGTCATATACAAAATATGAATTAATAAATGACAATTTCAATCACGTGTTCTTACAGTTATGTTTCAATCATTTGAGCATCTCATTTTTTGTTATTAGATATCATAATTAGCAGTGATTAGAGTATAATCCAATCTTTGCTTCGATGTGGTACATCTATTGCTTTGAAACAAAAAAAGTCTCACGATAAATAGCTGTAGTTTAATTTAAAGATTAAGAATGCCTATATCAATACTCATTGACTTTGTTTGTTAATAATTTCTATGGGAGTTTTAATCTCTTTGTTGTTGTTGTTGTTGTTTTGTTTTGTTTTAATATGTCCTCAGTGCAAACCTCTTTTAAGGGTCTGTGTTGCTACTCATTCAGGGCATTCAGAGAATACATTTGTTTGTTTGTGCTGATTTCTTTAAGAAATGGACACAACTTCTAACTTGTGTTTCAAATCTAAACGTACTTAATTACATAGAGGATAATCGTTTGTTTCAGTGTAAGGTCGATATATAGTTCATTGAGTGAACAACAAAAGCTATATTTTCACGAGTGGCGAAAATATAGCTTTACTTGTTCACGAAATGAAATATTAATCGATCTTACACGAAAAACAAACGATTATTCTATTTCTTTAATGCAAAAAAGAGACAAAATGTGAAATTTTTAGGACATATTTCCGTAAAGCGCGTCATTTTGCGCGTGATTGCTATGCAACGTTCATTGTGACGTCACTTATTTCGCCCCGCATAGATGACGTCAGATAGGATGAAATGCTTAAAAGCAGGGTATAAGTTTTTGATAATTTCACTGCTTTGGCAGTGACATTACCAAATGATAATCTACCTTTATTTCTCGATAAACCACCGAAAAGCATTAAAGAATGTATGAATACCTGATGCCATCTCAAACAGAAGCCTGGTTATGCTTTCAGCTTCATATAAACACAAACAAACATACAAGGAAGAAACGAACACACCAACACTTTTTTTCTTTTTTAGAAAAAGTTTGTATATGATCTTGCAAATAACTTAAAAAATACCACATGATACGGTCTCTTTTTAAACATCTTTGTGCATTAACATTCAAAATAATTCAAGACTAAAAACCGTTGATGGTGTCATTAAACAAATATTTCGGCCAGTCAAAATATACCAGTTTTAATTGAATCTACTGAATTTGATTTTTAACAACAATATCCATCCAAATAGGGCCTATAGTCAAGATAATTGCGCATGCTAACTCTTGAATATTGAGGAGTTACATTACTAGGTAGAAAGTTTCGTTGTGACGTTGATATCTTGTTTCCTCAACGTTTTAAACATCCGGCATAGGAATGGAAACTATATGTTGTAGAATCTTAGCCTCACAAATAAGTTATTAAGATTCCCATCAATAGCAATCTTATGAGAGTACGATTGGTCCTTTTGGGCAAGATCCTAGAATAAAAATTGGTGTCCTTTTAAGCAGTGTTAAATTCCTTACTTAATTTGAGCTCCAAAGGTTGATGGTTACCAAACTTTGATCTAGCTAAACCCGCTAAAACAATCTCTTCCCTTCCTAAATTGCTTATCTTATTAAGCAAGTTAGTTAGAAAAACATGCATATCAAAATAAGATCTCTCTAACTTTGAAAAAGGACCCTAGTGACTTGAAATGTTGGGTCACAAGGACGTATTTGCAAATGCCAATTAGAAAGCTGGCTAAATTGACATGCATTTTTATTTTTCTCCAAGCCTATTCGTAGTACGATGCTCGTGTTTGGCAAGTTCATGGATACCGTGCATACGCACTTGCTGATACCTTGATCAAGGTCGTGTGACTAAAATAAAATGTCAAGGTCATCCGCTATGATCGAATTAATAAAGAAACAACATGTTGTGTTTTGGGGGCACTTATTTTTCATTAACATGTGAGACTGTGCGTGGCATTTCCAAGAATTTGAAATGTTCGTGAGGTGAAAACATTGGTAAGCTTAGACAGCAACAAACTGCAAATGCTAAGTTACCTGATGGTCTACAGATACTTTATCCATCTACTAAGTGCATAGTGAAGATATTTGTCAGACTGTGCGGATGCACAGACTGACCAGGGTCTTTGCTTTGCTCATATTTGAAGTTGTTGGAAATCACATGCAGAGACTGTTGTTTCTTTGTCATTTTTAGTTTCATTTGGTATTCCGTCAATGCAGAAATTATCAAACATATATTTATTCGTTTTTACTTTGTATCTATTTCTTATACATGTACGATTATATACTCTTTAATCTTTCGTATAAATTTTACGCACAAATCTGCCATTAACAACGCTTTGGCAAAAAATATACTAAGATCAGCCGACGGAGACATACAGTATAATCTCAGTCTATACTAGTATAGCACTATCTACTTCCTTCCCAATTTTTGTGGGATAACTTTGGCCACTTGTTAAAAAATGGTTATATGAGTTAAAAAATGAATTCAGAATGATAAGATTTAATTGGGTCTTCTCTGACCCGACGGATTCATAATGGGAATATTTTTGGTATTCTTAGTTTAAGAACATATAAGTACACTTATTGAAATTCCCGGGGTACAAATGTAGACGCTGAGTTGCTCGTTATTTTAATATGGTTCAGGTTACCTTTAATATAAAACAAGAGGACCATGATGGTCCTAAATCGCTCATCTAAGTAAGTTATCTCATAACTTGTCAACTGCGTAATAAATATCAGAAATTGTTTTGATGTTTATTTAGGATGGTTTCGAAAGAAACAAACCTGAATTTCATCCTTTTGATTATGATATTTTTTTAACAAATTGCCTTTTTCGTTTTACTTTCTAAGTTTTCTCGTAATGAAGTAGAAAGCAGGCAGCTAAAATAAGACTGCTCGTTGACACGCTGATCTCAGTCAACACGGTCTGATCCAGCATTGTATTCAGCAGGAATATGCCACGAGCAGCATAAGAAGGGTTCACTTTGATTGCATTAAATGCAAGGAGCAGTAAAGTGCAATAATCAGCAATCATAATCGATTGAATTAATTGGCTTTTTGATGGTTCGGGTAGAAACTGCGTGTTGCATTTCTTTAATATGTCCTTTTTTGGCATTCTTCGAACGAAGTCGTGACACTTTGGGATCTGTGAATATTACCTTTGCAGATACTGCTATGATTATTTAATAAATATCAATTGTTTTGTTAGTCAATTCTAATGGCTTTGCAGTAGTACGAAGTAACTTGGGACTTCTTGACGTAGCAGCTTTCAAAATGTACATCACACTGCGTTTGATGTAAAATAAATTCGAATTTGAGCCAGTTCATGACATTTTCAACTTTTTCACAAGTGCGCATAGCAAATACTCTGACCAGCCTGTGCCTCCAAACAGGCTGACTAGAGTCTTCGCTTTGCACCATGGAAATAGAAAAGCGCTTAACCCCTCTTCAGGAGGTCGGAATGATGTTCTAATTGCATTGTGTGGCTGTTCATGTTGCTCAATATCCCGAGACCACACACACGTTAAATTGTTGGAAATGCCACGCATAGGCTCATGCGCAAGTGAATCTTAAATCAGTAATATTCAGATATCAAAATGTAAGTATTTGCACAACAATGCTGATGATGACAACTCGTGAGGTTATAGTGATACAGTTAAGAGCATCGTGAAATTGACATGATGAATGGTTTTGGAATGATACTGGAATGAAATTGAAGGGGAGTGAGGAGCGAGTTTTGAGTGAATTTAAAGGGAGATTACCCAATATCGCCAATTTTGTTCAAAATGAACAAAATTAGCATTAACATTACCTTCCTTTAGTAATATATAAGTAATTTTCTGTTTGTAGGTCTTCGTGGACCAACCAGACACTTTAAAACCCACACCAACCAATAAAATCGTAGAATAATTTAATAGATTTGAATTGAACATTAATCCTATTGAACGATTTCGAAATGTTTTCTAATGATTTCGGAGCGTTTTTGATCGATTTGACTTAGTGTTTGGAATGAATGAATGGAGCGCTGAGTGAATTATTTAGAATGATTTTGATCGAGGTAAATGTCAATTTCACGATTTTTTAAACTGTACCTTGGGGTATCTTTGACATCTTAAAGGCTAACTGTTTACAATAATAAGTAAAAAAAATTGACTCAATCTATCCAAACACCTGTGAAATTTATCTATTTGAAACTAAAGATAATGAACTGAAATAGAAAAATAAAAAAGAGCTTTTGACAGATTTGAATTCTTTAAACAACTGTGGTAGAGCACCACCCAAGGAACATCCCTGCCAAGTTTTAGCTTGATTTGCTGAGCGTTTTAGGAGGAGAAGATTTTTTTCAGGGATTTTTGACAATTTTTGGCATTTCTGTTACTATGACAACCAGAATTTTTGTTGGATTTTTTAACAATTTTGGTAGAGCTCTATCAAAGGAACATCCCTTCCAAGTATCGGTTGGATTTACTCAGTGGTTAAGGACGAGAATATTTTTTGTCTAAGATTTTCGTGAATCTCCGGCTTTTCTGTTACCATGACAACTAGAGTTTTTAATCGAATAAAATTCTTTTAATAACTTTTGCAGAGCTCCACCAAAGGAACGTCCCTACCAAGTTTTATATTGATTGGCCTAGTTGTAAAGGAGGAGAAAATTTATTTATTTCCTTTTATCGTGTAAATAGAATCAGCTTTTGCACTTTAGATAACCAGAGATTCACTAAATTCTTGATATGATATTAATCAATTAGCCGAAAGTCATGCATTTGATCAGGATATTTATAGATTTAGATAGTTATATACATGTTTATAATATGACCGACGTCGCGGGAGTGAAATAACCCCGTTGAATATTTTTGATATTACACGGGTGTTATTACACTAGTGGAATAACTATGCAAATGAGCTAAGAACTTTTAGCATCGTCATATTCTCGTTGTGAAAATGACGTCATAATATGTTGATGACGTCAATTCGCAAACGGCCTTATATGTTCGATGAATAACTTGAAGTAATAAATGTCTGTCATTTCCTCATTTTTTTTGCGGATATTCAGGTCATATTATAAATAGAATATCAAATTTGTGCTCATAAAATACCAAATTTATTAAATTCGTCATCTTAAACAGATAAAAAACTCGGCGCAGCCTCGTTTTTATCTGTTTATAGATGACTCGTTTAATAAATTCGGTATTCAATGACCACTCATTCAATATCCTCTATGTTTCCAATTGTCGATCAGAAACACCTAGCAGATCACGAGGTCCATCTTTGCTAGCCAAGGATAATGACCTCTTCGTCTCAATCCAATCACTCCAAAACGTTCCGAAATCGTTTAAAACAATTCTCAAGCGATCAGAACGATCAACAACATTTCATTGAAATTTATCAAATTGAATACCGCACAAGTAAATATCACATTTCGTTCTAAGAATATGATTTCAAGGGCGTAGGTCCCATTACGCACCTTACGCAATTGCGTAATACAAAGAAAATCTCTTTCGAAAAATCTCGTTGATGAATGATCATAACATCGAAACTACAGCTTATTCAAGCTGTAGTAACGATGTTTGATTATTCACCGACGCTCAAATCATATTAACGGGGATCCGTTGGACGACATTGGTCTTAAGTCGACATATCGCCTTTACCCTATATATTCTTTGGTGGTCGCCTTCGAAATGCGTAAAAAATTCAAAATCCTAGCTACGCCTATGATTTGATTGACGACAGTTTGAGCGACTTCGGCTTCATTTGGATTGATTATGGGACTACTTTCCGTGGAAGCTTACAAAAACCTGCGTAATCAACAGTGTTTTCATTGAGTAATGAAACCAGTTTTTCAGCGAATATGAATGCACAAATCGCGGTGAATACAACTACAATAAAATTATATTGTAGTGAAGTGTGGTCTTTTTTTGTAAATAAAAATAATCAAACTGGTTTATAACATAAAAACAAAGAAGATAAAAAAATTCGTTTATTGAAGACAGTCATATATACTCAGTTCCAAAAGATAGTGTGCACTTTTGGATTTTGTATATCTCGGGAATTACAGAACCTATCCTCATGAAACATTTTATGTCGTTCCCGAAGAGTATTTTGCAAACGATATTTGAAAACAAAAAAACAAAAAAAACAAAAAAAACACGGTGTGCAATCACTTTATGTTAAGTTCAGACCTATGATTTTGCATGTTTTGCATGAGCATCACGCGTTAGATGACTAATTTGTCCGTAGTCGCATTCGGTCGAATAATTGAGGCTTGGCTAATCATAAAATCACATCTTCATTACAATTGTGCATACTTCAACTGCGTGGTTCGACTTACAATTTACATAGGTGAACGAAATCGAAACTAGCAGATTAAAAACGTCAGCAAAATTGGTTAAGCATTCATGTTCGAATAGAATTCGAGGGTATCATTTTTTCAGGCCTTTAGCAAGCAAATCAAGATGTAATAGAACGCGAAAGCACTATTCGACAACAGATTACTGGCCTACCAACGTAACAATTGCTAACGCTGACGCAAACGTAACGCCTGGTGGAAAAAAACAGGGTTTTTTTTATTTGAAAATGGTTTGGGATGTCTCCTCAAACTTTACAATGCAACTATGTCACATAGCTCTTACCATAGAAGGAGCGAAGGTCAAATCTTAACGCTACAAGCTCTGCTTGCGCGTATGCAGTATGTGATGCTTTGTCAAACTCTGATTTGACTTTCAATAAAAAACAGGTCTTTTCCAAAGTATGACATCAAATTTACTCCATAATTTTCCTCCAACTTTGCAAAATTCAAGCAAATGCAAAATGTGAAAGTGCACACTTTCTTATACAACTCAGTATATATGGCTTAAATCGTTCTTGTACCTTCTGGATTCATGTGATTAATTTATATTTGAACCAGAATTATTTTGCGTACTAGTCTGATTTAGATAGTTACTTCCTATGTAAAGTATTTGCAGGTAAATTTAAATTGTTTATGAAAGCTACAGGATTTGAACATGTTTGAAACAATCGCTCAAATTTTAAAACAATGCAATCTGTACTGAATCTAAAAGAATTTTACATACACTATTGGGGAAATGGGCATGATGGTAATAACAAGCTCAGAACATTCAGATCTTATATGGTAAATTGTGAGAAAGAAACGAATATGCGCATAATTGATTTGTACATAGGCTTCAAAATGAGAAGGGTAGGTTCCAAGTGAAACATTTCATGGCAAAATGTGTCCTCTTTGTATATCATAAGTTTGAACTGCAGCCCGCATCTTATTACAATGCCAGTCGTTTTCAGATATCAGAAAAATATTTTTGCAGAGGTAGAAAACATCACGCTTTCTTTGGAAAATATTATTCATGGCGATAACAATTTTTTAGACATATTTCGCAAATCAATGAAAATAATATGCTAAAAACTATTTTCTTAATGTTCACAAAATAGTTAAGAAAAGAAAAAAAAGCACAACAAAGCTGTGAGATGAATTTCAATTTAGGTCTTTATCACGAATTAAATTTCGGATTGTACTTAATTATCTTCTTGTTCTGAAACACACGTATGTCCACAATCCTCAAACAGGCAGTCTGATCAATATTTGGAAATTTGACAAGTTTTTTATGACAAACAGCTTTTTATTTTTTCGGCTTTCTTTTTCTGCTCAGAAAAGCAAACAAGAATTTCACATTTTTATTAAATATAGCTGAACACTAAAGGATCATCGTTACCTCTATTTCCATAACAAATATGAGACTGATAAATGTATGTATCGTTTATTTGGTTCAGGAGCCATGTACCTAACAATTTTATCATGTTGTCAGTGCGAGGTTTTGGAGTTGCACTTGTGGTGTTTGAGTATGATTGTTGGCATGTATTCGTGTATTTGACCCGGCACGCGAAAAGGGACCATCTAGGAATTCTGAAAGAAAAGAGATTGGTTCTATTACATGCCAACCAGAGGTTGCATTTCAAAAATTCTTTCACAGGAAGGTAGATTGATCATTCTATGTTCAGAAAATTATCAAGAAGCAAAAAGTTTAGCCACTAGTCAGTCTGCGTAGTCCGCACAGTCTTACTAGGATAGGCACTTTACGCACTACCCAGATGGCCCATTTTTGCGTGACTGGTCACAATATGTCATCAAATTCATAGGAAATGTAACTGTTCGATACTTATGTTGTTTGTTCTTAAATCGTGCCAATACTACATAACTAAATTTTTAAATCCGTCAAGAAATTTTAAGTTGGATTTATTTTAACAGCCATTTTTAAGGTTTTGTAAAAGTAGTTATGATCTGAACATCATTTTTCTTGAATAAGTTTACTGTTATATTTATATCCACCAATTAAACCATAACAAAATTGCAATTTATAAATATGAAAGTTTTCGTACATGTTAAAGAAGGACAGATCGTGTACACCGAAACCCTATCTCCATCAGATTATTGTCAACCCAGCGGGCAAGAATAATTGGCAGTTAATTAAATTAAATAAACACCGGCAGTTTAGAACTAGTGTCTTTTCACCGCCTTCTCTCACAAAATCTCGCGGAACGTAGCAACATCGTTTGCCATATATTGGGCGATAATTCTATGTTTGGGTACAAGGCTTTCAAGAGGGCGAAATTACACTGATACCCCACCTACTGCGATAATAACCACTGTAACGGCGAATAAATTGTACGCTATGGACTCGATTTAAACACTGAGCAGGGGGGCATTCAAATCCTCACTTGACAAATTGTTCCGCTGAACAATATTCTAATACCCAGAGAAAGGCAAATCGTCCTCCAAACGAGCATTACCGATATCATATCACGAAGAGCCTCGCTCGATTCAGCTCTATGGACTAATTTTATGTTCGATTTGACTAATAATTCGAGGCGGTGTCAAACTATTCTATGGCATTATTATTCATATATTCCGTGAGACCGAAACCTCGTAACTACAGCTTATTCAAGCTGTAGCTACGAGGTTTTGGTCGCCCATCGACGATATGTCCGAGGGTAGGGAGATCTATTCGTCCCCTACTGGGTTCGGAACATGTGCAGGCCTGGCACGATTCATAGACCCGAATAAATGGTAGGGTCTAAAGACGTTTGAATTCGAACAAAAGAATTATAATTCGATTAAAATAATACACTTTCAATGTAGTTGTGGGTATAAATTACAATGTCGTGACAAATTGGGGTCGTCCTGGAAATTAAGAATCACAATTGGAACTTCAAACCAATTTCTGATTCATTCAAAACGCTTTGATTACTCTGAAACAATTTTGAAATATTTTTTTTCCGAAAGCCTAGGAAAGGTGGTTTATCCATACATTCACGAATATTGTGCTGCTATATCTAATTTCCTATCTTTTTACGGTAGGTAACGATACGCGCCTGAGTATGATATCACTGGACCTAATGCAAACTCTGGTCATCTCATTTATCTAAAAACTATACACATATCCGTGTGATAGCATCCCATATGATATTTTTATGATATCACATTGATATTTCCAGAACCATGATATAATATGTTTTTTTTTTTAAAAACTTGCATTTCTGTTAGAAACATCGAAGAAAAAATGCAAATAAAAGTTATAAGGTAAATATAATATATACATACTTAGTGTATTATGTGAAAAAAAATATCTAACTCGGTTGTTGGAATTGATAATTGTCTCGGTAGAGCCTCGACAATTATCAATTCCACCAACCTCGCCAGATATTTTTTTCCGTACAAAACACTAAGTACGTATGCAACATACACATCTGCAAAGTCTGGTCACAGAGTCTCTGGGCTCTATACGTGTAGATAGTCCTTCACTGCAAGTATACTTTGAATTTCTTTACCTGACAGAAAGGTTTGACCAAAGATTGGTGAGTTTATCTTTCAATATTTGCCCTCATAAATCTTCCATCTGACATGACCATTAACGCATGTATACTAATTTTATCGCAAAATGACGACAAGGCAATAACTTACTTTGCCTGATTTTTTGTGTCTTTTTTCCTGGCTATTTATATAAATAAATATCCAAAACTTCCTTAAGAGATGCTATAGCCTACCGATTTCTTACATCCAACGGCTCGTTTTTTTGCCTAAAAATCCTTTACTCTAGAGTTTTTGTGTATTTTTTTTTTTTTTTTTTTTTTTTTTGTTGTTGTTGTTGTTTTTTTTTTTTTTTTTGTGTGTTTTTTTTTTTTTTGTTTTATTCTGACTATGTATGTAAAAAAAATTTATAATATGACCTACTATGCAAATTAGCTCTGAGCGAGGAGCAACGCTATATTGTAACCGCGAAAATGACGTCATAATCTATGTATTGTGACGTCAGTTTTAAACGGCGTTATAAGTTTCGCGGAAAATTGAAGTGTTGAATTTCATGAATTTTGACGATTTTTCGCAAAAATTCGGGTTATATTATAAATAAAATATAAAAATTGTGCTCATAAAATACAAAATTTATTAAACTCATAATCTAAAACAGATAAAAAGAAAACTCGGCACATCCTCTTTTTATCTGTTTATAGATGACTCGTTTAATACATTTGGTATTCTATGACCACTCATTCAATATCCTCTATATCCAAAATACCACGAAGAGCTGCTTTACCGATTCCTTACATGCAATGACTCGTTTCTTAGGGTATGTATCATCAAGTAAAAATTTAAAACTTTAACACAAGAACTTGTAATTCACAGTCAAGAGTCGATTTATTTTGTCGATTTATTGTAAAGTTTTAACACTTCCAAAATATCATATCCGGATTATTTCAAATCGCAGATAGCCGAAATCGATCAAAATATCTATTGGCCAATCAAATTATTCTCTAAGACCGGAAATGTGATATTTACGTGTGTGGTGACCCCTCCTACTTTTTAACGTAGTTGAGGTTCATGTAAAGTGTTTGAGACCCAACTTTAAGGGCACTTCATTTGCCAAGAAAAAGCAGTATATCCAGGTTTATTATATATCAAAATGAAGCTATTTATGAGCACAAGCAGTTGAGCAACACAGCTATAGCGGTATAGCCAAAACATTGTGGAAAAGGATCTTTTGTACAAAACAAGCAACTGCATGACTGTTGGATAAAATAAATAAAATGACAGTGGTTCGATATAAAAATGTTCTCAATTGAAAAGAATTTTGAGTTTAAAACTATTTTGTAACCTTGCACACAACCTACACCTATTACAAATCTGTCTCGTTAAGGAGAAATCATTAAATTTTGATACAATGTATAAAATTATAAGTAATAAGCAGAGTACAGTTATTAACGTCATAATATTGACAATCGTTCCGACCAAAACCGTTCAAAATCACTCATTCAGTGCTCCATTCATTCTTCCAATCACTCACTCAAACCATTCAAAACCGCTCTGAAATCACAACAATGATTTGATCAACAACTACATTAAAATATAAAACTCTGGAAAAACTTGAAAAGCTTGATTGGTTTGCGAAAACATAAAAAAAAACAATTTTTAGAACATTCATACATATTTTATTATAAGGTTGTAACAATTATTGCTCATTTTTTCAAGATGAATTAGCAAAATTGGATCACCTTCCTTGAATTTCACCCAAAACTCGTTCCACACACTCATTCAATTTCATTCCAAATTCATTCCATAGTCTTTCTTAATGTCAATTTCACGATGTGATTAACTGTATTTATAACTTTGCCATGAGGTATAAAACTAAACATTATAATAACTCTCGTGTAAGAATCCGTTTCTTATGTTCATTCAGTATGATAAGGTTTTTCAGTTTTATACTTTTTTGCAATGAGAAAAATACTCTTAAATGCATACATATGTAGTTAGGATCATCTTGAAATTGACAAGTTGAATGATTTTGGAATAAAATTAAATGCGTGTGTGGAGTGAATTTGAATGTTTTTCGAGGAAGGTTAAACATAATCGTTAGCGTCGTCCGATAGGATGAAATAAGCGTTAGACCACGCTTAAGCGAATCGTCCAGTCAGAGAATAGTATTTCAAAAGTATATATCACAGATACAACTCCGAACGTTGTATTTACAGATATACGATGGTAGTGTGTCGTGCACGCGAATCTCGACAGGTTTTGGGTGCCGAGTCATTTAATAAAAAGTCAAGCATTTGATATGAGCTCTTCTTTCCAAAAACTTTTTACAGTAGCAAAATTTCAAAAGATCTGTAATAGGCAACGGGAACTGATTCATAAGATATTTAAGCATAATTACAGTAATACATGCATCACCGCGGGTCTAAGATATACTATTTTTCATTGTTTAGAGGTTCGGATAAAAAAAAATACAGACACTGATAAAAAAGCGTGTTCTAAGTCAGATAGAAAATAATGTGCCGTGGTATAAGGGAAATAGATACTCGCTAAAGCTCGTGTCTATTTCCCATATACCACGGCACTCGTTTTCTTTCCTATACATATCTTTGCTCCCTTGAATAAAATCTACGTATTTTTATGATTTTGTGTCTTCATGGTCAAATGAGCAGACGCTTTGAAATCAACACAGCCAATAAAATCATATAATTGACCATTTTGAACGAAATTCGAATAGTTTGGTGTTTTTTTTTTTTTTAACTATTTCGGAGCGTTTTTGAGTGATTAGAGTGAGCGTTTGGAATTAGCAAATGATCTTGAACGGGTTTAATCGAGATGAGTAACAATTTTATGAAGTTACATATACGGTTTTCAGAACAATTTTAAAATTGACAAGTGATAGAAACATGAAGAGGTATTCATTTACACCGTCTTTGTTATTCGAACTCGGCTTTATTCTTAACGACGACCGACTTAAAAGTTTTTTTCCAACAAATTTTGTTATTTTAACACACTTAATGTTCGAAATACTGTTTCCAGTGATGAATATTTCATGATCATTTACAATATTACATTAACTTGAACGATAATGTCTGTACGGGTTCTCCCGACGCTTGCATCGCTCCCGGAACAGCGCCTGGACGTCCTAGATGTCATTTCAAACAGCAGGAAGTCTCGCAAAATCCCGCCCAAACACATCTGTCTCGTTTAAAACGTGAAATAAAAGACACCGGGTCAAGAAATAATTCCTTAATTTGAGAATTATTCCCCTGGTCGGACAACTCACGAGCGGCTGCCGATTTGGCCTGGATCTGAGGCCTGGTGACAGAAAATCATCAAACGAATGAATAGAGACTCGAAAATCGCCTCGTACACATGTTTGGTATCATGTTCGGTAACCTTTTCTCATTAAGTGTTTTTCAATACTTCTGATGAAGTTTTGAAATATTTTGATATTGCTTCTAAACTTACGGCTTATATAATCAATCCACTGCGGCCTGTTTTACTAAATATCTTGCGATAATTTTTCGCCTAAGTCGGAAATTAAAGTTGCTTCTACAGTAGAGGTTAAATATGGAATTCTGCCATGCATCATCTCATTAGAATCGTCTTCTAAAGACGATTCCAATGAGATATTGCGAGGCAGAATCTAACAATGAATGAAAACACCGGAACCGATTTTTTTATTTAGTCTTACGATTAATTTTTTCGTAAGACGTTTAATAAAACGGGCCCTAGAATACTATTTAAACGGTATAAGTAAAGCTAACAACATCGTGAAATTGACAGAATGAATGATTTTGGAATGACTTTGGAATTGAATTGAATGAGGGCGATGAGTTGGTTTTGAGTGAGATTAAAGGGAGGTTATACAATATCGCTAGTTTTGTCAGGGATTATAAAATATGCATACATGTTCTATTTATGGGTAGCTTCCTATTTCTTCTAGAAATAATCAAACGCTTATAGTTTCTATTATGCCAGTGAAATCGTCTTTTATCCAGCTTATTTTTTCATTTCGAATTTAGTTGTCGATCTTATCCTTTTAAGTGATATTGGAGCGTTTGTGAATGGTTCGAGTGAGTGTTTGGAATGAATAAATTGGGCGCTGATTGAGCGTTTTAGAATTGTGTTGATTGAGATGAATGTCAATTTCACGATGTTATTAACTGTAGCCTTAAATAACTTGTGACACGTCACGCGAAAAGGGATCATCTGGGAACTTCGTAAGATAGATATTTGAAAAAAACGGATGAGTTCCAGTCAACCAGAGGACATATTTCATCTCATTGAATTCTTTCATAGGAAGGTAGAATGGTCATTCTAGATCCAGTTAATGGTCCAAATAGGACAAGTTTTGATCCAAGTCAGTCTGCGCAGTCCGTGCAGTCTAACTAAGATCGACACTTAACGCACTACCCAGATGGTCCCTTTCGCGTGACGGGTCACATTTATAACGTTAGATCGAGAGTACCTTTGAATTTATGGACAAAGCTTTTTTTCAGTTAAAATCACAGTAAAATTGACACTCATTTTGATCAAAGTCAATCTAAATCGCTCCCTCATCGCTCCATTCAGTCATTCTAAGCAATCACTCAAACCATTCAAAAGTGCTCAAAAATCACCAAAATAGATAAGACCAACAACTACACCTAAATTAGAATTCGCTTGAAATTTAACAACGATTTCCCTGACTGAATTGATTTTCGTAAGTGTCTGATTGGTTCCCGAAGACATCCATAGAACTTGCATGCAGATTTCGTTAAAGGGGGGTAATAAAAATTATCTTGAACCAATTTAGAGATGTTTGATTACCTATTACCTCTCATTAATTTCATTCAAAACTCACTCGTCTTGCTCATTCAATTTCATTCAAAAAACGATTCCAATATCATTCAACTTGTCAATTTCACGATGATCTTAATCTGCACGAGTTGGTGATATTTGGCATACTTGGCCTCGCGAAAACTGTTTAAGTTCGATAAAGTTTCAACTTCCTAAGACTGCATAGGTTGCACAGGTTGGCGAGGACCGCAACTTTACTTTATCTGATCATGTATGAACAATTTACCCCATTCAAGATAATTTGCTAAATGTTTGGCACCTATTTCAAAGTTTCAGGATGTCTTCCAAGGACCCCTTCAGGATTACCCATAACGGATCATACATTTTTTCTTACTACAGTCCCTTTAAAGAACACAATGATGTACTATATAATATACTATATCTCTATATACTATATATCTTATATTTTTGCAACTGTAATAAAAGACTCGTTATCAGTAGTTTTGGACCTGATCATTTTTCAGGTCTACAACTATTCAGATGATATTTTCAACCCTGGCCATAAACTATAAATTCATTGTCAATTCTATCTACGTGAACTGTTGATGTTACCCTAAACATTTAAACAAGTCTATACGAATAAGAAAACAAATAATTACAATCTTACAAAACGTATATCAATGAAAGAACGTTTGATAAATATATATAGTTTTACAATGGCCTATGGGTGTCAGATCTGTCCGCTAATAACGTTTATCTTACGGTTCTATTGTACCCAAAGGCACGCGACAAAACGTTGGACGGATACACTGTTTTACATTACTTGTAATTAGTAACAGCGAAAAAACAGATTTACAGTCTCTCCATTTGTTTTATAATGACAAGGAACCCGTCCACTAGTCTCGCGTGACTCCGCGAGACTAGCATTAGCATCTCGGGGCCGCCATAATTAGATAAACGCCAATGACAAAGAAGGGGCTGTTTTGAAAATTATTCTCTCGGGGAACACTGGAGTTGAAGACAAATATTATGCATGACAATCATCATTAATTATACAGACAAGTATTCCTAGCATAAAAGTGACCATCTTCTTTTAATTATACGTTCTGTTCGTATAAAAAAGCTAACCTTTCCTCTCATCTGTTTTATTACTTATTTCGCGATTGGAAACATCGAAACATGATTTTGAAAATAAAAGCGTATGCTACTTAATTTTATCTTATGAAAAATGCAAATAGAGGTTATAAGATAAACATAATTCTTACTTAGTGTATTATATGAACAAATATCTAACTCATTAAGTCCGGCAATACAAAAACTTACACTCAACACCCAACCAAGTTAGAAATTGTTTCATACAAACACTAATTACGTATTATATATTAAACAGTACCATCCTTGTCCTGGAAATCTAAGTATTGCTAAAATATATTTCTAAAGTTTTTATCACTTATTTGTCTTGGCGTCTCACGGTTGTCGTGTATTTCAGAGAACTATACATCAATTTTAGCAATTTCTTAACAAATTTGTTTTCATGAAAAAAATGTATGATCTTTATGATAATATTGCTATTTGATCCCCGGTATTTTATGTACATTTTAATAAGGTACATGATTTATACTTTATAACAGATTTTCAATTATAAAACGCAAAAATACAACTAACGTTTTCTATCACAGGTAAAATTCATCTTGCATCATTTACAATCATATGCTCCATATATACTTGTTGAATAATGAGCCCAACAAAACTTATTAGAGATAGAGGATATTGAATGAGTAATCATGGAATACCGAATTTATTAAACTCGTCATCTATAGACTGATAAAAACTCGGCGGCGCAGCCTCGTTTTTATCTGCTTAAAGATGACTCGTTTAATAGATTCGGTATTTTATGAGCACAAATTTTATATTCTATTATTAATATAACCCGAACTTTTGCGAAAGGTAGACAATTTCTTGATATTCAATATTTCAATTGTTCGTGAAATTTATAACGGGGTTAAAAACTGACGTCACAATATATACATTATGAGATCATTTTCGCGGTTACAAAAAGCGTTGCTATTCGCTCTGAGCTTATTTGCATAGCTTTTCCAATAGTGTATCAACACCCGTGTAATATCAAAAAATATTCAACGGAGTTATTTCACTCCCGCGACGTTGGTCATATTATTAGCACAGTTTATCATCTGCTGGTCAACTTGAAGTGAATTGGTGTAATAAGAAACTCAAGGATAATTTATGAATCATATTACTGTACACTAGACTCAATTTAAAGATAAAATAGTAAAAGAGAAAAATAGGCGAATGCTCCTATCCTACTTATGATCCATTGCTACATACTTAGAGCATTGCGGGACTTTTATCTTACCAACTCTCACGCACGCAAAAATGCCCTGCTTTATATCGATCTATAATTCATTGATATCTTCAGTGTATCAAAACATCAAAATATTAAATTAAGGATAACCTTTTTAATAAGTAATAAAGAGCTACTCAATTTTCAGTCAACGGATAAAAGAGCACCTGTGAATGATGTAACTCGGAGATCATCGTTGGAGAATAAATTATCGCCGATATTAGAATGGTGGGCAATCCAGACTGCATCGCCACGATCCACGTGCAAAATGGCGGTGCTGCCTCCCTGGTTGTCGTCGTATTCTATGTTACTCTGCGCTATGGCGGTGAGTTGATGGGTACCATTCACAACCAGCTTTACTCGGATTTCTTCGACAGGTTCACCTCTAAATCTCGTACACGTGACCGCAAACGAGAATATGTATATACCGGAAGCTGGAGCAGTAAATATCCCCGTGTAGTTGTTATAGGCATTTCCTTCGTTTGTTAAGACTTGGTTAAACACGAGTGGTTGGTCGGGGCCAAGGTTGAAGTTACGGTGGTCCAAGTAGGCACAGAACGCAACATTTCCGAATTCATTGTCTAGAATCACTGAAATAAAACCGGCAAATTATGAAAAGTTCTACACAGTTTATTACTTCTCTTGTAATTTAATGGCGGCCATTTTGAAAATGACCGCAATTATGGTTGCCATTTTGAATTTTGGGTGGCCAACAACTTTTTCTGAAATAGTTGGTCTTTGTGAATCATTGTGCCAAGTCTGATGCATGGTTCACTAAGTGCACGATTTTATCAATAATCTGCTCATCTTTTATACTTACACCGACTAACACGACCAGAAGACAGTTTCCCATCAGCATGTTCTTTCTTCTCATATTCACCAAGTCGAGCTTTAAGTTCTTTGATTTCTACACTCTGATCGATAACCGTCTGTTTTAACTCTTTAAACTCCCGAAGAAATTCTTGTGTTAGCTGAAGGCTTGGTGTCTCCTCAAAAGTGGCTCCTACAAGTATCAAAATACTTAGTCCACAAATCACATTTCGAAACACAGCCATTATCAGATGATTGTGCTTTTCTACATATATACCATAAGAAAGCACGTTCAATTTGACCTACATACAATGGAATAATCCGAGAGATAAGTATGACGCTTTCTCTATTTGCCGCTTATGAAAACCCATATTTGCAGAGCAATATTACAAATGTGTCCTTAGCTGATAGTTGTGGGGAGAAAGAAAACTATGAAATAGAAAAATATATGGTAGGAAGATAATTGTTACCAATCGGACATGCTTCATATAATTTTAGTGCGGCTGAAACTATATGATCAATGAGATTAATGTTACGGTATAAAACGAATAACTTTTATTACTTTTCTTATTTTTTATCCCCGCCCCCGCCCCTCCCCCGAATCGATAGAAGGGGGCATTTCATTTTAAGCCCTGTCTATTTGCTATGCGTGTCTGTTTGTCCACTAAAAAGCTTTAACATTTTATTTTTTTTTAATTTTGATAGGTAGATAAGTGATTAATCCTTGATATACTAGGACGAAAAAGAAACGCCGGGTAACCAATAATAATTGTTTTAAGGATAAATTGTATTATTCGATTATTATATTTATCTTTGTATAAAATGTCATCCGATTATGCGAAAAAAAACCTCTTTAAACGATGACCCTTATTGCTTTGCTAAACACGGCTTGACATATCAGTAACTTGTGTGTCCTCCATGCGCAGCTGTGGCAGCCCTGATTCGTCTATATTGCATATTTTAGGTATCCCGGTGTTTCTTTTTCGTCCTACAATATTTCACATGCGTATTGCTTGTGACAAGGCTTTTCTTTGATACATGAATCAAGTTCAAAGTCATCACTCAAGGGAATATTTTTTAAGGTCAAATTTGTGTAAAACTTTATCACTGGCGATTAATTTGCAATAGTAAGTGGTAAAGTCTTTATGTTTCTCAAGTCTATTGCTTACATCAAGACATTTCTGTTGCTACTATAGACAAAACCACCAGTCATGTTCAAGGTAATTATTTCAGTTTTTAATATGAGCTACGTCGCTGGAGTAAAATAACCCCGTTGAATATGTTTGATATTACAAGGGTGTAATAACACTAGAGGAATAAATATGCAAATGAGCTAAGACCGATGATCAGCAATATATATCTTTGTTATAAAAAGACGCCATAATGCATCTGCTGACGTCATTTCGCAACCGGCGTTATATGTTTCGGGAAATGACATGAATTGATAAATATCGCATTTTTCTCGTTTTATCACCAAAGTTCGAGTCAAATTTGTAATAACTTAATACCGAATGTATTAGACTTGTCATCGTAAACAGATAAAAACTCGACACAGCCTCGTTTTTATCTGTTTATAGATAACTCGTTACATAAAAACGGTATTCAATGTTCACTCATTCAATATCCTCTATGTAACTTTATTTCACATAAAAAGTTAAACGTTGGTATCAATTTTGAAATTGTTAGTGAGCCTCAATATTCCTCTTGTCCATTTCTTGTGACAATACCCTTTTTTAGGTATTAAGTCAAGGTCATCACTCAAGGTCAAGGTCAATTTATTTATTTTATGATCAAATGAGTGGAACATTTAAATTCTAACACTCGCCAGTACTTTGCAATTCTAGTGATACAGTCTTCAAATATCGCATGTATATTTCTAAGTTAAGTTTACTTTATACTGATTTATTTTTGTTCGATTGCAATACTAGCAAAAGCTTTTAGGGTCGCTCTGGAACTCTCAATCCAGATGTTTTCACGTCCCTGAGAGAGGGGCAGTGACTTAAACTCACTGCTATCCATTTTTACAGCTGGCTGAACTGGAGCTGGGTTTTCAGTGTTTTGTCATAAACACACCCGGCGACAGTAGGTTCTCGAACCCTCAACCTCAAAGTCACAAGTCGAACGCATCCGAGGCAGCATATTTCTGGTGACAAGGTATATCATTGGCTAACAAGACCAAGTTCAAAAGTCGATGCCAATGCATTTTGCGAAGTTCATTTATTCTAAATATAAAACACTTTTGCTATAATGGTAAGTGGCAGAGCTAGGATTGCTTGTGACAATAATTGAGCCTGTGCGTGACATTTCCAACAATTCCACATGTACTCGAGGTGAAACCACTGAACAGTCTAGACAACCACATCATACAAGAAGAATTTTCACCGACAGCCCGCAGAGAGAAGAATACGTTATCTATCTTCAGAGCACATAGTCAAGGCTCTTGTCAGACTGGGCGGATACACAGGCTGGCCAGAAGCTTTGCTTTGTGCACATGTGAAATTGTTGGAATCGTCACGCAAAGGCTTAATTATCAGTGGATGACTACGTCAACGTCAACAGTCAAAGGCAAGGTCACTTATTGTGAAAGTCATTGTTTTCAACCTGGAAGCTTAAAATGGACATAATTTTTCATATGAATTTAGTACTAATATTTTGCATGATAATTGGCTGTGACAAGACTTTCAGTCGATTTCACCACTTTTTAAGATTGGTATCGTTTATGGGGATATTCGTGCTTATAGAAAACATCTTTTTCGATTTATAGATGAGTGTATTGGCATGAGAAATCAATCGGGTATACGACAAAAACACAGATCGAAAATGTACCCGTTTTTTCACTTGACATAGCATACCTTTAGAGAGACAAATTTTGAAGGATGTATTTTTAAAGGAGATGAAACAGCAAGACACTTTTTGTGACATATGACAGAAAAAATTTAAAAACTCACAAAAAAGATGTCTCGTTTTGAATAATGACAAACCGCGATGCGTGCTGGGATAGACTCCCGTAATGGCGTCGCGCGTGACATTTGGTTCTAATTTATGGCGATCATTTTATCTATGAAAATTGTGTGGCATCCTGGGAGTTCCACGTCTCAAATATCATATGCATATATTTTTATGGGTACCTGTGATTTGGGAGGAAAATAAAGACAGTTTATGGCGAAAACAGAAGGACTTGTGAGATGAAACGACTTTCATTTCGATAGCAAAACGGGATTCCCAACAGTTTTTGGAGAATGTCGAAGATTTATACTTCGCCAAATAGGGAAAATGATAAAATATATAGTTCGACAGGAAACAGACTGTCATTAAGCATTTCTTAATTGGTGTAGCTAAGCAAATGCTGACATTAGTCAAAATTGAGGAGGTATATCTTTGGGATCGGTATTTTTAAAGGTACCTTACCATCAATTAGAGTGAAAAAGAATTATATCTTGTATTATGGAAACAATATTGTACTATATGCTGATTGTAAATATCGAATCGATTTGGTAATTTACGCGAATAATTCTGACAAAAGTTTTCATACTTCTGTAACATTAAAGAGAATGTGGGTTGTTAAACCCTTCTTAATCTCACGGATATTGGAAAAAGGCTCATCCAAAGCCAAAAGACAAAGCGACATGAGCGTCACAAGCAGATAGTTAATAAATCTTGGTAGAAAAAGAGCCAATAAGCAAAAGGTTCAAAGCAAATTTTGGTAATAATTAAAAGATACTATCAGTGTCGAAGTTTGTCAGCTCGTCTACTGTTTCACCTTCCCTTACAGCTCCCTTTGCAACGAATCCGACGACGACGACGAAAGGGGTTTGACAAATACTCAGGTTTCAGTTTCAAAACAGAAGAGCTGAAGAAAAAGTTTGGGTGCGATGATTTTCAATAAGTCATACACATAGAGAAAGTTGTGTTATTGGTCTCAAGAGTAAAAAATAAATAAATGAAGCCAGATCGTATTGCCCAGATTACCCAAACTGAATTTCGCCTATCCTTTTGATTCTAACATAGTTATTTTCAAAATTCAAAGTTATAACGGCGTAGAATCATGATGAATATTAGTTCTTTAATCCGCATGATTTTATGGCAGGCGTTCTGCCAAAAAAATGAATTATAACAAGATGGTATAAAACGCAAATATGAAATAAGGAGAAGTTGCATAGCCCTATATTCGCAATATAATTCACGTGTTATTTGTTTTAATGTTACAAAGAAAGCTCCGTCCATTTCTCATACTAACGTCTTCTTAGGCGGGAACATTGATGCTTTTGACGTCATATTACCAACGTGCTAAATCACGCTCTTAGTTTTCTTTGAGATTCTCCCGACATTAGTTCTATTCCTTTTTCATTAATTTTACACCCAGAAAAATGTTTTAATACCAAAACTAATCTCAGAATTGTTATCGTGTTATAATGGATATAATTTCATATGGTTAGCCCGATTAGCTCAGTCGGTAGAGCACCGGACTTCAAAACCATTGAAGTTCGACCGCGTGGGTTCAAACCCGGGCTGGCACACTAACAAAACTAATCATCTTTCGGATGACACGTTAAACAGAGAACCCGTGAGACAGTACTTTAAACCGAACCCGAACCATGGCGGATCTCAGCACCAGTTTCGTCATGTATCCTTTCACTTTCCCCCGTAACAACTAACCGTCTTTTGAGGCGTCGCTCATATGAGCATGTGCTACGATAGAGACGATAAATAAACGGAAATATACTCAATTTCATATTCTACCTCCGCCCTTGGATTTTACCTTTTGCATATAACTCATCCTCGATCTGACTTTATTTATCGGCACATGAACGCGAAAATGAAACTTTTAGTCATAAATAGTACTTTTTCGGAATTTAGAGTTAAAACAGTTTATATTCATTATGAATATAAGTTCTTTTATTATCATGACTTTAAAGTAAGCCTTTTTTCGGGGAAACATCGATGGGGGTACATTCAAGGGGGTAATCTTTAAGTGATTTTGTACGAGTTCTTGTTCCTTTCGGTCAATTAATCAAATGTGTTCTAAATGACGGTCATTTTTTTTAAATTGCTTTGATATTCATGCTTCAAAAACTATGCCAAATTGACTAAATGCGCGTTTCTTTAATCCGAAATAGACAGAAAACGTCTTCGTTTCATGATCCAACAACAGACGTGAACATTTTTTTAAACGCGTGCTAAATTCAAAATAATGTTTCTGAAAACAAACCAATATTCTACCAGCATTTTTAGTGATTTCCTATTCGATTATTTATTCAAAAAGGCTCTCACGCAAAACTTTACTACGTTGTGTCGTAAGAAGCGTTTGGACTAAATCAACGTCATTTGTAATTCAATGCCGATAAAAACAGTCCCTATGCCGATATTACTAGATACTATTTTCAAAACATTATCTTTCAAATTAAATGTTTTATTAAACAAAACAAAACCGGACAGTTCTTTTGTTGTTAAGTATATTATGTTCAGCTTATTGAAAGAAAAAGGCAACGCACAATTTCTTTCTCCCTTTTTTCGAATTAAGATATTGGACTTCAACTTGACATACCGTCAATGTCGGAGTAGCCATCGCTTTCTCTAAACACGGACAACATTATTAAAGAAGCAATCAGCAATCTGTGTGAAGTTGTAAATCAAAACCTCAACAAAAACCTTTGTACCCGTCCACAATCATTAACCTCTGGCCCGACTTTCACCTGTAACTGTCATAGCGTTGTCCATTATGGGTGATGTTATTATTGATTGGGATCTTGCCTTTTTTCGCTGTCTTCTTTCTAAGAATGAAAGATGCCTCTCGTTGTAGGAAATAAACGTTAAATATTATATAATATATAATCCAAGAGCATTGCCCTGGCAGGGCGGAGCCTAAGTAGAGGATCGTTGCATTTAAGGTTAAGGTGAATCAGCATTCATTTATAATTTCGCAGTTAAATAGATAATGGATGATTTTTTTAAAATGAATGTTGGCAACCAAACCGTCGTAACTTCAGCTTGGACGAGCTTAAGTTACGCGGATTTGGTAACCAAACGATGAAATGTCTTCACTTACGCTAAGCACAATTTAAAAATACAGTTATCTACAAGTGTTCACGACAATGCTCGGCTATCTTTCGAAAGACCCAAAACTTTTGAAAAGTATACTAGCCAAATTACGTCACGCTTAAGCCACGCCCTGCCAGTTGATTACGCAGATATCAAAACGGTAGCAGAAACTCTATACTTACATCATGAGTCATACGATATAATTCTAATATTTTTTGCAAAATCTTATGAAGCATTTATCCGACACAATTGATTCCTACATAAGATTGAATAAATGAACGAAAGTAATAAGTATAAATATTCTATATATGTACACACAAAATAACTTTATCTTTTTGGAACATGTAGATATGTTTGAAAGACAATCATTACCACGTTACTTTAAAATTTCATCATTAATATCAAATATTGCATGATAAGACGTCTACAAGAACTTGTATTAGGCGTTCAGGGAATTTGTACAGCTAAGAAATCGATTTGAATATAATAGGCTCTTGCTACAATGCCGTGAGCTTTGAATCTTCAAGAATAGCATGAGTTTGAAAATGAGAATAAACAAATAAGTAATAAATAAATAGGGGATAATCCTTTATTTCATGTAAGATCGATTTATATTTCAATGAGTGAACAACAAAAAACTATATTTTCACGAGGGCGGAGTCACAAGTGAAATATGGATTTTGTTGTTCACGAATTGAAATATCAATCGATCTTACTCGAAAACAAACGATTATTCTATTACCTTAATACAAAATTGGACAAATTGTGAACGTTTTGGGATAAATTCTCGTAAAGCGCACCATTTTGCACATGATTGTTATGTCACGTTTATGGGGTTACGCGCAGATAACATCATATTGATTGATATGAAGGAAAGCGGGGTATCATGAAGTTTTTGATAATTTCACTGGTTAGGTGGTGAGTTTCTCGATTGATAATCTACCGATACTTCTCGATAAATCACCGAAAAGCATTAAGGAAATAATAGTTCAATTGATAAAAACAAAAAAAAAAATCCTGATGATAATGGTGGTGATGATGATGATGATGATGATGATGATTATGTTCATAATCATAAGGCTAATAATACTCAAATGGCGTGAAAATCTCCCTTCTTGTCTCATCATTGTCAGATAAAACTGGTATGATAATAATATTGATGATGATGATGATGATTATAATTATAATATTTTATTATTATTATTATTATTATTATTATTATTATTATTATTATTATTATTATTATTATTATTATTATTTTATTATTATTATTATTAGTAGTAGTAGTAGTAGTAGTAGTATAATTATTATTATTAATGTTGTTATTATTATTATTATTATTATTATTATCATCATCATTGTCATTTTTTATTTTTTTCATTATTATTAGCATTATTATTATTATTTTGACGTCAAATCCCCATTTTTGCCTTCATATTATCACATTAGACTCGTAAAATCATTTGAATATTGCCCCCAGCATGAGGGAAAAGAAACATTGGTCACGGATTGTTTCGGAAAATTTGGCAATTTTCGTCGGTTGTGCTACCTGTCGTCTGCTTTGACAGGGAACATGGTCCATGAATACGCAACACGTCAATACGATAATACGACATTAAGCGAGGTCTGTCAGGCCGACTCGATTAATCTTTATTCCGACTCCGAAACGTCACTGGTGTGAAAATCGAGCGCGGATTAATTTATCAGCGATTTTCGATTTGCTTCAATAGCCTGGTAACTACAGCTTTGACAAGCTGTAGTTACGAGGTTAATGAAGCGAATCGACGGAATATTGTTTCGTTGTTTTCCGACTGGACAGGTAACAAGGTGATGGAGCTTTCCACGAGTATCGGATTTACACGGAAATGATCGGAACTGTCCGAAGATTGTGTTACTGTAAAATGTGAACTTGTTCATGTGACAATGCGGAATTCGTCTTCTCGTTTATCGATAATGAGCTCAATTATTCATTTTAGATTGTTTCTCAGATTAAAAACTTTGACCATAAGGTGTTTCGCTTTTCCTCTGCAGGGTACTTTCTGACTAGTGAAAAAAAACGTTACTTGATTTATTACATGTATCTAAATAATGAAATAGCAGTTTATATGTAATTGCTATGTTTATTCAATGTGTTTGAAACCCAATTGAATTCAGTTTATATTCTAGGGAAAGTGCAAAATCTATGTTTATCAAGATAATGCTTCATTTGACTATATTATCATTTATTTTTACACATATCCGTGTGATCACATGAATATTTTAGAACAATGACATAATACGGTTATTTCTAGAAACTTGCATTTCTGTTACAAAAATCGACGAAACAAGGCAAAGAGAGGTTTTATGATAAATATAATACGTAATTAGTGTGTTATATGAAGAAATATCTAACTCGGTTGGTGGAACTGATAATTGTCTCGGCAGCGCCTCGACAATTGTCAATTCTCCAAAACCGCGTTATATATATTTTTTCAAACAAAACACTTAGTACATGTACGTATTATGTTTTACTATATGTAATTAATAATTTTCTTATTAACTATTTTTGTTTTAACTTTCAATAACTTGTAAAAATAATTTTTCGTGATGTGACAGAGTAGAAGCGACATTCTGACATTTCTCTTGGGGTGTTGTGGAGTTTTATTTCAATGAATATATAGAGGATAATCGTTTGTTTCAGTGTAAGATCGATTTATATTTCATAGAGTGAACAACAAAGGCTACATTTTCACGAGTGACAGAGCCACGAGTGAAAGTATAGCTTTTGTTGTTCACGAAATGAAATATAAGTCGATCTTACTCGAAAAACAAACGATTATTCTATTTCTTTATAGCAAAAATGAGACAAAATGTGAAATTTCTTGGACATATTTTCGTAAAGCGCGTCATTTTGCACGTGATTGCTATGCAACGTTCATTGTGACGTCACTTATTTCGCCCCGCATAGATGACGTCAGATAGGGTGAAAAGCACAAAAGCAGGGTATAAGTTTTTGATAATTTCACTGCTTTTGCGGTGAGATTATCAAGTGATAATCTACCGTTATTTCTCGATAAACCACCGAAAAGCATTAAAGAAATTAAGTTATTCTTTAAGTCGTTCTTTGTGTCCAGAATCGAGCACCTCAAAATATGAAATCGGCATTAGACCTATACGCTTCAGTGGGTAATGCAAGGGATTTCCTGGGTACTCGCTAGTGCTTGATTCGGTAAATTGTTCTTATATTTGCATAAAAAAAATCCGGACATTTCGCAAAACGATTTGCGTTCTTATTGAATTTCCAAGGCCCCTTTATGTGCGCCGTGTCACTTTTCTGCGCACCAATCTATGTAACTTATACAGCAGGAACGGTGATTCTATTTCCAGAAAATCAAGTCAACCTGTTCACGGTTCATTATTAAAGCTGTTATTATCACTTTAAGACTTTGTTAGGTGTCCAGTGGTATTTTGGACCCACGAATATCAAATATCGATGATGGGCGATCTTCAATCTTTAATAAGCTGTAGTTACTAAGTTTGGTCGCCAAATGCGCATATAAGAAAAAAGTGTAAGCACAGAAGCTTTCAACGCACGGGGGGTGATGTCCATAATCGGAACCACTGGCTCCGCTTTCAAAATCATGTGTGGAACTTCCGCTCCACGTGTGACTCCGATTATGTAGATGTAAACATTTCGTTTTTGGACTGAAAAATGGAATAGGTGTCGAAACTTTTTCATTTATATCGGATTTTATTCATTAATCATTAAAAAGTCGAATGCTATTCGACCAGTTATACATCTTGCCACGTTAACGTACTCAAGAACTGTAAAAACGCTCGTTGGTTTTTGTTAAAAATGATTTCTTCTCAGAGCAGTCTTTAGCCAGGAATATCAAAACCCGTGGTTTTACCTCCAAAATGCAATATTCTGGACAAGATTAATAATGTATACTATTGTTTGCAGTATGCACGAGTTTAACAAAACAACCACAATGCTCTACCCCAATACACTTGCCTACAACATGAAATAAATCAAAGAAAATAGTTTGGTTCCGATTATGTGGATTGGCTCTGATTATGTATCCTGGCTCTGAAGTTGAGGAGTGTCTTATTCTTCTTCCATATACCCTAATCTCCTCCGATATGAAGTTTCTCCTGGTTCCATGGTGCGACTTTTCTCATCATTCCACGACGCATGTTGTCTATGTTACGTCTCACCTCATCGTGTTTACTTTTAAAATTCCGGTGACTAGACAGTCAGCTACATTAAGTTTACTGATACCGTAGGCTTACAAGAGAATTGTATGACCATTATTTAGAATAGAATTTGAAAAGAGATAAGAATTTCTACGGAACCTGCCAATAGTTTGCCACGATTATCATAATTCGCACGTTTAGCGTTCCTGTTATAACAACGTCACTACTGTCGCTCCTTCAACGTCGATAATTCCATGAAATTTAATCAGGTAATAGAGCGAGTGGTATCAAACAAATTGTCACAAAGTTCGCGCTCGGATTCAAAGTTTTAAGAAATCCGATTTATATATCTTACAAGAAAGTACGCAATGATCCTGAAAACGTCCGTTTTTTATGTCTCTCGTACCCTTTAGTTCGGAATTTTCGGAAAGTTTTAAGCATATATTTAAATTCCGACTATTGCATAAAATGTACGTTTTCGGGTCATCATTGGCATACGTTAACCGACAAAACCAGGGCGTTAAAGGGAGAAAACATGTATTGATAAGTAGATTCACGTGCCGTTAACGCCCGGGTTTTTTTACTTAAATATCCTCGGTTTAGGCCTGTACACTGTTGAATTGTGTTATACGCCTCTTTCAACATTTTTTTCAGTTATATCGCGGCGACTGGAGCACCTAACAATAGATTCCTGGTATTTCTCTCACCAGTACAAGCATCACATCCTTTCCTAGCCTCCAGCTGCTATCTCTGTCTACCATTATCGACCAATTGGTAAGACAAATATTCGGAAAGAGTGAGTACCGTCTTCGGGAATCGAATGCGGAAGCCTTTACAATGTATCAGTTCCTTTGTTAACATTAATATATAGCATAAATAAAAACGTCGATTCTATTCCCGCGTTAATTTTTATGACGTCATTGATTTACCAAGCAACGTCGGTTTAAACAAATGTGACGGTGCAATGCATAGAGCAATTTTTTCGACACATTATCGGTTTTGGTGATAGTTTTACAGCTAGTAACTACGAATGAATTTACTATTTCTGTTAAAATAGATACTATAGTCTTTCTTTTTATGCAATAATAGCATCAATTCACGTTTTTTTAGGCGATAATATTTGCAGAGACCCTCAAAATGCTTTAACGACCTCGTGCTTCGCACTTGGGCGTTAAACCATTTTTCGGGTCTCTGCAAATGTTAACGCCCTCAAAAACGTGAAATAACCCTATATTAATGTCAGAATTAACTACTTCATCTTAGGATTTGATATTTGTCAATTTTCCAATCGGAAAGGAATTTATCTAAATTCATTGAAATTAAAAATCATTTAAGACAATGAAATAAAGTACTTAGAAATGTCCCGGTGTTAAGATTTAAACAGAATTACATATGTATATAAATTTGACATTAAGCATAACGGATCAAATACAAAGGCGAAAAAACGTATCATAATAGATCAAAATACATGTATGTGACCATTATGATTTAATCAATATACGATCCATTACATTCACGATGTCCGGGACGTCATTTTTATAGAAAATTTTGAAACAGACAAAGAAAATGCTTGTTCTTACATAGAGCAAAATGTGTTGTTTTAAAAACTCAAAATTGTCAGTTAATACAAGATATTTTTTTTAACCAAATATGAAATTAAAACATTTTTCGTAGATCGTTAAGAAAAAGGCTAAAAGTCCACCCTAAAAATATCGCGTTTGAAAACTTTTTCGTTTCGAAAAAAAGAGAACGAAATTGGATAACTTTGAAGGATTTTTAAATAAAATGTATAAAGCATTAAAGTCGAATTCTTTAGATAATCAAAATGCAAAAAATATTGTATAGTGCGACATTTTATTGGCGGTATCGTTTGTCTCAATAAATATTGTACACGGAAAGTGTGTGCTTTATCTGTGAAACGGTTTATTTCTGTTGAGATAAACCGTGCGTTTTTGCGACGTCAGGTTGATATTTGAACACTCATCTACGCTCTCTTCATTCCAACTTTATGTACAAAACCATATATTTAAAGAATCCATAATAAAATATATATCAATATTTATTGAGCTAAAGGAAATAAACATCGTAATGTTGGTCTTAAAATTGTCCCACTGACGCGTTTTCTTTTTTTTTTTTTTTTTTTAACGTCTTGTCATTTTATAAGTATTTCTTAAATATTTCACGATCAGGACAATAGACAAATAGACAATATTTTATTGACGTAAACTTTATAGTTTCTAGTCATACATAATAAGAACATAATAATATATGAAATAGTCACGATGTCTTATTAGTAAATATCAACATGTAAAATAACACAGTTCTGATCAAATAGTTATCGGTATCTGAAGTATATATGTATAACGTCGGTGTGCGACCAAAACCTTGTAACCACATCTTGGAAAAGCTGGAGTTTTGAGGTTCTGATCCTCAGCAACGATAAATGTTTCAAATATATAATAAACTAATCGAGAAGGGTGGAAGAGAAGCTGATTTTGATTAAATAATAATTGAAATGTTCAATTGTAAAAAACTAAATAAATACTAATTCACTATTTGAATGTTGTTAATCAAACGAGATCTCAGTTCTAAAGCTTCTTTGATGAATTTTGCAAGGTTTAAAAGTATTTTTCTATTTTGGTTGTTAAGTAAAAGTGTCATCTTATACATATTTGGGCGGCAGTAGTATTTTTCTTAATATAAACTTTCCTTATTTCAACATATGCATTGCAAACGAAAAGAAAGTGAAATTCATATTCGATCTCATGGTTATTGCACAGTTCACATAAGCGCTGGTTTCTCTCAATTCTGTTGTTTACGTATCTTCCTGTCTCTATTCTGAGAGAATGATATGAAAGTCGTAACTTTGAAATATAATAAAACCATTTAAAAGGTAAGACATTCAAATAATTCTCAATACCTGGACAAGTCATTAAGAATTAGTTTGTTAATATGGACTATCATTAATGTAAGAGTGCATGTTTTGATAAAACTCATCTAGAACTCTTGATCTAAAAATCTTAAAGAAATGTTTATAGTTAACACAATTAGGATTACTCCAAACATAGCTAAATCCGTATGTATCTAATAAATGCTTGACATTGCTACACCAATTTATCACCCCTTTATCTATACTTGAAATCAAACTCACATAAAGGGTATTTATGAGTATATTATCAGATGATATTATTTTCCCCCAATACTTAATAATGCTAGTGTAATTTCTTATATAAAGAGGATATCGTCCCAGTTCGTAATAACTGCATAATTGCATGTTGTTTTAACACCGAGAATCTTTTTCAAACATTTTAAATGGATTCTTTCTATATCCCTATATTTGTTAAATCCCGTAATCTCATTTGAGTAACAAAGAATGGAACCAACAAAGGCGTCAAACAACTGCACTTAGGTAGAAGTACATAAATTAAAGGCACGTGTTTTATTCCATACAATACAGTTTCCCTTCGGTTAGGATTTTGCATTCAGTGGTTTCCGTATCACTGCTCTTGTGAGTATAGTATATTGAATGTGATATAAATCATATTTCTGTAATATGTTAACATTTTTTTACTTTTAATAACTTGCTTAATATTGTATATTTTACAAATGACTGACGGAATATAAACTATTTTCGTTGCTTTTCCTCGAATTTAAATTGAAAACCATCCATTATACGTTATTTATAAAAGGACGTCATTTGTCACAGTCGTGACCGCCAACTTTTGCCGTTACGGCTTAACGTGCGAAGTATAATAGGCAGGCCAAAACCACTGGCAGGCTCCGTAGAAATCTTTATCTCTTTTCAAATTCAGTACTAAATGATAGCCATATAATTATCTTGTACGTACATGTTCTAAGGAATATTAATGTAGCTGACTGTCTAGTCACCGAAATTTTATAATAAAAGTAAACACGATGAGGTGAGACGTAACATAGACAACGGCCGTCGTGGAATGACGAGAAAAGTCGCACCGCGAAACCAGCAGAAATTTCATATCGAAGGGGGTTAGGGAAGAAGAATAAGACACTCCACAACTTCAGAGCCAGGATACATAATCAGAGCCAATCCACATAATCGGAACCAATCTATTTTCTTTGATTTATCTTATATTGTAGGCAAGAATATTGAGGTAGAATATTGTGGTTGTTTTGTTAAACTCGTGCGTACTGAAAACAATAGTATGCGTTATTAATCTTGTTCAAAATATTGCATTTTGGAGGTAAAACCACGTATTTTGATCTTCCTGGCTCAAGATTGCTCTGAGAAGAAATCATTTTTAACAAAATCCAACAAGCGTTTTTACAGTTCTTGAGTACGTTAACGTGGCAAAATGTATAACTGGTCGAATAGCATTCGACTTTTTAATGATTAATGAATAAAATCCGATATAAATGAGGAAGTTCCGACACCTATCCCATTTTTTAGTCCAAAAATGAAATGTTTACATCTACATAATCGGAGACGCACGTGGAGCGGAAGTTCCACACATGATTTTGAAAGCGGAGCCATTGGCTCCGATTATGGACATCACCCCCCGTGCAACGTGTGAAAAGAAAGTAAACTATAAACCTGGAAAAAAGTATTGCAACATCTAAATCATGAAGGTATAAAACTTCTTTCAACTCAGCCCAATAAGGACTTCATTGAACATGCGTGGGACATTATTTGGGGCATCGAATACGTAAACTAATATAGTCCATCTTGCTCAAGCGACAACGTCTGTTTTAGCGACCATTCTTTTTAAGCGACCGTTTTCAAATTCTATTCTTTAAATCAAAATATCTTAAAATATAGGTATTGTTTATCTAAGACTTTTTGAAAATGAATCCTATGTTGTTGAAACTCACCAGAATCTATTGAGTTTTAACAACTTATGATAACTGAGATTTTCGCAATAACATACACGTCGAATAAAAAATGTATGTTTCTTATTTGTAAAAAACAAACGCGCATTCAGCGACCATTTTCATAAACGATCGTTTTTTGTGGTCCCGTTAGTGGTTGCTTTTTACAAGATTTACTGTACATCCAATTCAAAAATCTGGTAATGTTGTGAAAGGTGCTGCAAGAGTATTGGCGGAATTAGTGTACAACGTCTGATTCTTGTATGACAAGAAAAATCAATGCCGTTTTTGTCGATGCTTATGGATGTACAAGATGTTGAATATGAATTTATATTTTGATAGTTACTCTTGGATTTGAGACAGATTGAAATCTCACTAAGCATAGTCGATGCAGCAATAGCTAATCGTGTAAGAATATTCGTCGAAAAAAAAGCCCTTTTTATAACGGCCATTATTTGTATGAAATGGCTGAAATATGAATAAAAACTCGTTTTTCCGTTTCTCTAATGGTTATAAGATCAAAAGAAAATATTTTCTTGTGTATTTAATGCGCCAAGTTTCTTAAGGACTACTTTGTTGAGAACCATTTTATAGAAAATCGATTTAACTATACACAAAAAAAGTATTACAACATCCGTACTTTTGCTTTGTGTATAGTTAAATTGATGTAGTTGTAGTTATACTGTACTGGCTTGGGAAGCGACCGGAAGTCATAGCTAGGAATACAAGGCGCCGTGATATTGCTGGAAATAATATTGAAAATAGCGTTAAACCAGAAAAAACTATATATAGTGGAAGTGATAGCATCATTTATCGAGGAATATCAACCACATTAAAAGACTTGAAAATAGATGGCACGTGGCGAGATTTCATCTTGCACTATAAAACATCGATATTGAATATAATCAACAAATTAATTGAATATTAACAAATTATTAATAACTCGCCAAGTTATAAACGGACGCCGTTAATAAAAGAAAACATATGTCACGGTATCAATATCTTTATGGTTGAACTTTTTAAATAACTCGCTCTAAATAAACGCGTTCTGATGAAAAAGTTATCAAATACGGTGTATAATTTTAACAAATTTAACTTTAACAAAAAATGGGAGTCTAAAAGGAAAGAAAAAAGATAGCATACAACTTATCATTAGGGGAATATCCCGAGGAAAAAAATCGTTCCTGATCAATTGGCGCGAATCATGAAAGTTGGCAAGGGTAGAAAATCTGCAATCTTTTCTAATATCTGTTATAAAGAATGGTATGATTTCTTAAAAGAGGTGGATTTTTTCTTCGAATTTCCTTTTTATGTTGACTTCTGATAAATTCGACATTCATCTCAAGTACTTGAACATGGAGCTTTTGAACTGCCCATATTCGTACGATGGATCTCATACCGTTGCAATCGGGAACCCTCGGTTTTTTTACGGAATAGACGTACTTTCCATTTTACGGAAAAGTCCGAGCGATGGTCCGAATGACTTTCAAGTTTACGGAAAAGTCCGAGCGATGTTCCGAATGATTCCGTTGGTGGGTGACCAAATGTCGTATCTATAGCCTAGATACGAGAATTTGTCACCCAATAACGATATTTCGAAGTCAGCAAGAATCCTCGAAATACATTAAATATTGGACATTAAACTTTCGATTTGCATTCACTAGCTGATGCAAGGTTGATAACCTTTGTGATTCAAAATCGATAACTTTATGGCGAGGATTTCAAAACGGTTAACAAGATCTTCGTTGATAAAGGGGTCGGGTAACCCCAATTAACAAGCCAATAAATTCTTGAAAATCCCGTTACGAAAAATATTAGGGTCGCTTCTTTGGTTTCCATCCTACTCGATCCATTCTGAAAAACGTTTACACAAATTTTTTAGAATTTGTATCACGCTTGGCATGTGAAGTAGCTCCGCGTTTTCATACAATAAGATTAGGGTTTTTTTGAATGGGTTTATACGCCGCTTTCAACAGTCTTTCAGTTTTATCGCGGCAGCTGGAGCGTGCAAAGCGGGGTATAATTCGCAAAAGGTTTAAACCGTTTTGTAATCCTGAACACAGTGTTGTTCTAAAAGTGAAGATTGAGCCGGTCTGGATACTCTACCGGATGCCAAAGGCGAAATTAACGAATTGAAAATCCAAAATCTAGGTACAGAGACTATTAAGGTAAAGATCGTTCAGACTATATTAAGCAGAAACAAATCATGCCAATAGATAGGTTCATTTGATTTATTGAAGAACACATATAGAGTATATTCATTTCATTGAGATATGAATCTTAAAACTCTCTCTCTCATCATTTCCAACTATTTGTCTCTCACCAATAAATTGATAATCGTAGACCTATAAGAGATAGCAGCTGGAGGCTAGGAAAGGATGTAATGGTAGTCCTGGGTGAGAGAAATACAAGAAATCCATAGTTCGGTGCTCCTGTCGCCGCGATATAACTAAACGCTTGAAAACGGCGTAAAACCCCATTGAAACAAATCCAACTAATGACAATCCATTCTCCTCGCTTTTCTCAATTGAAAAATGCAAACAATAAAACGATTGCCTGCCATTTAAAAGAAAATAATATAAAAAAAGATAACATAATAAAAAATGTTTTTTTTTTTGTCATCAAATAGCAATTCTATCCCCGGAACTTTACCCGTACAATTAGGGGTATACGTTTCTTTTACATCGATTGTGAAAGTTATAACAATCAAAATTAACCCCGCTTGATTCTGCTTTCTACAGACGAATTTAACAAGCGCCAAATATGTTGGCATAAGAAAGAACCAAGATCAATAGCTCCCGGGATTCGAACTCTGGACCTCTTAAACAAAAAGCCGACGCTTTAACTCTCTCTCGACTACGGACACTACTGTACAGTCCATCTTGACCACGTCTATTTAGCGACCACATTTATTAAGCGACCGTTTTCAAAATTCCCTTCCTTAAATCAAAATGAATTAAAAAGTAGATATTTTTCGTCTAAAATGTTGTAAATGAATCCTATGTTAATAAAACTCATTAGAATCGTCTCAACGAGACGATTCCTGAGAGTTTTAACAACATAGGTTTATCGAGAAATTCCAACTAACCTACATATTCAATCAAAACAAAAAAAGTGTATTAAGCGCCCAAATATAAAAATATGTATGGTAAATAAAATTGCTGCTCTATAAGCCTAACTGGGACATATTTTTTTTATTAATAGAAGGTTTGTTTGTTTGAATGAGTTTAACGCCGCTTTCAACAATTTTGCAGTTATATAGCGGCGGCCGGAACACCTAACAATGGATTCCTGGTATTTCTTTCACATGTACTATCATTACACCCTTTCCTAGCCTCCGACTGCTATCTCATATAGGTCTACGATTATCTACCCATTGGTGAAAGACAAACGTCGGAAAGGATATTTGCCGCCACCGGGGATCGAACCCACGACTTCCAGACTTACAGATTGGAAGTCTTATGCCTAACCAACTGCGCTATGGTGGCGGCCATTATTTTTGTGTGTTACCTGTATCTAAACCCTTTTGAACTAGATTGTTTCAACTTGTAGGACTTGCTTTGTTCTATTTTAGCCGCCGTCATAGCGCAGTGGTAGCGCGTCCGACTATCATTCCAAAGGTCCCGGGTTCGATTTCCGACGGAGGCACTCATTCTTTCTGACTATTTGTCTTACACCTATTGTTAGACCTATGTGGGATAGCAGCTGGGGAGGATGAAATTGTAGTATTGGTTTGGGATAACCAGGAATCCATTGTTTAGTGCCCCAACCGCCGCGATATTTAAATGACAGATTGTTGAAAGCGGCGTAAAACCCCATTTAAACAAAACAAAAGAATATTCTATTTCACGTAGGAAAAATCCAAAGAATACGCAAGAGATGTTCCGTTTCTGACGATCACATTCATTTCACGGAAGTGATCAGAAAGTTTGTAAATTAAATTCGTGACTAGATGACGATAACAAACAACTTCTGATTGATTCGCTACAAGTTTAAGACCATGCCATCATTGTAATTAAGGAGCAATCAGCGTAAAAATCTTTTTTTTCTTCTTCTTTATTGTTTTGCGAATTTAAGGCGGCATCGTTTCTATTTATTGTAAAAGATGTTGACGAAAAAAGAAAATAAACAAATTTTGTAAAATGAAATATAAGTGTTAAATAAATCAGATTTTCTTTCTAGTTTGCGTTTTTTAGAAACTCAATACCCTCCGAACACCATTATGAAAAAAATACATGCGGTTGAACTCGAGGGCCAACTTATTTCTGGCCCGCTTTCGGGTCGGGTGTAGACTGGTCTCACTGTCGAAAATCAGCATAGTCTATTCTAGGCTATTCTGATAGTCATTATGTGAACCAGTCTAGAGCTGATAGCCCGCTTTTTGAGAGATACTATGATATTGCGGGCAACAGTACCCGCCCGGGGTCAGAAATAAGTTGGCCCCGAGACAGCATCCAGGACTCTGTTCTTATTCAAGACAAGTTCGGTAAAAGAAGTCACCTTGAAATAACACGTAGTTACCCTACAGACAATAGAATTATTTTCGAGAATACATGTTAGTGAATTTTGAAATATGAAGGTACCCCAGAAAGAAATCAGATTCTCAAAGAGTTTAATGGAACCAATACAATACAATGATGAATATTTAATAAGGTGATTGTCTTTTCATTGTCCGGTGTACCTGAGTGGTTGTAATAAAGACCCTACCTGGGGTACGGTCTAAAACCGACGATGTTACAAATGATTTGCCGCGATGTTTTGATAACAAACTGTTCTTGTTTTGCTTTAACTTTAATGTGCGCTTCGTGGATAATTATGTATCTTAATTACTATACTGCTTTGTTGATTGAAACACGAACTATAGTGTATTACATTTAGAAAAAAATAATTGAAAAAAAAGGAACAAGGGTTCGTTGTCATTATGATATACATGTATAAGCTCTTTCTCCCATCCCGAACGTTTTTTTTACATTTATTAGTAGTGTCATAATGTAAAAATGAAATTCATATACCTGGAATTATTCGCCTTAGGCCTAATGTCATCTGAAGCCCTAAAGTTTGATCGTAGGGCTAACAAAAAGACTTTGGCCTTTAACTAATGGTAGTAGCGGATTGGCGCGGATTTTTTTTAATGTTTTAGAGGAAACATATTTCGAAATCTACCCATTACAGAGAAACTTGAAGAAAATCACCAAATGACCTCGCTAACCGCAAGCTGGCTCCGCCAAAGTATTCTCACATATTGTAGCTTAGAAAATGCTACTTTGCTCTGTCTTCACTCTTACCAGCCGACCCCCAATCGTTTTTGTTTGAAATCCTCAGCTGTAGACCGGGGGCCTGTTTTTTCTAAATATCTTACGATCACTTTTGCGTAAGTCAAAAATTAAAGTTGCTTCTACTGAAGTAATTGAATATGGAATTCTGTCATACATCACCTCATTGGAATCGTATTCTAAAGACGATTTCAATGAGGTGATGCATGGCAGAATCTAACAATGAATGGAAACACCAGGTTCGTTATGTGATTTTGACTTACAATCATTTTTTTCGAAAGTGGTTTAGTAAAACGAGCCCTTGAATATAAATTAAAGAAAAAGATGAATAAATGAATAAAAAATCTTCAAAAGAAAAGTTTAATTCATTTTCATTTATCAATACTTTCAGCGATTTTAAACTCTGTCCGGCGCCTATCCATATATTTCTTATATAATTATAAGTTTCGTTCAATTATAAATATGTATTTAACGAAACTTTTTTTCCTGAATTAAAAAAGAATCTGCTGAATGGACTCTTTCTATCTAGAGGTGTCAAGATACGTCTGCGCACGCGGAGAAAGCGTTATGTTACAACCATTGAGCCGGCGACGAGGTCTCACACCCTAGTCATAAACGCACCAGGACGATTTACGTTTCAAATTTTATGTTCTTTTCACAAGCCAAACTCAATCTAGTAGCGGTATATCGCTAGTTAACTTCATATCTCTCTTCTTTTGAAAAAGTTTATAAGTATTTAAATTCTATCATCTCAATACTGTTTATTTACGTTTTAAAGCGCCCCCTGCTGGTTGCTCTACAGCAAAGCGCCAATGACTCGACAAATATCGCTCCCCGCTCATTGGACGTAGGCGCCAGAAAAGTAACGTTACCATATTTGAAAGTAGTTCGGAAATAATAATCCCACAGATTTGTTCGTGATTTATGTATTCACGCTTTCCCTCGCTCGGTGAAATAGAGCAAAATTCAAATGGTCAAGAACTTTATGGGCCCCTTTGAAGAAGAGGGGGTATATTGCTTTGCACTTGTCGGTAGGTCGGCCTGTCCGTCCGTCAGTACACTTTTTTTGTCGGGAGCATATCTGAAAAAGTATGCAAGCTTGAATCATGGAACTTCACAGGTGGATAGATCTCATTACGGAAAAGGGCAGTGCATAAGAACCACAACTCTTCTCATCGTACTTTTTAGTTATTTAGTTATTTGTTGATTGACAAAGGACAGTCAATTGACCTGGGGGGGGGGAATATGTTAACTTTTTTTTTAACTTTTAAAAGGTGAGCAAGTATTTCAGCACTGCGTTAAACTCAGTCAAAGCGGGGATCTATTTTGAAACATTCGAGGACATTTTGAAATCTTGAACGCAGGGTTGTATTTTTATCACCAGATGGTACAATTAAAACCATTTCTATGAATTCTATGTCATTCGGTGTGTTTGGTTATTTTTGTTTGTTTGTCTGTTTACTTTGTTTTTCAGTGAATAAAGAACTTCGAAAGCTAATTTTGGGAAAAATCCTGGATGGATGCCGGACGATTGACTGCTGAATGCTGATGACTACAAGGCTATCAATGTTTAAGGTTCTTGCTGAAATCTTTCAGCTAAAAATAGGTAATGGATTCGCATTATTGTCATTTCAAAGTTAACGTTACAGAAACTGTTAATGAAAAAAAAAGAGATTTTGTCGATCTACACCAAAATCGCTTTCAGTTTCTTAATCCTTGTCATGCTAAATAAAAAATTTCCCTGCGTTAAAGATGAAAAACAGTTCATGCTGTTTGAAAATTATACCCCGCTTTGAACGCAAGTGCAACGTGCAAAGTGGTGTATAATTTGCAAACAGTTTGTACCATTTTGCCATTTTCGGAACGCAGATCTTGTCAAAATTAGCCTACATCATGAAAACCCAGAGCCGAGAGAACTATTTCCTCTAATTATGAGTCAGCGTTTTATTGTAAAAAATATACTTCTGAATTTTTTCTGGCATAAATAGCAAAATCGAGTGGTATAGACTAAGATCAGTCTGCATATTTATGCAGTCTGATCTTTGTCTCTACCTCCAACAAAGAAGGAATATTCCGGGTTCAACACGGCACGAATTAAGTGATTTTTCATACATAGTACGGGGTCCATCCTTTTGACGGTTTTGATTTTACAAAACGTAAAACAAGTCGTCCGCATTTCGACCCAATTAAAACGAACGAGTGAAATTTGAAAACGCGCGCTCGTGCGAGAGCCATAAATCAGTAAATTTAACTATGTCTAGGTCCTGTTTCAAATCGGTCGAATCAATATGGGGTCGAACGGATAAAGAGATCAGTTATAAAACCGAAATTGATAGGAATAAAACCCCTCAGAGATCGGATATCTAATAGTTTTTTTGCTTTGAAACATTTCATCGTGCAGACGCGTTATGCCAAAACCCATCGTTATAATGCCAAACTTATTGAGAACTATTAACTTACTAGAGGTGAAGAGACTATATGTTTTCATGGAGTTATGAAGACCTCATCGTACAAAAATACTTCCAGAGTTATCACCCTTCATAGTCTGAATAGCTGTTCTGATGGTGAAGACATACACCAAGTTTCATTAAAATATCTTTAGTTGCAACATACATATGACCAAGGTTAAAGTTTGTCACGTTAAAGTCTACGCCAACAACAACGACGTCCAAATGATAACATTACCTCGGTTTTTCCCGAAAACAGCCGAGCTAAAAAATCAGCTCGACGATTTCATGATGATTTGCGCTGTAAAATAGCACACCTGTAATTATAAGCGCGTGTGTATTCAATTACCGTGTTGTTGGTCGGGGAATTGGTTTATTATTAACAAATTGATATCAAAAGTGCTGGCTTTTGCGTGACATATTGAATTCTATCACGCTATCTGATTGGCTCAATGAATGATTAATTAAGCTTATATGGACCAATCAGACAGTTCGTGTCAATCACGATCTCTTCATTTTTATTGTTCCACTGTTAACCACGAAGACGGAAGCAGTTTATTTCGCAACAACATAATTCATTTATGATCATGCACAGAAATGATTATAGTGTATCAATAACGGAGAAAAAGAGGCATACTTGATAAAAAAATATAAAATAACTTTTATTATTGCAAAAGACAATTTTCCATATTGCATGCATGAAATATTCTTAAACATGTGTTTATTATGCAATGAAGCCTGTATGGACCTGATATCACCTGTCTGATGACATAAGATGACATCAGAAAGTCTTTTTTTAGAGACAATTTGCATATACCTTCACCGAATGTCTTTGATTTTTAAGGGTTTATCATAATTTAGCGCTGAAAAAATGATAACATGATAAGTTCAATAACACGAAGTGTCTATAAATATAAATGTTATCTGATCTAGGCTGCGAAAAATTCTCATGACTCGGCAGAGCCTCGTCATGACAAATTTTCCAAACCTCGATCAGGCAACAATGATATTTAAAGAAACTAGCATGTTAATATCTATTTATTTCATTGGTTTGGCAGTGATAATCAAGAAAGAAATCGTAATATGATATAGTCTACCTTTTGAACTTGTGTTGCTAATATTTTAAAAGGAGATATTTGGGGAAAAAAGAACAACAACAACAACAAAAAGAACAAGATGTGTTTGTGAAACACGAATGCCCCCGTAACAGCATTTTTTTTCAAAGTTTGACCTTGACAGATGACCTTGACCTTGTCACATGACCTTAACTTTGGTACCAGCAGATGCGGAACATTGAGATCTATCATCATGCCAAATATGAGCCTTGTATCTTGAATAGGCTTGAAGATATTGGCAATGTTAAGTTTTTTGGTTAACTTTTTGAGTTATTTGACCTTGACAGATGACCTTGACCTTATCACATGACCTTGACTTCGGTACCAGCGGATGCAGATCATTGAGATCTATCATCATGCCAAATATTAGCCTTGTATCTTGAATAGGCTTGAAGATATTGGCAATGTTAAGTTTTTTGGTTAACTTTTGCAGACAGACAGACAGACGGACGGACGGACGGACGGACAGACAGACGGACAACGGTAAAACAATATGCCCCCGATCTATCGATGCGGGGGCATAAAAAACCCAAACATGTGGTAAAATTGTCAAAATTTAGCTTAACGAAGACTTCGCTAAAACTATCTAGAAAATACTTTGAGTAATTTTCTCCACAAGCATGTCTGGTGATTCACGGTGATGTTTGATCGCCATTTTTCAGGTAACAAATTTTTTGATTGTATAAAATAATTAACACGTGATGGTTCTATTTTACAGCGCGTAAAAATACGTGTTCTCGTGATCAATTAGACAGATAATCAACCTGTCCCCCGGAACCTTATCCAACAAGGAAATCTTACATCTCTCCTGATGGATTAACTCTAAGCATGAAATGTACCATATTCGTACAGCCAAACAAGAGCATCGAAAGAGGGTGCTACGCTCGGCCGCAGGTCCTTGATAATTAAAAGGTTCTGAGAAAGCGCATGCCAAGTTGCAAGCCAATATCTAATCGACTGCCTCGGTGACCTAGTTGTAAAATCACTCGACTCGTGACATATAGGTCCTTGGTTCAAGCCCAACTCGCCGGGGTGTTAATATGTACAGCACTTAATAGCAAGCACCAGTTAACCAAGCTGTAGAATTCGGTGGCAATGAGCTTTCACATGCCTCTCTCGTCGGGAGGAAAACGCATATTAGTCTTCACAAACATTTTGTTATGTTGAGTTCATTGAAGTGTGAAACTTCTGGGCACGAGATTATAATATAAACCATTTTTGTGCTCACGCGAAAAAATAAGAACTTTAATAATATATAAAGAATAATTCAATGAGTCACTTATAACAATTTATTTATATCAACCTTTATGTTCATATATCTTCATAGTATTACAATACAATCAAAGTTTTGAATCTCAAGTTAAAAAAACGAGAAATTTTTCAGTTGAGCAAGATAAAAGTTTTATAATCTGGGTCCTAGGTACAAAAGTAGAATGATGGAACTATCCATATCACTGAAACATAGACACTGATCGATTTTTTCCCGCAAATGTTATTTCCTCATAGCTTGGCTCAATTATACATGCACCAACAGTGATTCCGCCTGATCCACAGACCTGAGCCAAAGATTGTGATACATTTTTCCTACTCAACCTAGAAGATTCTCAAAGTTTGCCTTGAGATAAAGGCCCGAAAAATCCTGCTGAGATGCATTGGTAACTGTTTGAAAATAACAAGAACACCGCACACGGGCACCTGCGCTCGGTTGTTGAGTGCTGGGTGGTGGATAAAACTCTGGGCCAACTTATTTCTCACCCCGGGCGGGTACTGTTGCCCGCATAATCAGAGAATCTCTCAGAAAGTAGGCTACCAGCTCTAGACTGGTCCACATATCGACTATCAGAATAGCCTAGAACAGGCTATTCTGATATTCGACAGTGAGACCAGTCTACACCCGACCCGAAATCGGGCGAGAAATAAGTAGGCCCTCTAAGTCGAAAAGGGGGCATAATTAGCACAAAATGCATACAGTTAATTGTTATTCCCCTTAATAGTAATGGTTGCTCAATTGATGGAGAACGTGCGTTTTAGTTTCAAGTGAATGCCCTTAGTAGAACAAGGGATTTGACAAAACTTTTAGCTTTCGCACGACAACGTCAGCAACGACGACAACAACGGCACCAAGTATTGCCTCGAGCTTTCTCCAGAAATAGGGCCGACAGTGCTTTGATTTGGAAAAAATGTGATAATAAATTCAATCTAGCCGTTCAGTTCACATTATAGACTTCAAGGGACCAGTCCTGCGTTCAGGATGACAAAACGGTACAAACTGTTTGCAAATTAATCTTATTATTGGAAAACGGTTAACACCGTTTTGTCATCCTGAACGTAGGGCATTTTTCAGTGTTAAATATTTGTTTGACATTAGTTGCTTATGCACGAGGTTACACATAAACAGTAAATAAGTAATTACTTATCAATGCTTTTTAATTAAACTTGTAATGCACAAATAACAACAAGAAATAACAACATGAGAACAACAAGCATAATGCTACACTCGATAGCAGGTCTTTGATAGCGCTGCTTGGAAAAATGAATACAGTTAAAACTACTAGTATCTTGTAATTGACAAGTTGATTGATTCTGGAATTATTTTGAAATAATATTGAAAGAGTGTGTGGAATGAGTTTTGAATTTAATTTAAGAAAGGTAATACAATATCGAAAATATCGTCCAAATTGAACAAAATCACGATTTTATATTGTCTTCCTTTAAATATAGAACATACTTTCAAAATCGTGTTTCTTCACGTACGTGTACCAATCAGACGCTCAACAACCTACACTGGCCTAAATGTGGAATAATTCAATAAATTTCGATAGAATGATGATCGTTTCGAACGTTTTGAACTGTTTTTGAAAATGTTGGAGTGTTTGAAATGAATGGTGTGTGTGCTTGGAATGAATGAATGAACGGAGCGCTGATATTTAGACTGGTTTTGATCAAGGTAAATACAAATTAACGATGTTACTAACTGTATACACAACGTCATATTACTTCTAAAAATGCATTCAAATTTGTCCGGGATGGTTTGTATTTCATTTTTATATATAACAATTTAGTAACAGTTTCCAGAGATACAATTGTAGCAAAAAAGCTAGCGACATCTAAAAACAAAAGCAAAACATATGCGGGCGCCACCGCTCGACAGCAGGTGCTGGATCCTGAAAATTTCTCAGTCGACAGGGGGACTGTATTCAAACCAATTGCTTCCAGAGTTATCCCACTAGGTGGCATGGGTTTCTCTAGTGAGAGTGAACACATAATTATGTACATTATATTTCGAAACGCCATATCTAGTAGTTACTTAAAAGTTATAATCAAGGTTAGAGCTTGTCACATCAACAAAGTCTACAAAAACGCCGACCACGTCACGATAAAAAAAAATAAACACTCAACATTTTTGTTCCAAAACAGCCGAGCAAAAATATGCCAAGAATTAAGCCACCAGCAAAATCTTAATGGCAGAAACAACAGCTATTAGACATGGCACTTCTATGTTATGAACAACTTGTCTAGCTCTTTAGATCCCGACATAAAAACACCCGCATAATGCAGGTGTGTTCTAATTGTTAGATGTATTAATTCTTATAGATTTCTCTAAAATTAAACTTTTTTTGGAGAAATTGAAAATATCAAAGAAATTTGGAAAACAGATTAATATTCAAAAATTGAGTAAATGCTTCATTAATTTTCTCAATTACTTATTTTTGAATTTAATGAACATTTCATTAAAAAACATGTACTAAATTAGGTGAATACACAATAAAATTCAAGCTTTCATTTATCTTTTTTCCATACTGAGGTTAAAAAGATCCAGGAGTCGATTCTCGTGCAACATACGAACACAATATCAGCACTGACGACTTTCAAAACATCATTTTTTACCACCGTCCAGACAAAAGAAATAGTACGAGGGTGGATAAAAAAATACGTGGACTTTTGCTATAACTTTGGAATTTCCCGACGGAAATTAATGACACTTTGTACACGTCTCAAACCATTCACTGTTGACATATTACCAATTTTACAAGAGTCTGCTATTACTATGACGTAAAAAATCCAACATTTAATAAACCTGGGTAGGTGCCACCGACGCAACCCATTTTGTAACGATACTTCCTTGTGTTACTACCCGTAATTGTCCCCCAAATTTGGACCAAATACTTCAAAACTTCGCCTATTTACGTGTTGACGTTATGTGTAAGGATATTTAAGATTTAGGCATAATCCATTTGCTATATACGAAGTCAAAGTCAGTAAGCTAAGGGCACGCGTCAATTTTTGAACTTCGAAATGGCGGCACCGGCGCAGCCCGGGACAACAGGACAATAATAAAGTTCTACTGGACCTGTGAAAAACCTAATCGGAGGTTAAAATGATAAAATATGCTAAAAGATCTTCAAATGTAAGCAGATACATTCTTTTTAAATGGTTTAAAAGTTTTTTTTTCTAAGAATGGAGAGCGTTTCTGGAGGATGACACTCGGAGAATGGAAAACGTCTCCTCGACGTTTGATCTGTAATTGTCACAGAACAACATCAGTTCAGTATCGTTTAGACACATTACACATTTAAGTTCGTCATTTTGTCGTCATTTTGGATCAGATGGATATGAAAATAGTACTTATCCAATGGATAGGCGATGCAGAAAATGTGTTTATTGTTGAGTTGAGTATTTTAAAAAGTGCTGACTTTCAACGGAACTTATCAATACCAAAGCGTCATATTGACGTCGTTACCGTGCGCCGGTACCAAATGACTCCATATTTTAGAATGGTTGCTACAGGTGACCAACTAGTTGGATTTCACCCAAATTTACACAACAAAAAGAAAAATACCGCAATTTAATAACAATGTAGTTTTCTCTTCAAAGTCTGTGAAATAAAAAATTCTGCAACGCTACGTAATTTTTAAGTTGGAATGCGGAGCAATTCCAACTTAGATTTAACAAAACCGCAAAATGAACACAAGATAATTTCATTTCGGGTTTCTTGAGAACACATATCACGTGAACAGGATGTGAATACACTTCGACCTATTTTGTATATCTCAACTTGACAAAGACATACATTTAATTTAATCAAAAAGTAATAATGCTGTACAATTACACAACTATCACTTCACGTATATTATTAACACGCTAATTTATGTTTTAAACGATATTTGTTTAAAATTGCGTACGAATATGTTAGTATCACATGTTTGCATTACTATATTTGGAAATCATGTGATAAGTCAAGTCCAATAAGGTCAGCAATTGACAATAGCAATAGCCAATCACGTGATCTGCTTATTTGGTAAGGTCGCGACTTATTTTTCGTAGAATTATGTTATAGCTTCTTTTAAAGGTATAGTTTCTCTTTCTGAACGACCTTCTTTTGACATGGTGTTATATTGTGTATTTCTGCCTTAGCTACGAAATAAAAATCTTTTCTTAAAGTGATGATGGTGTGAACGCCGGGAAAGAGTCACTTCCTGTTTTCGAACCTCTTCATCAAATTTAATTATTTTCTTTCTAAAGTCTCTTCTATGCTATACTTTTTGGTGTTGGTAAGCCTATTAGTAAGATAACTAACCAATAACAAACTGTGAGACCTTTATTTTGAATAAATCTTCACAGTTCAGGTGAAATCTTGTCTTCATGCAACTGTACCAGTACTCGGATAATACCAATTTTCGGACAACTGATATCTAATTGCCCTTTTTCACAAATACATCTCCAAATATGGACTTAAAAGTTACTTTACTTATGATTTTTACCATTGTGCTTGCTATTAGATTGTCACCTAAGATAATTAATGAGAATATTCTTCTCTGTGACACTGCTGTGCCATACCGTAGCCTTATTGGAGCTTCACTCACTAATGTTTTCAAACATGTCATCTCACATAAACGATGTGTTGCAAACTCCAAAGTCAGTTCACTTATTTTTCTGTTCTGCCTTTTAGCCAGTGAAACATATGATATTGAGCCCAACCCAGGGCCAACAAACATCTCAACATCCAGTGCTGATGAACACTCCAACTACCCATGCGGACTTTGTAATGTGAATGTGTCTTGGTCCCACAAAGGTATTTGCTGCAACAATTGTGACACCTGGTTCCATATTAACTGCGAGGGTATAGGTGACTCTACCTATGATAGGCTCTCAGATTCCAAAGTTAGTTGGTACTGCTGTTTGTGTGGTTCATCAAATTTTCACCATCTCCTTACTGAGTCACTTGATACATTAAGTGACACTTCATTTTACTGGCCCCTCAGTAACCTGCCAGACCCCAATGGAACACTTGAAAACTCCAGTATGCCATCTGTGTCTCCCAAACATACCTCCACCCCTATCCAACTGAAGCCCAAACCCAAACCAACAAAGCTTAAGAATTCTGAACGTATAACGATTATTAATGTGAACTGTCGGTCAGTCAGAAATAAAATACCTGACTTGCATCAAGTAATTGAGCAGGTAAAGCCCGATATTGTCTGTCTCACTGAGACATGGTTAAAACCTGAAACATGCTCCTCCGAAATCTTCCCTGACAACCTCAATTTTAACATATACAGGGATGATAGATGTGACGGCCAAGGAGGAGGTGTAATAGTAGCTATTAGCAAATCCCTATTTAGCCAAGACCAGCCTGAATTAAAAACAAGCTGTAACATTTCTTGGTCCAAAATCAGCCTACCAGGCATCCGCAATATCTTTGTTGGAACCTTTTATAAGCCCCATGAATTGGACACGTCATCTCTCAAAGAATTGTGGTCCTCCCTCCACAAGATTCCAAAAGACAGTATTGTTTGGCTTCTAGGTGATTTCAACCTTCCCGACATTGATTGGGACAGGGAATCCATTAAAGATAACTGCAAGAATAGATCCTTCTACGCAGATTTCCTTGAAAATATGTCCCATCACAATCTTGAGCAAATGGTCAAAATCCCTACCAGGCAAAATAACACCTTGGACCTTTTCTTCACTAGCCACCCGTCTCTCGTACACCAAACCAAGTCCCTTCCCAGTCTCGCAAATTCAGACCATGACATAATTTTCCATGAAATTAAATTAAACCGGGGTCGCCCCCTACAGCCTAGGCGTCCAATTAGAAATTACAAGAAAACAAACTTGGACAATATCAAATCAGACATGGTCAATTTCTCCTGTAATTTTTTCCAAACAAATCATGATGACCCTAACAAAGCCTGGGTGTCATTTAAGGATAGCCTCAACCACTCCTGTAGCAAGCACATACCAACAAAGATCTGCAAGCCACGTGCTGACTTGCCTTGGATAACCCCTAAACTGAAAAGACTTATCCATAAGCGTGATAAGCTTTATTCAAAGCTCAAACACAAGTTCGATACTCATAAGCAAGAAGGGTTAAAGTCCCTTAAGTCTACCATCCAAAAATTGATAAGGTCTTCTTACTGGTCATACATGGAAAACATCATATTTAACCATGACTCCCAACCAGGCAGGAATAAGAAATTTTACACTTATATCAAACATAACAAGAAAGAGAATGTTGGCATAGCCCCTTTAAAATCAGAGGGTGTCATATATACCGACCCGGTCTCCAAAGCCAACATCCTCAATAAACAATTTGAGTCCGTTTTCTCCCCCCCAAAACCCCTCAGTCTGTCACATTTATGCTCTAGGATACTTAAACCTGCAAACACAAACATGAACGAAATTGTGGTCACCACCTGTGGAGTAGAAAAACTCCTTCAAGGATTATCACCCCATAAGGCAAGTGGGCCCGACGAGATATCCCCCCGAATTCTGAAAGAACTTAGCCACGAAATAGCCCCCATCCTTGCAGAAATCTTTAATTTGTCGCTCCGCACTGGTATTGTCCCTGAAGACTGGAAGAAAGCCACTGTAGCTCCAGTCTTCAAAAAAGGCCAAAAGTCCCAGCCCAGCAATTACAGACCCATCTCCCTTACCTGTATTGCGTCTAAACTCTTAGAGCATATCATTGTTTCAAATCTCATGTCCTACCTCGATAAAAACAGTATTCTCAGTCCATTCCAACATGGTTTTCGTTCAGGCCACAGCTGTGAAACCCAACTACTTAACTTTACTAGGGATTTATTCAACAACTTGGAATCTGGGTATCAAACTGATGTTGTTGTCATGGATTTTTCTAAAGCCTTTGACAAAGTGGACCACCTTTCCCTCTTGTTCAAACTACAGCAACTCGGTATAAACCCTCAAATTGTCAACTGGATCAAATCTTTCCTTAGTAATCGTTCCCAAAGAGTTGCTGTAGAAGGTCAATTTTCCAGTGAACTTCCAGTTCTTTCTGGTGTCCCTCAGGGATCAGTTCTAGGCCCCTGTCTCTTCCTCATATACAATAATGACCTCCCAGATTCAGTCAAATGTAACGCTAGAATGTTTGCCGATGATACTATTGTTTACTTAACCATCCACACAAAAAATGATACCCTATCCCTTCAGCAAGATCTACATAACTTAGAAAACTGGGAGAGAACCTGGTCAATGGAATTTAACCCTGATAAGTGTGAAATTTTAAGAATAACGAGGAAGAGACATCCACTAATCTACCCTTACAAACTTCATAATACAGAACTAAAGGCAACCAATGCAGCCAAGTATCTAGGTGTCACCATCACTTCTGACTTAAATTGGTCTAAGCACATAGAAAACATCACATCAAAAGCAACATCAACCCTCCGCTTCATCCAAAGAAACGTACGGACCAATAACAAACAGGTCAAAACTGCTGCCTATAACACATATATTAGACCTCAATTAGAATATTGCTCATGCATATGGCATCCCTGGCAAAAAACCCTCTCCCATAATATCGAAAGAGTGCAAAGATCAGCAGCTAGGTATGTCATGAATGACTACAACTACACCAATAGTGTCACCCAAATGATTAACACCCTTAACTGGAAATCCCTACATGAAAGAAGGCTACATAATTCCCTCATACTATTTTATAAAATCAGAGCTGGTACAATAGCTGTAGATAACAGTCACCTTATACAAACAAGAAATCTTAACTATCTTATTCCGTTCTCAAAGACCCAATACTTTACTAATTCCTTTTTCCCCAGGACAGTGAAACAGTGGAACACTCTACCAACTAGTGTCAAGTCCAGCCCTAGTCTCGGCATATTCTCCGAAAGACTAGCGGCAGTCAATCTTGTATAAACTACTATCTGCTTTTACTTTTTAACTGTAGCATACTATCTTCTTTTATAGAATTTTAACAATGTAAAATATCTTCTCTTTTCTTAACAGCTCTTTTACCGGTTATTAGCACACCCGCACCCAGTTATAATCGGCAATCGATTGTTGGGTTAAACAGTAGATGTAGATATAGATGTAGATGATACACTTTTAAAGTTAATAAATATTTTTGCATCATATTGTCGGGTTGGTTTTTTTTCGTCATATTGCAGTTATCTACATGAATGTTTCATTGTAAAAACTCAATACTCATCCTCATAAACCCTTACCACCATATCTTTCATTGAATTATGAATATCTTTGCCCAATTGCATGTATCACTAAGAAAATTTGCCATTTGAAACAAACCAACTAGTTCAACTTGTTTTCTTCACATTCTTACACATCAACACGTTTAAGAGCACCACCATACAGTTAGTTACATCGTGAAATTGACATTCATCTCAATAAAAAAACGCTCACTCAGCGCTCCATTGATTCATTCCAAACACTCACTCAAACCATTCAAAAACGCTCAAAGTTATTAAAAAATAAGATCAACATGTACATTCAAAATAAATTAAGCAAGAACCAATTCGCGATTTCACTGACATTATTGAAATTTAAAGCGTCTGATTGGTTCTTGACGATATAGAAAGCTATTGATTGAACTTTTATGCATATTTTATATAAGTTTTATATATCGCTAATTTTGTTCATCCTGAACAAAACAAGCGACACTGGATTCCCTCCCTTAAATTTCACTCAAAACTCGCTCCGCTCACTCATTCAACACCATGCCTAAATCATTCCAAAATCGTTCACCTTATCAATTTCATTAACTGTGCCCCCAACTCAGAAGTAGAGGAGCCGTACTGATTTCATCATGTCTGTCTCTCAGTCCATTGACCTTTTGCTTTCCGATGGATAAACGGAGAGGCAATTGACCTGCAATAACGAAACTTTACACAAATATTGCCCATGACCCAAAGAAATGCCCCATTGTTTCGGGGTCATACATGTCACGGTCATCAGTAAATTTAAACAGTTAACAGTTTCCACTCTAACTGAACAACCAATTGATCAAAATCATAAAACTTGTCAATGACCCGAGAAAGTACCCAATTTTGGAGTCAGAAAGGTCGAAATCACAATTGAACTTCGTCCAAAAATTGTCTTGAGATTCCAACTCATGAAGTAAAAGACTTCCCAGCGAATATCTTTTTATCATGGACAAATCACATGTTGAGGTCCACTTTGCGACACTTCTAATTAAAAATGTAATTGATAACTCGAATGGAGCAGAAGTCATTCGAAAAATAATATAAAAACTGTTTTGAGTGAATAAGTGTTCCCCTGTGCGTCCATTAGTCGGCTGTATGGTCCGTATTATTTTCTTCTTTAGCTCACCTGAGCACAACGTGCTCAAGGGGAGCTTTTAGGATCACCCTGACTCCGTCGTCCGACGTGATCTTTCTTCAGACTTCTTCTTCTCCTAAACCGCTGGGCCAATTTCAGTGAAATTTTGCCAGAATGTGACCCTCTTCAAAATTGTCGCTATATTCTAATTGGCCAATAAATATGGGTATGGTAGGGCGGAGCTTATTTTGATCCCAAAATCTTTGAACGACATCTCCTCCTGAACCCCTGAGTAGATTTCAATCATACTTTACAAGAATGTTCCTTTGATGACCCTCTTCAAATATTGTTGGTAAAATTGTCATTAGCCCATAAATATGAGTGTGACAGGGTAGGGCTAATTTTAAGTCTCCTTTGTAATGAATGGGTTGGCAGGGTCTATTATGACTACTTATAATTCGAATAATGTCTTCTCTTCGAAAACTAGGCAAATTTGAATGAATCTTTGCCAGAAAGTTTCTTGGATAAGTTCCATTGGACCAATCGAATTCAGGTGAGCGGTTTAGGGTCATTCTGGCCCTCTTGTTATCATTTTTCTTTCAACAGATTCAGGCCTGTATAGCGATTCAGAGGTTTAAGCGTCTCTCGTTGTTGAAATACATTGATTTATATACGTCTGTCAAAACACGAGACGTATTATGTGATCACCTGTGCTGGGCGGGAGGCGTCAGCTTCGGTAGTAGCTTGAGGTCACCGTCTCCTAAACGCATTCCAACTTATCAGTACTTTCAGTACTTTGATTTATTAACCCTCGTAGGTAAAATAAGACGATTTGACAAGCTTGTTATTATAATAGACGAAACACCGACATGTCAGTTAAACTAGAAAGCCATGAATGGCTTGAGTCGCTCCACAGGCTTAAAATTCTTGTAATAGCAAAACAAAGTTTTGGCTAGATTTCTAGATATTTTGGGTAACACTGATGTTAGAATGATTTTCAAAATTTCAACTTTATAACATATAGAGAAATGACCTCCGCCCATAAAAGACACATTTTACATCAAATGACAATAATTTTTGGCTGCATGACAATGAGTCACCCAAGGAACATACAAATGAAGTTTGATTGATATCCATCCGTTACATTTTGAGAAAATGATTTTCATAGTTTCCACTATAAAACATATTGAGAAATGACCTCTGCCCATAATATACATATTTTTCATCCGATCATAATTATTTTTGGTATGCTGATTAAGGAGCACTCAAGGATAATTCCAGTAAAACTTGGTTGATATCCATCTATTACATTCAGAGAATACGATTTTGAAAGTTTCCACTATATAACATATAGAGAAATGACCTCTGCCCATAAAATAGGTATTTTTCATCCAATCACAATAATTTTTTGTAGACTTATAAATTGTCACCCAAGGATCATTCCAGTGAAATTTGGTCGATATCCATCAGTAACATTCTGAGAAAATGATTTTGAAAGTTTCCACAATATAACATATTGAGAAATGACCTCCGCCAATATAATACATATTTTTCATCTGATCACAATAATTTTTGTAGAGTGATAAAGGGTCAGTCACCCAAGGATCATTCCAGTGAAATTTGGTTGATATCTATCAATTACATTCTGAGAAAATGATTTTGAAAGTTTCCACTATATAACATATAGAGAAATGACATCAGCCCATAAAATACAGATTTTCCATCCGATCATAATAATTTTTTGTAGATTGATAAAGGGTCACCTAAGGATCATTTATGTAAAATTTACTTGGTATCCATCTACTAGAATACGAGAAAACTCACTTTTTACCATATTTTGGAAATTAGCCACGCCCATTAAATCCATGTTTTTAATTGGATTAAAATTTCTTATACAACTGTGAAAGAGGGTCACTCAAAGATTATTCCTGTGAAGTTTGGTTGGAATTCAACCAGTAAGTTATGAGGAGAAGATTTTTAAAGAAAAAGTTTACGACCGGACGTACGGACGCACGGACGACGGACACAACGCCATGACAATAGCCCCAGTGGCTTTCAGCCAGTGGAGCTAAAAACAAATTATTGTGCTGTATGTTCGTACTATGGATACTGATGCATATACATTGTAATTAATGCTTTTTTCTACATTTGTTTTCTTGGAATAAGCATTTTCTACAGAGTTAATAAACAAACAAATTTAGAAAAGGTAAAGGACACTCTGAAAACTAAAATCATTGTCATTTCTAAATTGTATATCATCTTATAACTTTACAAATATCCGTGTGATAACATACCATATGATATTTTTTATGATGTCACACGAATATTTAAGAACAATGACATAATAAAGTTATTTTTAGAAACTTGCCTCTCTGTTAGAAACATCGACGAAAACAAGGCAAAAAGAGGTTATAATATAAATAAATACCTACTTATTGTATTGTATGAAAAAATATCTAACTTGATTGATAAATATCTTGGCAGAACCTCGACAATTATCAAATCCCCGAACCTCATTAGAAATTTTTATACAAAACACTAAGTACGTATTATATAGTATCAGCACATATATATTTCCCATGATGGTGCAAAATCTTGTGTTGCTACCCGTTGAAGGAATAAGTACCTTGAGTGATAATCACTCAGATATATCACACAGCTTGCTTCGATTAATGCTACTACTGTGGATATACATGTAATCCTGTAGATGGTTAATTATAAGACCATTGTCAATTTCTTAAAATACAAAACACATGAAACGAGAGGATCGTGTTGGGCCTATATTGCCCACCTTCGTCTCCTTTAATCCCTTGTTAGCAAATTGAAATGTTCATATAGATAGTTAAATGACTGTTCAAGGCCAAATATTATGCTACAACCATTATTTTAGAGTTGTGATTGATTTAGTGTTATGATATAATTTTCAAAAGTGTTCATTCTTACACCAAGACTGACATTCTGACCAACTTTTGTGAACATTGGACAATAACTGTGATATAAGATTGACCCTTCTCAATGTTGATAGGATTCATCCTTGTGACCAGACAAATATTCTGACCAAGTTTCATGAAGAATCGGCCATAATTACGGTCTATAGAGTTTCAACAAGATAAATGTCATAAAGGCCCTTTTTTATCCGTGATATAAAATTGATGCTTTCTATTTTAATAGGGTTCATCCTTGTGACAAAACAAACATTCTGATAAAGTCCATTACAATATGCCAACAATTGTAAACACTAAAATTGTTGACGTCTGACAACCCACGACTGACACTCAATAATGACAAAAAACTCATATTGAGCATGTTGTGCTCAAGTGAGCAAAAAAGAAATATTTCATTAAAGACGACTTAGATGTGAAAGAGCATTTTGACTCTTAGCTAACACTTGCACAAGTCTTGTGTCTGTAATTTAGTAAAACAAATCGAAAGGCTCACTTACAATTTTATTTGCCTTTATTGTGCTTTTGGCTGACGGTTTTAAAACCAACTGATTTATCAAAATTTACTTACTCTGTTGATGTGCGACCACACCTTAAAATAACAATAAGCACCTTGGAAGAAATGAGAGACAAAATTTCTCTGATATTTGTCAAATTTTGTGAAAGAGGTGTCAGCTTCAAGCCTCAGAATGGATTAGTTGGTCCTGAGACTTTTGAATCTGGCTTAATTTGAAGTGAACAAAATGTGTACTGGGTTTACTAATGAAATGGTCAAGACTGTATGTTAGTGGTTTCGGAGACAGAAGACACATTTTGCCCCTCTCTCGAAGTTCTTCAATCCTCCTTTAAAGACTACGATGCTGATACCGTCTTCATTCGGAACACCACTCGGCCAATCTCACGATCAACCTCGGATGTACATAGACGGACTATTTCTAAAAATTACGGGAAAACCTTGGAAAAACTCGATGACGTCAGTTAAAATGGCGTTAGCGCTCGAAACTGTGAGTTTAAACATTCCACGTCGCCAACGCTACTCGTTTAAGTCACTCACGTGTAACTATCATATCCTAATATATATATTAAGATTCTTAAATAACGGCTGAAAAAAATCTCAATTTTTGGGAATGATTCGTCAGTCTAAAAAATTGAGATTTTTCAGCCGTTATTTACTGAAAAGGATATAAATCTACAGTCCTAATTTTTTTACACTGTTTCCGACTAACAAAATGCACAATTTTGTTACATACCCATCCACCTTACATACATTCGAGGTCTGTTGCAGTTTACGGAAATGGCCGAGTGATATTCCGAATGATAGTCTTTAGTAAAAAATAACACTAATGCTGCTCGTGCAGATGATTTGCTCCACAAAGATTTAGGGCTCAAAATAAGACTGCCCTGTCACGCCCATATTTGGGGGTCAATCCAAAATTCTTGAACAACTCTTGAAAAGGGTCAATCAAGGAACATTCTGGTAAAGTTTCATTGAAATAGGCCCATTGGTTCAGGAGATGTTGTTCAATGATTTCGGGCTCAAAAAAAGCCTAATCCTGCCACGCCCATATTTGGAGGTCATTCTGGCAAAATTTCATCAAATCCACCAATTGGTTTTGGAGGAGAAGATGTTTAAAGAAAAGTCTACGCACGGACTGACACCCGCTCGCACTCACACTCTGCCATGACAATAGCTCACTGGCCTTTGGCCAGTGGAGCTAAAAAATTAAATTCTGTAGGGTCAGTGCTTAATATTTCTTATTTGCTTCAATATTTGTTTTCTAATTCAGAAGTACCACTCCTTGAGCCATAAACAAAAATTTAAATTCTGCAGGACAGGGGTTAAAAATGTCATATTATGCTTCAATAGTTATATTCTAATTCAGAATTGACCAATCCTTTAGCCCAAACAAAATTTTAGTTGTGACAATTAGATGCAGCTGTTTGTTAACTTCCTCAAAAAGTAGTTTTGTAAAAAATCTGATTTTCAACTGAAATATCTTTAAATTTTTGTTTCAAGAAATTAAATTATAAGATATGGAGCGTCTATTTGTTGATTAATGGAGATATCACACTAAAAACCTTATCACACTCATTTAATAATCCGCATCAAGTATTCATATAGTATGATTAGGTTTTTGGTTTCATACCTTGATGAAATCAATAAATACTTCTTCATCTCTTAAACATTTGTATTGTATTTCAGAAGTACTACCCCCGGAGCAATCCAAAGCCATAATCACATCTTTCTCAGCGTTTTTCATTATTATCTTACTTGGGTGACAGTTTTTGGTTGTTCGAACTGAACCAGTCACTGTGGATGGAAACCCCATAGAGGAAGTAGAAGAATTTGTGTACCTAGGAAGCACGGTAACACAGGATGGGAATTCCAAGAGAGATGTCAATGTCCGACTTTCGAAAGCACGCGGAACCTTTGCGGCCTTAAAGAATATCTGGAAAGCTCCAACCCTAAAAACAGTCACAAAATTGCGAATTTTTAAATCAAATGTACTAGCATTCCTATTGTCAGAGTCTTGGAAAGTTTCCCAGTCCATAAACACAAAGCTAGATGTCTTTCAAACAAGATGCCTTCGTAGAATACAAGAGATCTTTTGGCCAAACACCATATCTAACACCTGACTACACACATTAACCAATACTTCTCCCTTACCAGTTAAGATCAGAAGAAGAAGATGGCGCTTGATTGGACATGTCTTCCGCATGCAGGAAAAAGAAATTCCTCATTTGGCATTGCGCTGGACACCAACTGGAAAGAGAAACAGAGGTAGACCAAAGGAAACCTGTAGAAGAACAGTGGAGAAAGAGATGAAAGCAGAAAAATGGATCTGGGGAAAAACAGACATGGGCAAGATACCGGCTACATTAACGCAATCTGGTGATGGCCTTATGTGCAACACAGCACGAAGAGGACTAAGTAAGTAAGTACTGAGTTACCTGACAGTTTTTGGTTGTACTGAGTTACCTGACAGTTTTTGGTTGTCTGTGTCAAGTAAACTGCATAATAGTTATGTAGCGAGGTGAGTTGGCCTTTAATTGGCTGTTTTGTAACAACTGGAGGAGTTTCAGTGTCTGATTTGCTCCACAGGTCAGAATCTCTTGATAACAGTAAACAGATGATTTTTAGTAATTATATCAAACAAGGGAAACAACTTACATACAAAACTCTTTCAACATAATTTAAACAAGAGTACTGTTGTAACAATATATACACCGCCACAAAATTGCTTTCTACAACAGGTAGCCCTAGAGTTGTAAGGAGTTAAAATTTTAATCACATGTATTGGTAAATCAGTTCATGTATCTTGAAATTTAAGTGAGGAATGGCAGCTAATTATTACACACCTGTAAATGCTCATTGCTATCACTCACATCCTAAATCAGCAAATTACAGTATATCTGAAATCGTTGAATTGTCTGGAACCAAACTCAAACCTGTCTTGTTACTCATTGATGCAGGCTCACACATCAAAATTAAGCTTAATTTGTCAAAAGGTAAAGAAAATTCCAGAAAACTGAAAATGTCATGGTAATTTTACAAGTCCAGCATCTGTATCTTCCCGAGAAATCATTGGACCAGAACCCAATTCGAACATGTTCTGTAACTCATTGATACGAACTAACGCATGGGAAGTAAGCTCAATATCTCAAGGAGTAAAAAATAAATATGACCCCAGGGTCTTGGTATGAACAAACTTGGTAGAAGTCCACTAGATGATGCTACATACTAAATATGAAAGTTGTCTGCCTTCTTGTTTCAGAGAAGAAGATTTTTCGTAGATTTTCATATTTTCACCCTTTTTGTTAAGGGTAAAGGGAAAGTTAAGGGTGGATTTCATTTATTTGAACAACTTTGGTAGAGCTTGACCCAATGAACATCCCTGCAAAGTTTCATCAAGATCGGCCAATTGGTTTAGGACGAGAAGATGTTTAAACAAATTGTGGACGTCGCATGACGGACGACAGACGACTGACGCGGGACGCCGGACATTGCACGATCACAATAGCAGCTCGTAATCCATACCATACCATGCAATAACCAATTGCCGATCCCGGGCTTATTTAGGCTGATCCCAAGACGTCATTGATCTTATTCTACACTATTCTAACTCTGTTTATCTATCTTTTACTTTCTTTGCCAAATACCAAGTTGTAGCCGCGAAAAAATCTCAGAAAAACATAGATTCAAGATTCCCACAGATTGATGTTCTTGGTGCATATGGTATTCTTGGGATGAGACCCATTTCATATTTAATTGGTAATGAATTTAGTTCCTGGGGTGAGGAAAATCTAAATATTCTCCTGCAGCATTATGATCAACCTAAAATACATATTTCAAAATAGCTGGGCAAACCCATTCGAAATCAGTTGAACCATTCATTGATCCAAATGAAACAAAAATTGAATGGGAGAGATGTAAAAGGATTGTCCTAGCTGAGATGTGCCCAAGGGACAGTATGGCTAAACTGTGGCAACTTATTAACAAATTCCACAAATCTCATAAAGCTTGCATCTCTTGCATTATCTTGCCCTACAAAGACAGCTGACTGTGAGAGGCCATTTAGTGTCCAGAATTACATAACTACACAAAATTGAACAAGCATTTCATCTGCAAAATGAGATCAGCCGATGAGAATTTTAAAGACTTGGATTTTGATGGAGTTGCTAAGATTTGGCAAAAGAAAAAGAAGAGATTCGTTTTCTCCAAAAAGCAGTAGTTGTTTCAGTATAATGTATTGATGATTATTACTGAATGCGGAGCAATTCCAACTTAGATTTTACAAAACCGCAAAATGAACACAAGATAATTTCATTTCGGGTTTCTTGAGAACACATGTCACGTGAACAGGATATGAATACACTTCGGCTTATTTTGTATATCTCAACTTGACAAATACATACAGTTTATCTCACCAAAAAGTAATAATGCTGTACAATTACACAACTATCACTTCACGTATATTATTAACACGCTACTTTATGCTTTAAACGATGTTTATTGAAAATTCGCGTACGAATATATTAGTATCACATGTTTGCATTACTATATTTGGAAATCATGTGATAAGTTAAGCCCAATAAGGTAAGCAATTGACAATAGCACTAGCCAATCGCGTGATCTGCTTATTTGGTAATGTCGCGATCTGTTTTCTCAGTATTGTAGCAATAGCACAGACCAATCACGTGATCTGCTTATTTGGTAAGGTTGCGACCTGTTTTTCGTAGAATTATGTTATAGCTTCTTTTAAAGGTATAGTTTCTCTTTCTGAACGACCTTCTTTTGACAAGGTGTTATATGGTAAATTTCAGTCTAAGCTACGAAACAAAAATCTTTTCTTAAAGTGACTATACACTTTTAAAGATAATAAATGTTTTTGCACGATAATGTCGGTTTTTATACTCTGCCGGAGGCGGACGTATATTTGCGTCATCTTCTCCGTCTGTCCGTCCGTCTGTCCGTCCATCCGTTCGTCCGTCCGTCCACTTTTCTTGTCAACGCAACTTCTCCTAAGTTTCTGGCTGGATCTTCTCGAAACGTGGTCAATGTTATCACCTCAATTGGTAGATGTGCATGAAGGAAGGATTTTATGGTTCATTGATTTTTGCCTGAGTTATGCCTCCTTCAATCTTAGTCTCTGGGACTTAATGATATTTCAGCCTCATAAACGTAATTCCTTCCAGTTTGCAATTCCTTCCAGGTATTTGACTGGATATTTATACAAACCTTTTTGTGAACACAACTTCTTACAGGTTTTTGAGTGGATATTTATATTTTTATTATTATATTTAGTTGCAGTTTAAAGAAGTGTAAACCCCATTCAATCAATCAATCATAACAAACAGTTTGAACATGATAATTTTAAAAGGTAGTCTGCAAATGTTTTGAATTTGGTTCTGTTAAAGTAAGTAGTGTCTACAATTATTTTCGTGAAGTAGCAGCAAAGTGGCGGCGTATATTTGACGATGGCACTCTTGTTTCGTCATATTGCAGTTATTTATAGTCCGTTTGACTGCTATATGGACCAACCTTTTCATCAATTACATAAAATTGCGTTTGAATAAAGGATTTGTATGTAGTAAAATCTTAATTTCATTTTTTTTACCATTCCAAAAAATATTTTTTGAAAATAAAATGATTTCAAAATAATGATTTTGTCTATCTAGTTAATGTTAATTATCCGTTCTTAAATACGAGGGGTGGTGGAGGCTGTTCAATAGTAAGAAAATGTCAACATAAATAGTAAAAACACGTGGTTTTATACTAGACTTTTGACAGATGAAATGTCAATTGTTCCTTATTTGGACATGCTAATTAGCATATCGACGGTCATGTCATCTTAAACTTAAATAACACGTGGTTTTTACCGTTAGTACTCTCCTTTTCATCAAGTTTTCCTCGTGAAATTCCCAACTACTTCGTTTAATAATGCTTTTTGATTGGTCTTAACATGTAAATATAGGGTTTATCTCAGAATAAATAAAAACAAAAATCAATTATCTGGTCAAACCGTTTCTGAAGGAAGGGAGAATATACACAGATTTGATATCCAACGGTAGCAAAAATCTTAGACAAATTTAATTATATTGAAAAACTCGATTTTATAGTAATACAATTCATTTAAAATCTTACTCTTTTGACTCGGCCCCTATGCAAATCAGTACTATTTTTGGTATTACAATTCGCTGTTCCGTTTAATACAGTAACAAGTAGGTATGAAATTCTGAAAGTTAACATGTAGACGGACGGACAAAATCATTATTTTACATTCAAAAATTCTGAAAAACAAAATTCGTCATGGTATTAGCTGGAAAAAATGATATGGCAAGAAAAATATGCGTTTCATTAATTAATTTCTGAGATTTTCGGCGAAATGTTGGTCCATATAGAAGTCAAACGGACTATACATGAATGTTTCATTGTAAAAACCCAATACTCATCCACATAAACCCTTGCCACCAATTGTTTAATGAATTATGAATATCTTTGCCCAATTGCATTTATCACCAAGACAATTTGCCATTTGAAACAAACCAACAAGTTCAACTTGTTTTCTTCTTGTTCTTACACATCAACATGTTTAAGAGCACCACCATACAGTTAGTTACATCGTGAAATTGACATTCATCTCAATTAAAAAAATTCTTAATCGCTCACTCAGCGCTCCATTGATTCATTCCAAACACTCACTCAAACCATTCAAAAACGCTAAAAGTTATTAAAAAATAAGATCAACATGTACATTCAAAATGAATTAAGCAAGAACCAATTCGCGATTTCACTGACATAATTGAAATTTAAAGCGTCGGATTGTTTCTTGACGATATAGAAAGCTATTGATTGAACTTTAATGCATATTTTATATAGGTTTTATATATCGCTTATTTTGTTCATCCTAAACAAAATAAGCGACACTGAATTCCCTCCCTTAAATTTCACTCAAAACTCGCTCCGCTCACTCATTCAACATCATGCCTAAATCATTCCAAAAGCGTTCACTTTATCAATTTCACGATGGTATTAACTGTACCCCCAACTCAGAAGTAGAGTAGCATATATTGATTTCATTATGTATGTCTCTCAGTCCATTGACCTTTTGCTTTCCGCTAGATAAACGCAGAAGCAATTGACCTGCAAAAACGAAACTTTACACAAATATTGCCCATGACCCAAAGAAATGCCCTATTGTTTCGGGGTCATACATGTCACGGTCATCAGTAAAAACAGTTAACAGTTTCCACTCTAACTGAACAACCAATTGACCCAAATCATAAAACTTGTCAATGACCCTAGAAAGTGCCCAATTTTGGAGTCACAAAGGTCGAAATCACAATTGAACTTCGTCCAAAAATTGTCTTGAGATTCCAACTCATGAAGTAAGAGACTTCCCTGCAAAAATATCTTTTCATCGTGGATAAATCACTTGTTGAGGTCCACTTTGCGACACTTCTAATTAAAAATGTAATTGATTACCCAAATGGAGCAGAAGTCATTCGAAAATTGATATAGAAACTGTCTTGAGTGTATAAGTGTTCCCCTATGCGTCCATTAGTCGGCTGTATGGTCCGTATCATTTTCTTCTTTTTTAGCTCACCTGAGCACAACGTGCTCAAGGGGAGCTTTTTGGATCACCCTGACTCCGTCGTCCGTCGTCAACTTTCTTAAGACTTCTTCTTCTCCTAAACCGCTGGGCCAATTTCAATGAAATTTTGCCAGAATGTGACCCTTTTCAAAATTGTCGCTATATTCTAATTGGCCAATACATATGGGTATGGCAGGGCGGGGCTTATTTTGAGCCCAAAATCTTTGAACGACATCTCCTCCTGAACCACTGAGCAGATTTCAATCAAACTTTACAAGAATGTTCCTTTGATGACCCACTTCAAATATTGTTGGCAAAATAATCATTAGCCCATAAATATGGGCGCGGCAGGGAATGGCATCATTCTGTAATGAATGGGTTGACAGGGTCTATTATGACTGCTTATAATTCGAATTATATCTTCTCTTCAACAATTAGGCAAATTTGAATGAATCTTTGCCAGAAAGTTTATTACATAAGATCCATTGGACCAATCGAATTCAGGTGAGCGGTTTAGGGTCATTCTGGTCCTCTTGTTATCATTTTTCTTTCATCAGATTCAGGCCTGTATAGCGATTCAGAGGTTTAAGCGTCTCTCGTTGTTGAAATACATTGATTTATATACGCCCGTCAAAAGACGAGGCGTATTATGTGATCACCTGTGGTGGGCGGGAGGCGTCAGCTTCGTTAGTAGCTTGAGGTCAGCGTCTCTCGAACGCATTCCAACTTATCAGTACTTTCAGTACTTTGATTTTATTATCCTCTAAAACAGCACAGAAAGAAATTGATTAAGTTATACAGTAACATAATTATAAAGTTATCATCCATTTTTCTCAAGGTTCAAGTTTAACTGTTATAAAAAAGTATTTAAACTGTGGCCCATGTTTTAGCAAAAGACACCTCAAAATCAAACTTGATGGGCCATGTGGCCCACTGACCTGAAAACAATCTGAAGCTCTGCTGTCATGGCACACAAGGGTTTTCTTAAATTCTACCCCTTGACTCAATTTTGTCCCCACTTGTCCCTATTTCTAACGCAACAAAGATTGTATGGAAACCATCATCATAATTCAGTTTCAAGGCCATCGGACCAAAAACGTGGCCTCTAGAGTGCTTTTGTTTTGTTTGTTTGAATGGAGTTTTACGCTGCTTTCAACATTATTTCAGTTATATTGCGGCGGCTAAACTACCTAACAATGGTTTCCTGGTAATTCCCACTCCTTTTACTACCACCACATCCTTTCCTAGCCTCCAGCTGCTATCTCACATAGGTTTACGATTATCAACCCGTTGGTGAGAGACATATAGTCGGATAGAATGAGTGCCGCCGTCAGCCTCTAGAGTGCACAAGATATTGACTGACCACGCACGACTCACAACGAACACCAGACACAGCGTGATGATACTCACTATGAGTACTCTGTGCTTAGGCGAGCTTAAAATGATAAGCATTTAAGACTTTCAAGAAAAAAACCGCTAAAGGTAAAACAAAACAATTTGATATTAGTATTTGATTGACGTAAGCACTTATGCATCGGTTAAACAAAAACTTGTGACATATACACAGCCTTGGGATTTTGATAAATGTACTTACATTTTCCCTACAGCTTATACTTTGATATAAACGACACCAACAGAGGTAATACACAATTATCAGAACATTAAGGAATAACAACATTTCTGAATTATGCAGTTTACTGTGAAAGAACAGATCTATAGGTGTGCTATTATTGTGGGTGCAAAATCTGACGTTTGCACTCGATTAAATAGAATAAATATGCAACTCGGACAATAATAAAATAATAAATGAATAACAAGAGCACCTCCTACGGGCGCAACGCGCGGCGGTAGATGCTGGAAAATGCAAAAATTCTGAGTCGAAAAAAAGACATAACACTTTCAAAAATGCTTCCAGAGTTATCCCTCTTGATAGTCTCTTGAGATGGTGAACATACATACCAAATTTCAAGTAGATATCCTCAATAACAACAGAAATTTGACCAAGGTTAAAGTTTATCACGCTAACGTCAACACCAACGCAAACGACGCCAAAGTGATAATAATACTTGGTTTCCTCTGAAGATTACTGACTTATATATAAAATAATTAATTAATAATAAGATTTGAATTTGGAAAGGTTCCAAGGAAGTGCAGCATTGGTTAATTTTGACATGCTTTGGTCATGATTAGATTTATCTAAATGAATTTGATGCAAGTAAAATGTTTTGAGTGTCGCGGGCCGTCCTGAACTTTTTTGGAACTTATATCGGTACTGTTTCAAGTAGAATTACGATTACCACTTTTTTATGTGTGAGCACATAAACAAATGACGTCATTCAAGCTTTTTCTCTGCAAAAAGAATAGATTCCACGATTTAAGTCATAAGAAATACAAATATTCTACAGTTTTAAAGTTGTTAAACCACAGTAATACATGTTAAATAATTCGTGTGAATTTTGTTGATTTTGAGGAGTTTATGTGTAAGTTTGCCGATTCCTTTGTCTGGTGCGCGGCATACTCATTAAATATTCAAGATGACAGACAGTGTGTACCGAGTGCTAATTCTGGGGCATTCTTACGTGAGGAGACTGAAATACTTCACCCTAAATACACAATCATTTCATCAACGATTTAATTTGGGTGGGGATGATTAAGTGCAATACAGTTGACATCCCGAAGCATCAGTTAGCTCTCTTTTTGATAATTTGGAGGTTGTAGAGGACTTTGAACCCCAGCTTGATATCTTGATAATAGGGACCAATGGTATATACAGTGAACAGGGTCACCAGAACAGTATCACAGGCAATTGTTAAGCTACCTTCAAGTCGCCCAGATACGTACCGGGTGCAAACAGTGGTGAATTTCGCTATATTTCCTCGTTGTTGTCCTTCCAGGCCAGGAAGGTGGCCCATTGTAGCTCGTTATTTACAAAATATTACTCTTATTAAGAGGGTTGCATACTAATTAGCTGTCATTGATTAATCACTTTCTTATTATGATTTTTAATATGTTATTCAAGCCAATATTGTGTTCCAAGAGTGGAATCAAGTGATAGTAATCCTGGTTTGCTTCGTGATAAATTGATTGATTTTGTTAATTATGTTAAGCTATAATTTCAATTCAAACAAGGCAATCATAAACAGTAAATCATTTACCATTTTAGGCTTGAATCCTAGTTAAATATGTTTCCAGGTTTGCCGACTATTTATGGTAAATAGTACGAGTTTTTCTGGCCATGACTTAATTATAGCTAAGAATATGGGTTTCAGACATTAAAACCATTTAGAATAATGTTGACTTCATCTTTTGTAGATGAAGTAAAACAAGACAGCCACAGTGACATGTCCAGATAGTTGTGGTGACCAGCAGCCTACTTCATCGAAGAAAAAGGGGCCCACAAACAAACAAACAACACCAAAGCTATCGACCGTTGCATTGGTAGCGGAAAAACCTAATCAAAGTACAGAAAGTCGGGTCAGTGCAAATCGTTCTAAATCAAAAACTCTTACTACAGATAGTCTGGACAGTGCAGGTCGTATTAACCGAAAAATACTCATGAACACGCTAGTAAGAAAACTCCACCAGTCTTGCCCCAAGAATTAGAAGATGCAACACCAAATTAAGCTGACAAAACACCTTGGGTTGATGATGATCATACCGTCTCAGATCACTATTCAACTGAATTTGAGAATTTCAATTCATTGATAACTCAGCATGTGGATGTTGTTATGGGAGGTAATGCTGTCCCACTTTCCAACAGAATCAGCATATCAATTGAATGCCTAATTTCTACAGCGCTTCAGAAAGAAATATATAATAATAAGTTTGATGAATTTGCACTATTGTTACAACTGGTTCGAACGTCGTCGCGATCAAAATACGCAGTTAACGTAAATCATTTTTCGTTGACCTAAAAATTAAGCCACATGCAATGGTTAGGCCGATTACCACAATTGAACAATGGATGTCTGCCTTTTTTAAAAATTTGCAGCAATCTACTGCTTTAAATTCCACCTCGAAGCCCTAAAACAAATGAAATATGGGGAGAATATCCGAAATGTAGCTTGCCATCTTGTTTCAGAGAAGAAGATTTTTTAAGATTTTGCCTCTTTGATTCTATGTAAAAAGGGTTATGTCAGGTTGGGGCCCAAATATGTCCTCAGGGTCTTGATATGAACAAAGTTAGTAGAGGTCTGATAGATGACACTACATACCAAATATAAATGCTGTCTGCCTTCTGGTTTCAGAGAAGATTTCTGCATTTTCACCCTTTTTGTTAAGGGTTAAGGGAAAGTTGAGGGTGGATTTCATTTATTTGAACAACTTAGGTAGAGCTTACCGCAAGGAAAATCCCTGCCAAGTTTCGTCAAGATTGGTCCACCGGTGTAGGAGGAGAAGATGTTTAAAGAAATTGTGGATGACACACAACACACTACGGACGACTGACGACGGACATTGTTGATCACAATAGCTCACCTTGAGCACCTGTGTTGGTAATCTAAAACATTAAAGCAGTTTAAGGAAATTGAAGAGTGTTGATTGTTGGAAAAAGACAGTCAGTACTTGTAAAATAACAAGAAAATTTTGGCAAAAAGATGAAAGGTCTATAATACAGAAAGATGGACACTTCCAAATCAATATTCCGTGACAAGACAATAAAATTCAACTGAATGACAACATAGAAATGGCTACAAAACGGCTTTTCAACACAGAGAAAAGACTAAATAAACAGCCTGAGCTGACAAAAAGTATGATCAAATTTTCGAAGACTATGAACAGAAAGGTTACATTTCTCCTGTGAGAGTACACACTACATAGCCATCACAGCCATGGTATATCCCACATTTTCCTGTCATCAAACAAGATCGACTAACAACAAAGAAGCGAATAGTATTCAACGCCTCAGCAAAACACAAGGACTCGTCTCTTAATAACGCCATTTATCTAGGGCCACCATTACAGAACGATCTATTTGACATTCTATTACGATTTAGTAAAAGACTCTGTTGCCTTGTGCACACTCTAAAGGCAGCATTTTTTTCCAGTCATCATGAAACTTGGTCATAATATTTGTGTTGATAATATCTTGGTCAAATCTTTAAAAACCTTGTGTGCTCTGTAGAGACCACAGTTACAGAGCAATTGAATTCAAGCTTGGTTTGTCTGGATATCACAATTAAGTCACCTCAGGTCAATAAAAGTTATCTGCCCATGTTTGGAGTTAGTTATTAGAAATAATAACAACTTTCAAATCTTTTAACTGAAAACTCATTACTCTTATACAATGTGATCACCTGCTACAACTCTTTCAAGCATTTTAAGAGTTACCTCCCTATCAACTTGGATTTAGTTACTATTAAGCACCACATAATAACCACATTCATCAGTCACCCTTCTACTTTGCCCATTGTGTAAGTTGCCTTGGACATTTAGACTCCTTAACAGATGTGAAGCATGTAAAGCTTAACCTTTTCCCAAACAAGTCCTGGTTTTGACGTCCCTGATAGAAAAGACTTAGGAAAACATTGAGGCAAAAGATGAAATCCTGATGATCAGCATTTTCTCCTTATGCTTCAATATTTTCTTAGAAACATTTTCCCAGGATACTACCCTAATCAACGTTCTTTCAGCTGCCTGCAACTCTATTCATCTTGGACTACACAAAGTTATGGCCATTTGGAAAGGGTTGAAGACATGGATTAAAAAATAGAAGGCCTTTATAAACCTTTATGTATTCTTTCAGTAGCAGAGTAAGAGGGGAAAACGAGATCCCACTTACAAACTCCACATAGGATAGAAGCATTGTGTGAAGGGAGAATACCGGCAAAATACTTCAAAAAAGGAGGGAGGGCACAAGAATAATACAATACAATACCATCAAGAGGACCAGAATTCATTTGGAAACATCTCAGAGATGAAGGTAGAATAGCATTAATGTAAAATGTTGTCACATGTCTAAGGTAATGAACAACAACATGTTCCAACATATGTGGCTGTTGATATCATAGTTTACTTGAAGCATGAGACAACAGAAGAAAATTTAACCATTACATTTCCACAGAGTCTGAGTGGAGTGGAGTATGATACAAAAGATATTCTGCATGGGCCAGAAGAAGTTCATGGCAATGTTGTAAGTAAGCTTGTACTCTATGTCAATAGCAAATATTTGGTGCTGCAAATTACACTTGATGAATTATTGAAGCTGGGACAAACTTATCCCTTATACCAGTAACTGCAAGTGGAAAAATAAAGTGAACATAGAGATTGATAATACTCTGTACCAGTGAGTACCTGCAGTGATGATCCAGGTTATTTCGGGAGACGGCACAGAACAGAAAATGGGTATATATTCATGTGCAAATGAAGGAAAAGGCACTCCTGCAATGTCCTGTGACTCAATATTACCAGTGTCCACAGCATTGTTATCTCGGGAATTAGACATCAAATCGCCAGTCATTTCCTCAGAAATACTTGATGATGGTTTACCCTTGAGAAAGCCAGCAAATTAAACGGACACAGTTGGAAGGGACAGCCAATTCCACTGAAAAGATTCTCAGTTATCGAAATGTCTGCAAGGGCAACACATACTACATCACCAAACGGTTGCATTAGATCGCCAGGAATATTCACGAATAAAATGCCATTAGAATTACAAATAGATTTGCCAGTGATTCCTCCGAAAACTGACACAGAAAGACAGATATTTCCGCAGATACTATTATCCTTATAAACTAAAACTGTACCAAATCTAGTACAGGTGATACTAAATGCAGAACTAAGTCAAGCTCAAGTGACAAGGTAACAACCACATATATGATATGAGTGCAAGTACTAGTCATAACGTTCTCCAGTTTAAGCTAGACACAGAGTTAAGTGCAAGTGACATTAAAGAAAGTACAATTAATACTAAGGGAAGTACAAGTGATACTAAAAATGGCGATACTAAGTCAAGTACCAGTGAAACAACTGCATGTACTGGTTCTGACTTATCTAAGTTAAATCAAAACACAGAATTATAGACAATTATCAGAATTCCATCTTCAGAAATACATGAGCCGAGAGACATCAACGATAATCAACGTTGTAAAGTCGGCAACTTGCATCAGTTGTGTGAAAAGCTGAGCCTTGAGCATTTCTAAGATTGAAGAGGATTAAAATTCAACTAAACAAGATATCAAAGTTATGAATCTTTGTCTAAGTGCTTAATTTATGCTCACAGAAGTATGTGCAAGGTTTCCAAGAAACAATTTAAGAAGAGGCAAAAATATAACTGATAAACAACTGTTGCAAGTAGAAACTTAACCAAGGTTTCGAAAAGGGTTAAAGTTAAAAAAATCGATATCAGGTAATGAATCTTTGTCTAGAGGCTAATATCATGGTCAAAGAAGCATGTGCAAAGTTTCCAAGCAAAAGATAAAGTAGAAACTTAAATATAAATGATATAAAATAGTTACTTGTAAAAACCTAATGAAGAATTTCTGAGTCCGAAAAGGGTTATAATTCCGCGAAATTCAACATCAGAGTAAAGAATCTTTGTCTAGAGGCTGATTTTATAGTCACAGAAGCATGTGCAAACTTTCCAAGCAATAGCTTTGGTAGAATCAAAGATAAAACAGATATACATCAATTGCATGTTAAAACTTAACCAAGATTTTCAAGTCCGAAAATGGTTAAAATTCCACTAAATTCAATATCAGACATTGAATCTATGTCTAGAGGCTGATATTTTGGTCACAGAAGTATGTGTCAAAACTGTCTGTTGCACAAAATGCAAACTACAACTTGAGAAAGGCCAGGGAAGATTTCCAGTCTTGTGTCATCGTCACATTGTTAAGTAAATAAAAGACGCTCAAATGTAACAATAACTGCAGGTGTTTAACAAATGAAAGTTGTTTAAAGAAGATTGAAGCCTTTTAAATGTGGCTCCCTCTCCATGTGTAAGTACCTAATTTTTCGAAGTAAGGGGCCCTTTGGCCCTAATTTTGAGAATCATAGAAACAACACTGAACCACTTGCCCACACTCTGGTGCCTGCAGCTCTGCCGTAGTAGCCCAAGATCAGACTGCTAGGGAGCCAGCTGACCAAACAACCAAACTAGGTCACTTACCAAAACAGAGAATGCTATTGTTTGAATATACCTGGCTCGAAATATCCAATTAATAATAAAATATCAGGGTATTGTCCTAAATTTTAAAAACATGGCAACACTCTAAACAATTCAGACAGTATCAAATGCACAAGAAAAACGATTATCTTTTATATTATATTAGAAATAGTTCACATTAAATGAATTACTTTCGAAGGAGCAGAGGAGACCAAGCTTACCAGATACACAAGTCCTGTGCTATTTACGAAAGACAACTGGAAATACAAATATACGACTAGTAACAAGATTCAGTGTTGCATACAGGGCGTGCGATCGCGCGAATCCCGCTGTTTTTATACCCCCGCAAAACGAATGTTTTCGGGGGTATACTGGAATCAGCCTGTCTGTCTGTCCGTCCGTGCGTCTGTCCGTCTGTCCGTCCGTCTGTGGACACAAATAGTAGTAATTTTGTGTCGCGAACTCCTCCTTCAGTTTTCCTTCAAAAGCCTTGAAACTTTATAGAAACATTCATCACATGTTGAAGTTTTGCAAGACGCAATTTTCAGGTCCCAACTTCCCCTGGTTTATGAATTATCTCCCCTTGAACTTAGACATTTTTTCCTATTTGTTACCATATACTTATCATTTTGTGTCGCAAACTCCTCCTTCAATTTTCATTCAATAGTTATGAAATATTATACAAACATACATCACATAATGAAGTTTTGCAAGACGCAAATTTCAATTGTCAACTCTCCCAGGTTCACTAATTATCTCCCCTTGAACTTAAGACATTTTTTTCTATTTGTTACCATTTACTTATAATTTTGTGTCGCAAACTCCTCCTTCAATTTTCATTCAATAGTTATGAAATATTATACAAACATACATCACATAATGAAGTTTTGCAAGACGCAAATTGCAAGTCTCGATTCCCCCTGGTTCATGAATTGTTTCCCCTTGAACTTAGACATTTTTTTCTATTTGTTACCATGTACTTATCATTTTGTGTCGCAAAGTCCTCCTTCAATTTTCATTCAATTGTAATGAAACATTATGCAAATATTGATCACAAGTTGAAGTTTTGCAAGAGACTAATTTCAAGTGTCAACTCCACCAGGTTCATGAATAATGTCCCCTTGATCTTAAGACATTTTTTTCTATTTGTTACAATGTACTTATAATTTTGTGACCCAAACTCCTCCTTCAATTTTCATTCAATAGTTATGAAACATTATACAAACAATTATCACAAGTTGAAGTTTTGCAAGACACAAATTTCAAGTGTCAACTCCCCCAGGTTCATGTGTTATCTCCCCTTGAACTTAAGACATTTTTTCTTTTTGAACACATATACTTGTAATTTTGTTTCCCAAACTCCTCCTTCAGTTTTCCTTCAATAGCTTGAAAACATTTATCACATGTGTCAGTTTTGCAAGACGCAATTTAGAGGTCTCAAATCCAAGAGTTATCTTTATATTTGAAGCATTTTGCTTCTTCTGTCAAAGTATCTCATTCTCTGAAAGCACTTGCGGAGGTATTAAGTCACATTCAGTGACAAGCTCTAGTTAATTTCAGTCCTGCCATTTCAAAATTCTGAGGGTGGCAACTCCCGCAGAATTGTAAATAATCCCCCGCTCTGCAAAAGTCAGTGCTCAGTGAGATTGCATTGCGGAAGAAAACAAAATATGTTGAAAAAATCCACTAAAAAGTCAGTTCCGAAAAAAATTCTTCGCGCGTAATTTACAAACTCTATTTCAGGTAAATTCCCGAATGACATAATTGATCAAGAGGAAGTAACCCGGTATGATGACCTTTTGGCGCTCGGCTATTTCCATACCTTGCAATCTGATCGTCGATTGGTTAAGAGAAGATCCGATTTGAAAATCAGAACTTCTTGGCCAATCCACAAAGAAAAAGCTGCGAATGCAAAATGACATAATTCACTGGTATCTATAGGGGTATGTATTATTGTGGAATATCCCGGCGAATCAAATGTGTAAACATAGTGTGATAAGAATTACGAACGGGGTGTTAGTTTAAAATAGTTATATAGATAATTATATTTCTTGAATTAGATTATGCCGCCTAAAAGGAAAACAGACCTTTTCAAATCGGGTACTACTACTACTACCCACTACTTTATCAGATAGGGATGAGCCGACTCTGAATGAGCTGGAACAGAAATCTTCGCCGCCAAACAGCCCGGTCACGATAAAACGTAAAACATTTGAACCTAGATTACAGGAATCGTGGAAATAGACTTATTCCAGGTTGAATTATGGAGACGGAAAGGGTATGTTATGCTATCTGTGCTTGAATTTGAATAAGAGAAACCCATTTACGACCGGTTGAACGAAATATAGAACATGTAACGAGACATTTGAAATCACACTATCATGTACAGGCAACTAGAGATAGTGTGCACCAAACAGAGTTTACACAGGCCGAATCAGCTGCTCATAAAAAGGTAACTTCAAAGGAAAAATATCTGTTGTAGCCGTGAGAACTGCATTTTACATTGCAAAAAAAATTTATTGCTATTAGAAATTACACTAGCATTTTACAACTACAGAAAGAGAATGGCTTGGATTTAACTGATTTACATGATGGTTCCAATGCAAGTTATGCATCTATGGGCCACAGCAGAGGAGTTCATAGAACTGTTTTCAGAAATGATTGAAACTAAGATTAGTGAAAACCTAAAAAAATAGCGAGTTTTTTTTTCATTAATGTGTGACCAAAGCACCGATATCTCAGTTAAAATAAAGCTTGTTCTTTATGGTCGCATTATGAATGAGGATTTATCCTCAGAAACTTTTTCCTTGTGCAATCAGTCTAGGATCATTTTTTTCCGCACTACCCAGGAGGTCCCTTTTTACATGTATTGAACTCAATTCAAATTAGCTATATAATGTATTCGTAAGTATCTTCTTAATTATATGTACTACTGCTTAAATGTGCTGTAGACACATTTGTGTTTAAATTAGAGAAATAGAAATGATTCTTTATATGTTGTTCCATCAAACAAACTATTGCTGGCAATTAGCCCAGTTTACTGTGCAAAACTGACTTAGGCGTTGTTGGGATAGTGGGTTTTCAAGAAGCTAAACGAAGTAAGTAATTCTCAAGCTGCCCTGTTTGGAAAGGAGACTGTGTCAATTTGTTCCACCTTCTTCACAAAGAACCAAAGGATCAATCAAAACGGGATTCAACTGTCACTGTTAATGAAAAGGAGACACTCCAGTTACAACCTAAAAGTCCTAGATAGTGGTAAATATTTGTCACTGGACAGATGTTTTTTAATGAACGTGTATATTGCTATCAAAAAACAATCCTAAATGGTAAGTGAGCCAATTTAGTACATGTCAACCATGAGAGAAGCAACAGCTAGAAATTACAACAAGGTGCCAAATTGTCACGAGATACGCCCGTCACACTGCTTAGTATTAACTGGGGGTTTAAATAGAACTGAGCAATAACTCAAAAAATAGGCCAGGTAGAATTACGGTTCTTGTACACTGCACTCCCCCTTGATGACATCTATACACCCATGAAGTTTCATGATCCTAGCTATTATACTTTTACAGATATACTCCGGACAAGATTCAAGTCTGAAAAACAACAAAGGGCAATAACTCAAAAAATAGGTCAGGTAGAATTATGGTTCTTGTACACTGCACTCCCCCTTGGTGAGATCTATACACCCATGAAGTTCCATGATCCAAGCTACTATACTTTTAGAGATATACTTCGGACAAGATTCAAGTCTGATAAAAACAAAGGGCAATAACTCAAAAAATAGGTCAGGTAGAATTATGGTTCTTGTACACTGCACTCCCCCTTGATGACATCTATACACCCATGAAGTTTCATGATCCTAGCTATTATACTTTTACAGATATACTCCGGACAAGATTCAAGTCTGAAAAACAACAAAGGGCAATAACTCAAAAAATAGGTCAGGTAGAATTATGGTTCTTGTACACTGCACTCCCCCTTGGTAAGATCTATACACCCATAAAGTTCCATGATCCAAGCTACTATACTTTTAGAGATATACTTCGGACAAGATTCAAGTCTGAAAAACAACAAAGGGCAATACCTCAAAAAATAGGCCAGGTGGAGTTATGGTTCTTGTGCACTGCACTCCCCCTTGGTAAGATCTATACACCCATGAAGTTTTATGATCCTAGCTATTATACTTTTAGAGATAAACTCCGGACAAGATTCTAGTATGAAAAACAACAAAGGGAAAAAACTCAAAAAAATAGGCCAGGGAGAGTTATGGTTCTTGTGCACTGCACTCCCCTTTGGTATGATCTATACACCCATGAAGTTTCATGATCCTAGCTATCATACTTTAAGAGATATACTCCGGACAATATTCAAGTCTGAAAAACAACAAAGGGCAATAACTCAAAAAATAGTCCAGGTAGAGTTATGGTTCTTTTGCACTGCACTCTGTAATGATGAGAAAAATACAATTGCCAAGTTTGAAGTCCATCGGACTTCAAGTGACAGAGTTATGTGCCGGACAAAGAAGTGGACGCCGCCGGACGCCGCAGGTGATCCCATAATACGTCTCGTCTTCGACGGGCGTATAAAAATGATTGGTAGAAAATTTATGACGAAAATTCCCAGCACTAGCAAAGTATATCCCCCAATGACATGAGGCGTCAGATCTTTGGCTAAAAGCTACAAGTCTGTCCACTCCCTAAAATCAGAATACCCTTCTCGGAATTATACAAACTTTATAACAAATTTTCACAAAAAAACTATTTGCTATAATTCAACTCTGAGGTTGTGAATTCATCAATAGCAAGTATGCACATTTGTAAAAACACACACACACACACACACACACACACACATTAAAGTCCAACAATCATCAGGTAAAATTTTATGCCTTACAAAAGGAATTGTTAGTCTATGACAATAATTTTACTCGATTTTTGTTTCGTTTTGATGGATTTCCCTGTGTTATACAGGTATCAGGATTTTGAAAACATGCAAGAATTTTTAATCTGCAATTGAAAACCATTTGGCTACAAGTCAGGTATAATTTCTTTTAATTGATATATCATCTCATAAGAAAGAAGCATTAGTGACACCCTAAATGTGGAAGTTAAAGTTCAGACAAATCAAGACAGACAGACTAACACATTTACCCATCAGCACACATACAGTAACTTGTCAAAGTATCAACTGGCTTGCTTCACACAAGCAGGTATGACAATAATACTGTTTATGTTTTTATCTTATAACCATTCAAATATCCTTGTGATAACATCCCATATGATATTTTTTATGATATCACATGGATAGTTTTAGTACAATGACATGATGTGGTTATTTTTAATAACTTGCAATTCTGTTAGAAATATCGACGAAAACAAGGCAAATAGAGGTTATAAGATAAATATAATACATACATAGAAAATTGTATGAAAAAATATCTAACTCTGTTGAAGGAATTTATAATTGTCTTGTCAATTCTCCCAACCTCGTTAGATAATTTTTTCATACAATACACTAATTACATATTAGAAATTTACCCTTAAGTTGGTTAATTTCAATAAAGTTAATGCCTAGAGGGTCCTATTACCAATTTTTGTGAACAAATTACCAATTTTTGTGACATAACATCAAGTCAGACTCAAGGCTTTTCCAACAAAAAAATTGGTAGAAAGTAAAGATCAAGGATTTTAAGGAATGAAGGTTTTGCGAGTCTGAGGCTCTAAAAAAAGTGGTAAGGACTCTCAAGTCATTCTGATTCAAGTCCATAGGACCCTCTAGGCATTAACTTCCGAGATGAAATGAAGACTGTTTTTGAACAGTCTTCAATTCTTTTTTGGAGTTGATACAAAGAAGTATACATATATCCATACAATACATTATGTAGCTATCCAGAAAAAAAATAAAATTAAGACAATAACATGAGGATAACTCTCAAATTTAAGCAAGTACCCCTAGGAGCCTGATCATTGAGTGCTTGGAACCCCATTTTATTGAATGATACTTAAATCCTGGAGATCAGAAAGCATGTCTGATGTTAGTCTATACTGTCCACCAAAGTATTGTGGATGGTACAAAAACGAAGTAAAAAAGAATGGGAAGAGTTAACAAACATATATTTGACAGCTACTCTTCAGAAAGTTGCCTGGGGACAGCAGCAACTGCTCATATTTACTACTGTGAGGAACCTCTAATTTCTGGAATATTGTTTTGTCTTCACATCTGAAAAGAAACAAAAAACAAGATGTGTTTGTGAAACATGAATGCCCCCATAACAGCATTTTTTTCAAAGTTTGACCTTGACAGATGACCTTGACCTTTTCACATAACCTTGACTTTGGTACCAGCGGATGCAGATCATTGAGATCTATCATCATGCCAGATATTTGCCTTGTATCTTGAATAGGCTTGAAGATATTGGCAATGTTAAGTTTTTTGGTTAACTTTTGCAGACAGACAGACAGACAGGCGGATGGACGGACAGACAGACGGACAGACAGACGACGGTAAAACAATATGCCCTGATCTATCGATGCGTGGGCATAAAAGTCTTTTTACAGACTTCAGCCAGAAAAGTGTTCAAAACCCTTATGCTGATGAATTCAATTGATTTTTAGACAATTTACCAACTTTTGTGATAGTTTCAACCATATATGGCTTAAGTTCTCCCAGAGTGATTCCCCTTTTAGATGACATGGGCATTGGTTTAATTCTAAAGACATGTATGAGATCTATCATAATTACAAATATAAGCACTGTAGCTTGAATAAGCTCTAGGAAATTAGCCATGTTATGTTTTGAAGACAGCCAGAGAGACAGGCAGACTGATACTGGTATAACAATACAACCCAGTGAGCATAAAAAGGGGCTTAATAATGTCTTAAAATATTTCCAAGGTAATCATCTTAATTGTCTTGATGGCTCTTGTGTTAACAAAAAGACAATTTTCATGTTAAAATCTTCAATAACAACAGAGATACCACCAAGGTAAAAGTTTGTCATTCCTCAGACCAAGGTCAACATCGACATCACAAAGGCGGTGACAACAGTGTATTTTTGACTTTCAAAACTGCTAAACGGACGAGATGTGTTTGCAAAAATTCATGTTTGGGAATTTTGACCTTAATAATTTACCTTGGCATCATAAAATTACCTTGACTTTCCTGTTTCTAAATTTTGACCTTAATAATTTACCTTGACATAAAATTACCTTGACCTTCAAAGAATAGGGTTGGGAGAGGAATCTTTTTGCAAAATATGAGTACCGTTACTTGAATATTATTGAATTTAAAGGATTTTTTTGTTAAGGTTAATTTTTTGCTGACAGACACTAGAAATGCCCAATATGTAAGAGGGGGTGTATAACAAGCACCTACCTGTATTTTGAATCCATATCAAACCCATCTGGACCAAGTTCACCCGAGGAGTATGATTTAAACGCCAGAGAAAACTTGTTCTCAATTTCTGGATAGTTCCCAGTCCGTGGTTCTATAAATGAAGACCCACTTCCACTCCGTGAACGCCACAGGTCCTCAGCTGTAACAGAGGAAAATTGATCTGTTCGTGTTAGTTTTGACTATGACTTACATCATAATTTGGCCATCATTAGACACATCGACCAGATTTAATATTGTACTATATTATGTAAAAATTGTACCTCAGAAAATTTGAAATACTGAAGATAAGGTAACCTGCTTTGCATCCAAGTGCATTTGTAAATTGACTGATTGATTTAATGGGGTTTTACGCTGCTTGTTACAATCTTTCATTTATGTGGTAGCTACTGGAGCACCTAACAATGTATTTCTGATATTTCTCACACATATACTACCAAAACACCCTTTCCTAGCCTCCAGCTGCTATCCTACACAGTTCTACAATTATCAACCCATTGGTGAGAGACAAACAGTCGGAAAGGTTGAGTGCTGACACTGGGGATCAAACCCATGACTTTGCATGTGTACAGCACAGTGCCATCTTGGAGAAATGGCAGATTTCACACAGGATGATGTATAAGCCAGAGGACATATGCCACAGCTTATTGACAAGTTACTTTTAGTAATACTCTGTGCTGAATTTTTGTACCTGATGTTTGGCTACATGGACTTCCCAAGGAGACTGTTTCAGAACTTGGTATGAGATATCTTAGGTTGATCTTCATGTGTTTACACACCTGCAATCAAAAGAATTATATGAGTTTGTGTGTGACATTTCCAACAATTTCTAGAGTGTGTTACGTTACGACTAAGATCAGCCTGCGCAACTGCACAATTTCTTTAATGCTTTTCAGTGGTATATCAAGGTAATCTTACCACAAAAGGAGTGAAATTATCAAAAACTTATATCCTGCTTTTGTGCATTTTATCCTTTCTGACGTCATCTATGTGGGGCAAAATAAGTGATGTCACAGTGAATGTTGCACAGCAATCAATTGCAAAATGACACACTTTACTAAAATATGTCCTAGAAATTTCAAATTTTGTCTCATTTTTGCAATAAAGAAATAGAATAATTGTTTGTTTTTTGAGTAAGATCGATTATATTTCATTTCATGAACAACAAAAGCCGTATTTTGTTTTGAAAATATAGCTTTTGATGTTCACTCAATGTAATATAAATCGATCTTACACTGAAACAAATGATTATCCTCCATCTAATCAAGTCTTTATGCCCAACAGATGGGTATGGCTTTGTTTACAGTCACTAAATATTTCAAATTCACTGTGCGTTTGTCAATGTTGCTCATTGTTTACCCATCACACCCTCTAGAAATTGTTCAAAAATGTCAAGCAAAGGCTTATATCTTTTTACAAGATTCAGACATATTCTTTAAAATTAACCTCATTATAAATTATGCAGTTTTTTTTATCAAAAAGATGTTCCATGAAAAAACAAGATGAGCTAGTGATGCAATAATGCTCCTGAACAGTATTTTTCTTGTCTAACTTTGATAAGTGCCCTTGGCCTTGTAAGATTGCCTTAACATTACATGTATTTTATTGAAGAGATAATTGAAATCCATTTCTGAAACTTGTTTCCAAAATGGTTTGTACCTACATGAAAATGTTAAGTTTACAGACTAAGTTTTGGACAAACAAAGAGAGAACTAGAACTGTCTCAGAGCGGACTTATACCCCCGACAAGCACTTTGTCAAAATGTATGAGTGCAGGATGTGTTTGTAACAAACTTTTAGGTCATATGTAGCAATTGCATGAAGTTTCATGGTTCTAGGCTGCTTGGTTCTTTAATTAGAGTTCAGAAATGAAAATTGACTGTGACTTTGACTCTGACCTATGTGAACCTAAAACAAAAAGACACTTCCTTGGATCATAAGCAATATTTGCATAAAGTTTCATGGTTGTAGGTCGCTTGGTTCTTGAGTGAGAGTCCGGAAACGAAAATTTAAAAAAAATGACTGTGACTTGACCTTTGACCTATGTGACCCCAAAACAATAGGGCACTTCCTTGGGTCATAACGGACATTTGGAAAAAGTTTCATGATTGTAGGTCACTTGGTTCTTGAGTTAGAGTCTGGAAACAAAAAGGTCTATAGACGGATGGACATGGTGAAACCAATATACCCCCCTCTACTTCGTAGGTGGGTGGTATAAATATACAGACAGAAGACAGAAGGTAGATAAAAAAATATATACCCCAGATTTTATCCATTTTATAGCTTAAAATCAAATGCTAAGTTTTAATGCCTCACTGAAGCAGTGTCTGCCCAATAACACATATTTTTTAGTAAGTACCAATGTGTTCATTTCTGCAAATTTTTAATTGATACCGCAGTATTTACACTTATAAGCAAAGATAGATCTGTTAAAGAATTATAAATTGCAGTGAACAGAGCTTAATCTTTTATCCAAAGCATGTACAGGGTGTCTTAACTTGCACTTTAGTACAAATGTTTCACTATTCTTACCTCATATACACCTTGTGAAATAGCCTGGAATCTGACTTTAGCCTGTAGACTGGAACCATAACTACATGGTCTGAAAATCATTTGTATGGTGCAGATAAATTTAGTTTCACTTTTTTTATTAACCTTGTCTTAATGAACCCTGCTATGACAGGAGGTTTGAAAATAGATAAGATAGCAAATATGTGCAGTCTGATCAAAGCCTACACCACCTGTTTCCAATTTTCAAACCTGAAACCTAATATATTTTCAAATTCATGTTGACTCACAAATAGTGTATGAAGTACTTTCAGCACTTTGATTATACTGCAATTTTGTCAAGGTTTTTATTAACCAATACAATGGTTTATAAATGTCAGCTGAATGCTTTTTTCATGCTTAAACTTTGATTTACTGAAACTTCAATGTGAATAATTAATTTTGTCTTAAGAAAAGTATGTAATTGCTTTAGTTTTTTTTTTTACTCCAGTACATGTTATGGCTAAAGAATGATATCACAGTGGATTATTTGAACAACAAGATCAATTCCAATTTTCGAATGTAATTGATCACCAAAACTAACTTTGGTTAAGAAGACGTAGAACAATTTTGACATCATTGCCAACGGTTTTTAATTTTAATCCTTAAGATGTAAGGTACTAAAAAAAGGAACTAGAGCTGCTTGAGCAGCTGATTTGCTCCACAGGCATGAATATACTGATATGATAAGAAGAGAATTTTAGTTAATTAATAAATGAATTAATTAATGTATTATAAGTGTTTTAAAAGTACCTGCTGAAATATTTCTGAAAATTCATGATTGATGAATAACATAGAGAGAAATGACCTCTGCCTGTATGATACATATTTTTCATCCGATCACAAAAAATTTGAGCAGCCAGATAATAGGTCACCAATAGAACATTCAATGAAATTTGGTTGATATACATCAGTTATGTTTGAGAAGATGATTTTCAAAGTTTCCACTGCATAACATATAGAGAAATGACCTCCGTCGGTAAATGAAATATTTTCACCCGATCACAACCATTTTTCTAGACTGATAAAAGGTCACTTAAGAATCATTCAAATAAAATTTGGTTGCTATGCATAAGTAAGATTCTAAGAAAATGATTTTCAAAATTTCCACTTTATAACATATGACCTCTGCCTGTTAGATACATATTTTTCATCCGATCACAAAAAATTTGTGCAGCCTGATAATAGGTCACCAATGGAACAATCAATGAAATTTGGTTGATATCCATCAGTTATGTTTGAGAAGATGATTTTCAACGTTTCCGCTATATAACATATAGAGAAATGACCTTCGCGTATAAATGACAAATTTTTCAGCCGATCATTATCATTTCTTGTAGACTGATAAAAGGTTACTAGAGAACCATTCAAATGAAATTTGGTTGATATCCATAAGTAAGATTCTGAAAAAATGATTTTCAAAGTTTCCTCTATATAAAATATTATAGAGAAATTACCTCCTCCCCTCATAGACACATTTTTCATCTAATCACAATCATTCTTTGTAAACTGATAAAGGGTCAACCAAGGATCATTCCAGTGAAATTTGGTTGATATCCATTGGAAAGATTCTGAGAAAAGTCACATATACCGTATTTCACCTTTTAGACGCGCCCTCCCTAATAAACGCGCTCCCCCATAAATACGATTCTCAGGCCCTTGACTATACGATCAACAACATCCAACCGTCCACGGTCCGTGGTAAAAGATCCGGTCTCGAATTTAATTTCATTAGCTGCTACTCCACGTCGTAATGAAAAACTAGCGCGTGCTAAATCGCTCGGTTTTCCGGAAGTGCGAAAGGTAAAAATTTAACACAAAATTATAACTATTTCTGGTCATTCTTCATAAGTCACATGCGAACAAAATCCCCTTTCTTCACGTTGTTACGAGAGAATTTCTGAAATCATTTTACCTTCTGCAAATATACAAAATATCCGAGTCAAATGATAAAATCCTAGTCACAATTCATACTGTTAAAATAGGAAAAAACCCCGTAAAATCTCGTGTGTGACTTATTTCAAAAGCGACGTCGCCGCTTGCAAGAATCTAGGGACTTCAAAGGGTGCCGACACGCGGTGACCAAGCTAGCTCCAGACGTGTTGTGTTTTCACTACGAAACACTTCCATTTCATGTACCGGGTGCATTTACACATCACAAATTTTAGGATTTAATACAGGATTATTTATTTCATACGTAAATAGGTAATGATTTATTAGACCGCTTTGTCCATCGGCAGCGGAACATTGAATATTGCAACGTCTGGATCTTCCTATCTTGTACAAATAATAACAATAATAATAATCTCGGCTTCTGCTTAAAGCTGCAATCAATGGTCGAAGGTGACCGTTTTTCGATAGATGACTTAAAATGACAGAATAACTATATTTGGAAATTAGCCACGCCCATTAAAGTCTTGTTTTTCATTGGATCAAAAATCTTTGAACAACTTTGAAAGAGGGTCACCCAAGGATAATCCCTGTGATGTTTGGTTGAAATTCATCCAGTAGTAGGTTTCTGAGGAGAATATTTTTAAAGAAAAACACGGACAAAGGGACGCAAGGCCATGACAAAAGCCCCAGTGGCCTTGGCCAGTGGAGCTAAAAATATCTAAAAAAGGATCTGAGCATGTTTGCTTTTAAATTATAATTTTCAAAAGTCATGAAATATGCATTTTTTTCCATACAGCTTAATATTCAATATAAACAAAATATTACATATCATGCCTTTACCATTCAGAAGTTATCACTGGTATATTATGTTTAACCACAAAGAATGGAACATGCAAGAAAATAACAAAATAAAAAGTCACCAGACAAGAATCAATGCAACACCATCAAAAATTGAATGTATAACATATAAAAACAAAAGTCGTCCCAAACGAAGTCAAATGAAGTAAAACAAATAATAACTTAGTTGGGTTACATTACAACACAAGGGAAATCACTCCATCAACAAGACAACAAGGGAGATTACCCAAGCTCTATAGATGGATCTTGACAAACAAGACCTTCATGATAACTCCTCCCATGGGATCCTTTATATTCACTTTCTTCTAAAAGTTAAATAATATTTTGGAGTTTGATTAACCATTGTCAGGCAGTTCACAACATAATTTATTTCTAATTGTACTTTTTTCTACTTGAGGATAACACAATAAATGGCCAAAAGACTCTAATACCCATCATGGTCCTACACTCATACCAGATCTTATAATGCACATTGAGCGAGAGGCAATGGATTCTAACCACTGCTACCCACTTTTTCAGCTGGGTGGACTGGAGCCTTGTCTATAAAGTGCCCTGCCCAAATACACTGCCAGCTTTAGTGAGGCTCAAACCTGCAACCATTTGATTTACCAGGCATGCATGCTTACCACTGCATGCTGTGGTTTTCACTTCGAAGATACATTTGTGAATGTAAACGAAACTATTTTTGATATCTGTAATTGTTTGCCTATATAATACTATCATTAGCAAAAGAAGAAAGAAGTGTGTCATGTACCTTTTTATCTTTTTAAGAAATGGGTCCTTTTTGCATATTTGGCATGGTCACATAACAAGAGGGCCACAGTGGCCCTTAATCGCTCACCTGAGTGAACTGTCCAAAACACATTTCAAACAGGTTTTGAATTTTCAGGAAAAAAATCTGACTTCTAGAGCATGTACAAGGTTTTTCTAAGATTTGACCCAGTGACCTAGTTTTTGACTCCACTTGACCCAATTTTGAACTTGTCTGGTGTTTAAGCAAAACAATCATTCTGACCGAATTTAAGGTTGATTGGGCAAAAAAATGTGACCTCTAGAGTGCATACTAGGTTTTTCTAATATTTGACCCGGAAACCTTGTTTTTGACCCAACTTGATCCAATTGTGATCTTGTACAAGATTTTATCACAATAATTATTCTGAGCAAATTTTAAGTTGATTGGGCAAAACATGTGAAATCCAGGGTGCATACACGTTTTTTCTTGAATTTGATCCTGTGTCCTCATTTTTGACTTCACTTGCCCAAATTTAAAACTTGTCCAAGATTTTATCCAGACAATCATTCTGAATAAATTTCAGGTTGATTGGGCAAAAAATGTGACCTCTAGAGTGCAAAGGCTTTCTAAGATATGACCCTAAAACCTAGTTTTTGACCCCACTGGACCCAATTTCTAATTTGTTCAATAGTTTATCAAGACAATCATTCTAATCAAATTTCAGGTTGATCAGACTAAAAATGTGCCCTCTAGAGTGCATACAGGGTTTTTTGTAAGATTTGACCCTGTGACCTAGTTTTTGACCCCACTTGACCCAATTTCAAACTTGTCTGAGATTTTATCAAGACAATCATTCTGACCAAATTTCAGGTTGATCAGGCAAAAAGTGTGGCCTCTAGAGTGCATAAAATCTTTTTCTAAGATTTGACCCCCTGACCTTGTTTTAGACCTCACTTGACTCAATTTGGAACTTGTTCCAGATTTTAACAAGCCAAACATTCTGACCAAATTTCAGAATGATCAGGCAAAAAATGTGGCCTCTGGAGTGCATACATATTTTTTCTAAGATTTAACCCTGTGACCCAGTTTTTGACAAACTTTGTCCAAATTTGAACTTGTATGAGATTTTATCAAGACAATCATTCTGACTAAATTTCAGGTTGATTGGGCAAAGGATGTGTCCCCTAGAGTTTATACAAGAGTTTCCTCAGATTTGACCCCATGACCTTGTTTTTGACCCCACTTGACACAATTTTGAACTTGTCCAAGATTTTATCAAGACAATCATTCTGACCAAATTTCAGGTTGATTAATCAGGCCAAAAATATGGCCTCTTGAGTGTATAGAAGGGTTTTCTAAAATTTGACCCCCTGACCTTGTTTTAGACCCCACTTGACCCAATTTGAACTCGTCCAAGATTTTATCAAGACAATCATTCTGCCCAAAATTCAGGTTGATTGGGCAAAAAATGTGGCCTCCAGAGTGCATACAAGGTTTATGTAAGATTTGACCCCATAACCTAGTTTTAGAACCCACCTGACCAAATTTCGAACTTGTCCAAGATTTTATCAAGACAATCATTCTGACCAAATTTCAGGTTGATTTTGGAAAAAATTTGGCCTCTAGAGTGCAAAGATTTTCTAAGATTTGACCCATTGACCTAGTTTTTGACCCCACTTGACCCAATCATTCTGACCAAATTTCAGGTTGATTGGGCAACAGATGTGGCCTCAAGTGTGCATACAAGGTTTTTCTAAGATTTGACCCCGTGACCAAATTTTTGACCCCACTTGACCCAATTTGGAACTTGTCTGAGATTTTATCAAGACATTCATTCTGACCAAATTCAGGTTGATTGGGCAAAAAATGTGGCCTCTAGAGTGCATACAAGGTAAATGTTGATGACACACAATGGACGACACACGACTGACGACAAACAATGGACGATGGACATGTACCTTACCACAAAAGCTCACCTTGAGCACTTCGTGTTCAGGTGAGCTAAAAATATTCATGTGCTTGTTTTTAAAGGCTTTAAACTCAGCCTATACATTGTATAGACTTTCAAATTTAACCATTTGAAATGCCCCTGTTCTATTGAGCAATATTTTAATTTATATTTTATTTCCAAATATATACAGACTCCAGATTTAGTGCATCTACTGTTTTCTTTACTTTGATTTTAATGCAGTTTAGCACAGGGTTTTATTTATTTTGAAAAGAGTTAAAGTAAGATATGACTTACCCAACTGAGATGGTGTCCAGTTTAATGTGATTGAGAGGAAATCTTGCAGTCTGTTGGTAATGTTATATAATACTGTGAAACTGAGAAAAAAAAGAGAAAAAAGTACATATCTATATAATACTGTTAAACAGATAAAAAAGAAGAGAAAAATGCATGTTAATCATTAATATCCAAAACAAGAGGTGTTTGTTAAACACCAATGTCCCAACCACTGCCGTTTTCAGAAATGTTCCAACATATTTCACCTTGTAAAATTACCTTAACCTTGACTGATTACTTTGAAAAAGTACCAAAAGAAAGGTCTTGTCACAAGCGATACTCATATGAAATAGGAATGAACTTTCAGTTACCAATCAAAAGTTTTGGCCAATGATAAAGTTTTCAAGCAAGAACCAGACGATCAGACAGGTCAAAAAAACTCTGCCACCTATCTATTCTAAGTGGCCTTCATAAATGGAGGGGTCAGCGCAACACTATTTTAAGTGCCTATAAATATATATGCACTTACAACACTGTTACGCTGACCCATCAAAATAGCCAGCTAAGCAATCAGGTTCACAAAGAACTTTTGAGTACCCCCATCTTAAGGTCGTGGACCTGTAATTGTTCCCTAGTATTCTAGAACTCATCTTTAACAATGTCAACCAAGGTTTCCTATTGAAAACATTAGGAAACCTCAAGTAACACTATTCAAGTTTATGATTTTATAGATATGTTTCACTCTGTAATGCTGGGTACCATGATAGGTTGCTTGCATATGAGCCTGTGTGTGACATTTCCAACAATTTGAAATGCTCTTGAGATGCAAACATTGAGTAGCCTTGACAGCAACATACTGTAAATATAAAGTTACCTGATGGCCAACAGACACTTTGAGACCTTATCTATCTACTAAGCGCATAGTAAAGACTCTGGTCAGACTGTGCAGATGCACAGGCTGGTCAGGGTCTTTGCTTTGCGAATATTTGAAATTGTTGGAAATCTCACACACAGGCTCATATGTTATTTCATTCTAAAAGCAGGGCAGTGTTTTTTAAAATTTAGAAGTCATTGATCATTTAACCATGAAATTCATGAAAGTCAAAACTGCCCTTTGCTCAGGATGACAAAATGATGCAAACTGTTTGCCAATTTTAACCCCACTAACATGCAAGTGTACATGCAAAGGTAGGCATTATTTGCAGTACTCTGCACTGTTTTGTAATTCGGAAAGCAGGGCAGGTTTTGAATGTGTCAAACCTAAAAAGAGCCATCTTGAGCAAACACTAATAGAACAGAAGAAATTGCTAGAAAAACAAGAGGCCCATAATGGTCCTGTATCCTACACCATAGCAAGTGAACTCAAAACTTGTCAACCATGTTATAAATACAAGAGGTTGTTTGGTGAACATTTGGGGTGATTTTTAAGAAATTTAATTTCGTCCTACTGCATTTGATCTTTATTTATAATTTTCTTAAATTTCCAACATTTCTGTTTCCATAGCAACAAAAATTAATGATGGAATTGAATGCTTTTATCAAAATTAGCAGAGCTGAACAATAAGAATAAGATTTTTCGCAATTTTCCTTCTTTCCGTAACAATGGAAAAACAGAGTTTTTGATGAAATTATGTCGTCGGATTATTTTTATTGGTTCGGCTTTCATATATGGGTAACGCCTATGCTGTGGGTAGACCCAATATTTTCTGGCCTATGTCGTGGGTTCGGATTAGACGACGAATATCCTTTCAATAGTTCATAATTTAATAATGACAGTGGAATAAACAAGTATTGACATCGACGATACGGACAGACATCTGAAAATACACATTTTACAATCATAACTAATTGCTCTTCAAAACATACCGCTGTCGCGAAGATTAGCGCGATCTTTCAATTGACAAAATACACATCTAACGGTTACAATTATACATAGCAAACCAATCGACATTCCAATCTAACATATGAATATGTAATTGATCATAATTCAAATTGTTTTGGTAGTTACCTGAATATATTATAAATATATCTGGAGATTTCTTCAATTACTATTTTTCAAATGTAAACATGAGACATTATGAATCAACAACGCTTGCGCATCAAAGAGAGTAGTCAGACCAGGTTATTCAAACAAACACCAGTTAAAAGGGTTAGATTTATCTACCTTACACTGTTAGTAAAATATTAGTCAGTTATGGTGCACTAAAGGGACCAGAACACAAAGGCAATGAAATAAAAACAAATTCGCTATCCATTTCGGTGCGTTTAATTCTTCAATCCTCACCCTATGACATACTTCCCCCCTTTGAGAAAAGAAGGCGTCCTCGACTTCGACATGTTTCTGGAAATGGAGAAATGTTCTATTAATGAAATACATAACAATTTATATACAATGAGAAATGAAATACACAAATATTTTAACGACGAACTGAAATACTGACTTCCAGATAACATTAACAAACAAGCTATCCGATGACCCATTCATCTGATGTTTGCCACGCAGGTTTCTTACTCGTTTAACAGGTGGTGGCAAGTCCTCGGAACCCCCCAACGTAACCCGGACCCCTTGCAGGGATCACGTATCTTGGCGAATGGTTTTCCGAATCAACCGTTGATCGGGTTTTAAGAGGCAGCAAGAGATTCCGATGAAGAGTTTTGGTCTTTCGTGACCCAGGAATAGCCCTTTTAATCTCATAAACAGGGGAATCGGCGTTTGGCTTACTAACTACAACGTACGGATCAGACTCCCACCTGTCCGCCAACTTTTGTCTACCCCGTAAACCAACGTTTCTTGGTAAAACTATGTCACCTGGTTCGAGTGAAGACGCAGTAGCCCTTTCGTCGTACTGTTCTTTGTTCAGACATCCCGTTGACTTGGAAGCTTCGCTTGCTTTCTTGTAAGCAATACACAGCCTTTCCTGCAATTTACGGATGTATTCATGCTTCTCCTTTGAACACGAATCATTTGCTGTTAATCCAAGAAAGGCGTCTATTGCAAGCTTCGGGTGACGTGCAAACATAAGAAAGTACGGTGAAAACCCTGTACTCGGGTGGGTAGTAACGTTATAAGCATGAACGAGGGAGCCGACATGACTCCTCCAATCTGCTTTCTTGTCTTCTTCGAGGGTTCCTAACATATTTAGCAAGGTCTGGTTAAACCTTTCTGTCATGCCATTCCCCATCGGGTGATATGGCGTGGTCCTTGACCTTCTGATGCCTGCAAGTAAGCATAACTCAGACATAAGGGATGACATAAAGTTTGCGCCTTGATCACTATGTACTTTTGCAGGGAACCCATAGTGGACAATAAAATTGTCAAATAGCGTACGCGCTGTGGTCTTGGCAGTTTGATTACGAGTAGGATAGGCTTGAGAATATCTAGTGTAATGGTCAGTTACTACGAGTATATCCTCAAAACCTCCCTTGGACCTATCAAGTTTCAAATAGTCCAAGCAAACGAGTTCTAGCGGTGCTGTAGACGTAATTGGTACAAGTGCTGCAGTTTTAGGAACAGCCTTACGTCTTATGCACCTCTGACAATTCTTGATTCGTTCACGAATCCATGTCTCCATTCCAGGCCAGAAAAATCTGTCTTTAAACAAAGATACTGTCCTATCGCGACCTTGGTGACCCAGATCATCATGTAGTGACAGAAAAATATCCTCACGCAATGCAGACGGTAAGACCAACTGAAAGCATTTACCTGCATTGCTCTTAGCGAGACGGTAAACAACCCTATCCCGCAACTCCAGTTTATCCCATTCTCTGAGATATTTCAGTAAAGCAGAATTAGCAAAAGAATCGTGCTTAGCAGAAGGTCTCGACCCTGCATTTAGATGCGATAACACCTTTGAAATTATCGGATCAGCAATCTGTGCCTTAGCCCAGTCTTTAGAAGACAAGGAGTAAGCCTAGAGAATATTGTCAGGGGCACCCTGTTCTAACTGCATTCCCTCCTGTGTTGAGGCTGTTTGAGCTTAACTGTAAATAAGAGGGGTTTGACTTGCATCCGTACAAGAATACAAGGACAAAGCGTCGATTACATTAGACTCTATAACAGAGTCATAACCACCTTGGTAGCGACGTGACAGACCATCAGCATCGCCATTGCTTTTACCACTGCGATAATGATTACTCAAATCATAGCTAGCGAGCGCAGCCATCCATCTGTGACAAGTCGCGTCTAGTTTGGCCGTTGTTTGGACATACGTCAAAGGGTTATTGTCAGAGAGAACTTCTGGAGCACACCTCGTCAAGATAGTAGGAAAAACACATCGGAAAGAAAATCAGAGATAGAAGAAGGACATATGGGTTACATCAACATTGACAAGCTTGACGGAGATTCGGAGGAAGAGTTTGAAAACCGCATGCAAAGGGAAATGGATTGGATGGATTCAAAGATGAAAGCTTTTGGAATAGATGGGAAGATGACAGATGAAGTGTTACAGGATCAGACTAATGTTGGACACGGGGAGAATATGTTGACATCAGATATACCATATTCCTATGATGAAGAAGAAAGACTGTTGGAGAATGTTAGAAGAATGGAAAAAGAAGATAAGATAATGAATGAAGAAATTTCCAGGAGGAAATTGAAGATGGAGGAAAACGTGAAGATGGAACGCATAAAGAAACTGCGAGAGAGGGAGAGAAGTTTAACAGAAAGCCTCAGAGAGAAGGAATGTAGATTGAGTCAGATGGAAAATTTTGACACAAGAGAAAAGCATGAAAAGACAAGAGTTCATGACTTAAAGTTACAGAAGCCTTCGGTTCCTTTGTTAACTGAAGAAACTTACGAAGAGTGGAGAGTTGAGATAGATTTCATGGTTAGGTCCGGCCTATACCACGAGGAAATACTGAAGCAGGCAGTAAGAAATTCACTTACAGGAAGAACAAGGAAAATTCTTTTGTCCCTTAGTCCCGATGCTTCAACCAGACAAATAGTTGATAAGCTTGAAAGTGTTTACGGGGACGTTAAAAGTGGAGAAGCTATTCTAGCCGAATTTTACTCGGCGAAGCAGATGAAGGATGAGTCAGTTGCTCAGTGGGGTATACGATTGGAGGGCATGCTGCGTTCAGCTATGAACAAAGGTTTAATTAAGTCAGATTCATATGACGGGATGCTACGTAATAGATTCGGGAGAAATTTGAATAGCGAAAAGCTCAAGTTAGCAACACGCTGGTGTTACGACACCGCATATAATTTCGAGGACTTAAGGTTAAAAGTTAGAACAGAAGAGAATGAAATGAGTAGGGAATCTTGTCCTCGACAATCTACCTTAATGCAACAGAATGCAGAGTCGGAGAATATGAAGTTAATGAAAGAAATACTGGGTCGGTTGAAATCATTAGAGGAGAAACTAGAAAAGGTAGAAAGGCAGCAAACTAGATTGAGCACTGAATCAAGTAAAACTTCCGAAAGTGAAAAGAAAGGAAATAATTCCAATTGGAAGAACTGGAAGAGAAGTGAATCTGAGAAAGATAAAACAAACCAAAACCAAAGATCAGATGGCTCTGGTAAATCACAGAAAGATTTAAACTAGTAACTGTCTCCTTTGAAGGGCAAACTGGAGACAGTGAGATTAGCAAAAGCCCTATAAAACCAGAACCAGACCGCTGTAACGGGTTGCTAGGAAGGATAATTGGTGGCAACTTCTGCTCGCATAGGCGATGACTTTGTCACAATCACCTTGCTTTTGGTATAAAACAGCACCAAGCCCAACCCCAGAAGCGTCTGTGTGGACAATGAAAGGAAGGTTGTAATTGGCATAAGCTAACACTGGAGGGTTGTTAAGGAACTCTAAGGATAACTATTGTCTTGTAGATCTACATTCAAGTTGAATTCATTACATTCAGTTCTATACAATCACTAAATGTTGCTGCTGATGTTCAACACATAAACACTCAAATATTGTATGAAAATAAGAAACATTACTTGTCAAATACAAATTCACCGTCGATTCACCGCAAAACAATATACGTGGTCACAGCAATACGATCCATGTAGATGTTCATGACTGAAGATGTGATCGAGGTTTAATCTCGCTTCAAAATTGGCGAGAACGTACACGGAACATCGAGGGAAAACACACTCGTTGATTTCACTTCAAAACTCATCTGTTTGATGGTTTAAATGTCTCTATATTGTAATAACGTTGGGCGCCATTGTCGTCGGATTATTTTTATTGGTTCGGCTTTCATATATGGGTAACGCCTATGCTGTGGGTAGACCCAATATTTTCTGGCCTATGTCGTGGGTTCGGATTAGACGACGAATATCCTTTCAATAGTTCATAATTTAATAATGACAGTGGAATAAACAAGTATTGACATCGACGATACGGACAGACATCTGAAAATACACATTTTACAATCATAACTAATTGCTCTTCAAAACATACCGCTGTCGCGAAGATTAGCGCGATCTTTCAATTGACAAAATACACATCTAACGGTTACAATTATACATAGCAAACCAATCGACATTCCAATCTAACATATGAATATGTAATTGATCATAATTCAAATTGTTTTGGTAGTTACCTGAATATATTATAAATATATCTGGAGATTTCTTCAATTACTATTTTTCAAATGTAAACATGAGACATTATGAATCAACAACGCTTGCGCATCAAAGAGAGTAGTCAGACCAGGTTATTCAAACAAACACCAGTTAAAAGGGTTAGATTTATCTACCTTACACTGTTAGTAAAATATTAGTCAGTTATGGTGCACTAAAGGGACCAGAACACAAAGGCAATGAAATAAAAACAAATTCGCTATCCATTTCGGTGCGTTTAATTCTTCAATCCTCACCCTATGACAATTAAATTCTTATAACAAATTTTGTAGAACTTTGCCAAAGGAACATCACTGCCAAGTTTCAGCTTGATTGGCCAAGTGGTTTTGGAGAAAAGAAGCTTTTCTAAAAATTCAGCTGTTCTGTTACCATGCCAACTAAAGTTTCTGATATAATTAAATTCTTGTAACAACTTTGGAAGAGCATTACCCAAGGAACATCCCTGCCAAGTTTCAGCTTGATTGACCCAGTAGTTTAGGATATGTTTCAAGAAATTGTTGACGTATGGACAGACAGATGGATGGGTGGACAGAAGATGGAGGGACAATAGACAGTGAGTGATCACAATAGCTCACCTTGAGTACTTTGTGCTCAGGTGAGCTAAAAGATCACAAAAATGCAAGAATTAGTGGTCAAATAGGACATTTTCATAATTTTGACGATCAAAACACTAGCTTAGTCCAACATGAAAACTAAATAACCTTGAACTTTTCAGCTGTCAATCAACTTGGACTATTGAAAAACCATGCAGATACCAATTTTATTTGCACAGTAATGGTGACACTTCACCAAATTACTCTTATTTACAATAGCAAGATGCCACTACCTTTGATACTCCTATTTTCATTTCATAAAAAAGTTTTTGAAAAGATGATCTTTCGTTAGAGAAGTTATGGGGTTTTCTTAAGCTTTTTTGTACAAAAACATTAATGCTAAACAAATAACTAGAGCTTATTCTTTATAAAGCCAAGCTAAAGCTTTTATGGATTCAGTCAAAAATATAAATTGACAAATTTATATTCTGAAACAAATTTCATACCATTCTCCTTTTTTCACTGTTGTTTCGTCCAGAGTGGCACACATAACAAAAGGGGCCTGCTTCAATTTCATAGCTGGTAATCTACAATAAACAAGAGCATGGTATCAGAGGTACAGAAAAGAGGGTGTGAAGCCAGTTTAAAACCTTTAGATGATATGGGGTGAATCAAGTCTAAAATCTTTATTTCTCAACAAAACCCTATGTTGTTGGTGCTTATTTGAATTGTCTCTATGAGACAATTCCAATAAATACCCAAAACATAGGGTTTGTGCTATAATTAGTGAAATACTTTGATCTAAAATCCAAAATACTCCCTCTATCTCTAGCTCTTGGTATACTGAGGTTACACTTGGCTGTAAATTCTTGATAGTGTGGGGCAATCAGTTTCAAATCACAATCAATATCAGTAAATGGTATTTAGTTGGAAGAGTAAATCAAATAATGATCAATTGTAAAATTGTTTCTTAGAAATTAAAAATACAGCACTTCCAGTATCATCCTTTGAAGAATAGAATGTGAAAGTTTAGTTAAAACTAATGACCTAAAGACTTTTTCTGCAGATTTTTCTACTATCTTCATGCCTCAGCACAAAACAGTTGTAACTGCCTATAAACATATAGGCAATTACAACTGTTTCACGCTGAGCCATCAAACTGATGTCTGTTTTGAAAACAATATATACCCAGTAATTGCTTTCATTTATGTGTTACAAACTGTTTAATCGATTATGAAATTTCTTAGTCGATTATCACAATCAAAAGTCCAAACCAACTGATAATCGATTATAATTTTGTAATGAAATTGAATGAGTGGGATGAGCTAGTTTTGAGTGAAATTAGCGTGAGGTAATAATGCTAATTTTGGTAATGCTCAACAAAATTAGAGATATTTATTACCTCCCTTTTATAAATTATGCATACAAGTTCTATAAATAGTTTTGAATTTCTTCAAGAACCTATCAGAAGCTTACATATTCAATTATGTCAGTGAAATCGATTTTTTTTTCTTGCTAAAATTATTTTGAATGAAGTTGTTGTTTTTCAGTGAGTTTGGAGCATTTTTGAATGGTTTGTCTGAGTGTTTGGAATGAATGAATGGAAACCTATGTTGGATAGTAGATGGAGGCTAGGAAAGTATGTAATGGTAGTAATGCTGTGAAAATACCAGGAATCTATTGTTAGGTGCCCCAGCCGCAGCGATATAGCTGAAAGATTGTTGAAAACAAAAAAAACAGTATTGTATCTTTCAACCTTGTATTAATCTTTTAGGTCACTGTTATGATTCTTACACTGGTCAACCACCTAGAGGTTTACAGTTTACACTGGAGACCAACAGTTCTGAAAGTCTTGTGTGAAATACCATATCATAAATCTAAATTGTTTATCAAACAACAAAATGTCATGAGGCCCTTCAAACCACAAACAACAAGCAAATTCGTTGAATTGATATCCCCCGCCGAACAAATTTTCATTGTCAATGAAGTTAATATCAAACTTAGGTACAGGTTATCTTTTATCTACATCAACCTATAGTTTTCAAGAAATAGCGCGGAAACGAATATCACAATGTATGTATATGGCTTAAACAGTCAGGGGGCAGTAACTCTAAATTGGGCGGTCGAACCCGGTAACCCTGACGATATGCACATGTCCTCTTTGTAGTGAAGCTGTGTGCCAAGATTCATTAAAATCCAATCTACAGTTTTCAAGAAATAGCGCAGAAAGGAATATCACTCTGTATGTATATGGCTTAAACAGTTAGGGGGCAATAACTCTAAAATTCACAGTCGAACCAGGTTACCCCGACGATATGCGCATGTCCTCATTGTAGTGAAGCTGTGTGCCAAGTTTCATTAAAATCCAGTCTACAGTTTTCAAGAAATAGCGCGGAAACGAATATCACTATGTATGTATATGGCTTAAACAGTCAGGGGCAGTAACTCTAAATTTGACCTTCGAACCGGGTAACCCCGGCGATATGGGCATGTCCTCATTGTAGTGAAGCTGTGTGCCAAGTTTCATTGAAATCGGGTCTATAGTTTTCAAGAAATAGCGCGGAAACGAATATCACTATGTATGTATATGGCTTAAACAGTCAGGGGCAGTAACTCTAAATTCGACCGTCGAACCGGGTAACCCCGACGATATGCGCATGTCCTCATTGTAGTGAAGCTGTGTGCCAAGTTTCATTGAAATCGGGTCTATAGTTTTCAAGAAATAGCATGGAAACGAATATCACTATGTATGTATATGGCTTATACAGTCAAGGGCAGTAACTCTAAATTGACCGTCGAACCGGGTAACCCCGACGATATGCGCATGTCCTCTTTGTAGTGAAGCTGTGTGCCAAGTTTCATTGAAATCGGGTCTATAGTTTTCAAGAAATAGCGTGGAAACGAATATCACTATGTATGTATATGGCTTAAACAGTCAGGGGCAGTAACTCTAAATTCGACCGTCGAACCGGGTAACCCCGACGATATGCCCATGTCCTCATTGTAGTGAAGCTGTGTGCCAAGTTTCATTGTAATCGGGTCTATAGTTTTCAAGAAATAGCGCGGAAACGAATATCACTATGTATGTATATGGCTTAAACAGTCAGGGGCAGTAACTCTAAATTCGACCGTCCAACCGGGTAACCCCGAAGATATGCGCATGTCCTCATTGTAGTGAAGATGTGTGCCAAGTTTCATTGAAATCGGGTCTATAGTTTTCAAGAAATAGCGGGGAAACGAATGTCGGACGGACGGACGGACGGACAGAAGGACGGACGGACGGACATGGCAAAAACAATATCCCCCCCGAAAAATTTTTTCGGCGGGGGATAATTATGCAAACCACAATACCAAGGTAATAGCTATTCCAGTATGGTGGGTTTTCACCAAAAAAGTCAAGTTAAAAAGGAATGAGATGTGTTTGTTAAACACCATTACCTCTGCAACTGACATTATAGAAAAAGTGGTTTGATATAGAAATATCAAAATAAGAAAGCCAGGGTCACAAATATATTGTAATTGGAAAATTTTCAATTAAGGCCCCTTTTTCTTTAACAAAGCATTGTATCCCAAAATCGCAATGATATAGCCCATAGTGAAAGTTTCATGTGATTCCATCCATAATTGAAGAAGTAGTTGTGTCAACAAGAATTAAATAGACAGACAAACAGAAGGACGGACATAGCTGATGATACTAATATCCGACTACATTCTGCCATATTTAATAATGGATAACCTTACAGTAAGTATATTTCTTGCTATTATTTCTTTTCTATTGAAATTTTAATAACATTTGAAATTGCTTGAATGTCCTTGAATTTGAAATCTAGGAAAAGGTCATGTCACAAGCAATACATGTGAAATATGAAGGCTTCAAACTAACCATTCCAAAGTGATGGCTAATATTAAGGTAGTGGACCTATAAAAGTTTTGCAACATTTCAGAACTCATGAACTTTCACAATGTTGACAGAGGTTTCCTGATGAAAATCATTAGGAAATCTCGAATTACACTGTTGAAGTACATTACTTCCGAAATGTTCTGGATTGATTACAGGTCCACTACCTTAAAGTTCTAATTTGCAAAATTTAACCTAAAAAATAACTTTGCCCTTGACTGATGACCTGGAAGTCGCTCTTAACAGAAAGGTCAAGTCACAAGTCATAAATAAATATTGAGACTCTATCAATTACCATTCAAAAGTCATGACCAATGTTTCACATAGCAACTAGCTAACAGACATGGCAAAAACACAACCAGAATCCTTAGCCAAATTTAGTGATATGGTTAATCTTGCTCGAGCGACCATGTCTATTAGGCGACCACTTTTATTAGGCAACCATTGTAAAAAGTCCCTTCGTCGTAAGTAAAATTTCCGAAAAAGTGGACATTTTCAAATGAAAAAAGTTTTCCATTGAATCTATGACATTAGAACCCATTAGAATCGTCTAATTGAGACAATTCTTATGGGTTCGAACATCCTAGGATTCAGTCAGAATTAATGAATGAAGTGCTGAGTGAATGATTTTTTTATCAATAAATATTGTATTAAGCGAACATTTCCATAAGCGACAGCTTTTTATTGGTCCCCTAAGTGGAAGCTTAATGCAAGTTTTACTGTATACTTTAAGCCCATGATTCAAGACATACCTATATGTAGTTAGGACTGATGAATGGTCCCCATATTGTTGATATGGAATACTCCATTTTATATGGACTTCTAAACAAAGATCCTATTTAGAAAAGAAAATATAAATTGTTTACATTTTTGAGGGAAATATTCAGGATTTAACTAATCTATCTTAACTCTCTTTGTAAATATTTTATCATGATTAAGTCTAAACAATTTCTCTCTTCTCACTATGTTTTCATCACTTTCAAGAACTTATCTGTTTGTTCATCTCATTTCCAAATATGGATAAAAAATAGCTTCTTTCAAGTCAGATAGACCAAAATATTTTTGACTGCAGTGCTTAATGTATTACAATATCACAAAATTATTCCAAAGGGAATAGAATAAACATTTAATAAAAACACTCAGTATTACAATATTTCGGCAAAAATTGTCTTTTTCAAGAAAAATGAAACAAATCTTAACACTACAACATATTAATATAAATTGATATAGCCAATTTAATTTCAATTTATATAGCCAATTTAATTTATCTCATAAAGGATATGACGTGAACGTCGTTTTCAACGTTCAGACGACTTTGACATTCCCGCGCATAATTTGACGTCAACTAACATTATGTAGAACTGCGTGTTTTTTACGTTGCAACCCTATGGCTGAACAGTTTATAGCCTTTTGATTCACAGATTTGAGAATTAAGATGTGTATGTGAAACACAAATGCCCATACACAAATGCCCCTAGAACAGCAAAATGAAATTTTAACATTGACAGATGACCTTGACCTTGTCAATGACCTTAACCTTTGTATATGCAGACAGAAAGATACACAGACATACAGGCAGACAGACAACAGTATAACAATATGCCCCTGATCTAATCAATGTTAATTTCCTCTAAACAATCATTCAAAGATTGTTTTAAAGAAATAGAGGATATTAAATGAGTGGTCATTGAATACTGAATTAATCAAACGAGTCATCTATAAACAGATAAAAACGAGGCTGCGCCAAGTTTTTATCTGTTTTAGATGACGAGTTTAATTAATGTTAATTTATGAGCACAAATTTTATATTCTATTTATAATATGACCCGATTTTTTGCGAAAAAATTGTCAAAATTCTTAAAATTCAATATTTCAAATTTCCGCAATTTCCGTTTAAAACTGACGTCACAATATGTACAATATGACGTCATTTTCGCGGTTACAAACAGCATTGTTACTCGCTCTGGGCTAATTTGCATAGTTATTCCACTAGTGTAATAACACCCATGCAATATCAAAAATATTAAACAGGATTATTTCACTCTCACGACGTAGGTCATATTATAAATTACACTTAAATGGAGAAGACACAAACACAACTCTCAATATTGAAAATGTTAAATCAGCTGAAATGGAATTTAATTTTCATTATTGCATAAAATTTACGTTATCAGATCGTTATTGCCATACGTTAACAGACAAATGCCAGGTGTTCACGGATGAAAACTTGGATTAATAAATAAATTCACATCCTGTGAAAGCCCGGCTTTCATCACTTAGATATCCTCAGTCTGGGCCTATTCACTTTATCAGTTTCTTTGTCTAACATTAATGTAGAGCATAAATAAAGAAGTCGGTCATATTCCTGCATTAATTTTTGCGACATCATTAATTTACCAAGCAAAGTCAGTATAATCAAAATTGACGGCGCAAGGCATAACATAATTTTTCACAGTGTTGGAGCTAGTTTTAAAGCGTTCCTATGAATTATTTGCAATTTCTATTTAAATAAATACTATTGTCTTTCTTTTTATGCAATAATAGCGTCAATTCACGTTTTTATAGGAATAACATTTGCAGTGCCCCTCAAAATTCTTTAACACCTTTGTGCTTTGCACTCGGGAGTTAAACCATTCTTCAGGTTTCTGCGAATGTCAACGTGAATCAAAAACGTGAATTAACCAAAAATAGTAGAGGGAGAAGTTTCTATAGGGAAGCACAAGCTCAAAGGTAATACAAAATTTACCTCTTTGGCTAAGTTGTCAATACAGTCTGCAGTATTCAGTGTGTAACACAGGGTGTAACATTCACTAGGGGACAGGCTATCACACATTTCTGTAGCACCAGAAATCATTTTCACCATGTTGGTGTGTTGTCCACATCTTAAACTGAAAGATAAAGGATATGCATGTACCACAGTCTGCAGTATTGAGTGTGTAACACAGGGTGTAACATTCACTAGGGGACAGGTTATCAAACATTTCTGTAGCACCAGAAATAATTTTCACCATGTTGGTGTGATGCCCACATCTTAAACTGAAAGACAAATGATATGTATGTAACACAGTCTGCAGTTTTGAGTGTGTAAAACAGGGTGTAACATTCACTAGGAGAAAGGTTATCAAACATTTCTGTAGCACCAGAAATAATTTTCACCATGTTGGTGTGATGCCCACATTTTAAACTGAAAGACAAAGGATATGCATGTAACACAGTCTGCAGTATTGAGTGTGTATCATTCACTAGGAGACAGGTTGTCAAACTTTTCTGTAGCACCAGAAATAATTTTCACCATGTTTGTTTGTTGTCCACATCTTAAACTGAAAGACAAAGGATAAGTTTGTAACACAGTCTGCAGTATTGAGTACGAACACAGAGTGTAACATTCACTAGAAGGAAGGTTATCAAACATTTCTGTAGCACCAGAAATGATTTTCACCCAGTGTTCCCACCCCTGATTCAATCTGGGGGTAAATATGGGTATTATACAGCATGCATGTACCCCCTCTATATGAGACAAAGAAGGCTGCTTGCAAAAATAGGAGGTAAAGCTTGAATTTGGGGGTAAATCACCCCCATTTGAGGGCTTATGGGAACACTGTCACCATGTTGGTGTGTTGTCCACATCTTAAACTGAAAGACAAATTAGCCTGTGTGTGAGATTTCCAACAATTTCAAATATGCGCAAAGCAAAGACTCTGGCCAGCCTGTGCATCTGCACAGGTTGACCAGAGTTTTAACTATACATTTGGTAGATAGATATGGTCTCAAAGTATCTGGGCATCAGGTAACTGTATATTTACAATATGTGGCTGTCAACACTACTCTCAGGCTCTACTGAAATTGCAATATTGTATAGTACTGAGTTTAACTGCTTGAAGTCCAGACTGCCTCAATGTAGCTCCATGCATTATCAGGGCCCAAGGTTATAAAATTTTTCTCAGGCTCAGGCTAAATTTTCTAAAATTTTAAATTAATATAAATGTATGAAAATTAAAAGATTATATAAATAAGCTGTTATTTATAACAACTTATCAATATCAGTTTTTATGTTAAAACATGAAAATGAGTAATAAAACAGAATTACTGCTTTAATCTCAAATTGAAATTTGAGAAAAATTGAGCCTGAGAAAAATTTTATAACCTCAGGCCCTGAAGGTTGCCCATCTTTCAACAGGTTAAACTTTTCTCCTTTGGCAAGGTTTGGATTTGACTCTTGAACTAGCATTTACATCCCCTAAATTTCATAAAAATTCTGTTTTTACCCTAGAAAAATTCTGTTGGTAAACCATTTCGAACCAAAATTTTTTCAGGCATGCCCCTTTGATCAAAGAAATCTGATCTTAGCCTACACAGCCTGCTTTCTCTCTTATCTTTGTGGTAAAAACTTGAATATATATTGGCAGAAAGGTCCATAAAATTGGCAATTTGATTGATAAAAAAATTTTAATTAAGCTGAAAAAGGGTTAATAAGAGTGATGCCTATGGGTGCCAACACTCAGCTGCAGGTTTCTGCAAATGATTTAAGTCAAAAAGGGGCATTACTCTTACAAAAATGCTTTCAGTTACCCTCCCTTGAAAGCCTGGATAGCTGTTGTGAAAGTGAACACACATGCCGTGTTGCGTGAAGATATCTTTAATTACAACAGACAAATGAACAATGTTAAAGTTTGTCAGGCCAATGTCAACAACAACTCCAACACCAAAGTGATGACAATACCTCAGAGTTTCCCCCCCCCCCCCTCCAAAACAAGAGGACCATGATGATCCTAGATTGCTCACCTGCGTCTCTTTGACCCCTGGGACATCACATTAATTAAATAGGCAGGTGTCACAAAGGAGACAATTTCTATATAAGATCAATACCATGGAAATTTTTCAGCCAAGAGCAAGACAGATATGTCTTTTTATGCTCCCCGAAGGGAGAGCATATAGCCGCCGCTTCGTCTGTCCGTCCGTCCGTCCGTAATTCCGTCCGTCCGTCCATTTCCACCTATTTCTCCATAACCCTTGGGCCAAATCAAATGAAACTTACCATGTGAACTCCCTATGATATAGTGATGATGCATCTGTGATGGTTTTTGGATTTGAGGCCTCGTCACGGGAAAAGGGGACTTAGGGTAAAAAACAGTTTTTCCCAAATTTCTCCTAGTCCAACAGTCAGAATTTAGTGAAATTTCATATTTGAGTAGCAAATCAGATGCCCTTTACTATAAACAATTTGAAATTAACGTAAAAAAAAAATATCATGGAAAAAGGGGGCTAAATGTTTGTTACCTTTACGCTAGCGCGTAAAATACAGTTATTCTTTCATTTCTCCTAGTCTCATGCTCAGAATTTGATGAAATTTCACATTTAAGTAGCAAATCAGATGCCCTTTACCATAAGGTATTTGATATTTGTGTCTAAAAATATGTCATGCAAAAAGGGTTGATTGATTAAATGGGGTTTTACGCCACTTTCAACATTATTTCAGTTATATCGCGGCGGCCGGAGCACCTAACAATGGATTCCTGGTATTTCTCACGCCAGTACTACCATTACATCCTTTCCTAGCCTCCGACTGCTATTTCACATAGGTTTACGATTATCTACCCATTGGTGAAAGACAAACGTCGGAAAGGATATTTGCCGCCACCGGGGATCGAACCCACGACTTCCAGATTGGAAGTCTTATGCCTAACCAACCATGCAAAAAGGGAGTTTTATGTTTGTTACCTTTATGTTTGCTGTATAAGATAACATATTATTTGAGTCCTTGCAATCTGACCACAGAGCATATCTCCTAAAGTATAATAGCTATCAACTTGAAACCTTATGGGTGGATAGATCTTATGGAGGAGAAGTGCAGTGCACAAGAACTACAACTCTTGCTTGCATAATTTTGGAGTTATTGCCCTTTGTTATTTTTTATACTTAGATTATGTCTGGAGCATATCTCCTAAAGTATAATAGCTATCAACTTGAAACTTAATGGGTGGATAGATCTCATGGAGTAGAAGTGCAGTGCACAAGAACTGCAACTCTTGCTTGCATAATTTTGGAGTTATTGCCCTTTGTTATTTTTGATACTTAGATTTTGTTTAGGGGCATATCTCCTAAAGTATAATAGCTATCAACTTGAATCTTTATGGGTGGATAGATCTCTTAGAGGAGAAGTGCAATACACCTGAACTACAACTCTTGCTTGCATAATTTTGGAGTTGTTGCCCTTTGTTATTTTTATTACTTAGATTTTATAGGAGGGAAATCTTTGTCAGTACATAGAATCTTTTATCTATTAGGCTTCTGTTTACTATCAAGCTTTCTTGGCGGGGGATGTCCATGTCCAACAAGGCTCTTGTTTTTGTGACAATGCCTTATTCGGGGAGCATAATCTGTCTCTGACGGCTCTTGTTGCTATTTGATTCTATGTAAAAATACTGGTTTCAGAGAAGAAGATTTTTGAATGTTTTCCTATTTTCACCCATCATGCTCAGATGAGCCAAAAGGGATGGGCCTGGGTGGAGCCCAAATATGACCCAAGGGTCTTGATATGAACAAACTTGGTAGAGGTCCATTAGATGATGCTACATACCAAATATGAAAGCTGTGTGCCCTCTGGTTTTGGAAAAGAAGATTTTTAAAGATTTTCCCTTTTCACCCTTTACACCTAAAGGTAAAGGGAAAGTTAAGGGTGGATTTCATTTATTTGAACAAATTTGGTAGAACTTGACTAAAGGAACATCCCTGCCAAGTTTCATCAAGATTGGCCCGATGGTTTAGGAGGATAAGATGTTTAAAGAAATTGTGGACGATGCAAGACGGACGATGGACAACAGACATTGTATGATCACAATAGCTCACCTTGAGCACTTCATGCTCAGGTGAGCTAAAAAACCACACCCAAAATTATACATAAAGATATACATATATAGTCAATTTAACAACCTTTTAAAATCCCCTTCTATGAATCAAAATATCTTAAACAAGGTGCCAAATTGTCACAAGATACGCCCGTCACACTGCTTAGTATTAACTGGGGGTTTGAATAGAACTGAGGTTATTTTGAATGAATATTTTTTGCACCCATGAAGTTTCATGATCCTAGCTATTATACTTTTACAGATATACTCTGGACAAGATTCAAGTCTGAAAAACAACAAAGGGCGAAAACTCAAAAAATAGGCCAGGTAGAAATATGGTTCTTGTGCACTGCACTACCCTTTGGTGAGATCTATACACCCATGAAGTTTCATGATCCTAGCTATTATACTTTAAGAGATATACTCCGGACCAGATTCAAGTCTGAAAAACAACAAAGGGCAATAACTCAAAATATAGGCCAGGTAGAGTTTATGGTTCTTGTGCACTGCACTCCCCCTTGGTGAGATCTATACACCCATGAAGTTTCATGATCCTAGCTATTATACTTTAAGAGATATACTCCGGACAAGATTCAAGTCTGAAAAACAACAAAGGGCAATAACTCAAAAAAAAGGCCAGGTAGAGTTATGGTTCTTGTGCACTGCACTCCCCCTTGGTGAGATCAATACACCCATAAAGTTTCATGATCCTAGCTATTATACTTTAAGAGATATACTCCGGACAAGATTCTAGTATGAAAAACAACAAAGGGCAATAACTCAAAAAATAGGCCAGGTAGAGTTTATGGTTCTTGTGCACTGCACTTCCCCTTGGTGAGATCTATACACCCATGAAGTTTCATGATCCTAGCTATTATACTTTTAGAGATATACTCCGGACAAGATTCAAGTCTGAAAAACAACAAAGGGCAATAACTCAAAAAGAAGGCCAGGTAGAGTTGTGGTTCTTGTGCACTGCATTCCCCCTTGGTGAGATCTATACACCCATGAAGTTTCATGATCCTAGCTATTATACTGTTAGAGATATACTCCGGACAAGATTCTAGTATGAAAAACAACAAAGGGCAATAACGCAAAAAATAGGCCAGGTAGAGTTATGGTTCTTGTGCACTGCACTCCGCAATGATGAGAAGAATACAATTGCCAAGTTTGAAGTCAATCGGACTTCAAGTGACAGAGTTATGCTCCGGACAAAGAAGTGGACGCCGCCGGACGCCCGGACGCCCAGACGCCCGGACGCCACGGGTGATCCCATAATACGTCCCGTCTTCGACGGGCGTATAAAAATTGATATTGTTGGTTAAAAAATTATTGAACACATTTCCTATGCTGCTGAAACTCACCAGAATCGTCTCAATAAGACGATTCTATTGAGTTTTAACAAACACAGGATTATTGAGAATTTCGCAATAATATGTATATTCAATCAAAAAGCATATTTTCTTCTTCCTAGACAAAGCGTGTATTTTCATGCTGAACCCAGAATATTCCTGCTTTGGCAGGAGGTATGGACAAACTTCAGCCTGCACATAATGTGCAGTCTGATGTTAGTCTACACTTCTTGTTTCTCACTTTCAAACCAGAATTGTCAATAGATTTAGGTTTTTAAATAAAAATTGACCTACAGATTGTACTTTCAGTGCTTTTTGGCCTTTGATTTAGAAGAAAATTTTTAGCCAAAATTTATTCAGCATGACAAGGAATAAGTGGCAATTTTCTTAATTGACCATTTTTGGTTGTTCCCGTTATTGGTTGCTTCAAACAAGTTTTACTGTACATATCCTACTTTTTAAGTAGCGCCTGTTGAGTTTTACAGTCTAATGTTGCTGTTGATTTGTTGGCTTTCAGACAGGCCTCTGGTAGGACTATACACTCCTCTATCTTGATGCAATAATAGGCGGACATATTTTTGACTGAAAAAAAAAGTATAAATGAGCTGTTAAAAGTGGGTTAATTCACAAATCAAATGCTCAGTGTGAAACAGTTGTAACTGCCTATAAACATAGACAGTCACAACTGTTTCGTGCTGAGCCATCGATTTATGAAGGCAATAACATTCAGAGACCTGAAAAAAGGTCCAACCATCTCTGCAAATGTTAACGCCTGTAAAAATGTGAATTGACTCTATTATTGCATAAATAGAAGACCTTGAATATTTATTCAAACAGATTTATTCAAACAGACTTTGCATTGTGCCAACAATTTCGTTATACAGACATGGCTTGGTAAATTTATGACATGGCAATCAACGTCTTAAGTTATGTGTTATATGAATATTAGACATGAATATTTTTTACACATTTTACTTATCAGTGTGTGCAGTCTTCAAATTAAACCTATAAAGCATTTTAAACAGAAGACATTTATTTATTATTTTTTTCTCCAACAATTATTGCAGAAAAAGGACAGTATTTGTAAATTATACTCCGTTTTGCATACACACTTGGCAAACAGTTTGCATGGTTTAGTCAGCCTGAATGCAGAGCAGGGTTTTTTCTCCAAAAATCTGAAAATGTCTTAATTTGACCCTTAGAAATTTCTCAAGTGGCATTGGGGGTCAACAACCCCCATTTGAGGGATTTCCATGAGTCAAAACTTATCTTTCTCTCAAATTTTCAATGATGTACACATGTATCTTATTTACAAACCCAAGTTTAATGCTTCTCATGTTTTACCCTGTGTTTTTTGTGTGTGTGTGTTTTTTTTTTTTTTTGTTTTTGTTTTTGTTTTTTTTTCAACCCTTTAAAATCAGTTTTGACCCCCAGAAATTCTTGGTTGACTCTGCAATTCAAGGGTTTAGGGCAAGAGTGTTCTTAGTGTATATACATTGTATATACACTTAGTACACTCTTGCACTAAACCCTCAAATTTCAAATACTACCATGAGCCCTATAAGTAGCAAATTACCTTTACTGAATTACCATATTTTGAAAAATAATTTTTATGCCCCCCGCATTGAGAGATCGGGGGGCATATTGTTTTACTCATGTCCGTCTGTCTGTCTGTCTGTCTGTTCGTCCATCTGTCTGTCTGTCCGTCCGTCCGTCCGTCTGTCCGTCCGTCTGTCCGAAAACTTAACCTGAAAACTTAACCTTGCCAATATCTTCAAGCCTATTCAAGATACAAAGCTAATATTTGGCATGGTGATAGATCTCAATGATCTGCATCCGCTGGTACCAAAGTCAAGGTCATGTGACAAGGTCAAGGTCATCTGTCAAGGTCAAACTTTGAAAAAAAATGCTGTTACGGGGGCATTCGTGTTTCACAAACACATCTTGTTTCTAATTGAAACGAGTGTGTAAATTTACTTACCTTGTAAAAAGATCATATGTTTACCAGCAACACTTTTTTGTTGAAACTTGAGATGTGGAGGGTGGATAATCCTCAATGGTAACGTAACTGAAATAGGAGATAACTCTTAACCAGGTGACAAAATTTGAACTGGTCTAAGTTGAAGGAAATTATAGATCTCATCTGTCAATGCAATTTCAAAAAGAAGAACTTTTATTCATTTTTGTTTCCACACTCGTATCCTAGATATAGATACTTTATGAAAATTCAGAAATTGGTTGCCAACCTAATATGATGAATTTCTTGATTTTCCACAAATTTTTTTCAAGCCTTGAGAGGCATAAAAAGTTTGTATTTTGAGTTTGACCTTGATCTTGACATTAATAAGATATTCGTTTTTTTGCACGATAAAGATACTACGAAAACATCATTATACTTTGAATGCCTCTGGAGTTATAGGAAAACTGCACATTGGCAAGTTAATTTTGGACAAGCAGACAGATGGATAGATAGATTGGCCCAGACAGTAAAACTGGTAAAACAATATGAGCCTGTGTGTGACATTTCCAACAATTTGAAATGTTGGTGAGGTGCATACGTTGAGCAGCTTAGACAGCCACATACTGTAAATATAAAGTTACCTGGTGGTTGACAGATACTTTGAGACCTTATCTATCTACTAAATGCACAGTAAAGACTCTGGTCAGATTGTGCGGATGCACAGGCTGGCCAGAGCCTTTGCTTTGCGCATATTTGAAATTGTTGGAAATCTCACGCACAGGCTCATATGATCTTTATCTTCTAATACCAGGGATATAAAAACAGAGCTAAAGATAGAGGGGGTATTTTGGATTTCAAATAATATCTTTTCAACTTTACTTACACAAATCGTACATTGTAGGTACTTATTTAAATTGTCTCATCAAGACAATATTGATGGCTCAGGGACATATAGGGAGTTACAACTGTATCACGCTGAGCCGTCGATATAGGGTTTCAATGAGAAATAAAGATCTTAGACTGGTATCACCCCCTCTTATCTGTACATCTGTAAATAAACACTAGAAAGCCATGAATGGCTTGAGTCGCTCCACAGGCTTGAAATTCTTGTAATAGAAAATCTAAGTTTTGACTAGATTTTTAAATATATTGGGTTCTACGGATGTTGAAATGATTTTCAAAGTTTCCACAATTTCTTATATAGAGAAATGACCTATGCCAAAAAAACCCCATATTTTTCATCCAATGACAATAATTTTTGGCTGCATGATAATGGGTCACCCAAGGATCATACTATTGAAGTTTGATTGACATCCATCCATTTTCAAAGTTTCCACTAATTAACATATAGAGAAATGCCCTCTGCCCATAAAATACAAATCACAATAATTTTTGGTAGACTGATAAAGGGTCAATCAAGGATCATTCCAGTGAAATTTGATTGATATCCATCAATTCCATCCTGAGAAAATGATTTTCAAAGTTTCCACTATATAACATATAGAGAAATGATCTCCGCCCATAATATACATATTTTTCATCCCATCACAATAATTTTTGGTAGACTAATTAAGGGTCATCCAAGGATCATTCATGTAAAATTTGGATGATATCTATCAGTTAGATTCTGAGAAAACAATTTTCAAAGTTTCCACTATATAACATATAGAGAAATGACCTCCGCCAATAATCTATATATTTTTCATCCAATCAAAATAACTTTTTGTAGACTGATTAAGGGTCTCCAAAGGATCATTCATGTAAAATTTGGTTGATATCTATCAATTCCATCCTGAGAAAATGATTTTCAAAGTTTCCATTATATATAACATATAGAGAAATGACCTCCACCCATAGAATACATATTTTTCATCCGATCACAATAATTTTTGGTAGACTGATAAAGAGTCACCCAAGGATCATTCATGTAAAATTTAATTGGTATCCATCAATTAGAACCTGAGAAAAGTCACTTTTTACCATATTTGGAAATTAGCCACACCCATTAAATCCATGTTTTTCATTGGATCCTAATTTCTTGAACAACCTTGAAAGAGGGTCACCCAAGGATCATTCCTGTGAAGTTTGGTTGAAATTCATCCAGTAGTTTCCGAGGAGAAGATTTTTGAAGAAAAAGTTTACGACCGGACGCACGGACGCACGTACGGACGGACACACGATGGACACAACGCCATGACAATAGCCCCAGTGGCTTTCAGCCAGTGGAGCTAAAAAACTGCTTACCAATTTTACTAGTACTTGACCCAACTATCTCCTGTTGTAGGTACAAACTAGCCACTTCAGTTCGTGTTGGACTTGACAGCCAGCATGGTGTGTGGCGACTCACTGATCGAACCTGGACCTCCAGTTGTATGGTACTACACTGGCTTTGAACATCAGGGACTTGAACTTGTAGAGGGATGTGGTAGGAACTTTTGTCTTTCGAAAGGAATGGCTGGCCTTTCTGAAACAATAGATATATGTGACCTGTCATGCGAAATGGGACCATCTGGGAACTTCGTAAAATGAATATTTGAAAAGGAGATTGGTTCTAGAATAGGCAAACCAGAGGTCACATTTCAAAAATTCTTTCACAGGAAAGAGGATTAATTATTCTCGATTCAGAAAATAAGAAAAGTGTGAAAAGTTTCAGCCCTAGTCAGTCTGCGCAATCGGCGCAGTCTGACAAGGGTAGACACTTTACACACTTCCCAGATGGTCCCTTTTCGTGTGACAGGTCACATAAATCAAATTAACTTGACCTTTAGAATGAAAACATATACCACAAATACCCCAAGATTTTCAACACACTAAAGACAGACAGATATTGTCCTAAAGTTCTTAGAATGCAGAATCAATTTGAAACATGTTATTGCCCACAAAAGAGCTTAGTAGAAGGCAAAAAAAGTTGACCATGATCAAACAGATCATTGATGTTTCTCCTAATACTTAGGGTTTTTACATTAAAACGGTAAAAGCGTAATACTGAATGAGAGTTATCACAAATAAATCATAGTAATTTAAAAAAATATATACATGTATCAGGATTTTTGGATATCCATTATGATCTTTGTTATTTGTTAGGGTGCATGTCAAAACCACTAAAAGTCAAAACAGCAATGAGTCAAAACAGCTCATAATTCAGTCAAAAAAGCCAACAGTTTTGTCAAAAAGGGCCAAAGCAGATTTTTCACTCAAAACACCCCAAATAGAAAAAAAAAAAATCAAATATACAAAACATTATTTTTTACATATGTGAATAGTTTTATTTCATGTTCCAAAGTAACTTAGATTTGCGTTACAATGGCCTGTTATGATGGTACTTTTTGTCAAATTAATGATTTCTTTTCTCATGTTTGCTTTTGTACAAGGGATTTTAGTACATTAAAGTCAATTTTAGGTGCTTAATGAGTGTGATCTCATGTGCTTATAATTTCATGGCTTATCCAGTTTATTATTTAACATTGGAAAATTTCAAAATAGTAAGATACCAGCGCATGTGCAAAACGAAATATATCAAATACAATAGCTCGCTTGGATACTGAAAACTCAAGGCTATCAGTGATCATTTTGGATTTTTAGGATGGTGGGCAAATGGCCGCCATTCCAACTTGCATTAAAAATCTAAGTTTTACCAGGACCCTGAATATAAATTTACATGTAAATATATTCCAAATTCTACCTTTTGCCTGTTTTATTTGATTTCCAGGTTGACTCTTCACTAGAACGACATTGTGGTGACCTTGTGAACGTTTTTTCTGTCACAAATAAAGACAACAAGAGCTGTCGGAGGACAGCGAAGCTCGACTATTCCTTGTGCTGGATAGTAACAGCAAATCAATATCGACATTGGAAATTCAATAAAAGTTCAGTCAAGAGAAAAGAATCTTTGCCTAGAGGCTGATATTATGGTCACAGAAGCATGTGCAAAGTTTCAAAGAAATAGATTTAATAGAAACAGAGATACAACTAACATAAAACAATTGCACATAAAAACATAACCAAGATCTTTAAGGCCAAAAAGGGTTAAAATTCCACTATATTAAATATCAGAGTAATGAATCTTTGTCTAGAGGCTGATGTTATGGTCACAGAAGCATGTTTAAAGTTTCCAAGCAACAGCTTTAGTAGATACAGAAATATTACAGATGTACATCATTTGCACATAAAAACTTAACCAAGATTTTAAGTCCAAAAAGGGTTAAAAATCCACTAAATTCAATACCAGGGAATTGAATCTTTGCCAATAGGCTGTTATTATGATCAAAGAAGCATGTGCAAAGTTTCCAAGCAATAGCTTTACTAGAATTAGAGATATAACTGATGTACAAGATTTGCACGTAAAAACTTAACCAAGATTTTCTGAGTCTGAAAAAGGTTAAAATTCGATGAAATTCAATATGAGAGTAATTAATCTTTGTCTAGAAGCTGATATATAAGGTAACAGAAACAAGTATGAAGTTTCCAAGCAAAAGCCTAGGTAGAAATAGAGCTATAACTGATATAGTATTTACAACATTTGCACTTAAAAACTTAACCAAGAATTTCTAAGTCCGAAAATGGTTAAAATCCCACTAAATTCAATATCAGAGTATTGAATCTTTGTCTAGAGGCTGATATTATGCTTTCAGAAGCATGTGCAAAGTTTCAAAGCAATAGCTTTAATAGAAACAGAGATTTTAAAAACTTGCACATAAAAACTTAACCAAAGCATTATGCTGACACCAACGCCGCTCGAATAGTCGAGCTAAAATTGCGTCAATATGCCTTGTATTCAGGATTTAATGTAAACATACAAATACATATTTTCAAAAATATATACTCTGCTTTGAATACCATTGCACCTGCAAAAGGGGTGCAATCAAGTGAATGTTTTGAGAATGTACTCATCCAGAACACAGTGCTGCTTTTAAAAATATGTGCAACTGCACATAAATGAAAAAAAATAGATTTGAGTTTTGAAAAGGTGTTTTGGTTTAATTATTTGAATAAACTGCAATATAACAGCTCTTAACTACTACTCTTGGGGATAAATAAAAGTTTAGAGTTCCGCCTTTTTCATATGTAGACAGGATGCGCGAGAATAAATTACCTTTTCCTTTTTTTTTAAATCCTCTTTTCATGTGTGATATAACCAAACTGCTGAGTACATGCCCGAGGGAAAAGTGTAATTGCAAAAACACAGACAGACCAGGGTGTTTGTCAGTGTCTTTGATCTCGGCCAGATCTTTGGGAAATTTACAGAGTGACGTCATATGGAAAATGAGTTAGACGAGAAATTCACCTATTTTCTAGTGTCTTTATAGCTTGGATTTGTTTATTTGGATTAATTTAAAATGTGAAGTAAGTAATTTAAGTTATGAAATAAGTTTATGACAACTAAAGAAAAATTATAATATTTTTCTCTACATAACGTGATTTAAATTTTCATGAAGTTTTGTTCGCAATATTTCAATTTTAAAACCACTCATTGCAGCCTTTAATCACAACGATAGAATAACAATTAGTAAGGTGCCATCAATGACTTGTTATCTTTCAGACACGTCTTTGACCAGCAGATTAGCGGAATAAAAATACAATCAAGCGCTTCTTAAAAAGGCACATTTTGAACCTAGCTAAGACTTTCAAAATTCACCAGACACCAAGGTTGTCATTCTTGCTAATCGGGATAGATTTTTACCACCATCCTTCAATTTGATTTGACCTTATCGCTATAATTTTATTTAACAAGTCTTACACTTTTTTCAAAAGGCATAAGAAGGTTAATATTTTGTGCCAACTTTATTTTTACCGAGCTGTTTGGTGCTTTGGTCATATTTTTGTGTGCCATCCAGTGAAAAAGGCGCAATGGCAGCCCAGTTTGATCACTATGCTATGGGGAACGGACAATTGCCGTCCCGGATGATTGCCCCCTGGAAGATTGCCCTCCGGACAATATCCCTCCCCATAAAGTAGCAACCTGGACAATAGCCCTCCCTATATTTTTCTTCCATTCTTCACTTTTGTTTGGGACTTTTTGTTCTTTATTTGATTTTTTATTGTTCATTTGAAGTTCATTATAAACGAAATAGAAACAGTTTACTTGAAATTCATTAATTATATGTAGATCTAATATGATTTTTTTTTTTTTTTTTTTTTTTTTTTTTAATATTTAAGTGTTTGTAACAAGTAGGGTTATTTAAATTACAAGTTGATTGTTCTCTTTAATCTGTTTAATTGAAACTAATCAAATAGAATATACTCATTTTAATGAATTAACATAAATGATAAAATTAATAAGTTGTTTTAAATAACAACATGTAAATATTATCTTTCATTTTCATACATTTTCTAAATTTAAATTTGAGAACATTTTCAGTTGAGCCTGAGAAGTTTTATATAAGGGGAGGGCATTTGTCCGGGAGGGCAATTGTCCAGGATGGCAATCATCCGGGGGGCAATCATCCAGGAGGGCAATTGTCCGGGAGGGAAATTGTCCTACACTCATGCTATGCATACCATATCCTCAAAGGAGCATGACCCTTCATGTAGACTGGAAACAAGATTACATGGTATCCACTGACTACCGATATCATGCTGCTTGCTTGATCTCGACTCTGCGAATGGTCTGAATGAGTAGTTGACGTCAACAGTGGAGGAGAGTTGCCGCATGAAAGCCAAGTGGAGATTCTGTGCAAATGGGCTTTTTTCTGGGTGTGAGGTTTTGAGCTTTTTCTGTCCTGCTTCAGTCAGAGGTAACAACAATTTTAATGATACATATTGACCAACATAAAACCTTTGGATTCCATCATTTTTTCCATTCAAACCGTTGCTTGATATGGATTTATCGTCGATAAAAAGGCGAATTCCATCAAAATCGATCACATCGTCGGCCATTGCTGTTGTTGTTGTTTTTCATTTTAGACTGTAAACTTTATGAAAAAGATGAAAATGAAATGATCAGATGACGCCTGGTATAAATAGTGAATGCCATAAGATAAGATAAGATAAGATAAGATAAGATAATTTATTTCCAATCAAGGGTCATTTACATGACATAGTTAATTACAAAAACAAAACATTGCAAACCAACAGTTTAACAAAATATAAGTAGAAAATAAGGATATTAAGCAAAATAAGGCTTCATTATCATTATTCCAAAACACAAATAACTTATTATATACTACAAGGGAATCATAAGGTAAATAATTATTTCAGAAATAGAAAATTGCTAGACAAAGTTGCCCTTTTTGGCCAGAAATTATTCAGCATAACAGTTTTTTTTTTTTTTTTTTTTTTAACTGATCTCCACTTCTTCAGTAAGAAAGACTGGCGAGCAAAGGTATAACACTTTGCCCCCTGTTAATCAATGAGAGGACATAGGAATCAGGTCCCTGATACAAAAAGGTTGCTTGTTTGAATTAGGCTTGACACCACTTTTAACAATTTTTTTTTTCTTTTTTTTTTTTTTCAGTCATGTTCCCGAGCTGGAGACCTTATAATGGATTCCTGGTATTTCTCACACCAAGTACTACCATACTTTTCTTATTTTCTATTTTTTAAGGGCAAACTTCGAAAAACAACAAAGAATAATAACATTTCATATAACAAACATACATATAAATTTTCAATCAGTTAGTTGTATGAATATAGTTTGAATAATACGGTACTTTATGGTCTAACAAATATAACAGACAAACTTCAATGGTATTTATTTAGTTTTAGATCTTAAGACCAATGTTCTCCGATTGTAATTAATGTAGAGAAAAAGTGACCATTTTTCAATTACTACAGGATCTTCCGATGACATTAACCAAATAAATTTCTGGTTATTTGACAACTGCTCGAAGTTCTTATAATTCTGTTTGATTGCATCAAAAAACGGTTGCCTGTCAGTTTGGAGTTCATTGCAGTTCATGGAGAAATGTATTTCATCCTCTATTAAGTTGCAGGAACATAATTCACAAAAACGTTGATTAGCTGGAACTTTCTTGTATCTACCTGTTTCAATATTCAATTTATGGGCACTGATGCGAAATTTAGTGTAAAATGATCTTACATCTTTATTTTTTATTAGTGACAAATATGATTCTCTGCAAAATCGTTTCTTGAATAATGAATATGTACGTAATTTACCATCTGTTTTATCAATATTTGAACACCAGTCCTTCTTATATAGTTGTATTAGTTTAATTTTTATTTTAGAAACAATTCTTTTTTATAGACCTCAGTGGTAGAAATACCTAAGAACTTAAGCACATGCTGTATGCTGGCCACCCAACTTGATTTCTTTGTTAGAAATAAAGCATTACTTTCATTAAAGGCTGCTGATAATAAAGTGCTAACCTTTTCATTTGCAAGTCTGTGATAGAATTTAATTGTATTACAAACTACATCTATATAAATTGGGTATCTGCCAAGCTCTCCTGCAACAGCTGTATTAGAGGCTTTCTTGTGAACCCCTAGGAGATATTTTAAAAACTTAGTTTGAAGTTTGTCACATTGCATGTTACTAAATGACTTTAGCAGTGTATAATTTGGACTTTTGACTGTTGGGTTATTGGTGTTTACTGTACCCCATATTTCACTTCCATACAATAGAACTGGTTTGATTGTGTGATCGAATAAATGTAAAATAGTATCGACCTTATCATGTAACTGCCCAAAAATCTTCCTTAATTTGAAATAAGCTTTTAGTGATCTTTTGTATAAGTCTTGTTGACAAAGATTAAATGACCCAGATGATGAAAAGATGACCCCAAGATATTTATATGTTGTTGTATGCTTTATTTCATTGCCGTTATAAAAGTATGATTCATTTGACAACTTACCACTTTTACAGAATGTTACAATATTTGTTTTATTAAGGTTTACTATTAATCCATTAGATTCGCAATAACTTGCCAATTTAATTATGCATTTTTGCAATCCTTGTGGAGTAGTTGACAAAAGTACAAGATCATCCGCATATAGTAAGCAGCTAAATTGTTTGTCATTTAACTTAACTTGATCGTCGGAAGGTTCAAATAATGAAGGAAGATCATTTATAAACAGTTTAAAGAGATTTGGACTAAGGTTATCTCCCTGTCGTACACCTATTTTTGGATAAAAGGCTTCTGTAAGTCTCTTGTCAATTTTAACATGTAACGCGTTATCCCTGTACATGTCTTTTAAAACATTATAAAAAGGACCATTTATTCCAATTGAGCAAAGTTTGTGAAATAGAATTGAATGCATCACTGTATCAAATGCCTTGGCAAAGTCAACAAAGCAGGTGTACAACTTTGCTCCCTTACTAAACGTTTTATCTATCAATGCTCGAATTACAAACATATGATCTGATGTTCTAGATTTTGGCTGAAAGCCAATTTGTGCTTCATTAATGACACCATTGTCTATATACTTTTGAAGCCTAGAATTAAGAATGCTATTAAAAACTTTAGAAACTGATGGCATTACAGATATACCTCGAAAGTTGTTTGGGTCATTTGGGTCACCAGATTTAAATATCGATTTGATATATCCAGTTTTCCATGACGAAGGATATGTTCCTTTAGACAGAACTGTATTAAATATTTTCAAAAGACAAGGTGTTAAGGCATTTTGTCCTGCTTTAAGCATCTCATTTGTAATGGAATCAAGTCCAGCAGCCTTTTTATTCTTTAATAAGCTTACTGATTTAGATATCTCCTTTTCTGTAATTCTATAATCTAGCTCGGAAAAAGTTTTGTTCAATTCGAGGTTATCTAAATGATTTTGGTATTTCTTGTCCAAATCTTTGAATTGGTCCTTGATACTGAATAAATTTGAGAAATGTTTAACCCAGATATCTGATGAAATCTTGCATGATGGATCCGAGGTCTGTTCCTCCTCTTTAAGGTCTTTGACTAGCTTCCAATATTCTGATGGGTCATTGACTAACAAATTATCTAATTTTGATAGGAGTGTTTGCTTGAAAAGATTACGTTTTTTGCGACAACATCTTTTATACCACTTCCTATATTTATAGAAGGAGCCTTTCACCGCATTATTGTATGGTTCCTTAGAGTACATGTAACTTTTACGTAATAGCTCTCTTCTCATTGAACTTAAATCTGTATCAAACCACTTTTTGTGATGTACTTTCTTCTTATTTCTTAACTTTGATTTCTTTTTTAAAGTTTGAGCACATACACTATGCATAAGTTCTTCAAAATACTTGACCATGTCACCCACATCCTCAAAATGACTACTTTGGAACAATTCTAACTTATGTTTGATGTCTCTTGATTGAAAAGCCAACTGGAAGTCAAACTTGGATGTATCTTTCCAGTGCCAGGATGTTGGCATATCCTTTAAATTGTTCATTATTTTTGATGGATTGTGACTGAATTTAGCATATAGTTTTAAAGTTAGCTTAGAGTGATCACTCAAATGAGGGATGTGTTTTTCAACTTGAAAGAATAATACTTTATCAAAAATTATATCGCTGACAATGGTTCACAGTCAACTCGGCCTGTGAATAACTCGGCCCGTCAACTCGGCCTGTTTATATATTATATAGGTACATATCATGTATGACGATGCAATGTAAATATTTTAGGGACCTTTTGTGTTTTTAGATCAATAATCACTCATTAAAATGGGTTTTAATAATAATAATCTTATTTTACTATTATATGGCATTCGTGTAAATATGAGATAAGATAGACATAATTAAATACTTAATTCACCCTTTATTCAAATTTATTTTTCAAATTATTTTTTTTTTCTAAGTAAAAAAGAAGATGACAAGTTATATGCGTATTAAATATGAAGATCGAAGATTAAAGTCATCAATTGTGAATTTGCACCACCTTTAAGTACATTGCACACATTGATTAACTATCTGATTAGTGTGCTTTTATATCCGTTCACTAGGCTAAACACTATATAAGTTATATACAGGCCGAGTTGACGGGCCGAGTTTTATACGGGCCGAGTTTTACGCGGGCCGAGTTTTTAACAGGCCGAGTTGACAGGACACCCTGACAATAGCATATTAATCAACAACACTGTTACCATTATATTGGAAACAAGTTGGCTCACCAAAACAGTCACCTAAAGTTCGCCCATTAGCTATCACTAGATTAGATGCTGAGCACAAATCAATTAGATCTTTTCCTCTAGCATTGCAAACATTATCTTTATTCTTTCTTTGGTAAAAACTACCAGTATTTCCAGGAAATACTGGAGATGGTATGTGAGAGCTATTACAATCTAATAAGTCATTCTCTGTACCCGTTCTGGCATTTGTATCACCAAACAACAATATGTTTCCTAGAATTCCATAGTTGGCTATGTCTTTTTCTAATAACGATAAGGTATCAAGGTTATGTCGTAGAGTGTATGAAGAGTTTGCTGGTGCTATATATGTGAAACAGACATAGATATCTTTATCAAATGAGAAGAACGTTTTAGAAAGCTTTAGCCATTGAATTTCTGAATTAGTGTTTGTCATAAAGGTTATTCCAGCTTTTAGGCATGGATTGATTAATATAACCATGCCCCCTGACACAGGGTAATTCTTTTCCTTTGGTCTATTGATAGAGTGTGATAAAATCTGTATATACCAAAGTGCTAAGATTTAGTCGTTTAGTTTGTTTGTTTTTTGTAGTTATTTCAACTTATTTTAAGACCCTTAATTCATCCCAAGACTAGTTCGTACCTTTCGTCAATCCCTATGAATTGATAACAATAGCTTTAGTATGTATGCTTGTAAAGATATGAAAGTTCACTACTGAAAATTTGAAGGATAAAATGGCATGCCTAATAGGCCAATGGAAAGATTCAACATCACAAATGATGTTAATTTAAACACTTCTTTTAGTTCAGAAGATTCTAACGAATCAACAGATTTATTTTCCAATGTGTCTGAAGGTACAGACTTGGACAATTCTGAAGGTACAGATCTGAGTGATTTGCATGATTCTGTTTTAGAGGAATCTGAAAGTACAGATAATTTGAACTGTTTGAAATTATGCTGCACTCTAAGACGAACAAGGTCACTTTACACGTTGGAGAAGTTTACCAAAACAGCATATCAGAGGGGTCACGACAGATTATATCTACTATATTGACCCCACGATCCAGGTATCCAGGTATCCAGGTATTTACTAACATTGACACTTTATCAAATAAGGTAGCAGAACTTGAGGTTTATTTAGATCTACATGAACCAGACGTTTTTGGGATTTGTGAAGTATTTCCAAAGGCATCAAGTGAAAAAGACAGTATCTATGATTTAAAGTTCGAGGGGTATGATGTATAAACTGTGGAAGAGGTGTTACGTTTTTAATCAAGAAACATTTAAGGGCAATAACAGTGACTAGTCTTCAAGATTTTAATTTCATGGAAAATTTGTGGCGTGAAGTACAGCTGAAGGATGGTGATGCATTGCTTTTGGGAATAGTTTACCATAGTCCTAACTCTACAAATGATAATAAGAAAAAGCTACCCAGTTTGATTAAGAAATCTTGTGACCTGAACTATACACATTATGTACTTATGGGAGATTTTAACTATGGTGATATTGACTGGGCTATACCAGAGAGTAATTATTCCCAAAATTCAGACGGAAATAATTTTATGAATGCATTTTGAACAATTTTCTATACCAACATATTCATGAAAACACCAGAGTTAGAGAAGGTCATATGCCAAGTTGTTTGGATCTATTGTTTACCAATGAGGAATTTATGGTTGCGGAAAACTCTGTTTCAGTAAAATCACCACTTGAAAAAAGTGAGAATTTTGTAGTATCATGTAGGTTGAACCTGTATATTGATGACAAAGAAGACCAGCTTATTCGAAGACAATTCTTTAAAGGAGATTTTGACTGTATTGGAGCTGAACTGCGGGACATTGACTGGGATAATACGTTGAAAGATAAGAATATCAGTGAAATGTGGACTGCATTCAAATCAATTATTGATAATGTTACTTCAAAGTATATACCAGAGAGAAAAGTATCATTTAACAGGAAAAAATCACCTCTGTGGATGGACAGTTCAACACGGATTGCAGTAAATAAAAAGAAAAAGTACTGGAAGAAATATAAGTATTCAAGATCTAATGCTATTTACATGAAGTATGCCCGAGCTCGGAATGATTGTGCGAAGAAAGTTAAAGAAGCAAAGAAAAGTTATGAGAGGAAAATAGCAAATGAAGTAAAACAAAACAGTAAATCCTTCTGGAGGTATGTGAATTCTAAAAGGAAAACTCAGGATAGTATTGGTAATTTGATCAAACCTGACAAGTCAGAAGCAAAGCCGGACAATGAGAAAGCAGAGGTTTTGAATTCATTTTTTAGTAGCTTTTTTGTAAGACCAGAGGATTCAGACATTGAGTTATTGGTAGAGGAGAATGACTTTTTACTAGAGAACTTTATGGTTTCAGGTGAAAAGCTATTGAAGGCCTTGAACTCACTTAATCCGGAAAAATCGCCTGGTCCAGACAATATTCACCCAAAACTATTGTTTGAGGCAAGGCAGGAATTATTGATTCCCCTAACACTTCTGTTTACAAAAAGCCTTGAAGAAGGATGTATTCCAGATGATTAGCGTAGGGCTATTGTCTCTCCAATTTTCAAAAAGGTAATAAGAAGGATCCTTCAAATTATCGCCCAGTCAGCTTGACTTCAGTTGTGTGTAAACTTTGTGAAAGATTAGTGACAGACCAACTAATGGAACATTTGAACAATAATAACCCCTTTTCTGAAGCACAGTATGGTTTTAGATCTGGTCGCTCTTGTGCTATTCAACTTTTAGAGATATTAGATGAGTGGACAGAATCTGTATTCCTGTTGATGTTATCTACCTTGATTTTGCTAAGGCTTTTGATAAGGTTTTACATGATCATCTATTATACAAGTTAAGGAAATTTGGAATAAGGGGTGCAGCATTGGCATGGATAAAGGACTTTTTGTCTAATAGACAACAGTGTGTGCGTGTTGGGTCATCTCTTTCTTCATGCCTGGTCTGAAGTGGTTAGTGGAGTCCCTCAGGGAAGTGTCATAGGACCTGTGCTATTCCTATGTTTTATCAATGACCTACCCAATATTGTTACTGGAATGGTCCGAATATTTGCTGATGATATTAAACTTTATTCAAAAGTGTCATCATGCGAAGATCACGAGAGACTTCAATCTGACTTGGACAACCTTAGCCGCTGGAACGATAAATGGAAACTGACCTTCAATGCAAAAAGTGCAAAGTACTCCATATTGGCCCAAGGAATGATAACTATCGTTATACCATGAGGGAAGTGAATGGCAATTTTACTTCAATCGATCCAGGCCATTCTGAAAAGGATTTGGGAGTAACATTTGACCAACATCTAAATTTTGATGACCATATAACAAATATTACCAACAAGGCACAGAGAACACTAGGCTTGATTCATAGATCGTTTGAATGTCTGGATGAAGAGATGTTTTTACCCCTGTACAAGTCACTAGTCAGACCTATTCTTGAATATGGTTCATGTGTCTGGTCTCCTTACCTTAAAAAGCATATCATAAAGATTGAAGATATTCAAAGGCGTGCAACAAAGCTTGTTTCATCAATTTCCCATCTGAGCTATGAAGAACGCTTGAAGAAACTAGGACTCACAACACTTGAATACAGAAGGGACAGAGCTGACATGGTTCAGATCTATAAGTCACTGCACAACTTTGACAATTTGAACTGGGAGAGCATGTTCACCCTTGCTCAGGACGATCTTCGTGGTCATTATTTGAAATTTAAACCTAAGAAGTGCATTCATAACATTAGATTGAACACATTTAGTCAACGATCAGTGACATACTGGAATAGCCTCACTGAAAAGAGCATCTCTGCCGACAGTATTAATATATTCAAATCTTTACTAAATGCTGAGATGTGGAACTGTAAGAAATTTTCACCAACCTGTTATTAAGTGCACTCATGAGACTAAAGCTTGTGATAATTTACCAGCTAAGAGTATCTTAAAGAAGTTTATTCAAGAGAGGGGTCATTACAGATAATACTCTACATTCTGACCCAAAAATCCAGGTATCCAGGTATACAATTCGACATGTATTCTTATTTCTAGGGTCAAAATCCCGGTTCAAGCAGAGACCTATGGCAGTATCAAAGACATTATAAAAAAAGAAAAATATTTATAAAATGACCTAAGTAGCAGAGTGAAATAAACCCGTTGAATATTTTTGATATTACACGGGTGTTATTAAACTAGTGGAATAACTATGCAAATGAGCTATAAACAAATAGCAACGCTATTTTGTAACTGCGAAAATGACATTATAATGTTTATATTGTGACGGCAGTTTTAAACGGCATTATAAGCAAGGGCGTAACTCCCATTACGCAAGTGCGTAAAAGAAATAATAATCAGTCGAAAATTATCTTCGATGAATGATCATAACATCGAAACTACAGCTTAATCAAGCTGTAGTTACGATGTTTTTATTATTCACCAACGCTCAAATCATAAAAAGGGAGGGGACGGAGGGCATTCATCTTTTGTCACAGTCGACATATCGCCTTTAACCTTCATATTCTTTGTTAGTCGCCTTCTTAGTGTGTAAAAATTTCAAAATGCTAGTTACGCCTATGATAAGTTTCGCGGAAATTTGAAATGTTGAATATCAGAAATTTCGATGATTTTTTGCAAAAATTCAGGTCATATTTTAAATAGAATATAAAATTTGTGCTCATAAAATACAGAATTTATAAAACTCGTCATCTAAAACAGTTAAAAACTCGGCACAGCCTCGTTTTTATCTGTTTATAGATGACTCGTTTAATGAATTCAGTATTCCATGACAACTCATTCAATATCCTCTATTTATTAAATAATATAATTTCTTAAAAAAAAATGTTTTGATACCACCACCTATGGGTTTGATGGTTAAAAATTTGAGCTCTCTTATGGATTTACTTTCAGATAAAGATACTATTGATTGTACATATCACTCTGGATAATGGAAGGCAACAGGAGAACAGGTTGTTATAATATTACATGGTAAATATTCTATTATAAAGATGACTGGTCAACTCTGCCAATGCTGAATATAACTATTATTTAAGTCTACATATCAGTAAACAAAACCAGTTGCTTACTTTCATTTTGACTTTAGGGATCGACACCAACACCAGTCCTCAGGCCCAAGACATGTGGATTTTAGGAGGACTGGTAGATGTTAACATGCTGCAGGTCCTTGAGGCCTGTACTTAATGGCAGTATTTAGTATTTCAAATCTGTCCAGTTTTGAAAAATGATTGCCTTTCCAATAATTATACTTGCATTTCCAAATTTATGTAAAACATTGTAGAAAAAGAAGAAATTGCTTGTCAGAAGCAGATCCTTCTTTTCCAACAATGTTTTCTGTGTAATTTATCTTTTAATTTGCTTCAAATCAAACAAGTTTTTTATGCAGGACCTGTTGTAATCAGGGAGGACCTGTAATATTAAGGGCTAGCAGGTCCTTCAGGCTTGTGGCAAAAAGGAGTTAGCGTCAAATCCTGGACTTACAATCTAGACATAAGCAATAAAAAGCCAGGCCTGAACATTCATGCCCCCTATCTTACCTCAGCTGCTTTGTAAGATCAACTGCAGACCCATATTTCACCTGCCCAATCAGAAGGGTCTAAATTACAAGACAATCATTTCATTGGTTTAGAACAGCTACTTATTCTTATTCTGGTACAGAAATCTACACTTTCAATTTGTCACGGACGATCTTTGACTTTGGATTTGACTGTTCATATGACATTTTGAATTTTGAAAATGGCATAGGCGATTTAAAAAATTCAAATTGTGTTTAAATAAGCATTGAATACTTAACAAGTGTACTTGCAACCATGAGGTTAACTTAAAAAGTCCGACACAGGAAGAGGCCTGATCAACCAAGACAACGCTATATTTTTGGAAAGAACATAACGCCGGGGCACTTGAAATGGTAATTACAACTAATATGGGTTATCGTTTCAATTGAATGAGGTTTAATGCGCTCCCATTGCGTCTAAATTTGAACAATAATGATCAAAAATTAAACTCCTCAACACCAATTCCGAGGTTGTTTTATTTTAAATGTTAACAGTTCTTCTCCTGTTTGGAAAATTTAATGCGTTTAGAGTGCAAATCCAAAGTCCCATATAAACGTTTTTCAAAAATCCCAAACATCATTCTTTTAACCATTTTTACTTGAAGGAGTTGTATGTATTTGTGAAGATATATGCACTGACCATTCGGGAAGAATTATTTTGCTCAGAGGCGCCGCACCCATTTCAATTCATTTTGACATTGATGCTATTGAGTATTCTACTGAAACCTGTTAAAATTGTGGCCAGAAGACAAATAATTCAACTCATGCAATTTTCGTTATCATCTGATATCTACGATAGAAAATATGATCGAAGTCTCAAAACTTTTTGATAGCCCCTTGTATTATACTTAAGAGATTAAGATAATATCTGTTGCTTTTCATTAAGGTAAGAAACTAAGAACCTAGTCTCACTGTATGAATACTCCTCCATGAAATCAACAAATATTCTCTTCATATCCTATAATTGAATATCATGTAGTAAAAATATCAAGACTTGCCAATAATGAAATAAGATTTCTTGGGGGACTTCTTTGTGTGAAAGCTTAAAAAATAGCTGTGCACTCAATATTGTTTTTATTGGAAATTAAAACCATTTTTTTAGTCAATCAGTATGAACAAAAGCACATGGACATGTCCCTCTGATTTTTTCTAAAACATATATGATGATATCATCATATATGTTATAAAAAAACCAGCGGGACATGTCCCTGTGCACAAAAGTAGTATTCATCCATATTTAAATTATTTTCAGATAAAGATACTGTTGTTGTTGGTACAGACCAGTTTGCATGAAAGGCTAGTACAGCAGCACAAGGTACTATATATTCACTATGAGATTCTCGAGATGGACTTCAAAAGTCATCACAAGATTACCAAGGTGTTTAAAGACATTTGCAATTATCTTAATCATAGTATTTATACTTCAGAGCATTATATTCAACACAGTCATTCTCTATGTCATTTGGCATGCAGGGAGTGTAATCTCAAACATTATTCATGCACCAGGCTCAACTTTTATGGACAAACTGGCTGTAGACCCTGCTTTTCAGCAATTAGTTTATTCAGGTAAAAATGGAGGATTTAAATCACTTATTGAACAAACACTTGGTAGATTATACTTTGTAGAAAACTCTTGTAGAAATCTTCAGGGAAACAGTTACAAAAAATCGAAATGTGATATAGACTACCCTTCGATATATTCAGTTGGTATAGATGTGTCTAGCTCCGGAGAAGTGATGTATATTTATAAAAGAATGCAAAAACACACAAATAAGCCATGGACAAGATTGATCGTCGATATTGGTGCCAATGATGGATTAATGTCCAGTAATTCCTTCAACTTTATCCAGCTGGGTTGGAGTGCTATATTAGTGGAACCCCAGGCCTCACAGCTTAATATGGCCTCACGAAACCTGCATGGGTAACATATTTTTTTCTTCACTTCTGTTAGGAACATCATGAAATTGACAAGATGATTGATTTTGGAACGAATTTTGGGTAGAATTGAATGAGTGTGTGGAGCAAGTTTTGAGTGAAATTAAAAGGAGGTAATCCAGTTTTGCTAATTTTGTTCAGGATGAACAAAATTAGCAATACATGTAATTGTTACCTCCCTTTAATAGATTATGCATAAAAGTTTATGTAGGCAGTTACAACTGATTTACACTGAGCCAACAAAATCCTTCACTAAATTAAATTTTGCTTTAAGATTTTTCTTCCATTAAGCCACTTTCAATGAGATTTCTGGCAGAAAAATTAGAGAATCTCTCAATATCCCGCCCAAAAATGACCCCTGCATTATGATTCATGAATATATAAATCTTTGAATGATTGATGATGTCAGAGTATACCATGAATTGGATAAGTTTTGCCTTTCATGACTGATAAAGGTATTTTCAAGAAAATATTGAACCCTTGTCAGGCCGAACCTGGAAAAAACCCTTTTTGGTAGGAGATATAGACAAAGATCAGCCTGCAGATATGAAGTCTATTTCACCTGATTTTTCTGTTTGAACCAGAAGGTTTTTAGATTGACTATTGGTAGAACAAGGGGGCTATTCTGGTCATATGGACGTTGGCGTAATGCTTTGGTTATGTTGTTAGGTGCAAGTGTTGAAAATCTCTGTTTCTACTAAAGCTACTGCTTTGAAACTGTAATGTTATCAGGTAACAGGAGCAAACTATTATTAGATATTTCCAGGAGCCTATGAAGGCGGAGCCAGGGATAGAGAGCTATCCAATTGATTGACCCCGGATTCAAGAACTGATATTTGGTATAAGAATAAGGGGGGTCTTAGATTGATGGACATTTTGTCTTTGCATAAATAGCCTGGTAATATGCTGCTTGGGGAAAGAGGAGAATTACATCTTGATGTAATCTGTATTAGTAAAGTTCGATCTTATAAAGTATTTGGAGTTATGGTTTATATACTATCTATGAAAATCCACTATACGATCCGGTCATCTATATGACTCATTTACGCTATATTAGAAAACTTTGCACATGCTTCTGCGACATAATATTAGCCCACAGAAAAACATTCATTACTCTGACATTGGTTTTAGTGGAATTTAACCCTTTACGGACTAAAAATTCCTGGTTAATTTTTTACATGCAAATGTTGTATATCATTTATATGATTATACATGTATCTCTGTTATTTCTTAGGCTAAGGCTTAGAAACTTTGCACATGATTCTGTGACCATAATATAAGCCTCTAGACAAAGATTCAGTACTCTAATATTGAATTTTGTGGAATTTTAATTTTTTTCGTACTTAAAAATTCCTGGTTAAGTTTTTAGATGCAAATGTTGTACATCAGTTGTATCTCTGTTTCTACCAAAGCTATTGCTTTGAAACTTTGCACATGCTTCTGTTACCATAATATCAGCCTTTGGACAAAGATTCTTTCCTCTTGACTTTCATTTAATTGAATTTCCAATGTGGATATTTATTTGCTGTTACTATCCAGCACTAGGAATGGTGGGCTTTTGAGCTTCGCTGTCCTCCGACAGCTCTTGTAAAATTTATATTATTATACTGACTCATAATTAAATCATCCAGTACTTTGAGTATTCTGATTTTAATGCAAATTTACCAAAGATTTCATTCAGCATGACCAGGCTTAAGTGTGAGAATTAGAGTGACATGTGTCCTAAAATTCCAAACTGACTTTTGGTACAAAAAAAAAAAAATTCTTAATTTCTTGAGTTCAATCAGTTGGGAATACATGCATTATGGATAATTTTAACTCTAGCTTATGATTTACAATACCTCAAATAATTGTAAAGTATATTATAATTACATGTATTTTTGATATGCTTTCAGGAAAGTTTTTGTTCCATGAAATGGTATGAAATCACATAGTATGTGTGTATATATATGTATATATAAATGTTACTGCTGTTTATGCTCTATGTTAATTTTAAGCTAGCCTTGTACAAATCAACCAACCTACATTGCAAGTGACTTCACTTTTTGTTTATTTTTCAAAGGCAAGGATGAAATTAAGTTGTTATTCAACCCACATTTAAATAACTGTCGTAATTAGCACAGTCGGTAAAGCATCCTAGCCTAAGTAACGTGTTTCATGGGTTCATATCGGCGCAAAGAAAGTGATTTTTTTCTTTTTCATAAATTCAAGTTTCAGATTTTGATGCATTGTATTCGCATTAGCAATTTTACAGGAAACGATTTAAAAAAATTCGCTTTCCATTTTTGTGATATTTATGAATACATATGTATGAGTTGAAAATAGAAAATTGAGGAAATACTGATACATCAGTGAAGAAAAGTAAAGAAAATTATAAAATGATATGATGTAACGAATAATGAGTCAATCTTAAAATAATGGAATTAATTACTTTCTGTATTAAAAACACTATAAAAAGATCATTGTATAATACAAAAAAAATGTACCCTGCCAGAGTTTCGAACCTCAATGTTAAATATCACTTTACTCACGAGGGGCTGAGACATATACTATGTTCAAAAACACTAACTACCTGAGCTATTTTCCCAATTGACAAATTCAAGTGTTTTTACTAATCATTAAACCATATATTTCATACAGCAATAATATGATAAACAAAACATGACATCACTTGCAATATTGGTCGGTGGAACTGTACACCTATTAATCATTACAGACAAAAATCTTTTACAGAACAGATGGTCTGGTAAATAAACGGCCCTACATTCAGGATGACTTAACAGTGCAAACAGTTTTCCAATTATACCCAGCTTTGCACGCACACATGAGTGCAAAGCAGGGTATAATTGGAAAACTATTTGCACTGTTTTGTCATCCTGAACGCACAGCTGATTGGCTAGAATATGATTCATTTGTGATCTAACACAGGATACCTTTAGTATCTATTTGTTTTAGAAAATAAGAAATGTTAAAAATGCATAACTCTCAGGGCTCGTGTTAGTGTTTGATATTGGGGAGTCATTGACTCCTCACCTAAGAAATTCTTGGGGTCAAATTTGAATTTAAAGGGGTCAAAATGACAGAAAAAGCAAATCATAAGTAGAATTATGCATATTTAAGAGTCACCTATAACTGTTTCTTGTAATGATATGAAGCAAGTAGAACTATGTGAAAATCTAGGGTCAAAACAATGTTTTGACCCTTAGTAATTCCTCTCAAGGGGGTCAAAATGACCCCTTGAGAGAAATTTCTAGGGGTCAACTTAAGATTTTTCAGATTTTTGGGGTCAAACCCTGGTTTAAGGGTCAAACACAAGCCCTGACTCTGTTAGCTTACTTGAGTACAAGGTTATTTGAAAAAGAAAATGGCTATACACATCCATGATTCATTTTCCCTTTTATGCTTTTAAAATTAATTACAAGAAAAATTAAATTGTATCTTTATTTTGTTCTATAGATGGTTTAGAATTGTCAATAAAATCTGTCTGATATCTTTATTTTCATATAGCAAATGCTTATGGTTGCTTCATATATCAATATTGCTTTGCATGTTTCGCTTACATTTTTCTGTTTGCCATACTCCCCCTTTCCATTTATTGAAATTTCCTCACAATCGTAGGGCTGCTGTCATAGCAAAGTGGTAGCACTTCAGTCTATCATACAAAAGGTCCTGGGTTCAATTCCAGGCAGCAGCACTCATCTTTTCTGACTACTTAGCTCCCATCAATGGGTTGATAATATTAGACTTATGTGGAATAGCAGCTGGAGGCTAGGAAAGGATGTAATGGTAGTACTGGTGTGAGAAATGCCAAGAATCCATTGTTAGGTGCTCCAGCTGCCGTAAACTAGTTATGACTAGGTCAAATATCAAGGTCAGGTGTCTACAGGTTGTCCCTGGATAAATATCCTATCAGTGTATGTGTATTTTCAAAACAGAGCTCTGACATAGGTATTGAGTCCATTACCATAGATATATCGGGTATATTTAACCCTTGTCATGCTGAACCCGGAATATTCCTGCTTTGGCAGGAGCTATAGACAAACATCAGTCTGCACATATGTTTCTGTTTCTCACTTTCAAACCAGAATTGTCAATAGATTTAATTTTTCAAATAAAAAATGACATACAGTTGGGACTTTTAGTGCTTTTTGCCCTTTGATTTTGATGAAAATTTATAACAAAAATTTATTCAGCATGACAAGGGTTAAAAAGCATTAGAAATTAATCGAAACTGATCCCTTCACTTCAATTTTAATAGCATGTGCATGAGAAATAGTGACGGCAGATTTATTGATTATGATCGATAATCAGTTGGTTTTGGCTTCCGATTGTGATAATCGATTAAGAAATTTCATAATCTATTAATCAGTTCCTAAAAAATAAATGACAGCCATTGTATATTGTTTTCAAAACTGACATCAGTTTGATGGCTCAGTTTGAAACAGTTGTAAGTAGGCAGTTTCAACTGTTTCACGCTGAGCCATGAAGTTGATAAAAAAATCTGCAGAAAGAGTCTTTAGGTCAAGAGTTTTAAGTAGCTTTTCACAGGATGATACTGGCAGTTTTGTTTTAAGAAAATTATTTAACAATAGATTATAAGTTGATTTACTCTTCTAACTAAAAACCGATTATCGATTGTTATTTAATAGCCATTCTCTGTAAGCATTTACACTTTTACATGGTGAGTGTGGAACACCATGTCTCGGATGTATTCGAAACTTGTTTGATTATCAGAACTTATTCCCCTTATGAGTCAATAATAGTTTTTTTTGTCAATATGTTTTTAGGTTGCCATGGAAACCAATCTAAAAGTTTTTTGATAAGAATTGGCAAATGTAAGCATGAAAATAGGCATTTTTCAAGCATTTTTATCATGCTTATTTAAGGTTTACAAAAAATAATCTTTCTCTTATAAATTCTTTTATCCTTACTCAATCATTTGCACTTTTTATGCCCCCGATAGGGAGGCATAATAAATTTGACTTGTCCGTCCGTCCGTCTGTCCGTCCGTCTGTCCGTCCGTCCGTCCGTCATTCCGTCCAAAAACTTTAACATTGGCCATAACTTCCTTATTACTATCAAAGCGGTGTCGGGGGCATTGTCATCTTACAGTGACAGCTCTTGTTAAATTTATTTCAATTATTTGTTATATTCGATGCTTTAACATATTTAGGTCGGTGGGGTACGACATTTTTATGCCCTCGTATCGAGAGATCGGGGGCATATTGTTTTACTCATCAGGGGTGTGGAAATACGTTTTTTTTCCACTTGTCCATGGACAAGTAAAAGTCAATTTCCTACTTGTCCAGGATCAAAATGAACTTGCCCACACAAAAATGAATTGATAAATATTGAGAAAAACATTGTTCTAAATGAAGAAAATGCTGTTACCCAGCATTTTCTCCATTAAAGACAATGTTTTCTCCCCTTTCAAACAAACGAAAGGGTGACTGTCCTCCAAAATCTTTGTTGTATTGTATCAAGTGTTGCCCTGGTATTTACTTGTCCACGGACAAGTGGCATAGAAATATGTACTTGCCCGCAAGAGAAAAAGCCCAAGTCGGGCAAGTCGGGCATGGGATTTCCACACCCCTGCTCATGTACGTCTGTCTGTCTGTCTGTCCGTCCGTCTGTCCGAAAACTTAACCAAACTTAACCTTTGCCAATATCTTCAAGCCTATTCAAGATACAAGGCTCATATTTGGCACGATGATAGATCTCAATGATCTGCATCTCCTGATACCAAAGTCAAGGTCATGTGACAAGGTCAAGGTCATCTGTCAAGGTCAAACTTTGAAAAAAAAATGCTGTGACGGGGGCATTAGTGTTTCACAAACACATCTTGTTTAAAAATGTCATATTTTGACAATTTCTTGAAGCATTTTTGAAAAAATGCAGCTAGTTTGAAACTATGTGTACCTACCAAAGAATAAATCAACCATCCCTCTATCATAAAAAAGAAAAAAATATTGGGCTTTCGTCTGTAAAGGTGGTTACTATGGTAACCAGACAGGCACCGTCAAGATAAAATTTTAGTATTTTTCTATGTATTTTATTCATAAAAACACATTATATGCTCAATATAACTGAATTTTTTGATATTCATGTTTGGTAGGTATATAGATGTCATCAATGAAAGTCAGCCAGAAGTCTTTCACTAAAGGTTTTCACTAAACCATTTTTGCACAATTTTTTTTGAAAAAGAGATAAAAAACCAGTCAAGATAAACTTTTTTCACCTGTCAAAAAGGAAGATAGGCATCAGAGAAACAGATAATTGTCATATTTTTGTGACAAGATAACTAATATAGTGTTTTGGATACCATATTAATTTGTAATTCCGACTACCTAGATGTATTTCAAGTGTTGAGTTAGAAAAAAATTCCATCAATAGAAATCCCCTGCTTGTGAAACCACGTAAATAAATCCAATCTTATTTATCATGACTCTTTGGCCCTCCTTATACTTTGAACATGGTTTGAGCCTTGTATATGTCTTGAATTAACACAGTGAGCTTTTCTATCCCCCGCTGTTTTCGTCGAGGGGATATAGTAATGCTCTCCGTCCGTCATTCTGTCCTTCCAAGGTTCCGTCACTAAACTTGTCCGGAGCATATCTCCTAAAGTATAATAGCTATCAACTTGAAACTTTATGGGTTGATAGATCTCATGGAGGAGAAGTGCAGTGCACAAGAACTACAACTCTGGCTTGTATAATTTTGGAGTTATTGCCCTTTGTTATTTTTAAGACTTAGATTTTGTAGGGGCTTAATTTCTTAAAGTAGAACCCTTAATCTATTAGGCTTCAGTTTACTATCAAGCTTTCTCGGCGGGGGATGGCCTTGTCCGACATGGCTCTTGTTATGCTGCATATGGTTGACAAATTTTTTATGGTACCCAATTCTTTTCTTATTTAATTTTGAATGTATGTAAAACAACAAAATCAAGGAATGTCCATTTTCTTTTAGTTTCAGCTTAAAATAGCTTAAATGAATATTTTTATATTTTTTCTAAAATAAATAACAATAATAAGTTTACATTTTTAAATTAGCTAAATTATTAACAGAATGAATTAATTATTGCAAAATATTGACTGCACATTTTGTTATTTATGTCCGTCGTTTTGGATTGTTGCTATGGGATTAAAGGGAAGTAACTCTAAAATAGACTACAAGACTAAATTCAAAAAATTACACCATTTTTTCAAATTATAATTCTATAATTATACCACATGAAAACAATATATTCTGATTATTAAAGGAATATTTATTAATTTATCTTTCAATTAATATGGACATGTACTGTAAAATCTTCTGCATTGAATTATTGTAACCTCTTGAAAACAGGTAAAGTTCATGTATATTATAGCCATTTTAAGAGTATGCAATTTTCAATTGAGAATTGTGAAAAATTTAGGGTATGTTCCCCATGGGATTTTTAATGTTTTGATAACTAGAACACCTAATCTATTTGCTTTAAACAATTTTTTTCCCCATATACGCTGCAAAAATCTGAAATTTGGATCTGAAATTTGGCATTTTTGCAAAATTCTGACTTTCTATGGCCTGTTTCTATGGCAACATAGCACCCATTTGAGTGATATATTTTGTAATGATATTATATGGGGATCAACTTGTGCAAGTTCTTATGTGTGCCAAAAAAGTGTAAGTACTTACAGAGAATTGCTATTAAAACCGATTGCTGTACACTAATCAGTAAATCTTACAATTCAAGACAACTTTGACAAATTATAAATTTTGTTTGTAAGATAAATTTAAACATTTTTAATGTGTTGTTTTTAACCTATTTTATCTTTTTTGAAAAAAAATGGCACAAAAATCTTACAGTAAAAAGTAGATTTCACGGCTCACTGCGCAAAATCTACCTATTGATTACGGGTAATATCACTGTATCAGTACTAAAAGGTTATTACTTCCAATAAACATTTAGGCAGTTACATTTGTATTGCACTGAGCCATGCATTAAGTCTATATTTGGTTTGAAAATATTTTCCTGCCAAGACAGACTTCTTATATTCTTATAGATTTCTTTAAATAGGAACAATTTGAAATTGTTGACAGTAATATTATTGAATTTTTATTATCTGGTAATTAGTGTAGGAGCTTTTAAACATTCAAGGACTTTGACCTGTATATAAAGCTTTTTAAATAATGAATTGCTTGTAACAAGGTAAATTTTATGCCCTAAGGTAGATAATATTACGAGCTTATTGTTTTACTATTGTCCATCTGTCAGCCGCCATCATAGCGCAGTTTGTATCGCGTCGGACTGTCAATCTAGAGGTCCCAGGTTCGATCCCCAATGGAGGCACTCATTCTTTCCGACTATTTGTCTCTCACCAATGGGTTGATAATCGTAGACCTATGTGAGATAGCAGCTGGAGGCAAGGAAAGATTGTGATGGCTGAGGTGGTGAGAGAAAAACCAGGAATCCATTGTTAGGTGCTCCAGCCGCCGCGATATAACTGAAATAATATTGAAAGTGGCATTAAACTCCATTCAATCAATTGTCCATCTGTCTGTCTATTAGTCTGTCCATCTGCAAAACTTAAACCAAAAAAAACAAACATTAACTTTGCCAGTTACATTGAGCCTATTCAAAATTCAATTCTCAAATAAGGCATGAGGATAGATCTTTGTATATTGATGGCTCAGCACAGAACAGTTGTAACTGCCTATATGTTTATAGGCAGTTACAACTGTTTCTCTTCAAGCCATCAATATGGGATTTTTTAGTAGATTTGCACTGACCTTTCAACCCAGCCATGGAAGTGGTAAGATGATTTCTCTTTTTTTTTTTTTAGCTCACCTGCCCACGAAGTGCTCAAGGTGAGCTATTGGGATCGTAGAATGTCCGTCGTCCGTCTTGCGTCGTCCACAATTTCTTTAAACATCTTCTCCTCCTAAACCAGTGGGCCAATCTTGATGAAACTTGGCAGGGATGTTCCTTGGGTCAAGCTCTACCAAAGTTGTTCATATAAATGAAATCCACCCTTTACTTTCCCTTTACCCTTAACAAAAAGGGCGAAAATATGAAAATCTTTAAAAATCTTCTCCTCTGAAACCAGAAGGCAGACAGCTTTCATATTTGGTATGTATCATCATCTAGTGGACCTCTACCAAGTTTGTTCAAATCAAGACCCTGGGGTCATATTTGGGCTTCACCCGGGTGCATCCGTTTCAGCTCATCTGAGCATGATGGGTGAAAATAGGAAAACCGTCAAAAACCTTCTTCCCTGAAACCAGAAGGCAGACAGCTTTCATATTTAGTATGTAGCATCATCTTATGGACTTCTTCCAAGTTTGTTCATATCAAGACCCTGGGGTCACATTTTGGGTCCACCCGGGTGCATCCCTTTTTACATAGAATCAAAGAGCAAAAAGGCATATCTGTCTTGCTCTTTGCTGAAAACGTTCCATGGTATTGATCTTAGGCAATTATCTTCTTTTTGACATCTGCCTATCTAATTAATGTGTTGTCCCAGGGGTCAAAGAGACTCAGGTTAGCAATCTAGGACCATCTTGGTCCTCTTGTTTTGGTCTATATATATATATTTTATTTCAGTATATTGGCCACCAGTCTGTATACTACACATACAAAAATAACAATTTCACGCACAATGCTGGCATGGTGATGTTTGAGATACCTTACTAAGATATTGCTAAATTTCTTTTTTCCATGGCATAGAATAATATAAACATAGCAAGATTTCGTATTATTGTCATTTTTATTAGATAAACATATTTCTTTTGTGTTTCAGTATATTTTCTTTTGTGTTTCAGTATAGCTAAAGATCCTGATCAAACCATTGACCTCGTGCAAGCCGTTCTCGGTGACAGAGATGGAAAAGTCCACTTTCAGTTATCAAATGACATAGTATCCATGGAGAGTCACATTGTCGCGAATCATCATCACCTTGGCAACAAGCTAAATATGATCCAGGTTGATAGTTACACTGTAAGATCTTTTGTGAGGAAATATAATGTGCCAAAACAGTTTGGGATCCTGTCCATTGATGCAGAGGGCACTGGGAGTAAGGTATGGAGGCTCATTAGCTCGGCTGTTTAAGGAGAAAACCTGAGGTATAACAGCCTTGGGGTTGTTTACGTCGGGTTTCTGTGTAGATCCTGGTGTTGGCATGACAAACTTTAGCTTTGGTTATATCTCTGTTGTTATTCAAGGTATTTTTATGAAACGTATCATGTGTATTCACCATCACAAGAGCTATCCAGATTATCAAGGGGGATAACTCTGAAAGCAATTTTATTATGAGTTATGCGTCTTGCAAGACTTGGAAATTTTTGGGTTATTTAGCACCTGCAACTGAGCATTGGCACAATGGGTAAATCTCTTATTTTCATTTCTCTTATATTTGGAATCTAAATTATATATGCATTAGGCACTTCTAGTCATTAAGGTATGGAAAATCAATTTACAATTTACTTTAAAAGTACTCTTTTGCCTTCAGAAGGCACTCATAGTAAGGAAGTATATTTTGTTTGAGAGAGAGGGTCATTCTTTTATATGTGTAAAACATATATCTTTTGTTGATTTCAGATTTTACATCAGTGGATAAGTTTAGGTTTTCGACCAGCATACATAATTTACGAAGCATCACATGACCCTGAGAATATACAGGAAACATCATTCAAATTGGAGCAAGCATGACTTATAATATGACCTAAGTTGCTGGAGTGAAATAACCCTGTTGAATATTTTTGATATTACACAGATGTTATTACACAAGTGGAAAAATCATGCAAACAAGCTCAGAGAGAATAGAAACGCTATTGTAAATGCGAAAATGACGTCACAATCTATGTTTTGTGACATCATTTTTAAACGGTGTTATAAGTTTCACAGAAAATTGAAAAGTTGAATTTCAAGAATTTTGACGATTTTTCGCTAAAATTTGGGTCATTTTATAAACAGAATATAAAATTTGTGCTCATAAAATACAGAATTTATTAAACTCGTCATCTAAAACAGATAAAAACTCAGCGCAGCCTCGTTTTTATCTGTTTATAGATGACTCGTTTAATAAATTAGGTATTCAATGACCACTCATTCAATATCCTCTATATCTTTTGTTGATTTCAGATTTTACATCAGTGGATAGCTTTGGGTTTCCGACCAGCGTACATAATTTACGAAGCATTACATGACCCTGAGAATATTCAGGAAACCTCGTTAAAATTGGAGCAAGCAGGCTACACCTTTCTCGTTAAACTAGGCTGGAATAGTATATATGAATTTGATATTTCAAGGTATAATAGTTCAAGTACAAATGTATGATGAACATTTTTTCACTCAACAAAAGTGCCTATATAGAATATAGAACTCTCATAATATCAATAATGATGATAGTAACAAACTGCTTAAATACAAGTGAGTTTGTGCACAAACAAAAGATTTAAGGAACAAATTGATTGCTTAGCACAAAGCAAATGTAATTTCCTACAAACTTATAGGCAGTTACATCTTACAACTATTTTGCACTGAGCAATCGAAAAAGCTCATATTAACAGCTTCATCTGCTACCATTGCAACAAAAAGCTGACAAATTTGAGTTGCTATGAAAAAAGATTCCATAGTATTAGAATCAATGTAAATTACAATCTCAGAGCTACAGGAAAATTTTATACATTAGATTAAAGTAATCAATTTTACTAGCCTGTACCCTATGTTGTGGGTACTCATTGGAATTGTCTCATTGAGACAATTCAATGAGTACACACAACATCTTGGCCCCAGGTTATAAAACTTTTCTCAGTCTCAATTCATTCTAATCCATTAACATAAAAGATGATATTAATAAGTTGTTAGCTTAAATTTGGTCCACAATCCAGCACTCATTCTCAACAGCAGAGCGTATGCACTCATAGGCAGTGTTCTTGTCTTTACCTCTGAATTGACATGACCCATAATACAATCTATTGTCAATGCTGTTGAATCAAGTGATCAAATTGATGGCTCAGTGTATGTTTATAGGCAGTTACAACTGTTTCGAAATTACATTTACTTATGTTGAATAGAGTCCATTTAGAACACCCAATCCAGTCCTTGGTTAAGATCGCGCTACTTACTTTTGATGGCATAGAGCAAAAACCGTTGAAACTGCCTGTATGTTCATAGGTACTTACAACTGTCTCGCACTGAGCCATCAATATATCGTAACAAGATTCTCTTGTTAATCCTAAGCAAACTTCGAAATTACCTAATGTAGGGTTGATGTCATTTACAGTTGATAACATGACAATCTACGCTTGTCATAAGGAGCCTTGAATATTTCTGCCTTGGCAGGAGGCATAGACAAAGAACAGCCTGCACATATGTGCAGTCTGATCTTAGGATATACCACCTGGTTGTCCCTCTTAATTCAGAAAGTTTAAATAATTGTATTTTCAAGTTAGATACTGACTCATATGTAATGCACCCAGTGCTGTCAGCTTTTTAGCTCACCTGAGCACGAAGTGCTCAAGGTGAGCTTTTGGGGTTACTTGATGTCCATCGTCCGTTGTGCGTCGTCAACATTTACCTTGTGGACACTCTAGAGGCCATATTTTTAGCCCAATCAACCTGAAAATTTGTCAGAATGATAATCTTGATAAAATCTCGGACAAATTTGTAATTGGGTCAAGTGGGGTCAAAAACTAGGTCACAGGGTCAAATCTTAGAAAAACCTTGTGGACACTCTGGAGGCTATATTTTTAGCCCAATCAATCTGAAAATTGGTCAGAATTAATATCTTGATGAAATCTCGGACAAGTTCGAAATTGGGTCAAGTGGGGTCAAAAACTAGGTCACAGGGTCGAATCTTAGAAAAACCTTGTGGACACTCTAGAGGCCATATTTTTAGCCCAATCAACCTGAAAATTTGTCAGAATAATTATCTTGATAAAATCTTTGACAAGTTCGAAATTGGGTCAAGGGGGGCCAAAAACTAGGTCACGGGGTAAAATCTTAGAAAAACCTTGTGGACACTCTAGAGGCCATATTTTTAGCCCAATCAACCTGAAAATTGGTCAGAATGTTTATCTTGATGTAATCTCAGACAAGTTCGAAATTGGGTCATTTGGGCTCAAAAACTAGGTCATGGGGTCAAATCTAAGAAAAACCTTGTGGACACTCTAGAGGCCATATTTTTAGCCCAATCAACCTGAAAATTGGTCAGAATGATTATCTTGATAAAATCTTTGACAAGTTCGAAATTGGGTCAAGTGGGGTGAAAAACTAGGTTACAGGGTCAATTCTTAGAAAAAACTTGTGGACACTCTAGAGGCCATATTTTTAGCCGAAACAACCTCAAAATTTGTCAGAATGTTAATCTTGATTAAATCTCAGACAAGTTCAAAATTGGGTCAAGTGGGGTCAAAAACTCGGTCACGGGGTCAATTCTTAGAAAAACCTTGTGGACACTCTAGAGGCCATATTTTAAGCCCAATCAACCTGAAAATTGGTCAGAATGATTATCTTGATAAAATCTCGGACAAGTTCGAAGTTGAGTCAAGTTGGGTCAAAAACTGGGTCACGGGGTCAAATCTTAGAAAAACCTTGTGGACACTCTAGAGGCCATATTTTTAGCCCAATCAACCTGAAAATTGGTCAGAATGATTATTTTGATAAAATCTCAGACAAGTTCAAAATTTGGTCAAGTGGGGTCAAAAACTAGGTCACGGGGTCAAATCTTAGAAAAACCATGTGGACACTCTAGAGGCCATATTTTTAACCCAATTAACAAGAAAATTGGTCAGAATTGATATCTTGATGAAATCTCAGACAAGTTCAAAATTGGGTCAAGTGGGGTCAAAAATTAGGTCACGTGGGTCAATTCTTAGAAAAACCTTGTGGACACTCTAGACGCCATATATTTAACCCAATCAACCTGAAAATTGGTCAGAATGAATATTTTGATGAAATCTCGGACAAGTTCAAAATTGGGTCAAGTGGGGCCAAAAATTAGGTCACACGGTCAAATCTTTGAAAAACCTTGTGGACCCTCTAGAGGCCATATTTTAAGCCCAATCAATATGAAAATTGGTCGGAATATTTATCTTGATGAAATCTCGGACAAGTTTGTATTAAGGTCAATTGGGGTCAAAAACTAGGTCACAGGGTCAAATCTTAGAAAAACCTTGTGGACACTCCAGAGGCCATATTTTAAGCCCAATCAACCTGAAACTTGGTTGGAATGTTTATCTTGATGAAATCTCGGACAAGTTTGTAATTAGGTCATTCGGGTCAAAAACTAGGTTATGGGGTCAAATCTTTGAAAAACCTTGTGGACACTCTAGAGGCCATATTTTAAGCCCAATCAACCGGAAAATTGGTCAGAACGATTATCCTGATGTAATCTCGGACAAGTTGGAAATTGGGTCAAGTGGGGTCAAAAACTAGGTTAGGGTCAAATCTTTGAAAAACCTTGTGGACACTCTAGAGGCCATATTTTTAGCCCAATTAACCTGAAAATTGGACAGAATGAATAATTTGATGAGAACTTTGACAAATTTGAAATTGGGTCAAGTTAGGTGAAAACTAGGTCATGAGGTCAAATCATAGAAAAACTTTTTTAGATTGTTAATTCACTATGGCCCTCTTGTTTATTAAACAACAGTATTTTTCAAGACTTTTTTTAGAATGATAAGGGTTAAGTGTTTGGCCCATATACAAACCCCAGCAAAGGCGGGACTTAACCCGAAACTTTATGATTGTAAGTGTAAAGTAGCAATACCATTTTGCCATTGAGGCAGCGTTTACATTTTTAAATACAATTTATTTATGCCCCCGCCATAAAATGACAATGGACATAATAGAGTTACCTCTGTAAGTTTGTGTCCCATTCTTGTCCGAGTATTTCTTCTTAATTAAGGCAGTGGCTCCATAATAGTTCCACAACATTTTGGAACTCGTGACCTTTAACAATGTTGACTGAGGTTTACAAATGAAAATCATTAGGAAACCCCAGTAAACACTGTAAAAGTTCATTACTTTCTACATGTTGCAGAACTGTTACGGATCCACTTCCTTAATGGATGATTTGCAAATAACTTGAAACAGGTGTTTGTCTGGATGAGAACTAGTGTCAAATGGTCACAGGTAAAAACCGAGTATTTGTAGGAGCATTCGTGTCTGTGACACATTTCTATTAATATCTGAGATGAAAATTAATGTAAGTTATTGAACACATTCCAAAATAAAAGAGATTGTAATGTAAAAAGTATGTATATCAAGTGAAATGCCCTTTTTTTTAGTTGTTATATTGATAGCTCTTATGATTTTAGAGAAAACCTGAGGTATTATCATTGCGTCTTTCGCATTTGCATTGGCATAGGTGTGATAAGCTTTAAAATGGTTCATAATATTATTCTCTGTTGTTATTGACAATATCTTTGTGAAACTAGGCATGTGTGTTCACCATCATGAGAGCTACAAGACTACCAAGAAGGATAATTCTGAAAGCAATTTTTAGCTCCACTGGCTGAAAGCCACTGGGGCTATTGTCATGGCGTTGTGTCCGTCGTGCGTCCGTGCGTGCGTGCGTGCGTGCGGTCGTAAACTTTTCTTTAAAAATCTTCTCAGAAACTACTGGATGGATTTCAACCAAACTTCACAGGAATGATCCTTGGGTGACCCTCTTTCAAAGTTGTTCAAGAAATTTTGATCCAATGAAAAACATGGATTTAATGGGCGTGGCTAATTTCCAAATATGGTAAAAAGTGAGTATTTACAGATTCTAATCAATGGATACCAATTAAATTTTACATGAATGATCCTTGGGTGACCCTTTATCAGTGTACCAAAAATTATTTTGATTGGATGAAAAATATGCATTTTATGGGCGGAGGTCATTTCTCTATATGTCATATTGTGGAAACTTTAAAAATCATTTTCTCAGAATGTAATTGATGGATATCAACCAAATTTCACTGGAATAATCCTTGAGTGACCCTTTATCAGTCTACAAAAAAATCATTGTGATTGGATGAAAAATATGAATTTTATGGGCGGAGGTCATTTCTCAATATGTTATATTATGGAAACTTTGAAAATCATTTTCTCAGAATGTAACCGATGGATATCAACCAAATTTCACTGGAATGATCCTTGAGTGACCTTTTATCAGTGTACAAAAAATTATTTTGATTGGATGAAAAATATCTATTTTATGGGCAGAGGTCATTTCTCCATATGTTATATAGTGGAAAATTAAAAAATCATTTTCTCAGAATCTAGTCAATGGATATCAACTTAATTTCACTGGAATGATCCTTGGGTGACCCTTTATCAGTGTACCAAAAATTATTTTGATTGGATGAAAAATATACATTTTATGGGTGGAGGTCAATTCTCAATATGTTAGATAGTGGAAACTATGAAAAACATTTTTTCAGAATGTAACTGATGGATATCAATCAAACATTTTTGGTATGATCTTTGGGTGACCCATTATCATGCAGCCAAAAATTATTTTGATATGATGAAAATATGTCTTTTAATAGCAGAGGTCATTTCTGTATCTGGTATATAGTGGAAACTTTAAAAATCATTTTCAACATCAGTAGAACCCCAAATATCTAAAAATCTGGTCAAAACAATTATTTGCTTTTACAAGCATTATTAGCCTGTGGAGCGACTCAAGCCATTCATGGCTTTCTAGTTTAAGAGTTATGCATCCTTTTCGACTATGATTTTTGGCATTATCCAGCACCTGCAGCCAAGTGTTGGCTGTGGTAACTGTTAAATACAACCTTTTTCAGATTGAGATGCCAATTTACATAAGCATTTATTGAGCATATCCCAAAATAAATGAGATTATCATGTAGGACAGAATTTGTATCAAGTAAATTGCCAAAACTGTAAAATTGTTTTGTAGTTGTTATACTATTTTTAGCCCTACTGACCATAGGTCAGAGGGTATGAATGTTATTGATTTGTTACTTTTGTTTGCTCAATTGTTTTTTGGGAAAAACATTCCTTTAGCAGGTTGTGCTATCTTTACATAATTTTCATGATTTACAAGTTTATATACAGGTTAATGGTTGCACATTTTGTTTCATATTTCCTTTGAAATTATTTTTGTCCAAGTCTTCGTTAAAATGTTATGATTATGACCATTTTTTGAGGCTTGCCCAAATAGAAGGTCACACAGTGCAGATTTCATGATAAAAGTGGATATGAACTGGAAAATAAATGCCTTTTTATGATTTATGGTATAGAATTATGTGAGTAAAATGGAAATTGCTTGAAACCTAGAAAACATTGAATGAAAAAGAAAAAATCGCTTGCAATAAGCATTTTCTCCCTTTTGTGCGTGGTTTTTCCATTAAATTGATTTTAGGGACTTCAAATAGAACACAAGGAAAATGTGTGGCTTCGGACCAATTATTTCAAATCAAAATAATGTTGGCATTTTTTATACAGTTCTACATCCTTCTATTTTTAGCTCACAAAGTGCTCAAGGTGAGCTTATGTGGTCGCATGATGTCCATCTTCAATTGTGTGGTGTGCATCATCAAAATTTACCTTATTGACACTCTAAAGGCCATAATTTTCCTAATTTACCTGAAAATTGGTCAGAATGGTTGTCTTGATGAATTCTAAGTCAAGTTCGAAATTGAGTCAAGTGGGGTAAAAAATGAGGTCAAATATCAGAAAAAAACATGTAGACACTCTACAGGCCATATTTTATGCCTAATCAATCTGAAAACTTGTCAGAGTGATTGTCTTGATGAAATATAGGTCAAGTTCGAAATTATGTCAACTGGGATCAAAAATGAGGTCAAGTTCGAAATTGTGTCAACTGGGATCAAAAATGAGGTCAAGGGATGAAATCCCAGAAAAACCTTGTAAACAATGTAGATGTCATTATTTTTTCCAAATTAACCTGAAAATTAGTTAGAATGATTGTCTTGATGAAATATAGGTCACATTCAATATTGTTTAAACTGGGGTAAATATGAGGTCAAGGGGTCATATCCTATCAAAAACCTTGTAGACACTCTAGAGGCAACATTTTTTGGCTATTCAACCTAAAAATTGGTCAGGATGGATGTCTAGATAAAATTAAGGTGAAGTTGGAAAATGGGTCAACTCGGGTCAAAAATGAGGGCAAGGGAAAAAATATTTTCGACGCTCTAGAGGCCATAATTTTTTATCAAAACAACCTGAAAATTGGTCAGACTGATTTTCTTAATGAAATCGAGGTCAAAGGGGTCAAATCCTAGAAAACTCTATTGGACACTCTCGAGGCCACATTCTTTGCACGATCAATCTGAAAAATGGTCAGAAAAATTATTTTGATGAAATCTTGAATTTTGATTTTGAAATTGGATAAAGTGTGATTAAAAACTAGGAGAAAAGGTCAGATCTTGAGACAGCCAACTCATTAGAGGGATTTAGGGCCATTATGGCCCTCTTGTTTATTGTTGTTTTTTTATGCGAGATTTTTTGTCTATATATCTTTACTTAAAGCATTACAAGAAAATATACTCGGTCAAACAAATATCTTGGTTGTTTTCTTTGTGTTGAATAACAGTCAATCTTGCTTGAGGGACAATAGCTACTGCTTTTGAGTGACCCCATCAACATAGACCTTTAGGAATTACTGTAAAATGTGTATTAACGACTACTTAGGGGACCACCAAAAAGCAGTCGTTAAAAAAAAGGTCACTAAATGCATAAGACCTTTTTGAATAACAGTCAATTTTGCTTGAAGGACAATAACTACTGCTTTTGAGTGACACCCGTCAACATAGACCTTTACATCTTCACGAGGCAAGGGGTATCCAATTGATAGCTTCTTTTTAAACATAATTCAATTCCTTTTATCATAATTAATTTGAATACTAAGCTTTTGTTTTTATTGTTATTGAACATTGTCATATTTACAATATTTTTATGTAAACTTATTTACTCTATTTGCAATATATAAAGAAAGTATTGTTATTAAAATAACACCTTGTCCTCAAAGTCATGCATTATAATCAAAACTTAAATAAAACATGTGCGCTACCTAACGGTAAAGTTAAGGCACTACTAGATGACAAAATCTTAGACTGTTTCAACTTAAACACATTCTAATTTCAAATAAACAAGACAAGAAATTTCAGGTGATGTTTTATAAATCCCTATACTTTTTTGGCCATCTTAAAAAATAACATGAAATGGTTTTGAGTTAATTTTTTTCCCCCACTACCACGTAGATATCAACACCCTGCCACATATAAAAGTAAATTCCGTGATTTAGTAAGAAAACAAAAAAAAGAACATTAAGAAGAAGTAATTTTGAACAAGTAATGCTTAACAATTTTCACCAATATAAAAAAATGTTAAAATTGTTCAATAGAAGAACAGTTTAACACCACCACCACCACCCCGCCCCCGAAAAAAAGATAAACAAGAGCACCGCCTATGGGTGCCTACGCTCGGCTGCCGAGTGCTGGATGGTGGGAAAAAAGCTAAGTCGAAAAAGGGACATAATTTGCACAAAATGCATCTAGAGTTATCCCCCTTGATAGTATAGGTTGCTCTTTTGATGGTGAACATGTGTGCCAAGTTTCAAGTAGAACTAGAGATATAACAAAATGTCAAAGTTTTCGCACGACGACGACAACGATACAGAGGCTATAGCAATACCTCGGGTTTTCTCCGTAAACAGCCGAGCTAATAAACAAATAAAAAAAGGGAATTAATGGCCAGTTTCTTATTAGCTCCACTGGCTGAAAGCCACTGGGGCTATTGTCATGGTGTTGTGTTCATCGTGCGTCCGTCCGTGCGTGCGTGCGTCCGGTCGTAAACTTTTCTTTAAAAATCTTCTCCTCAGAAACTACTGGATGGATTTCAAGCAAACTTCACAGGAATGATCCTTGGGTGACCTTCTTTCAAAGTTGTTCAAGAAATTTTGATCCAATAAAAAAAATGGATTTAATGGGCGTAGCTAATTTCCAAATATGGTAAAAAGTGAGTTTTCTCAGATTCTAATCAATGGATACCAATCAAATTTTACATGAATGATTCTTGGGTGACCCTCTATCAGTCTACAAAAAATCATTGTGATCGGATGGAAAATATGCATTTTATGGGCGGAGGTCATTTCTCTATGTTATATAGTGGAAACTTTGAAAATCATTTTCTCAGAATGTAACTGATGGATATCAACCAAATTTCACTGGAATGATCCTTAAGTGACCCTTTATCAGTCTACAAAAAATCTTTTTTATTGGATGAAAAATATGCATTTTATGGGCGGAGGTCATTTCTCTATATGTTATATAGTGTAAACTTTGAAAATCATTTTCTCAGAATGTAACTTATGGATATCAACAAATTTTCACTGGAATGATCCTTGAGTGACCCTTTATCAGTGTACCAAAAATTATTTTGATTGGATGAAAAATATGCATTTTATGGGCAGAGGTCATATCTCTATATGTTATATAGTGGAAAATTTGAAAAACATTTTCTCAGAATGTGATTTTTGGATATCAACCAAATTTCACTGGAATGATCCTTAAGTGACCTTTTATCAGTGTACCAAAAATTATTTTGATTGGATGAAAAATATGCATTTTATGGGCAGAGGTCATTTCTCTATATGTTATATAGTGGAAAATTTGAAAAACATTTTCTCAGAATGTGATTTTTAGATATCAACTAAACTTCACTGGAATGATCCTTGAGTGACCCTTTATCAGTGTACCAAAAATTATTTTGATTGGATAAAAAATATGCATTTTATGGGCAGAGGTCATTTCTCTATATGTTATATAGTGGAAAATTTGAAAAACATTTTCTCAGAATGTGATTTTTGGATATCAACTAAACTTCACTGGAATGATCCTTGAGTGACCTTTTATCAGTGTACCAAGAATTATTTTGATTGGATGAAAAATATGTCTTTTAATAGCAGAGGTCATTTCTCTATCTGTTATATAGTTGAAACTTTGAAAATCATTTTCAACATCAGTAGAACCCCAAATATCTAAAAATCTAGTCAAAACATTTATTTGTTTTACAAGAATTTCAAGCCTGTGGAGCGACTCAAGCCATTCATGGCTTTCTAGTTTTTTGTTTTATATTGAAAGCAAATATATTTTCCATAATATATAAAATATAGTCAACTGGCGACCATGACTTGAATAAGCTGTAGCCAGAAGATTTTTGATTGCCCAATTACAATAACCCAATATTTCAAATATATAAGAAATAAAAATCAAATAATCACTTTTTATTATACGCCCGAAGGGTCGTATAATGTTGTGGCCCCGGTCGTCAGTCCGACTGTTAGCAATTTTTGTGTGCACAACTCCTCCTAAACTATCCATGGGAATGAGCTGAAACTTGGCACAATTACTCTCTATCATGTCTAGTTGTGCATAAGACCTTTGAAATTCAAATCGCTCCAGTCATTCCTGAGAAATCTTGAATTTTCTGCCCTTGCATGTAACGAAAATCACTGTTTTTTGTGTGAGCAACTCCTCCTAAACTATCCATGGGAATGAGCTGAAATTAAACACAATTACTCCCTATGATGTCCAGTTGTGCATAAGACATTTGAAATTCAAATCGCTCCAGTCATTACTGAGAAATCTTGAATTATCTGCCCTTGAATTTAACGAAAATCACTGTTTTTGTGTGCGCAACTTCTCCTAAACTATCAATGGGAATGAGCTGAAACTAAATACTATAAATCCAGTCATTACTGAGAAATCTTGAATTATCTGCCCTTGAATTTAACGAAAATCACTGTTTTTGTGTGTGCAACTTCTCCTAAACTATCAATGGGAATGAGCTGAAACTAAATACTATTACTCCCTATGATGTCTAGTTGTGCATAAGACCTTTGAAATTCAAATCGCTCCAGTCATTTCTGAGAAATCTTGAATTTTCTGCCCTTGAATTTATCGAAAATCACTGTATTTTGATCACTATATTTTGTGCGTAGAACTCCTCCAAAAGCCAATTGCACTGAAAGGGTTCAAGACACAATTACTCTCTATGATGTCTAGTTGTGTAAAGACCTTAGAAATTCAAATGGCTCCAGTCATTCCAGAGAAATCTTGAATTATCTGCCCTTGAATTAAACGAAAATCACTGTTTTTTGTGTGCAGCTCCTTAACTATCAATTGAAATGAGCTGAAACTATACTCAATTAGTCTCTATGATGTCTAGTTGTGACTTTTCAATTCAAAATGCTCCAGTCATTCCTGAGAAATCTTGAATTGTCTGCCCTTGAGTTGAATGAAAAAATAAAAAAATGTCAGCACACTTTCTCCTACATTTTGGATGGGAATAGAAGGAAACTTGCCACAATGACTCTGTAGGTTGTCTATTTGTGCTTAGGACTAAATATTTTTCACATGTTAAGAAGTTCCTGATTTATCTGCCCTTTACTTCACAAAATAGTTTAAAATTACAGATTTTTTTTGTGTGTGTGCACAACTCCTACAAATTTGATTGGATTGAAATAAATCTTGCCACAATGTAACCCTGATATTTGGTTGAACTTAAGACTTCAGAAATTCCAAAAGCTTGGGTCTTTCTTGTATTATCTGCCCTTGAAGAGTTTGAATTTCACTTTATTTCTTTTGTGAGCACCTGGTCACACTTTGAATTGGAATGAACTGAAACTTGCAAAATGACTGTTTGGCGTATAGTTGTGCATAAAACCATTTTCAATTTACACTCAAAGGGTCATACTATGTTAAGGCCCCAGTCGTCTGTCTGTCTGCAATTTTTCTAGCTAACATACAAGCTCGCGTTATTGACAAGCCAAGGTTACTGACAAGCCCCATCGGGCGTATATGCGCCGCTCTGCGAAGCTCTTGTTTACAATTACATGCATAATTTGATATTTATTGAAAATTGAACGACACTGCTTCGTTTAAAACATCGCAAATAAGTTGTTTTATAGCACATTTAAATTTCAAATTTATAGAACCCTTGTAATTACCTACAACACAGGCATATTTCAGCTAAAATAAACACATATGAAATAAATTCTATTTATTTCTATTAGGTCATCCTATGTGTTTAAAGAAAAACCTGATGGAAAAAACGGGGGAATCACTTCTGAATTAAAGAATTAATATGAAAATTCAAGTAAATTATCATTAAAGAATTAATATGAAAATTCAAGTAAATTATCATTAAAGAATTAATATGAAAATTCAAGTAAATTATCATTTCTGTAAATAATTTCTATAAGACAGCTTAATTGTTGAATTAATTCCCAATTCCAAATTGGAAAGTTCTGCTTTATATTGGAGTTTCCCTTCGATGATGTTTAAAGACAGTGCAAACTTAAACTGGTATTGGTGGATTATATAAATTAAACTCGAATAAACATCAACAAACCGTAATACACCATAACGGAGGGAAAAAAAACTGAATTTGAGAAACTTTAAATGTACCATCAAATTATTAAAAAGATATATTGTCATATTAGTTGTCATTTTAATAGATATAGGAATTCTGCACAGCTTTTGTGATTGTGTATTTCAGTCTTATTAAGTTTCACTTAAAACTGAAGGGGTTAGGCGCAATTTTAAGGGTTTATTTCACATCTCTCAGACAGAAAGCCGCGGGGCATATTCACCTAACATACCTCCCGCTTTCGGACCTTTTTGTAAGAAGGTTAATAAATTGTTTGCCGCGTTTTCCGTTCTGTGATGTCACACGAACAGAAATTACCCATTCAATCAGCCAAGGGTAAGATAAGTAAAACGTTCGTCACCCTTGATTCGACAAGATGAGACCTTAAGGAATCACAGTAAAATGTGTATTAAGCAAACACTTAAGGGACCACCAAAAAGCAGTCGTTTAAAAGAATGGTCACTAAGTACATGTTTTAATTATAAATTGGAATCATTACTTTGAATGAATATCTATGTTATTGCAAATTTTCAAAAAAAAGCCTATGTTGGCAAAACTCCAAAGAATCGTCTCATTGAGACGATTCTAGTGAGTTTTAAAAACATAGGATTGATTTACAATTACTTATGAGACCAATAATGTCTACTTTTTGAGATATTTTGATTCAAAGAAGGGAATTTTGAAAAGGGCCGCTTAATAATATGGTCGGTTGATAGACATGGTTGCTTGAGCAAGATACACTGTACAGAAAATTTTACTCAAACTACCTTCTAAATTGATTAACCCCCAGCATTAAGCTACCATAAACCCTGAAAGTTGTTAATAAGAATACATTCTTGCTTTTAAAAGTTCAGAGTAAATATATCCATTATTGTTAGGACATAATACAGTTGCACAAGTTTGAGTGAGTGATCAAAGGTCAATTTTCTCTAAATAGGAAAATGTATAGACAAAATTGACCTCTGATAACTCACCAAAACTTGTGAATCTATAGAAATAACTAAGATTGTTCTGTATAGTGAAACAACTTGGCATTTAATTGGAACCATGAAATGCCTGAAATACTTAATGTATCAACAAGACCTTTAATTGTCGAGCACATTTGCAGGTTACCATGCACTGACATGCAGACATAGTTGTCTTTTTTTCTTTGTTTGAATGGGGTTTTATGATGCTTGTAACTATGTCACAGTAAAAATGTTGTGGCTGGAGCATGTAACAATGGATTCCTAGTATTTCTCACACCAGTACAACCATTACCTATTTTCCTAGCCTCAAGCTATTATCCCATATAGGTCTATGATTATCAACCCATTGGTGGAAGACATATTAGTCAGAAAGTGCCACAATCTCGAATCGAACCCAGGACCTTTTAAATGATAGTCTGACGCGCTACCACTGTGCTGGCATATAACAGTAATTATTACAAGCCAGGGCTTGTGCCGGTGTTTGAAATTTTACAAGAGTCGATGACTCCTCAAACACGAATTTCTGAAAATCAAAACTTATTTGAAAGGGGTCAAAACAGTAAAAAGAGCTAATCATGAGTATAATTTTGCAGTTTGAAGAGTCAATACAGATTTGAGGCAATTTTCTATCATTAGAGGTTCTTCGTAGCAGTTAAGCTGCGGGCTCAACAGCAGTTTCATATCCTGGGACAACTATCTTACTAACTCAGATTTTAATTTACTTGTAATATTTGGCATGTATCAACAGTGTTCCCAGTAATTTCTTATTTTCCCACAAATTTTCAAAGCTTTTTTTCCTTCAGTGTTTTAAATAATTATCTAGTAAAGGGACTCCAACATCTTTAACAAAGACCCTTATTATTCCAATCCTTCTACAATCACTGTAACCCATATTTGTTATTATCATATTTTAAAATAGGCTAACTAATCATATCAATGTGGCTTGAACTTCCATATATAGCCTGCTGAGAAACCTGCATTTTCTTTCCTGCAACCCTCAGAGAGTTCATACTCTGCAACTTTTGTAAGAAGAGTTTTGATTGGAAGGTCAGTGAGTGGCAGCCTACCAGGATCACCAATCAAAATGTTTGTTTTATATCTCCTACACTGATCGGATAACCAGTCTATTAAAATATCTCTAAATGTTTCATCATAAAACATGTCACCAAGAATAATGGTAGTCCAGTCTGGATTGGTTTGACCAATCAGATTTGAAGATGATGTGTCCACAGAAGCATTATTAACTTGACTGTTTAGTTTTATGGCTTCTACTGCAACTGAAAAAGGTGAAGAAGTTACAATTGTTTATTCCAGTGTAAGATTATGAGGATATTGAATGAGTGGTTGTAAAAAACAGAATTTATTAAACAAGTCATCTATAAACAGTTAAAATCTAGGCTGCGCAGAGTTTTGTTTTGGATGACAAGTTTAATACTGTATTTTATGAGCACAAATTTAATATTCTATTTATAAAATGGCAAAAAATTGTCAAAATTCTTAAAATTCAACATTCAAATTTGCCTCATAAACTTTTAACGCGGTTTAAAACTGATGTCACAAAATATACATTATGACGTCATTTTCGCAGTTACAAATTAGCATTGCTTTTTGCTCTGAGCTCATTTAAATAGTTATTCCACTAGTGTAATAACACCTGTGTAATATAAAAAATTTATAATGACCTTATTTCACTCCCACAACATAGGTCATATTATGATGATTTATCTTTCATTTAGTGAACAAGGAAAGCTAGATTTTCATAATTGGCAAGACCAATGGTGAAAGTATTGATTTGCTATTGACAAAATGAAATTTTTTTCAAAGTTACACCAGGGCTCCTGTTTGACCCTTAAACCAGGGTTTTGACCCTCAAAAATCTGAAAATACTCCGTCTTGACCCCTTATAATTTTTACCGTCAGGTAGTTATTTTGACCCTTTAAATTTTCATTAAAATATGGCATATCGATACTGCTGCAAATAGTACATGTATTGAAATAAATTGTCTCCTTCAAATCTTTAAAAGAGATTCATATTTAATATGAATCACTTATAAAGATATAGTCTGATCTTAATCTGCATTTTCTGCTTTCTACTTTATAATTGCGGGAACACATTGAGCAAGATTGGTTAAAATGTCCCCATCATCGACAATTTATGAGAAAAAATATTTTAACCCTTGTCATGCTGAACCCGGAATATTCCTGCTTTGGCAGATGGTAAAGACAAAGATCAGCCTGCACATTAAGTGCAGTCTGATCTTAGTTTAAACCACCCGATTGTCTCTTTTCAAGGCAGAGTTGTTCATGAAAATTAATTTTCAAGTAGAAAGATTGCCCTACACCCTCGGATTCTAGGGCTTTCAGTTCTTTGATAGGAATTCAATTCTCAAATAAGATTTTAATTCAGCATGACGAGGGTTAACTCAGTAGGGTAAGGTTAGAGGGTTAAAGGTCATCTACTAGTCATGTGTTACCTGTATCTATGTCATTAGCCAGGACTCTGTTAGCACCAACCATTCTACAGGCTATAGCAGAGGCGCCACACCCACTTCCAAGGTCAAGGACACTCTGATTGGTGAATTGATCTGCATGGTCAAGGATGTACCTGAATTTATTCAAAAATTGTCATGCTAAACCTGGAATATACCTGTATTGGCAGGTGGTATAGACACGAATCAGCCTGCACAATTGTGCAGTCTGATCTTAGTCTATATCACCTGATAGCCCTCTTTTAAACCAGTAAAGTTTTAATATCATTTTTGTTCAAAATAAATACTAACTCACAATTTGCACATAAGTGCTTTCAGTACTTTGATTTTAATGCAATTTTACCAAGGTTTTTATTCCACTTGACAAGGGCTACAAAACTTGGGATTCTTCATGAAAACCATAAAATAGTAGATTGCATTAAAATCAAAGTGCTAAAGACACTGGATACACCAATTGTGAGCCAATAATTGTTTTGGAAATTCTTATGTGCAGTCTAATCTAAGCCTTTACCAATGTTTGGGTTTTTTTCAACCAGAAAAGCTTAAAAGATACTTAAATGATAAATACCAAGGACGTAACCTCCATTATGCACATTACGCAAGTGTGTAATAGAAATATAATTATCCTCATTCGAAAATGTCTTGATAAAAGATGATAACATTGAAACTACAGCTTATTCAAGCTGTAGTTCCCATGTTTTGATAATTCCCCAACACTCAAATCATAGAAAAAGGGAGCAGAAGAAGGGCAGTGATCTTTTGTCACAGTCAACATATTGCCTTTATCCTGTATATTTTATGTCGGTCGCCTTCTGAGTGCGTAAAAATTTCAAAATCCTGGTTACACCTTTGAAATACTGTCTGGAAATAAGTTCATTCAATTCCTTCACCACTTTGATTTTATGACAAATCTTCCAAGAATTTTGTTAAGCATGACAAGGGTTAATCTCTTTAAATTTAGATTTTTGTGAAACCCTTTCCCTAACATTGCCACCTAAACCCTTGTCATGTTAACAAAAACAACAACATTGTACAATTGTATAGAAATCTAAGTACTGTTGGTCCTTCCTGCACTAAATGTAAGTCAGTATTTCTTTCAAAATATTTTTTAAAGACTTTTTAGATTTAAAAAGAATATCAGGGGGGGACTAAGATCAGACTTAAGTGCAGACTGATCTTTGTCTATACCTTCTGCAAATGCGTGAATATTTCTAGTTCAACTTGACAAAGGCTAATTTGAATAAAGAAAATTGTTTTACAAAAAGTGTTTTTATTCAAAGTCTATTGAAGCGAGACTCTAAATTGTGATTGAAGCATTCAGTCAGATTCAAGCCTGTATGTAAGGGACATAACTTTAGCAGTGAAGTTTGAAATGAGTTGAATTACATTCCCTTGAATTGTGCTCCTTTTCATTATTCCTTGTTCTTGCATAAAGAAATAATTGCCTATTCAGATTTTCTGTAAAAGGGGGTTTGCTCATACAAATTTAGACAGGGTTTTAAGGGACACAGGTTTGTGTGAGTCTGAGACTTAAAAATAAGTAGCCAGAACTCTCAAAATAATCTGATGTGATTCCATCCTCTGGAAATTAACATCTGAAAAGAATTAAAGACTAGTTTGAACAGTCTTCAATTGTTTTCTGAAGTTGATCTACAAAGTTACATATCCATCCAACACCTTGTGAAGCTAAACTAGAGAATATTTCATTATTTGCACAACAAGAGTGCCATCGTCACAAAATACGCCGCCACTTTGCTGCTGTTTCACGAAAATAATTGTAGACACTACTTATTTTGACAGAACCAAATTCAAAATGACCAAGTATCATTTAAATCAAGACAAAAAATTAGGAGGAGTTGCCTTAACAAGGCTGCACTTTCAAAAAGCCCCAGACACTAAGTTTTAAGGGGGCATAATTCAGGGAAATAAATGAGCCATAAAATCCTTGATCCATGTACATCTACAAATTTTGGTGATGACATTGAACAAGTTTCATTTAAATAAAGACAAAAAGCAAGGAGGAGTTGCGTTCAAAAAGCTGAAATTTCAATAAGCCCTAGATACTACGTTTTAAGGGGGCATAATTTAGGGTAAAATTAATGAACCATAAAATCCTTACTTCATGCTCCTCTACCAATTTTGGTTATAACATCCACCAAGTTTCATTTAGATCCAGCCAGAAACTTAGGAGGAGTTGCATTCACAAGGCTGCAATTTCAATAAGCCCCAGAGACTAAATTTTAAGGGGCCATAACTGAGACAATAAGCCCCAGAGACTAAGTTTTTAAGGGGGCATAACTCTGGCATAAATCAACAAACCATAAAATCCTTCCTTCATGCACATCTACCAATTCAGGTGATAACATTGACCAAGTTTCAAGAAGATCCAGCCAGAAACTTAGGAGGAGTTGCGTTGACAAGAAGAGTGGACCCAAAGACTAAGTTTTTAAGGGACATAACTCACGCAAAAATCAACGAACCATAAAATCCTTCCTTCATGCACATCTACCAATTGAGGTGATAACATTGACCAAATTTCAAGAAGATCCAGCCACAAACTTAGAAGGAGTTGTGTTTGACAAGAAAAGTGGACCCAGAGACTAAGTTTTAAGGGGCATAACTCAGGCAAAAATCAACGAACCATAAAATCCTTTCTTCATGCACATCTACAAATTGAGATGATAATATTGACCAAGTTTCAAGAAGATCCAGCCAGAAACTTAGGAGGAGTTGCGTTGACAAGAAAAGTGGACCCATATTCCAAGCTTTTAAGGGGCATAATTCAGGCAAAAATCAACGAACCATAAAATCCTTCCTTCATGCACATCTACCAATAGATGTGATAACATTGACCAAGTTTCAAGAAGATCCAGCCAGAGACTTAGGAGGAGTTGCGTTGACAAGAAAAGTGGACGGACGGATTGACGGACGGACAGACGGAGAAGATGACGCCAATATACGTCCGCCTCCAGCGGCGTATAAAAACAGGAGGATGATTAAAATGAAACAGTGTTCCTCTAAAGCAGGGACTCCAAAACCTTAAGACAGTACTCATATGAGTCTTTTATATTGAGTCGGAATTAGTGTTGGAAAATTGGTTTTAAATCATAATTGATAATTGGTTTTTAGTTGGGAGAGTTAATCAACTAATGATCGATTGTTCTATTGTTTTCTTAGAAATTATTACAGCACTCCCGGTATGATTCATTTGAAGAAAAGAATATGAACAAGAGCTGTCACTGTAAGATGACAATGCCCCCGACACCGCTTTGATTTAGAAGTTATGGCCAATGTTAAAGTTTTTGGACGGAATGACGGACGGACGGACAGACGGACGGACGGACAGACGGACGGACGGACAAGTCAAATTTATGATGCCTCCCTATCGGGGGCATAAAAATTAGTTAAAACTCTTGACCTAAAGACTCATCTTGCAGATTTTCCTACCAAAGCCAAGGCTCAGCATGAAACAGTTGTAACTGCCTATAAACATATAGGCAGTTATAACTATTTCATGCTGAAACATCAAACTAATGTCAGTTTCTTAAACAAAATATAATGGCTTTCATTTATGTGTTAGGACTCGATTAATTGATTATGAAAATGCTTGGTCGATTATCACAATCAGAAGCCCTTACCAACTGATTATCGATTATAATCAATTAATCTGCCCATCACTAGTTGGAATGACGGATGGAGACTATTACTATATCCCCTTTGCCGAACGGCGGGGGATAATTAAGAAACTATATAATCAATAAAGTCATTAACATTAGACTACAATAATGACTTTAACAGTCTTTCAAAGGTCTTTTGATTTGGTACTTGAAGATAAGGAGACAAAGGTGAGTGATGTAGGAACATCCCGATCCTCTTTTATTTCAAAGAAATAAAATGAAATTTTCTAAATAAACTGTAAGGGGCTACTCTTAGATCAGACACTCATTATCAAACACTTCCCTGTTTTACAAAATTTTGGATGTGTCCAAATTCAAAGGTTTTGCAGACGAAAATTTAAAGTAGATTTAATTTGAAAAAAAAACATTCAGTAGGGTAGAAAATAGTGTGGAAAAAGAAGAAATTGCTTGTCAGAATAAAATCATAAAATCACAGGCACATAAAAAGCAGGGATTAAATAGCAAAGGGTTAAGGAAAACAAGAAGAATTTGAACACTAATGAATTGGTACCTTGTCATAACTTGTCCCCCAGGCCAGTAAAATGCCCAAAATGGATCGACAAATGGAGAGTTATCCCCCTTACTGCTCCACAGCGGACAATATTTGGTAATCAGATGGAGGGCAATTTCTGGTGTCTTGTGTTCCCTGGTAAGCTCCGTATGTTGTAGAATCATACTTTGAATGTCACTGTATGTTTTTGAGTCTGTACAAAACGTTTTTAAAGGATACTTAATTGTTTGCCTGTAGATTTGTCTGTACATGTATGGATAAGACATCAAGCTCCTAATCTTCATGCTGGTCTGTTGTAACACATATAAAATCTTATTTATATGTGCAAGCTGGTTGATCTTTATCCATCGCGGGGTCAGTGCAACACTATTGTAAGTGCCTATATATTGTGATGAGTCCTGGCCATATGTTGCATCACTGTACAAAAGCTGAAAAAAAAAATTTCATCTATAGTATTCAGAGACTAAAGAACTTTCTCTCATCTGCACGATTGTTTGTGCAATCTGGCTAAGAGATTATAAAACTTTTTTCCAATCTCAATTGAGAATTTCAAAAAAAAAATTCGAGATAATATGTATTTCGGCTAAGTTATTTATATGAAATAAAGCAATTATTCAAATGTGCCCCGTCATGCAAAAAGGGAACATCTGAGAACTCCATAAAATATGTATTTGAAAAAGAGATTGGTGCTATTACAGGCAATCCAGAGGTGGCATTTTTATGATAAAAAAATCACAGGAAGGTAGGTTTATTATTCTAGAGTCAGGAGGTAAAATGCGAAAAGTTTCTATCCTAGTCAGTCTACCCAGTCCATGCAGTCCGACTAAGGATCAACAATTTACGCACTACACAGATGCTCTCTTTTCACATGATGGGTCAAATTTGAATAAATTCTCAGTTGAGTAGGAGAAAAATCTTATGACCTTGGGCCTTGATTATCATTGATATCATTGTCTTTTCCCTCATAAACATGAGTTTTGAATAGAACTATTTTTCAAAGAAATATGAGCCTGTGCATGACATTTCCAACAATTTGAAATGATGGCGGGGTTCAAACATTGAGAGGCATTGACAGCCACATACTGTAAATATAAAGTTTCTAATAGTCTACAGATTCTTTGAAACCTTATCTATCTACAAAGGGCATAGTGAAGACTCTGGTCAGAATGAGTCTTTGCTTTGCGCATATTTGAAATTATTGGAAATCTCAAGCACTGGCTCATATGATTGTGTATTAACAAATATTTCAACTTTCCCAAGATTTGAGTACTTTTAATCAGCTCTTTATCCAGCATAAATAGGATTAGTTAAATTATATATATGTAAGCAAAACAAATTAGCTACATCTAAATTTAACACAGTTAGATTAAGCTGGTAAATCAAAGTTCATTCATAATTTCATATTTGAAGAATTAAAAAATACAACTCGAGGGGTCAGTGCAACCCTATTGTAAGTGCCTATAAATTTATAGGCACTTACAATAGTGTTGCACTGAGCCCTTGACTTACCCTATATACCAAAAACGTAGTGAGAACTTGAGTTGAGACAGGTTTTTGTTAAGCAATTTCCACCTTTTTCCTCAATGCTCACTATTACACAAGCAGATATATAACTATGGTAAGTGCAAAACCTCATAAATTATAATAAATATTACAGCTGTCAAGGTGTGACAGGTTGAAACCAGTATGACCTTATATTCATCACCTTTTCACATGCAATTATAAAACTATGCACTTTTACATGTTTTTGACCCACTTGCATTACATTAATATAGGAACAGGGTTGGGGGGGACCTGAACCATTAACCCTTCTCATGTGACATATGTCAAATCCTTTCAAAGTTTTAGCAGACCGTATCAGTAGCGGATCAAGTGCAGTTTGAGAAGGAGTGGCGGGGATTTGAAACAAACCCTTTTTTTAAAAAAAAAGATTGATCTGTCACAAAGTATAGGCTAAGATCAGCCTGCCACATAGAATAGGCTTAGATCAGCCTGCACCTGATCTCAGCCTACACTACCTTGAAGTCCTTTCTACTTGAAGAGTGTGGAAAAATGTGAACCAGAATGGTTTTAAAAAATAAATTTATCTGAAAAAAAATCAAATTCAGTAGTTTTAGGGTTAACTCAGCTGCATCAATAAAAATGAAAAAGGACTAAAAAGCCATTAGTTAAATGGGATAGGGTTAAAAGAAGTTGTTATTTTTTTACATATTGGTAGCAAATATCATCACTGAATTCTGAGCATCCAACAAAAGCTCCAAATATCTCTGAAATCTTTATCTTTTTTCTCAAAATTTTATGATGTAGACTTACTCATCGGAATTGTACTTCTGAAAGATGATTTCAATGAGCATACACAACATAGGTTGTGAGTAATTGAAAAAAAAAATACTTTTTCCCTCTAGTAACTTTACCCTGTCTGTACATAGCTCCCATATAGTTTGTTAAGGATCCATATTTCATTCAAGCATGAAACAAGAAGAAAGTCTTTATAATAGCCTAACAAAGTTAGTAGACCATGTCATTCAACAACTTTAATGGACAGTTAAGTTTGCATGAAAAATATAACTATCTTAAGATACCATACCTAAACTTTGTAATCACAGTCTGTTGGGGACTGAGGTTACAAAGTTTTCGTCTCCAATTAATACAATATCGTGTACAATCTATTCTACACCAAAACCCAACGCATCATGATCACCTTAGCGTTGTTTATGTTTATGTTAGCCTTGGTGTGACAAAACTTTAACCATGGTCATATCTCTGTTGTTATTGTACACTCTGTTCTTTTACTAAACTTCAGCCAGCTTTTCCCCCAAAAGAACTAATGGTACACCAATTTTACACCACGTAATGCATGTAATTGTAACCCCATCTTGACCCTACAAGGGCTTCATGGTATGTTATCCTAACCACCATCCAGTCTGATATTCATGTAATCGGATACTTAGGCAGTGAATGTACATGAAACGAGTCGGATATTCTAGTGAAGACCAGGTTTTGGGTTTTTTCTGTGGAGAGATGTTACCAGTTTGTCAGATGAGATTAATTTATCGAAAATTTATCACTGTGCTTGCATGCTGCAAAATGAAATCATGATATTGATAATGCAATTTGAGATACAGTTTCTTACTTGATATTATAATGTACTCCATTTAAAAAAGAAAAAAAAAAACACGAACTGAAAACACAGACAAACAAACAAAAAGCACATGTACGTGTGAACATACTTAACATAGATTTACACACAGTTTCATTGGCATCATAATTTCAATGGAGTGCTGATTAAAACCTATCTGAATTTTGAATTCTTTGTTTTTATTAATGATTAAAAAGATATTCCTGCCCTGGGAAAGCTTTGAGAAAAAAAACGATTTTCTTACCATAAATATTTTTGCGCTACATAATAGATTAAGTGAATAAACCAAAAGCATCTAAACTACTGTTTGGATATAGTTTTAAAGGATAAATCATAACCAGTTCCTTTTTATACGCCCCAAGGGTCGTATTATGTTATGGCCTCGGTCGTCCGTCCGTCTGTCTGTCTGTATGTCCGTCCGTTAGCAATTTTTTGTGCGACTCCTCCTAAACTATCAATGGGGATAAGCTGAAACTTCACACAATTACTCCCTATGATGACTAGCTGTGCATAAGACCTTTGAAATTCGAATTGCTCTCGTCATTCCTGAGAAATCTTGAATTATCTGCCCTTTAATATAACCAAAATCACTTTTTTGTGTGTGCGCAACTCCTCCTAAACTATCAATGGGAATAAGCTGAAACTACACACAATTACTTCCTATGATGTCTAGTTGTGCATAAGACCTTTGAAATTCAAATCGCTCCAGTCATTCCTGAGGAAATCTTGAATTATCTGCCCTTGAATATAACAAAAATCACTTTTTTTGTGTGTGCGCAACTTCCCCTAAACTATCAATTGAAATGAGCTGAAACTAGACTCAATTACTCTCTATGATGTCTAGTTGTGCATAAGACCTTTGAAATTCGAATTGCTCCCGTCATTCCTGAGAAACCTTGAATTATCTGCACTTGAATTAAACGAAAATCACTGTATTTTGTGTGCAAATCCTCCTTCACTATCAATTGAAATGAGCTGAAACTAGACTCAATTACTCTCTATGATGTCTAGTTTTGTTTAAGACTTTTCAATTCAAAATCCTCCAGTTATTCTAGAGTTATCTTGGATTATCTGCCCTTGAGCTGATGAAAAACAAAATTTCTTGTTGGCTCATTTTCTCCTACATTATGGATGGGAATGAAAGGAAACTTGCCATAATGACTCTGTAGGTTGTCTTTTTGTGCTTAGGACTAAATATATTTTCATATTTAAATGTTATGGCACCAGTTGTCTGTCTGTCAGTTTGCAATATTTTTAGCTATCATTCAAGCTCACGTTACTGACAAGCCAAGGTTACTGACAAGCCCCTTCGGGCGTATATGCGCCGCTCTGCGAAGCTCTTGTTTAGCAATATTTTCGTTTATTTCAACAATAAATTCATTGCCAAAATGCATGTAAGATTATTTTCATTTCGAAAATTGCAAGCACAGTGTTTAATTTTGTCATCTGACAAGAATATTGAAAGCCAAACCTCTTTAAATTAGCATAATGCCACTTGGGGACATAAGTGTTTTATGATCCCATTTTATTTTCATTGACAAATGAAGCTAAAATCCTAATGTTCAATACAAGTGAATGGACCTACTTTTAAGCTAAACTTTTGATCTATTTCACCACTGTCTGTCCAGCGCAAAGCCAAAACCGCCTGGATTCTTCTAAATGTACGTGCAAAAACATGAGTCAGACTGTTTGAAATATATCAGGGCAATGATTTTCTATCCTAAGCAAAAATCATTTTCCCGTCCGGCGTCCATCCGTCTGTCCATTAACTTTTGCTTATTAACACACTAAAATCCACAGTCTTTATCCGATTGTCTACAAACTTGGACAGAGAACGATTAAACCATCTGTAAGACTCACATAAAAAAGAAACCAAATGAAAAAATGATTAGAAAGTTCTTGATAACACTTTAGGTCCACATTTTTCAACCGATTGCCTACAATCATGGCCAGAATGATTGTACCATCACAAGGATCGGTCCTTTCAAAAATAGGTCTGATCCGCCATGCGTCACAAGAAAAGGGGCTAAATGAAAATTTATTAGAAAACCCTTGTTAACCCTATAAAGTCCACAGTTTTTATCCCATTGACTTCAAACTTGCTCAGACTGATTGGACCCTTCCGAAAATGGGCCAGATTTCTTCAGAGTCAAGGGAAAGGGGGTCTAAAGAAAATTTAATAAGAAAACCCCAGTTAATGCTCTAATGTCCACAGTTTTCATCCGACTATCTTCAAACATTCTCAGACTGATTGGACCATCACAAGAATGCTTCCGTCGAGCTTCTAGGGAAAAAGGGTTTCAAACTTAAATTTTACTAGAAAATCCTTGTAAATGCTCTGAGTGTCAAGAGAAAAGGGGAAGAATGGAAGTTTGATTCGCACTGTGAGAGTCCACATTTTTCATCTGATTGTCTTAAACTTTTCTCCTTTCAAAACCATTGGTCCGATTTCAATAAAACTTGACATGAATGATCCTTGTGTGGCCCTCTTACTAAGTGGTTCAAGAAATTTGGATTGACCCCCAAACATGGGCGTGGCAGGGTGTGTGTGTGGGGGGGGGGGGGGGGGGCTTTAAAATCTATTTTAAATATCTTCTCCTCCCAAAACATCGGCCAGATTTCAAGGAGACTTGGCATGAATTATCCTTGGATGACCCTCTTCTTCAGTTGCTCAAGAAATTTGAATTGAATCCCAAATATGGGGGTGACAGAGCAGGGCTCTTATAAAGTGGTTCAAGATATTTGGACTGACCCCAAACATGGGCATGGCAGGGTATGTGCGGGGTGGGGGGGGGGGAAGGGTCGGGGGGGGGGGGTTGGGCTTTAATTTTTTTTTTTTTTTTAAACTTATCCTCCCAAACCATTGGCCAGATTCAATGAGACTTGGCATGAATAATTCTTGGATGACCCTCTTCTACAGTTGCTCAAGAAATTTGAATTGAATCCCAAATATGGGGGTGGCAGGGCAGGGCTCTTATAAAGTGGTTCAATAAATTTGGATTGACCCCAAAACATTGGCGCGGTGGAGGGGGCCCTTTAAAATCTTTTTTAAAAATCTTATCCTCCCAAACCATTGGCTTAATTTCCATGAAACTTGGCATGAATGATCCTTGGGTGACCTTCTTTACAGTTGCTCAAGAAATTTGGATTGAACCCCAAATATGGGGGTGCCAGGGCAGGGCTTATTGGTCTCTACTTGCGAAAGCTCAAGGGAACTATAGGTTTGTGCTCCATCCGTCTGACAGTCCGGACTTATCAGTTTTCCGGACTTTTTTTCTTAACCCTGGGAGATATTGAGCTGATTTTTGGTATGTGGGTCCGCATCAATAAGTTACAGAACTAGTTCAAGTTTGGTTTGGGTCCATTGATTTTTGTGGAAGATACGGATGCTGTACTTAAAAAATTACCAGTAATTTTCAGTTTTCCGGCCTTATTTCTTAACCCTGGGAGATATTGAGCTAATTTTTGGTATGTGAGTCTGCCTCAATGAGCTACAGAATAAGTTTAAGTTTGGTTCTGGTCCATTGATTTTTTTGGAAGATGCGGATGCTGGACTTAGAAAATTACCAGGAATTTTCAGTATTCCGGACTTTTTCTTTCCTTATGAGATATTGTGCTATTTTTTGGTATGTGGGTCAGCGTCAATGAGCTTCAGAATAAGTTCAAGTTTGGTTCTGGTCCATTGATTTTTGTGGAAGATACGGATGCTTGACTTAGAAATTACCAGGAAATTTCAGTTTTCCGGACGTTTTTTCTTAACCCTACGAGATATTGAGCTAATTTTTGGTATGTGGGTCTACCTCAATGAGCTACAGAATAAGTTCAATTTTGGTTTTGGTCCATTGATTTTTTCGGAAGATAAGGATGCTTGACTTAGAAAATTACCAGGAAATTTCAGTTTTCCGGAACTTTTTTTCTTAACCCTTAGAGATATTGAGCTTATCTGGTATGTGATTCCGCATTAATGAGTTACAGAACAATTTGAAGATTGGTTCCGGTCAATTGATTTTTGAGGAAGATATGGATGCTGTACTTAGAAAATTACCAGGAAATTTCGGTTTCTGGACTTTTTTTTCTTAGCCCTCAGAGATATTGAGCTGATTTTTAGTAATTGAGTCTGTGCCAATGAGTTATTTAACAAGTTTGAGTATGGTTCTGGTTCGTTGATAAAGGGATATATATAAATGCGGTAGGGGACTTGGTATTGCCATGCAATACTTCAGAATGCTTATAATTTCACTCCAAAATTTAAAAAAAATCTTCTCCCCCAAAAGGTATTTGCCCGATTTCAGTGAAACTTGGCATGAATGTATCTTGGATGTTCCTCTTCTTAATGTGTGTAAGAAACTTTGATTGACCCCACAAATATGGGTAAACAGGGTAGGGCTTATCTATATAATTAAATCTTCACAATTTTAAATACAAAATCTTTAAAAAATCTTCTTCTCCCAACCATTGCACCAATATAAATGAAACATGGCATGAGTGTTTCTTGTGTGATTCTTTTCTGAAATTGTTCTAGAAATTTTAATTGACCTCCAAACAAGGGCGTGGCATGGTTTAATAGTAGTGTTTCATTGTTAAAAATACATCACAAGACATATCTATTTCATAAAAAAAAACTTTTCCTATCTAGAATCAATTCTAATATACATTTTGAAAAAATGGCTTTCCATAAAAGGTTAAGCCTACACATTCTGTCCATCTTTTTGCCTCTTCACAAATTTCCTTGTTAACTTCCTTATCTGATTGAGTTTATCATTGATATTTGAAAGCCAGTGCATAGATACAGGCCATCTTGGTTCTCTTGTATTACTTTTATTTTACTTTCTATTATTATACTTATTTCTATTATTACTTTATTATTATTATTAATATACATACTATTGTTTCATGTCAGGTCACATTGGAACATACATTGGATAGAACTAAATATCAATAATTATCTTCAATTATGCTTTCTTTATGTTGAAACTGTAATCCCTGTCCAGTCAAACTGTAATGGCAAATGCAAAACATCATGTCTGGTGTAGTGTTTGTTTTTGTTTGGGATTATTTATGGTCTCATGTTGAGATTCACTGACCACTGAGAGATTTTACGATCTGATAAGCACTTGTTAATGGTTTGATTATGTAAAGTCTTACGGTACTGGCCTGATCGCTAGAGAGTTGATTTCTTTTAGTAAAAGAACAGACTGTGTAGATATCTTCAAACTTGGAATGTTTATTCACCATCTCAAGAGGTACCCAAAAGCTATCTTTTGGAATAACTTTGGAAGCATTTTGTAAGCTTTGAGTTATGCCCCAATTGTTTATTCTAGGATTTCAAAAATGTGGGGATTTCAGCACAAAAATTGAAACAATTGAGAAATATGGTAATCCATGATCTTTGGTTATAGTAAAAAATCCCCCACAAATCCAGAAAATATGGGGGATCTTTGAAAAAAGTGGGGGAATTCCCCAATCCCCTGTCTAGAATAAACACTGTGCCCCCTTTTTGACTTAAAATATAAGCATTATCCAGCACCTGCAGCGAGGACTGTTGCACAGGAAGGTGCTCTTATTAATTCATTTGTGTAATTTCTTTACTCATTCAGACACTAAATAGACTTATGCATATGCGAATGTAGGACTTTGACATTCATAAGCAGTCTCATAAGGCGACAACTAAGGATTAGATCTATATGGAATAAAGGCAATCAGGACTGTGACATAAAGTGATTGCTCTCTGTCCGCTCCTTTTTAATAATTTGAGCGTTGATGAATAATCAGAACATCGTAGCTACAGCTTGAATAAGCTGTAGTTTCGATGTTATGATCATTCATCAACAACATTTTCCAGCAAAGGATTACAATGTATTTCGTTTACGCACCTGCGTAAATTGCGTCATGGGAGTTACGCCCTTGAATGTGTATGATCTAATTGTTGTCTACATAGGAGGCTAAATATATTATAATTTTGACCGATTGATCGTCATTTTCACCTTTTTAACGCCTGTCAGGTCTTTACATGCACTTGGTGTGATCGCTTTGAAATCAAAACTTCTCGGAAACTCCCAGTGGCAGAGGTGGTTCAGGGGGGGGTCGAACAACCCCCCTTCTGAAGCTCAATTAATTATCATGGCATGATAACTGCAATCAACCCATCTCCTGTTGCTCAAGATATGTGTTTGAAACATAGCTTTGAAAGACAGTATAGACTAAGATCTGTCTGCACAGCTGTGCAGCCTGGTCTCAGCATTTACTGTCTGCATTCTACTTGATTTTTGTGTTACAAATCCTGTCGCATTCTTGTTGCTATGTACAACAAAAAAAAAAAATCTAATGGGCAATCAGTTTAAAAATGTTTACACGGAATGAGGGTTAAAATTGCTATAAGACTAGGGAAACGAACCCCGGGTTCGAACATACGTAAAGGGGGTTCATGCAACCCCCTTTATAGAAAGCCTGGATTCGCCACCGAATTTCCCCAGTTTAAAATTTGTCGTCTGGTAAAGGGTCAATCCCACACGCGTTAGCAACCACTCCGTTCCCCCACTTCCATTAAGCTACGCCCGTCCAACATAAATTCTGTATAAATTTGTAACTGATTGCATTTCGTCTGCAATCTCTTGGAAAAAGGACCAGTCACAGCAATTATCGTCTGGAAAGGGGTTAAATATATATTTCAACCGGGAAATGGAAAATAAATGTTTACCCTAGTAGATACCGTCGGCAAGAGAAACGTGATGGTATCGTGCGTGAAACGATCACTCGGTTAGCATTAGCCAATCAGCGTTCAGTATTGTATGGCCCGACCTTGCACCTTTACTCATTTCGCTGACGGTATTTCACGAGTGAGGGTAGCAAGGGGAATTTTAGTTGAGAGTTTTAAACTTTCTTAGACTATTGTAAATGTTTTTACTATCCAAGAGTGATCGGAACATTTTGAAGAAAATAATTAACTAGTTTATCCCAATAGATACTGAAAAGCCATTGGATAATTATTGAAATACCCTATTGGGGCCCATTGTGGACTCTGATTCAATACCATAGTTTATTCTACGGCTCAGAAATGTTAAACACACCGGCGTGAGTGGTGACGAAACTTTTGTGTTTACTAATAAACCGGATTTATACGTGAAAAGTAAATAATTCAGAATGGCTGGTAGGAAAATATCGAGTAATGAAGTCGGGAAGCAGTCTTTATTAACCACATTAAATTCATTTGTGGACGAAGTGAATGCAATGAACGATAAGGTGATGGTTCCAAGCCGCCTCAGAGACATGGATCTGTCAGATGGTGCAGTGGACAATTCTGATTCAAGCAGTGAATCAAGTTTGATACCAGCATTCGAGTGTCAGGGAGAAAATTTGTACAGTTACTATGCAATGATCAATGCTATCAAAAACGAAATTCTCTCAGGACACCAGCACGTGCATTCTACGGAAAAATCCGACTCCGAGATGGAAACATCGTCAACATCTTCGAGTGATACGGATTCAGACGATGGGTCAACGGACGCTGCTCGGCAAACCGCCGAAGCCTTCCGACATCATTTACAAGGACTTTTTGGACTCTTGAATCAGCTCACAAATACCGCCAAAGTGCTCGGAAATACCTACGAAGATCAAGTGGGCGTGTCAAAGAAATCACGGAAGTTCGTGATCTGAAAGATCTTCTTAAGGTAGCAATGGACACATGGCGTCATTTTTTTCCGCCCAATGAATTTTTTTCTTTGTCCCATATGTTGTAGATTAACATTGTGTAGTCATTATATCAAAATTTGAAGGTACCTTTCCACGCTCGTTTTCATGCTAGAGTTATCTGCCCTTGAGTGGTATAGGCCATTTTTCGGTAAAACGGTTATATTCGTTTTAGGTCTAGTATAAACTCTGTACTAGTTTATAGCTATAAAACACATACATTTTGATAGACCTTATTATTGTACACATTGGCTTTTGACAAGAAAATTTCTCTTTGATCAATTGCATTTGCTCAATTTGCTTTCAAAAGTTAAAAATGGACTAATTTTTGTAATTTTACTAGGTAAAAATGCCACAAAAACCTATTCTTTGAAGAAATTACCCAATGAATTTTTCTTATTTTCCGATATGTTGATGATCCATATATTTCCTTTATTTGGTAAAAAAATCAGCATACCTTTCCATGCAAATAAAAGAGTTTTTCGTTATTTTTCAGTGTTCCCGCCTAATGGAATGACGGTTTTAACGCATTTTATTGTTAAATTTAATTATCCAGTCATTCAATCAATATCAGATGTTGAAAAGAAGCTAAATTATGATGTTTTACCATCATTATTCTACGTTATTTCCATAAGTAGAATCTTACGAAAACCGGTCTTTTTATACAACGCGCAAATAGAGCCGTAAAATAAACGAAAACCCACTTCCGGTTTATAGAGTCGGGAGGCCGCTGTCCATTGCCACCTTAATATATTCTTCTGTGCTCACCGATTAACGATTCGATCGTACTGGATGGTGCTGAGATAGCTAAGCTTGCTGTTACTGGGACAATTTTGACAGTGGGCCTGTCTCATTCTGCTCAATTATTGAATCATGAGGATTGCCATAAACGGCGAACAATGCATCTTAAACGTTTAGGCAAATGGTCGACAGTCAATCATGTTACATCAATGATGTGAAGTTGTCTTTCTGTTGTATCATTTGTTCAATTTAGCCGCTGTATAAGGTTAATTTAGTATAAGACTAAATGAGCCTGTGCGTGACATTTCCAACAATTTGAAATGTTCGTGAGGTACAAACCCTGACGGTAGCGTAGACAGCCACCTACGGTAGATTTAATGTAACCTGGTCGTCTACAGATACTTTGAGACCTTATCTATATACTAAGCGCATATTTAAGACTCTGGTCAGACTGTGCGGATGCACAGACTGGTCAGAGTCTTTGCTTTGCGCATATTTCAGTGAAATTGTTGGAAATGTCACACACAGGCCCAATTAATATTTCACAGGCTCAGAGCTACAGATAGAAGGGATATTTTAGATCAAAGTATTTCCACAATCATAGCACATACCTCATGTTGTTGGTACTCTTTGGAATCTTCTCATCGAGACGATTCCAAAGCGATTCCACAATGTAGTGTTTCATTGAGAAATAAAAAATAGAGTTGAAATACCCCCTCTTCTCTGTAGCCCTGAGATTGAAATCAATCCGCCAGGAAACTTGTCTTTCTGGTAACTTGAATTTTGGTACAAATGACACTGTTGTGGAGGAGGCCAATTACATTTAATTTGTAACTGACATGAGGTGCAGAGGATGACTAAACTTTACTAAAATTGGTATCTGATTACTTAACACAGCTCTTGAAATCTTTAAAATCTTTAAATCGGGTATATAATTACAAACTACATTAATTGAACTAGACTAGCGTTTAAATGATAGTTCCATTTGTTTTCCATTTGAGAGATTAATATTTTCTGCACTCGACCCCATACTCAATAACTAAGTACCTTTTCAATTCATGCAATCAGTGAACAACTAAAGTGGCTCCGCCACTCGTGAAAATATAGCTTTTGTTGTAAACCCAATACATTCCATCTTAGACTGAATCAAATGATTATCCTCTATACATATATATTCATTATTGTCCCCACCCTATAAAATACCTAGCGAACATATTATTCAGGTACATTGTGTGGGTGATAATGTCAATCGAGATTTTTATTGTTCTTGCTAACACTTTTGGCCAAAGTGCGAGAGACAAATATATCCGGCACAATCCAGCCCTTATTAATATGTAGCTAGGCGAACAAAACTTGGAAACTCTACTAGCTGGTAAAGGCCGTAGGTACGAAGTTTTGGTCGCCTACTAAGTGCTAATAACTACATGTATACATGTTTGTGCAGGGTATTTGGTAAAAGATTATGACAACCTGTTTTAAGCTATTTATGGCCTGCAGGCCCATTGTGTCATTTGTAAAGACGATTATGTCATTATTGGAAAAGAAGATTATTCGGTTACCTCTTGTTTACGGGCAAATACCAGGTAATTTTGATTTAAGTTCCTTACTGGGAATTCTTTGTGGGTTATTTCTATCTTTACCACAGAATTTACCCGTAAATGTAAGCGAACACGGTTAGTTGATAATTAAGGGGTATAGTTCAATGATACACGACAGACTTAAATATGCTTCAAAGTTCAGTCTTGTTCTTTAATGTTCTCGAAGTAAAGATTTGTAGGTCAAAATTGCAGAGATGTGTCGGGGGGGGGGGGGGGGGGGGGGTACCATTCAGAGTGAGTTTGATATCGGATGAAAATTATCGAAAAAAGAAAAATAAGATAAACTTTTTTAGGCTTTACCTCCCCTTTTGTGGAGACACCAATAAAGCTTTCGAGTGTGAAATGAAAGGGAAAATATACAGTATTATAAACTTCAATCATATAACGGGGTTATAACCTCCAAAACATCTTAGCTATCTATTACAAATGGCACAGTTGGGCTGTTTTGCAGCTAAACACAGATCAATAATCGATCGCGATGTTTCATCTCAATGATAGACTTCCTAATATCCAAACAGGCTATTTTATTAATATCAAGTGGTCCGTATGCTCTTTACTTAGGATATTGAATTATTCATTAGCTCTACTGGACGCCTCATGAAAAAGATGTTTAAATGCAATTCAGAAGTACAGAATAGCGAGGGGTAAGCGCAGGACTATTGTAAGTGCCTATATATTTATAGGCACTTGCAATAGTGTTGCACTGACCCCTAGAAATAAGGAAAAAAGGGTTGGAGTGGGGTAAATTCTGGGTAAAATATTTAATTACCATAAGATGTGGGTACTAGTTTGAATCATCTAGACGTGACGATTCAGATGAGAATTTCATGTTCCGTCTTGTGCGCAGATACGTGATGCAAAGCACCGGTAGAGGTTTATTTTTTCGAAAAGTTTGTTTGATGTTCCCTTTGAAAACCCTATACCCATTCTTAGAGCTAAACGCGTAGAATTACAAATAAATGGGCAATGAAGCAGTGCCCAAAAATGCAATGACTCTAGACGCACAAATCTGTGTGAGTGTTCAAAGTTCAAAACCTGTATAGACTAAAATGGCCACTCAAACTTGTACATATTTGTGACCCGTCACGTGAAAAGGGACCATCCGGGAATTCTGTGAAATGAATTATTGAAAAAAATGGGTCCAGGATAGGTCAACCAGGGGTCACATTTCAAAAATTATTTCACTGGAAGGTAGATTGAACATTCTAGATTCAGAAAATAAGCACATTGTGAAAAGTTTCGACTTTAGTCAGTCTGCGCAAGCCGCGCAGCCTGACTAGGGTCGACACTTTACGCACTACCCAGATGGTCTCTTTTCGCGTGATGGGTCACATATACATAACTTGACAGAAAAAAATAAGGGTATGTTGGGATGTGTATCCAACCATACAGTAATTAACCCATTAGGACGTTTTGACGGAAGCATATTTAATATACATGTATTTCAAGTTGAAAGGGGAATATATGATCAGAGAAATATTATTGATTCGTTTCATTATGTTCACATGTTGTTGAAAGACCACAACCTTATAACTATAACTTTAAATAAGCTGTAATTACAGGGTTCCGTCGCCCAAAAAACGATACGCTCATGAATCGTCGCAGGCGACCATAATATCGTAATTAGGCCTACATATTGACCGAAGCTTTAGTGAGGACATTTTCGTCGCTTAGTTGTGTACTCATTACTTATAAGTAAAATTTGTAGTTCCCATTTGATAATTATTGGAACTGCAAGCATGTGCCTTCTCTTATATGATTTACTTAATTGCCTTATAGTTTTGGCGCGGCATGAATGTTAGGGTTGTTATAATATACAAAAGCAAAATGTGCGAAACCTCGTAACTATAACTTGAAATAAGCTGTAAATACATGATTTGGTCGCCTAAAAACGATACGCTTATGAATCGTCGCAAGCGACCATAATATTATCGACATTACATATTGACCGAAGCTTTAGTGAAGACAGTTTCGTCCCTTAGTTGTATACTCTTTACTTATAAGTAAAAATTGTATAGTTCCCATTTGATGCATTTGATAATTATTGGAGCTGCAAACCTCCCCTGCGTTCAGGATGAAAACGTTCGTGAAGCGCTTTCGAAATGATACCTCGCTTTGCACGTATGTGCACGTGCAAAGCGGGGTATCATCTCAAAGCGCTCGCGAAACCTTTTTACATCCTGAACACAGGGCTGCCCTGCGTTCAGGATGAAAACGTTAGCGAAGCGTTTTCGAAATGACACCTCGCTTTGCACGTATGTGCACGTGCAAAGCGGGGTATCATCTAAAAGCGCTCGCGAAACGTTTTTGCATCCTGAACACAGGGCTGTACCTTCTGTAATATGGTATACTTAATTTCCTTATAGTTTTGGCGCGGCATTCGTGGATGTTAGGGTTGCTACAATGTACAAAAGCAAAATGTGCGAAAAAAGTATCTATGCAAAAAGGAATGTTCATGAAGCGTTTATTTGTGAACTAATTTGAATTTCATTCATTGTAATAGGGCAAAAAACGGATTTTTCATAGCGCTTCTTAAGAGATTGTTGCTTCTTTAAAGATTGCTTCGCTAATCAGAGCTATGTAAGAAAGTGGGGATATTTTCGATTCCAAGTTTAACTATTTCAACATAACTTTCACAAATGCTTTATTGTAGGTACTCATTGGAATCGTCTTGTCAAGACGATTCAAATGAGTACCCACAACATAGGATTTCATAGCGAAAGAACTATTCTAGAATTGCATTTCCTCCTCTTATCTTGACCCCTGACTAATGCATCTCGTCGAAGGGGTCTAAAAACGTTAGTCTATCGTTCGCATCTTACTTGCGAACACACATCATTGTGACACTTGAATAATATGTAATATTATTGTGTGTTTGTTTATTAAGATTACTTGAATTTTGTATGTACATCTTTGTTATTTATTTGTAATTTATCAATATCAATTATGAAATAACTTAAATTGAAGCTTTCTTCGTTCTTTATCTTAACAAGTAACATAAAGTCCAGTAGCGCGTCGGACGGTCAACCTAGAAGGTCCCAGGTTGGATCCCCGACGGGGAGTCTACCACCAATGGTTTGATAATCGTAGACCTATGTTGGATAGCAGCTGAAGGCTAAAAGGGGTATGGTGGTAGTACTGGTGTGAGAAATACCAGGAATCCACTGTTAGGTGCCCCAGTCGTCGCGATATCAAATAATGTTAAAAGCGGCGTTAAACCCCATTCAAACAAACAAACAAAAGCATTGAGAATATACCACCATTACGTTTAAAGTAACAAAAAGATGCCGTCATTTGTGGCCAAAGAAATGAGTGAATGATACTCCACTGGAAACATAAGACATTTACCTTCTTTAAAAAATATGATTCCGCACTCATGGTACAGTTAGTTGAATCGTTAAATTGACATTCATCTCAATCAAAACCATTCTGAATCGCTCATTCATCGCTCCATTCATTCATTCCTAACACTAACTCAAACCATTCAAAAACGCACAAACCCATTAAAAAATAAAGAATCAACAACGTCATTCAAAATAACTTTGGGTAGAGAAAAATTGCGATTTCACAGAAATAATCCAAATTGTAAGCGTCTGATAGGTTCTTGAAGAAATATGAAGCTACCTATGGAACATGCAGGCATATTTTATAACTCAGGGAGGTAATCAATATCGCTAATTTTGTTCATCCTGAACAAAATTTGCAATATTGGATTACCTCTCATTAAATTCATTCAAACCTCGCTCCTTATACTCATTCAATTTCATTCCAAAATCATTCACCTTGTCAAGTTACGATACTATTAACTGTAGCCATACGTGTAACAGGTTGAGGAGCGACACAAGACAGGGAGATGCACTGATTATAAAACGCCTATTAAGCGCGTTTTCGTTAATCCAAAAATTGCAGAAAACATCTTTATTAGCTCGGCTGTTTTCGAAGAAAACCCGAGGTATTTTGATCACCTTGGCGTCGTTGGCGTTGGCGTGACAAACTTTAACCTTGGTCATAACTTTTGAATGGTAAGTCATAGATCCTTCAGAACAGAACAGAACAGAACAAATCTTTTATTTTCATTCAAGTACAGTGGGGTACAATATGGACAATATACACAAATAATGTTACTGTAATAATTTAAGTACTTCCGGTAAAACAACTAGATGATTGCTTCGATTGAGGGAATTTTAGACACATCCGAGGGATAGAAGCGCTATCATAAATTGAGGTTACTATGTTAAGTAATTTGAAGAAAAATATTTTGTTACCAGTGAAAATCAAGAGAACAAGAGATTATGCCAATGGGGACTTAAACATCGCAGCTACAGGTTAAGCGTGCCATAGTTACGATGTTTCGGTCTCCATTTCACATGATCATTGCTTGGGACAAGACCTTTCTGTAGGTATCAAGTTCAAGGTCATCAGTCAAGGTCAAGTTCATTTTTCAAGGTCAAATTTCTTTAAAAATAAATCTTGGTCATAACTTTTGAATGGTAAGTCATTGAGCCTTCATATTTCACTTGATCATTTCTTGGGACAAGACCTTTCTGTAGGTACCAAGTTTTAGGTCATCAGTCAATGTCATTTTCAAGGTCAAATTTCTTTTAAAAAAATAATTTAATTTAAAAATAAACAACCGAGCGTTGGCACCCGCTTGCGGTGCTCTTGTTTCACGATCCAACAACAAACCTACAAAAACAAAAAAAACTTATGCTAAAACGATTTTCTACATTTTTCAGTGTTTCCTCCTGGATTATCTATAAAGAAAGGCTCTAATGCATTTTTTTCTAAGCTATGCCGTATGCAACGTGAAAAAAAGAAACGTCATTAAGGTCGTTTGGACTAAATCAACGTCACTTCACGTCTAATGATCAAAAGCTCGTGAAAACAGTCCGTATAATTTTAAGAAAGGACCGATATTGCTTAGCAATATTTTCAAAATATTATCTTTCAAGTTTTCAAATTCAAAGTTCTATATAACGAAACCGGATAGAATTATTGTGCTTAAGTATATACACGTTTTTTTTGTTTTTTGTTTTTTTTTTAAATTTTACTCAGTATAGATCGAGGGCTCAGCGCAACAATATTGTAAGTGCCTTTTACTTACAATAGTGTTGCGCTGACCCCTCGAGATATAAGTGTGGTATAAAAAGTCACAGTAAAAAAAAATGCGCTTACGATTTATGTTGCGGTCCATTTATTTGTAGATATTTTTCTAGGTTCATAAAATATTTTAACTCAAAGGTAGAGGGATTGGTCACGTGAATTCATCGCGATGTCACGTGTATTTTCGTACTAAATTGTGCAAATAACGTTAGAAATATTCACCTACATTTATAAAATTGTCATAAATTGTATGTGCGTGAAGGTTGAGAGTTCGTGATTGTGATAATACTTAACGATAATTCCGTAAATGCTAGATTCGATCGGTAAGACGACTTGAGACGTTTTGCAACTCCCTGATGACAACTTAGTTAAATTAAAGGTCTATATAATAGCACAGGGGGGGGGGGGTATCTTTCACAGTATGTCCGTATGTCGGTCTTTGTTCCGAAAATCCTCCAAAACATACTCTTTTTCAGTTCTTAGCTGCAACTTAATAAAATTTGTATTGCTTCGTTAGGTTTGCTCGGACTAATCTGAAAGGCTCGTGAGAACCTCGTTGAAAATTGCCAAGTGTAAAACCCCGTTCATTGTAAAATTGCAATTGGCTTGCTTTTATAATTTGGCTCTCCGAAAGGTTGAAACTTTTAATGCGCTTCCCGTTAAAAATAGTGGATAGGAAGCAGGGACGTAATAGCGTCAACGCCAATGAACGAATTTGACGTGACGTCTTCACAGTGGGTCTTTCGAAGTGAACAAGGCGAGTAACAAAACTTTTCACCCAATGAATTTTTATGCATGAATGTTTTAATATACAATTTTAGCCGTAAACAGATCGTTTGTGTCCGAAAGACAAAGCAACAACTTAATAATGTTTTACAACAAACATATTTGAAATTATTCGTTGCGTATGATCAGCTATTTGTATTGATTCAGCCATACAAGCGACGCAGAAAACTAATGACGGGTCCACGTTATACAACGTTAACTGAATGACGTTTCCCGTTATACAACGTTAACTGACTGACGTTTTGTACTTTTGTGATACAAGGGCGGCGAATATAAACATGAACTATAAATATACACCACCAAGGCCACACTATATGTCACAATCAAAACTGACCGGTTAACCCTTATCTTGTTGAAGTAAATGTTTGTTTCTAACGGATTGACAAGTTTTATTCATATAGTTCATAGAGTATTCGAGGCCTAATGCATATATACTGTACATGCAAAAGCGTTAGCTCCTAATGGCCCATTTTAGATGTTGTCTCTGTGCTTGATGCGAGGGGTTTATGACATTTCAACAATTTTCTACGACAATATTTAAGTAGAAAGCAAAAACAGAATACGTAGACTAACACCAGACTGCATGTCTGTGCAGGCTGGTGTTAGTCTATGCTGCCTGCTAAGCTTTGTGCACCACAGGGATCTTTCATGAGCAGCATAATTAGGGTTGAAAGAAATGCTTTCGGAAATTTTTGTTCGTGTAGTTTATCTTTGCGCGATAATTTTTTTTTTTTTTTCGATCGTTACCACCCGATCTGTCCTGCGCGTTTTAGTGATTGCCTTCACTGTTATTTGGTGTTCTACAATTAGTCAACTGTCTGCGCAAGATAGAACGCGTTAAGAAAATGTATCCCACTATGCGTCTGCATTTACGGTAAGGCAGGGGAACCTTAATTGTTCGGCAACGTTTCGAAACGTATGAACTTTCACAATGTTGACCTATGTTTCCTAATGAAAATCATTAGGAAACATTGGTTAACACTGTTAAAGTTCATTACTTCCGAAACTTTGTGGAACTATTTTACGGGTCCATTACCTTAAACCCGATATAATTCTGAAATGTTTGCAAACGTTTTTGCATCCTGAATGCATGGCTGATTTTACATTGGTTTCCCAAATAGTGTCCTGATTTCCTGAAAGCTTAATTGCTCTTAAACTTCCAGTACACTAGAAAGGATATGAAAACGTCTCCGCCATAATGCCGACAGAGCCGTAACAAGGTCATTCGCGTTTTACTTTTTCACGCTACATGGACACGTGGTTGTTTGATAACAACGGTTATAAAGTGTTATGTACGGTAGCTGGATTAGCAAGTGACCTTGTGAGAATACAGCTTATGTAAACGTAAGTGTGATAGAACCTAGAGGCTGTATCAAAGAACTGGTTCCGAGAATTGCCAGGAATCCATTGTTAGGCGCTCCGGTCACCACAATATTACTGACAAAGGTGTTAAAAGCGACGTTGAAATCCATTCAAACAAATTAAAAATACTTAAAATATTCCGGTCATTCAATGAACATTCGATGATTTTCGAAATATTTACCGTTAGAAAACAGTCGGGTATTTGACATATACCCTTATACCCGACCCCCCCCCCCCCCACACACACACACATACAGTCTGATCAGAGCCCAAGATAAGTTTCAATATTGTTTCTAAACTGATACTTAAACTTTAATTCAGAATATGTTTATCTAGTTTGAATATTACTGGAATGTTAGAATGATCATTCTATTTTAAGAAACTCAGCTTAGCAAGAAAAGTTTCGACCCTTGTCAGACTGCGCAGTATGCGCAGTCTGTTAAGGGTCGAAACTTTACACACTACCCAGATGGCCCCCTTTCCCATGATTGGCCACATTTAAATTCCTGAGCCCTGGATCGTATTCCGGCTCTCTTTTGCTTTCGGAGATAGCTCTCTTTTCGACCGACACGCCATATTTGATTACTTGAACAGACCTAACAAATGCACGAACAATCCAGACACATGTTTCAACAATACTGTTCCCTTGAACACGAATGTCTACACACTGCTCCATCCGACGCCACAAGACTGTAACATTTTGGACCACTGCTCTATAGACCATTATCTTGATTTACCAGAAAATCATAGGTGATTAACTCCAGGTAGTCCGTAACCCAAGCAGTTTTGACCATGGCATTTTGTTTACTCTGCTGAAACGAGGAGAACTCATTGGCCAGTTCTCAGAATTACTCAACTGAAACAGGCTGCATGATGCTTTTGATAGTCCCATGGAAGCAATTATCAGATAATCATGGAACCATAAAACTGTCCAGCGAATTTGGGGAAATTTTGGCCAAACTGGCGTCGGATTGTGGACTGTACAGATTGAAATAACGTAACAATGCGCTTTTGTGAGTTTCCACGGGAAAGTGGTTTCACGTGAGTAAAATAGATGAAAACGGAGAGATATTTATTTGAATTCACGGGGATATGAAATAAAACACCCAATCGTATTGTATGAATACGCATCATTTTTACATAGCATACATTGTAATACTGTCATAGCGTACCCGTGAAAATGAACAATGAACAAATGACAAATTGAAGTACTCAGCCCTGCACGTTACTTGTGCTGCTTAAACTCCGGGAAGCGTCCACGAAAAGGAATAACTGCACACATGTCCTGCGTCCAGGATCACAAAACTGTGCAAACAGTTTTCCAATTATAACCCGCTTTGCACGTACCCCCGCATTATAACTGCAATAATCTTGGAAATTGTGTTAAGGTCGTGAAGCCGTAATTATAGTTCCGCAACGTTTCGGAATTAATGATCTTTAACAGTGTTAACCGAGGTTTCCTTATGATTTTCATAAGGAAACCTCGGTTGACATTGTGAAAGTTCACGAGTGTCGAAAAGTTGCGGAACTATGACGGTTCCACTACCTTAAATCCCGGCAAGCAAACCAACGAATGACAATTCTTTTTGAATTTATTGCTGTACATGCAGCCCTGTGATAGAGTGCGAACAGATGTGAAGCAATCATTTGTGTATGATTTGTAATAAACCAGAATGATAAAATACATATAAGGTTCAAGGGAAAGTTGCTTTAAGGTCAATAGGATTGGGTAAAACTATTTCATATTTACGATCTATATACATTGATGTTGTGAAGGGTCGGGCAAAAGGGCACATTCTGTGTAGTGCGTAAAGAGGCGTCCTAGTCGTGCTAACTAGGTTCGAAACTTATCGGAAATAGCTGATTTTCTGAATCTGAAATGGGCATTTTACCTTTAAATTTATTTTCTTTCTTTTATAAAAAAACACACATCGAATATATGAGAGAGAGAGCGAGAGAGAGAGAGAGGGAGAGAGAGAGAGAGAGAGAGAGAGAGAGAGAGAGAGAGCGAGAGCGGGGGGGGGGGGGAGATCAAGGGAAAGTAGATGGAGATTTGGAAAGTAAGAAGAGAGAACGAGGGAATGGAGGGATACAGAGAGAAAGGGAGAGAAGTGAGGGAGAGATTTGTTTCCAAAACCTGAGCAAGACAATATGAATGTCCTAAAATTTGCCATTTGTTTGAAGCAAAATTAAGATTTAGCAGGAAAAGGGTATACTGTCATTCGGAACATCACTCGGCCATTTCCGTAAACAACAATGGATCTCGGATCATTCGGAACATCGCTCGGACTTTTCGTAACTTGAAATGTAAGGCGGATGGATATGTAACAAAGGCGGAAGCAGTGTAAGAAAAACTAGCGAACCGGCGCTATCTTTTTATTGATATTTTTTACAGTAAATAACGGCTGAAAAATCTTAATTTTTGAGAATGACGCATCATTTTCATAAATTAAGATTTTTCAGCCGTTACTTAGGAATCTAAAATTATTTATATTACGTTTCGATGGTCTTACGTCAGTGACTTCAAACGAGTAGCGTTGGCGACGTCGAATGTTTTCACTCAAAGTTTGGGGGGCTAACGACATTTTAACTAACGTCATCGAGTTTTCCCGTATTTTTTTAAAAGTAGTCCGTCTATGTACATCCGAGGTTGATCGTGAGATTGGCCGAGTGGTGTTCCGAATGGGCATTTGGAACATCGCTCGGACTTTTCCGTAACTTGAAAAGTACCTCGGACGTAAGTGTAGTAATTTTGGGTCATTTTTTAGGTAATTTGGCTCCTGGTGGTACTTCGGTTAATACGCATGAAGAAAATCACATTTGTTAATTCTTCCCAATCGTCTTTGGAAATCCTTTTGGCATATGTTAATTTGATGACAAAACGCAGTAAGACACTGCGTTTTGTTATCAAATTATAATATGCCAATTTTTATTTCTTCGTTGATTTTGTTTGATGCAACGTCATCCTTAGCGGGATCGTTTTTGTTTGTGACGTCATATAAACCCACGTGCGAAATGACGCGCTTTCATAGCTGCGCCCGTATTATTCCCGAGGTCTATTCCGTAGAATCGCCGAGGATTCCCGATTGCCGAATGGGTATACTGTGTTTCAAGGTTTTGTCGATTGACATGAAAATATCATAACTAAAGGATTGAACAAAGATATGTGTTATTTTGAATAAAGTCTATATGGCTCCAGTGTAAAACAAAATCCGTCAAGATTTATGTTCATAGCAGGGTGCAATGCAAATTAGTTATAAAAAATGCTACGGGTCTAATTCCTATCGTACGTTATTTCAAATCCATTGGGCATTGAGCACATTGCTATGGTTCGGACAGTCAATCTAGAGGTCCCGGGCTCGATCCCTGACGGCAGCACCCATCCTTTCCGACTATTTGTCTCTAACCAATGGGTTGAAAATCGTAGACCGATGTGAGATAGCAGCTGGAGGCTAGGAAAGGATGTGTTGGTTGTACTGGTGAGAGAAATACCAGGAATCCATTGTTAGGTGCTCCAGCCGCAGAGATATGACTGAAAAAAATGTTGAAAGCAGCGTAAAACTCCATTCAATCAATCAATTAATCGTTTTATTGCATTTATGTGTAATATGAATAACGACCAAGACTCGACTGTTAGATACATACATGTAAATGCATATCCTATTGCGTAAATAAATATTCAGTCGTAGCCTATATATGAATTGTGGCATGATCCTTTTGTTATTATTTCAAAAAATACATGTATCTACATGAGAATGTGCTAGGGTATAAAACTGCTGTCAAGTTTGATGAAAAAAGAGAGAACGAAACTAGATGCTCAAACGTTTAATTATGTTGAAGTATACCACATTTCAAACTTATATCGATGCATGGCGACATGTCTTAATTCTTTTCTGAATTTGATCCCCAAAGGTACGTAGTGCTTATACATTAGTCGGGTAACGGGTAATGATCCAGGACCCGGGTTGGAACCATTCGGAACATCTCTCGGCCATTTCCGTAAACTACAACATACCTCGGATGTATTAAGGCGGATGGGTATGTAACAAAATCGTGCATTTTGTTAGGCGGAAACACTGTAAGAAAAACTAGCAATGTAGATTTATACGGGCGAAAGACGGACCGAAGGCCCGGTCTGAAGACCGCCTATAGCTTACAGGTATATATAGAGAAAATAGAAGTAAAACAACAAACAATAAAATTAGAACTCATATACCGTTCAACCCAAATCGTCCATTTTGATTTCCCCATAAAAAGCTCCTATGTCAGGCCGCGTCCGTTTATCTCCTTCCGGTCACTCACTTTCTTATACCCTGAATAGGTGTTTCGAGACACAGTCTACTTTTTTGCAACAACAACAACAACAAGATTACGACTGGTTATCAAAAATTACTTTAAAAGAAGGGTTTTAGATCTAGAAATCGTACAATACAGTCAACCTACCTCTAAGAAAATCCTTAAGAAATAAAGAAAATAAAATTTAGCAGTCATTTCTTTAATTATTCATCAAAAAGGGATTTTATGTAACCTCTTCGATCGCAGAAAATTCCAGTTCAAAAAATGTTTACATTTAAAACAGTGACGTCACTCAGCCTCATTCTGAATATTGGTACAGAGGTGGCACTCCAGTATTCCAGTACTTTCAGGTAGAAAGGTAACCTTTAGACAAGAAGACATATCTTCAGTCTATGAATTTTTTGACAAAAATGACAGCTTCTGTCTTCAAAAAAAATTAAAATCACCCATTATTAAAGTGATTTTAGTATTTTCAAAAATTATCAAATTCATAAATTTCAATACTAATCTATAATATTAATAAAAAAAAAATAAAAATAAAAAATAAAACACATTTATCCTATACTTTATTTAGATTGGACTTAGAATTTGTTCCATTTTTGAATATCTAGAACAGGCACTTAAGTCTGGAAAAATGTTAGATAGGGGAAATTGCTTGCTCAAGGAAACCAAAATATTTGTACTTGCAAAGGATGAAAGGATTTTTTGTTTTGGCCTTTCTTTATGTTTTCATAGGAAGCTTGTATGGGCAATGGCCATGAGTTCAAAGTCTTTCTGTATTGCTTCTGATCTTGGCAATTTAAAGGCTGAAGCTTTTAGTAACCTGGTGCAATAGATCTACTTAGTTTTAGTTATAAACATGGACAAATAAGCATTGACTCAAAATAAGAGATTGTTTCAAAGTGCTGTATGAGTCTATTTACAGATGAGCAAATTCTAAATTTTTCCCAAATAAGAAGAAGAAGCAGACTTATAAAAACATACAGATATATTTTTAATATCATTTACTTAGATAAAAAATGTTGTCTAAAATAAAGAAATTGTATATCTTAAGTTTTTCTCATTCTCCTGATTTTAATCATTATGCTATTTAGCAACAAAATATTTTGTAGGTAAGAGTTAAATCCAATAAAAGGAAACAATGCAAATAGGATCAATTGACATTGGTTAATTCCATTTAATTATACTAATTCTGTTAACCTAGAAAGATAGATAGATAGATAGATAGATAGATAGATAGATAGATAGATAGTTGATTATTTTCAGATACATATAGGCCACCGGCCCATTATATACAACACATATAAATTACATCATAAATTCATGACAAGAATTGCATACGATATTGTTTATGGCAAAATACACTAAATTTGTAATGAAATGAACCAATAGAGTTGCCTGGTCAGAGAACACATACTGCTTAATATTAAGAACGCTAAGTGGGATCAAAGTAAACTCAAAATTTAAACTCGACTTCCCTCAAAACATTTCGCAACCTGTTTACCTAGAAATCTGATAAATGACAAATTTGCCCCTCTTTTTGTGTTTCAAATTTCACTTATATACAAGGTACAAATAAGAATATATACATGTACTGGTATAATCAAACAAGAGCATTGCATATGGGTGCCCAAAACCACAACAACAACACCAAAGAGTAAAGACACCAATGTGATAGCTGGACCTTGGTGTACTGTTTTACACAGGCACCCTAATAAAAAGGAACAAAACAAAGAAGATACATTAATCATAGCTTTTAATGCAGATGATTTTTTATTCAACTTTGACAACTCTGGAGAAATTTATAACAACTTAGAAAGACAGACATACTGGTGAACAACTGTTTATATGTGAAGCCAACTACTTGAGGCTTCCTTTTCACTACTGTCTTGATTCAATGTGACCAAACAGTTAACAACCTCTAGAATATATGGTCAATTATCCTTGGTTGGAAGCCATTTATTAATAAGAAGTAAAATGTTATCCTATGTATCAAAATATTCTCTTCAAATATATATATATTTTTTTTCTATTATAAATCTAATATAGCAATTCAATATACTATAGATATACATATTTATATTACTTGTTTGAAAAATTGTGTTGACACATTGCTGTATTTCTTACTGAGTTGTAAGTGTGCTTTTACTCATAAACAGATGGTTGAGGCTTCATTAAAAGCGAATTTGATATGTTTGCCATGTCTTGTAATTTGACATGCTTATCTTATGGTTGCACAGCAGTGCCTACACTCACAAGATATTTTTCCTTTTCTTGTGGCATAGATCTGCCACCATTTATCAGATAATTATCAAGAACAATAACTTCTATCTTATAATAATTCATTTAATGTTCTCTTGATGTGTTTGCACAGCATTCACAAGGTAATCTAGTGGTCCCTGTATACAGATTTATAGATTATTAATCTAAATCTAAATAAGAGAATTCAGCAACCTTAAGATAACTACCAGTATACAGGGACCAAAGGTTGTTCAAATATATACAAGAAAAATATTGTATGGTTTAGTGTGATGTCTCTGTACTGTTAATGAGATTAAAGCATCTACATGGTGACGTCTCTTTAAAGCCTTGCAATTTACAAAAAGTGCTTCTTTTTAAAATTAAACTTAAATGGCATCAATTTACACCAATAAAACTTTGTGATAATTCAATGGACACTGTAAGCTGCCATCAACTGGATTTGTGGATATGGCAAACTGACAGGCACCCTTAACTGAAAAAAACTAAGGCCTTCTGGCATGAGAGGGATTCTCAGTGCATACCATTTCGGAAACAGTTTAATTTGCAAGAAATAGTATGTGGCAAAAAATGGTCACCAGTCAGTAAATGTTTCATAACAAGCGGGTTTTTTTTTCTTTCGCCCGTTTTCTAGGCTTTGCCTAATTTCATATTATCTATAACAGTAAATAACGGCTGAAAAACATTAATTTTTGAGAATGACGAATCATTCTCAAAAAAATAAGATTTTTCAGCCGTTATTTAAGAATCCACTCGGACAATCTCACGATCAACCTCGGATGTACATAGACGGACTATTTTCAAACATTACGGGAAAAACTTGTGAAAACTTGATGACGTCAGTAAAAATGGCGTTAGGCCTCGAAACTTTGAGTGAAAACGTTCGACGTCGCCAACACTACTCGTTTAAGTCACTGACGTGAAACCATCGAATCCTGATATAAACATCTTTAGATTCTTAAATAACGGCTGAAAAATCTTAATTTTTGAGAATGATTCGTCATTCTCAAAAATTAAGATTTTTCAGCCGTTATTTAATGTAAAAATATCAATCTAAAGATAGCGCCGGTTTGCTGGTTTTTCTTACACTGTGTCCGCCTAACAAAATGTACAATTTCGTTACATACCCATCCGCCTTACATACATCCGAGGTATGTTGTAGTTTACGGAAATGGCCGAGTGATGTTCCGAATGGGATAGGAACGTTACCCTACCCGATACCCGGGTACTCGTGTACTCGTCCCAGCTCTATTTAGTAGTACGCATTAAATTTGAGTGCACCATGCAGCGCAAGATAAGGTTTTTACCTGTTTTGTAAACTGGTTTTAAGGACATCTAAATAGGGTTATCTTATCTAATGGATTATGAATAATAAATTATTTTATGATAATCGTTATCATAAATTGTGTCAGTGCACGATGCGTGATACATGAACCTACTTTGTAATACAGAATACATAAACAAATAGGGGTAAAGTACATTTCCTCATAACCGCCACTGTAGATCCGTTTATAGCTCACCGGCGGCCCGTTTTACTAATGTTCTTACGAAAAATTAATCGTAAGTCAAAATAGAAAATCGTACCTAGTGATTTCATTCATTGTTAGATTCTGTCTTGCAACATCTCATCGGAATCGTCCTTAGAAGACTTATCTAGAAGCAGCGTTAATTTTGGACTTACGCAAAAGATGATCGTAAGATGTTTAGTAAAACAGTCCCCCGGCCCCCAAATTAATAGGTTCCGGGTTCGATACCCGTACGTGCCACACATCCTTTCTGACGGCATTTGTTTGATAGCTCAACTACAATATCATATGACCTCGGGTGGACCGATTCCCTGCGTTATTAAATACTTACAGTGTTCAAGATTACTGCTCGATTATCAAGTTCACAGAATATTTTGAAATAATTATACAGTTAACAACATCGTGAAATTGACAATACGAATGACTTTGAAATGATTTTTGAATGAAATTAAATGAAAGTGTTGAGCAAGTTTTGGGTGAAAATCATGGGAGGTAAACCAATATCGCTAATTTTGTTCAGGATGGACAAAATTAGCTATATTTCAGTACCCCCCTTGAATAGAATTAACGTATTATTGTATCTCCATGGACCAACCAGACCGTGACGTTAATATCCACACCAGCCAATAAAAATCGAAGAATTAGTCGACCGATTTGAATTAAATGTTAATCGTCTAGGCCTTTTTCGAAATGTTTTCTAGGGATCAAATTTTGGAGCGCTGTTGATATGAGTGAGTGTTTGTAATGAATGAATGGAACGCTGAGTGAGCGATTTAGAATGGGTTTGATTGAAATGAATGTCAATTTCACGATGTTATTAACTGTATGACTCTATTTTGCCTGTACCGGCACTTTTGCCATCCTCTAAGCAGGAACTGGCGGAACATGGCTAGGCATAGTGTATCTTTTTCAGCACACGATTTCATCCAAGGTCAATCTTTATAAAAATTGTCCAGTAGCTAGGCCAAGACCACAGAGTGACCACAAGTGGCTACCGTTTTGAACTTGACCTGGAGTTGACCGAGGGTATTTAAAAGTAAACTTTAAAATCCACCCGGCTATTTAAAAATTACAGGTTTAAACACTTGATTCACACAAAAAATTCGTTACCGTCGGATGTGTAACAAATTATACCTTACCCTGCTTAATTAATATATTTATGCGTAATGTCCCGAAAACGGTTTTCTAATTGGCTTTCCCAGAATTAGTTTTGCAATTCTTTTTTTAAGTGTGTTTATAATATGACCTACTTCGTGGGAGTGAAATAACCCCGTTGAATATTTTTGATATTACACGGGTGTTATTACACTAGTGGAATAACTATGCATATGAGGTCAGAGCGAATAGCAACGCTATTTTGTACTTTGTATGCTCAAAGACGATTTGTATTAGTCAGTCCGTTAACCTCAGACGGAAGAATAACGGACTTCCAAACAATTGAAGGTCGATTGCGTGGTTTCCATTCCTGGACTGGCACACTGACTAACTTATTGCCTTTCGGATGATACGTTAAACCGAGGTCCCGCGAGACGATGCTTTACACATAGCGAATCTCAGCAGTAGTTTCTTCGTGTATCCTTGCACTATCCCCCGAAACACCTTGCCATCTCCGGGGGGGGGGGGGGGGGGGGGTTCGCTCATATGGACGTAGGATACGGTAGCGGCGATAAAAAACGAAAATAAACAAACGATTTGTAACGGTCGTTTATATGCTACCTTCCCTGCGTTTAAGATTCAAAATCGTTTGCGAATATTTAGAAATTGAATTCCTCTTTGCACGAGAGTCCGTGTGCAGAGCAGAATCTCATTTCGCAAACTTTTCGCAAACTTGCATTTTCACATTGAACGGAGTGCTGTAGTCTTAAAGTAGTCTGGACCGGCAATAGTTTCGCAAAGTTTCGGAACTCATGGTCTTTCACGATGTTAACCAAGGTTTGTTGTTGACTGGATGATTTTGAAAGGATAAGTTAGATATTTCAAATTAGTAAGAAAATGAAATCGTTGATTAACCACATATGGGATATAAATTATGCTAGACTTACAAAACTTCTCGTATATATATTGAGAAAAAAACTTGTTAAGGTAAGCCATTCGGAAACATCGGTAAACACTGCTAAAGTAATGACTTCTGGGTCCGCACATACCTTAAGTTCGTATTGAGTGCGTAAATGATATAAAGATGGGAATTACGACATTTTAGCGAACGACGAATTGTCGTTGGTGGATCTTTTCTAGGGCAGTTCTTCGTGTTTGTTTAATCGATCGACCTTTGGATTATGGAACTTGTATCCTCGTATTATCCATGATTAATGCCCTGGCAGGGCGGAGCCTAAGTAACGGGTCGTTGCACTTAAGGTTAAGGGAAAGCAGCCTTTATCTAAAATAATCTACTTCTAAAGAGAGTCGATATAAATAATTCGAGTTCTTAAATCGTAGATTGGTAACCAAATCCTCCTAATCAAGCTGAAGTTACGAGGCCTTGGTAGCATAACGATGGAATATATCACTCTCTCAAAGCACGTGAATCCTTTAGATTTAGGATAAAGTTATTTGCACGCGTTAACGATGATTACCGACTAAAATTTAAAAGAACCCAAACTTTTGAAAAGTAAACTCGCCAAAATGCGTCACGGTTAAGCCCCGCCCTGCCAGTTCATTAATTACGCAGAATATAAAATTGCATTGTCGTTGTATCCGATTTGACTTAATAAGGTTAAGGTAGTGAAGTAGTAATAGATCCGCAATGTCTCGGCAGTGACGAACTTAAGCAATGTTAACCGAGGTTTCCTAATGATGTTCATTAGGAAACCTCGGTTAACATTTTTGAAAGATCATGATTACCGAAATGTTGCGGAGCTATTACGGTCCAACTACCTAAATTATGCTTTACGTAGTCCTTGGCCTCTTTTCCTTGAACCTAACGCGTGTTCAACAACGTTTTTATCAACGGACCGATTACTGTTTATATTGGCCAGTTGAGTGTACGGAAAGTGTCAATGTACAGAGATAACGAGTGCTTTTCATTAACTCGTTACCACATCGTATGCATTTTATTTGAGCCAGTGTGTGAAATTTCCAACAATTTGAAATGTTCGTGACGTCTAAATATTGAGAGGCCCAGGCAGCCAAAAAATGTAAACATAAAGTTACCTGATTGTCTACAGATACTTTGAGACGTTATATATATACCAAACACATAGTTAAGACTCTGGTCAGACTGTGCGCATATTTGAAATTGTTGGAAATAACACGCGAATGCTCATTTAAAAAAAACAAGAAACAAAAACAAACAAACAAACATAATTTGTGGGGAAACGCGTGCACATGTGTTTAGCACTTTTGCACAAGTAATATTTTAAGCCAACCTAATCTCTCTTTTAACTCCTCACCCCATACCCCCCCCCCCCCAACACCCACTCCCGTGCACCCATGAAACAAAAAGAGCGCAAACGCATTGATTTTCGGGGGTACGATCTCAAATTGAATAAATCATTAACCAGGAAAACCTGCATAAACGACTTCACTCGGCATTGTTTCCTTTTAATTACCCTCTGTGCATAAAATTCCGTTTTTGATTTTGTGTGTGTGTGGGGGGGAGAGTTTACATAATCAGGTACAATTCATTTTATTCTTTTTAGAAAGAAATGAGCCGGTTCGTGACATTTCCAGCAATTTGACGTTTGCGTCAGTTGCAATCATTGAGTAACCTAGAGGGCCACATAATGCAATTAGAATATTGCATGTCTCTCTAGAGATACTTTAAGATCTTATCTACCTATAAAGGGAAAAGTGAAGGTCCTGGACAGACTTTGCGTATGCACAGGCTGGTCAGAGTCTTTACTTGTCGCACATTTGAAATTGCTGAAAATGTCACGCACATACTCCAAAAGCTTCACTTGTTTTATCAAAAATTGTCAACTGCATTGCCACTAAGGGAGGGTTTCCGGGATAACGGATTGAATAAAATACTTAATAGTGAACACGTTTAAATTTCAGGCGTTTCAATGTGTGTACGCGTCCCTTAAGATTAAATTCCTTTTTTGGGGTGAGGTTTAGCGACGGTTTTAATATTTTTCAGTCATATCGCGGCGACTCAAGCAACAAACAATGGATTCTTAGTATTCCTCACACCAGTACTACCATTACATTCTTCCCTAGCCTTCAGGTGCATTTCAAATTAGGCTTACGATGATACACCAAATGGTCGAAGACAACTGTCGGATAGGATATGTGCCACCGCCGGGGATCGACCAGGGATTGACACTAACACCAGTCCTTTGGCCCGAGACCTGTGGATTTTTGGGCGGACTGGTAGATGTTACCATGCTGCAGGTCCTTTCATGCGTTTTGTAAAAGGCAGGACTAAGTATTTCAAATCTTTCCAGTTTTGAAAAATAATTGCTTTTCCAATACTAAAATTTGCATTGCCGTATGGAAAACATTGTAAAAAAAAAGAAGAAATTGCTTGTCAAAAGCAATTTCTTTTTTCCAACAATGTTTTCCTTGCAATTTACCATTAATTTGATAAAATCAAACATGGTTTTCATGCAGGATCTGTTGATTTCGGGAAGGACCTGTTGTATTTTGGGCTAACAGGTCATACAGGCTGGTGGCAAAAAAAAATAGTAAGTGTCAAACCCAATCGACCCACAGATCATGACTCCGTGATTGAAAATTGGGTGGTGTCTTATTCGATCTAACTGCGCTATGGCGCGGTCCCTAAAATGAGCGCAAAATTGGACACCCTCACTTTTTGGATTACGCATCAGATTTTGCGCGTATATGTGTATATTAATTCCGTTTGACTTGAGGTTGTGTAGACTGGTATCACTGTCAACGATCTATATAGCATTTTATGATAGTCGACAGCGGGACCAGACTAAATGTAGTGGACCCGTAATAGTTCCGAAACGTTTCGGAAGGGTGGACTTTTATAATATTAACCAATCTTTCCAAATTGTTTCATAAGGAAACCTCGGTCAACATTGTGAAAGATAATGAGTTACAAATTGTTGCGGAACTATTACGGTTCGACCATTACCATAAAGCGAAGCTCTTTTTTTCATTCATTATACTCCGATCGTATTTACCACCAAAGAGTGAATTAATGCTCTAGTATTAATTCTTGTCATAATAAAATAAAAGGTCCTAAAAGCACTGAATGCCTGCTAACTATGGGTCAGTATATATTACAAATTTTTTATTATTCTTTTTAACCTTTCTGGTTCACAGGGGGAAATCAGAAGGTGTGGACTATGATCAGACTGTTCTTAATCATCTGCATGCTGATCTTTGTCTATACCACCTGCAAAAGCAAGAATATTCCGGGCTCAGGCATGACATGAGTCAAACGTCTATCTCAAAAACATGAGGTAGAATTCTTTGCCACACATTTTGTATGAAAATTGAACGTAACATTACGGATATATCGGTTAAAATCAAATTTGTTGTTTACGGGGTTCAACGACCCGGTCACACAAAAAATCACGTTGATATGAACGAGCTAATCCCTGAATCTGTTTTAACCTCAATCTTGTTGAATATAATTTTGCTATCATTGAAATAAAATTGCCATTTTTTTTTATCTTTTTATCATTTTATATATTGACTTCATTTAGCAAAATCTCAAATTTTTCAACAAATCTGAAAAAAAGGTAATTTAAAAGCAAGCATTGTGGGCTAAGATCAGACTGCACGTCCAGCCCATAATGACTGCCAACACGATACAAGTGTAAAGCAGGAACATGTCGCACGGAAGGGTTTACTAACTTTAAAGTACCCCCGGCCGCAGCCTCCCGATTGCGAAGCTGACTGACGGATGCAGGACTCAGTGTTTCGGTTACATTCGTATTTCATATTATGGACCTAAAGTATGGATATTGAGAATCTTTGGTTCTAAGTTGGGTATGTAATTGAAAACCTTGAACTTCAGCTTGGCATTTCGCGGCGTGGACTGGGGCTGCGGTGTCCGTGATGCGAAAAAGTTATCATCAGTCTTAAGATGCCGTCATATGAAAAGGATGGAAAAATCAAGCACAGCTAAATCTTGGGCGTTTTTTGTCATATAAAGCATAGACCTGATATTTTTCTAGTGGTTCAAACTTTAACCGATACCGTTCAGTAATAAATCAAATCAAAGACCCTAAATATAAATCGAAAGAGTCTAGTCCCTGATTAAACTAATCAAAATTGAAAAGCGATGAGATCAACCAGCACAAATAAAATCCTTATAATCAACACCAAAAGAATAAAATAAGCAGGAGAAAATGCCAACATATACATATAAAATACAAGTATAACCGAGCAATTACTCAAAGCGACATAAAATCTTGAAAACAATTTTTCAGAAAATGGGGAGTGGCAATGGACTAAGTCACTGATATTTTAATCATATGACACCGCTTCAAGGAAACAACAACAATCATCCAACGACAACAACAACTAAAATTTTGAGAAATTTTCTCAAAAATTTCTAGAAAGTGATTTCAACGCTCTCGTAAGCCATGAATCAGCTTAATGATGCTGAATTTTCAACAAATAGTGCACTTTCCGGATTAAGTAAGTATAAACGATCAAAGCGCTGCAAAATAACTTGCCACAAGCCTTGTTTAACCCACATTCATGAATCCTTAGGCCAACTTATTTCTCGCCCTATCGGGACCCGTTGTTGTTGTTTTTTCAGCTTGAATCCAGCCCAGTGTTCAGGATGACAAACTAATTCAAGTCATATCCCACTTTCAGGGTTTTCATTAACAGGCGATTGCCGATCGAAACCATCGGTTGAAATCGCCTTTTGATCGGTTGATTTCGCCGGAATTTCAAAAATCGCTCGCGTTCCCTCTGTTTACAGTTTTAGTATTTTATGCGATACAAGTCTCACAGCAACACCGTTTGTTTACAACGACACCGGTTTATCGGCCGACGAGATGTAACGCGGTCATTCATTGGATAATTGAGATCAGTCATCCAATCGTTGCTTCCGATACTTATTTTTTCTTCCTTGTGTGGTAAACATGGACGCTAAAGGAAAGAGGAAGATTGAGCGAAGTTTATTATCTTTCGGTTTTAAGAAATCCAAAAGGGATGAATGTTCTGGTTGGTTTGAATTTAATTTTGGATGAGTTAACACATGTTTTGTATCGTCTTTACCGGCGATCGTGTAGGTTTGGTCATGCAATTCTAATTTCATCGTCAAACCTGGCAGACAATTTTTTTTAAAAAATTCTTTTCTCGTGAAATGCAAATAGAAATTGACTGTCAATTTCTATTTGCATTTAAGGATAATATTATTTTGAAAAGTTTTGTCTACCTTTAAAATTTTGAAATAGATATTTTTTAATATAATAATTGGTCCATGAAGATTTGAAAAGATTGATCTTTTATCACAATTCCTTCAGAAATATTTGATTCAAAGTAGTCTTAAATGCTTTCTTCTTCCCTGTTCTGACCACAATCAACTGGTTGATTATTTTGCCAAGGTTTGTATGAGAATATGAAGAGAATATAATTTGGGTAATAAGGATACACCTTGATTCTCTTTTCAAATTTGAAAACAGATAACTATGGTGTATCAATGAGTTGTCTACTTCCATACCAATTGATTATCACAAAACATTAACAATCATGAATTGCTGTGTTTGCATGATGTTAACAGCAATACAAGGTATGTTGTTGCTGAAACAAGTGTTGATTTATTTACATTTTGATAAATCTAAATTTGTCCATTTATATTTTTTCAGTAGCATAGACTGCTCAGTAATTATTTGAAACAAAAAAAAAATGACTTGAGAAAAGCAGATTTACTATCAATGAGAGCCTACTAAGGGGGTTTAGAAATCCTTAAATTCGTTTTCGGCCGGGGGGCTTCGCCCCCCTGGTCCCCCTACCAGGGCGTTGCCCTGGACCCACTGGGGGCCTAGGCGGCCCCCTACACCCCGGCCTGTTGTTTTGCTGTTTCAATCTGTTGTTTCATTTCTTAATGAAAACCCTGCGCTTTAATTTGCAACATTTTTTTCAGCCTGAATGCAGGGCAGGTTTCAAGCTGAAAAAACAACAACAGCAGCCCTGATAGGGTGAGAAATAAGTTGGCCCCTTATAACCAGATTGTGAAAGAGACTATCACGGCATAATGAAAGACCGATAGAGGAATGGAAAACTCTCTCATTTTCCTGTCATAAATATAATGGAAATGCTCCAATTGTGGATCCAATATTAAGGAATTCAAACCTTAACTTAAGTGGCAAAGATGGCTCATATTTGGGTTCTCCCTGGCTTGAAAAAAGTTGTCGCCATCATTTTTTGCTGAATAAAAATAGTTGGGGCCTAATGGATCATTGTCTGGGCCAAAATGAGACTGTGGGCCAAGTTCAATTTGGCCCTGGTTTGTTCAGATTATTTAAGAACATAATTATTTTTATCAGTTGTTTTGTTGTGACAATGTGCCTATGGAAATGTGTTTGTAGCATGTTGGATCTGATTACATAATTGACTCGATTGACCGTAAATGACTTCACTCAAGGATTATAATTGGATTACAATTGGAGGAAAATTCAGGTTTGTCTCAATAGAGATGATAAAATATCACAAAATTTTTCCGAAGGGAATAGAATAAACATTTAATAAAACACTCAGTATTTCAATATTTCGGCAAAAATTGCCTTTTTCAAGAAAACGAAAAATAGTCTAACACTACTACATAAAAATTTTAACTGATACAGCGATTTTAAATATTTCTCATAAAGGATATGATGTCAACATCGTTTTTCCACGTTCAGGCGACGTTGACGTTCCCGCGCACGATTAGCCGTCAACTAACGTTATGTGGAACTGCGTGTCTTTTACGTTGCAACCCAATGGCTGTACAGTTTGTAGCCTTTTGATCCATGCTGACTCATGGATTTGGCGCTCTGTCCGGTCTGCGTAGACTGAGTACATCTTCTTTAAAACCGTAAATCTCACATCAGAGCTGGAATGCTCGCCCATTTTAAAATGGAGATTTATCGGTTTCTCACGCTGAAAGCGTACATCCCTCAGATGTTCAACTGTCTCTCTGTCTCTCCCACATATACTACCTTATCACATCATACACAACTTATTGCATACACCACGTTCCTATCCAGTTATTTGTTATTTTTCCCAGAGTCAAATAAACTTAAAAGGGCATCAATTTATCGTCATGACGGAAAGGGTTTGACAACTTACGAGGGTTTTAAAGAGTACCTTGAGTTTCAAGTCCAGAAGCTGCTCCAAAAATAGCTGAACACCTGGACCGTGGTGTCAGCAACTTTGATCACCCGTTCTCTTTCTTGGAAAATAAACTGTCCTGGACACTTTACTTAGTTTCGAAAATAAAATGTTTATTTTTCTTAGATTTGCAAGATAGCCTCTATGACGTAATTTTGGATCATACAATTGAACATGAAATACTGTTTATTTTTTTCTTTGGTAAAAATTGCACAAATCTAATATATTTTTGGATAAAAAGATTATCATATTTATAGGCACTTACAATAGTATTACACTGACCATTCCATATAGAAGTTGATTTCTAAAAAGGAGATTTTGTTTTCCATCTACCGTATGTTGTTATACAACATGATCTTCTATATTTCAGAAAAAGCTCCTGTCTGCAAATTTCTCCTTGGCGGAACAATTGGTACAACATTTTTGTTCAATTTTCCTCTCAAGCATTACCAACCCTACTTAATCTACAGTCCAGTGGATCTCTTTGAGAAAAAACAGGTAATGATAAATCATTCTCGGAATACTAAATAAAGAGTCAAAATGACCCCTGATAGTAAATTTTTAGGGGTCAAAATAGAGTATTGAGTGTCAAGATCCTGGTTTAAGGGCCAAACATGAGCCCTGTATTCTGAGGACAGTGGTAATCAATCACAGCTTATTACTTTTTTCCTAAAAAGCTGTCTTTCAAAAAAAAGCAGGGCTTTTTTAAAGGTTTTGGAAAAGGGCCTGTAGCCCATAAATAGGGAGAGTATTTGAAAATTTGATTTAAATATTATAACTTTCACATTTAGTGGTTCATTTAAAATATACAAAATCAAATTCAAGTCATTAACAAAGTAAAACAGGAGCTTACTTCTAAAACCTTGTAGCTACAACATGATAAATGTTGTAGCTATGAGGTTTTAGAATTAAACCAACAAAATAATCTTGAAAAAAAAGAAGACCATTTCAAAGGAAGATAAAGTTCATTTTGTTCTGGACATGACCTCATTTAGTGGGGGAAATTGATTAATTTGGGGAAAATCATTTTGAGGGGAAAAATTATCTGAGGGGAAGGGACCTGTAAACGGCCCAAGTTCAGGCCCAAGTTTCTTATTAAAAAAAAAATGAAATGATTTGCAAATTATGAGATAATTTATTTTTTAGTTCGGTTGTTCAGAGAAAACCTGACATATTATGATCACCTTGGTTGTCGTTGGCATTGGCCTTATAAACTTTAACCTTGGTCTTATCTCTGTTGTTATTGAAGATATCTTCTTGAAACTTGATGAGTGCATTCACCATTACAATAGCTACACAGAATATCAAGGGGGATAACTCTGGAAGCATGTCCATTTTTCAACTTCGGATTTTTAAATTATCCAGCACCGGCAGCTGAGCGTTGCACCTGTAGGCAGTGCTCTTTTTTGCTCTTAATTTCTATATAATACTACAGGTCAGGCTTTTTAAAAGCACTTTTTACTTATCCTTGTCATGGTGAATCCAGAATATTCCTGCTTTGGCAGTAGGTATAGACTAAGGTAAGCCTACACATGTGTGCAGTCTGATCTTAGTCAAAACTGCCTAATTTTTCTTCTTATACCAGAAAAGTTTAAAAATATGAATTTTCAAAATAGAGAAAGCCTCAAAATAAGTGCATCCAGTGAATTCAGAATTTTGATTTCAATGCATTTTTGTGTAGGTTTTTGTATAGGAAAGCAAGGGTTTGTTTCCCTTGTTCAATCAATCACTTAAAAAAGTAAAAATAAAACTTACTATTGAAACCCAAATTTATCAACAGTATATCATGTTGTGTGTTTTTGTTATTGCAGATATGGAGACTATTCACATCCAAACTGGCGTATCTAGACCTAAAGGACCTGTTTCTTTGCTCACTATTGATCTTAAATCTTAGAGTTTTTGAGAAGAGATTTGGATCAAGGAAGTTTTGTGTAAGTAAAATTTGAACAGCAACGTGACATTTTAGTTTTATTCATTTTACACTTTTGTTTAGTATTACACAGGTGTTATTGCAACATTGATAAATGTGTAACACTATATAATTGCTTGGGAAATGATGTCCCAATGATGTCATCATGTTGCAAATGGCTTAATATTTTTTGTGGATTTCCTTGAATCAGTAAGTTTCAAGCCCTGTGCTCAGGATTACATAACGATGCGAACAGTTTGTCAATTTTAGAACAGAACAGAACAGAACAGAATATAGTTTATTGACAAAAACTATACAAGTTTATAGTCATATACAAAATAGGAATTAATAAATGACGATTTCAATCATGTGTTCTTACAGTTATGTTTCAATCATTTGAGCATCTCATTTTTTGTTATTAGATATCATAATTTATGATTATTATTATTATAAACGGTGTACGGAGGACTATGAGCATCTCGGTTTATATAGAACATCCGTTGCCTTAAAATTGTAAGGGATGTTAGACGTATGCCGAATACACTATCTTTAACTTATGCATTTTATAAATCCTAAAACTTATAATTTATAGGTGTGAAAACCATCCGTTGTGTGCTTGTATTAACAGATGACTTGCAATTTTTCACTTTTTTGATTAATATAAATAGAACAGAACAGATCTGCTCTTATTTATGTAAATAGAAATATAATCATTTTCTTCTTAGGTAGTAAAATATCATTTATTTATGCAATTTTTGATATAAGACAACCGTATAAAATACACCAAAAGGGATTGTGTAAAAACATAACAAACTATTTAAGTTTCATTGCGTTAAATTATACCTAGGCTAGCCTTACACGCAAGAGCATGTGCAAAGCGGGGGACATAATTGGAAACTTGTTTGAACTATTTTGTCATCCTGAACACAGGGCTGGATTTCCACGATTTTTTGCAAAATTTGGGTCATATATAATTCATAGAATACAAATTAGCTCTAAGGCCATTACCCCAAGGACACTGGGTCTGTTGTCACGGCACTGTGAATTGTACTTATAAAATACTGAATTTCTTATGCTTGTCATTTGAAACGGATATAAAGTCGACATAGACTCATATTTCCTGCTTGTAGATGACTTGTTTAAATAAATTTGGTATTTCTTGACCAAATATTTAATATTGATAGCTCAGCTCAAAACAGTTGTAACTGCCTATATGTTCATAGGCAGTTACAACTGTTTCACACTGATCCATCAATATTGTCTGTTAGGAAACTAGCAGACAAAGAAAGTCACATGCCTCTATATTAGGATTGGCTGATATCTAAGAAGTGATATCATAATCCCCTTGCATCGTTGGGTCTATAGCATAATCCTTCACCGATGTCCATCTATCTGTCCACCTGTCTGAGAAAAGCTTAACCCTTTCCTGTTTAACAAAATTTTGGACCTGTCCAAATTCAAAGGTTTTGCAGACGAAAATTAAAAGTACATTTAATTTGGAAAATAACCTTTCAGTAGGGTAGAAAATAGTGTGGAAAAAGAAGAAATTGCTTGTCAGGAGCAATTTCTTCTTTTTTCACAATGTTTTCTCAATCATAAAATCACAGGCACGTAGAAAGCAGGGATTGAACAGCAAAGGGTTAACTGGCAACTAGATTTTTTTCCCATAACTTCAGCACTATTCTTTATTCAAATACAATGCACTTATTTGGCATTAAGGTTCCTCACATCAAAGGTCACCTGAAAAGGTCAAGGTCAGCTATCAAGGTCAAATTTCCAGAAATACCAATTTACAAACACATCTTCAGGGTTTTCATTAGGATCCAAAAGCCAAGAGTCTATGACCCTTGAGTCAGAATTTTCAAGAGTCAAAATGAAAATCTCACGCGTCAAACTGTTACAGAATCATGCTCAACCCCCCCCCCCCCCCCCCCATCCCCCCGCCCACCCCCCCTAAAATATTACTGGGTAAGTATGAAATTCATCAAAAGTTGAAAAAATAAATGTATAGAAATAAACCAAATTAGGAACAGATCATTTTTCCAAAGGTGCCTAAAAATAAACCCAACAAATGTTTTATAATTTCCCACCCTGATATTTCGCCACAATGTTCAGTCATTGAATAATTACTAAAACTTACTCAAAGATGATCTTGCTTTTATATTTCAGAGTCATTTAATTGGATCGGGTTTGTTGGCAATTCTTCTAGAAGTTGGTGCCATGCTTTTATGTAAAAAGTTAGAATTACCCTTAAACCTGTATCCCTCTGGGCCGTAAGTATAACCTTTGGTGGTGTAATCATTTATAAGAGATGAAAACAGGTATTGACAATTACACAAATCCAGAGACCTTTGAATTTAAGGACCTGTTGTAGTTCCGCATTGTTTCGGAAGCCATGATCTTAAACAGTGTTAACAGAGGTTCCCTAATGATTTCATTAGGAAACCTCAGTCAACATTGTGAAAGATCTTGAGTTCAAAAATGTTGCAGAACTATTATGCGTTCACTGCCCTAAGGGAAAATTGGTACAAGCTGCCATATTCTAGTTCTTCTAGGTAGGCAGTCATTTATAAAAAATGTTCCAATACCAAGCAGTCTTTGAAAAAAGTTGCTCCTTTCCTTTTCAGATTTTCATTACCTGTCACATGTAATTTCTTCTTTTTCTCTAACAGTTTTCCTTTAGAATGACTTTTGTTTTTTTGCTCTTCATTACAAAATTGATTTCATGGAGGATCTGACACAGTCAAACCTGTCATAGTTGCCACCTTAATTCAGCAATCAACATACCTTAAAACTTTCCTGTTTTACAAAATTTTGGACCTGTCCAAATTCAAAGGTTTTGCAGACGAAAATTCAAAGTGGATTTAATTTGAAAAATAACCATTCAGTAGGGTAGAAAACAGTGTGGAAAAAGAAGAAATTGCTTGTCAGAAGCAATTTTTTTCTTTTTTCACAATGTTTCCTCAATCATAAATTCATAGGCACGTAAAAAGCAGTAATTATACAGCAAAGGGTTAAACAAATGGCCACCAAGTTACCAAATAAACCAATTGCACTGAAATTGACCTGTATTATGCAAGCACCTTTTGAATGTCCCTTGGGCTGTGCTTAAGACAGGTTTGACTGTATGATGTGGGAGAACCAGAAAGATTTAAGACCAATAGGTCCAGCTGGCTGGTGGTAAAAAAAGTAGTAAGCGTCAAAACCAGGTGAAAAGAATGTTTTGAGAAAACTCCGTATGAAGACATTAAGTGGATTCATACACCAGTGAGTATAGGTTTATAGCGTCATACCTTATTAATTTTAAAAGATATATGTAATCATTTTGTATTTTCAAATTAAGAGTCTCTAGATCACTTCTATGGTGCAGTCAGTAGCATGTTCGACTGTTGATCTGGAGGTCCCAGGTTCGATCCCCAACAGCAGCACTGACCTTTCCAACCATTTGTTTTTCACCAATGGGTTGATAATAGTAGACCTATGTGAGATAGCAGCTGGAGGCTAGGAAAGGATGTAATGGTGGTACTGGTGTGAGAAGTACCAGGAATCCATTGTTAGGTGCCACGATATAATTGAAAGATTGTTGAAAGCAGCATTAAATTTCATTCAAACAAACATACTTTAGATCATTTCTGCAGATCACTTCTGCATTGTCAGAACTTTTTCCTTGAATACTTGGAATCATCTGCAAAATTTGTGAAACAAATACATGTATAAAACATGTATTTGTTCACAATTTTTGCAGGTGATTGCCTTTTCATAGCAAAGTCAGTAGCACATTGGGCTCTCATTCGTGAGGTTCTTGGGTTTCATCCAGTTTCGTCCAAGAACACAGTGAATAACCTTTTCTGCATTTATTTCCCACTAATGGTTGAATTATCATAAAGTTTGAAAAACTAAGTGGGATTAGCAGCTAGAGGCTAAGAAAGATGGTCTTGGTAAAACTGATGTGAATAATACTAGAAATCCATGGTAAGCAACCAAGATATGACTTAAATACTAATATAAGTGGTATTTTAATCTCAATTAAGTTCAATTCAATACAGGCACATGAGCCTGTGCAAGATATTTCCAACATCTTCACATGAGTCTGACCAGAGTCTTCACTGTGGTCTTTGCAGATAAACAAGGTCTCAAAGTATACCAAGCAATCTTCTAATTAGACTATTAATATATCTGACCAGAGTCTTCTTTGTGTGCTTTACAGAGAGATAAGGTCTCAATGTATCACAAGGAAATCTTCCAATTACACTATTAGTATATACCTGACGAGAGTCTTCACTGTGTGATTCCTTTCCAGGCTGCTAAATGTTTGCACCTCATGAAGATGCTAAATTGTTGTAAACGTCACATCATATTGGTTTTGACAATCATTTACATTATATTTCCTCTCTTTTCAGATTATGCTTGGTGTTTCCATTTTTCGTCCCATATTACTGTGACATACCCAGGGTACCGCTGTCCTATATTTGGGGAATCCCCATGACAGGGAAATCCCTAAATTACATATTTGGTTTACAGATAGCTAGTAGTTCTCCTGAATCTATAGTTGTTGCTCTATGTGGATTGGTAAGTATGGTGACATACCCAGGGTACCGCTGTCCTATATTTGGGGAATCCCCATGACGGGGAAATCCCTGAATTATATATTTGGTTTACAGATAGCTAGTAGTTCACCTGAATCTATAGTTGTTGCTCTGTGTGGATTGGTAAGTATGATGACATACCCAGGGTACCGCTGTCCTATATTTGGGGAATCCCCATGACAGGGAAATCCCTAAATTACATATTTGGTTTACAGATAGCTAGTAGTTCTCCTGAATCTATAGTTGTTGCTCTATGTGGATTGGTAAGTATCATGACATCCCTAAAATAGCACTGTCCAATATTTGGAGAATCCCCATCACAGGGAAATTCCTGAATTACATATTTGGTTTACAGATAGCTAGTAGTTCTCCTGAATCTATAGTTGTTGCTCTGTGTGGATTGGTAAGTATCATGTCATCCCTAAAATAGCACTGTTTTATATTTGGGGAATCCCCATGACGGGGAAATCCCTGAATTACATATTTGGTTTACAGATAGCTAGTAGTTCTCCTGAATCTATAGTCTTTGCTATATGTGGATTGGTAAGTCTAGGAAAATGTCCTTTTGGTCAATCATTTAGATTTTCAGATTTGAAGATCACCATTTATATCATTTATCTTAATGTTGTAGGATTGGGCTTCATGTGATGATCTTTATGGATGATGATAGTTTCAGTTAAGTAAATCTTTGTCAGTGAATAAGCTTTGCAGATCATATATTGTGCTTTTACCATGCCATGGTAAAGTAATTCATTACCTAATATGTAATACTATAAAAGATGTTTTTACCAAAAATTTGTCTATGGAAGTGGTTATTATGCTCCCCGAAGGGAGGGCATATAGCCGCCGCTTCGTCTGTCCGTCCGTCATTCCGTCTGTCCGTCCGTCCGTCCATCCCCACCTATTTCTCCATAACCCTTGGGCCAAATCAAATGAAACTTACCATGTGAACTCCCTATGATATAGTGATGATGCATCTGTGATGGTTTTTGGATTTGCGGCCTCGTCACGGGAAAAGGGGACTTAGGGTAAAAAACAGTTTTTCCCAAATTTCTCCTAGTCCAACTGTCAGAATTTAGTGAAATTTCATATTTGAGTAGCAAATCAGATGCCCTTTACTATAAACAATTTGAAATTAACGTAAAAAAAAAATATCATGGAAAAAGGGGGCTAAATGTTTGTTACCTTACGTAAGCATGTAAAATAGTAATTCCGTCCGTCTGTCCCCACCTATTTCTCCATAACCCTTGGGCCAAATCAAATGAAACTTACCATGTGAACTCCCTATGATATAGTGATGATGCATCTGTGATGGTTTTTGGATTTGAGGCCTCGTCACGGGAAAAGGGGACTTAGGGTAAAAAACAGTTTTTCCCAAATTTCTCCTAGTCCAACAGTCAGAATTTAGTGAAATTTCATATTTGAGTAGCAAATCAGATGCCCTTTACTATAAACAATTTGGAATTAACGTAAAAAAAAAAATAACATGGAAAAAGGGGGCTAAATGTTTGTTACCTTACGTAAGCATGTAAAGTAGTAATTCCGTCCTTCCGTCCCCACCTATTTCTCCATAACCCTTGGGCCAAATCAAATGAAACTTACCATGTGAACTCCCTATGATATAGTGATGATGCATCTGTGACGGTTTTTGGATTTGAGGCCTCGTCACGGGAAAAGGGGACTTAGGGTAAAAAACAGTTTTTCCCAAATTTCTCCTAGTCCAACTGTCAGAATTTAGTGAAATTTCATATTTGAGTAGCAAATCAGATGCCCTTTACTATAAACAATTTGGAATTAACGTAAAAAAAAAAATAACATGGAAAAAGGGGGCTAAATGTTTGTTACCTTACGTAAGCATGTAAAGTAGTAATTCCGTCCTTCCGTCCCCACCTATTTCTCCATAACCCTTGGGCCAAATCAAATGAAACTTACCATGTGAACTCCCTATGATATAGTGATGATGCATCTGTGACGGTTTTTGGATTTGAGGCCTCGTCACGGGAAAAGGGGACTTAGGGTAAAAAACAGTTTTTCCCAAATTTCTCCTAGTCCAACTGTCAGAATTTAGTGAAATTTCATATTTGAGTAGCAAATCAGATGCCCTTTACTATAAACAATTTGAAATTAAAGTAAAAAAAAAATATCATGGAAAAAGGGGGCTAAATGTTTGTTACCTTACGTAAGCATGTAAAATAGTAATTCCGTCCGTCTGTCCCCACCTATTTCTCCATAACCCTTGGGCCAAATCAAATGAAACTTACCATGTGAACTCCCTATGATATAGTGATGATGCATCTGTGATGGTTTTTGGATTTGAGGCCTCGTCACGGGAAAAGGGGACTTAGGGTAAAAAACAGTTTTTCCCAAATTTCTCCTAGTTCAACAGTCAGAATTTAGTGAAATTTCATTTTTGAGTAGCAAATCAGATGCCCTTTACTATAAACAATTTGGAATTAACGTAAAAAAAAAAAATAACATGGAAAAAGGGGGCTAAATGTTTGTTACCTTACGTAAGCATGTAAAGTAGTAATTCCGTCCTTCCGTCCCCACCTATTTCTCCATAACCCTTGGGCCAAATCAAATGAAACTTACCATGTGAACTCCCTATGATATAGTGATGATGCATCTGTGACGGTTTTTGGATTTGAGGCCTCGTCACGGGAAAAGGGGACTTAGGGTAAAAAACAGTTTTTCCCAAATTTCTCCTAGTCCAACTGTCAGAATTTAGTGAAATTTCATATTTGAGTAGCAAATCAGATGCCCTTTACTATAAACAATTTGAAATTAACGTAAAAAAAAAATATATCATGGAAAAAGGGGGCTAAATGTTTGTTACCTTACGTAAGCATGTAAAATAGTAATTCCGTCCGTCTGTCCCCACCTATTTCTCCATAACCCTTGGGCCAAATCAAATGAAACTTACCATGTGAACTCCCTATGATATAGTGATGATGCATCTGTGACGGTTTTTGGATTTGAGGCCTGGTCACGGGAAAAGGGGACTTAGGGTAAAAAACAGTTTTTCCCAAATTTCTCCTAGTCCAACAGTCAGAATTTAGTGAAATTTCATATTTGAGTAGCAAATCAGATGCCCTTTACTATAAACAATTTGGAATTAACGTAAAAAAAAAATATCATGGAAAAAGGGGGCTAAATGTTTGTTACCTTACGTAAGCATGTAAAATAGTAATTCCGTCCGTCCGTCCCCACCTATTTCTCCATAACCCTTGGGCCAAATCAAATGAAACTTACCATGTGAACTCCCTATGATATAGTGATGATGCATCTGTGACGGTTTTTGGATTTGCGGCCTCGTCACGGGAAAAGGGGACTTAGGGTAAAAAACAGTTTTCCCAAATTTCTCCTAGTCCAACAGTCAGAATTTAGTGAAATTTCATTTTTGAGTAGCAAATCTGATGCCCTTTACTATAAACAATTTGAAATAAACGTAATAAAAAAAATATCATGGAAAAAGGGGGCTAAATGTTTGTTACCTTACGTAAGCATGTAAAATAGTAATTCCGTCCGTCCCCACCTATTTCTCCATAACCCTTGGGCCAAATCAAATGAAACTTACCATGTGAACTCCCTATGATATAGTGATGATGCATCTGTGACGGTTTTTAGATTTGAGGCCTTGTCACGGGAAAAGGGGACTTAGGGTAAAAAACAGTTTTTCCCAAATTTCTCCTAGTCCAACAGTCAGAATTTAGTGAAATTTCATATTTGAGTAGCAAATCAGATGCCCTTTACTATAAACAATTTGAAATTAACGGTAAAAAAAAAATATCATGGAAAAGGGGGCTAAATGTTTGTTACCTTACGTAAGCATGTAAAATAGTAATTCCGTCCTTCCGTCCCCACCTATTTCTCCATAACCCTTGGGCCAAATCAAATGAAACTTACCATGTGAACTCCCTATGATATAGTGATGATGCATCTGTGACGGTTTTTGGATTTGAGGCCTTGTCACGGGAAAAGGGGACTTAGGGTAAAAAACAGTTTTTCCCAAATTTCTCCTAGTCCAACTGTCAGAATTTAGTGAAATTTCATATTTGAGTAGCAAATCAGATGCCCTTTACTATAAACAATTTGAAATTAACGTAAAAAAAAAAATATCATGGAAAAAGGGGGCTAAATGTTTGTTACCTTACGTAAGCATGTAAAATAGTAATTCCGTCCGTCCGTCCCAAACTATTTCTCCATAACCCTTGGGCCAAATCAAATGAAACTTACCATGTGAACTCCCTATGATATAGTGATGATGCATCTGTGACGGTTTTTGGATTTGAGGCCTCGTCACGGGAAAAGGGGACTTAGGGTAAAAAACAGTTTTTCCCAAATTTCTCCTAGTCCAACAGTCAGAATTTAGTGAAATTTCATATTTGAGTAGCAAATCAGATGCCCTTTACTATAAATAATTTGAAATTAAAGTAAAAAAAAATATCATGGAAAAAGGGGGCTAAATGTTTGTTACCTTACGTAAGCATGTAAAATAGTAATTCCGTCCGTTCGTCCTCACCTATTTCTCCATAACCCTTGGGCCAAATCAAATGAAACTTACCATGTGAACTCCTTATGATATAGTGATGATGCATCTGTGACGGTTTTTGGATTTGAGGCCTGGTCACGGGAAAAGGGGACTTAGGGTAAAAAACAGTTTTTCCCAAATTTCTCCTAGTCCAACAGTCAGAATTTAGTGAAATTTCATATTTGAGTAGCAAATCAGATGCCCTTTACTATAAACAATTTGAAATTAACGTAAAAAAAAAATATATCATGGAAAAAGGGGGCTAAATGTTTGTTACCTTACGTAAGCATGTAAAATAGTAATTCCGTCCGTCTGTCCCCACCTATTTCTTCATAACCCTGGGGCCAAATCAAATGAAACTTACCATGTGAACTCCCTATGATATATTGATGATGCATCTGTGACGGTTTTTGGATTTGAGGCCTCGTCACGGGAAAAGGGGACTTAGGGTAAAAAACAGTTTTTCCCAAATTTCTCCTAGTCCAACAGTCAGAATTTAGTGAAATTTCATTTTTGAGTAGCAAATCTGTTGCCCTTTACTATAAACAATTTGAAATAAACGTAAAAAAAAAAATATCATGGAAAAAGGGGGCTAAATGTTTGTTACCTTACGTAAGCATGTAAAATAGTAATTCCGTCCGTCCGTCCCCACCTATTTCTCCATAACCCTTGGGCCAAATCAAATGAAACTTACCATGTGAACTCCCTATGATATAGTGATGATGCATCTGTGACGGTTTTTGGATTTGAGGCCTTGTCACGGGAAAAGGGGACTTAGGGTAAAAAACAGTTTTTCCCAAATTTCTCCTAGTCCAACAGTCAGAATTTAGTGAAATTTCATATTTGAGTAGCAAATCAGATGCCCTTTACTATAAACAATTTGAAATTAACGTAAAAAAAAAATATCATGGAAAAGGGGGCTAAATGTTTGTTACCTTACGTTAGCATGTAAAATAGTAATTCCGTCCTTCCGTCCCCACCTATTTCTCCATAACCCTTGGGCCAAATCAAATGAAACTTACCATGTGAACTCCCTATGATATAGTGATGATGCATCTGTGACGGTTTTTGGATTTGAGGCCTCGTCACGGGAAAAGGGGACTTAGGGTAAAAAACAGTTTTTCCCAAATTTCTCCTAGTCCAACAGTCAGAATTTAGTGAAATTTCATATTTGGGTAGCAAATCAGATGCCCTTTACTATAAACAATTTGAAATTAACGTAAAAAAAAAATATCATGGAAAAAGGGGGCTAAATGTTTGTTACCTTGCGTAAGCATGTAAAATAGTAATTCCGTCCGTCCGTCCCAAACTATTTCTCCATAACCCTTGGGCCAAATCAAATGAAACTTACCATGTGAACTCCCTATGATATAGTGATGATGCATCTGTGACGGTTTTTGGATTTGAGGCCTCGTCACGGGAAAAGGGGACTTAGGGTAAAAAACAGTTTTTCCCAAATTTCTCCTAGTCCAACAGTCAGAATTTAGTGAAATTTCATATTTGAGTAGCAAATCAGATGCCCTTTACTATAAACAATTTGAAATTAAAGTAAAAAAAAATATCATGGAAAAAGGGGGCTAAATGTTTGTTACCTTACGTAAGCATGTAAAATAGTAATTCCGTCCGTTCGTCCTCACCTATTTCTCCATAACCCTTGGGCCAAATCAAATGAAACTTACCATGTGAACTCCTTATGATATAGTGATGATGCATCTGTGACGGTTTTTGGATTTGAGGCCTCGTCACGGGAAAAGGGGACTTAGGGTAAAAAACAGTTTTTCCCAAATTTCTCCTAGTCCAACAGTCAGAATTTAGTGAAATTTCATATTTGGGTAGCAAATCAGATGCCCTTTACTATAAACAATTTGAAATTAACGTAAAAAAAAAATATCATGGAAAAAGGGGGCTAAATGTTTGTTACCTTACGTAAGCATGTAAAATAGTAATTCCGTCCGTCCGTCCCAAACTATTTCTCCATAACCCTTGGGCCAAATCAAATGAAACTTACCATGTGAACTCCCTATGATATAGTGATGATGCATCTGTGACGGTTTTTGGATTTGAGGCCTCGTCACGGGAAAAGGGGACTTAGGGTAAAAAACAGTTTTTCCCAAATTTCTCCTAGTCCAACAGTCAGAATTTAGTGAAATTTCATATTTGAGTAGCAAATCAGATGCCCTTTACTATAAACAATTTGAAATTAAAGTAAAAAAAAATATCATGGAAAAAGGGGGCTAAATGTTTGTTACCTTACGTAAGCATGTAAAATAGTAATTCCGTCCGTTCGTCCTCACCTATTTCTCCATAACCCTTGGGCCAAATCAAATGAAACTTACCATGTGAACTCCTTATGATATAGTGATGATGCATCTGTGACGGTTTTTGGATTTGAGGCCTCGTCACGGGAAAAGGGGACTTAGGGTAAAAAACAGTTTTTCCCAAATTTCTCCTAGTCCAACAGTCAGAATTTAGTGAAATTTCATATTTGAGTAGCAAATCAGATGCCCTTTACTATAAACAATTTGAAATTAACGTAAAAAAAAAATATATCATGGAAAAAGGGGGCTAAATGTTTGTTACCTTACGTAAGCATGTAAAATAGTAATTCCGTCCGTCTGTCCCCACCTATTTCTTCATAACCCTGGGGCCAAATCAAATGAAACTTACCATGTGAACTCCCTATGATATAGTGATGATGCATCTGTGACGGTTTTTGGATTTGAGGCCTCGTCACGGGAAAAGGGGACTTAGGGTAAAAAACAGTTTTTCCCAAATTTCTCCTAGTCCAACAGTCAGAATTTAGTGAAATTTCATATTTGAGTATCAAATCAGATGCCCTTTACTATAAACAATTTGAAATTAACGTAAAAAAAAATATCATGGAAAAAGGGGGCTAAATGTTTGTTACCTTACGTAAGCATGTAAAATAGTAATTCCGTCCGTCCGTCCCCACCTATTTCTCCATAACCCTTGGGCCAAATCAAATGAAACTTACCATGTAAACTCCCTATGATATAGTGATGATGCATCTGTGACGGTTTTTGGATTTGAGGCCTCGTCACGGGAAAAGGGGACTTAGGGTAAAAAACAGTTTTTCCCAAATTTCTCCTAATCAAACAGTCAGAATTTAGTGAAATTTCATATTTGAGTAGCAAATCAGATGCCCTTTACTATAAACAATTTGAAATTAACGTAAAAAAAAATATCATGGAAAAAGGGGGCTAAATGTTTGTTACCTTTACGCTAGCGCGTAAAATACAGTTATTCTTTCATTTCTCCTAGTTTCATGCTCAGAATTTGATGAAATTTCACAATTCAGTAGCAAATCAGATGCTCTTTACCATAAGGTATTTGATATTTGTGTCTAAAAATATGTCATGCAAAAAGGGAGTTTAATGTTTGTTACCTTTATGTTTGCTGTATAAGATAACATCTTATTTGAGTCCTTGCAATCTGACCACAGAGCATATCTCCTAAAGTATAATAGCTATCAACTTGAAACCTTATGGGTGGATAGATCTTATGGAGGAGAAGTGCAGTGCACAAGAACTACAACTCTTGCTTGCATAATTTTGGAGTTATTGCCCTTTGTTATTTTTATGCCCCCCGATAGGGAGGCATCATAAATTTGACTTGTCCGTCCGTCCGTCTGTCCGTCTGTCCGTCCGTCATTCCGTCCAAAAACTTTAACATTGGCCATAACTTCTAAATCAAAGCGGTGTCGGGGGCATTGTCATCTTACAGTGACAGCTCTTGTTTATACTTAGATTATGTCTGGAGCATATCTCCTTAAGTATAATAGCTATCAACTTGAATCTTTATGGGTGGATAGATCTCTTAGAGGAGAAGTGCAATACACCTGAACTACAACTCTTGCTTGCATAATTTTGGAGTTATTGCCCTTTGTTATTTTTATTACTTAGATTTTATAGGAGGCAAATCTTTGACAGTACATAGAATCTTTTATCTATTAGGCTTCAGTTTACTATCAAGCTTTCTTGGCGGGGGATGTCCATGTCCAACATGGCTCTTGTTTTTGTGACAATGCCTTATTCGGGGAGCATAATCCGTCTCTGACGGCTCTTGTATGTTTTTGAAATTAAACGGTATAAAGTTACCACTATTGCATAACTCTGTTAACTCCAACAAAAATTGTCAATATTAAAGAGGAAAACTAACGGAAGTAGCTATTTGGTTTATAATTATGAAGCTTCTACATAATGCCTGTTGCAATTAAGCAGTAAATTGCTTTATCAAGATTGAAATTCAAGGGATTGAATTTTTTTTTTAAAGGGCTTCAAGTAGCTGGAAAAAATATTGTAAGAATTCTTGAAGCAGTAAATGTTTGATAATTTACTGTTTTTTAGGTGGCAGGTATTCTATGGCGTGTAAATATTCTAAAGATACAGTCCCTGATACAGATCCCAAGTATTGTGGCTAAATTGTTTGACAGATCATTGGGCAGATTATTAGGTTCAAGTACTGTAGTAGAACAAAATACAAACCAAATAGGTGCAACACTAGGTAGGTAGAGGGATGTCTTTACCTCAGCCTTGTTGAACCTTATACAATAAATCTTACTCAAGCGATCATGTCTATTAAGTGACCAATCTTATTAAGCGACCGATTTTTAAAATCCATTTCTATAAGTCAAAATATCTTAAAATTACATTTTATTGGTCTAAATATAATTAAAAATGAATCATTTGTTGAAAAAACTCATTAGAATCATCTAAATCAGACATTTTTTTTGAATTCTAACATCATATGATTATTGAGAAATTCACAGGATAATACATATTCAATCAAAAATAATGTTTCTAATTTGTAAACAAAATGTGTTCTATGCAACCATTCTCTTAAACGACCACTTATTGGTGGTCCTGTAAGAGGTTGCTTGATACACATTTTACTGTATATCCTGCTGAGTTAGATTTTTGTTTCAAGCAAATTGTCAATTTACTTTTGGACAATTCAACCAGTCTGTATCACATTTTTTCCCACGATGTTTGAAGATGAAAGCAGGTCAAGCTAACAACATCGTGAAATTGACAAGGTGAATAATTTCGGAATGTCTTTGGAATAAAATTGAATGAGTGCAACGAGTAGGTTTTGAGTGAAAATAAAGGGAGATAATCCAATGTTGCTAATTTTTTTCAAGATGAACAAAATTAGTAATATTTATTATCTCACTTTAATAAAATGCGCATAAAGGTTCTATAAATAGCTTCCTATTTCTTCAAGAATTAATCAGACGCTTACAATTTCAATATGTCAGTGAACTCGCGATTTTTTTCTTCTCATATATATTTTGAATGTAGTTATTGATCTTAACGTTTTTAGAGATTTTGGAGCGTTCTTAAATGGTTTAGTAATTGGAATGAATGGAGCGATGAGTGAGCGATTAAGAGTGACTTTGATTGAGATGAATGTCAAATTCACAATGTTACCAACTAACTAACTGTCTAACTTTGCAGGCCGATCTTAAGTCTTTATTCTCCAGCAAAGCATTTTTAAGCCAACAAGGAAAGCTGTTTATAGCAAGGGAAGGGCTAATATATATCAGAAACTTTGATTATACAATTTATTTTCACTCTCAAAAAAACATCTTTCACATTCGGCAAGATAAGCCTAAATGGAATTTGATGTATTATGCATATTTTCTTATAGTCCGTTTGACTTCTATATGGACCAACATTTTGCCAAAAATCTCAGAATCGAATTAATGAAGTGTATTTTTTTCTTGCCATATCATGTTTTCCATCTAATACCATGACGAATTTTGTTTTTCAGAATTTTTGAAGATGTAATAATGATTTTGTCCGTCCATCTATATGATAACTTTCTGCCATTCATTCCTACTCGTGTCTGTAATAAACGGAACAGCAAATTGTCTATCCAAAAATAGCCCTGATTTGCATAGGGGCCGAGTCAGAAGTGTATGAATTCTTGCAAGTTTTTTTTCAATTTTAGTAATTAATCGAGTGTTTTTGTAAAATTAATTTTGTAGATTTTTTTCACTTCCCTAGGATATCAAATCTTAGTGTATTCTGTTTTTGTTAAAAAACTGTTTGACCAGATAATTGGTAATAGTTTTTTAACCATTCTGAGATAAACCCCATATTCCCTTATTTAGACCAATCAAAAAGGATTATTTTAGGAAGTCGTTGGGATTTTCATAAGGAAAACTAAATAAGCAGGCGAGTAATAACGGTACAAATCACAGGATATTTAAGTTTAAGATGTCCTGACCATCATTATTCTAATAAGTTTTTCCAAATATTTAATAATGGACATTTCTTCTGTCAAATTTTTAGTATAAAACCATGTGCTTTTACTATTTGTTTACATATTCTTACAACTAAACAGCCTTTACCACCCCTCGTGTTTAAGAGTAGAAAATGCGAAAATATTAAGATTAACTAGATAGACAAAATCATTATTTTAAAATCATTTTGTTTCCAAAAAATATTTTTTTGAATGGTATTAAGCTTAATTTAATATTTCACCACATGGAAATCCTTCATTCAATGGCAATTTTATGTATATGATGAAAAGGTTGGTCCAAACAGACTATATCTATGATTAATTATCAACTCTCCAGCACCAAACAGCCATGACTGTGGGTGCTTTTGATTAAACCATCATTTGATATCAAAATAAAAACTGCTATAGAGATATTTTAATGCCAGACATCAATTGGATCGGAAGCTTATGGCTTCAATAGTTTCCATTAAGCTCAGCATTGAAGGTTTGTAGATGTTTATCAAGGTTTAACTTGTAAAAAAGTTCCATTAAAGAGGTACTACTGATTTTTTTTAAAAATTTGATACAGAGATCCAAAGACAAGAAAGAATGGACAGACTAGAACAGAGGGTATTGTGGCAGTCATTACAACATAACGTACAGAATGGACCTCGACCGCAACCACAGGTATATGAGCCTTTCTTTAATGCTTTTTGGTGGTTTATCAAGAAATGACGGTAGATTATCACTTGATAATCTCACCCCAAAAGCAATGAAATTATCAAAAACTTATACCCTGCTTTTGTGCATTTCATTCTTTTCGACGTCATCTATGCAGGACGAAATAGTGACGTCACAATGAATGTTGCATAGCAATCACATGCAAAATGACGCTTATGAAAATATGCCCTAGAAATATCACATTTTGTCGAAATTTTGTCAAGCACATAGAAGATAATCATTTGTTTTTTGAGTAAGATTGATTAATATTTCATTTTGTGAACAACAAAAGCTATATTTTCATTCGTGGCTCCACCACTCTTTAGATATAGCTTTTGTTGTTCACTCAATGAATATGAATCCATCTTTCTCTGAAACGAATGATTATCATCTATGTGCTTGACATTTCCAACAATTTCACTGCTTTTGTGCATTTCATTCTTTTCGACGTCATCTATGCAGGACGAAATAGTGACGTCACAATGAATGTTGCATAGCAATCACATGCAAAATGAAGCTTATGAAAATATGCCCTAGAAATATCACATTTTGTCGAAATTTTGTCAAGCACATAGAAGATAATCGTTTGTTTTTTGAGTAAGATTGATTAATATTTCATTTTGTGAACAACAAAAGCTATATTTTCATTCATGGCTCCACCACTCGTTAAGATATAGCTTTTGTTGTTCACTCAATGAATATGAATCCATCTTTCTCTGAAACGAATGATTATCATCTGTGTGCTTGACATTTCCAACAATTTCACTGCTTTTGTGCATTTCATTCTTTCATTATACATTATTTCAGTTATATCGCAGCGGCTGGAGCACCTAACAATGGTTTCCTGGTATTTCTCTCACCAGTACAACCACCACATCCTTTCCTAGCCTCCAGCTGCTATCTCACATAGGTCTACGATTATCAACCAATTGGTGAAAGACAAATAGTCGGAAAGAATGAGTGCTGCTGTCGGGGATTGAACCCGGGACCTCTAGATTGACAGTCCGACGCGCTACCAACTGCGCTATGACAGCGGCGCCGTGTAAATGAGATGGGCAGATAGTGGCTTCAATGTTGTAGTTAGTGTGAGAAAAATGATAAACCATGATGTAGCCATTTGATTATAACTACAATACTACTGAAAGTGGTCTTAGACCTTAATAAACCTGCATCAATCCTTGTTTAATTTCAGAATTTAGCAAATGGTCCTGGTATATTTGGTATGGGTAACAATAACAGACATCACTTAAATGGTAAGAAATAAATTCACATTGTCACCTGTCACACCAAAAAGGCCATCGGGGAACTCCGTAAAATGAATACTGTAAACGGGGTAATTTTGGCAGTGGTTTTATTTTGGCTATATTGGCGGTCAAGGTAAAATGCGCCAAAATTAATCCATCGCCAATATTTGTCATTAATATTTATTAAATTAGAATTTTCCTTATTATGATGTACATTTAATCTATACATTTTAGTCAATTTTAATTAATTCATATCAAAGATATGCAGACCATACTAATTCAACTTGGAATAAGAAAATTTGCTGACAACGTTGAACTTAAACAGGTCAGCGCAATACGATTGTAAGTGCCTATAAACAATAGACACTTACCAATGTATTGCACTGATCCCTAAATTTCAAGATTCTAGAACTAAGTTGGTTGATACATTGTAACGAAATCATCGAGAAAAGGTGTGAAAAACTAATACACGCATTATAACTATAACAAAAGGTGAGGAAACAAACTATTGTTAAGTATGCAGAGAGTTGACATTACTCTAGAAATTGCCTGTCTTTTACTTACGTTGTTTTGAACGACGAAAAAATGAAATATAGATAAAGCATTTAATTTTGGCGTTAAAGTAAGACGCGCCAAAATAAATCAACGCCAATAAATCGTAATCAACCGCCAAATGTGGACACCGCCAATATAAAGCTGTTTACAGTATGTGACCCGTCATGCAAAAAGGGACCATCTGGGAAGTGCATAAAGTGTTGACCCTTGTCAGATTCGCGGATTGTGCAGACTGACTAGGGTGGACACATTTTCTGAATGTAGAAAAATCAAGATACTTTAAAATGAAAGAATTTTTGAAATGTGACCTCTGGTTGGCTTCTTCTAGAATCAATATTTAAAATATTCATTTTACTAAGTTCCCAAATGATCTCTTTTTGCATAAGGGTCACATACAGTGGTATATCTATAAGTCTTACTTCGGGGAACTCACCAAAAAACTTCAACGTATAGAAAGTTCGACAAAGAGATAAAAGGGGATCTTCGGGACGAAGACATATGCGGCCATCATCACACTTGGGTACGACGGAAACTGGTGGCGAAATAACGGACGTTTTTGATTATCGTGATGAATTAATCGAATATAAAAGATGATACTTATTTTTGTTTATATTTTTCTTTGTTAATAAACATCATATAAAACATACATTTAAATCACAAAGTAAATACATTTTCTAACAAGCCATTTATTTACAAATTTACATAAATAGATCTATGAGACAATGACTTTTGTGTTAGAGGTTACATTTCACGTTTCTCAAGCAAAAACATATCTGATAATGATTTCTGCATATACAATTTCCTGGACAAATCATTCTTGGATTGGTTACCCAGTCCTTCCTTGGGTATGTCATGTTGGTGGATGTTGATGGCTATCCCCCTGTGTCTACCGGGTACTTCACCAATCAAGTCCCACGTGACATTGGCTTTACATGCTTCCGTTGTCAATGAGAATTACAAATTTAACGTCGTAGGTCACATGCATTTTGCCAACCCTTTTCATTTCAAAACAACAAATCACTTAATCTTTCACATTCTCTATCTGTTACAAACAATCAGACCCAATCAGGTAAACAATCGATATCCTATACTGAGATCGCGCGTGTCAATTACTGTGATTGACAGGTCGAATGTGTGAAAAACTACCTCGATTGCAATTTTCATCAATCAAGGTTGGGGTTCGTCGTAAAGATGTGTGAATGCACACAAACAATGGGGATGGGACCTTGAAATTGGTTCGACGTACAGAAAAAGTTCGAGCAATGGATACCGACGTATGGAGGTTGAAATACATAGAAATAAAGAGTAAATAGATCGGGACTTGAAAAATACTTCGACGTAGAAATAACTTTGTCTTATGGACATTCGACGTAAAGATATTTGACTGTATTTAAAAAAAAAAACAGGTTCCACAGGGTTTTAGTCTGACTTCAATGAAATGGGGTCCAAAGATTGATAATTGGGATTTTGGGCTTGCTTTCTTAAAGTTTGGTGCATGAATTATAGACTATTTTTTTTAAGCACCAAACTTGTATTAATGTGAATTTTGAGCTATTCCCTGCTTAAATGTAAAGAAAGTATTGAATATAAATTGTCTAAATGGGGGCTCAACTGCGGGAAAGAATTTATGACTGTTTAAACAGTCTTCAATTCTTTTCTGAAGTTAATCCCAAAAGGGTCTTTGGAACTTACATCAGATAGTTTTGAGGGTCTTTGTTACTTATTTTAGAGTCTCAGATTGGCAGATTGGCATCCTTTAAAACCCTGATTCCAGTTCAGGTCTACAAGACATCATTTTGATAAGTAGATCAGGTAGATTTATCATGCTTGATTCAGAAAATCAGCCAAGTGTGAAAAGGTTCAACCCTAGTCAGTCACTTTACCATTTGTAATTCTGCTGTTTCAATAAATTCAGAGAAAAGTCGGGTATTGTTAAAGCCTTGGTGTTATCTGCAATGTGTCGTTGTGTTAAGTTTGACTTTTTGTGACATTTGATATTACTAGAGGCATTTGCTTGAAACTCTTGGAATAAATGTTTAATTGTAAAGGTCAAGGTTAACTAGCTGGGTTAGTTACAGTCAATTTTCAAATTTTAAAGTTGACATCTATGGGAGGTGCCTATAAATGTTCTATAATGTTTGATATGTTTCATTTCGCAATACCCCCACTGACCTAGTTTTTGACAGTTCTAGTATGCTTTCATTAAATGACAAATTAAAAAGAATAGTTCCACCCGTAAAACTACAGCAACATTCAGGAAATCATGTACTTTCACAGTGTTAACCGAGGTTTCCTAATGAAAACTCATTAGGAAACCTCAATTAACACTTGAAGTTAATTACTTCCGAAATGTTGTGGAACTATTATGGGTCCACTACCTCAAATTAATCTGTTGAAAATATTCCCCTGAATTATTTTGTTGAAACCAACTCATACATGATCAATAGCTTTTATAACTAGTGTTTGTTATACACCAATGTTCCTTCCAATGTCATTTTAAGAAATGTTCAACATATTTGACCTTTGAAAATGACCTTGACCTTGGTATGTACATAAAGGTCTTGTCACACGCAATACTCATGTGAAATATAAAGGCTCCACCCCTTACAAATTAAAAGTTATTGCGGGGGGAGGGAGCAGGGGAACAGACAGGACAAATGGATAGACAGGTCAAAAATAATATACCCCAAATTTATCGATGCAGGGGTATAAGAAACATGAGTCAATAAATTGCCTCACCAATGGGTAGATAATTGTAAACTTATGTGAGATAGCAGTCTGAGGCCAGGAAAGGGTGTAATAGTAGTACAGGTGAAAGAAATACCAGGAATCCGTTGCTAGGTGCTCCAGCTGTTGCAATATAACTGCGAAATTGTTGAAAGCGGCGTAAAACCCATTCAAACAAACAAACAAACAAACAATAAATTGCCTATCCAAAGTCAATCTCACACATTCAATAATGTTGTCAATTTATTGAAATGATATATCATTGATTATAAAGACTGAATATATATTTCCCTATCCTCAATATACTTGCCTATCCTTTCAATTGTATATAGGCCACTTCAACTGTAATCATCGTTATGATATGACCTTCGTCGCGGGAGTGAAATAACCCCGTTGAATATTTTTGATATTACATGGGTGATACACTATTGGAATAACTATGCAAATGAGCTCAGAGCAAATAGCAACGCTATCTTGTAACAGTGAAAAATGACGTCAAAATGTATATATTGTGACGTCAGTTTTAAAAGGTGTTATTAGTTTCGCGAAAAAATTGAAATGATGAATTTTAAGGATTTTAACTATTTTCCCAAAAAAATTCTTATAAGCAGAATATCAAATTTGTGCTCATAAAATACCGAATCTATTAAACTTGTCATCTGAAACAGATAAAAACTCGGCGCAGTTTATAGTGATTTGTTCAATAAATTCAGTATTCAATGACCACTCATTTAATATCCTCCTTTTATATTTCAGAGGAGAATGGGGAACCAGCTGTAGCGTCAGAAGAACACGTACAACTCCTTGTTGATATGGGATTCAACCAGGAACAAGTCAGACAGGCTCTACAAATGTCCAATAATGACGTTTCTGTAGCTACAAACTTTCTTCTACAGCAATCATAGCAGTCCCAGGGCAAAGAGAGTTTTGTAATCTTAGTGACTTCAAGCAAGCCAAATAAGTGTGGTAAAACAAATGACAAGATATTGACCCTTATCCTCCTGATCATGTATTTGCAAATTTAAGGGCCATATCTACCAGTCAACTTTTTATCTAAATAAATCAACTAGATGGCAGATGGTGAAGGCTAAGATTAGACTGCATGTCTGTGCAGGCTGATCTTGGTCTATACTGTCTGGCAAAGGGTTGTGGGTAGAAGGAATATGCTTGGGAGCAGAAGAAGGGGGAAAATTGTTTCCAAAAATAAAAGATGAGGAATGAATTTGAAATACAATTTCTTTGCCTGATGTAACAGAAGTCTTTCATTTTTGGACTTTACAAAGAAAAAACATGGACATTCTGTTTATTCATAATGTATTTAATATATCAATTACATACCAACCATTTTCCAGGAAATGTTTATTACAGACATAACTTGCATAGTTAACCTGTGTTTCAATGTAGTGCTAGGAAAATATTAACAGGGGTCCACACTTTGTATTTTACTTTGGGAATCAACAGGCATCCCTACTTGTAACCATGGGGTTCTCTCAAAATGATCAGGGGGCCTGTTTTACTAAACATCTTATGATCATTTTTCAAAAATTAAAGTTCCTTCTACACTAGTAATTAAATATGGAATTCTGCCATGTATCATCTCAATGGAATGGTCTTCTAAAGACGATTCCATTGAATTATTGCACGGCAAATTCTAAAAATGAATGAAAACAATAGGTAAAATTTGTGATATTGACTTGCGATTAATTTTTATGTAAGAAGTCTAGTAAAACAGATCCCAGGAATCCCTAATTTCATTTCCATAGAAAAATAAAAGGAAGATCGTTGCAAATCTTGGGTTAGGGAGATAATCTAATTTCTTTGTAAGCTTAAGGCTCTAAGTTCTTTTTGTTCAATACACATGTATGTAACATAAGACGTAAAGCCTTGCCCAAAAAATCTGATTGAAAAAACTTCTTATACTTTAAAAAGAAATGGAGGATGTCAACAGATGTCCCCTGTTTTGAACTGATTGGATCTTTTTCATACTGAGACACTGCTTAATGTCCTCTGTGAGAGTTTCTATTGGCAATTAATTCAAGACATGTACAAACATGAAGGGGTTTGAAAAATTGCTCTATCTGCATATTTATGTACAAAAACAAAAACTCAACTTATACCAATCTGAAGAATATTATGAGGGATCAGTGCAAAATTATTGCAAGTGCCTTTAAATATAATGGTTCTTACAATAGGTTCACACTTAACCCTCCTTATTGTTTTAACGTCTGACCTTTTAAACCTTTCCTGTTTTACAAAAGTTTGGACCTGTCCAAATTCAAAGGTTTTGCAGACGAAAAGTTAAAGTGAATTTAATTTAAAAGATAACCATTAAGTAGGGTAGAAAATGGTGTGGAAAAAGAAGAAATTGCTTGTCAGAAGCAATTTCTTCTTTTATCACAATGTTTTCTCTATCATAAAATCACAGACACGTAAAAAGCAGCGATTAAACAGCAAAGGGTTTACCAAGGCCTATGATTCTTTTATAAGTCTCCTATTGAGATCATATATTCAACTTTGATGAATGATTTAAAAGCCGCCACCATAGCGCAGTTGGTTAGGCATAAGACTTCCAATCTTGAAGTCGTGGGTTCGATCCCCAGTGGCGGCAAATACCCTTTCCGACGTTTGTCTTTCACCAATGGGTAGATAATCGTAAACCTATGTGAGATAGCAGTGGGAGGCTAGGAAAGGGTGTAATGGTAGTACAGGTGAAAGAAATACCAGGAATCCATTGTTAAGTGCTCTGGCCGCCGCGATATAACTGCAAGATTGTTGAAAGCGGCGTTAAACCCATTCAAACAAACAAACAATTGATGAATGATTTATATATAGCATTAACCCTTGTCACTTTGAATAAAAACTTTGAAGAGATTGCATCAAAATAAGTGCTGAAAAGAACTGGATGCTCTAATATCAGAATTTATTTAAAAAATATAACTTGAAAACTTTTCTGGTTTAAAAATGTAAATTTAAGCAGTCTGATCTTTCTCAATACCGCCTGCTAAAGTAGATTTACACTGGATTCAGTATGACAAGGGTTAAGCAATGTAGTGACAAGCAAAGCTCATTGTAAACTAAAACAGGTTATGGCTTTATTACGCATTGGCTTATTAGCTACAAATTCAATTATTGGTTTGTTTTTTCACCATTATCATTATGACTACATCTTTGTTAAGATTTTTAATGAATAAAGAATGCCAACTTTACTTATTTATTATTACTTTTATTGCTTTTCGTAGTGCCAGCTTACTTATGCAGCCATGATTTTGTTTTTGGTTTAAACCTATATATTTTACATTGATTGGGAAACAAGTTCTTACAACTTAGATCAATCCCTCTCTATTCTGCTTCCTAGAAAATTTACCAGTACTCCCCCCGAATGTGTAGGCCAATGAAAGAACCAAGATCCATAGCCGCTTCCGGGAATTGAACTCAGAACCTTTGGGACAAGATGCCGACGCTCTACCTCTAGAGCACAGACACCACACATTTTTGTGCACTGTGTACCATAAAAATTCTAATAGAACCCATGTTCTTATAAAACACCATCCCCCTTTTTTGAGGTTGAAACCGACCATTCTTGAAGCCTCAAACAAGAGGACCATGATGGTCCTATATCGCTCACCTGAGTATGTCACTCATAACTTGTCAACAATGTTATGAAAACCAGAATTTGTTTGATGTACATTAAGGTTGGTTAAAATTCGTCCTACTGCAACTTGGGTTTTTTTAAGTTTCATAAATTTTCAACTTTTCACTTATCATGTTGTATTCTTTTAATAACTTTTGAAGACCTTCACCCAAGAAACATCCCTTCCAAGTTTCAGCTTGATTAGCCCAGTTGTTTAGGAGGAGAATTATTTCTAATATTTTCAACCATTTTTCAGACTTTCCGTTACCATGGAAACTAGAGTTTTTGATGAAATTAAATTCTTTTAACAAATTTTGAAGACCTTCACCCAAGGAACATCCCTGCTAAGTTTCAGCTTGATTGGCCCAGTGGTTTAGGAGGAGAAGAAATTTTTCTAATATTTTCAGCAATTTTCGGCCATTTTTCAGACTTTCCATTACCAAGAAAACTAGAGTTTTTGATGAAATTAAATTCTTTTAACAAGTTTAAAAACCTTCACCACAGAAACATTCCTGCCAAGTTTCAGATTGATTGGCCCAGTGGTTCAGGAGGAGAAGAAATTTTTCTAATATTTTCAGCCATTTTTTAGACTTTTGGCTACCATGGAAACTAGAATTTTTGATGAAATTAAATTATTTTAACAAGTTTTAAAGATCTTCACCCAAGGTACATCCCTGCCAAGTTTCAGCTTGATTGGCCCAGTGTTTTAGGAGAAAAAGAATTTTTTCTAATATTTTCAGCCATTTTCTGCCATTTTTCAGATTTTCTGTTACCATGGAAACTAGAGTTTTTGATGAAATTAAATTCTTTTAATAACTTATGAAGACCTTCACCCAAGGAACATCCCTGCCAAGTTTCAGCTTGATTGGCCCAGTGGTTTAGGAGGAGAAGAATTTTTTCTAAGTTTTTCGGCCATTTTGGGCTATTATGTCACCATGGCAACCAGAGTTTTTGACGAAATTAAATTCTTTTAACAACTTTTAAAGAGCTTCACCCAATGAACACCCCTGCCAAGTTTCAGCTTGATTGGCCCAGTGGTTTAGGAGGAGAAGATGTTTAAAGAAATTGTTGACGGACGGACAGACAGACGGACGGACGATGGACGGTGAGTGATCACAATAGCTCACCTTGAGCACTTTGTGCTCAGGTGAGCTAATAAAGACCTAAACCCACAAAATCAAGGTCACTTAACCTATTGCTGTTTAATCCCTGCTTTTTACGTGCCTGTGATTTTATGATAGAGAAAACATTGTGAAAAAAGAAGAAATTGCTTCTGACAAGCAATTTCTTCCTTTTCCACACTATTTTCTATCCTACTGAATGGTTATTTTTCAAATTAAATCAACTTTTAATTTTCGTTTGCAAAACCTTTGAATTTGGACAGGTCCAAAATTTTGTAAAACAGGAAAGGGTTAAAATTCAACAGAGGTTTTATGCACCTATTCCCCAATCAAATGTTAGTATTTTGCGCAGATTTTGTTTATTTTGGGCAATTTTTAATAACCATCTTAACAAATATCGAGCTTAGAAGAAAACAGTAACTACCTATAAGTTAATATGCAGTTACAACTGTATTGCCATTGATATGTAGTGTAGCTTCTATAAAAGCCCTAGGGATCTATAACCTTTACAGTATTTTAGTGTGAGATATGCTTAGACCTAAACTTTTGCAATAACGGCTTCGTTTCAAAAAGAATTCACAAAGCACTTATCAAGATGGAATTTTAGAAGTGAGTTCAATCATGAAAGCCCGAATTTTTTCAGACAATAACTTATGATTAAAGAACGGACTCATGTTGAAAATTAAGTGATGATTCAGGACTGGCATGTATGATTTTATGATGCTCAAGAATTCAAGGAAAGTACCCATTTTCATAAGGGTTCATGCTTGTGATAGGACCCACATTCTAAGTTTCATGAAGATTGGGCCAAAATTGTGCCTCTATAATGTACTAACAAGGTAATTGTAATGAATGTTCCTTTCCAGTGATTTCTGATGGTATGTTTCAATTCTTAACAGGCCAGACATTCTGAAGTTTCATGATGATTGTGCTAAAATTATGACCCCTAGAGTGGCAAATATACACTAAAGCCAGAATGGTCCTTAAGTGCTCACCTGCATTTTATTGGTCAAGTGGATGGCATTCAAGTAATATTCTGACAATGTTTGTTGAAATAAGCCTAGTGATAAGCCAATCAGAATTCTGTGAAATTTCCTTGGAAAAGATTACCAGAGGAACATCCTTGCAAAGTTCTATCTTTTATGTTTAACCATATAGTGCTATTTCGGGGCGATACAGCAGCCTGTTTCACCCAAGTTATCAGCAAAACAATATGAAAAGGAGGAATCTGAAAGAGAATGGCTTGACTAGCAGTTTTAGAGAAGATTATTAGTCCCCCACCGGTTACCGGTTGGGGGACTATAGGTTTGCTTGATTCCGTCCTTCCGTCACACTTTTGTCCTGGCTATATCTTCTAAACCATATGTGCCAGCAACTTCAAACTTGGTACACTTATAGATCTCATTGAGGAGAAGTGTCATGTTCAAGAACCGTTACTCTGCCATGCCCACTTTTTGAGTTATTGCCCTTTGTTGTTTTTAGCCTTACATTCTTGTCCGGAACATATCTCCTAAACTATGTGTGCTAGCAACTTCAAACTTTGTACACTTATAGATCTCATTGAGGACAAGTGTCATGTACAAGAACTATTACTCTGCCATGTCCACTTTTTGATTTATTGCCCTTTGTTGTTTTTAGCCTTACATTCTTGTCCGGAACATATCTCCTTAACTGTAAGTGCTAGCAACTTCCAACTTTGTACACTTATAGATCTTATTGAGGACAAGTGTCATGTACAAGAACTGTTACTCTGCCACACCCACTTTTTGAGTTATTGCCCTTTGTTGTTTTTACCCTTACAATTTTGTCCAGAACATATCTCCTAAACCATAAGTGCTAGCAACTTCCAACTTTGTACACTGATAGATCTTATCGAGGACAAGTGTCATGTACAAGAACTGTTACTCTGCCATGTCCACTTTTTGAGTTATTGCCCTTTGTTGTTTTTAGTCTTACATTCTTGTCCGGATCATATCTTCTAAACTATAAGTGCTAGCAACTTCCAACTTTGTACACCTATAGATCTCATTGAGGACCAGTGTCATGTACAAGAACTATTACTCTGCCATGTCCACTTTTTGAGTTATTGCCCTTTGTTGTTTTTAGCCTTACATTCTTGTCCGGAACATATCTCCTTAACTGTAAGTGCTAGCAACTTCCAACTTTGTACACTTATAGATCTTATTGAGGACAAGTGTCATGTACAAGAACTGTTACTCTGCCACACCCACTTTTTGAGTTATTGCCCTTTGTTGTTTTTACCCTTACAATTTTGTCCAGAACATATCTCCTAAACCATAAGTGCTAGCAACTTCCAACTTTGTACACTGATAGATCTTATCGAGGACAAGTGTCATGTACAAGAACTGTTACTCTGCCATGTCCACTTTTTGAGTTATTGCCCTTTGTTGTTTTTAGTCTTACATTCTTGTCCGGATCATATCTTCTAAACTATAAGTGCTAGCAACTTCCAACTTTGTACACCTATAGATCTCATTGAGGACCAGTGTCATGTACAAGAACTATTACTCTGCCATGTCCACTTTTTGAGTTATTGCCCTTTGTTGTTTTTACCCTTACAATTTTGTCCAGAACATATCTTCTAAACCATAAGTGCTAGAAACTTCAAACTTGCTACACTTATAGATATCATTGAGGACAAGTGTCATGTACAAGAACTATTACTCTGCCATGTCCACTTTTTGAGTTATTGCCCTTTGTTGTTTCTATCCTTACATTTTTGTCCCGTACTTGTCTCCTAAACTATAAGCCCTAGCAACTTCAAACTTTGTACACCGGTAGATCTCATTAAGAAGAAGATCTAGTAAGTAGGAGATATATTATAAGAAAGGATTTTTTGTTATCCGGTGGGGGACTCCTGTATTGCATCGCAATACGACATGCGCTTGTTTTTTATATTTCACCATAAGGGGCCCTTTGGTGACATGACAGTCCATAGACAGAAGTTTTAGAGAAGATGATCAAGGAAAAAGTTTACTAGCACACAGACAGACCCACAACAGACAAACAGCCACGACAATAGCTAGCTGGACTTTGTCCAGCGGAGCTAAAAATTAATCAGAAGTCAAAATCACAAATCATACCTGGTGTTTTCATTCATTGCAAGATTCTGCCTTGCAATGTCTTATTGGAATTGTCTTTGGAAGACAATTCTAATAAGTTGATGCATAGCAGAATTCCATATTAAGTTACTTCTGTAGAAGCAACTTTAATTTTTGAATTACGCAATGATAGCAAGATGTTTAGTGAAACAGGCCCTAAATAACTTATGATGGACATTTTCAAGCAGAATAGGCTCAGGTGAGCAGATAAAAAGAACTATTTTTATCATGTCTCATATATTTATTTCACATTATAATGTCAAAGTTCATCGGCATACAAAAATATTAACCCGTCATTCATTCATCAAACAAAATGCTGTTTTGAAACACTAATACGATTGAGAAGCGAATTCTATTTTTAAGTCTAACATAAATACATTGACCTTGTCACATGACATTCACTGATGTGTATAGACACTTTCAAAAGTTCTGCAATTATCCAATGATTTGTAATAGGTATGGGCATTATACCTTATAATTTTGATGTAATAGGACTCTGGGTAAAGCGTTTGACAGACAAGATGTTTGAACATAGTAAAACAATTTATCCCTTTTATTTTTTAGAGCAGGGGCATAAAAAATGTCTAGCAAGAAAATTATACAAAACTAACAAGAGTTGTCCGCGGACAACGTAGCTCGCCCAAACAGCTGCTTGTCACAAACAGCGCTTGACCGAAGACCGAAGTTCAAAGTGGTTTCTTTCAATGTTAAAGTCCATGATCTAATATATATCTGTTTGAGTAGAAATTTAGAAATATAATTTTTTTTGTTTTAATGGCATGTATAAGGTTAGGGTTAAGTGAAAGCCTACAAGCAGAGGAGGTTACCAATGGAATTTCTTTGTATCAAACATGAAGTTTTTATTTAAAATTTTTCTAAGTCCACAAAAGGTCAAGATCAAGGTCAAATTGTGAAGGACCTTGGTCTCTGTAGAAGCCTATCACCTAGTGAGTATGTGTATGAAGTAATAATGTCCCTGAGTAAAGCATTTAGAATATATTAGCAAGGTTTAATTTTTGGATAAAGTATTTCAGTTTAAGTTTTTCTAAGTCCATAAAAGGTCAAAGTCAAATTGTCAAGGCCCTTGGTTTCTGGTGAAAGCCTTTCATCTGGTGACTATGTATATGAAGTAATGATGTCCCTAGATTAAAGCATTCAGAAAATATAAGCAAGGTTAAAGTTATTGGTAAAAGAATTTCGGTTAAAGTATTTTTAAGTTCATAAAAGGTTAAGGTCAAATTATCAAGGACCTTGATCTCTCACAAAAGCCTATCACCTAATGAGTATGTGTATGAAGTAATGATGTCCCTAGGTCAAAGCATTCAGAAAATATAAGCAAGGTTATAGCATTCAGAAAATATAAGCAAGGTTAAAGTTTTTGGTTAAAGTTTTCAATTAATGTTTTTCTAAGTCCAAAAATGGTAAAGGTCAAGGTCAAATTGTGAAGGACCTTGGTCTCTGGTGAAAGCCTATCACCTGGTGAGTATATATATATGAAGCTATGATGTCCCTAGGTTAGAGCATTAAAAAATATATGCAAGGTTAAAGTTTTTGGTTAAAGTTTTTTGATTAAAGTTTTTCTAAGTCCACAAAGGGTCAAGGTCAAGGTCAAATTGTCAAGGACCTTTGTCTATGGTGAAAGCCTATCACCTAATGAGTGTGCATATGAAGTAATGATGTCTCTAGGTTAAAGCTTACAGAAAAGATAAGCAAGGTTAAAGTTTTTTGGTTAAAGTTTTTGGTTAAAGTTTTTGGTTAAAGTTTTTTTTGAAAGGGTCAAGGTCACAGTCTAAAGGTCATTTCGACATGGATGTTGGTCTCAAATGAAAGCCTATGCCCTAATGAGTGTTTCTGTAAAAAATAAAGCCTCTAGGATAAATATTGATAGAAATAAAAAACTTTAACCTAATGCCGACGCCGACACCGACATCCGAGGGTATGACAATAGCTCTTCCGAGACTTTCGTCCCGAGCGAGCTAAAAAGGCTATGAAATAGCCATCTAAACTGCAGGGACAGGATACATATCATTTCCAAACTTACTAGGTCATTAAACAAGTTATGATTACTGGAAATAGTTGAATATACAGGATTCTTTCTGCTTTTTTCATTGAAGGCAAATCTGTAGTTATTAATGGGGCAGGGGGGGGGGGGGGGGGGGAAGGGAATAAATCATGTGTCTTATTGAGACTCGTATGAAGCTATATAAAACAGGCACCTGGACTTTTTATTAGATTTTGGGAAGAGGCCTTAACCTGTTCATTTTTGGAAAATTTATGCATGGTTTTCGGAAGAATTGGGAGACACAAGATGGATAAAATGAAGTATTTAAAGTACAATTAATGCATCATTTGCAAAATTTCATGATATACAACTATTTTTGCGGTCTTATCAGTCATAAAACCTTTGTAATTATCAGTAAAAAAATGAATTTTGGAGACAAAAAATTAATATTATGTGAAAATTATCTCACATTTTGGGAGTTTTCTGCCACAAATGGGAAAAATAGAGCCTTTTTTAACTGGGATGTAGCCTTTTCTAGGCCTCGTTAAAGAACAAAAAAAGCCCTGGGCACATTGAGTATGGCGCAACATCCCCCCCCACACACACACACGCCAGGTACAAAGAAGGGACTTGTAATTGAATAAGCTTCTGAAGCATGTTCACAGACAAAAAAAAAAAATAACCTTGAGACAATCACCTTGTCAAGATGTAGTTTCACAGCTCTAGATGCAATTGTTAAATCAATAAACTACTGGTACATTTGAATCCAAAAGCTTAAAGCTGTAGCTGCATGGTGTTACAGTATTAATGACGAAGAGTTCATGTACATAGACCAAGTTCACTTTCTTTCACAAATCTTGAATATCTATACACGTATTGATGGATGCCCTAAGAGTTGTAAAATATTGGCTTTATACACCACTTCATAAACTCTGAATATGTTATACATAATTTAAGCACAATTTGCAAAGATACCCTTGTCATCCCAAACTTTTAGAAAAATAATATTTCCACATTGGCAGGAAGTATACACAAAGATCAGCCTGCATATAAATGCAATCTGATCTTAGTGTATAACACCTGAATTTCCTTTTTAAAAATGAAAAGTTTCTAACTTTTCTTTTCAAATTAATTATGAGTTTTCAGCACTTTTATATTGATGCAATTTTGCCCAAGTATTTTTTCAGCATGACAGGGCTTAGCAAAATAAACTTCTATGGAGAAACAAAGGATGGCTTAGTGATAATATATAAGGGGAACAAAAGATAAATAGTGATGAGCACTTACTGCTTAAATTTTCTAAGATATTTTACAGATGGCGGTGTCATACTTACAAAATATACGGATACAAATATACATGGTCGAAAGAGTTTTGCAACTCTTTTGGTTGAAATAGGACTTTTAACAGAGACTGCTCAAATAACAACTTTTTGTATTTTCATTTTCCTGTAAGGTTAATGATGTAAGAAGATGTAAGTAAATGGCTTACGTACCAGGGGCCCGTTTTACTAAACTTTTCCCCCCAAAAAATACATGAAAGTCAAAATCACAAATCGTACCGTACCTAGTATTTTTATTCATTGTAACTTCTGCAATGCAATATCTCATTGGAATCGTCTATAGAAGACGATTCCAATGAGATGATGCATGGTAGATTTCCATATTTGGTTACTCATGAAGAGGCAACTTTAATTTTTGTTTTATGCAAAAAATGATCGTAAGATTTCAAGTTGAATGGGCTCAAGGTCAGTAACAGTTTCAGAAATAACGGACAAACTAAACATGTCACATCAACACAAGGCTTGTATTGGTATGAAAGATAGCCAATTACCATAGATAACATTTGCTTAAACACTTGTCAACCCAGATTGTATGATATTGAAAAGTAAAGTTGAAATTTGTACAAAAATTGTCAGGCCCTCACTTTTGAAATCCACCCCTCCCACTGTTTCGACTTTATTGTGAATGTAGATTCATCATTGGAACAAAAGGAAAGCACTTGTCTTTTGTTCAAAGATTGAGCTTAACGTTTTTCTTAATTTGGCTACCACATTTCTGATACAGAAAAATTATTATGAAAAATTTCAAGAGTTGCTAAACATTTGTAACTAAGTAGACTATTATAATCATGAATCACAAATGTATAACTATCAAAACATTGAATTAGAGCTTAAGCTTGGGGTAAGCTATATTTCTGCATTTATCTTGATCTATGACCGTGACCTTTTATGAAAACTTTTTTTTTTTTTTAACAAAGCGGAATCTCTCATTATTGAAAATACAATAATGTTGGTTTCAACCTTTGAAGTATCTTCTTTTTTTTCATATTACAACACATTTTGGTGTCTCATTTCGAACCAATCTAAGATTTTACTATCGCACTATGGGTTCAATGAGGATGTAGTCAGAAGGACGAAAATATCCATACAATATGCAGACAGTGTCAATGAGTGACCAAAATGTTATGTCTGCAACAAGATTTGAGCCATTACGTGACATTTCCATCACTTATATACGAGAATGATGGATATACATTGCAAAGCCTACACAACCACTTGATATTAGAAAATATTCTCTCACCTTCTATAGAGCGGTTAAGATCTTATCTATCTGCAAAGCACATAGCAAAGACTCTGGCCAGTTTGTGCGAAAGCACAGGCTGGGCAGAGTTTTTGCTTTGTGCGCATGTGGAAAATTGTTGGAAATGTCTCACACAGACTTATTTAAGCAGCAAATACAACATTTTGTCGCCCACTAACAATATTCGTATGAGAACCCCACACTAAACGTCGGGAACATCTACGCTACATAGTTATACGAATTTGGATTATCCTTATCTCGTTCCATATAGTCTCTATCAATTAAACTTTCTATTCTTTTCTTTAAATCTGCAGGCTGAAAAAAAGCAAAGAATTTATTTATAAGATGAATAGATTTTTTTTCATTTATCCAGGTATGAAAATACTCCTCACATCAGATAACGAGTTTATGTGTAAAGTATAAATAGAATCCATCTTATAGTCAAAAAAATAGCTGTTACAATTTGAAAAGCCAATTAATGATGATCAAAAAAGAAATATGGGAAACTATGGTTTACTAATTAGTATTTCTTTAAAATTAAAGTCAAACAGCCAAAGGTTGATGATTTAAGGTAATTGAACTGTTGAACTGTAACAGTAACGCGATATTTCAGAGCATGTAATCTTTCATAATGCTGTTTAATTTAGTGAAAAGTTTCTTTTAAACTACAATAAATAAATATATAATAAATACATAATATGACAGAGATTGCATACACTTCTTCATATTTTTCTTAATCCTTTTTCAAGCTCTTTATGGTGTATTCCTGATGAACACAAAGATTTGGCAGACAGTGAAGATGAAGATTAGCCTACATAGATGTGTAATCGGATCTTAGCTTACACTGCCTCCTTTTTACTGAGGAGAAATTTAGCTAGATTCATTGAAATATCACTTTGATTGGCAATCTGTATGAAGTAAATCAGTAGTATAGGGGTAAATTTACCTTGACAGGAAATTTGAGCTGATTGAAGAGCTCCGATATGAGAAGATTATGGGTGAGAGTTTTCCGTGTTTTCATGATTCTGACGATGGCAGCGTCCACCTGATACTGACGATCCTGGAACACTCGTTCTGTAGTACTGACATTCTCCTCTTGCTGTGAAAAAAAGATACAACTAAAACTGTTGCAGAGCAGACTAACACCCCCAACAAGCACTTTATCAGAATGCAAGTGCTATTAGTGCAGGATGTGTCTGTAACAAATATTGAGGTCATATGTAGCATTTGAATGAAGTTTCATGATTCTAGGTCGTTTAGTTTTTTAGTTAGAGTCCGGAAACGAAAATTGAACAAAGGCTGACTGTGTCCTGGAACTTTGACCTATGTAACCCCAAAACAATAGGGCACTTCCTTGGGTCATAAGGAACATTTGTATAAAGTTTCATGATTGTAGGTCATTTGGTTCTTGAGTTATAGTCTGGAAACAAAAAATTCTATGGATGGATGGACAGACAGATGGTCACACAGACAGACATGGTGAAACAAATATACCCCCCTCTACTTTGTAGTTGGGAGGTATAATTACTTTTGAACACCAGAGCTACAGATAGAGGGGATATTTTGGTTTTCAAATTTAAATTTTTCATTATTTCTTAAACTCTATGTTGTTGGTACTCATTTGAAACGTCTCATTGAGACAATTCAAATAAGTAAACACACCATAGGGTTTCATTGTGAAATAAAGATATTAGACTGGCTTGAGCCCCTCTTATCTTGACCCCTTGAAATCATTCATCCTCTTATAAATGTCCACTGACAAAATTGTGAATTTGATCAAAACTTTAAAACAGTCTTTCCAAGGGCTTTTCATTCTTCAACAATTCAATTAAAATTGTCTTAATTCATTAATCAACAAATCACTGCCATCAGTCAACAGATCTACTTAATAATCAAATCACCCATTATACCGCGATTGCTGCTTACATTATGTCATTTTACAACATTTTATTTCAAACATTTTCATGGATGAATAACATAACTTTTCTAAGTCAGCCATCAATAAGTTACTGTTTGCTTTATGGCCTTGCTTTAATTTCTTACTCATAGCATTTTTATTCATGAAGTGCTCTGCCATGAAAGACCTCAAGGGAGAGGCCATTAATTTTCAACTAAAGATTCAATACCATTGTTATTAATCACATAAACAAGATTGGTTCGAAATTGATTTTTTTTCTTTTTTATAAAAAGTTAGACCTTGATAATTAACATTGACATTGGGCCAACTTATTTGTGACCCTGGGCGGGTACTGTTTCCCACAATATCAGAGTATTTCTCAGAAAGCGGGCTACCAGCTCTAGACTGGTCCACACATCAACTATCAGAATAGCCTAGAATAGGCTATTCTGATATTCGATAGTGAGACCAGTCTACACCTGACTCGAAAGCGGGCCAGAAATAAGTTGGCCCATTAAATGATGTGTTTAGTCAGGATGACCATTCATGCCAAATATAAGTATCACTCAAACCGTGTTGAAGTCACAGTAAAATGTTTTGTTTGCAGATAAATGTTTTCACAGACAGACATACAGATGGACACCACGGTAAAAAAATATGCCCCTGTGGAGGAATAAGTTGGCATAAAATCATTCTTACCGTTTCTTTCATTTGAATCTGATTGATTTTGATTCTAAATAACTTGTGAGTAAACTCTTCGTGAAACCGGAACTTATCACCATTTTCAACTTCCTTGCCCTGCAAAAAAGGAGTAAACTGTCAAAGAACATCATGAAAATGATAATGAGAAGGATTTTAAACAGAACTAACCAAAAAGGATGCGCAAATTTAGAATGATACGAGTGTTGTTGATCGATGTTATAAAACAAGACCAAATCAAAATTATTGGATTCTGGTAGAAAATGGGACAAAACTATGATCATGCATTTTTTTGTGTGAATGGGTTCTTTCAGTTATACCACGTGGCTAAATTGCTAACATTGGATTCATGGTATTTCTCACACCAGTACCACCATCACATCCTTTCCTAGCCTCTAGCTGCTACTCCACATAGGTCAACGATTATCAACCCATTGATGGAAGAAAGAAGTTGGAAAGAATGAGTGCCCCCGTCACAGATCAAACAATGGACCCCTAGATTGATAGTCTGACGCGCTACCCACTGCACTATGTGAAAGATGAATCACACCTTGAAACATATCCCATCAAAGAGAGAAAACAACTTAATTTTGGCACTCTGTATATTAACATAATTCTGTTACAAATAGGAAGTGGACCTGTAATACTTCAGCAAAATTTAGGAACTCCTGATCTTTCACGATGTTAACTGAGGTTTCCTAATGACTTCCTAAATATTGCAGAACTATTAAGGGTCCATTACCTTAGAGATAGCCACTTACTTTTGGATTTTTCTGTAATACCCGGGCTTTTCCGCAAGCAAGTGATTGTAGGGTTCGTCTCAACTCACTTTCTTCTGCAAAGAAACAATTAATAAATTGATTAACAGCCACTACATTTCATCAGAGCCCTAAACGGGCAGATACCAGGCGTACTATTTGTTATTTGCCAATTGATGCCAGATAAATGAAGCTTGCCACTTTGACTTTTGTCAAATGTCTGATGAAAGTTGTCCCAGCCCGAGATGATCTCAACTTCATGACCATTTGCCATAATGGTTTAGATCCCGGGCTAAGACAAGCCTAGGTTTGAGCTATAGCTTGTATTGTTGTGAATTCTTCTCTCGTTAATGGCTCATGTCAATGCGAAAATTGTCCGCTAAAACGTACCAGATCGCACGTGTATTGGAAACCAAGTTAATTTTTACAGTAGGAAATACATGTAGTTACGTTTTTCTACGAAAGGAACAAGAACTTTTACTCTTACATGTAGTTTAAATGTTATAGTTACCAATACAACAACAATTTGTATATGTTTCTAATCTTTTCGTCGAACAATACACGTGATTTTTTGAAAATCAGGCTTTTATTATTTGAATTATTACCTAATTTGACAAGAAATTATGAATTATTAATTATCCGGATGGAAAAAATTCTAGCATTATCATAACTCTAAATTGATAACCAAGTTGTAAGACTTTTATCACTGTGATTTAATTATTTATGACAGTATATGCAGTTTAAGCATATTCTTATAATTCTTCTCTGTTCACCAATAAAAATATCTTGCCGACACTTAATTTTGAAATTCAGTTTCAAATAATTTCATGAATTAAATCAGCTTTACATTACCAATACATTATTCAAGAACTATTCATATATTGATATAAAAGTCGGGCTCAACCAAACCACCTAAGGAGTAGGTTTGGTTGAACCCGGAATTTAAACTGTTAAATTGATACCGTTAATCAGTGTGCAAGCCAACTGAGGCTCCGTTGAGAAAATGACTTGTCTTGGCCAAACCCGGGGCTCAACAAGTGAGTGGTCACCTTATCTGTTATAATCCCGGACTTAAACGTAGCCTGCAAGCGGGCAATAAGGTTTATTGCAGTTTGACATCTTGATCCAATTTAAGGTAGTGGACCAATAATAGTTCCACAACATTTCTGAATGCATGATCTTTCACAATAATAATTCAGGTTTCCTAATGAAATCATTAGAAATTTCTGTAAACATTATTAAAGTTCATGACTTCTGAAACATTGCGGAACTTTAATGGGTCCACTACATTAACTCCTCCAAGAGTCTGTTTGTTTAACTTACCAACAGCTGTGGCTTGCTGAATCTCCTCAAATGTGTATTCATTTCCCTCGTTGTACAACAACAAACATAAAGTCTGGAAGAGCGATACTTGCAGTTCTTTCCAACCCTATAAACAATATTCCATGTTAAACTAAAGAAGCTCTTTTAATTGAATTGGATTCTTACAAATTTGAACAATGAATGATTGAATGAATAAAGTTTTATGGCCCGTCGACATCTAAGGTCATGTTAGGCACAAAACTACAATTTGAAAAATGCTACAATTCATATAATAAATATATAATTCAATAATAAATCCAGAATTTAATAGCAACACTTAAAACTACAAGCTATATTCTGATGGAATGATGAAAAAGAAACATTCAAGAATATTACTTAATCAAATTTGAGTTGAAATTGTAGAAATGAAGAACAAGTATCATTCTCTCACTGAAATATGAACTGTTAAAGCTCTGTCAGTCCATAAAGATGGGGAAAACAGGCAACCCTAAAAAGATTCAAATTTTCAGTACTCACAGCAAAATTTCAAGAAGGTAAGAAACTAAAACCTAATCACAATGTTTGAAGCATATTCATACATCAGTGTGATTTGCTTTGTAGATTCATATCTCCATGAAATCAACAAATCAACTCTTTTCATCTCTAATAATCAAATATCATTATGCAAAAAACATAACAATTTGTAGATAATGAACAAGATTTCTTATGGGACTACTCTTTGCAGAAGCTTACAAAATAGCTGCTAACTCAAAATGATTTCTTGTTGAAAAATAAAACCAAATTTTCAACAGAATGCATAAAATTTGATGGAACCATCAAGTATTTTTTTTTTCATGAGCTGGCTTTTTGTACAGTACTGGAAAAAATGCATATGCTGTCATTTTCTGTGACCAGCAAAGATACAAGCCTAATTATGTCTTGGGTTACATATCATCTGCCCTTAACATAAGTAATGAGATGGTGTGAAGCAGCAGCTACTTCTATTAATACTTACTGTAGAAAAGCGAGCTCTCAGCACACAATGCCCTAGGGTTGGTTGCCATTGTAACTTTCTCCCACTGTGTTTGGCCAGATAGAATTTCTTAAACACTTCTTGGAGTTCTACCATCTGTAAACAGATAATGCATAAATGAAATTTTTGTTTGAATAGGGTTTAATACCACTTTTAACATTCTTTGAGTTATATTGCAAAGGCTTGAGAAGTTTCCGTGGATTGCTTGTATTTATCTAATCTCAAGTACTACTATTACAGGGCTCGTGTTTGACACTTAAACTAGGGTTTTGACCTTCCAAATTCTGAAAATACCTTATTTTGACCCTTGGAATTTTCTCCCAAGGGGTTCATTTGACCCCTTTGAGAGAAAACTCCAAGGGTCAAAACAGGGTCTCATCACTAAAATTTTCAAATTTGTTTCTTGTATACTATTAAGAGTCCTTCTTTTTAATTTCTGACTTCATATTCTGACAAGAAAAGGTCAAATCACAATGAAAGCTAGAAAACAATACACTAAGTTCCTGTTATCTGTTGTTTTGACCCACTTAGGCTCAAAACTATAAAGTGACAACAACTCAAAATAATTATTGTAATTAATAAGACATTATTACTAGTATAGGAACAAGTCTTGATATAAAGAAGATGATCGCTTATTTCATTATAAGATCAATTTATATTTCATAGATTGAACAGAAAAGCAAAATTTCACAAGGGCCAGTGCCACTTACCCTTTTTGTTAACATATTACCAAACAATCTTTCTCATAAACAAACAAACAATTATTCTATTTCTTAAATGCAAAAATGAGACAAATTTTGAAATCTTTAGGACTAATGTTCTTAAAGCGAGCCATTTTGCATGCAACATTCATGATGACGTCACTATCTAGGCTTCACTTAGATAATGTCAGATAGTGTAAAATGAATGAAAGCTGGGAATAAGCTTTCCCAGCTTTCATTCATTTTACACTAATAATAATGATAATTTCACTGGTTAGGCAGTGAGTTTATTTAGTGCTAATATACTGTTATTTCTCGAAAAAACACCAAAAAGTATCAAAGAAACAAGAAGAACAGGCCCATTTTGAATTCTTCCAAGTAGTTTCTGAGGAAAAGATTTTTTACATTTCACATTTGGGGCCATATTTCTGGTGACTCAACTTTGGTAGTAACCATGATATCAATCCGGTCAGAATTTAACAAAGGGATCTGAAAGAACATGCTGAAAGGATCATTCCTGTGAAATTCTGCCCAGTTGTTTCTGTTTGAGAAACAACTTAAATGTTGTTTAAACATTATTAAACAACATGATGTTTAAATGTAAAGGTTACACTGGGAGACAGACAACCCTCCATGACCAAAGCTCCACTGGACTTAGTCCAATGAATCTAAGAATAAATCTACTTTAGGTGATACAAACCTCTGTTGGTAAATGTACATCCATAGGTGTGTAGGTAGGCCAATAACCCATAGTTAATATATTAACTGTTAACTCTATACCACGCTGAGCATCTGGTGAGTTGTGAATGTACTGCAAAAAATAAATTGTTTCCTTAAATTTAAGTGCTTTATAAAGTAACTGAGTAAACATTTCATACCTATTTGTCATAAATTTTATTTATCTGAAAATCAAATTCAGTAAATTTTTGTCAAGCAACCATTTAGGGGACGATAAAAAAGTGATCACTTTTGGGAACGGTCGCTTAATACAATATTCGGTGATAGATAAGACAAGTCTTTCTGATATCATTTTGATAATAAATATAGATTGTTGCTGTTGCATAAGTCTAACTGAATTCTATGATGTTTAAACTCATAAGAATCATCTCATTGTGTCAATAATATGGGTTCTTACAACATAAAATTCAACAATATACCATTTTTTTTTTTAAAATTGTCCAATTTTTCAGAGATTTTTCTCATGATGAAGGGACTTTAATGATGGTAATTTAAAGAAATTGGTTGCTTAAAAGACGAGGTCCATTTGAGCAACATCAACTGCATTTCTTTTTCAATTGTATGTATAAAATGAATAGAGTAAAACATTGATGGAGTTTGAATTAAATTTAGTTTGACGAGATAAGTCTTCATGTAAATATAAGCATTGTCACTTGGATAGTGTTGAAGTATTCTGCATTATCTTATAACTATACAAATATCTGTGTGATAACATCCCATATGATATTTTTTATGATATCACATAGTTATTTTTAGAATAATGATATAATGTGGTAATTTTTAGAAACTTGCATTTCAGTTAGAAACATTGACAACAAGGTGCCAAATTGTCACAAGATACGCCCGTCAAACTGCTTAGTATTATCTGGGGGTTTGAATAGAACTGAGGTTATTTTGAATGAATACTTTTTGCACCCATGAAGTTTCATGATCCTAGCTATTGTACTTTAAGAGTTATACTCCAGACAAGATTCAAGTCTGAAAAACAACAAAGGGCAATAACTCAAAAAATGGGTCAGGGAGAGTTATGGTTCTTGTGCACTGCACTCCCCCTTGGTGAGATCTATACACCCATTAAGTTTCATGATCCTAGCTATAATACTTTAAGAGATATACTCCGGACAAAATTCAAGTCTGAAAAACAACAAAGGGCAATAACTCAAAAAATATGCCAGGTAGAGTTGAGGTTCTTGTGCACTGCACTCCCCCTTGATGAGATCTATACACCCATGAAGTTTCATGATCCTAGCTATTATACTTTTAGAGATATACTCTGGACAAGATTCTAGTATGAAAAACAACAAAGGGCAATAATTCAAAAAATAGGCCAGGTAGAGTTATGGTTCTTGTGCACTGCACTCCCCCTTGGGGAGATCTATTCACCCATGAAGTTTCATGATCCTAGCTATAATACTTTAAGAGATATACTCCGGTCAAGATTAAAGTCTGAAAAACAACAAAGGGCAATTACTCAAAAAATAGGCCAGGTAGAGTTGTGGTTCTTGTGCACTGCACCCCCCCCCCCCCCCCCCCCCCCTTGCTGAGATCTATACACCCATGAAGTTTCATGATCCTAGCTATTATACTTTTAGAGATATACTCCGGACAATATTCAAGTCTGAAAAACAACAAAGGGCAATACCTCAAAAAATAGGACAGGAAGAGTTATGGTTCTTGTGCACTGCACTCCCCCTTGGTGAGATCTATTCACCCATGAAGTTTCATGATCCTAGCTATTATACTTTAAGAGATATACTCCGGACAAGATTCAAGTCTGAAAAACAACAAAGGGCAATAACTCAAAAAATATGCCAGGTAGAGTTGAGGTTCTTGTGCACTGCACTCTCCCTTGATGAGATCTATACACCCATGAAGTTTCATGATCCTAGCTATTATACTTTTAGAGATATACTCCGGACAAGATTCAAGTATGAAAAACAACAAAGGGCAATAACTCAAAAAATAGGCCAGGTAGAGTTATGGTTCTTGTGCACTGCACTCCGCAATGATGAGAAGAATACAAGTGCCAAGTTTGAAGTCCATCGGACTTCAAGTTACAGAGTTATGCCCCGGACAAAGAAGTGGACGCCCCCGGACGCCGTACGCCACGGGTGATCCCATAATACGTCCCGTCTTCGACGGGCGTATAAAAAGTAGACAAATAGAGGTTATAGGATAAATATAATATATACTTAGTGTATTGTATGAAAAAAATATCAAACTTGGTTGTGAGAATTGATAATTGTCTCGGCAGAGCCTCGACAATTTTCAATTCTCCCAACCTCATTAGATAATTTTTTTTTCTTATAATACACTAAGTATGTATTCTATGTTTATCATTCACCTGAAAGGGTGTGGCTTAGCTGTAACGTAATTTGGCGAATACCTTTCAATATTCTAGATTTTTTCAAAAGATAGTCGAAAACTATCAATAACTTTAAAAAACGATATCAACAAGATGTGTTTGTGAAACACGAATGCCCCCGTAACCGCATTTTTTTTTCAAAGTTTTACCTTGACAGATGACCTTGACCTTGTCACATGACCTTGACTTTGGTACAAGCGGATGCTGATCATTGAGATCTATCATCATGCCAAATATTAGCTGTGTATCTTGAATAGGCTTGAAGATATTGGCAAGGTTAAGTTTTCGGGTTAAGTTTTCGGACAGACGGACAGACAGACGGACATAAGTAAAACAATATGCCCCCGATCTATCAATGCGGGGGCATAAAAAGATTAATATGCTTAACCAAGATGAAAACATTTTACTTGAACAACCAAATCATTGTAAGTTACGCTGGTCTTATTAGCCAAAGATGATTTAACGTTTCAAATTTATATTTATATTAATATATATATTTATATCTATAAAAGAGAGTAAGTATTCAAGAAGCTTATGTACCTTAACCCTAAATGCAACAGCTGGTTACTTAGACACTGCATTGTCAGGGCAAAAACATGGAATACATAGTTTAAAGGTTTTATTTATAAAGTTGGACAGACAGCAGGACACCCCTATAACAATATACCCTAAATCTATTAATGCTAGGCAAAACGAGTTTTCTTAAGCATGTGAGAAACACATTTCAGAGTTCTCTAATAAGACCTACCTGTTTAAAGGCCAACATAATATCCTTGGAAAGTTCCATGTCTTTGAACATACCCTCTAGTTTGGTGGTAAACCCACTACCACATTCTATAATAGATTGCAAGAGCCATTACAAATACATACTCATTTGAATTAATTTTGTTACTTTAAATGGGATTTAACTGGTAATCCAGTCATATTAATTGATTGATTGTTTGAGATTGCACCCTCCCTTCAAAATTGTTTCAGCTACATTGTGGCAGCTTTTCAACCTACCAATGGCTTCCTAATGTTTCTCACACCAGTACAACCACAACATTTCACCCAAGCCACTAGCTGCCCATTCCACATAGAAGTACTACTTATCATTGGCCAATTGTTGGGAGACATATGACACTTGAGACAATGAATTTTGTTGGATGAATGTTGGGATAACTAGGTGCCTGTTTACTAAATATTTTACAATCATTTTTAGCTTAGTCAAAAATTAAAGTTGCTTCTACAGAAGTAACTAAATATGGAATTCTACCATGCATTATCCCATTGAAATCATCTTCTAAAGACCATTGCAATGAGATATTAAAAGACAGAATCTAACAATGAATGAGTGATTGTGAATAAGTGATTTTGACTTACAATTATTTTTTTTGTAAGAAGTTTAGTAAAATGGGCCCCTGGTATTAACCTCATAATCCCAGGATTGACAACATGTTACCCATTGAGCTAGCCATGGATTCCTGGTATTTCTAACACCTGTTCAACTCATTGGGAACATCACTCGGCCATCTCCATAAACTGAAACAGACCTCGGATGCATATAAGGCAGATGGGTATGTTTTGTGTTTTTTGTTAGGCGGATACAGTGTATGAAAACTTAGTGCGGGAACAACATGTGTCATCTTTCAAGACGAATCAATCTCAAAAACTAAGATTTATCAGCCATTATTAATAATATAAAGATATCTATATAAGGATACGATAATTTCACATCAGTGACTTAAATGAGTAGCGTTGGCGAAGTCAAATATTTTCACCCAAAGTTTCCAGGGCTAATGCTATTTTAACTGACGTCATCGAGTCTTTCCAAGGTTTTTCCCGTAATTTTCAAAAATAGTCTATCTATATACATCCAAGGTCGATTGTGAGATTAGCCGAGTTGTGTTCCGAATGCTGTACAACTACAGCCTCACTTTAACGCCAGTTTTGTACATTTATATTGATCTGGTGAAAATAATACAGCGCAAATGTGCATTAGATGATATGTTGATGACTCCTTTTAGAATGTGATCCTACACATGTGTAAGATAAGGATATCTCTGAGGAAGGGGAGCTATGCGAGCTATTTCATGGCATGATTATTTACCCTGTTTTAACTTGGATAACATGGATTTTTCTGCATCTACAGAAGCACTTTTCCCCACCAGTAATCTCTTGGCTAAATCTTTTTTGTAGAATGCTTCAAATACATCTTTACCTGAAACAGCAGAGAATCATTATGACTTTGTGAAACTGAACATCACTAAATATTAGTCTTTCAATAATTGGTCAGTCAAAACATTTCTTAAGCAATTTACCCGTTTAAATAATACCTAGCTTAAGAGTAAAGTTTTAAATTGTTTTCCTTTTTGGTCTTTTTTCCTAAAATAATTTGAGACAAAAATTTGTGGCTATGCTATGAACTCGTCTAAACATAGCACATAAACTAATACTTGGTCATATGTCCACAATTATTACCCCTGAGCATGCTTTATCCAATCATGTACAAAAAAAGCATTTAATTTTTGAAGACTGTCCTTGCCTTAAGGTAGGGGACCTGCAACATATCAGAAGTCATGAACTTTAACAGTGTTAATTGAGGTTTCCTAATGATTTCATTAGGAAACCTCTAATTACATTGTGAAAGATCAGGAGTTCCGAAATGTTGCAGAACTTTTATAGTCTGTTTGACTTCTATATGGACAAACATTTCGCCGAAAATCTCAGAAATTAATTAAAGAAACGCATATTTTTCTTGTCATATCATTTATACCAGCTAATACCATGACGAATTTTGTTTTTCAGAATTTTTGAATGTAAAATAATGATTTTGTCCGTCCGTCTACGTGTTAACTGTCAGCATTTCATACCTACTTGTTACTGTATTAAACGGAACAGCAAATTGTATAACCAAAAATAGTACTGATTTGCATAGGGGGCGAGTCAAAAGAGTAAGATTTTAAGTGAATTGTATTACTATAAAATCGAGTTTTTCAATATAATTAAGTTTGTCTAAGATTCTTGCTACCGTTGGATATCAAATCTGTATATATTCTCTCTTTCTTCAAAAACTGTTTGACCAGATAATTGATTATTGATTTTATTCATTCTGAGATGAACCCTATATTTACATGTTAAGACCAATCAAAAAACATTATTAAAAGAGGTAGTTGGGAATTTCACGAGGAAAACTTGATGAAAAGGCGAGTACTAACGGTAAAAATCACGTGCTATTTAAGTTTAAGATGATATGACCGTCGATATGCTAATTAGCATGTCCAAATAAGGAATAATAGACATTTCATCTGTCAAAAGTTTAGTATAAAACCACGTGTTTTTACTATATATGTTGACATTTTCTTACTATTAAACAGCCTCCATCACCCCTCGTGTTTAAGAACGGATAATGCGAAAATATTAACATTAACTCGATAGACAAAATCATTATTTTGAAATCATTTTATTTTCAAACAAGAGCTGTCACTGTAAGATGACAATGCCCCCGACACCGCTTTGATTTAGAAGTTATGGCCAATGTTAAAGTTTTTGGACGGAATGACGGACGGACAGACAGACGGACGGACGGACAGACAGACGGACGGACAGATGGACGGACGGACGGACGGACAAGTCAAATTTATGATGCCTCCCTATCGGGGGCATAAAAATATTTTTTGGAATGGTATTAAGCTGAAATTAAGATTTTACTACATACAAATCCTTTATTCAAACACAATTTTATGTAATTGATGAAAAGGTTGGTCCATATAGAAGTCAAACGGACTATACAGGTCCAATACCTTAATTAGAACTCAAGATATAAATTTAATGATCCCTTACCATGTATAAATCTGAATAGTACCATGATTTTATCTAACAACCGCTCCAATTCCTCTTCTGTTGCCTCTTTATTACCTGCTCTGAGCTTCAAATCGACATATTTGGCTGAAATAAGATAAGAATTATTAATTTTTTTTAAGGGACAAATTCAACATTGAAACTATCCTAATTACCCTAAAATTTAGGACAACCAAAAGATATTAATTTTTTTTAAGGGACAAATTCAAAATTGAAACTATCCTAACTACCCTAAAATTTAGGACAACCAAAAGATAGACACTTATTGTTTTAACATTCTTTAAGAATTGAATTGGATCATGTTAATGTGTCCAAATGAGGTTAAGGTAGTGGACCTGTAATAGTTCTGCAACTTTTTGAAATACATGTAATGAACTTTAACATGTGTTAACAGAGGTTTCCTAATGATTTTCATTTGGAAACCTTGGTTTACATTGTGAGAGTTCATAAGTGCCAAAATGGTGCTGAACTATTACAGTTCAACTAAAAGTGAAGGAAAACATTGAAGATTTTAATTAAACTGCTGCAAGAGGAATAGTTTTATTTGGGTCTACAATACATTTGAGCCTGTGCGTGACATATCCAACACAGTCAAATGTACACCAAGCATCTGTACAGTCTGACCAGAGTCTTGACTTTGCTCAATGTAGATAGATTAGGTCTCTAAGTGTCTAAACACAGTGCAGTAATCTTCTTATCAAACTATGTGGCTGTCTAGGCTGGATAATGTTGGTCCAGTACGCACATGGCAAATTGTTGGAAATGTCACGCACAGACTCAACTTGTATTTGTTTGCAACTGTCTGTCCTAATACCTTGGGTCAATATTGGACTACATTTACTACATTCTTTTCTACTTTGAAACAAACATTTTCTTTCTCTTTTTTTTAATTATTTTCAATGATTTATTGACAGTTTCAAATTCTTATCTGCCTTTTTTCCCAATTTTGGAAAGTAGCCTATATGTCAATTGAATTATTGGACTACAAACATCTAAACCCTAGTCTTTTATTAATAAACATTTTCTTTAAAACGGTTAATTATGAATAGAGAATAACCAGATTGTTATCACTACAACTTTATTCTTTGGTCATTTTAAAAGGATTTTACCCTTACCCTGCTGAATTTGAAATTTCTTTAAACCAATAGTCTGTTTTTTCCAAAATTTTCAACCATCCTAGCTTAAGTTTTTGCTTCAATAACTAAGAAGAAAAGCCTTAAGTATATGCTAAGATCAGGCTACATGTCTGTGCAGGCTAATCTGTCTGCCTAAAACAGGCAATTGCTGTTTACAGCAAAAGAAGGGTTAACAATAAATAATCTTGTACATTACCTATGTATTCTGCAGGCTTATTCTGTCTTGCATTGATGAAGTTTTCAAAACTCTCTCTCATTGCATTGATAAACTGTTCATGTTTCATAAAACAGGTTTGGATCACATTGTCTACCTTGTCCTTGAAATCTGAAACATCATAGAAGTGTGTCAATTTGATGGTGAAACTTATAACATACCATATAGCACTTTCTGTTGTCTATCAAATAATTGTGTGTCTCATAGAAGCTTTAATTGTGTGAGTCCATATTTCTGGATCTTATAGAAAATTAGGGAGGATTACTTTTCTGCATTCAACATTTCAAACTAATATTTAAATGAAAATAATGTACAGACTATTGATCTTTAAAAAGCAGAAGTTTAGATCATCACAAGACTACAGATGCCAGACACTGTGGCTGGAGCACTTAAAAATAAATTCTTGGTATTCCTTGCACATGTACATTCATTACATCCTTTCAAAGCCTTCAGCTGCTGTCCCACTTACGTTTACAATTATCCACCAGTTGGTTGGAAACAATTGTCTAAAAGGATCTGTATGTGCTGCCACCACAAATCAAATCCATAACACTCATTTTTTGAAGAACAGGGGCCGGTTTTACTTAACTTCTTACGAGGAAATTAATCGAAAGTCAAAATCACAAACTTTACCTTGTGTTTTTTGTTCCTTGTTCCATTCTGCCTTGCAATATCTCATTGGACTCGTCTTCAAAAGACGATTCCAATGAGAAAATGCATGTCAGTATTCTGTTTGTAATTACTACTGTAGAAGCAATATTAATTTTTGACTTGCGCAAAAAATGATCGTAAGAGGTTTAGTAAAACAGGCCCCTGGTGGGCTATCATCTTTGTTATGATGACTGCTCAAAAATGTACATATTGATTGATCCTCACCCAACAACTGCTGAACCATATCTTTGTCCTTTTCTGGGTCATTGTTAGGATTCAAGACAACAAGTCTACCAGAGCTCTGTATACGGTAAAATTATATATTATGTATAGGAGTGTATATCAAATTTCTATTCCTTTTAGATCTTACAATCAATGTGCAACCATTAGGTTGTATCTACAGCTAGATCAAAGCTGTAAATGTGACATTTTGATCCAACAATGTCAATATTCAACAAAGAGGACCTCCTCATAAGAATGAAATAAGACGGGTTACACTTGTCTCAAATCTTTATTTCTCAATAAAATTGTATAAGCAGGGTGAAGCCAGTTTATCTGTCAATTAAACCTTATGTTGTGGCTATCATTTGAATCATCTCAACAAGACGATTCTAATGAGTACCAACATCATAGGGTTTGTGCTTTAATTATTACAAAACTTTGATCTAAAATCTAAAACACCCCCTCTATCTGCAGCTCTGCAAGAGGCAAAAAAGAGACCATCTTGGTACTATGTAAAGTGTCAAAGCCATTCGGAACATGGCTCGGACATTTCTGTAAACTGAAAAGTACCTCAGACGTAAGTGTAGTAATTTTGGTCAATTTTAAGGTCATTCGGCTCCTGGTGGTACTTTGGTTAATACGCTTGAAGAAAAGCAAGTTCCTTTAATGCTTTCAGTTCGTCTATGGATATCATTTTGGCATATTATAATTTGAAAGCAAAACGCAGTAAAACACTGCCTTTTGTTTTCAAATCATAATATGCCTAATTTTTACCTTACGTTGATTTTGCTTTTCACAGCGTCATCCTCAGTTATGTTTGTGAGGTCATATAAACACACATGCAAAATGACGCTTTTATGGCTGCGCCCGTTTTATTCCCGAGGTCTATTCCGTAGAATCGCCGAGGGTTTCCGATTGGTGTCAAAGCATGTCAGACCGTGCTGGGTGACTAGAGCCGAAAAATTTTCACACTTGATTTTCTGAATCTAGATTGATCATTTAAGGTAGTGGACCCAAAATAGTTCCCTAGCCTTTCCAGGGATTCAGATTGGCATTGGCCATAGGACATTTGCTGAACAAAAGTTATAATGGCCGAGAAAAAATGTTTAACTGGGCTAAGGGCTAAGGGAAAACATGGTTACCCAACAAAAATTAAATTAATTGATTGAATGGAGTTTAACGCCGCTTTCAACATTATTTCAGTTATATCGCAGCGGCTGGAGCACCTAACAATGGTTTTCTGGTATTTCTCTCACCTGTACAACCACCACATTCTTTCCTAGCCTCCAGCTACTATCTCACATAGGTCTACGATTATCAACCCATTGGTGAGAGACAAATAGTCGGAAAGAATGAGTGCCGCCGTCGGGGATCGAACCCGGGACCTCTAGATTGACAGTCCGACGCGCTACCAACTGCGCTATGACGGCGGCTTACCCAACAAAAAGGCCGACAGAATATTCCATATAACAAGAGGGCCATAGTGGCCCTAAATTGCTCACCTGAGTTAATGGGCTTAATATCTGACCTCTTAACCTAGTTTAAAACCACACTTGACCCAAATTCAAACCAGGCTGAGATTTTATAAAGACAATCAAACTGACACATTCTCATGATGATTGGGAAAAATATTGACCTATAGAGTGTCTACAAGGTTTTTCCAAGATTAGACCCTGTGTCCTCATTTTTGACACCACTTGACCCAATTTGAAACTAAACCGAGATTTCATCAAGACAGTCATTCTGACCATCTTTCAGGTTGATTGAGCAAAAAATATGGCTTCTAGAGTGTCTACAAGGTTTATCTAAAATTTGACCCTGTGACCTCATTTTGGACCCAACTTGACCCAGATTTGAACTTGACCTAGATTTTATCAAGGAATTGATTCTGACCAATTTTCAGGTTGATTAAGGAAAAAATAAGGCTTCTACAGTGTCTACAAGGTTTTCCAAAATTTGACCCTGTGACCTCATTTTTGATCCCACTTGACCCAAATTTGAATTTGAACGAGGTTTCATCAAAACATTCATTCCAACCAATTTTCAGGTTGATAGAGCAAAACATGTGGCTTCTTGAGTGTCTACAAGGTAATTCCAATATTTGACCCTGTGACCTCATTTTTGACCCCATTTGACCCAATTTGAAACTAAACCGAGATTTCATTAAGACAATCAATCTAAACAATTTTCGGATTGATTGAAAAAAATATGGCTTCTAGAGTGTCTACAAGGTTTATCTTAGATTTGATCCCTTGACCTCATTTTTGACCCCACTTGACCCAGATTCGAAATGACCAAGATTCTATCAAGACAATCATGCAGACCAATTTTCAGGTTGATTAAGCAAACAATATGGCGTCTAGAGTATCTACAAGGTTTGTCTAAGATTTGACCCTGTGACCTCATTTTTGACCCACTTGACCCAGATTTGAACTTGACTTAGTTTTTATCAAGATATTAATTCTGACAAATTTTCAGGTTGATTAAGGAAAAAATAAGGCTTCTACAGTGTCTACAAAGTTTCCAAGATTTGACCCCGTGACCTCATTTTTGACCCCACTTGACCCAATTTCGGACTCGTTCAAGATTTTATCAAGACACTCATTCTGACCAAATTTAAAGTTGATCTGGCAAAAAATATGGCTTCTAGAGTGTCTACAATTTTATCTAAGATTTGACCCTGTGACCTCATTTTTGACCCCATTTGACCCCGATTTGAAATTGACCTAGATTTCATCAGGACATTCAATCTGACCAATTTTCAGGTTGATAGAGCAAAAATTGTGGCTTCTACAGTGTCTACAAGGTTTTTCCAAAATTTGACCCTGTGACCTCATTTTTTGACCCCACTTGACCCAATTTGAAACTAAACCGAGATTTCATCAAGACAGTCATTCTGACCATCTTTCAGGTTGATTGAGCAAAAAATATGGCTTCTAGACTGTCTACAAGGTTTATCTAAGATTTGACCCTGTGACCTCATTTTTGACCCCACTTGACCCAGATTTGAACTCGACCTAGATTTTATCAAGGAATTGATTCTGACCAATTTTCAGGTTGATTAAGGAAAAAATAAGGCTTCTACAGTGTCTACAAGGTTTTTCCAAAATTTGACCCTGTGACCTCATTTTTGACCCCACTTGACCCAATTTCGAACTCGTCCAAGATTTTATCAAGACAAACATTCTGACCAATTTTCAGGTTGATTGAGCAAAAAATATGGCTTCTAGAGTGTCTACAAGGTTTATCTAAGATTTGACCCTGTGACCTTGTTTTTGACCCCACTTGACCCAGATTTGAACTCGACCTAGATTTTATCAAGGAATTGATTCTGACCAATATTCAGGTTGATTAAGGAAAAAATAAGGCTTCTACAATGTCTACAAGGTTTTTCCAAAATTTGACCCTGTGACCTCATTTTTGACCCCACTTGACCCAATTTCGAACTCGTCCAAGATTTTATCAAGACAATCATTCTGACCAAATTTCAGGTTGATTAGGCGAAAAATGTGGTCTCGAGAGTGTCTACAAGGTAAATGTTGACGACGGACGACACACGACACACGACGGACATCATGCGACCACAAAAGCTCACCTTGAGCACTTCGTGCTCAGGTGAGCTAAAAACACATGGTTTTTAAATCAAATGGTGAACAACCAGTCAACTGATTCTATATTTAGAAACAATTCAGGGGTCTTTGATTAATAACAGTTAACTATAATTTGATTAAGGAGACAAGTAAAAGACAACTATCATATTCAATGCCAAAGCTATAGCTCAATTTGATATATATTGCACTCATTATTTGCAAATATGTAACTGTACCTTGTAGTATGATAGAGGCCAAAGAAATGATGATACTTATTATCATTTACATAAACCTAAACAAATATCCTGACTGTAGTGTTGGGCAATCGGTTTGAAATCACAATCGATTATCGGTTTTTAGTTGGAAGAATTAATCAACTAATGATCGATTATATAATCGGTTTCATTAATATCAAAACAGTACTGCATTATCTGTGCATCATTACTAAATTGATATGATTTAAGGCTTGAGAATTTGTTATTGAAACTGTTTAATATGTTGTATAAAGACAATTGAAAAATGTTTATTGTTTTTTCGTATTTTTAGTTTTACCAATTCTACATCTCTCATCCCCTCTCTGAACAAGAAGTTGCAGTTACATGTGTATTTGTATAAAATGTGAAACATCAGTGCCAAATAGGGTAATATATATCTTGAGAAAAGAAGAAATGCTTGTTTCTTTTTCCACAACGTTTTCCAAAAAATTTCAAATCAGCACCATAGACAGATTTTCAGAGATTGGTCAGATGAATGAATGGTTGGACACTTAGATAGAAAGCTGTAAACTAGTACAACCATATCTTCTGGTGACCAGTCAACTCGGCCCATTTTCAAATCGGCCCAACATATAACTCGGCCCAAAATCTTTTTATGCCAAAATCATTATCTTATTGATTATTCATTTAGAATGATTAGTAAAAATACCATATTATTCAATTTTTCTTCAGTTGTCTGGAAATTTACATATACATCGGCCTTAAAAAAAAGTTAACTTGAATTTTAAAAATTGCATATATTTAAGCACTGAATAAATATTTAATTATCAAAAAAAATAATACTATTGTCAAAATAATAAAGATTATCAAAGTAGGGTATAAATGCATCATTTGTACAAAACTTACACATATTTCATGCAATATAGACATGGCAAGGGTACAGAAAAACTGTCAGACAGTCGGTCTAACAAATCCTAATAAACTGTCAGACTAAAGCAAGCCCTGTCAGATCAAACATTTTAGGGGTCAAATTATATTACAACTGTTTTCTTTCCTCATTAAGATTAACTAGCAGTAACATTATAGGCCTTTCTAGGTTGTTAAAAGTCCTCCCAGTGTTTTCAGTGCTTTGATGTAAAAGCTGAGATTCAGAGATTAACAGAATTATTAAAAAAATGTTTTTTGAACTCTTTTCAAGTCAAAAGACTACAGTCACTTGTGGTTTTCATTAAAAATAACAAGAAATAATTTGATGGGTCGAACATTCTTGGGTACGAATAAGCAGAAAATTATTTTAGTCTGTGTGCTTTTGATACTGGAAAAATACGAAAAATTCAGGTAAAATAAGACTAGCTACCAATAATTCTTTCTTATTTGGATCCTAAAATCATCTCTTCTTCCTCTTAATTGATACATTTTAAAGAAGAGAGTTTTCGCTTTCTAGGGGTGCCGAAAGTCATAGAGGAACTGTTTATTGACGGAATTTAGACCTATGTAAAGTTTAAGAAAACTGTTTGTTTTCGTGAGAAAGATGTCCAGAATAGTATTTTCTTAAGTGAAAGACAGGATTTACTGTTAAATTATCTTTTTGTCCACAAAATAGTGTCGGACATTCGGACCAACGATATGGTAAAATTTACTGGACCAAGGGGATTTTTGTTCGACATTACTGACGGTCCTTCGCCATGACGGGGGTAAGGAAATATCTCTTAATCCTCGGGAATATTATTGTTTGCATCGGCTTTTTCGTTTCTAGCAAGGATTATATAAACTGCTAATTGCATGGTGATTGTTATATTCCCGGACCAAACACGTTCCGGGCCGACTACAATCGATTGTGAAATTTCTTAGTCGATAATCGTAATCGGAAGGCCAAACCAACTGATTTTCGATTATAATCGATCATCGTCCCATCACTACCTGACTGTATATTTGATTTCGGTAAAGGTAATATGGCCTAAAGTTTTTCTGAGTATAGGACAAAATGGCCTAAAGAAATATCAGTTTTTAGCCCATTTGTCCTGAGACAATTGTGTCCAATCTGAATCACTGGTTTGGATGTAATGAACTTTTAGTGTTAACCAATGTTTCGTAATGATTGTCATAAGGTAACCTGGGTCATCATTATAAAAGTTCATGAGTGCCGAAATGTTGTGGAACAATTATGCTATATTAAGCTTCAGAAGGTCCTGTATAAGAGTTCTCAAATAAAACTTCTGGTTGATCTCCACTGGAACCAATCTCTTTATCAAATATTTATTTCTCATTTTTTTTTGTGTGACAAGTCACACATTCCTAATTAGGTGAACATCAATTCTAAAAGATATTGACACATCTTACCTTAATATATGAGGCAAAAGAAGCACACAATTCTTTTTGTCCATTTTTCACCCTGGACAATAACACATACATTCTGTTTAAATCATCAATTCTGTTTTCATTTAAAAGTTGATTTAAACCTGAAATCAAATCAGTTAATAATGTTGGTTTTCTGAAAAAAAGTAGGGTTATTAATGTAAGATAAAAATTTTAAAAACATCATTACTTGGCAATTTGTCCTCACAATTTCTATGTATGAATTATACACAGGGTGCTTTGTTAAATACATGTATTTTAATTAGCAGGGGAAAGGAAATTTGGATTTTCTCAATTTGTTCCTGAACAAGTAAAAGATTATTTACTACTTGTCCATTGTCAAAATGAACTTGTCGGAAAACAGAGAATAGATGAATATTGAGATAACATTGTCTTAAATGAAGAAAATGCTGGAGCCAAGCATTTTCTACATAAAAAACAAAGTTTTCTACCCTATGATACAAACATTAAGCTAATTAATCTATCAAATCTATCAAATACCATTACATGAATTGCTCTGGTATTTACTTGTCCATGGACAAGTGGCCTTGAAAAATGCACCTGTCCGTATGTAGAAAAGCTTGTGTCAGTCAAGTCGGGCATTGGATTTCCACACCCCTGCTTATTAGTAATTTTTTCGCAGACTGTTGCAATTTGGACAATTACAAGTCTTGTAATATAGTAAAATTATTAGAAATCATCAAAACAGATATTATTACTTGTATTTTCAAATTTATCAATATGATAAAACAAGAGGGCCATAGTGGCCCTTAATCGCTCGCCTGAATGAACTGTCTAAATATTTCAAAAGAAGTATGAGAAATAGAATGATGAATGACTGAGCTAAACAAAGCTGTTGCTTCTATACAATTTTTGAGCATCCTTTTTTACAATTTTAAGGTTGACTAACAAGGATTTTAATAATTGATTTTGTGACCTAGTTTTTGACCCCAGATGGCCCAAGTTCGATCTCATCCGAGATTTCATCTAGACAATCATTCTGACCAAATTTCAGGTTGATCGGTCAATAAAAGTGGCCACTAGAGTGCCTACAAGGTTTTTCTAAGATTTGACCCTGTGACCTTGTTTTTGACCCAAGTTGACCAAATTTCGAACTCGTCTGAGATTTCACCAAGACAATTATTCTGACCAAATTTCAGGTTGATCGGGCAAAACATGTGGCCTTTAGAGTGCATACAAGGTTTTTCTAAGATTTGACCCTATGACCTAGTTTTTGACCCCAGTTAACCCAATTTTGAACTCGTCCGGGATTTCATCAAGACAATCATTCTGACCAAAATTCAGGTTGAACGGGCAAAAAAATGTGGCCTTGAGAGTGCATACAAAGATTTTCTGAGTTTTGACCCTATGACCTAGTTTTTGATCCAAGTTGACCCAATTTCAAACTCGACCAAGATTTCATCAAGACAATCATTCTGACCAAAATTCAGGTTGAACTGGCAAAAAAATGTGACCTTGAGAGTGCATACAAAGATTTTCTGAGTTTTGACCCTAAGACCTATTTTTTAACCAAGTTGACCCAATTTCGAACTTGACAGAGATTTCATCAAGACAATCATTCTGACCAAAATTCAGGTTGAACGGGCAAAAAATGTGGCTTCTAGAGTGCAAACAAGGTTTTTCTAAGATTTGACCAATGACCTAGTTTTTGACCCCGGTTGACCCAATTTTGAACTCATTTGAGATTTCATCAGACAATCATTCTGACCAAATTTCAGGTTGAACGGGCAAAAAATTTTGCCACTAGAGTGCCTACAAGGTTTTTGTAAGATTTGACCCTGTGACCTTGTCGTTAACCCAAGTTCACCAAATTTCAAACTCATCCGAGATTTTATCAAGACAATCATTCTGACCAAATTTCAGGTTGAACGGGCAAAAAATGTGGCCACTAGAGTGCATACAAGGTTTTTCTAAGATTTGACCCCGTGACCTAGTTTTTGAACCCAGTTGACCCAATTTTGAACTTGTCCGGGATTTCATCAAGACAATCATTCTGACCAAAATTCAGGTTGAACGGGCAAAAAAAATGTGGCTTGAGAGTGCATACAAAGATTTTCTGAGTTTTGACCCTATGACCTAGTTTTTGATCCAAGTTGACCCAATTTCGAACTCGACCGAGATTTCATCAAGACAATCATTCTGACCAAAATTCAGGTTGAACTGGCAAAAAAATGTGGCCTTGAGAGTGCATACTAAGATTTTCTGAGTTTTGACCCTATGACCTATTTTTTAACCAAGTTGACCCAATTTCGAACTTGACGGAGATTTCATCAAGACAATCATTCTGACCAAAATTCAGGTTGAACGGGCAAAAAATGTGGCTTCTAGAGTGCAAAGTTTTTCTAAGATTTGACTCATGACCTAGTTTTTGACCCCGGTTGACCCAATTTTGAACTCATTTGAGATTTCATCAGACAATCATTCTGACCAAATTTCAGGTTGAACGGGCAAAAAATGTGGCCACTAGAGTGCTTACAAGGTTTTTGTAAGATTTGACCCTGTGACCTTGTCGTTAACCCAAGTTCACCAAATTTCAAACTCATCCGAGATTTTATCAAGACAATCATTCTGACCAAATTTCAGGTTGAACGGGCAAAAAATGTGGCTACTAGAGTGCATACAAGGTTTTTCTAAGATTTGACCCCGTGACCTAGTTTTTGAACCCAGTTGACCCAATTTTGAACTTGTCCGGGATTTCATCAAGACAATCATTCTGACCAAAATTCAGGTTGAACGGGCAAAAAAAATGTGGCCTCGAGAGTGCATACAAAGATTTTCTGAGTTTTGACCCTATGACCTAGTTTTTGATCCAAGTTGACCCAATTTCGAACTCGACCGAGATTTCATCAAGACAATCATTCTGACCAAAATTCAGGTTGAACTGGCAAAAAAATGTGGCCTTGAGAGTGCATACAAAGATTTTCTGAATTTTGACCCTATGACCTATTTTTTAACCAAGTTGACCCAATTTCGAACTTGACCGAGATTTCATCAAGACAATCATTCTGACCAAAATTCAGGTTGAACGGGCAAAAAATGTGGCTTCTAGAGTGCAAACAAGGTTTTTCTAAGATTTGACCCATGACCTAGTTTTTGACCCCGGTTGACCCAATTTTGAACTCATTTGAGATTTCATCAGACAATCATTCTGACCAAATTTCAGGTTGAACGGGCAAAAAATTTGGCCACTAGAGTGCCTACAAGGTTTTTGTAAGATTTGACCCTGTGACCTTGTCGTTAACCCAAGTTCACCAAATTTCAAACTCATCCGAGATTTTATCAAGACAATCATTCTGACCAAATTTCAGGTTGAACGGGCAAAAAATGTGGCCACTAGAGTGCATACAAGGTTTTTCTAAGATTTGACCCCGTGACCTAGTTTTTGAACCCAGTTGACCCAATTTTGAACTTGTCTGGGATTTCATCAAGACAATCATTCTGACCAAAATTCAGGTTGAACGGGCAAAAAAATGTGGCCTCGAGAGTGTATACAAAGATTTTCTGAGTTTTGACCCTATGACCTAGTTTTTGATCCAAGTTGACCCAATTTCGAACTCGACCGAGATTTCATCAAGACAATCATTCTGACCAAAATTCAGGTTGAACTGGCAAAAAAATGTGGCCTTGAGAGTGCATACAAAGATTTTCTGAGTTTTGACCCTATGACCTATTTTTTAACCAAGTTGACCCAATTTCGAACTTGACGGAGATTTCATCAAGACAATCATTCTGACCAAAATTCAGGTTGAACGGGCAAAAAATGTGGCTTCTAGAGTGCAAACAAGGTTTTTCTAAGATTTGACCCATGACCTAGTTTTTGACCCCAGTTGACCCAATTTCGAACTCATTTGAGATTTCATCAAGACAATCATTCTGACCAAATTTCAGATTGAACGGGCAAAAAATGTGGCCACTAGAGTGCCTACAAGGTTTTTCTAAGATTTAACCCTGTGACCTTGTCGTTAACCCAAGTTCACCAAATTTCAAACTCATCCGAGATTTTATCAAGACAATCATTCTGACCAAATTTCAGGTTGAACGGGCAAAAAATGTGGTCACTAGAGTGCATACAAGGTTTTTCTAAGATTTGACCCCGTGACCTAGTTTTTGAACCCAGTTGACCCAATTTTGAACTTATCCGGGATTTCATCAAGACAATCATTCTGACCAAAATTCAGGTTGAACGGGCAAAAAAATGTGGCCTTGAGAGTGTATACAAAGATTTTCTGAGTTTTGACCCTATGACCTAGTTTTTGATCCAAGTTGACCCAATTTTGAACTCGACCGAGATTTCATCAAGACAATCATTCTGACCAAAATTCAGGTTGAACTGGCAAAAAAATGTGGCCTTGAGAGTGCATACAAAGATTTTCTGAGTTTTGACCCTATGACCTATTTTTTATCCAAGTTGACCCAATTTCGAACTTGACGGAGATTTCATCAAGACAATCATTCTGACCAAAATTCAGGTTGAACGGGCAAAAAATGTGGCTTCTAGAGTGCAAACAAGGTTTTTCTAAGATTTGACCCATGACCTAGTTTTTGACCCAGGTTGACCCAATTTTGAACTCATTTGAGATTTCATCAGACAATCATTCCGACCAAATTTCAGGTTGAACGGGCAAAAAATGTGGCCACTAGAGTGCCTACAAGGTTTTTGTAAGATTTGACCCTGTGACCTTGTCGTTAACCCAAGTTCACCAAATTTCAAACTCATCCGAGATTTTATCAAGACAATCATTCTGACCAAATTTCAGGTTGAACGGGCAAAAAATGTGGCCACTAGAGTGCATACAAGGTTTTTCTAAGATTTGACCCCGTGACCTAGTTTTTGAACCCAGTTGACCCAATTTTGAACTTGTCCGGGATTTCATCAAGACAATCATTCTGACCAAAATTCAGGTTGAACGGGCAAAAAAATGTGGCCTTGAGAGTGTATACAAAGATTTTCTGAGTTTTGACCCTATGACCTAGTTTTTGATCCAAGTTGACCCAATTTTGAACTCGACCGAGATTTCATCAAGACAATCATTCTGACCAAAATTCAGGTTGAACTGGCAAAAAAATGTGGCCTTGAGAGTGCATACAAAGATTTTCTGAGTTTTGACCCTATGACCTATTTTTTAACCAAGTTGACCCAATTTCGAACTTGACGGAGATTTCATCAAGACAATCATTCTGACCAAAATTCAGGTTGAACGGGCAAAAAATGTGGCTTCTAGAGTGCAAACAAGGTTTTTCTAAGATTTGACCCATGACCTAGTTTTTGACCCCAGTTGACCCAATTTTGGACTCATTTGAGATTTCATCAAGACAATCATTCTGACCAAATTTCAGATTGAACGGGCAAAAAATGTGGCCACTAGAGTGCCTACAAGGTTTTTCTAAGATTTGACCCTGTGACCTTGTCGTTAACCCAAGTTCACCAAATTTCAAACTCATCCGAGATTTTATCAAGACAATCATTCTGACCAAATTTCAGGTTGAACGGGCAAAAAATGTGGCCACTAGAGTGCATACAAGGTTTTTCTAAGATTTGACCCCGTGACCTAGTTTTTGAACCCAGTTGACCCAATTTGAACTTATCCGGGATTTCATCAAGACAATCATTCTGACCAAAATTCAGGTTGAACGGGCAAAAAAATGTGGCCTTGAGAGTGTATACAAAGATTTTCTGAGTTTTGACCCTATGACCTAGTTTTTGATCCAAGTTGACCCAATTTTGAACTCGACCGAGATTTCATCAAGACAATCATTCTGACCAAAATTCAGGTTGAACTGGCAAAAAAATGTGGCCTTGAGAGTGCATACAAAGATTTTCTGAGTTTTGACCCTATGACCTATTTTTTAACCAAGTTGACCCAATTTCGAACTTGACGGAGATTTCATCAAGACAATCATTCTGACCAAAATTCAGGTTGAACGGGCAAAAAATGTGGCTTCTAGAGTGCAAACAAGGTTTTTCTAAGATTTGACCCATGACCTAGTTTTTGACCCCAGTTGACCAAATTTTGAACTCATTTGAGATTTCATCAGACAATCATTCTGACCAAATTTCAGGTTGAACGGGCAAAAAATGTGGCCACTAGAGTGCCTGCAAGGTTTTTGTAAGATTTGACCCTGTGACCTTGTCGTTAACCCAAGTTCACCAAATTTCAAACTCATCCAAGATTTTATCAAGACAATCATTCTGACCGAATTTCAGGTTGAACGGGCAAAAAATGTGGCCACTAGAGTGCATACAAGGTTTTTCTAAGATTTGACCCTGTGACCTAGTTTTTGAACCCAGTTGACCCAATTTTGAACTTGTCCGGGATTTCATCAAGACAATCATTCTGACCAAAATTCAGGTTGAACGGGCAAAAAAAAATGTGGCCTCGAGAGTGCATACAAAGATTTTCTGAGTTTTGACCCTATGACCTAGTTTTTGATCCAAGTTGACCCAATTTTGAACTCGTCCAAGATTTTATCAAGACAATCATTCTGACCAAATTTCAGGTTGATGGGGCAAAATGTGGCCTCTAGAGTGCATACAAGGTAAATGTTGATGACACAGGACGGACATCCACTGTTAACCACAAAAGCTCACCTTGAGCACTTCGTGCTCAGGTGAGCTAAAGATGGATTACTCCAACCACTCTAGCAAAATGAATGAAGACAATTCAAGGTCTGTTCTAAACTGTTGTAAGTGCCTCTAAATTAATCAAATTTATCTTGGTATACCTGTGAGCCTCAAATAATTCTCGACCATTAAAATATTCTACTTTGGTTTGTTTGTTTGAATAGGGTTGTACGCTGCTTTCAACAATCTTTCAGTTATATCGTGGCGGCTGGAGCACCTAATATTGGATTCCCGGTATTTCTCTCACAAGTACTACCCTCACATCCTCTCCAAGCCTCCAGCTGCAATCTCATATAGGTCTACGATTATCAACCCAGTGGTGAGAGAAAAACAAGATGGCGGCTATTCTGCTTTGGACCAGTTTTGCCTTTTGTACATACCTTTTTGTAACATATGAGATAGATGTTGTTCTAAAAGATTTTTCTCAACACAATATATCACAGGTTTCCTGAAAACATACAATGTCAATTTTTATATTCCTACACAATAAAATTCTTCTTTAGATACACTGATATCTCCTTAAAAATTATGGTTTTATTTATATGATCCAGATTGTTCTTTTTTGCATAACAGGTCACATACACAGCTAACATTAACTCAAAGATATGAAGGCATTGTTTTTCGAGAGAAATATTAGTTTTCATCTTAAAATTGATATATCTGTCTTTTGTCTTCAATCCAATTTTCTCATTATAGACAAGTTATCAGTTATCAAAGTGTCAGTTAAGTTGGACAGGATGCAGGTTGAATGGTGACAATTTAAGAATGAAATAAGATGAGGGAGTATCATCTATGGTGAAAAGTCTTTCTGTAAAATGGATATGGTTTTCCTTCTTAAAGTCAAACATTACTTTTATCCATTATTACATTTGAGGCAGTGAGCCCATAAAATTCCACAATATTTCGTATGTTATGAATTTTAACAGTGTTAACTGAGTTTTCCTAATGATTTTCATTAGGAAAACTCGATCAACATTGTGAGGATGAGTTCTGAAATGTTGTGGTACTATTATGGGTCCACTACCTTAAATATAAAACTAAAACCCAGCTTACTTTGTTGATTGATCTAGATAATGCAGAAGTCTTTCACTTTCCTCCTCTAATCTCTTATCCACATGTAATAAATACTCTGGAACCTGCAAAGTAAGCAGGCAAGGTTAGAACTCAATAAAGAGTGAGTACGATCCATTTCAAAAAAAATTGTTATTCGGCGACCACACCCTGTCTTGTGGACACTCATTGGAATTGTCTCTTCAAGACAGTTCCAATGAGTACCCACAGCATAAGTTTTGGATGAGGATACGCAATTAAGATTGGCATCAAACCCGCTTATCTGGAGCCATGTAATAGTGGCAGATCATAGGCAGAGATGTGGAATTCCCATCCCTGACTTGTCTGACAGCTTTTTCTACCTGGGGACAAGTACTTTCTTCTATACCACTTGTCCTTGGACAAGCAAATACCAGCAGTGTCTATTCTAGGATTTGAAAAGTAGGGAGGCAATTTGTTGAAAATCAACAACATTCCAAAAAAGATGGCTACTTCGCTCTTTCTCTATGTAAAAAAATCCCCCATCATCTTCAAAACAGTGGGTTTTTTCAAAAGTATGTGCTAAAATTCACAATCCCTCCTCCTAGAATAGACACTATACAAGGACAAATAAGAATGGTACTAAAAGAGATGAACAAAATTAGCTATATTCATTACCTCCCTTTAATAAAATATACCTAATGTTCTGTTTTTGTGTCTTCATTTACCAATTAGACACTTTTAAATACACCCAAGCCAATATAATCGTAGAATAATAGGTCAATTTGAATCAAATGTTGATCGTCTTGGTCCATTTCGAATTGTTTTCTAAAGATTTTGGAACGTTTTTTATTGATTTGAGTGAATGTTTGAAATTAATGAATGGAGCACTGACTGAATTTTTTAGAATGATTTTGAACGGAATGAGTGTCAATTTTATAATGTAATTAACTGTATTACCCACCCTTTAAAAGAAATGCAAACAGGTTCAATGAATGATTTCTTTTTCTTCACAAACGCGTATTACGCTTACAAAATTTAATTATGTTAGTGATTTTGGGTATTTTTATTTTGAATGTAGTAATTGATCTTATCATTTTATGTGATTTTGGAGGTTTTTTGAATGGTTAGAGTGTTTGGAATGAATGAATGGAGAGCCTATTGAGTGATTTAGAATGGTTTTGATTGAATGTCAATTTCAAAATGTTATTAACTGTATCAGCTACAGTTTACAACATCATGCTATTGACAAGTTCAATAATTGAATGAAATTTTATGAGGGTTCTGAGTGAGTTTTGAACAAAGTTTAAGGGAGATAATACCATATTTCTAATTAGTCCAAATTGCACGAAAGAATGGTTATTTTATTCTAAGAGATTGATTATCATAATGCTGATGTCAAAGGGTAGAAAACATTGTTTTTAGTGAAGGAAATGCTGGGCTACAGCATTTTCTTCTTTAAAAACAATGTTTTGTCAATATTGATGGATTTTCTTTTTTGATGACATGTTTTTTTTGTCCTGAAACAAGTAGAAAATTATCTTTTACTTGTCAGAGGACAAGTGGAGAAATTCTGTATTTCCACATCCCTAAAAGGCCCAAAACAAACTACCAGTATACATATTGATTTCGTCAATCATGAGTTTGTTCAAGACATTTCGAACAACATGAATTTCCTTTGTTCTAAGCAAACAGCCTAAACAGTTAAAGATATTACCTTGGCTTGCTTGAACATGACACAGCTTTGCAAACGCCTAGATAGGAAAATTCAAGGTGGCAAGAGCATGACTTTTTGTTCAAAAACAGCTATTTCTAGTCTTAAGGTTCATGTAAAGTGTTTGAGACCCAATATTTAGGGCACTTCACTAGCCAAGAAAAAGCAGTATGTCCAGGTATATTATATATCAAAATGAAGCTATTCGTGAGCACAAGCAGTTAGGCAACACAAGACTGCCATAGCTATAGCGGTATAGCCAAAACATTGTGGAAAAGGGTCATTTTTTACAGAACAAGCAACTGCATGACGACTGCATAAAATTGCCCCATATTTTAACAAAGTACGGTCTAAAGTACTATCCAGGTAGTGCTACAACCTTAGATATAAAACTCAGTCTCAAAAGGCTCTTTTGAAACAATCAATTTCCATTTATTTTATCAACATACATGTCAAACTGGTTTGGTCTGTTTTCAAAATAGATGTTAGGTATTGTGCAACATCACACCATAATATTGTGAAATATTTTCTGCGATTTATTTCAAATTATAGTTTTTTTTTAATTCAATGATCTATAATATTACTATATATTTATCATTCTGTGAAATAGAATTTGATATATTGCTAAACAACCTTACAGGTATATAAACAATTAATGTCTATTTATGTTGTGATAACACACCATACCCTAAAAAGATCTACACGTTTACAAAATTAGAATGACATATGTGTTTATAAAATAAGATAAACTAAATTGCTTGCATAACTACGTTTTGGGGCTGAGTTTTATACCAATGGTTGTAGCACTACCTGGATGGTACTTTAGGCTAGACTTTGTTAAAATATGAGCCAATTTTATCCAACTGTCATGCAGTTGCTTGTTCTGTACAAAATGACCCTTTTCCACAATGTTTTGGCTATACCGCTATAGTTATAACAGTCTTGTGTTTTTCAACTGGTTGTGCTCATAAAGAGCTTCATTTTGATATATAATATTCCTGGACATACTGCTTATTCTTGGCAAATGAATGCCCTTAAAATTGGGTCTCAAACACTTTACATGAACCTTAATGGTTCCAATGGTCTATTGACCCTTGTGCTGCTGTATGAACCCTTGGTGAAATCGCATTAAAATCAAAGTACTAAAACCTGAACATGCACTAATTGCGAGTATTTAATTTGAAAAAAAAATCCAAAACTTGTCTGGTTTGAAAAGGAAACCAGGGGGCATTGACTACTATCAGACTGTACATATGTGCAGGCTGATCTTTATCTATACCTCTAGCAAAAGCAGGAATATTCAGATTTCAGCATGAGAAGGGTTATTTTTTCAACAGTGACATAATGACAATTTTCTAGATCTATAGTTTTTCATTTACTTACCGTTTTTTCTTCCATTAATCTCTGTCCTTCAGATCTATATAAACTATCAGAAGCATCCAGAAATTTCTTCTCAAATGCCTCTTGATATATCTGTAAAACATTTAGCACAATAATAAAGCAGTGTTATTCCAAGAAAATCAACATCAAAATAGTGTAACTAAATGTCAGTTGTATTGTATTGTACTCCCTACCTTAGGGTATATAAAAGCCAAAAAGCTTAGAAACTGTATTAATACTTTTAAGGATAAGTTTTACATGCAACATCAAAATCTATACCAAGACTACAACTGCAGCATAACACATTACATATGTTAAGCCTACAACTGCAGCATGTCATCATAGGTATCATTTAATTATATTGGAGATTATTACCATTTTCAACAAAATTTCAATCTATACCTCTTTTCATTTGAGCACAGTATTCATCATTTGTGGACTGGTGAAAAAAAGCAGATGCTTATATTAGTACATCAGGATTGATTATCAACTGCCCTAAAGATTGTTTTGCTAAGTAATCATTAATCTTTTCAAGATGTCATAATACTGACAATTAAACAATAATTGTTTAAATTTGAAATTAGTTTACTATGTGCATGGTCCAAAATGACTCTAGTTCAAATTGATTTATGCATACAGTACCTGTAGATCTGAAAGCATTCTAAGTAAACTTTTTAATCTACTCCTGTCCACAGCCTCTCCATTTCTCTCCCGTTCTATTAAGTGTAGGAGTCCGTCCACCGTCCTTGATTGGACTATCTGATGACCAACTATATTGTTCCTAAATAAGTCCAGGCCCATATCCCTGAAAGTACAATTAGCTCATGAAAAGTGAACTTTTTTCTTTACCTCCTCCCTTTCTGGTCTTATTGTCATATTGGGTGTAATATCACCGATAAAGTTTTTCTTTCATTTATACCACTTCAATTTTATGTACTCATGCACTTTTTAGGTACCTCAGCTGCCATCTCTGGTTTGAGTACGCATTAACCTAAAATTAATAAAATCTTACAACCATACAGTGTGTAAGAGATCTGAACCGGTGAAAGCACTGTATATCAATAATTAATTGTTAATCTAATTAACTAAAGCCTCTAATTTTTGATACAGAAAAGTTCTACATAACACATTAGCAAACTAAATTAAGTAAATTTGAATTTCATCATCTCAATCTTCTAATTTGATCCAGTCTGGAATCAAAATATCCATTAGATATTGAATTGAAAGTTACAAATAAATCTTACCATATAGAGAGAATAGCGGAGTTTTGTAGTACATAGGTCCTGTCTAAGAACAGAAATATACTTCTTATCATAATCTGAAAGGATAAACAATCAAATAATAATGACTATAATAATAATTTTGAAACAAAAACTGTTTTTTGATCCAATTTTTCATACACTTTCTCATAGTAGCGTAGGTTAAAGATTAATCAATTATATGTATTTAAAGTAAATTTTGATTAATGAACATCTTTTGTTGATAATATTCAAAAGAACCAGTGCTTATTGGCTATAACTATACAATACTTTGGAAAATTAGGTCATTGAATACCAAGTGATAGAACTTTGCCCTCATTATCTATCTTCAAAGCTGTTTATATTCATGAGTGAAACTTCTTCTCTGAGAATATGTCATCATGTAAAGAAACATCCTTATCCTTCTAACAAATTACCAAATTTTGGCACTTTTCAACTTATCTTTCTCGAATTTTCCAAAAAGGTTTTCATATGTTTGTTTGTTTGTTTAAATGGGGTTTTATGCCGCTTTCAACAATCTTTCAGCTATATCGCAGTGACTGGAGCTCACAATCGATTCAAGGTATTTCTCACACCAGTACCACTATCAGATCCTTTCGTAGCCTCCAGCTGCTATTCCACATAGGTTTACAATTATGGACCCATTGGTGGGAGTTAAATAGTCAGAAAGGTTGAGTGCTGCAGTTGCAAAAAGGTTATTAAGAAGGAAGTGGACAATGTAGGGTAAGGTCAGACTGCACCTCTGTGTAGGCTGATCTTAGTCTAAATTGTCTGTCAATGCTTTGTGTAAATCAGAATTATAAAGTGAACAACATGGGAATGATTAATTCTTATACTTTTTGTGTCTAGTAAGCTTGTTTCTGTTTTCTTCGAATTATCTAAGTTCATTTCATGATATCAATCCATAATTTCAAAGTTCAGAATTGCATTAATCAGGCGCATAGCTACCTATACTCGAGTATGCAGCTGAATCCACATTATTTTGAATTCAGCCACGTTCGCCATATCTGCCAATTACCACACTGAATACTTTATAATTCATATAGCCTAAATAGTACACCATGAAGTAGTATTTTTTTGAAAAGTTGTCGGCCCTTGCAGCTCTTCAGGAAGTTTGCATGAGTTTACATCGAATTCATAAAGAACTCATCAGCAGAATCAGCGATAGAGTTAATTATAACTAAAATGATACTATGTATGCCTAGTGTTTATTTCTTTTGGTGTGTTTGTCGAGTAATGACATGTTTGACCATGTCTCAATCTGTGAACTGATTCTAGCAGATTGACAACATTTTGTACTAAACTAAATAAACGAAAGTAAAGCTATTCATCTCCATTTTCATGCTAAAATAAATGGCTTTTCGTTGGTCAAGAAAGCTCTCCAGAGGCCCAAAAACGCACCAAATTAAACCATTTGTTTCAATTATTTCAAGGGTGCATACCCCCTGACACCTAGATTATTTTGATTCCACATTCTTTATAGGCTAGCTATGCACCTGTTAATGAAACTTCCTGAATATAGAACCTACCATTTGTCTACAGTGGGATTGCCAGCAATTGTCTATCTTCTTCAAAAACTCCTCATAACCTATGTTTTCTGTATCAATTGTTAAGGGATACATATCATGTGAAGCATACACAAGAGAGATACATTGTATACAGATTGTTTCATTGATTAGATAATTAAATTGACTTTTTGTAGATAATTTAAACCATTTGAAGGTCAAAAATATCGCAAAATTTCTTTTTGTCCTTCAATTAAGACAAAGAACACAAGATGTGATCTTGAAACACCAATGCCCCCGAAATGGTATTGTTTTTTTAAAACTGACCTTGACAAATGACACTGACCTTGTCACATGACCTTGACCTTGGTATCTGTTGATGCCCAACATCATACCAAATATGAGCATTGTATCTTCAATAGCCTTGAAATAATTTGTATTGTTAAATTTTTTGTTAAAGTTTTGGAGACGGACAGACCGACAACGGTAAAGGAATATTCCCCCTTTCTTTTTCTATGCAGGGGCATACTAATCTGAATTTTCTGCTAGAACTACAATAATGACAAAGATGAAAAATAATTTTGTATGGCAACCAGTAGACCTTGATTTTTAAGCAATAAGTTATAACTATGGAACAAATGCCAAAGCATTGCTAACGAACTAAATAGTTTGGGGGAAGACATAGTTGAGTACTGGCATTTGAAATCTCTTTATTTCAAATAAACTCTGTGTTGCCGTTACTCAATAAAACTGCAGTGATCTGGCAACGTGTTTATTGTAAAGAGAAACATCATCTTCGGTGTCTTAACAATGTGGCAAATTGTCACAAAATACTGGTATGCCTGTTACACTGCTGGATGTCCAAGTATGAAAAACCACAAAGGCAGATAACTCAAAAATTAAGCTAGGTAGTTACACTTTTTGTGCCCAGCAGCCCACAATAATGTGAGGAAAATAACTGCCATGTTTCAAGTCAGTTGCACATAACATTATGAGTAATGCTCAGGACAAAGAAATGGATGTCACCAGCCCACCTGGAGGATGCCCAGACTACAGGGGCGAGCTCATAATATTTCCTGTCTTTCGACAAGCTTATAAAAAGTAGGGACAATTTAAAACAAGGATCAGCAGTCCAGGCAAAAAGGGAAGTCCTAAATCCCTTATTTTGTTGGAAAAACTACTTGATCATAGAATTTTTCCACAAACAAAAGAAGAGAGAAATTCCTAACTTAAGTAAACTTCAATCCTTTTCTATTAAGATTTCATGTCTCTAAAATTTTAAAGTGGTTTCATAAAACATTTGCTTGAATCTTTTAATCAATTTAAAAGAAATCCGGCTTATGATTTTAACTAAATAGTGAGGAAAACAACCAAGATATGTGTGAAACATGAATGCCCCTGAAATGGCAATTTTTAAAAAAAATTGGCCTTGACAGACAACCTTGACCTTGTAATGTGACCTTGACTTTGGTATCTGTTGATGCCTATCATTGAGATCTATCATCATACCAAATATGAGCATTGTATGTTGAACAGCTTTGAAATAATTGACAATGTTAAGTTTTTGGTTTAGTTCTGCAGACAGACAGACTGACAGACATACAGACAACAGTAAAACAATATTCCCCCTATCTTTTGATGCATGGGCATAAAAAATCTAGAAACATTTGTTTTTTTCCTTATTTGTCTGGAGCACCTGACAATGGATTCCAACATAGTAGTTTGCGGGAGCATTTCTGAAATATAAATGGTAAATCTGATTAGCCCCTTTTATCTCTATCTCTTGAAACTTTCAAGCCAAAAAACATTCAACTAAAGGATATTCAAGAAAAGCACTAATATTTGACTTCACATGGTTTTCACACACTTGTTTTAGCTGTTCATAAAGTGTTGCCGACATTTTGTATGAGCACATGTTCTCCACTGCCTGATATAACTCCTCCAGACTTGACTTTATAGCATGACTTGTGTGAATAGCATCCACTGCTTCTTTCAACTTCTCCCATGTCTGTTGTTGATAATTTTCAGGAAGCTTAGGTTTGTCTGAAAGAAGAACAGTACTGAATACAATTTTAGTGGCCAGCATAGAATTAGTTAAAGTTTATTAATACAAATTAGATTATAGATGTTCTCTACATGGGAACATTAGATGTATGTCTTTCGTCTCTAGATATCTATCTATCTATATATACTGCCTAACTCCCCTTTCAGGTATTACTGGCAGGTTAAGTGTAGATATTACGTTATCTTAAGGATAAAAAAGTATAAAAACTTATTTTGCCATTACATAACATATTCTATTTTTCAGAACGCCAAAATAAATATTTAAAACTAATTTTAAAGTATTTAAGCATTTAAAAAGTGCAGTTAATTTCCTTCAGTAGAATTTCTGTCAATCTGTTCAAAAGAGATAATAGTCAAGATTGAATCAGTGTCATATGTACAGAACACATAACATTAAATGCCGTAACTTCTTTTTTATTTTTGAATTGCAAGTCAAAATGATAATCAACAACCTCTGTCATGTATACAGAACTTTATAAAAACGACAGATTCGCAGTAGGAAAAACTTCAAATGCAATCCAGTTGACACATTATTTCAAAGTTTATAGTAGTTAAAAATCTAATGCAAGGTTTGATAACCCTTAACATTATTGAATCATTGATTGTTGACAACCTTTGAAGTTTTTGATGATCAGTTTCTTTGTTGTCCCTGGTTTGCTACCAGTGGCTGGAGTAGCATGTCTGTTGAATCCATTACTGCCAGGACTAGGCAGCGCAGAAAAATTTGCACGCTTTTGAGAGTCGGTCATGGCTTTGGAGTCGTCCGAGTGTTTTGTCCTTTTATTCACTGAAACTGTGTCACTTAGTCGTCGCCTCTTTAGGTTGCTTTCTTCATCAGTCTTCTGCTGGTCATGCAGAGTCCGCTTGACTGAATTTGAGAGAGGCATGCATTTCCTCGAGGCCAAACTATTGGCCCTTTATCAGCTAGATGTTGCGGCAGATCGTTCAAACAGAAGTCTGCTTCCTAATCCATTGAAAGTAGCACAAGATGGCGGTGTTTCTCGTGTATTTTTTCTAAAGGGCAGAGCACTCACAACGAATTCGATTTCCCAAAATCAATTTAATTAGCGAAATAGCTTAGATCATTTGTCAAGACCTTAGATTCGAGAAAATATCACTTCTTTTCACTTCTTGTTTGTAACAGTGAGTGTGTTACATACTCCTTAAGTAATTTATTTCTTTTTATCGTCTTAGGGAAAATCAAAGTACTTAGGGTATTTCAAAAATAGATAATCGGTTTTCTACAATGTCACTTTCTAAAACAAAAATACCTTGATGTTCCTTCGTCCCATTGACTCATGCTTTAGCAAAGTGAATTGTCTTAAAAGATCACTAAAAGACAATTTAAGGTCTGTACGATTATAATATAGAGAAATGTTCTAGCTATAGGTGTATTTTCAAAACCGAGTCTGTTACCATAGGTAAATCAGGTATAATTCAAAAGCAAACGATAGAAATTGAACATGGTCCTATGACAGAAATTATGAAAGTACATATTTGAGCGAACCTTACATTTTTAGACAAGCAATAGCGTTGGTTTAAAATGTAAATTTTAAACTTTTTTCATGATGCGTTTTAACCTGTTTATTTTTATTTATTTCGAACGAATGGCAAGAGAATCATCAGGCTAACAGTGAAAAGTTCAGGATTTCACGGCTCACCGCGAAAAATCTACCTATACCTTGATCACAGGCGTTATCTAGGACTCTGAAATTTATACGCACTCAGAAGGCGACAATAAAGAATATATATGATAAAGGCGATATGAGGACTGTGACAAAGTGAGTCAGTGAATGTCCTCCGTCCCCCTCCCTTTACGGTATGATTTGAGCGTTGGTGAATTATAAAAAACATCGCAACTACAGCTTGAATAAGCTGTAGATTCGATGTTATGATTATTCATCAGCGATATTTTCCAAAAGAGGATTATTTCTTTTACGCACTTGCGTAATGAGAGTCACGCCCTTGCAGTACGACGGTTAGTCACGATAAAACCTTACTGTGAATCTAGTTGAAAATGTTTTGAACGTTTTGTTAAGGCTTATTTATACATGTAGTAAAATGAGTCCAATGTCACAGTGAGTTCAGTTACACCAAGGACCGGACACCTTTTCCTGTGGGTTAAATATGCCTAATAGTTCGGACATGCTGCCAAATATCAATAAGAATCTTTTTTGTGACCGACACCAAAGCATCCTTTAGATGATGAGAATATTTAAAAGATTAAAATAAAACTTGATTATGTCCCATTGAGTTGCAATGAGTGAATAATCATCACGGTCATTGAGGCTTCGGGCCCTTTCCTGTGAAGCCACTGGAATGGCAGCAATAATAATGGATCTTCCTTCAATAAAGGCATAACCAGACAAAAACTGGTTTGGCTTAAAGTTTGAGAAGGATTCAGTCAAAACTTAGAGTAACGAGGTAATGATCAAGGAAACCGTTCTCATGATAAGGTTCCTTTTCCCATGCCATAAGTAGGAAATCATCAATATCTATAGGGATCTTCCTTATGATCAGAAAAACATCCTGAGCAAATTTGAGACAGATTGGGTCAACTTGTGACCTCAAGAGTGGTAACATTCAAGAAAATTGTCTGGAATGCTCCCTTTCACGTGACATAATTCGGAATGCCACCACTTACGGTACCTTCCTCATGCTCAGACCAACATTCTTAGCAATTTTAGCAAACAAGAGTACCATGGTGGTCCTAAATCGCTCACCCGAGTAAGTCAACTCATAACCTGTCAATAAATACCAGAGATTGTTGTATGTACATGTTTACTTTATTCTATTTGGGGGAGGGGGGTTGAAAGAAACAGACCAGACCGTTAGTTTGTCCTACTGAATGTGATTTATTTTAAAATTTTCGTAAATTTTTAACCTTTCTGGTACCATGGCTACCAGAGTTATTGATGGAATTCAATAGTTACAGATGGAATTGAATTCTGTTAACAACTTTGAGTAGAGCTACACCCGACCATCCCTGCCATGTTTCAGACTGATCGGCCCAATTGTTAAGGAGGAGATGATGAATTTTCAACCTTTTTGTTACCATGGAAGCCGGAGTTTTTGATGGATTTAAATTATTTCAACACTTTTGGTAGGGCTTCACTCAAGTTTCATCCCTAATAAGTTTCAGCTTGTTTGGCCAAATGGTTTAGAAGAATATGATTTTTTTTCTGATTTTTTTTGACATTTTTTCTGCCTTTCCGTACCATGGAAACCAGAGTTTTCGATGGAAATAAAAACAGTTAATAACTTAAGTAGAGCTTTACCAGATGAATATTGCTACCAAGTTTCAGCTTGATCGGCCCAGTGATATAGGAGAAGATTACCCTTTTCTAAGATTTTCGACAATTTTCATCCTTTCCATTATTATGGAAACCGGAGTTCTGATGTATTTAAATTCTTTTTAAAAAGTTTAGAAAAGCTTCACCCTAGGAATACCCTTCCGATGTTTTAACTTGATTCGCCCAGTTGTTTTGGCGGTGAAGAATTTTTTCTAAGATTTTCGGCAATTTTCAGCCTTTCCGTTACCATGGGAACCAAAGCTTTTACTGGTGGAATTCCTTTAACAACTTTGGTAGGGCTTCATCAAAGGAACATCATTCCAAAAATTCAGCTTGGTTGGCCCAGTTGTGTTTTGTAGTTTCGGGGAAGAAGATCTTGTTCCAAGATTTTCGGCCTTTCCGATACCATGGAAATCTGAGTTTTTGGTGGATTAAATTCTTTTAACCAGTTTGGTAGAGCTTCAACCAAGGAACGTCTCTACCAAGTTTTCAGCTTGATTGGCCCAGTGGTTTAGAGGGAGAAAGATTTTTTCCAAGATTTTCGACCTTTCTGTTACCATGACAACCTGAGTTTTTGATAAAATTCAATTTTTTTAATAACTTTAGAAGAGCTTCACCAAAGGAACATCCCTAATAAGTTTCAGCTTGATTGGCCAAGTGGTTTAAGGGGAGATATTCAACGAAATTGTTGGCAGATGAATGTACAGACGGACGGACGGTGAGTGATCACATTAGCTCACCTTGAGCACATTCGAGCTAAAAATGCGACCCCAAGAACGGTATCATTGAATCGTTTACGTTGGTCGACGTGGCGGACACAGGACGCCGGACAGTGATCATCACAAAAGATTACCATGAGTACGATGTACTCATTTGAGCTTAAACGCTACTCGGCAGCTGGAATTGAATGGTAAGCGACTGGCGATAATGAAATTGGTTATAGGCGTTGGCGGATCCAGAGGACTGGGCGTGTCCGCAACTGAAACGCGACCGGCCTTCTTTTGTAGCCGTTTGGTTATTTCATTTTCATGTGGAAATTCAATCAAAATTGTGAAAAAGGGTGAGCAATAAACCAACAAATATGATCTTCGAACCCGGAGTTTGCAGAAATCCTGTATCCGCCATTGACCCTGAAACTTGGTTTGAAGGGATTCGTTTTGCAGAAAATCAAAAAATACCGCCCCTCCACTCACACACCACCAATGGTCTCACATAAAAAGTCGATTTTTAAAGCGGTCGCTTGATAAAAATGGTCGCTTAATAGACGTTATCGCTCGAGCAAGATCGACTGTACTTCATCCGATTACGGAGTGTCTGCGTACGGTCGCAGAAATACCGTCCTTGGACATTCTGCATAATTCATCTGCCCAAATTCTCGAAGCTTTGTAACTAATTATGGAGTTACGATAGTAGACCCGTAATAGTTCCGCAACGTTTTGGAAGTATTGAACTTTAACAGTGTTAACCGGGTTTTCCTAAGGATTTTCATTAGGAAACCTTCGTTAACATTGTGAAAGATGATGAGTTCCGAAATATTGCGAAACTATTACGAGTCCTCTACCTTAATGCATTATTTTTTTTTAAAAAAGAATACATGACCACGTACACTCGTTCCCTTAAGGTTGAAGTTTGTTTATACGCCAAATATTTCATTATTTCATGCGAAAAAGAACTATCTAGAATGAATTTATGAACAAGAGGACTAGCCTCGAATGGAAGTTAATTTGTCCAGTGGAATGTTATCCAAAAACATTCTAGCAAAGCTTTTCTCATTGGTCGAGCGCTTTAGTTGATGCCATTCAAAGAGTTCATAGCGAAAAAAATATGCCAAGCCCATATTCAGATAGGCTAAACAAAATTTCACGGACATTGTTTAGGAAGGATAGCAGGTCAAGGAACATGCAGGTCCTATCAAACACGAATGCTTTGAAAGATTCTCCGAACCAGCTTACGGTAGTGGACCCGCAACATTTCGAAAGTCACGAACTTTAACAGTGTTAACCGAGGTTTCTTACTGATTTTCTTTAGGAAAACTCGGTCAACATTGTGAAAGATCACCTGTTCCGAAATGTTGCGGCACTATTACGGTTCCGCTACCTAAAACATCAAGAAATTGTTCATGTTGGCGCGCGAGCAAAATGTCCGACATAGAACCGAGGTAACAACATATTTCATGGAATTTTTAGTTACACGAAAACCAGGCCTAGATTTAGGATGCCAAAACATTGTGACGTTTTGAAATGATGATTGCACGTACGAAACGGGGCATCTTTTCTAAAACGCTTCGCTAACGTTTTCATACTAAACGGAAGCCTGACCTGCGTTCAGGATCAAAAAACGGTGCTAACAGTTTTCAATTATACCCCGCTATGCACGCAAGTACAATTGTAAAACTGTATGCACCGTTTTGTGATCCTGAATGCATGACTGTTTGTCGTGACATGCCCTGCCGACTGAGCTAATAGTGCTGACTTTGACCTTTTTGTAACAGTGCGTCATCATATTACCCTCGCTATAACACGAACCTGCGATTACGTCCGTCAGTCCCGAAAATTGGCCGAACGTATTTAAGTCAGTCCAGGTCCTATTGCAGGCGTATATTCAGCAAGAACTTATTGTCCGGTTTTCTTGTATGAGCAATAGAGATGTTGATCGATATATTGGCAACTGAAACGTAACTACAGCTTAATTAAGCGGTTTTTAAGACGTTTATGTAGAAAACGAGTGGTTTTCGTTTTTGTTTCATATATAGAATGATGCCGACAAAAAACTTACTATGTCTCTGAGACATTCTGTTCTTGTGAATGTCACGGGCGGGGCAAGAGATACAGTTAAAACATCGTGAAATTGACATGGTAAATGGTTTTGGAATGGAAGTGTGGATCAAGTTTTGAGTGAAATTCAAGGGACGTGATCCGATATCGCCAATTTTGTTCAGGATGAACAAAATTAGCGATATTTATCTCCCCCTTTTAATAAAATATGCATACTGGTTATATGAATGGCTCTCTACGTCTTCCCGAATCTATCATACGATAACAAAATTCAATTTTGTTTTTGAAATCGTGGATTCTATCTATCTATTTTCATATGTAATTATTTACCAATTTTATTGAGTCTGGAGCGTTTTTGAATGGTTTGGGTGAGTGTTTGGAATGAATGAATGGAGCACTGAGTGAGCGATTTAGAATGGTTTTGATTGAGATGAATGTCAATTTCACGAGGTTATTAACTGTACATCACTAGCAGGAAGATTTGTGAGCACAATACACCGGAAAGTAACTGAGAGATGCCATAAAAATGTGACCCGTCATCTGAACAAGAGCTGTCGGAGGACAGCCAAGCTCGACTATTCCTAGTGCTGGATAGTAACAGCAAATCAATATTGACATTGGAAATTCAATAAAATGAAAGTCAAGAGAAAAGAATCTTTGTCTAGAGGCTGATATAATGGTCACAGAAGCATGTGCAGAGTTTCAAAGCAATAGCTTTAGTAGGAGATACAACTAACATAAAACAGTTGCACATAAAAACATAACCATTATTTTAAAGGCCGAAAAGGGTTAAAATTCCACTAAATTCAATATCAGAGTAATAAATCTTTTTCTGTGGGCTAAAATTATGGTCAAAGAAGCATGTGTAAAGTTTCCAAGCAACAGCTATGGTAGAAATAGAGATATTACAGAAATACAACATTTGCACGTAAAAACTTAACCAAGAATTTCTAAGTCAGAAAAGGGTTAAAAATCCACTAAATTCTATACCAGAGAATTGAATCTTTATCAAGAGACTGTTGTTATGATAACTGAAGCATGTGCAAAGTTTGAAAGCAATAGCTTTAATAGAATTAGAGATATAACTGATGTACAACATTTGCACGTAAAAACTTAACCAAGAATTTCTGAGTCTGAAAAGGGTTAAATTCTACTAAATTCAATATCAGAGTAATGAATCTTTGTCAAGAGGCTGATATTATGGTCACAGAAGCATGTGCAAAGTTTCAAAGCAATAGCTTTAGTAGAAATAGAGATATTACATAAATACAACATTTGCATGTAAAAACTTAACCAAGAATTTTTAAGTCCGAAAAGGGTTAAAATTCCACTAAATTCAATATCAGAGTATTGAATCTTTGTCAAGAGGCTGATATTATGGTCACAGAAGCATGTGCAAAGTTTCAAAGCAATAGCTTTAGTAGAAATAGAGATATTACATAAATACAACATTCGCATGTAAAAACTTAACCAAGAATTACTAAGTCTGAAAAGGGTTAAAATTCTACTAAATTCAATTTCAGAGTTATGAATCTTTGTCTAGATGCTGATATTATGGTCACAGAAGCATGTGTAAAGTTTCAAAGCAATAGCTTTTATAGAAACAGAAATATCTCAGATAAACAACATTTGCACGTAAAAACTTAACCAAGATTTGTAAGTCCGAAAAAGGTTAAAATTCCACTAAATTCAATATCAGAGTAATGAATCTTTTTCTAGATGCTGATATTATGGTCACAGAAGCATGTGCAAAGTTTCAAAGCAATAGCTTTAATAGAAACAGAGATTTTAAACACTTGCACGTAAAAACTTAACCAAAGCATTACGCCGACGCCCGGGTGACTGGAATAGCCCCCCTATTCTTCGAATAGTTGAGCTAAAAATGACCATTGGGAATTTAGTGAAAATAATTATTTGAAAACGAGATTGGATCCTTGAGAGGTTAATCAGAAGTCATATTCACAGGAAGGTATAATAATAATCAACCTAGACTTAGAAAATCTGCCAAAATCGAAATGTTTCAATCCTCGTCAGTCTGTTTGGTCTAACCAGATGGTTTCTTTTTGCCTGACGATTGAAGCTAATAATCAACCTAGGCTCAGAAAAACTGCCAAATGCGAAATATTTAGATCCTAGCCAGTATGTGCAGTCTACCCAGATGGTCCTCTTTTGCCTTACAATTGATGCCAATATTCAATTTGTCTTTGAATTTGAAAAATTCTACAATTATATTTTTTTGGTTAGGAGAATAAGAGCACAGCAAAATCAATGGTTTCGTGTGACTTCGGAAATCATACAAAGATGTGCTTTCTTAAAGGCAAATTACTGCATATGTTCATTTGGTTTTTGAATTGGCTTTAACACAATTTTTAACAGTATATCAGTTCTATTCATATCTGGCACCATAACAATTGGTTTCCAGGTATTTCTCACTACTATACCCTCTCGACTCCTCAGTCTTGTGAAAAGATATTGGCTTTAACTGGGGATGAATGCTTAAATGAGACTTAGATGTACTACAAATTGCACTATGGTCACAACCAATGTATGTGCGGCTATTCCAAGGTCCCAAACTCTGTCAAAAGTCAATGGATTGTTATCAAAATTTCACATGTACATCTCTGCCTTATACTAATCACATCTGCAAAGTTTGCTGAGAAAATTTCCAGACAAAAATAGCTACAGAACGACGGACGGATGGACTCCCATATAACCCCCCACCCCCAAACATAGTGTGTGGGGGGGGAAGGATTAGAAAAATAAGATGTGTTTGTTAAGGTCGTGTACATGTTATTGTTCCGCAACATTTTGGAACTCATGATCTTTCACAATGATTGAGGTTTCCTAATGAAATCATTAAGAAACCTGGGTTAACTCTGTTAAAGCTCATATTATTACTGTGGAACTACCACAGGTCCACTATCTGAAATACCAGTGCCCTTGCCACTGCCATTTTTCAGTAACAGTGTATTGATAGCATTCTTCTTTTACACATAGTTGACCTTGGGAAAGTACTTTGTCCTTGACTGATGACCTTGAAACTGGTACCAACAGAAAGCTATTTGCATAAGCAATACACATGTGAAATATGAAGTCCTTATCACTAAATAATCAAAATTTATGGCCAGTGTTTATGAAGTCCAAACGGACAAACACACAGGGCAAAAACAATATGCCCCAATCTATCAATTTGTGGCAAAAATCAATGTCAAGGACATTAAACAACAAGGTGACAAATTAACACAATGTGCACATGCTGCAGCGCTGGATGCCCAGGTAGGAAAAACAACGAAGGGAAATAATTAAACAAGAGGACCCTGAGGGCCCTAAATCGCTCACCTGATATTTCAAGTAAATTATCATTAAGACTCCATTTCCTATGATATGGCATGAACCTTCCCATTTTCAACAGAGTTCATTCTTGTGACCTGGCAAACATTTTGATCAAGTTTCATGAAGATTGTACTATATTTGTGGCGTTTGGAGCTCTTACAGGAAAATTGTAATTAAGGCCCCTTTTCCCGTGATATGGCACATATACTTCCCATTTTCAAATGAGTTCATCCTCATGACATAACAAACATTCTGACAAAGTTTCATGATGATTGGACCATATTTGTGGCTTCTAGAGAATAAACAAAAAAATTGTCATTAAGATGCCTTTTCCTGTGATATGGCACCGATCCTTCCCATTTTCAATAGACTTCATCCTCATGATTTAACAAACATTCTGACCAAGTTTCATGAAAATTGGACCATATTTGTGGCTTCTAGAGTCTAAACAAGAAATTTGTCATTAAATCCCCTTTTCCTGTGATATGGCACAGATCCTTTCCATTTGAGCAATTTTCATAAGGGACCACCCAAGGAATATTTCTGCCAAGTTTGGTTTATTTGACCCATAAGTTAAGGAGGAGATGTCGTTTAAAGATATTGTTGACAAAATTGTCATTAAGGCGCCTTTTTCCGTGATATGGCATGGATCCTTCCCATTTTCAATAGACTCCATCTTCATGACCTAACAAACATTCTGACCAAGTTTCATGGAGATTGGACCATATTTGTGGCTTCTAGAGTGAAAACAAGAAATTTGTCATTAAGGCCCCTTTTCCCGTGATATGGCACAGATCCTTTCCATTTGAGCAAATTTCATAAGGGACCACCCAAGGAATATTTCTGCCAAGTTTGGTTGATTTTAACCCATAACTTTAGGAGGAGATGTCGTTTAAAGAAATTGTTGACAAAATTGTCATTAAGGCAGCTTTCTGTGAAATGGCACGGATCCTTCCCATTTTCAATAGACTTCATCCTCATGACCTAACAAACATTCTGACCAAGATTCATGAAGATTGGAGCGTATTTGTGGCTTCTAGAGTATAAACAAGAAATTTTTCATTAAGGCCCCTTTTCCCGTGATATGGCACGGATCCTTTCCATTTGAGCAATTTTTATAAGGGACCACCCAAGGAATATTTCTGCCAAGTTTTGGTTGATTTTAACCCATAAGTTTAGGAGGAGGTGTCGTTTAAAGAAATTGTTGACAAAATTGTCATTAAGGCAGCTTTTTCTGTGAAATGGCACGGATCCTTCCCATTTTCAATAGACTTCATCCTCATGACCTAACAAACATTCTGACCAAGATTCATGAAGATTGGACCATATTTGTGGCTTCTAGAGTGAAAACAAGAAATTTGTCATTAAGGCCCCTTTTCCTGTGATATGGCACGGATCCTTTTCATTTGAGCAATTTTCATAAGGGACCACCCAAGGAATATTTCTGCCAAGTTTGGTTGATTTTAACCCATAAGTTTAGGAGGAGATGTCGTTTAAAGATATTGTTGACAAAATTGTCATTAAGGCGGCTTTTTCTGTGAAATGGCACAGATCCTTCCCATTTTCAATAGACTTCATCCTCATGACCTAACAAACATTCTGACCAAGTTTCATGAAGATTGGACCATATTTGTGGCTTCTAGAGTGAAAACAAGAAATTTGTCATTAAGGCCCCTTTTCCCGTGATATGGCACGGATCCTTTCCATTTGAGCAATTTTCATAAGGGACCACCCAAGGAATATTTCTGCCAAGTTTGGTTGATTTTGACCCATAAGTTTAGGAGGAGATGTCGTTTAAAGAAAAGGTTGACGCCGTGACGGACAGACGGACAGATGGACAGACGGACGCCGGACAACGATCGATCACAATAGCTCCCTTGAGCACTTCGTGCTCATGTGAGCTTAAAATAAAGCTATGTAGAGTTAGGGTCCTTGCACATTTAATTACAAGTTTCAAGTCAATTGGACATAAGAAGACACACCTATACTCCCAGCAAAGAAGTGGACACTGCCTGCAATCCAGACACCATGGATGATCCCATAATATCTCCTGTTTTTTGATGGACAACTTCAATATTGTATCTGCAGCTTGATCAGGCAGTAATTTCTCCATCGAGACCACCTGATGATATTCAAGTTGAAGTTGAAAGAACATAGCATAAAAGATTTTCATGTATCACCATAGTAATTAAACTTTTCTTTCATGGCACAAACACTGTTATGAAATAGCACAGAAGTAAGATTTGAAAAGAAATCTACATGTTGTCATTCACTTCAGCTTTGCTCTTTATAATGTCTGTATTCTGGACGTAGTTCCCACATATTTTTATGAGGTGCTTTCACATTGTACACACAAATCTCCTTCAGAATTTCCTTGAGATACGTCTGAAAAATAAAATACAAAGGGTTTTGAGTTAAAGAGGTGCATAAATTTATAGTTTTGTTTGTTTGAATTGGATTTAATATTGCTTATATTCATATTTTCGTGTGTTTCAATTGTCATGGTTTATCATGCTGCTTAAGCTCAAACACTACTGTTATGGATACAAACTTTTGAGCTCAAGCTTCTGTTCTAATCCATTTTTAATATCAAATATCTGCATATATCATGTTGTCTCATTATATTTGTTTGTTGTAAATTTTGATATGCATAAAATATGTTTAAACCAGGCTAAAATATGCTACATGTACACAGACTTTGAAGAGGTGAGTTTGTAAAGGGACTCTCAAGAGCAACAGCTATAGACACTCAAGGCTTGCTAGTTGACTTTTAGATAGTAGATAAGCAATCTAGGCTGAAAAAAGGGGTGGGTGGGTGATTCACACATTTAGAGTTATACCCCTTGTTATGTAAATGTCAAATTTTCGATAATGAATATATACTTAGTGAACATATACTATAAGAACCGTAAAAGTTTGAATAGAGCTTAGTGCTGCCCAAATATAACCCTATCCTATTCTTTGGACGTCAATTTGCCATTTGGTGATTGATTTTTGTAAAACTTAAAGCCTCTAATAAGCTCAAATCCCAACCAAATTGATGTCTCATTTCCAACTGAGGGTAAATGTAACCTTTCCAAGCCAAATGTGAAGCTAATGTATTAATTTAATGATTAAATTAATGATTTGCTTTAAATTTTTCTTCGATTGTACAGCATCCTAGATTATCCAAAAGGCTTGTATTCAATTCCAGAGATTTACAGTTGTGAAGACATGGAAGAATGGCGAAAAATGCAGTAGCATTTTAGCCATTCTCCATTTCTTAATAATTGTAACCTCGTATGAACCCTCAACCCCTTCTATTAGAAACATGATGATTCTAATAAACCCCTGGGACTATATAAGAGCTTTTACAGTATCAATTAAAAAGCCTTAAGTATTATCATACAGAGATATCATAAAATGTCAAAGTTTTTATATGTCAAAGAGCCCAAAATTTATAAAAGCCTGTGCATAACAGTTCCAACAATTTCAAATGCACATGAAGCAATACCACTGAGTAGCCTACAAAATCAAACATTGAAATAAGAATACTTGCTGACTGTCTTAAGAGGTCTTAATACCTTATCTGTCTACTGAGAGCATAACAAAGCCTCTGGTCAGACTGTGCAGATGCACAGACTAGCTAGTGGCTTTGCTTTTCACATATTTAAAATTGCTTGGAAATATCAAGCACAGGTACATATGTCAATGTCTCAGACTTTTCTCCAAATTAAGCCAAGTTTGAGCATGTTATCATAAAAGAGATATGACGAGATCGCGCAAGAATGAAAGGAAAGTAATCTACTTACAATAGGTTGTTCAGTTAGTCGAACAAGATCTTGTATGTTATAATACTGATGTTTTTCAAATATTTCAAATAGTTTGTTGGTAACCACTTCCTTTTCTTGTCGTATTCTTTTCCCGACTTCTTTTGGTTTCTTTGTTATCTGTCATAAAACAAAATTTATTCTCACAAAAAATAGATACCAGAGATATCCTTGACTTATACTCTTTAAATGACGTCATGATGACATCATTTTAACCAATGTTTACGAGGAATTTCTTTTGTGATGAGAGAAAAAAGAGGACCATAATGGTTCTTTTTTGCTCACCTGACCCACATTTCTACAAATTATCCTTAAGGCTTTTTAAAATCTTGTATTTAAAGAAAATCTACAAATATTTACAACATGTTTTTCTAAAGCTTGACTCATTAATGTATTTTTTAAATGGACACTTTTTCTAAAGTAATTATAAAGATAAAATATTTTGGTAAAGCAATCATGCCCCCAAAACAAATGATCCATGCAAATTAGGGTGCAATTTCATTGATAGGTATATAAGTTCCAAATGAGGCTGCACTTTTACAGAAAATTCACTTAAAAATGATTTAATTTTATTTATGCTCATCAAGATTCACACATTCTGATCAGCTAAAAAATATCTTTCACTGATCAATGAAAGCATTTTGAGCATGCATCCATTTTGGAAGTTTGCACACAAAGTATTTCTATGAGAAATCTGTCTCATTTTCAAAATCTTCACATATTTGATTCATGATAATAAGTTATAAAAGATAAGAAGATAATTTCTTGAATCATTGAGGTTTTAAACTAAAAGCCTAATAACACTTATGTATGAATCCACTTTGCGTTTTCATACAGTTTGATTATGCTTTTATTTTCATATCTGTATGACTTCAAGAAATTCTCTCTTCAACTCTTAATTAATTTCTTCATGAAGAACAAGTACTCACATTGATATGTTCTGAACGTGGTTTGTATGTATTGACAACACCAGTTATTTGTTTGATTTCTCTTCTTGGCTTATTTGATGCTTCCATTGAGGCTCTAGAAAAAGCAGAAAAGGGCATAGCATATAAAGATGAATTAAACAATATTGAAAAAAATAAATATCACATGCAATGTACTGTAAACTTCCTTTGTTACAATAATGGTAAATACAATAGATTGGCTATAAAGCAGATTTCAAGGGAACAATAGTGTCCATAAATGAGTGTAGTTATTGGTAATAATGTTTTGCCTGTTTGAATGGGGTTTTACAGCACTTTTAACGATCTCTTAGTCATATCGATCTTTTCCCGGCCTCAAGCTACTATCACTCATAGGTCTAAGATTATCAAACCATTGGTGGGAGATAAATAGTTAGACAAGATGAGCGATGCTGCTAAGACTAAAACCTCAGGCCTCTAGATTGAAAGTCTGACTGCTTATAAAATGTAACAAATTTTGAAGAAAAACATTGTATTTTGTTCCGTCTCTAGAGTATCCTTATATATATATTGTAAAAATGTAAACCAAACATCATAGTGTGCCACATTAAGTTTAATTGTTTAAATGGGGTTTCACGCCGTTTTAACCAGTCTGGCAGTTTGAGCTGGAGCACCTAACAATGGATTCTTCTATTTCTCACACCAATGCTACCATTGCATCCTTTTCTAGCCTCTAGCTGCTATCCCACATAGGTCTACGATTATCAACCCTTTGGATGGAGACAAAAAGTCGGAAAGAACAAGTGCCTCCATCAATAATCTTCCCACATTAAGCTTCTTGTACTTGATGAAAATTAACATGACATTAACCTCAAAGTCAACTTACATCTTAAACTTCCACAATGCATATATGTTTTTATTTTTAGCACTATTTTATCTTTTTTAGACTTTGTCCAGATTTTAATGAACAGGTTCTTACTTTTTTAACCGCATGTAGTTAGTATCTACCACTGGCCTACACTCTGCTCTCTGTATAACTTTACCCTCTATTGCTATTCTCTCTAGAAAATAAAAAAAAAGATCCAGTGTGTGACATTTTCAATATTTATTGAGCCAGTGCGTGGGATTTCCAACAATTTCAAGTATGCGTAAAGCAAAGACTCTGTCCAGCCTGTGCATCCGCACAGTCTGACCAGAGTCTTCACTTTGCGTTTAGTAGATAGATAAGCTTTCAAAGTATCTGTAGGCCATCAGATAACTTTATATTTACAGTATGTGGCTTTCTACACTACTCAGTGTTTGAACCTCACAAACATTTCAAATTGTTGGAAATGTCACACACAGGCTCTATTCACATGTGAGTAAAGCAAAACCTCTAACCAGCCTATGTCTGGCCAGAAGCTTCACTAAGCTTTCTCTAGAAAGCTAAAATCTTAAACCCTTTCTAGGCTATCAGAGGATTATTCTTATATATAATTGCATCGAGTGATTGTCTAGGCTACTCAATATCTGTTCATCACATGTACATGAATCTGTTACTCACAAGCTCAAAGGTAAAATACAGAAGTCAAACCAGGGATGACGAAAAATACATTATCTTTACTTGTCCTTGAACAAGTAAAAAATGATTTTCTACTTGTCCGGTATCAAAATTAACCTGTCCACAAAAAAGTGAATGCATAACTTTTAAGAAACAATGCTTTTGTTGAGGAAAATGCTGAAACTCAGCATTTTCTTCATTAAAAACAATATTTTCTACCCTTTGATGTAGAAATTATATGTTTGACAATTCAAGAGGTACAAAACATCATTTTTGACAAGTTTTTTTAAAACAAAACTATCGTGATCAGGCTTAGTTGAGAGGGCTTGCGGGTTTTCTTCCACTCGCTGTAAACTGTATGCTTTTTATCATAATTTTTTTGAAAATATCTTAATTTCTAACATATTGAATAGCAATGTTACGATGTGGAAGGGTAACGTGGGTTTTTTGAGTTCCTACAATACAGGACTTGCAGATTGAAGGTTGGGGGGGGTGGGGTGTTCCCAAAAGACCTATTGCATTTTGTACAGAAATAAAATGCATTGGATTTCCCCTGTGCAATGCAATTTAAACCAATCAAAATTCTTATTTCATTGGATTGCAATTATAGCAGGGAAATTTTTTGATGGTCTTACCTGTTATTTCTTCAGCTTTAGCACTTGCAGACTTTTCTGTAAATGGAAGAAAGAATATGGATTCAAACTGTTTTGCTAGGGTTCAACACTAAGGTGAGTCCGGGAGTCCAAGACTTCTTGTTTACCAGTTTGAACTCCTTCCATTTGCAAGTAAGGAGTCCGCAGGACTCCAATCGAAAAGGAAAATTTTGATAAACAAATTTAATGCACATATCAGTGTCCTTTCTAACACTTGCCTAAACTGTAGATCATTTCACTACAAAAGTTGTTGAAGAAAACATTTAAGCAATTTCTTCTTTACAACAATGCTCTCCCATTATAGAAATTCTGACTCCTTACTTTTAGCCTGGACTCGATGATTTCATGTGATAGGAGTCTAAATTGTCTCCTTAACCTCAGAAGTTAGTGTCAACCCCTGTTTGCATAATCATTTTAAAGAGTGTCATTATGTCCCTAGTGGAGAATCCAATTTAATATTATAATTTTGACCAGAATGCTTAATACTGTACTTTGGGATACTTATTTCTCTGAATCTAGAATGAAAAATCTACCTTCCATCGAAAGAATTTTTGAAATGCGACTTCTTGTTGACCTGTGCTGAATCAAATCTCGTTTTCAAAATTCATTTTACAGAATACCTGGATGGTCTCTTTTCGCGTGATGATTCATATATCTGTATAGTTAATTGTGATTTACACCTCATAAAGACAGGTACATGTGTGAGCAATCATGGTATATTTTCATAGGTATTTAAAACAAGAGGCCCAAGAGGGCCTATATCGCTCCACTGGCTTAAAAACCTAAAGATTTGAAAGAATGATATTGAAAATAGAAGGAAATGAAAGTGAACAACATTCAGAAGGAATTCAGACTTTTTCTAGGTTGAAACTGACTTATGAAGGAATGAACTTAATTAACTTATATGTAAAATTACAAGAAAGAAAACTATTTAGATGTAGATTGAATTTGGGGGTCAATCCAAATTTCTTGAACAACTTTAGAAGAGGGTCACCCAAGGAACATTCTGGTAAAGTTTCATTGAAATTGGCCCAATGGTTTAGGAGGAGATGTCGTTCAAAGATTTCGGGGTCAAAATAAGCCCCGCCCTGCCACGCCCATATTTGGGGGTCAATCCAAATTTCTTGAACAACTTTAGAAGAGGGTCACCCAAGGAACATGCTGGTAAAGTTTCATTGAAATTGGCCCAATGGTTTGGAAGGAGATGTCGTTCAAAGATTTTGGGGTCAAAATAAGCCCCGCCCTGCCACGCCCATATTTTGGGATCAATCCAAATTTCTTGAACAACTTTAAAAGAGGGTCACCCAAGGAACATTTTGGTAAAGTTTCATTAAAAATGGCCCAATGGTTTGGGAGGAGATGTCGTTCAAAAGTATCGGGGTCAAAATAAGCCCCACCCTGCCACGCCCATATTTGGGGGTCAATCCAAATTTCTTGAACAACTATAAAAGAGGGTCACCCAAGGAACATTCTGGCCAAGTTTCGTCAAAATCCACCCATTGGTTTAGGAGGAGAAGATGTTTAAAGAAAAGTTTATGCACGCACGGACGCACGACGGACACCTCGCCATGACAATAGCTCGCTGGCCTTCGGCCAGTGGTGCTAAAAATATGGAATGATGGCACATTGTCAAAATATTAGGGATATTTTGGTGTATTAAATTTTCTTTGCCAACTAGCAAATAGGGTGAAATTGACAGAAGTAAGACCAATGCCAAAAAATCCTGAAGTGTGTTAGACATTTAAATATTTTTTTGCCTAAAGCCTTAATAACTATCAATTAATAACTTCAATAAGTTATTGATATGATCACAAGGAAAAGCTACATATTGGTTTGTCACAAATAGTTTTCTAGATTCCATTCTTTTCAAAAACAAAAAAACAAAAAAAAAACATAAGTTTTTGCAATACAGACTAAATATAGACTTAATCATCATTATTATTTCTTTAAAACCAAGGGTAGTTGACACTTTTTTTCATAAAAAGGAAACGTTAAACTTTCTGAAATTAATGCAAGATTACAGATACAATGTACATTATTTTTTCTCATACCAAAACAGACAATTAATATATATGCAAGCACCTTTTTGTTGTGAAAACACCACTAAATTTTGACTACCAACACCTGTCAATAACAACTTGTGATCCTTGGGTGTGGCAGTGGGTTTTCCTGGGATCTCTACTTTCTGTTGCTCTTCACTCATTGTAAATGTTACCTCTGGTTTAAGGCCTGGTAATCTGTAACATAATAACCAAGAAAACTAATTCCACAAAAAAAATATTTCTTTTCAATTATGACTTTGATAAATGACCTTGTCAGACCATATCTACAAAGTGCTTAACATCAACATAAGCATATACATGGGTCTAGATAAGAACAGTTTTTGAGTTTTTGGTTTAATGCAATTCTTAAACCAATACCTATGAGTGAAAGTCAGACTAAATGCTGTGGATACTCCTTTGATTCCAATGAGTACAAACAACATGGGGAAAATATTATAATTTGATTGAAATATTTTCAATACAACATATAAGATATCACCTCTATAATTACATAACTGTTATTACAAATATCAAAATAATTTTGAACTTAGGAAAATTCTTTCTTCAAAGGTAAAAAAGTATAGGAACACACAAAGGCACACTGATATGGTTTTGAAAAAAAAAAGCCCCTGATATCTTCGATGCAAGACCATTCCATTAAAACTAAGTATATATTATCAACTAATCCACATGGAATATCTTACTTTGAGCGAGTGATTCTCATCTTCCCAACATCACAGGAACCACTTGCTGCATTCCATTTCTCTGACAAGTACTTTGGAACCTGATGGAAAGATAAAAACCAATAATTTATCCCAGTCCCTTGTTATGATGAATAAATTTTGGCTAAAAAATGCATCAAAATCAAAGGGCAAAAAGCACTGTAAGTTCATACTGTAGGTCAATTTTTATTTCAAAAACTAGATCTATTGACAATTCTGGTTTGAAAGTGAGAAACAGATGGTGTAGACTAACATCAGACTGCACATATTATGTACAGGCTGATGTTTGTCTATAGCTCCTGCCAAAGCAGGAATATTCCGGGTTCAGAATGATAAGGGTTAATTTTCATACACTTTTCTAATTTTTCCATACAATTTAATTAGTTTGTTTGTTTGAATGGGGTTTTATGCCACTTTCAACAATCTTTCGGTTATATCAAGCCAGCTGGAGCACCTATAGCAACAATTGCTATAAAGACTGCGAAGTTACAATGTACCACGAACCCTAGCATATATTATACATGTTTTGTGTGCTTGTACACTTACGTCGGGAAATCCAGCACTTTGTATTAAACTGCGCAGCTATAGGATGTCATATATTTAACAAAAAAAAAAAAAAAAAAATTGCTGCCTAACCTAAGAGCAAAACCAGCTGTTTTTTTTAAATTCATATGTTAGATCATTACTAAGTCATTTAAAGCACAAAATTACGAGGGTTCATCCAAAAGTTCGTAAAATGGGGTCATAAACTTACAGAAAAATTAACTTTCAAAACAAAAATTATACAAGATTATAATACATCATCTGTGTAATAAATGTGGAAATTTTTAAATGTTTACATTCATTTGCACCTGTAAATTGCATAAATCAAGATGAAGGCGGGGGAGCAAGAACGTCAAATGCGACTTCATTATTAACTCTCCTCTATATAATCTCCGCTTTTCCCATGCCTTTCTGTGACTGATACACTAACTTGCAGAAATTATCTACATAACATTTGGAATCAAATTTGTTTACAATTTCTTTATGCATGGTATTTCTAGTTAAGTGGAGACCCAGATGCACGACATTTATTTTTGGGAAATAATGAGAATTAATTGAGACAAGTTCGTCATTGAAACTCCATTTTATCATTACAATTCCTCCTATTAAGGCTGATCATCTTTGAATACCCGGGGTTGCTTTACGAAAATACCTCTTCTGCACATTTTTATCATTTTTCTAAATTATCTGTAATTTCTTGGGTTGGTAAATAACATAGAAAATGACAAAATTCGAACAATAAACAGCAATTGTATTTTGCTGTTGATGTCTTGTAAATTTTACTCGAATATTCTTTATTATCAAAAACATTCTATGTCCTTAAAAAGTCTCCCCACAAACCTTAAAATGTAAAAACAAATTTTCTAGTTGCGTCTAAGGAATTTCAGCTTAAATTTCGCAATATTAATTATATAAAACTTTATTTATTTAACAGATTTTCAGTATTTTTTTCTGTTCCCCCCCTTATGCGTACACATGTTACTATGGTAATGTATTTTCAGGCCACTAAAGATAATTCTGCAAAAATAAAAATGTATATGCACTCTGTAGTAACTAAACTCCACAATCACAAAATTATATGCTGAACATGCCAGAAACTATATATACTACCGGTAAGTCCCCACCAAACATTTTCAAACCAATAAATGCATTCAGTTTCCAGTTTGTTTTTAGCTTGTATGAAACTTCTCGGTGGGGACTTGCCGGTAGTATATATATACTACCGGCAAGTCCCCACCAATCATTTTAAACTATAGAATTCACGGAATGAACTGCAATATTTCAAATATTGACATTCATTCCGTAATTTTCAAACCCCCAAAAAGCTTATTTAAGATTCTCTCCCCCAAAGAAACTCTTTTCCCTGGAATATCTTCCCTTGCAGACAACATTTAAAACACTTTTCTAATCATCGCCGCTATATATATACTACCGGTATCTCCCCACTGATAAAAATTAGGTAGCAAAACGTTAGTTAATAATTGAAATTGAGGAAAATGTCGCTATATATACACTACCAGGAACTCCCCACGGCTTGATTGAAAATTCATCTTTGAAGGCAAAGTCACTCAATTATTTCTATTCTTCGGTATAAATGAAGTATTGTTTGGGCTGAATTCGACGTGAAACTTTCACAGGCCGTATTGTTGAAAATGTATATGGTTCTACTTTTAATTAGTTGGCATTACGTTGGACCTCGGCTATTGATATGTATTTGTACTCTGACTGACAAGTTTTCGAGGTAGAAAGTTTAAATAAAAAGATCTCGTAATATGCGTACAGGTAGTTTATAGCAGGTGTATGTCGGTGAGCAACATTTGTACACTTATTACTATTCCTTGTTTGGCGCTTAATGAATAAGAATGGCTGCATGGCGTAGTGGATATGGTCTGTAGTGAAAGGGCATATTTAGATGTTTCATACAGGGTACCAGTCTAATTGTATGTTGCATCATGGGTTACCTATCGTTGCTGGTGCCCAGCCGGTGTGGGACAAGCCATGAGGTTTACTGACACTCTGACAGTAGCTTTCAAAGAGTGAGGACCTTCAAGTCTAACACTGACGAAAACTCCATGTGGATTGTGAACAAAGTGAGTTACACTTTATTGGTGTCAGAAAGGTAACAAGAACCCATGCAATGAATTAATGCAAACAATTTTGGTTTATTTTCATGAATGACAGCTCTGCATAGAAACAATTCAAACAAAACAAAACAAAAAAAATGTCTGACATGCTGCCATGTGGTGTCTTACGAAATTTTCTTGAGTCCTTTGTCTGAAAATTCACCACATTCTTTTTTTTTATCTGCAGTCATTCAACTGAATTAGGTTTGCATTTGGAAACAAAAATAAATTTGGCCAAAACTACTTGTCCATTTTCGACATTGCATTGACAGTCCACGAAGTTTCACATGTGACTGACTTGACGCACATGGCATAGGTACACCCGACCTGCTGCAAGCTTACATGAAGCAACCTTTTTAAGAAAGGGGGGCAGGAGTAGTGAGGCTTGTATGAAATAAACTTCGATGGAGTTTGAAACGGCAGTTGACAAATAATTCGCCATCACATGGAAGGAAAAGCAAAATGCCGCGGAGCAGTAACACGATGCACTCAGCACTGAACTGTAATGACGGACAACCAACTTTTGCGATGAATTACCCAGGAGGAGCTGATCGGGAAACATGGGCCTTTGTGACTGAAGTGCTTCCCCCTCCTCACATTGTCCTGGTAAAATGAAAAGATGAATGTTACAAACTTGGGCTTGCATGCTGTTAGCTGTTTACATCCGTAATGAATTTCTGCCTGTTTTCAGAAGCTTATGCAACTACAGACTTTCGTTTGTGACAGCCAATGTGGAGGAATCAGGAATCTCCTTTAATTTGCAGAAGAAAACAGCCAAGAGTCAAGCAGAACATGTTTGTCAAAGGCCACAAAGAAGAAATGGTTCTTCGTCCATTGAGTAAACCAGAAATGGGATCCCTCTCTTTTACACTATCTACAGGGCCCCAGCTGTAAGTAGCCACCAAGGATTCTCAAGGCTGTATTGGCAGCAGCTACTGTAACCGGAGAGGCTTGGGTTGAGGAGGTGAACACGCAGCTGGTGGTTCTATGAAGATGAGATGTCTGACTGGGACACATACTGTTTGTTAGTGCACGAGCTGACAGTCTTTGGCGCAGTCATAGAAGAAAATACTACAAAGAAGTATTGTGGAGAACAGGATCAACTGAAAGAACATTTATCATTGGATGAAGATAGGAAGAAGTGACCAGGCAACAATGAAACTGATGGCGACCAGTCTTCAAGAAGTATAATAAACTTTCCTGCTGTTTAACTAATAAAGCTACCTGTCAAGTCACCGAAGCCAAGAATGAATGTCAACTTCAACGTCCAGGCAACACCACCGACTCATGTGTTGACATAGCAAGAAGATATTCAACTTAGAGCTACACAGAACTACAACCTTCACCTATGGTATAGCCACTAGAGTAACAGAAGACTTCCAACTTCAGATATCTAGAGGAGTTTACCAAGATGTGAAGAAGAGTTCCAGTTCAGCTAGAGAGAACTTACAGCTACTGATGTTTAACCAGAGGGACACAATGTCAAGATGAGCTTCTAACAGCTACAGCCACAGTCCTTTTAAGTAGTTGAACATTTTGCAGCTGTAGGGTAGTTCGCATGTTAGGGATTCTTTGGTAGTTGGTGTACTGGTTAGAAAGCCAGGGAATGCATTTCGATGCAGAAGTTACTGACCAACTATGACAAAGCAAACGCTATTAGTGATCTCATGGACCTACTAGCGTTCAGCACAAGTCATATCCCTGATGGATGGTTACTGAACTGATGAATGTGTAGTTAGGGTTAAGTAGTAAGATAGGTTAATGAAAAATGGAAGAAATAATTGTCTCAAGTGCGCACAGATCACTCAAGCTTAACAAGATTAAAGGAACCCCAGGGGGCCAAGCACAGTAATGCTGACACACTTTCCAGAGGGCCACTGGTTAGCGATGATCATGGGGGGCTAAGCTCTTTGCCTTGTGGGGGGTGTTCTTACTTTCAACGCGCAGATGTTAAAACTGGGAACGTTTAAAGAAGAGTGACGATACTGTCCCGTTAGTACGTGGGCCCAGGAGAGGGCCACCCTGTGAAAGCAATGGATCAGGGCAGAACTCCTGTGTACACTGTATGGGATCAAGCGGTCAAACCCGGGGGCCGTTGGGGTCTCGGTGTTAGAACTCGAGGCGAAAACCGGGGCTGTTCGTCGGGAAAATGGCGTTGGGGTAGGGACGCGCAATAATCCAAAATACTTGAGTGATGGGAGATGATGACAACAGGGACACCATTATTGACCATTATTGACATCAAACAGACTGACCTTGAGACAATACATTGTGAAACTTAGTGGTTTACTGTTATTTTTCATTAACAAACAAGGCTTCAGAAGTTTCTAGGTGGTGTAGGTGGTTTTCTGAGAGAATGTGCCAATCTACAACTGAGGTTGAGTACTCCATTGAAGAAGATCACCTGATGCAACTACTCTTGGATATGGTACTGACTACATGCCACAAGTCTACTCTGATTGGTTCTACCTATGGTACACTATGGTACAACGAGCAGCAGGACAATCAGGGTAACTAAACCAGACCCTTCGGTGAGTCCTTTTCTAATAAAACCGGGGGGAGTGTAGTGAAAGGGCATATTTAGATGTTTCATACAGGGTACCAGTCTAATTGTATGTTGCATCATGGGTTACCTATCGTTGCTGGTGCCCAGTCGGTGTGGGACAAGCCATGAGGTTTACTGACACTCTGACAGTAGCTTTCAAAGAGTGAGGACCTTCAAGTATAACACTGACGAAAACTCCATGTGGATTGTGAACAAAGTGAGTTACACTTTAGGTCTTCGCTTATAGTGTTAAAGGTTCTAGGTTCGATTCCCGCTCAAGACCAAATTTTATAGACCGGTAAATTTTTCGATAATATGTGTATCGTGTTACGTCATTAAAATGTAATTGGTTTGAGTAAAATTGAACAAATTGTTAAAAATTCAGTTTCAGTGTACTATATGACCTATGCAAGCAGAAAAAAATCAAGCATCTCTGTGATCATGATCAACAAAATCGGGAAACCCCCTCGTGGGGGTTTCCAGAGATTATGCCGAAATACGGCCTAATTTGATGTTATTCTGATTTCAGGTGTAATTTGGTTTTTCTATGCACCAACTTATTTTGAGAATTATGTGTGACAAGGGAGAAAGCAGAAGGAATAACTCAATTAAATATGACATCTTGAAAATTGAGTACCATTTAAAATCTTCACCAAGGAGGGATTTTTTTTTAGGAATATAATTCAATAATCACTGATTCTTTTGTTTAAGTGAAATGAAAAAAAAAATTGACGCGCGAAATTTGATAAATATTTCGATTAAACTTTACCTTCACCAGCCAAACACCACGACCAGCTGTAGATAGATCAATCTCCCTTCCGACAGAACTTTTGTCTTCATCTTTCATTTCTGACATTCTTAAAAGAGTCAATTTTTACCAAAATCCAAAAAAAAATCTCCTGAGAAGTTGGCCTTGGTGCTCCAAACGCTTATTTTTCACCGGTGCTCGTTTTTACGAGCCTGATTAAAATTATTGGTTCCCGTATTTGCAACTTTGTATTTTATTGGCGCATAAGAAAGCAATAAACAGTAATATTTAGACTGGATTATCCCAAAAAAATAAACTAGACTAGAATATTTTTTCACGGCAATACTACATGTGAAAATCCCTGTACATAAAACATATACTTTGAATTTGACGTACCACGGAATTTATAAAGAAGTTTACTCACAGCTTAGCTTGAAGATTCTAGAAATGGCCAAAAAAATGTGTTGGCACACATGTTGAAGGATTCAAGTTAAAATCGGGCCAATTATAATCATGTCAAGTTACAGTTCGCTGTTGACTGATCATGTATTGTATTGAATAAAATTTAATGAAATAAATAGATCTTGAGTTGTAAACAGAAAAGCACAGATAAAAATGTGCTTGGCGAAGTTGTTCCAGACTTATTCCTATCAGGTAGCGTGAGGCAACCTGCTGACTGAGGAACCAGAAGTTTTCAGTCAAGGATTTCGGAACTTGATATTTAACCCTTTCCTGTTTTACAAAATTTTAGACCTGTCCAAATTCAAAGGTTTTGCAGACGAGAATTTCAAGTGTATTTGATTTGAAAAATAACCATTCATTAGGGTAGAAAATAGTGAGGAAAAAGAAGAAATTGCTTGTGAGAAGCAATTTCTTCTTTTTTCACAATGTTTTCTCAATCATAAAATCACAGGCACGTAAAAAGCAGGGATTAAACAGCAAAGGGATAAGGAATGCTCTTTTTGCATAAAAAAACTTTCTATATCGATAATGAAAAGTCACTGACCTTGAAAGACAAATGAAGAAAGTGGATCAAATGCACACACAGTAAGAACCATATTCATGACATACGAAAACAGCAAGTTGCCGGGCAAGAAAAGTAAATATCAAGAAAAATATAAAGTGACCCTAAACTCTTCTGGAGACATGTAAGTCTCAAAAGAGGAACAACAACACGTATAAAGTGTTTAATCATGGGTGGAACCACACGCACTGATTACTCACAGATTGCATAGGAGTTTAACAGACACTGTACATCTGTATTTACAAAAGAAATACAACCAATACCGAATCCAAACACTATGAGCAATGCATTTGAGATAAGTGCATAAAGATTGGTATCTATGGAATCCAAGTTTGTCTTAGCGCGATCTCAACGGTGTATATTTTTTAACGTTCAATTCAGAATTTACGTTACCATGACGTCGTTAAAATGACGATTTCGCACTTTATTTAACAAATGACCCTACACCTTCTTAAACGCTTACCGTTATTGTATTTAAGACGATTCAAATCAATGGAAAACACAAAACTGACGCCAAATAAATTGTGAACATTGCTCGGACATGTAATCAGGAAATACTTATATTCAACGATAGAAACGTGTGATTGAATCAAAGTTAAATTTTCAAAAATTTGCGATACGAAAATAGCATTAAACTTTTTTTTAAAGAGGCCCGATGACATTTGTCTGAAATTTGAAATTTCTTTTTTTCATTTTCCCGTTTTATATGCTCGCATCTTAATGTGACGTTTCACCGTACGGATTTTCTACACTAGGGGATCAAAGTTTATTACCCTTACGTCGAAATTTGGAAAAAGACAAACGCAGTACGCCGAAAAATTCGCTAAGTTCTTTTGACATACTTCAATTAAAGTATTTTAATGATTTGTGTATATAGAAAATGTAAATGTCGAAAAGATTTTTTCATTTTTATAAACATTCCTTGGAATTTCCAATTTTATTTTAAATGATATCACAGCACCCACAAATAGTCTTTAACATGCAAATTAATAGAAACGTCATAACGTCCAGCTTGCGATAAAAACTTACAAAAACCAGTGTTCATTTATAGCGACGTGGACGTAATTCCTACTGAGGTCATAGATCAGCAACACTTATGTTAGTTAAATTCATGTGTACCGCGAAGTTCTCGGCGTATTGGAATGAAATTTTGAGGGCCTTTTCCTTAAAGGCTATTGAACAATTCTGGATATTTTGATATTTTTATACTAAAAGATCGCAAATTAATCAAAATAAAGATAGCAAATTAAAAGGTGCAATTTCAACGACAAAGTTATAGATTTAACGTCAAAATGTCAACCTTTAAATCTATAATATAAAAAATCTGTGCGGTGAAAGATTTTAAAACTTTCCCTGTTAACCAAACTAGAGTTTGAGTTAATTTTGTTAAAAGCGAGGTATTAAGAAAAGTAAAAAAAAATTGTGAATATTGATTTAAAACAACTCACATGTCTATATATTTAGATTCAACGAATTTTATATAGCATTTTGGTTATGGCCATTCATTAATCTTCATTGAAAAAGATGTTGTTTCGATGTTATCGTCATTCATCAACTACAATTTTCGAAAGAGGATTTATTTCTATTTCGCACTTGCGTAACGTGCGTGATGGTAGTTACTCCCATGTTGCATTAAACACAATTTGCAGTGATGGCTTTCTGCAATAAAATGAAACAATTTGGCTTCAGCGGAGGAGCTTCGTTTGAATCCACAACTGGTCAATAGCAACACAGCATTGATGTGCGACCACGGCCTGATCATGAAGCACAGACTCTCACCTACGTGTAGGTGTTGTTTCCAATGATCAAGCTGTAATTTATAAACAGCTAGTGCCTACTCTTGTTTTCGAAAATTAAATGTATCGGCGATTTATATAGTTTTAAATATACCCGCAATCATATTGCTTTGCATATGACTCCTCCTCCACCAGACTTTGTTCATGGACACATCAACGCGAAAATAAGATTATTACAGTTAATTACATCGTGAAATTGACATTCGTCTCAATCAAAACCATTCTAAATCGCTCACTCAGCGCTCCATTCATTCATTCCAAAGGCTCACTCAAACCATTGATTCGCGCTCCAAGCTAACCGAAAATATATAACAACAACTTCGTCCAAAATAAAAATAGCCGGGGAAAATCGGGATATCACTTTATCATTTGAAATTGTCTGATTAGATCTTGAAGAAAATAGGAAGCTAATTACAGAACAAATGTGAATTTTGTTTAAAGGGAGGTAATTAATATCGCCAATTTTTTTCGTCCTGAACAAAATTAGCGATATTGGATTACCTCCAAGTAACTTCACTCAAAACTCGCTCCACACACTCATTAAATTTCATTCCTTAATCATTCACGTTGTCAATTTCACGATGTTGTTCACTCTACAATAATAACATGATCACAATTCTGAAATCAAGTTTATAACCCTTTTCTGGGTGTATTATAGTTTAAATAATACATTGTTTTTTGATTTTTGAATGAATGAAAAATTAATGACATTGACGTTGGGAGGATTTTATAGAAAACGAAGCGCGTCATTTAGCACGTGGGCTTTACAGCGTCAAAAGTATTTTTAAGTTCAATTAAAAGATAACTTTGGGTATAGATGTGTGGAGCTTTCACAGTAAAACACATAACTTATGAATTTTATTTAAGTGAATAAAGTTCTATGTTTTTTCTTCTTATTTCATATTTGCGTTTTACGCTATCGCGTAATTTCAATATAACGACTGGTCCTCATATGCTTATTGTTATGTCCTATCTATGTCCATTGGGAAATTGGCGGGTTTTCGTCCCCGTGGTTATTTATAGATTTGTAAAGGTTTTTCAATTACAAGTTTTGGAATGTTGAAAATTGTGTTTGCTTTATAAAACTATGTTTAGCTATGAAAATAAAACGTGCTAGCTGAGTGAATTGTGGCATTACGTTAATTGGACTTTGTTTCGAGTATTTCCATATCAACTTTATCAAAAGAACTAGGGGCCTGTTTTACTAAACATCTTCGATTATTTTACGCGTAAGTCAAAAATTAAAGTTGTTTGTTCAGGAGTAACTAAACATGAAATTCTGCAATGCATCATCTCATTGGAATCGTCTTCTAGATAGACGATTCCAGTGGGGTATTGCAAGGCAGAATCTAACAATAAATGAAAAAAAAAAACAACAACACCAAATATAAAAAAAAAAAAAACAAAAAAAAAAAAAAAAAACCAACAACAGATATTTCATTACACTGTATAAATGATAAACTATGTATTTATAGAGCTTTTACAGAATAAGTTGTGTCCAGATATCGCATTCATAATGATTGATCATTAAGGTCTTGTATAATCCCCATAATAGATAAGGTGGTCTATTACGTAGTGGGCATCACCCTTGGCTAGCGAAGATGATTTGCTATAATGATTCCTTCAACTCCTCATTGAAAACTTGGAATTTCTTTCCTGTATGACATTTTAGTGATTTTGACTATCGATAAATTTTGCGTAAGAAGTTGAGGAAATTAAAGAAATCAAAACAATAATCGGCAGCAAAAAGGTCACATGATAGAATAATCGTTTGTTTCAGTGTAAGATCAATGAATATTTCATTTAGTGTACAACAAAAGCTATATTTTCACGAATGGCTGAATCAAGAGTGAAAAAGTCGCTTTTGTTGTCCCCCCAATGAAATATCAATCTATCTTACTCGAACAGCAAACGATTGTTCTATTTCTTTAATGCTAATGAGACAAAATGTGAAAATTTCAGTACAGTTTGTCAAAGCGCACCATTTTGCACATGATTGCTATAACAACGTTCGTGGCGACGTAACTTTTTGGGCTCCGTATAGAGAACGTCTGATAGGGTGAAATGAACGATAGCGGGGTGTAAGTGTTTGATAGTTTCACTGGTTAGGCTGGCGAGCTTATCAAATGATAATCTATCGTTATTTCTCGATAATCCATAGAAAAAGAACCATTTTAGCCTGGGTTGAATTCCCCCATGTTTTTCGGAAAACGTTCCATGTGACATTCTACCATCAAAACAGGAGGGGTTTGATACGAGATATTCGTAGCATAACAGAGAAGTTTCGTATCTCGTAGTAGATGCGTACATCAATCATATTCGCACTTTGAAAAAAATAGAGGATATTGAATGAGTGGCTGTAAAATACCGAATTTAATAAAAGTCATCTATAAATAGATAAAAACGAGGCTTTGTCGAGTTTTATCTGCAATAGATGACGAGTTTAATCATGAAAATTGACATGTTAAGACATATGTTTGATATTCTACTTACAGCATTTTCAAAATAAATCGAGGAAATTAGTTATTTATCGTTATATGCCGTTACGATCAACACGTGATCACACCGTTAACCAATTCGGTAATAAGTTGCTTTCTTTATGCAGAGAAAATGATATGTTTGTAGTGAATGGTCGCTTAGAACCTGGCGATTTCACGTGCTATAAAACCGCTAGAAATAAGACAGGCTGCAGTGTTGTAGACTATCTTATTACTAGTGCTCACAATTTCTCTAGTATATCACACATGCAAATATTTGGTCTTACCGAGTTTTCGGATCATTGTCCCGTTGTATTCCATTTAAATTGTGAACAATCTGCCTATCTACGTACTGATGTGCTTACCTACGACAAAATATGTTGGGAAGATTCAGACCAAACGGCTTTTTATAATGTCCTTTGTGAAAAAGAACATTTATTTTCAGATTTAACTAATAAACTTACAACAAATGAAATCGATATTAATACTTGTATTAATGAATTATCAAATACGATTTATAATATTTCGTTTAATCTTCATGGTAAAACTATGAAAATAAATAACAACATAAAACAAATTAATCCATCAAATTGGTTCAGTCATGCATGTAAAATGTCTAAAAAACAATTCTTGAATAGTAAAAGAAAGTTTAGATTAAATCCATCCGACGCGAACAGAGCTGTTTTTCTTGAACATAGAAAAATACACCGAAATACAATACGTCAGGCGAAAAGGAACTTCTATGCATTGGAAAAGCGAAAATTATCTTCATTAAAATCGAAATCTCCACGAAAGTTCTGGAAACATATTGATAAATTTTCAAACAATAACTGTAATATCTCACAAAACAGTGGATTATCTTTAAATCATTTTAGCAAACTGTCCTCATCTAATGAAAGAGATTCAGATGCATATGTTTATGCAGAGAATAGGGGAGATAATTCTTATATCGCCGAATTGGATCAACCATTTACAGCAGAGGAAATCTCTAAAACAATAAGCTCTTTAAGTAGGCACAAAAGTGCCGACTATGACAATAAAGTCTCAGACTTTTTTATTGATTCTAATTCTTTCATTACACCATACCTTGTTAAAATTTTTAACTGTGTATTTGATACGGGAGTTTATCCCGAGGCATGGTCGAAAGGTATAATTGTCCCTATATTTAAAAAAGGAGATGTCAACGATGTTTCAAATTACAGAGGGATTACTTTAGTTAATGTTTTAGCAAAAATATTTTCTTTAGTTCTGCGAAATAGAATTTACAAATGGTGTGAGTCAAATGACGTTTTCTCGATATCCCAGTTCGGTTTTCGAAAACATCACAGTACCACTGACTGTGTTTATATTTTACATTCAATAATACAAAATTTATTATTCAAAAAGTCAAAACTTTACTGTGCATTTATTGATTACAAAACAGCTTTTGATAGCATAAATAGAGACGCTTTATGGATGAAATTAATTAATACCGGAATTAGCTGTAAAATGATTGATATGATTAAATCTATAAATAAGGATGTCAAATCTTGTGTAAAAATGGAACCTGGCATGCCATTTTCACAACTATTCGACGTAACAATAGGTTTAAAACAAGGAGAGCCACTTTCTCCTCTACTGTTCACATTATTCATTAATGATATAAATGACTGCATCGACTTTAACATGCTCACTGAAAATGATTTAAATCTTTTAAGCATGTATATGTTGCTATATGCAGACGATATCGCCCTTTTTACCACAGACCCAGTTAGTCTACAAGCGCAGTTAGACGAGATCAACCGTTTCTCTATTAAATGGGGTTTAAATATAAATGTGCAAAAAACAAAAGTTTGTGTGTTTGAGAAAAAGAAAACGAATCGTAACTTTATGTTCTCTATAAACAATGAATCTGTTGAAATTGTTGATCATTTCAAATATCTTGGAATAGTTTTCTTTTATAATGGATCGATTAAAAAATCTGTTCACGTTCTTACGCAGCAAGCACAAAGGGCGTATAACCGTTTATTGTCACTCTTTTCTCATGTGCAACTTGATTTAAAAACGAAAATCTCACTTTTCGAAACATTGGTTTCCTCTATTCTACTGTACAGTTCAGAGGTCTGGGGAGTATACAATTATAATGAGATAGATAAATTACAAATCAAATTTTTAAAAAGAATTCTTGGAGTACGTTCAACAACTTCTAATTTGGCTGTTTTCGGAGAACTCGGTCGCTACCCGCTATCTATTATCTGTAAAGAAAGATCGTTAAAATATTGGTTGAAAATAATGAAAAATGATTCTTCAACAATCCATAAAATATTTCAAGAACAAATAAGAACAGGTAACGAAAATAGCTGGGCTAATTATGTCAAGAAAAATCTTGATAATTTGGGACTTAGTGATATATGGATAAACTTTGATGAATCGATTAATTACTTCCCTTTAATTAAGCAAAGGATACGCGATCAGTTTCTTCAAACCTGGGCGGCAACTATAACTGCTTCACCTAAACTAAACTACTACAGCAAATATAAAACCGATTGAAAAATATCTTGAAATTATTCCTAATGATAAATTACGTAAAACATTAAGCTGTTTTAGATTGAGTTCACATTATCTGAACATTGAAATGGGAAGATACTCAGATATACCCAGAATGAATCGTCTGTGTAAGTGCTGCAATATGAACCAGATTGAGTCAGAATATCATTTTCTTTTGTGCTGTCCATTATATGCAGATCTTGGGAAAAAAATACATAGGTAAGATCACATGGCCTAGCTTGACTATGTTTTCAAATATTTTATCATCTATGAGTTCCTCAACGATAATCAATGTTGCAAAATATCTAAGAGATGCAAATACGCTCAGGAATGAAAAAACAAAACAAGCCGGTGATGGATAATTCTCATAATTACCTAACAACTTCCAAAATATTTCCTAATTTCAAGTAATTTAACCGAACTTCACAAAAATGATATAATAATATACTGTTTTAACTATGCAATTGAGTCATGATTTCTCATTGTTATTTTTGCCTATTGTACTTTTCAATTTTTATATGTATATTGTACCTGTAATGTAATTTTGCCATATTTGTGTACAAATTGTTTGTTATTGGCCATAAGCATTGTTTGCTGATTTGCCGAATAAATGAATTGAAAATTGAATCAATTCAAGTTCTTCAGCGAAACATGTAACGTCCTTTGCTAAATGATTTCAGCCTTTTTTATGACGCCATTTTCACAATGAAAATATAACGTTGATTTACGTTCTAAGCTCGTTAGTTATTTCACAAGTATGATAACTCACGTGAAATATCAAAATTATTCGACGGGGTTATTACATCCCCGCGACGTATTGGTCATGTTATAAATGTTAGTAACTCGTGGCAGAAATATGCCGCCTTATCATCCCATAGAGGGAAATTGCTTCAACATCGTGAGAGACGAAGAGAGTATTTGTTGATTTCATTGAGTTATGAAACTTAAAACCTAGTCACACTTTGTGGATATGCGAAGCGGGTTCATACATCGGTGTGATTAGGTTTTTAGTTTCATAACTCAATGAAATCAACAAACATTCTCTTCACACCTTACTATTAAGTTTAGTTTCATGTAGTAAAAATGTAGTGATTGACCAATTCAGAAATATATTTCTTATGGGACTACTTTCTGTGGAGGCTTACAAATAAGCTGCGTACTCATTTTTTTCATTGAATAATAAGACCATTTTTCAGCCAATCAGAAAGCAAAATTGATGGACACAACTCAAATTGAATTATTGACTTTTGATATCTATAAAAAACAAATCAGTTTGACTTTGAAATTAAAGTTTTATTATAATATGACGAGCTGATAGATGGAATTATTTTTTTTTTCAAGCATTAAAATTATTATGCAGATTATTATGATATATACAGAAATATTACACCAGTTGATAGGAGAGAATTTGACAAATGGATATATACAGCATAACTTAAATGTAGCAAGAAAACGACCTACACGGTAGTGGATGCATAATAGTTCGGCGACTTTCGGAACTCATAATCTTTCACAATGTTAACCGATGTTTCCTAATGAATTCATTCGGAAACGTCGGTTAAAATTGTTCAAGTTTACGACTTCCGAAGCGTTGTGGAACTACCACGGGTCCACTAGGGTCCACTACCTTTACGAAATCAGTCAACCAATTGTAAAAAAAGCATCTTTGCTGTTATGAGGACTGATAATGCCGTCTGTTGATCCTCTCTATGCATTCTTCGCAAACGAATATCTTTATTCTGAAGACAGGGACTCGTGCCCTAATCGACAAACCAATTCAGGTACATGTATATGGAAGATTTGAAAATCTTAGTATCCAAATAGTCGAAGAGGAAGTCTTGTTTGTTTGAATTGGGTTTAATGCCCTTACTAAATTACAAAGATGTATTTACGATGAATGTTTCGACGAATGACGATATAGCGTCACTTTTTTCATTTAGAAGATTCGCTTACGTCAAAAAGCACTATCATGTACAATATTGATATGTACTATTAAATGTCACTTACATGCATATATAACAAAACAAACACAAATGAAGGAAAATAGAAAAAAAAATAATAAATTTTATTTAAAAGTAGAATATTCAAGACTGCAGATATGCAACCGATGACAAGCTCTGCGTTCAAGATGCAAAAATGTTTGAAAAAGAACCCCACTTTGCACGTTCGTCCACGTGCAAAGCGGCGTTCCATTTCTAAAACATTTTTTTTCTGAATCTCATGACCGCATGTTTAAGAATACATGCACATCCCCACAATCGAAAAGTGTCAAAATACTTGTTTACACCTATAAATCACATAAAAAATCGAAAATGCGGCTTATTGAAACTAAAATTATCGCGGTACAGATACAATTTTCTGTAATATTTTGGAATTTAGATAATGAACATAAGGAGTAATGATGCAAACAATGACGTCAGAGAAATGGCGACCATTTTGGCAGCGCTCGTATCGCAATTAACTTCGTCCTCTCGCATTCTATCAGGATCCGTGGCAGTCAGTTCTATGTCCAATGCTCTGATAAAATGGGTTGTGGCGTCGGAGCCGCAGTTACCATTACCCGACGTAATGTGGTCTTTCATGCAGTCATACGTACTGAAATAGAAGGAACGAGGTCATACAATGTCAGCAATTACAGTCAAACTTGTTTTAACCGACCACTATAGGGACCACCAAAAAGCGGTCGTTTAAAAAATGGCCGCTTAATACATGTTTTGTTTATAAACAAGAGCTGTCACTGTAAGATGACAATGCCCCCGACACCGCTTTGATAGTAATAAGGAAGTTATGGCCAATGTTAAAGTTTTTGGACGGAATGACGGACGGACGGACGGACAGACGGACGGACAGACGGACGGACAGACGGACGGACGGACGGACAAGTCAAATTTATGATGCCTCCCTATCGGGGGCATAAAAAGAAACATATAGGTAGATTTTGAGCGGTGAGCTGTGAAATCTACTTTTAACGGTTAAATTTCCGTGCTATTCTTTCAAAATAGATAAAACAGACATGATAAAGATACAAATTACCTTTCAAATGAAACTTAGTGCTTGTCTTAGATCTTAAGGTTTACTCATAAACCTATGGTAATGGACTCAACATCTAGGTCAGAGCTCAGTTTTGAAAATACACCTATACCTTTTGATTAAATATGCATATTATTTCAAAATTCTCAAAGCACTATGTTGTTACAACTAGATATAATCGTCTCATTGAGACGATTCTGATGAGTTTTAACAACAAAGGATTCATTTTCAATTTCAGACCAACTTAAAGCTAGGGAATTTTAAAGCGGTCGCGTAATGTAAACAGACGCGGTCGCTCGAGCAAGATTGACTGTAACTTACATGTGTATTTGTTCGTGTCACAAGAAACACACACAAGAATAGTTAAATGATCAATTTCTCAATTTGAGTGATAGTTTTAGGTGATCAAAACGTCGAAAACTACAGCTTTATTAAACAAAACAAAACAAAACTTTGTCTTAATTAAACAAAACAAAACAAAACTTTTTAAATAAATGATAAATTACTGAAATTTACAAGGGACAGATATTCTTTATAAATCAATTCGATTTTCTTTTATATCATTCGTCCTCCTGAGTGCCGAAATAACATGTTTTTCTGAACTAAAAAATATGGCTTTAATGATTAATCGAATTAGGGAGGGGGTTAGGCTTTGGCCGTCATGTCCGATAGTGAACTTTCAAGAATACTGAAAGGAAGTAGAAACGCATTTTGACACAAGGTTCTCCGCGTCGGACTGTCAAAATAGAGGTCCCGGGTTCGATCCCCGACGGCGACACTCATTCTTTCTGACTATTTGTCTCTCACCAATGGGTTGATAATCGTAGACCTATGTGAGATAGCAGCTGGAGGCTAGGAAAGGATGAGGTGGTTGTACTGGTGAGAGAAATACCAGGAAATCACTGTTATGTGCTCCAGCCGCAGCGATTTAACTGAAAAAAATGTGGAAAAGCGGCGTTATACTCCATTCAATCAATCAATCAATGACACAAGGTTCTGGCGCGTACACTTTCATGTATGAAATAATCAAAACTATGTCTAACCAGAAACTCTCAATACTCACAAATATTAAGGGTATGTGGTCTAACATATGTGACCCGTCACACGAAAAGGGACCATCTGGGTAGTGCGTAAAGTGTCGACCCCAGTCAGACTGCGCGGAGTGTCAGCGCAGTCTGACTTGGGTCGAAACATTACGCAATTTGCTTATTTTCTGAATTTAGAATGAATATTCTTCCTGCCAGTGAAAGATTTTTTGAAATGCGACCTCTGGTTGACCTATGCTTGTCCCCATCTCTTTTTCAATTACTTGTTTTACAGGATTCCCAGATGGTCCCTATTCGCGTGACGGGTCACATATGTTTCTTAGCTTGTCGCAAATTAATCCCCACTTCTCACTACGACCCCATAGACCAATATTTTAAACAAGGTTGATAATGTTGCTCTTTGGAGTCGTATGAGGTTAAATTACGGACCCCCTTAGGTCTGAATTGACATCGTATTATGAACATAAAATATTTTGAAATGTTGAATCAAGGGCGTAGTTGCCATTACGCATATTACGCAAGTGCGTAATGAATCCTCTTTCGAAAAAATCTTTAAATCTCTGATAAATGATGAAAACATCGCAAATGCAGCTTTATTAAGCTGCAGTTACGATGTTTTGATCATTTACCAACGTTCAAATCATTGGAGGGGGAGCGGGTGGAGGGCATGAATTCATCTATTGTCACAGTCCACATTTCGTCTTTATCCTATATATTTCATGTTGGTTGCCTTCCGAGAGCGTATAAATTTCAAAATCCCAGCTACCCATATGGTTGCATGATCGGTGAACCTGTAAATTTTTAACTTCGCGTTTAAATCCGTCGAGTGAAGAGCTGGAACGGGCTGAAATTTTTGTACCCGGGCACTCGAGTACCTGGTGATCACTGTTAGCTACATCGGAAATTGACATTCATTTCATTCAAAACCATTCTAAATCATTAACTCAGCGCTCCTTTTATTCATTCAAAACACTTACTCAAATCAATCAAAAACGCTCCAACATCATTAGAACACATTTTGAAATCGTCCAAGACGATTAACATTTTATTCCAATCGATCAATTTATTCTACGTTTTCATTGGCTGGTGTGGATTTTAAAGTGTATGATTGCTCCAGAAAGACACACACGCAAAAAGTAAGTATATTTTAAAGGGAGGTAAAATTAATTTCGCTAATTTTGTTCACCTTGAATTACATTAGCAATATTGGATTACCCCCCTTTTATTTCACTCAAAACTCGCTTTCCGTGCTCATTCAATTTCATTTCAAAATCATTCCTAAATCATTCATCTTGTCAATTTCACGATGTTAATAACTGTACTAACCATATATCTAATTTTCAACTTGATACAAAGGCGGATCCAGAATGTCTATAAACGAGGTTCAAACACACAAATTCCGAAACGGTTTCAGATGACGCAGGCGTTGCGAGTCCGTGACTCGAAAATAAGTGGACAGGACTCTCAAAACTATCTGATGGACAATCTGGAAATCAACTCCAGAAAAGAATTGAAGAATGTTTTAAACAGTCTTCAATTCATTTATGAATTTCGATCCCGAAAAGTACATAGTGCTAATACAATAGTCGGGTTACGGGTAATGATTCAGGGCCCGGGTAGGAACGTTACCCTACCCGATACCCGGGTACTCGTCCCAGCTAAACATAGGTATACCTTGGTTTATTTGACCCGAACTTGCCATCGGTGGAAAAAAATGCTTAAATAAGAATTACCGACATATCTAACTAAATAACAAAATATCTATTACATTCAATACCGTCTGTTATTCATTCCTATGAAAGCACGTGCAAAGTGCAAATCATCAGATTTTAATTCATCTATAAAGTAGGGGTCAGATTCGTGTCAATAAAACCGCGCTATATTCATTTATGATTACTTACGCGCAAGCCTTTTCATTGTCATTGTCGGTGGTGATTCCATTGACACAACTCTTGAAGGCTGTTGCTTTTGAAGCTTCAACGGCACAGCTAAAGGCAGCTGAAAAACAAATCAAGGACTTCAGCTATAATAAAGTAGATTACAATGTATTTGTCTTTACATTAAAAGATTTTTTTGTTTGTTTGAATGGGGTTTTGCGCAGCTTTCAACATTAGTTTGGTCATATCGCGGCGGCTGGAGCACCTAACAATGGATTTCTTCACTAAATAAAACATTAGATTTACTACAATCTTTTTCCGAAATATCAGGACTTAAAGTAAATTTTGACAAAACTAAGCTTATATGGATTGGACCGCAAAAACACACTACACTTTCTATCAAAACGAAATGGAAATTGTCATGGGGAGAAACCCAATTTAAATTGCTAGGCATAAATTTTCACGTTGACTTGGATGAAATGGTACAATTAAATTTTGAACCAAAAATACTAAGTTTGAAAAACAGCATATCATACTGGAAAAAACGGGCTTTAACACCTATTGGTAAAATAACTGTCATTAAGTCAATTCTAATCCCACTTCTTTCACACCTGTTTATAAGCATCCCATCCCCATCAAATGAGTTTATGAAAGAAATTAATGAAATATTGTACATATTTGTATGGGATGGTCCAGATAAAATTAAAAGGACGGTGCTTAAAAAGGCTTATAATGAAGGGGGGGGGGGTGAAAATGATCGACATTGAAAATTATAACATAAGCTTAAAGATTAAATGGTTAAAAAGGGTAATAAGTGAAACAAATGACTGCTTTGAATTCACTAAAAATATATTTGATGTAAACAAGATAGTAAATTTGGTCAATGTGTATTGTGAAAAGATTTGTAAAAATATTACAAACAAATTCTGGGTTGATGTTTTGAAATCATTTCTAATATATACCTCAAAATACCAGTTTAAAAACTGGACATCAATTATTCATATGCCTTTGTTTTATAATGAAAAACTCCTCATAGGATCTAAATATTTTTATAAGAAACCTTTATATGACTGCGGTTTTAGATACATTAAAGATATATTAAACGAAAATGGTAAATTTCGAAGTTGGGATGAAATTAAAATGATAACAAAAGGTAAACTAACTTTTTTAGAATTTTATGGTATTATAAATTCGGTTAAGAAATTACTTTCAAACCATGACTTTGAGATCAATGAAGAATTTATGCAAGGATTCCATAATCCCTCGATCAGTTGTTTCTTCTTCCACATTTTTACCAATATGAGTAATAACAATACCGTGTATAAGACTTTGATAGCAAACAATGATACGCCTCAATGTCGTAGAAAGTGGATTATGGAATTTCCTAATATAGATATTGATTGGGGTCAAATACTTGGTAATGTTTTCAAATTCACAAAGGATTCATACAGTCAATGGTTTCAAACCAGAATTACCCATAGAATAATTGCAACCAATTCACTCCTTTATAAAATGAACATTAGAAATGACAATAAATGTAGTTTTTGCGGCATACATGAAGAAACGATTTCGCATCTGTTCTACTACTGTGAAATAATTAAACCATTAATAAACCAGATATCTATAGTTTTAAGGAATATAGATGAAAAACTTATAGTCGATTGTCGAAATGTGATATTAGGATCAGATGATTCAAAGCTTAAATTTGACAGATTTTTGTTAGAAATGAAAAAGTATATTTATCAATGCAGGAATAAATAAATAAAACCATCCATAGATGGTTTTAAAAACTACTTAATTTTTCACCTGAAAATATATAAATCAACACACTCTTACGCACGCGAAAGTGTCTACCTTTCAATTGTAGAGAGCGTATCAATTAATCTCCCGTAAGGGCCAAGAATCAAGATGATGCACCGCACACACTATACAACTCAATAGATACTCATATTCAACAATTAAGTGTTCAAGCACCCATATAGTCATTCACACACACACACATGAATATATACGAGGGTTGTTAAAAAATTAACCGGATTTTGCCTCGCAAAATTTTATTTTTAAAGCAATCAGACTAGATTTGGTATCATTCGCTGTCGGAATTCAATCCACATATGGTTATGTAGAATTGATTAAGTTATCGAAATGATATTGAAAGCGCTCCTTCAATTGGTATCTTTTTCATTTCCTTTATATTATAATTATTTGTTTCAAGCAAAGATCGATCGATCTTCTACCGTGTTACCGTGTTACAACAAAAACTATATCTTTATCAGCTGTCAAAATGCAAAAAAAGCTGTTGTTGTTCTCGAAATAAAAGGAGTTTTTTCAACACTACCCCCAGAACAGGAGTGATAATATTGTTAAGAATAAAAAGTGGAATTGTTATGGATAAAGGGCACTCTTTTGACATGAGTTACAAATGGGAACTGGATGATGTCGTCAGAACTTTTTCATGAACTGGAATTCCTTTATTACGTTAACTTTAGAACTTGCTTTTTTTACGAATGTCAAAATGGGTGGAGAAAATGAAATTTATTTATGAGTATGAAATTCTAACTCAATCATTTACAGATAGTTTCTGGCTCACACAATGGACCCAAAGATGTGTGATGTGACCCGTCACGGAAAAGGGACCATCCGGGAATTCAGTAAAATTAATTATTGAAAAAGAGATTTGATCCAGCATAGGTCAATCAGAAGTCGCATTTCAAAAGTTCTTTCACTGGAAGGTAGATTGGTCATTCTCGATTCAGAAAATAAGCACGGTGCAAAAAGTTTCGACCATAGTCAGTCTGCGCATTTAATGAGATGAGGAATCGAGTTTTAAATGATATTTATGGTGGGAGGGGGTAATACAAAATACAAAATTGTGTTCAATGAGACGAAATCAGCGATGTTTTATTACATCCCTTTAAAAAATCTTTCTGATTGTGTTTCTATACTGTGTTTCTATTCTGACAAGTCAGACAATTTAAAGTCCACGTCGGCCAATAAAGTCGTGGCATTACTTAATCTATTTGAAAGAAATCTGACAAATCAGACAATTTAAAGTCCACATCAGCCAATAAAATGGTGAAATTACTTAATCTTTTTGAAAGAAATCTGACAAATCAGACAATTTAAAGTCCACGTCAGCCAATAAAATGCCGAAATTACTTAATCTATTTGAAAGAAATTCAAAGAGATGTTGATCGTTGAACAATTTCGATTTGTTTTAGTAAGTATTTGGAATGAATGGAGCTCTGAGTGAGCGATCTAGAATGGTTTTGATCGAACAAAAGTCAAGTTTACGATGTTACAAACTGTACATATTCAAAACATACGATCTATTTTTTTTCACGGGGACTCCTGAAAGTAGATTACGTATTCAGATTAAGGATTGAAATCACTTACTCTGGATGAGAATGGGACACACACTGAGGTTATGCTCACATTGAGACCCAAAGGTAATGTTTATACAAATCGAGCTCTTTCACGTGTCTCTCACGGGTGTGACTTTGAGAGACTAACGTACAATGTATTTAGGAGGAAATCACACAGAGGCAGCATATTTAACTATTCTCATGTCGTCCACGACAATTTTCATCCATAAACAAAGCTTTGGCAGACAGTATAGACTAAAGATCAGACTGCACAGATCTGCAGTCTGATCATAAGTCTCTACTGACTGCCTTCTACTTAGTTACAATGGGAAAATTTGAGTCAGACTTGTAAAAATGTCCATGAATTTATCAATTTGAGACGAAATTTAATTTATCGTTAAATTGATTGATTGAATGGAGTTTTACACCGCTTTCAACATTTCTTCAGTTACATCGCGGTGGCTGGCTGGAACACCCCAAAATGGATTCCTGGTATTTCTCTCACCAGTACAACCACCACATCCTTTCCTAGCCTCAAGCTACAATCTCACATAGGCCTACGATTATCAAGCCATTGGTGAGAGATAAAAAGTCGGAAAGGATGAGTGCCGCCGTCGGGGATCGAACCTTAAATTTATCAGATAATGATTAAGTGATGAGGACTGATATCACTTACTCTGGTTGAACATTGGGCACATGGCGAGGTAGTTCCTGACCTTCATGGCTTGCATGGAGTTGGTCATACCAGCTAGAGCATATACTCGCGGACAGGACATGTCCAGCCCCATCAGGGTCATGTTTAACATCATCCGGATATTCATAGGCATGGGCACGCCCCTATAACAAAACAAAATTGAGGATTGATTACCACGCCCCTTCAACTTTGGGCTCCTCCCATTTACCCCTGGCAACTCCCCTCTACCTCTAGCAACTTTTCCTCACCTTGGCACCGCCCCTACATCTCTTTATTCGCCTCCACCTCCCTCGACAACTTAGGTATTGGGGAATTTTAACGAGAATTAATATGCAAATTAATATGACCGGGAACAGAGGAAAAGAAATGCACGTCATTGGGGGGGGGGGGGGGGGGGTTGAAAAAGGGATAACTACAATTTAGGAAAACTGAAGTTACGCCGTTTAATTAAACTTTCCTCGAAAATGTTTTAACATAGGTGTCGGAGAATATTTCAGTCAAATTTTTCGCTTTCCGATTAAATTGACTTGATTTTTCATTGGGTTGTCGATTTAAGACGTTATTTTTTCTTTTAACCAGCCCTGTGTTCAGAATAACAAAGTTTAGGCGAACGACCCATTGAGAAGAAAAGAACAATAGGACCATGATGGTCCTATATCGCCCAACTTCATCTCTTTGACTCCTCTCTTAGCAAAATTAAATGCTTTAAAGATAATAAAATGACCATTAAATTTTTCAAAGAAAGACATTATTCTACTCCTATGATCCATGTATAAGTTTCTAGCCTTTTGTAAACAAGTTTCATGGGACCTTGCCAACATTCTGACCAAGTTTCATGACTATTGAACTAAATCTGTGGCCTCTAGAGACTGGAGTGTAAACATAAATTGTCAGTCCCCTTTTCCCTTGATATGGCATGGATCTTTCCTATTCTCAATAGGGTTCACCCTTGTGACCTGTCCAACATTCTGACCAAGTTTCATGACTATTGAACCAAATTTATGGCCTCTAAAGTGTAAACAAGAAAATTGTCATAAAGGTCCCTTTTCCCGTGATATGGAATGAATCCTTCCCATTTTCAATAGGGTTCATGCTTGTGACGTGGTCAACATTCTGACCAAGTTTCATGAAAATAGTGGCCTCTAGAGTGTAAACAAGAAAATTGTCATTAAGGCCCCTTTTCCCGTGATTTGCCACGGATCCTTCCCATTTTCAATAGGATTTATCCTTGTGACCTGGCCAATATTCTGACCAAGTTTCATATAAATAAGGCCATATTTGTGGCCTATAGAATGTAAATACTAAGATTGTTGACACCGGACGACACACGACGGACGACGGACATTCAATGATCACAAAAGCTCACCTTGAGCACGATGTGCTCAGGTGAGCTAAAATCAATCAAAGATTAAAACAGGGCATAATACAATTTGATAGCAAAACACAATTGTTGGCTGTGTTTTGTCGTCAAATTAAAACATTCCAAAAAATCTGCATAGAATATCGGAAAGCATTGAGGAAATTTTCTTCTTTTTTTTTCGAGCATATTGACCGAAGTATCACATGAAGCCAAATTAGCTAAAATGACCCATTAATTACTACACTAACGTCCGAGGTCCTTTTCAGCCCTGCGTTGAGGTCCTTTCAAGCCCTGCGTTCAGGATGACAAAACGGTGCGAACAGTTTGCCAATTTTACCCCGCTTTGCACGCAAGTGCACGTCCAAAGCGGGGTAAAATTGGCAAACTTGTTACGGAACAGTCCGAGTGATGACCCGAAAAACAACCGTTATAATGAACAATTTGTTTGTTTGAATGGGTTTTACGCCGCTTTCAACAATTTCGCAGTTATATCGCGGCGGCCGGAGCACCTAACAATGGGTTCCTGGTGTTTTTCTTTCACCTGTACTGCCATTACACCCTTTCCTAGCCTCCGACTGCTATCTCACATAGGTTTACGATTATCTACCAATTGGTGAGAGACAAACGTCACAAAGGATATTTGCCGCCACCGGGGATATAATTAACAAAGAGTGAACTCACTGCACGGTAAAACTTTCATCACAGAAGAATCCTAGGTTTCCAACATTAGCCCATTGTCCATTCATCACAGCGAGTTTATAGTTAATGTTCATTGGCTGGAGAGCAAGTGCATTGGTCAAGTAGCTGGAACAGTCTGTGTGAAAATAAACGTGCAAACTTAATTTATATGAGCCTGTGCGTGTCATTTCCAACAATTTGAAATGTTCATGAGGGGCAAACATTGACAAGAGTAGATATCCACATACTGTTTATATAAAGTTAACTAGTGGTCTACTGATACTTTGAGACATTATCTATCTACTAAGTGCATAGTGAAGACTCTGGCCAGACTGTGCAGCTGTACAACCTGGTCAGAGTCTTTGCTTTGTGCATATTTAAAATTGTAGGAAATCTCATGCACAGGCTCATATATACGATAAACTAACATAAACGTAGTAAATAAGCTGTATTTACGATGACTTGTAACCAGGCAAAGATACTCTAATGCTTAAAAGGAAAATGTAAACAAGAGGGAAGTCGGTCCTTAGTCGTTCACATGAGATAAATGCTCTAACAGCCTGTTAAATCTAATGAGTGAAAAGAAAAAAAGAAAAAAAAAAAAAGAACTGGGGTTTACACATTCATTTATTCAGATTCTATGTACAATTGAACGAACAAAGGGAACATAAATAGCAAATGCAGTTGAACTTGAAATATGGTTTGGCAGGGAATAAAGAATCCCGAATTGTTCGTCATCTAGCCCCTTTTCCCCAGCCTAAGGCTTCCTCATATAGATTTCTAACATACTTATACTTTAAACAAGATTTGTCATGAGAAAAAGGGCTTGCGAAAAATCTTGGAAGAAGCTATTTTTGAGCAGTTGTAAACCGTTTAAAAGATGTTTAAAATGTTTATAATTTTCCTTTAAAGATCAAGAAAATGTGCCGGTAGCAACCAACTCCAACCCACAATTAGCCTGCACGATTCGAGCAATAATCTTGCAGCGTCCTGGGTCCCGTTTTACTAAACTACTTGCGATGAAAATAATCGTAAGTCAAAACCACAAATCGTACCTGTTGTTTTCATTCATTGTCAGATTCTGCCTTGCAATATCTCACCGGAATCGTCTTTAGAAGACAATTCCAATGAAATAATGCATGTCAGAATTCCATATTTAGTTACTTCTGTAGAAGCAACTTTAATGTTCGACTTACTCAAAAAATAATTGTAAGATTTTAAGTAAAACAGGCCCCTGGTGGTTTTATTTCTTGTAAATTACAGTAAACAACATCGTGAAATTGATAAGGTGAGTGATTTTGGAATCGGATTTTTGAAAGAAATTAAATGAGTGCGATGAGTGGGGTTTGAGTGAAATTAAAGGGAGGTAATCCAATATCGCCACTTTAGTTCATGATGAACAAAATAAGCGATATTTATTACCTTTCTTTAATAAAATAAGAATATAAGTTCTATAGATAGTTTCTTACTTCTTAAGAATACTAATCAGTCGCTTATAACTTTAATTATGTCAGTGCAATTGCGATTTTTTTTAGCTTTATTTATTTTGAACTTATCTTTTTAAATGATTTGTGAGCGCTTTTGAATGGTTCGAATGAGTGTTCGTAATGAATGAATGGGGCGCTGAGTGGGCGATTTAGAATGATTGTTGATTGAGATTTATGTCAATTTCACGATGTAACTAACTGTTTCTATAATAATCATACTCACTACAAAATTCCTGCAGTCCCCCTGTAGGAAACAATGTCAATATATTGGTGAAGCCTAACGAACCAAACATGAGCGTGCCAATGTTCGTGACTGGTATGAGTGGGGGACAGGCTGTAACAGCCGCAGCGATCGTAGTAACTTGGGGTGCATAGCTGAAATACGAATTATGGCGGTGGACCCGTTATAGTTCCGCAGCATTTCGGACCACATGTTCTTTCACAATGTTAATCGAGGTTTCCTAATGAAATTCATTAGGAAACCTCGGTTTACGCTATAAAAGTCCATTACTTCTGAGATGTTACAAAACTAATACGGGTCAACTACCTTAACGTTAGTTGATTCAAACGATTTTCGTGCGTTCTGATTGGTTTGAAAAAAAGTTCATACCTTTATGAAATCTATTCTGATTACGCAACTAATTTGTATTCTTGCACACAAAATAGTCCGCCAAAAAATCTATTTCATTATGGTGAAGTATTCATTTTTCTTGCTTGGTACTATGAAATGATAAATAATATTAGGTAAAATAAAAAAAAGTATATTTTTTTTTAATTCATATGGGTATGAAACGAAACACATATGTATTAATCCGCTAATGTACAAAAAGGTAGAAGAACTCCTCAACAGCCCACATGCTCCTACTGCAGGAGCCGTTCCGGGGATGATTTTGAATTAAAATCATTTATAATATGACCAACCTGTCGGGAGTGAAATATACCCGTTAAATATTTTTGATATTACATGGGTGTTATTACACTAGTGAAATAACTATGCAAATGAGCTCAAGAGCGAATAGCGACGCTATTTTGTAACCGCGAAAATGGCGTCATAATGTATATATTGTGACGTCAATTTTGAATAAATAACTTTCGCGAAAAATGGAAATGTTGAATTTCAAGAATTTCGACGATTTTTCGCAAAAAAAATTCGGGTCATATTATAAATAAAATTTAAAATTTGTTATCATAAAATACAGAATTTATTAATCTCGTCATCTTAAACAGATAAAAACTCGGCGCAGCCTCGTTTTTATCTGTTGATAGATGACTCGTTTAAAATGTTTAGTATTCCATGACAACTCATTCAATATCCTCTATTTATACACCTTGATAAATGATCGAAACATCGTATAAAAATTGATTGATTTAATGGTATTTTGCGCCGCTTTCAACAATTTTTCAGGTATATTGCGGCGGATGTAGCACCTAATAATGGATTCCTGGTATTTCTCTCACCAGTATTACCATCATATTCTTTCCTAGCCTCCAGCTGCTATCTGACATAGGTCTTCGTATAATAAATACAACTTGAAATCTGTAGTTATAATTTAAAGATAATCCTTCAATAGCAATATTCGACGGAAGATATATTGTATGATTGAAAGAATACTGTAAAATATAGAAGAAAACATTGAGAACAAGATGTGTTTATGAAACACGAATGCCCCAGGAACAGCATTTTTTTTAAAGTTTGACCTTGACAGATGACCTTGACCTTGTCACATGACCTTGGCCTTGTCACATGACCTTGACTTTGGTGTACAGCTATGTATGTCAAATACTTTTGGAGAAAAAGCAAAGGTTAAGTTTTCGGACAGACGGACGGACAGACAGACAGGCGGACGGACAGACAGACAGACAGACGGACAGACGGACGGACGGACGGACAGAGAGACAGACACAGACAGACATGAGTAAAACAATATGCCCCCGATCTCTCGATACGGGGGCATAAAAAGTGAGAATTTGCTTGAAAGAAGCAATTTCGCACCTTTTCTTAATGCTTTTCCTTATAACGAGTTTCACTGCATGGAAATTTCGGTTTGTGGTAGAATGGTTACACAGACATGTGCAAAACATTTCATTTTTTAAATAGTGAATTAATCTGGCATTATGAATGAATAAATGTTACACATTTTCTATTATTTGGGGTTCGTGCTAATTTTCAATTTAAATGTAATTTAGGAAGGTTTTCAAATGCTTAAATCTTACGTTTCGTTAAAGCAGGCAATGTTAAAGATCAAGTTATTCATTTGATCTGTTGGAAGCCCGGATGCCATGATTTGGTCGAGCAGGGCTTGAAACCCTGTCACAGTCCCATTGATCTCGGCTATTAAAGTCTGATTGTTCTGACATTGTCCTGCCGTCAGAGTGATTCCTGAAAATAGAAAAAAAGTGCCGGATTAACAATAACACGCCGATACAGGTAAACATGGAACCAAGGGATGTTTTTGAGATACAAATACGCCGAAAAAATGAAAAATTCAAACAAGACCTGTTGTTGAGTTACAATACACGCCCGCCGAAACAAGAAAAATTCAAAAAGGCCTGTTTTTGTGTTATCAAACACGCCGGAAAAGGAAAAAAATTAAAACAAGGCCTTTTTTTCAGATAGGCGTACCACATCATTGACAAGAAAAAAAGTATGTACGTACAATGGTGTCAAGGATCAATGAAATAGTTTTACGGTCCAGAAACTATTGCTTCGGGGCCCTCGATATCTATAACTAATCAAGGGAATAAACGATGTAATTACTTCGCATCAACCTACCGTAAACCTGCGCTTAGTTCAAGGTGAAAACGTCCGAGAAATGTTACTCCGCTATGCACGTGTTCATACGTGCAAAGCGGGGTTCAATTTCTAAACGTTTATAAAACATTTTGTATCATGAACGCAGGATTGAATATATTTCAGAAATACTTATTAAATAAGTTTACGGAATTCTAGACGCATATTGCAGAATGACCACAAGGTATTTTGTCAGATCTCTCAAAATTTATTAAGATACGCGTAACTGTCCCAAAAGCTCTATGTACCAACAGTTCTTCAGACAGGAAAACCCATTTCAACACAATTACTCGTAACTGTCCCAAAAGCTCTATGTACCAAAAGTTCTTCAGACAGGAAAACCCATTTCAACACAATTACTCGTTTTGGTAGTTAGGAAAACAATGTGAAAATATTATAATATATTGTAAGCAGCCAGCCCTCAATTCTATCTCAAACTCTAGATTCTATGTTGGCTGGTCTCTAAGTTTGATGGTGGATGCAGGATGGCTGGGTTGAATTTTGGCTGGCCACTTACAACATGAAGGGGGTTGATAAAAGGGGTTGTCTTATGGGCTGTAGTTACAAAAAAATGAAAAAACTCAAAACGTTTCTATAAATAAAAATGATTCAGTTTATTCTTATACACTTCCAGTGGTTCAAATGCCTAACAAATTTCCATTTCTTAACATAACCAATATCATTCGTCTTATACCTTAAAACCTATAGTATAGCTACGACGTTTCAAGAAACAATGTGTGGGAGAGAGAGATGCCCAGTGACCAGATATATTGTGTTGAAGAGAGGTGATCAGTTGCTCGTTGAATAGACGGCTTCTTCTTATGTTGAGTTCTCAAATAAAGTTGATGCTGATCTAGTCTTTGTTGTTTGTTGTTTCAATTTCTAATTTTGCCGGTCTATTTGTTGTCATCTTGTTGAAGCCGTCTGAGCAACTGATGCAGACCCTTTAACGCACCGTCTATTTATAGTCGAGTGGATGCTGGCGAACGTTTCAGCCAATCAGAATCCACGATTTGGTCTCGGCTGGATTGCTGGACGAGTGATTCGGTCAAAACCCACAACACAGGCTAATTACATAAAACGTTACCAATAAATAATCTAGAAAAGTGCCGTAATACAATCTCCAGATATTCCCATTCATGTTCGTACACACTTTATGTGGGAGTAAACGATTAAAATACATGAAAAATCAAATCCAGCATAAAGCTGGCATCGGCAGCATTACGCGCGAGAAAGTAGTTTTCGCCAGCATTGAATTTTCGACTGGAAAATAACTCGAGAACAATACAAATTATGTATAAAATTAATAATCAACCCAAATATTAGCATCGCCGCCGCGGCAGCAAGGGAAATTATGGATAATAACAAAAATCCGATATATTCTTACTCAGCGTTCTATCCGGAAGTCGACCGGGAGAAAGACGAAAACATATCCGAACTACCAAAATGCTGGCGATCGTAATAGCGACCAAAATCCGATTCGACATCACTAAAAACTATGCTGCATCGTGAGTTTACGTAATAATCTATCTTTTCATGCCCGGATAAGTTCAGGGAAGCCCGATTTCCTAATAAATCAGCTTGACATGCGTTCAAGTGCACCTATATCCGGATAGTACATACGTTTTGACAGTTCTAGCTATTACACTTCCCCCACCTTAAATTGCAAACTTCTCCCGAAGTTTATACAACAAAGATGTGGTAAGTACATAGGTTACTTTTGACCAGTATCTTTAAACATGAAATACTTAAATGATTAATTTCACCAAATGTCTAAGTCCTAGTAAAGTCCATATCACCTCTAGTTATCACTTAGCACATTGTCTATCACTTAAACTATTTATAAGTAAGTTGAAAGTACCATTGACCTAAACACTTTTGAGAATACCACAGTTTTAAGTTAAAAATTCATCCATTAATGTCCTATCAGACATTACAAGTCCTATAACGCTATCTACACATTTTTCAGAGTCGGTAAATCTATCTGGAACACTTGAGTGGAACTGGAATGGAAGGAACTGGAACATCGTCACAGCTTAAATGTAAGTTGGTCAACGATCATCTGGGTTACTGACAGGAATCAATGGTGTGTCCAAGTGATAAATGGTATGGCAGTCCATCACACACTTTATCACTTGACATAATGGTTAGGGAAAAACTCAAACAGTCTATCTCACTGTTTAACATGAAATCTTCCTGTTGAAGATCAAAATCTTTAACTGGAATCTACTGAAATGCCGAATATGTTGAGTTGTCTCTATCTTGGTGCCTCAATTGCATACTTCCTATATGCTGCACCTCATGTATGTTACAGTCTCATGTTCGAAGTAGCAGGTAATACTGTTCTATAGATGCTCTCATAAGCCCAAGCCTCTTCTAGTGACCCTACAACATTGACCCAAGTGAGGTAAATCGCGGGTTGGTGATCAAGTCCTCCCTCATTACCTCGGATGCATCCCTAATGGTCGTACGTACGCTTTTCTGATCACTATGCTTGACTTCTAACACCTACCTCTCTGAATAGTCTCATCTCAAAATGTATTAAATAAAAATATAATAATACAATAAAATTCTGCTCACTTCTTCATCTAAATGTAACAAACATGATTCTCCTAAATCAACACATTCCATTTCAGATGCAGATCATCTCTAGATGAAAGTTCAGATGAAATTCTGATGTTCTCTGTTGAGAAGTTATCTCTTTTACATGCTGAGTTGACAAATTATCTGAGTTATGACAAACTAAAAGATGAAACAAGATGAAACTGAACTGACCTTCTCACAAAGGCCTTAGTTTCCATAAATGTAAGTAGATTGTAGATTTCTGTCTTGTTGATCCGAAGAATCAAAAGACCTTAAGTTTGAAGTACTACCACTGTATGGATATTTCTTGCTTTGATTTGTATCAAGCGGACATGATGACCATAGGTGCTCAAGTGAATTACACCCAAAGCATGTCTTAGGTTCTTTACTTTTGAGGTTTTTCTTTGAATTAATTGCTTCTATTTTACTTAATCTAGCCTCAATTCTTTTCAATGTAGAACTAAGATCTGATGGCTGATTTGATTCTGCACCTATATAAGTTGATCTTATTGTAAAACATGAGTCACCTAAAATTGACTCATATCTTTCAATTACTGATACTGCTTCAATTACAGTAGAGCAGTTATTATCCATGCATCTACATTTCATTTCAGTGGAAACCAACTTATATAGCTGATTAAAGGCTAGACAGACGTTCCTGTGCATGCTGATCTAGATCTGAAAAAGCTCTTCGTTAGAGATGAAGAAGATCATCTGCTAAGGAAGCAATACTTTCACCTTTCATTCTACGCCTATTTTCTAGTTTATTCAACCAAAGACACTGTTGATTACTGCTATAGCCAAACCTATCAGACAGTCTTTTGACTAGTGTTCTGTAGTTGCGACATTCTATTTAAGACAGATTCATGTAGAAAATTCGTGCTGATCCCCTTAAACTCATTGCTAAAGAAAGAACTTTTGTTCCCAAATCCCATTGTGACAATTCAGCACAGTCCTCAAAGTGTGACAAGTATTGTTCAAAACAAGTTGTGCCATCAAATGTATCAGGCTTCATAATAGCTGACTGATAAGGGCCAAATGATGAAATTTGCCTATTGCAGTGTCCAACTATTTTACTTATACCTCTATCATAATCATTGCTACAAAAATAATTGTTGTTTGAACTACCCTGAAAACAAGTGTCGTTACAGTTGTTATTATGCTGATGTATTGTGTTCTCATGTTGAATCTCATTATTAAAATGAAATTGTTGTGAGTTGTTCTCTGTTGAATCTCTTAATCTTTCTAATCTAGAGTCCTCATTTTCACTAGATTGATAACTTGCTGAACTATGAGGAGAGATGTCACCATTCTCTTTTTCTAAGTCGCTATGTAGACTCTCTTCCTCATTGTTGAGTGTTGATGGCTGATTAAATGAAGTTCCAGGGTCTGGTGAGGCCATTGTGAAAGGGAAATATTTACAAATGAATATCTTATCAAATGACTAACAAATAACATGTGTCAATCTATATTCCTATTAGAACAGTTGAGGATCAATTCCTACCAATGAAAAGGGTACAACCAGGCTGATCCGAATGATTAGTTATGGCAATTCCTAATCCTTACTTCTGACACCAAAAATTGTAAGCAGCCAGCCCTCAATTCTATCTCAAACTCTAGATTCTATGTTGGCTGGTCTCTAAGTTTGATGGTGGATGCAGGATGGCTGGGTTGAATTTTGGCTGGCCACTTACAACATGAAGGGGGTTGATAAAAGGGGTTGTCTTATGGGCTGTAGTTACAAAAAAATGAAAAAACTCAAAACGTTTCTATAAATAAAAATGATTCAGTTTATTCTTATACACTTCCAGTGGTTCAAATGCCTAACAAATTTCCATTTCTAAACATAACCAATATCATTCGTCTTATACCTTAAAACCTATAGTATAGCTACGACGTTTCAAGAAACAATGTGTGGGAGAGAGAGATGCCCAGTGACCAGATATATTGTGTTGAAGAGAGGTGATCAGTTGCTCGTTGAATAGACGGCTTCTTCTTATGTTGAGTTCTCAAATAAAGTTGATGCTGATCTAGTCTTTGTTGTTTGTTGTTTCAATTTCTAATTTTGCCGGTCTATTTGTTGTCATCTTGTTGAAGCCGTCTGAGCAACTGATGCAGACCCTTTAACGCACCGTCTATTTATAGTCGAGTGGATGCTGGCGAACGTTTCAGCCAATCAGAATCCACGATTTGGTCTCGGCTGGATTGCTGGACGAGTGATTCGGTCAAAACCCACAACACAGGCTAATTACATAAAACGTTACCAATAAATAATCTAGAAAAGTGCCGTAACACAATCTCCAGATATTCCCATTCATGTTCGTACACACTTTATGTGGGAGTAAACGATTAAAATACATGAAAAATCAAATCCAGCATAAAGCTGGCATCGGCAGCATTACGCGCGAGAAAGTAGTTTTCGCCAGCATTGAATTTTCGACTGGAAAATAACTCGAGAACAATACAAATTATGTATAAAATTAATAATCAACCCAAATATTAGCATCGCCGCCGCGGCAGCAAGGGAAATTATGGATAATAACAAAAATCCGATATATTCTTACTCAGCGTTCTATCCGGAAGTCGACCGGGAGAAAGACGAAAACATATCCGAACTACCAAAATGCTGGCGATCGTAATAGCGACCAAAATCCGATTCGACATCACTAAAAACTATGCTGCATCGTGAGTTTACGTAATAATCTATCTTTTCATGCCCGGATAAGTTCAGGGAAGCCCGATTTCCTAATAAATCAGCTTGACATGCGTTCAAGTGCACCTATATCCGGATAGTACATACGTTTTGACAGTTCTAGCTATTACACTTCCCCCACCTTAAATTGCAAACTTCTCCCGAAGTTTATACAACAAAGATGTGGTAAGTACATAGGTTACTTTTGACCAGTATCTTTAAACATGAAATACTTAAATGATTAATTTCACCAAATGTCTAAGTCCTAGTAAAGTCCATATCACCTCTAGTTATCACTTAGCACATTGTCTATCACTTAAACTATTTATAAGTAAGTTGAAAGTACCATTGACCTAAACACTTTTGAGAATACCACAGTTTTAAGTTAAAAATTCATCCATTAATGTCCTATCAGACATTACAAGTCCTATAACGCTATCTACACATTTTTCAGAGTCGGTAAATCTATCTGGAACACTTGAGTGGAACTGGAATGGAAGGAACTGGAACATCGTCACAGCTTAAATGTAAGTTGGTCAACGATCATCTGGGTTACTGACAGGAATCAATGGTGTGTCCAAGTGATAAATGGTATGGCAGTCCATCACACACTTTATCACTTGACATAATGGTTAGGGAAAAACTCAAACAGTCTATCTCACTGTTTAACATGAAATCTTCCTGTTGAAGATCAAAATCTTTAACTGGAATCTACTGAAATGCCGAATATGTTGAGTTGTCTCTATCTTGGTGCCTCAATTGCATACTTCCTATATGCTGCACCTCATGTATGTTACAGTCTCATGTTCGAAGTAGCAGGTAATACTGTTCTATAGATGCTCTCATAAGCCCAAGCCTCTTCTAGTGACCCTACAACATTGACCCAAGTGAGGTAAATCGCGGGTGGGTGATCAAGTCCTCCCTCATTACCTCGGATGCATCCCTAATGGTCGTACGTACGCTTTTCTGATCACTATGCTTGACTTCTAACACCTACCTCTCTGAATAGTCTCATCTCAAAATGTATTAAATAAAAATATAATAATACAATAAAATTCTGCTCACTTCTTCATCTAAATGTAACAAACATGATTCTCCTAAATCAACACATTCCATTTCAGATGCAGATCATCTCTAGATGAAAGTTCAGATGAAATTCTGATGTTCTCTGTTGAGAAGTTATCTCTTTTACATGCTGAGTTGACAAATTATCTGAGTTATGACAAACTAAAAGATGAAACAAGATGAAACTGAACTGACCTTCTCACAAAGGCCTTAGTTTCCATAAATGTAAGTAGATTGTAGATTTCTGTCTTGTTGATCCGAAGAATCAAAAGACCTTAAGTTTGAAGTACTACCACTGTATGGATATTTCTTGCTTTGATTTGTATCAAGCGGACATGATGACCATAGGTGCTCAAGTGAATTACACCCAAAGCATGTCTTAGGTTCTTTACTTTTGAGGTTTTTCTTTGAATTAATTGCTTCTATTTTACTTAATCTAGCCTCAATTCTTTTCAATGTAGAACTAAGATCTGATGGCTGATTTGATTCTGCACCTATATAAGTTGATCTTATTGTAAAACATGAGTCACCTAAAATTGACTCATATCTTTCAATTACTGATACTGCTTCAATTACAGTAGAGCAGTTATTATCCATGCATCTACATTTCATTTCAGTGGAAACCAACTTATATAGCTGATTAAAGGCTAGACAGACGTTCCTGTGCATGCTGATCTAGATCTGAAAAAGCTCTTCGTTAGAGATGAAGAAGATCATCTGCTAAGGAAGCAATACTTTCACCTTTCATTCTACGCCTATTTTCTAGTTTATTCAACCAAAGACACTGTTGATTACTGCTATAGCCAAACCTATCAGACAGTCTTTTGACTAGTGTTCTGTAGTTGCGACATTCTATTTAAGACAGATTCATGTAGAAAATTCGTGCTGATCCCCTTAAACTCATTGCTAAAGAAAGAACTTTTGTTCCCAAATCCCATTGTGACAATTCAGCACAGTCCTCAAAGTGTGACAAATATTGTTCAAAACAAGTTGTGCCATCAAATGTATCAGGCTTCATAATAGCTGACTGATAAGGGCCAAATGATGAAATTTGCCTATTGCAGTGTCCAACTATTTTACTTATACCTCTATCATAATCATTGCTACAAAAATAATTGTTGTTTGAACTACCCTGAAAACAAGTGTCGTTACAGTTGTTATTATGCTGATGTATTGTGTTCTCATGTTGAATCTCATTATTAAAATGAAATTGTTGTGAGTTGTTCTCTGTTGAATCTCTTAATCTTTCTAATCTAGAGTCCTCATTTTCACTAGATTGATAACTTGCTGAACTATGAGGAGAGATGTCACCATTCTCTTTTTCTAAGTCGCTATGTAGACTCTCTTCCTCATTGTTGAGTGTTGATGGCTGATTAAATGAAGTTCCAGGGTCTGGTGAGGCCATTGTGAAAGGGAAATATTTACAAATGAATATCTTATCAAATGACTAACAAATAACATGTGTCAATCTATATTCCTATTAGAACAGTTGAGGATCAATTCCTACCAATGAAAAGGGTACAACCAGGCTGATCCGAATGATTAGTTATGGCAATTCCTAATCCTTACTTCTGACACCAAAAATTGTAAGCAGCCAGCCCTCAATTCTATCTCAAACTCTAGATTCTATGTTGGCTGGTCTCTAAGTTTGATGGTGGATGCAGGATGGCTGGGTTGAATTTTGGCTGGCCACTTACAACATGAAGGGGGTTGATAAAAGGGGTTGTCTTATGGGCTGTAGTTACAAAAAAATGAAAAAACTCAAAACGTTTCTATAAATAAAAATGATTCAGTTTATTCTTATACACTTCCAGTGGTTCAAATGCCTAACAAATTTCCATTTCTAAACATAACCAATATCATTCGTCTTATACCTTAAAACCTATAGTATAGCTACGACGTTTCAAGAAACAATGTGTGGGAGAGAGAGATGCCCAGTGACCAGATATATTGTGTTGAAGAGAGGTGATCAGTTGCTCGTTGAATAGACGGCTTCTTCTTATGTTGAGTTCTCAAATAAAGTTGATGCTGATCTAGTCTTTGTTGTTTGTTGTTTCAATTTCTAATTTTGCCGGTCTATTTGTTGTCATCTTGTTGAAGCCGTCTGAGCAACTGATGCAGACCCTTTAACGCACCGTCTATTTATAGTCGAGTGGATGCTGGCGAACGTTTCAGCCAATCAGAATCCACGATTTGGTCTCGGCTGGATTGCTGGACGAGTGATTCGGTCAAAACCCACAACACAGGCTAATTACATAAAACGTTACCAATAAATAATCTAGAAAAGTGCCGTAACACAATCTCCAGATATTCCCATTCATGTTCGTACACACTTTATGTGGGAGTAAACGATTAAAATACATGAAAAATCAAATCCAGCATAAAGCTGGCATCGGCAGCATTACGCGCGAGAAAGTAGTTTTCGCCAGCATTGAATTTTCGACTGGAAAATAACTCGAGAACAATACAAATTATGTATAAAATTAATAATCAACCCAAATATTAGCATCGCCGCCGCGGCAGCAAGGGAAATTATGGATAATAACAAAAATCCGATATATTCTTACTCAGCGTTCTATCCGGAAGTCGACCGGGAGAAAGACGAAAACATATCCGAACTACCAAAATGCTGGCGATCGTAATAGCGACCAAAATCCGATTCGACATCACTAAAAACTATGCTGCATCGTGAGTTTACGTAATAATCTATCTTTTCATGCCCGGATAAGTTCAGGGAAGCCCGATTTCCTAATAAATCAGCTTGACATGCGTTCAAGTGCACCTATATCCGGATAGTACATACGTTTTGACAGTTCTAGCTATTACACTTCCCCCACCTTAAATTGCAAACTTCTCCCGAAGTTTATACAACAAAGATGTGGTAAGTACATAGGTTACTTTTGACCAGTATCTTTAAACATGAAATACTTAAATGATTAATTTCACCAAATGTCTAAGTCCTAGTAAAGTCCATATCACCTCTAGTTATCACTTAGCACATTGTCTATCACTTAAACTATTTATAAGTAAGTTGAAAGTACCATTGACCTAAACACTTTTGAGAATACCACAGTTTTAAGTTAAAAATTCATCCATTAATGTCCTATCAGACATTACAAGTCCTATAACGCTATCTACACATTTTTCAGAGTCGGTAAATCTATCTGGAACACTTGAGTGGAACTGGAATGGAAGGAACTGGAACATCGTCACAGCTTAAATGTAAGTTGGTCAACGATCATCTGGGTTACTGACAGGAATCAATGGTGTGTCCAAGTGATAAATGGTATGGCAGTCCATCACACACTTTATCACTTGACATAATGGTTAGGGAAAAACTCAAACAGTCTATCTCACTGTTTAACATGAAATCTTCCTGTTGAAGATCAAAATCTTTAACTGGAATCTACTGAAATGCCGAATATGTTGAGTTGTCTCTATCTTGGTGCCTCAATTGCATACTTCCTATATGCTGCACCTCATGTATGTTACAGTCTCATGTTCGAAGTAGCAGGTAATACTGTTCTATAGATGCTCTCATAAGCCCAAGCCTCTTCTAGTGACCCTACAACATTGACCCAAGTGAGGTAAATCGCGGGTGGGTGATCAAGTCCTCCCTCATTACCTCGGATGCATCCCTAATGGTCGTACGTACGCTTTTCTGATCACTATGCTTGACTTCTAACACCTACCTCTCTGAATAGTCTCATCTCAAAATGTATTAAATAAAAATATAATAATACAATAAAATTCTGCTCACTTCTTCATCTAAATGTAACAAACATGATTCTCCTAAATCAACACATTCCATTTCAGATGCAGATCATCTCTAGATGAAAGTTCAGATGAAATTCTGATGTTCTCTGTTGAGAAGTTATCTCTTTTACATGCTGAGTTGACAAATTATCTGAGTTATGACAAACTAAAAGATGAAACAAGATGAAACTGAACTGACCTTCTCACAAAGGCCTTAGTTTCCATAAATGTAAGTAGATTGTAGATTTCTGTCTTGTTGATCCGAAGAATCAAAAGACCTTAAGTTTGAAGTACTACCACTGTATGGATATTTCTTGCTTTGATTTGTATCAAGCGGACATGATGACCATAGGTGCTCAAGTGAATTACACCCAAAGCATGTCTTAGGTTCTTTACTTTTGAGGTTTTTCTTTGAATTAATTGCTTCTATTTTACTTAATCTAGCCTCAATTCTTTTCAATGTAGAACTAAGATCTGATGGCTGATTTGATTCTGCACCTATATAAGTTGATCTTATTGTAAAACATGAGTCACCTAAAATTGACTCATATCTTTCAATTACTGATACTGCTTCAATTACAGTAGAGCAGTTATTATCCATGCATCTACATTTCATTTCAGTGGAAACCAACTTATATAGCTGATTAAAGGCTAGACAGACGTTCCTGTGCATGCTGATCTAGATCTGAAAAAGCTCTTCGTTAGAGATGAAGAAGATCATCTGCTAAGGAAGCAATACTTTCACCTTTCATTCTACGCCTATTTTCTAGTTTATTCAACCAAAGACACTGTTGATTACTGCTATAGCCAAACCTATCAGACAGTCTTTTGACTAGTGTTCTGTAGTTGCGACATTCTATTTAAGACAGATTCATGTAGAAAATTCGTGCTGATCCCCTTAAACTCATTGCTAAAGAAAGAACTTTTGTTCCCAAATCCCATTGTGACAATTCAGCACAGTCCTCAAAGTGTGACAAATATTGTTCAAAACAAGTTGTGCCATCAAATGTATCAGGCTTCATAATAGCTGACTGATAAGGGCCAAATGATGAAATTTGCCTATTGCAGTGTCCAACTATTTTACTTATACCTCTATCATAATCATTGCTACAAAAATAATTGTTGTTTGAACTACCCTGAAAACAAGTGTCGTTACAGTTGTTATTATGCTGATGTATTGTGTTCTCATGTTGAATCTCATTATTAAAATGAAATTGTTGTGAGTTGTTCTCTGTTGAATCTCTTAATCTTTCTAATCTAGAGTCCTCATTTTCACTAGATTGATAACTTGCTGAACTATGAGGAGAGATGTCACCATTCTCTTTTTCTAAGTCGCTATGTAGACTCTCTTCCTCATTGTTGAGTGTTGATGGCTGATTAAATGAAGTTCCAGGGTCTGGTGAGGCCATTGTGAAAGGGAAATATTTACAAATGAATATCTTATCAAATGACTAACAAATAACATGTGTCAATCTATATTCCTATTAGAACAGTTGAGGATCAATTCCTACCAATGAAAAGGGTACAACCAGGCTGATCCGAATGATTAGTTATGGCAATTCCTAATCCTTACTTCTGACACCAAAAATTGTAAGCAGCCAGCCCTCAATTCTATCTCAAACTCTAGATTCTATGTTGGCTGGTCTCTAAGTTTGATGGTGGATGCAGGATGGCTGGGTTGAATTTTGGCTGGCCACTTACAACATGAAGGGGGTTGATAAAAGGGGTTGTCTTATGGGCTGTAGTTACAAAAAAATGAAAAAACTCAAAACGTTTCTATAAATAAAAATGATTCAGTTTATTCTTATACACTTCCAGTGGTTCAAATGCCTAACAAATTTCCATTTCTAAACATAACCAATATCATTCGTCTTATACCTTAAAACCTATAGTATAGCTACGACGTTTCAAGAAACAATGTGTGGGAGAGAGAGATGCCCAGTGACCAGATATATTGTGTTGAAGAGAGGTGATCAGTTGCTCGTTGAATAGACGGCTTCTTCTTATGTTGAGTTCTCAAATAAAGTTGATGCTGATCTAGTCTTTGTTGTTTGTTGTTTCAATTTCTAATTTTGCCGGTCTATTTGTTGTCATCTTGTTGAAGCCGTCTGAGCAACTGATGCAGACCCTTTAACGCACCGTCTATTTATAGTCGAGTGGATGCTGGCGAACGTTTCAGCCAATCAGAATCCACGATTTGGTCTCGGCTGGATTGCTGGACGAGTGATTCGGTCAAAACCCACAACACAGGCTAATTACATAAAACGTTACCAATAAATAATCTAGAAAAGTGCCGTAACACAATCTCCAGATATTCCCATTCATGTTCGTACACACTTTATGTGGGAGTAAACGATTAAAATACATGAAAAATCAAATCCAGCATAAAGCTGGCATCGGCAGCATTACGCGCGAGAAAGTAGTTTTCGCCAGCATTGAATTTTCGACTGGAAAATAACTCGAGAACAATACAAATTATGTATAAAATTAATAATCAACCCAAATATTAGCATCGCCGCCGCGGCAGCAAGGGAAATTATGGATAATAACAAAAATCCGATATATTCTTACTCAGCGTTCTATCCGGAAGTCGACCGGGAGAAAGACGAAAACATATCCGAACTACCAAAATGCTGGCGATCGTAATAGCGACCAAAATCCGATTCGACATCACTAAAAACTATGCTGCATCGTGAGTTTACGTAATAATCTATCTTTTCATGCCCGGATAAGTTCAGGGAAGCCCGATTTCCTAATAAATCAGCTTGACATGCGTTCAAGTGCACCTATATCCGGATAGTACATACGTTTTGACAGTTCTAGCTATTACACTTCCCCCACCTTAAATTGCAAACTTCTCCCGAAGTTTATACAACAAAGATGTGGTAAGTACATAGGTTACTTTTGACCAGTATCTTTAAACATGAAATACTTAAATGATTAATTTCACCAAATGTCTAAGTCCTAGTAAAGTCCATATCACCTCTAGTTATCACTTAGCACATTGTCTATCACTTAAACTATTTATAAGTAAGTTGAAAGTACCATTGACCTAAACACTTTTGAGAATACCACAGTTTTAAGTTAAAAATTCATCCATTAATGTCCTATCAGACATTACAAGTCCTATAACGCTATCTACACATTTTTCAGAGTCGGTAAATCTATCTGGAACACTTGAGTGGAACTGGAATGGAAGGAACTGGAACATCGTCACAGCTTAAATGTAAGTTGGTCAACGATCATCTGGGTTACTGACAGGAATCAATGGTGTGTCCAAGTGATAAATGGTATGGCAGTCCATCACACACTTTATCACTTGACATAATGGTTAGGGAAAAACTCAAACAGTCTATCTCACTGTTTAACATGAAATCTTCCTGTTGAAGATCAAAATCTTTAACTGGAATCTACTGAAATGCCGAATATGTTGAGTTGTCTCTATCTTGGTGCCTCAATTGCATACTTCCTATATGCTGCACCTCATGTATGTTACAGTCTCATGTTCGAAGTAGCAGGTAATACTGTTCTATAGATGCTCTCATAAGCCCAAGCCTCTTCTAGTGACCCTACAACATTGACCCAAGTGAGGTAAATCGCGGGTGGGTGATCAAGTCCTCCCTCATTACCTCGGATGCATCCCTAATGGTCGTACGTACGCTTTTCTGATCACTATGCTTGACTTCTAACACCTACCTCTCTGAATAGTCTCATCTCAAAATGTATTAAATAAAAATATAATAATACAATAAAATTCTGCTCACTTCTTCATCTAAATGTAACAAACATGATTCTCCTAAATCAACACATTCCATTTCAGATGCAGATCATCTCTAGATGAAAGTTCAGATGAAATTCTGATGTTCTCTGTTGAGAAGTTATCTCTTTTACATGCTGAGTTGACAAATTATCTGAGTTATGACAAACTAAAAGATGAAACAAGATGAAACTGAACTGACCTTCTCACAAAGGCCTTAGTTTCCATAAATGTAAGTAGATTGTAGATTTCTGTCTTGTTGATCCGAAGAATCAAAAGACCTTAAGTTTGAAGTACTACCACTGTATGGATATTTCTTGCTTTGATTTGTATCAAGCGGACATGATGACCATAGGTGCTCAAGTGAATTACACCCAAAGCATGTCTTAGGTTCTTTACTTTTGAGGTTTTTCTTTGAATTAATTGCTTCTATTTTACTTAATCTAGCCTCAATTCTTTTCAATGTAGAACTAAGATCTGATGGCTGATTTGATTCTGCACCTATATAAGTTGATCTTATTGTAAAACATGAGTCACCTAAAATTGACTCATATCTTTCAATTACTGATACTGCTTCAATTACAGTAGAGCAGTTATTATCCATGCATCTACATTTCATTTCAGTGGAAACCAACTTATATAGCTGATTAAAGGCTAGACAGACGTTCCTGTGCATGCTGATCTAGATCTGAAAAAGCTCTTCGTTAGAGATGAAGAAGATCATCTGCTAAGGAAGCAATACTTTCACCTTTCATTCTACGCCTATTTTCTAGTTTATTCAACCAAAGACACTGTTGATTACTGCTATAGCCAAACCTATCAGACAGTCTTTTGACTAGTGTTCTGTAGTTGCGACATTCTATTTAAGACAGATTCATGTAGAAAATTCGTGCTGATCCCCTTAAACTCATTGCTAAAGAAAGAACTTTTGTTCCCAAATCCCATTGTGACAATTCAGCACAGTCCTCAAAGTGTGACAAATATTGTTCAAAACAAGTTGTGCCATCAAATGTATCAGGCTTCATAATAGCTGACTGATAAGGGCCAAATGATGAAATTTGCCTATTGCAGTGTCCAACTATTTTACTTATACCTCTATCATAATCATTGCTACAAAAATAATTGTTGTTTGAACTACCCTGAAAACAAGTGTCGTTACAGTTGTTATTATGCTGATGTATTGTGTTCTCATGTTGAATCTCATTATTAAAATGAAATTGTTGTGAGTTGTTCTCTGTTGAATCTCTTAATCTTTCTAATCTAGAGTCCTCATTTTCACTAGATTGATAACTTGCTGAACTATGAGGAGAGATGTCACCATTCTCTTTTTCTAAGTCGCTATGTAGACTCTCTTCCTCATTGTTGAGTGTTGATGGCTGATTAAATGAAGTTCCAGGGTCTGGTGAGGCCATTGTGAAAGGGAAATATTTACAAATGAATATCTTATCAAATGACTAACAAATAACATGTGTCAATCTATATTCCTATTAGAACAGTTGAGGATCAATTCCTACCAATGAAAAGGGTACAACCAGGCTGATCCGAATGATTAGTTATGGCAATTCCTAATCCTTACTTCTGACACCAAAAATTGTAAGCAGCCAGCCCTCAATTCTATCTCAAACTCTAGATTCTATGTTGGCTGGTCTCTAAGTTTGATGGTGGATGCAGGATGGCTGGGTTGAATTTTGGCTGGCCACTTACAACATGAAGGGGGTTGATAAAAGGGGTTGTCTTATGGGCTGTAGTTACAAAAAAATGAAAAAACTCAAAACGTTTCTATAAATAAAAATGATTCAGTTTATTCTTATACACTTCCAGTGGTTCAAATGCCTAACAAATTTCCATTTCTAAACATAACCAATATCATTCGTCTTATACCTTAAAACCTATAGTATAGCTACGACGTTTCAAGAAACAATGTGTGGGAGAGAGAGATGCCCAGTGACCAGATATATTGTGTTGAAGAGAGGTGATCAGTTGCTCGTTGAATAGACGGCTTCTTCTTATGTTGAGTTCTCAAATAAAGTTGATGCTGATCTAGTCTTTGTTGTTTGTTGTTTCAATTTCTAATTTTGCCGGTGTATTTGTTGTCATCTTGTTGAAGCCGTCTGAGCAACTGATGCAGACCCTTTAACGCACCGTCTATTTATAGTCGAGTGGATGCTGGCGAACGTTTCAGCCAATCAGAATCCACGATTTGGTCTCGGCTGGATTGCTGGACGAGTGATTCGGTCAAAACCCACAACACAGGCTAATTACATAAAACGTTACCAATAAATAATCTAGAAAAGTGCCGTAACACAATCTCCAGATATTCCCATTCATGTTCGTACACACTTTATGTGGGAGTAAACGATTAAAATACATGAAAAATCAAATCCAGCATAAAGCTGGCATCGGCAGCATTACGCGCGAGAAAGTAGTTTTCGCCAGCATTGAATTTTCGACTGGAAAATAACTCGAGAACAATACAAATTATGTATAAAATTAATAATCAACCCAAATATTAGCATCGCCGCCGCGGCAGCAAGGGAAATTATGGATAATAACAAAAATCCGATATATTCTTACTCAGCGTTCTATCCGGAAGTCGACCGGGAGAAAGACGAAAACATATCCGAACTACCAAAATGCTGGCGATCGTAATAGCGACCAAAATCCGATTCGACATCACTAAAAACTATGCTGCATCGTGAGTTTACGTAATAATCTATCTTTTCATGCCCGGATAAGTTCAGGGAAGCCCGATTTCCTAATAAATCAGCTTGACATGCGTTCAAGTGCACCTATATCCGGATAGTGCATACGTTTTGACAGTTCTAGCTATTACACTTCCCCCACCTTAAATTGCAAACTTCTCCCGAAGTTTATACAACAAAGATGTGGTAAGTACATAGGTTACTTTTGACCAGTATCTTTAAACATGAAATACTTAAATGATTAATTTCACCAAATGTCTAAGTCCTAGTAAAGTCCATATCACCTCTAGTTATCACTTAGCACATTGTCTATCACTTAAACTATTTATAAGTAAGTTGAAAGTACCATTGACCTAAACACTTTTGAGAATACCACAGTTTTAAGTTAAAAATTCATCCATTAATGTCCTATCAGACATTACAAGTCCTATAACGCTATCTACACATTTTTCAGAGTCGGTAAATCTATCTGGAACACTTGAGTGGAACTGGAATGGAAGGAACTGGAACATCGTCACAGCTTAAATGTAAGTTGGTCAACGATCATCTGGGTTACTGACAGGAATCAATGGTGTGTCCAAGTGATAAATGGTATGGCAGTCCATCACACACTTTATCACTTGACATAATGGTTAGGGAAAAACTCAAACAGTCTATCTCACTGTTTAACATGAAATCTTCCTGTTGAAGATCAAAATCTTTAACTGGAATCTACTGAAATGCCGAATATGTTGAGTTGTCTCTATCTTGGTGCCTCAATTGCATACTTCCTATATGCTGCACCTCATGTATGTTACAGTCTCATGTTCGAAGTAGCAGGTAATACTGTTCTATAGATGCTCTCATAAGCCCAAGCCTCTTCTAGTGACCCTACAACATTGACCCAAGTGAGGTAAATCGCGGGTGGGTGATCAAGTCCTCCCTCATTACCTCGGATGCATCCCTAATGGTCGTACGTACGCTTTTCTGATCACTATGCTTGACTTCTAACACCTACCTCTCTGAATAGTCTCATCTCAAAATGTATTAAATAAAAATATAATAATACAATAAAATTCTGCTCACTTCTTCATCTAAATGTAACAAACATGATTCTCCTAAATCAACACATTCCATTTCAGATGCAGATCATCTCTAGATGAAAGTTCAGATGAAATTCTGATGTTCTCTGTTGAGAAGTTATCTCTTTTACATGCTGAGTTGACAAATTATCTGAGTTATGACAAACTAAAAGATGAAACAAGATGAAACTGAACTGACCTTCTCACAAAGGCCTTAGTTTCCATAAATGTAAGTAGATTGTAGATTTCTGTCTTGTTGATCCGAAGAATCAAAAGACCTTAAGTTTGAAGTACTACCACTGTATGGATATTTCTTGCTTTGATTTGTATCAAGCGGACATGATGACCATAGGTGCTCAAGTGAATTACACCCAAAGCATGTCTTAGGTTCTTTACTTTTGAGGTTTTTCTTTGAATTAATTGCTTCTATTTTACTTAATCTAGCCTCAATTCTTTTCAATGTAGAACTAAGATCTGATGGCTGATTTGATTCTGCACCTATATAAGTTGATCTTATTGTAAAACATGAGTCACCTAAAATTGACTCATATCTTTCAATTACTGATACTGCTTCAATTACAGTAGAGCAGTTATTATCCATGCATCTACATTTCATTTCAGTGGAAACCAACTTATATAGCTGATTAAAGGCTAGACAGACGTTCCTGTGCATGCTGATCTAGATCTGAAAAAGCTCTTCGTTAGAGATGAAGAAGATCATCTGCTAAGGAAGCAATACTTTCACCTTTCATTCTACGCCTATTTTCTAGTTTATTCAACCAAAGACACTGTTGATTACTGCTATAGCCAAACCTATCAGACAGTCTTTTGACTAGTGTTCTGTAGTTGCGACATTCTATTTAAGACAGATTCATGTAGAAAATTCGTGCTGATCCCCTTAAACTCATTGCTAAAGAAAGAACTTTTGTTCCCAAATCCCATTGTGACAATTCAGCACAGTCCTCAAAGTGTGACAAATATTGTTCAAAACAAGTTGTGCCATCAAATGTATCAGGCTTCATAATAGCTGACTGATAAGGGCCAAATGATGAAATTTGCCTATTGCAGTGTCCAACTATTTTACTTATACCTCTATCATAATCATTGCTACAAAAATAATTGTTGTTTGAACTACCCTGAAAACAAGTGTCGTTACAGTTGTTATTATGCTGATGTATTGTGTTCTCATGTTGAATCTCATTATTAAAATGAAATTGTTGTGAGTTGTTCTCTGTTGAATCTCTTAATCTTTCTAATCTAGAGTCCTCATTTTCACTAGATTGATAACTTGCTGAACTATGAGGAGAGATGTCACCATTCTCTTTTTCTAAGTCGCTATGTAGACTCTCTTCCTCATTGTTGAGTGTTGATGGCTGATTAAATGAAGTTCCAGGGTCTGGTGAGGCCATTGTGAAAGGGAAATATTTACAAATGAATATCTTATCAAATGACTAACAAATAACATGTGTCAATCTATATTCCTATTAGAACAGTTGAGGATCAATTCCTACCAATGAAAAGGGTACAACCAGGCTGATCCGAATGATTAGTTATGGCAATTCCTAATCCTTACTTCTGACACCAAAAATTGTAAGCAGCCAGCCCTCAATTCTATCTCAAACTCTAGATTCTATGTTGGCTGGTCTCTAAGTTTGATGGTGGATGCAGGATGGCTGGGTTGAATTTTGGCTGGCCACTTACAACATGAAGGGGGTTGATAAAAGGGGTTGTCTTATGGGCTGTAGTTACAAAAAAATGAAAAAACTCAAAACGTTTCTATAAATAAAAATGATTCAGTTTATTCTTATACACTTCCAGTGGTTCAAATGCCTAACAAATTTCCATTTCTAAACATAACCAATATCATTCGTCTTATACCTTAAAACCTATAGTATAGCTACGACGTTTCAAGAAACAATGTGTGGGAGAGAGAGATGTCCAGTGACCAGATATATTGTGTTGAAGAGAGGTGATCAGTTGCTCGTTGAATAGACGGCTTCTTCTTATGTTGAGTTCTCAAATAAAGTTGATGCTGATCTAGTCTTTGTTGTTTGTTGTTTCAATTTCTAATTTTGCCGGTCTATTTGTTGTCATCTTGTTGAAGCCGTCTGAGCAACTGATGCAGACCCTTTAACGCACCGTCTATTTATAGTCGAGTGGATGCTGGCGAACGTTTCAGCCAATCAGAATCCACGATTTGGTCTCGGCTGGATTGCTGGACGAGTGATTCGGTCAAAACCCACAACACAGGCTAATTACATAAAACGTTACCAATAAATAATCTAGAAAAGTGCCGTAACACAATCTCCAGATATTCCCATTCATGTTCGTACACACTTTATGTGGGAGTAAACGATTAAAATACATGAAAAATCAAATCCAGCATAAAGCTGGCATCGGCAGCATTACGCGCGAGAAAGTAGTTTTCGCCAGCATTGAATTTTCGACTGGAAAATAACTCGAGAACAATACAAATTATGTATAAAATTAATAATCAACCCAAATATTAGCATCGCCGCCGCGGCAGCAAGGGAAATTATGGATAATAACAAAAATCCGATATATTCTTACTCAGCGTTCTATCCGGAAGTCGACCGGGAGAAAGACGAAAACATATCCGAACTACCAAAATGCTGGCGATCGTAATAGCGACCAAAATCCGATTCGACATCACTAAAAACTATGCTGCATCGTGAGTTTACGTAATAATCTATCTTTTACATGCCCGGATAAGTTCAGGGAAGCCCGATTTCCTAATAAATCAGCTTGACATGCGTTCAAGTGCACCTATATCCGGATAGTGCATACGTTTTGACAGTTCTAGCTATTACACTTCCCCCACCTTAAATTGCAAACTTCTCCCGAAGTTTATACAACAAAGATGTGGTAAGTACATAGGTTACTTTTGACCAGTATCTTTAAACATGAAATACTTAAATGATTAATTTCACCAAATGTCTAAGTCCTAGTAAAGTCCATATCACCTCTAGTTATCACTTAGCACATTGTCTATCACTTAAACTATTTATAAGTAAGTTGAAAGTACCATTGACCTAAACACTTTTGAGAATACCACAGTTTTAAGTTAAAAATTCATCCATTAATGTCCTATCAGACATTACAAGTCCTATAACGCTATCTACACATTTTTCAGAGTCGGTAAATCTATCTGGAACACTTGAGTGGAACTGGAATGGAAGGAACTGGAACATCGTCACAGCTTAAATGTAAGTTGGTCAACGATCATCTGGGTTACTGACAGGAATCAATGGTGTGTCCAAGTGATAAATGGTATGGCAGTCCATCACACACTTTATCACTTGACATAATGGTTAGGGAAAAACTCAAACAGTCTATCTCACTGTTTAACATGAAATCTTCCTGTTGAAGATCAAAATCTTTAACTGGAATCTACTGAAATGCCGAATATGTTGAGTTGTCTCTATCTTGGTGCCTCAATTGCATACTTCCTATATGCTGCACCTCATGTATGTTACAGTCTCATGTTCGAAGTAGCAGGTAATACTGTTCTATAGATGCTCTCATAAGCCCAAGCCTCTTCTAGTGACCCTACAACATTGACCCAAGTGAGGTAAATCGCGGGTGGGTGATCAAGTCCTCCCTCATTACCTCGGATGCATCCCTAATGGTCGTACGTACGCTTTTCTGATCACTATGCTTGACTTCTAACACCTACCTCTCTGAATAGTCTCATCTCAAAATGTATTAAATAAAAATATAATAATACAATAAAATTCTGCTCACTTCTTCATCTAAATGTAACAAACATGATTCTCCTAAATCAACACATTCCATTTCAGATGCAGATCATCTCTAGATGAAAGTTCAGATGAAATTCTGATGTTCTCTGTTGAGAAGTTATCTCTTTTACATGCTGAGTTGACAAATTATCTGAGTTATGACAAACTAAAAGATGAAACAAGATGAAACTGAACTGACCTTCTCACAAAGGCCTTAGTTTCCATAAATGTAAGTAGATTGTAGATTTCTGTCTTGTTGATCCGAAGAATCAAAAGACCTTAAGTTTGAAGTACTACCACTGTATGGATATTTCTTGCTTTGATTTGTATCAAGCGGACATGATGACCATAGGTGCTCAAGTGAATTACACCCAAAGCATGTCTTAGGTTCTTTACTTTTGAGGTTTTTCTTTGAATTAATTGCTTCTATTTTACTTAATCTAGCCTCAATTCTTTTCAATGTAGAACTAAGATCTGATGGCTGATTTGATTCTGCACCTATATAAGTTGATCTTATTGTAAAACATGAGTCACCTAAAATTGACTCATATCTTTCAATTACTGATACTGCTTCAATTACAGTAGAGCAGTTATTATCCATGCATCTACATTTCATTTCAGTGGAAACCAACTTATATAGCTGATTAAAGGCTAGACAGACGTTCCTGTGCATGCTGATCTAGATCTGAAAAAGCTCTTCGTTAGAGATGAAGAAGATCATCTGCTAAGGAAGCAATACTTTCACCTTTCATTCTACGCCTATTTTCTAGTTTATTCAACCAAAGACACTGTTGATTACTGCTATAGCCAAACCTATCAGACAGTCTTTTGACTAGTGTTCTGTAGTTGCGACATTCTATTTAAGACAGATTCATGTAGAAAATTCGTGCTGATCCCCTTAAACTCATTGCTAAAGAAAGAACTTTTGTTCCCAAATCCCATTGTGACAATTCAGCACAGTCCTCAAAGTGTGACAAATATTGTTCAAAACAAGTTGTGCCATCAAATGTATCAGGCTTCATAATAGCTGACTGATAAGGACCAAATGATGAAATTTGCCTATTGCAGTGTCCAACTATTTTACTTATACCTCTATCATAATCATTGCTACAAAAATAATTGTTGTTTGAACTACCCTGAAAACAAGTGTCGTTACAGTTGTTATTATGCTGATGTATTGTGTTCTCATGTTAAATCTCATTATTAAAATGAAATTGTTGTGAGTTGTTCTCTGTTGAATCTCTTAATCTTTCTAATCTAGAGTCCTCATTTTCACTAGATTGATAACTTGCTGAACTATGAGGAGAGATGTCACCATTCTCTTTTTCTAAGTCGCTATGTAGACTCTCTTCCTCATTGTTGAGTGTTGATGGCTGATTAAATGAAGTTCCAGGGTCTGGTGAGGCCATTGTGAAAGGGAAATATTTACAAATGAATATCTTATCAAATGACTAACAAATTACATGTGTCAATCTATATTCCTATTAGAACAGTTGAGGATCAATTCCTACCAATGAAAAGGGTACAACCAGGCTGATCCGAATGATTAGTTATGGCAATTCCTAATCCTTACTTCTGACACCAAAAATTGTAAGCAGCCAGCCCTCAATTCTATCTCAAACTCTAGATTCTATGTTGGCTGGTCTCTAAGTTTGATGGTGGATGCAGGATGGCTGGGTTGAATTTTGGCTGGCCACTTACAACATGAAGGGGGTTGATAAAAGGGGTTGTCTTATGGGCTGTAGTTACAAAAAAATGAAAAAACTCAAAACGTTTCTATAAATAAAAATGATTCAGTTTATTCTTATACACTTCCAGTGGTTCAAATGCCTAACAAATTTCCATTTCTAAACATAACCAATATCATTCGTCTTATACCTTAAAACCTATAGTATAGCTACGACGTTTCAAGAAACAATGTGTGGGAGAGAGAGATGCCCAGTGACCAGATATATTGTGTTGAGGAGAGGTGATCAGTTGCTCGTTGAATAGACGGCTTCTTCTTATGTTGAGTTCTCAAATAAAGTTGATGCTGATCTAGTCTTTGTTGTTTGTTGTTTCAATTTCTAATTTTGCCGGTCTATTTGTTGTCATCTTGTTGAAGCCGTCTGAGCAACTGATGCAGACCCTTTAACGCACCGTCTATTTATAGTCGAGTGGGTGCTGGCGAACGTTTCAGCCAATCAGAATCCACGATTTGGTCTCGGCTGGATTGCTGGACGAGTGATTCGGTCAAAACCCACAACACAGGCTAATTACATAAAACGTTACCAATAAATAATCTAGAAAAGTGCCGTAACACAATCTCCAGATATTCCCATTCATGTTCGTACACACTTTATGTGGGAGTAAACGATTAAAATACATGAAAAATCAAATCCAGCATAAAGCTGGCATCGGCAGCATTACGCGCGAGAAAGTAGTTTTCGCCAGCATTGAATTTTCGACTGGAAAATAACTCGAGAACAATACAAATTATGTATAAAATTAATAATCAACCCAAATATTAGCATCGCCGCCGCGGCAGCAAGGGAAATTATGGATAATAACAAAAATCCGATATATTCTTACTCAGCGTTCTATCCGGAAGTCGACCGGGAGAAAGACGAAAACATATCCGAACTACCAAAATGCTGGCGATCGTAATAGCGACCAAAATCCGATTCGACATCACTAAAAACTATGCTGCATCGTGAGTTTACGTAATAATCTATCTTTTCATGCCCGGATAAGTTCAGGGAAGCCCGATTTCCTAATAAATCAGCTTGACATGCGTTCAAGTGCACCTATATCCGGATAGTACATACGTTTTGACAGTTCTAGCTATTACAATATTCTTCAAAGGAGTTCCCGACGGCGCACTCATTTTTTCCGACTATTTGTCTCTCACCAATGGTTTGATAATCGTAGATCTATGCGAGATAGAAGCTGGAGGCTAGGAAAGGATGTGATGGTAGTACTGGTGAGAGAAATACTAGGAATCCATTTTTATGTGCTCCAGCCGCCGCGATATAACTGAGAAATTGTTGAAAGCGGCGTAAACATCCAATCCATCAATTTATCCTAAGAGGTGAGCCAAATACCGTAACCCCATTCTAAACTTGGACAAAGCTGCATTTGTAATATCAGGCTCGCACAAGGTGAATTGAAGTATAGATTTCATGACCAAGGTATAGTCGCACTGCCTCCTCCTCCCCCCCCCCCCGATTGCTTTGTTGATAATCGTATATCTATTTAGGAATGCAATTCGGGAATAGGTAAGGGTGTAATGGTAGTACTGGGGTGAGAAATACCAGGAATCAAATGTCAGGTGTTCCAGCTTTTCCGATATAACTGAAAGATTTTTGAAAGCTGCGTAAACCCCACAATAAGAAAAAAGGGGGAAAAGGCTATTTTTAGTTGAAGTGGTCTGGTATGCTGATGGTCAAGTGATTTTTTATTTTCGTAACATCACATAATTTTTTAATGAAATTAAATTTGACTGTGTTTCACAGATACTGCAACGTTTTCTTCCGGTGTGACTTTGAGCCGTTCTCAATATGTTATTTGTCTCAGACTTTATGAGGCTCTGCGTGACATTTACATCAATTTCACATTAGTGCAAAGCAGAGCCTCTGGCCAGCCTGTGCAGCTGCACAGTCTGACACGAGTCTTCGCCATGCACTTTGTAGCTAGATAAGATCTAAAACCCTCTTCAGCTGAACAATTTGTATTCTAGTTACATTATGCGGTTGTCTTAGCTGCATAGCGTATGACAATTACACACCTACGAAAATGTTGGAAATGTCACACACAGGCTCATGTCCCAATCAAACAGAAAGAAGCATCTTAAAGAATTTTGAACGCGTGTATGGCGTCTATATCCACCATAGAAAATAGGCCTATATTATAACACATGAAGTCAAGGCTAACTTGTAATCTAAAACCAATTTCACTCACGCTACAGTGATTGTCGTTCTGGGTGATGAAATACGTTTTTTCTACTTTCTTTCTACTCCATTTCTCAATTGGGACTCCTGAACTTTGCAACATCATACAACGTTTAATGAAATTTGATGACAGAAAACTGGACCATTTGAAAACTACTGTATACGAGCTGATTCAACAAAAAATTAACTACTCTGTTTCCGTAGCTGAGTGGTAGGTCTATATGCGCTCGGTTCCTGACCTGGGGCCTGTTTTACTAAACATCTTACGATCATGTTTTGCGTAAGTCAAAAATTAAAGGCGATTCTACAGTAGTAAATATATATGCAATTCTGCCGTTAATCATCTAATTGGATTCGTCTTCAAAAGGCGATTCCAATGAGATATTGCAAGGCAGATTAAAAAAAAATGAATGAAAACACCAGGTGCGATTTGTGATTCTGAATTACGAATAAATTTTTCTTAAAATGTTTAGTAAAACGGGTCCCTGAAGGTCCGTTGTTAGATCCGGTGTGTGTTTAAGGGCTACCTCGCTCTCAGAGGCATGAAAACACCCCAATTAAGTGATGGAATGCAATTCTGTAAGCTCAAGTTTCGTCGCAATTGAACATTATTAATCTAATCAATCAGTATAAATTATTTAAGGCGGAAGAGGACAAAATCGTTTTTTTTAAGATAAGTGATAATTTTGTTCCAACTTGAGACCATCACTGATTTGAACCTGCAATTCGGCGTATTTGGTTATTATTTTTTTTAACACTTTTGGTTTCATTTGGCATTTTTATCAATGCGACCCTTGACAGATTCTAAATTTCGATTTTTATACCTTTAGCCTGTGCATAACATTTCCGATAGTTTTATATATGCGTGATGGTAAGACATTGAACAGCCTAAACAACGCAAAAATATATTGAAAATATTCTACACTTGTGAACAGGGAATAAAGGTAGCTAGCATATAGTGACGATTTTGACCAGATTGATGATGCTCAGGTTGATCTGAGTCTTGATGCTGCGCACATGTTAATTTGTTGGACACGATTAGGCCACGCCCTACCTAGAGAAAAATAACGCAGAATACTAGAGGGTGATATGTAACATATAATCTAAAGACACGCCCTGTCCAGAGAAATATAAAGCAGAATACTAGAGAGTGAAAAGTCACTTATAATCTAAAGACACGCCCTGTCCGGAGAAAAATAACGCAGAATACTAGAGAGTGAAAAGTCACTTATAATCTAAAGACACGCCCTGTCCGGAGAAAAATAACGCAGAATACTAGAGAGTGAAAAGCCACATATAATCTAAAGACACGCCCTGTCCGGAGAAAAATAACGCAGAATACTAGAGAGTGAAAAGTCACTTATAATCTAAAGACACGCCCTGTCCGGAGAAAAATAACGCAGAATACTAGAGGGTGAAAAGTCACTTATAATCTAAAGACACGCCCTGTCCGGAGAAAAATAACGCAGAATAATAGAGGGTGAAAAGTCACTTATAATCTAAAGACACGCCCTGTCCGGAGAAAAATAACGCAGAATACTAGAGGGTGAAAAGTCACTTATAATCTAAAGACACGCCCTGTCCGGAGAAAAATAACGCATATACTAGAGGGTGAAAAGTCACATATAATCTAATGACACGCCCTGTCCGGAGAAAAATAAAGCAGAATACTAGAGGGTGAAAAGTCACATTTAATCTCATGACACGCCCTGTCCGGAGAAAAATAACGCAGAATACTAGAGAGTGAAAAGTCACATGTAATCTAAAGACGACATATGACGGAGGCGAATGCTATTCTTCCGGGTTAATCAATAAATTGCTCGATTAACGTTTTTACTGACACCAGAGATCTGGTATTGTGCTTCATATATTTAACTGAAAAGGAAGATGTGAGAGTCAACTGCGAGCATTTGAAGGTTGGACGTGCCTGAAACGTCAAGATACTTTTCTTTAAGGTAGTTTGGCCGAATAGTTCCGCAACATTTTGGACCACATGTTCTTTCACAATGTTTACCGAGGTTTCCTAATGAAAATCATTAGGAAAACTCGATAAACACTGCTAAAGTTCATTATCCCGAAACGATGCGGAACTATTACGGGTCCACTTACTTAAAGGAATTTTATCTCGACGTGCTTGTTGTCTAACGAGCACAACGGGGTACATTTTTTGCAACATTTAAAGTTTCTTTGCCTCTTGAATGCAGGTCTTTTTCATGTATGTTTTAGATATGAATTTGCGACCCGTCTTCTAAAGGTCATGTGAGGACGTGACAATCAAAAGAAAGTTTATTGACATAAATGGCAATAACTATTGACAGCTAATGATGAATGTAAGGAATGTTATTTGTGTGGGACATACTTCATTTGGCAGACGCGTAGGGAGTATTAGAGATCTATAAGTTTTAGTGAGTGGCCAAAGGTCAATTTTCTCTTTACAGCTAAAGAGAAATTTGACATCTGATCACTCACTAAAACTTGAACATCTATATATGTGAAATATTTAAAAGCCCATAGCATCCAATTTTGTCACGCAAACAGAATTTAAGGAAGAAATCCGCAAGAGCATTTCCTCCTGATAATTTCTGAGAAGTTTGGGTTGAATTCAAGGAAAGATTTTTAATGTTTAAAGGTCAAATAAGCCCCGACGACACGCCTATATTGGGTGTAGGGGGTGGGGATGACAGTCAAAATTTCAAGAAAATGTTTTGAAAAGGGTCATCCAAGGAATATTTTGCCGTGTTTTGTTGAAATCCGCCTATTGGTTACTGAGGAGATAAAAAAGACTTTAGGATAAAAAACCTGCCAAACCCTGCTACGCCCATATTTGGAGGTCAATCCTTTTTTTCATGAAGAATTCCAATCAAATTTCGAGAACAATGCTTGAAAGGGTCCCCAAGGAACTGTTTTGACAGGTTATTTGGAATTCACCACTTGGTTATTGAACAGAAGATGTTTTAATATGTTATGGTCAATAGCAGCTACGCCCTGTCATGCCCGTTTTCGGGAATCAACCAAACTTCAAGAACAATTTTTAGGTGAGTCACCCGAAGAATATTCTGCCAGGTTGTTTGGATCCAATCCATTTATTACTGAGAAGAAGCTGTTTAAAGAACTATGGGTAAAAAAGCCACGCCCTTCCAGGTCCAAAACCCCAAGTAAGATTCTGGTAAAGTGTTATTGAAATTGGCCCAGCATATCAGGAGGCGAAGAAGGTTTATGATTGCTGACGACGCACGACGTAAAAGTAACGACGGACTCCAGGTGATCCTAAATGGTCCCCATGACAACCCAACGTTGTGCTAAGGTGAGCTAATAAATTAATGGACAAACGGACGGACGCACTCATGACAGACACCAAACCATGTCGATAGGAACTCTCGACCAAGTCCAGTGTAGTTAAAATCGTTTCGTAAAAAAATAAAAAAATAAAATAAATAAAACAACTCTTCGGAAGAAAACAAAACGCCTCAATTTTTTAAGTCATAACATATGTTAAAGTAACGGTTAAAGTAACTAGCTAGTGATCTTTGATTAAAATTGGGGCAGTTTAATTTAGGCATCACTACGGTAATTTTGTCGCGGATGAAAGGAGATGATAATCGACTACATGTATCGTTACCATGGTAACTGTCTCATCTTTCAGTTGATTTATATACAATATAAATTCATCAAACACACGAAATCGTGAGATTTTACGTTACTCATCGTTACCCGCCTATGAAACAAACAGTTTTAATGAATGATCTCACTGATTACTAATTCATTGGGAAATACGTCTAAGTTAAGCGATGGTGACCGTTAATTTTCTTCTAGAACAGTATCAATTAATCCTTAAAATTGTTAAATGAACTCTCATGTTTCTGAATTCAAAATTTGTCTCAAAGAAATTTCCAATCTTTGTGACGTTTCAATCAGCCCCGCTTAAGCTTTACATACATTTCTTAAGTACAAAACATCCAGTGCAGGCTAAGATCAGACTGCCCATCTGTTCAGGCTGATCTTAGTCTATTATGTTTGTCAAAGCTTTGTGCACCCGCAGATTTAACATGTCCTGATTAAGATGAAAAAAGGTTAAAAAAAATATTGTCTTAAAACGATATACGCACTCGATTAAATTAGATATTTTCCATTTTGTATAATTACTCTTTGCAGAACATTTCAAGACGAGTTAGAACATCGTAAAATTGACATACATCTCGATCAAAACCCATTCTAAATCGCTCAATCAACGCCCCATTCATTAATTAATTCATTTATTCCAAGCACTAGCTCAAAACCATCTAAAAACGCTCCAAAATCATTAGGATGATAAGATCAACAACCTTATTCAAAAATCGACAGAGTTCACTGGTATAATTGAATTTTTTAAGCGTATTATGCGTTCATAAAGACATAGAAAGCTACCCAAAAGAACCTGTACGCATATTTTATCAAAATCCATTGAACAAAATTAGCGATACCCAAAGAACCTGTTTGCATAATTTATTAAAAATAAATTGAACAAATTTAGCTATATTGGATTACCTCCCTTGAATTTAACTAAAAACTTGCTCTACACACTCATTCAATTTCATTCCAAAGTCATTCCAAAATCATTCATCTTTTCAATTTCAAGATGTTGTTAACTAACGGTTATACAAGTCGCCCCATGCGACCAACTTTTAAAACTTTTGATGTCATGTCAACTATCGAATACATTATAGAGGAGTAAATCCGTTGGTAATTTCATTAAAAGAATTGAAAGAATATGCTCAAGAATTAACGCCACGTAAAATGAGTAAAAAATCAATTAGGTGTTCCTTATAAACAACAACTATGGAATAATGATAATAATAATAATATAAATAATAATAATAATAATAATAATAATAATAAAAACCAACCATGCACAAGACTGGAATAGGATTCAGGCATGACATTTGAATCTTAGATACAGTATGCGTTCATATATGTGACCCGTTACGCGAAGAGGGGACCATAAGGACACTTCGTAAATTAAATATTTGAGAAAAAGATTGGTTCCAGTACATGTCAACCAAAGGACGCGGTTCGAAATTCTTTCATGGGAATGTAGATTGATCATTCTAGATTCAGAAAATTAGCAGAGTGCGAAAAATATTAATACTAGTCAGTCTGTGCGATTCGCGCAGACTGACTAGGATAAAGACTTTTCGCACTTTCCAGATGGTCATTTTTCGCGAGAGAGGACCATGTTAATGGTGCGAAAAGTACACTCCAATGGTCTGCGCTGTCTGACAAGAGATGAAACTTTTTGTTTTTAAAATGGACGATTTTTTCATTATTTAGAAAATTTATCAATGAATTTTCATGAATAATTACACTTAAAATTCGCCTACTAATTAGCCATTGCTGGGCTTATCTTTCGCGAGATTGCTCCCATAATATCATATATTCCACATGCCTCTCTTAACCCATCTTTTTCAAGCTGTAGTTACGATCTTATAAAACCAAAAGAGACAGTATAACACGAAGACAGGGCGTGATGGCGAGGGTATAGACTTAAGAAAATAAGAAAAAGTACTCAAATTTCACTGTTTTCTCATTGTCACGCTGTACTCGTAGGATCACCCTATGTTAGGGTGGTATGAGTACAGCCGTCCTTGAAATTTACATCATAAATATCACATGTGCTTATTTCGTTACCTATATTTTGATTATACATGTTACAGTTACAACGTGATATTGACATTCGTCTCAATCAAAACCATTCTAAATCACTCACTCGACACTCCATTCATTCATTCCAAACACTCACTCAAACCATTCAAGAACGCTCCAAAATCACTAAAATAGATAAGATCAACAAATAAATCCAAAATAAATTCAGCTTTAAAAATCGCCATTTCACTTACATCATACCAACATCATTTCCCTTGTCAATGCGATGCCCGACCCCCTCCATCCTTGAGCCTTGAACCCATGACCATGTTTTTGCGTAAATAGAAAAGCAACTTCTTATAAAAAAAAAGCTATCAAGAATCGGAAAATGCAATTCAAATGATATTTGTAGATTTTTTTGTAACTAGAAAGGCAAAGGCTTTCATAGAATTATCCGATTCTTGATCATATTTTTTAAAAAAAGATAGACAAAGATAAAAAAAAATCGACATTTTGTAGAAAGTAAACAAGAATAAAAAATCTCATTTAAAAGACGGAGATTTATTTTTTTGTAAACTCTTTGTACACTTTTGCAGATAAGATGAATCTTCGTACACGATAGCCTCTTCGCCACATAATCGTTCTAGAATGCATCGACATGAAAGCAAAAATGCCTTACATACTATTTTTGTGGCACGTGTATTTCAAGGTATTGGACCTGTAAAAGCTCCGCAAGGTTTTTGAAGTATAAGTCCGTTTGACTTCTATATGGACCAACATTTCGCCGAAAATCTCAGAAATTAATTAATGAAACGCATATTTTTCTTGTCATATCATTTTTTCCAGCTAATACCATGACGAATTTTGTTTTTCAGAATTTTTGAATGTGAAATAATGATTTTGTCCGTCCGTCTACATGCTAACTTTCAGCATTTCATACCTACTTGTTACTTTATTAAACGGAACAGCGAATTGTTTAACCAAAAATAGTACTGATTTGCATAGGGGCCGAGTCAAAAGAGTAAGATTTTAAGTGAATTGTATTACTATAAAATCGAGATTTTCAATATAATTAAGTTTGTCTAAGATTTTTGCTACCGTTGGATATCAAATCTGTGTATATTCTCTCTTTCATCAAAAACTATTTGACCAGATAATTGATTATTGATTTTATTCATTCTGAGATGAACCCTATATTTACATCTTAAGACCAATCAAAAAGCATTATTAAACGAAGTAGTTTGGAATTTCACGAGGAAAACTTGATGAAAAGGCGAGTACTAACGGTAAAAATCACGTGCTTTTTAAGTTTAAGGTGACATGACCGTCGATATGCTAATTAGTATGTCCAAATAAGGAATAATGGACATTTCATCTGTCAAAAACCACGTGTTTTTACTGTATATGTTGACATTTTCTTACTATTGAACAGCCTCCATCACCCCTCGTGTTTAAGAACGGATAATGCGAAAATATTTACATTAACTAGATAGACAAAATCATTATTTTGCAATCATTTTATTTTCAAAAAATATTTTTTGGAATGGTATAAAGCTGAAATTAAGATTTTACTACATACAAATCCTTTATTCAAACACAATTTTATGAAATTGATGAAAAGGTTGGTCCATATAGAAGTCAAACGGACTATAATGAACTTTAACAGTGTTAACCGAGGTTTCCTAATGATATTCATTAGGAAACCTCGATAAACATTGTGAAAGATCATGAGCTCCGATATATTGCGGAACTATTACGGTTCCGCTTTATCACGATAAAATCGTTTGTAAAACGCAATGTTTATTCATAATAAACGTTTTAATTGAAATGAAGATTTTATCAAAATGTAAAATTATTTAATTACCTTCATACTCAAACAATTAAAACACACGTATTTTCAATGCTTTCCTTGACTCGCAGCGAATGCCAGCGAGGTAAAATCACTACCTAAATACAGTCAGTCATGCGGGAGATCTTTAGGCGTAGTAGAAGTTTAGCGGACGAGATGGGTGAAATTTTTGGCATATTAATTAGGACAAGGTGCCAAATTGTTTCAAGATATGCCAGTCACACTGCTTGATACAACTTTGAGTTATAAGTAGAATTGAAGTCATTTCGAATGAATATCTTTTAGAGAATTTTTGTGTACACAGACAGATGAATAATTGTAGTAGGAGTATATTATTATTATGATCAAAGCTTATATACGATAAGAGATAAGCTCTGGATGAGATTCAAACATGAAGAACAACAAACAGCAATAACTCAAAAAAGCAAGGTAGAGTTATGGCTCTTTTGCACTGCATTTCCCCTTGATGCAATCTATATACCCTTGAAGTTTCATAATTATAGATCAAATACTTTTAGATATATGCCCCGGACAAGATTCAAGTTTGAAAAACTACAAAGGGCAATAGCTCAAGAAATAAGCCAGGTAGAGAAACGGTCCTTTTACACTGCACTTCCCCTTGATGATATCTATCTACCAATCACATTTCATTATTATAGCTCAAATATATAAAGAAATATACTACGGACAAAATCAAAGTATGAAAAACAAGAGCTGTCACTGTAAGATGACAATGCCCCCGACACCGCTTTGATAGTAATAAGGAAGTTATGGCCAATGTTAAAGTTTTTGGACGGAATGACGGACGGACGGACGGACAGACGGACGGACAGACGGACGGACGGACAAGTCAAATTTATGATGCCTCCCTATCGGGGGCATAAAAATCAAACAAAACAAAACAAACCCCCCAAAAAATATACAAAAAAACAAAGGGCAATAACTCAAAAAATAAACCAAGAAGAGTTATGGTTCTTTTCCGCCGCAGTTCCGCTTGATGAGATCTATCATTCCTTCAAATTTTATTATCAAAGCTCTTATACTTTTAGAGATATACCCTGAACAAGATCCAAGTATTAAAAAACAAAGGGTAATAACTAAAAAATAGAGCAAAGTAGAGTTATGGCTCTTTTGCACCGCACTTCCCCTTGATGCATTCTATTTACCCTTGAAAGTTTCGTGATCATAGCTCAAATACTTTGAGATTTATGCTCCGGACAAGTTTCAAGTGTGAAAAACTAAAGCGGGCAATAGTTCAAGAAATAAGCCAGATAGAATTACGGTCCTTTTGCACTGCACTTCCCTTTGATGAGCTCTATTTATCCATCAACTGGTCAAAGCTCAAATAGTTTTAGAGATATGCTCCAGACAAGATCGAAGTTTGAAAAAAAACACAAAGGGCAATAACTCAAATTACTAGCCAGGTAGAATTACCGTTCCTTTGCACTACAATCCCCTCGATGAGATCTATCAACCCATCAAATTTCATGACCAAAAGCTCCAATACTTTTAGAGATATGCTCTGGACAAGATCAAAGTATGAAAAAAAAACTTAAGGACAACACCACAAAACAATCCATGTAGAAATATGACTCTTTTGCACTGCACTTTCCTTGATGAGATCTATCTACCCATGGAGTTTCATGGTCTTAGCTTCTATACTTTTAGAGATATGCTCAGGGCAAGATCCAAGTATGAAAAAAACAAAGGGCAATAACTCAAAAAATGCGAAAGGTAGAGATATGGTTCTTGTTCACTGCACTTCGTAATGAGGAGAAGAATGCCAAGTTTCAAGAAAATCAGACATAAGGTAACAGAGTCATGCTCTGGACATAAAAGTGCACGCCGCCGGATGCCCAGACGCCCGTACGCCGGTCGGCACGGGTTATCCCATAATACGCCCCGTCTTCGATGGGCGTATAAAAATGGAAAGATGTTTTGGCGTGTTTGGGGTGTAAAAACGTGATGGGGGATGAATGGCGGAGTAGATAATTGGATGCGAAGAAAATTGAACGAATGTGGTGTGAGAGGAATGAACGTGGAAGGAGATGAGTAGGCGTAGTAGAAGATGGTTAGGTGTGTTGGAAAAATGAATGAACGCGATGGGCACGAGTGAACGTGATGGAATATTAATGGAGGATTTGGTTGTAAAAGGTAGTTTTGAAAGAAAATCGGCGTGGTTGTGGGGAAATAGGACACGGTAAAAAATAAATGGACGAGGTTTCAAAAGTGGATCAGCGAGGTCGCGACAGGAGATGAATGACGTGGTGGATGACAAGTGGACGAGGTGGGAGATGCTTTAGTCTTGGCGAAATGAGTTGTTTTTGTGGAAAATTAACGAAAGTGGTATATGAAATAACACGGTAGAAGATGGGTGGACGTGGTGGGTGATAAGTTGGTGCGGTGAAAAATGAATAGACATTATGATAGATGAATGGTCGTGACAAGGGATGATTTGGTGTGGTGGAGGACAAGGGGGTGCGGTGGATATACATAGTGAGGTGGCCAATGAATGAATATGGCGGTCACACTGTCGATTTTAAAGTTGGGTGACAAATGAATTCACCAGATTATACTACAGGAAAAGAAACTTTCAAGCCTAAACGTATAGAAACAGACAAAAGTTAGACAACTGATCAAGGTTGCCAAAGACCTGCCCTTGGTTCGGGATGTAAACGTTTTTGAAATGTTTTAGAAATAATACCTCGCTTTGTAGATGTGCTTTTCGCCCAACTCAACAACGGCGGCCCTGCCCTGCGTTCAGGATCACAATGTGATGCAAACAGTTTTACAAAAGTTAACTTGCATGCAAAGTGGGATTTAATTAGACAACTGTTTGCACCGTTTAGTGATCCTGAGCACAGGACAGGTTTAATAGTCTCGTGCAAAATACCATAGAGGAACGAGAGATTGAACAATGGGCCCATGGCATTACAGACAAGCGCGTTATAAAACCTGCCTTCAATGATATTTGCTATATAGATCTATAAGTTTTAATGATAGATCAATTATTAGGTTAACATGGCTGAAACTTTATTTGACATTTCTAGTCACACAAAAGTCGATCAATTCAACAATCTTTAAGTTATATCGCGGCGGCTGGCACACCTAACAAGGGATTCCTGGTATTTCTCTCACCAGCACCACAATTACATCCTTTCCTAGCCTCGAGCTTTTCTCCTACAAAGGTCCAAGATTATCAAACCACTGATGAAAGTCAAACAGTCTAGTTGAAAAGGAAGAGTGCTGCGGTCGGGTATCGAACCCGAGACCCCTAGATTGACAGTGCGACGCGCTACGAACTGCGCTATGACGGCGGCTCTCATTGGTGAACAATCTAAAAACATTGTATATAAAGTTCGAAAAATGATGGTTTGTCATCAATAAAACGAAAGTAATGAAAAAGAGGGAAAAAAAGGCCAAATAAATGATTTTGATTCAAATTGATGTATACGTGCACAACATTAGCATTGCGTACGACCTTCCGACGTTTAAATTACTGCAAATATTGTCCTACGTTCAACATGAAAACGTTCGCAAAACCTTCGGGAAACGCTGTCCCGCCTTGAATGTGTTTCCACGTGCAAAGCTGGGTACAATTACAACGTTCGCAAATGTTTTTGGAACTTGAAAGTCGGGCTTATTTCAGTTCCACAATTATTGAAGTATTTATCCGGTTGTCTAAAAATAAGACAAAATGCAAACGATTCCCCGAAACCCCCAGTAAGTGCCTTTATCTTCAGCTCGCATTGTAAAGACTCTGATCAGACTATTCAGATGTATAGGCTGATCTGATTCTTTACTTTGCATATATGTGACCCGTCACGCGAAAAAAGACCATCTAGATAGTGCGTAAAGTGTCGAACCTAGCCAGACTGACTAGGGTCGAAACCTTTTGCATCGTGCATATTTTCTGAATCTAGAATGTTCAATCTACCTTCCATTGAAAGAATTTTTTGAAATGCGACTTCTGGTTGACCGATGCTGGATCAAATCCCTCTTTCAATGGTTCATTTTACAGAATTCCTGGATGGTCCCTTTTTGCGTGACGGGTCACATATTTATCTTGAAACTACTGGAAACGTATTTCACAATATCTTTTAGTGCTCTCAAAAGTCCAAAAAATGCAACCCTCTGTTCGAACTTCACTTACCTACGCCAAGGAAAATAGCCAATACCACTAATCTATCGAACACCCCCATCCTTGTAACTAAAACCAGTTTGGTGTAATTTTACACGAAAACAATAGGATCCAGGGCTTGTCTGACTTCACGAATGACAGGTTAAACTGTCGATCACCTCGTCTGTATTGATGTATATATGTTACGGTGCGTGATTTTCGAGTTGTTACGGGCGTTACTGTAAAACTCATGGATGAGTTATGTTTCAGATGCCCATAAATAATTATTGTAATATCAAACAAGAACATCCACTTTGGGCAATCGGAAACCCTCGGCGTTTTACGGAATATACCTCGGGAATTAAAACGGCACAGCCATGAAAGCGCGTCATGTCGCAAGTTGGTTTATATGACATCAAAATCATTACTGACGATGGCATTGCGTAAAAATCAAAACTAACAGAAGGCTTAAATAAGATCTTTTATGATTTGATAAATAATGCAGTGTTTGCTGCATTTTCCTGACAAAATATGACACGCCAAAAAAAGTCTCCACAGACGACCGGAAATCATTTAAAGAAATTTGCCTTTCTTCAAGCATATCCAAATTAAATCAATTACATCCTAGGTACTTTCCAATTAAAGGAAAAATCCGTCTGATGTTCCGGATACAATGCTATAGCAATACATCGGGTTTCCTCCGGAAACAAACGAGTATAAAAAAAGAGAAAATATCGTGGTACAGCTAGACTCGCACTAGGACCTTTAAGCTTATAGGAGGGTTACTCTACATAATGATATAACCTTGACATAGACGTAGCTTTCTGAGAGATGCGATAGGATATAATCTAGCACTCTCTATTCCTCTGATATAGATCCGCAATTTAGAGAGAGCGATCAAAGGTCAATTTTGTCTATACCAGTAAAAAAGACTAGCTATGCCCATGTTTCACATATTTAGTCACTTAGTCACTTTATCATCTAGAACCAATCCTTTTACTTGTTCGTTTTTTAAAACCCGTTTTAAACGACGAGAGGCCAGCTTATGCTTACTATCTCCTATATGTATTTGAATATCGAATTCTTAAAGGGGGCTAAGCTAGGCTGACTACTGGAGGTTGAATATAACAACAGTTGTCTCTCTTCTCTAGTTCGGAGTAGTATAACTGACAGGAATTTATATCATTTAAGATAGTGGACCCGTTTTCATTGATTTTGCTACATCTCGGAAGTAATGATCTTTAACAGTGTTAACCGAGGTTTCCCTACTGATTTTCATTAGGAGTACTAGGCTAACTTTGTGAACGAATATGTGGTCCGAAATGTTGCAGAACTATTACGAGTCCATTACATTAATACGACTGTGAACTTGGAGTGTGAGCTATGGGCAAAATTGGCTCGTTTAAATTAAATAGAAACGTTCGCATAATCGGGTATTCTATTTAGTGAGTACCAAAAATCATAAGCACAATTTTAACCACAAAATTTGGCTTTTGTAAACCTTTCAAACGCCTGAGGAAAAGAAAATCTATACATGCTTTACGATCGTTTATAGAGACTATTTGGGAACGTATAATAATTTGATAATAAATCGAGGAAATCTAGATTTTGTTTAACTCAACAGCATCTTGGTGCTTATGACTTCATGTAAGATCACGTGCTTCGATAACGACGCTTGAAACATGCATGCGTCCTTATTATTCCCGAGTTCTTTTCCGGATAATCACCGACGGTTTCACCGAGGGTGACATCGCTCATACAGTTTCGACCTTTGGCACCGTGGAGCTATTCAGAAGGAGTTATTTGCGATGAGCCTTGTCCGTCGTCTACGCTGTCAGGTTTCCGGAGGTAATGGCCTGGGCAAAATGCTTAAAGGGGAGAGTAATGACGAGAATGTACTCGTAATGACGTAACATCAATTGGTCCGACGTATTGAAAAAATTGCACGATGCTGCCCGTTTTTTTATTTCTTATTATCCCACGTTTGGTCATTAAGGTCTAAATCTTGCACGGTTCGATTTTAATGACACAATTTTTATGTTTAATATTTGATTATAATCAATGTACTGTTCTTTACGTCTAAGTAAATGTGAAAGAAGTCTGACGAACAGGATATTCATATAACCTTTAAAGTCATACTCAATCTCGTTTCTAACGCAATATGCTGCAGCTTTTTTTTTAAAACCATTGCATAGTTATTTACTTTTATCGCCAAAGCTGACAATGCATTGGGCACGTCATTATGTACATAGTTTTACAATCGGGTAAGGAGCAAATCAAGGACAATTCTAGTGCAATTTGGTTTTATTTATGATGTATTTCATAAGAAATCCTATTAAAAATAAAATAAACAACAAAAGAAACGTCTAATTTATTAGAAATGTAGCAATAAACGATAATTAGAGAACCTGAAGTTGATTGGTTACAATAAATTCGAACTAACTCCAAGTTAAAGAAAAAATATCTATTTTCTATTTGGCTATATAGATGAATGAAATTCAAAAGTTCCTTATTTTCATTAGTACTTACTTATTTAAGCAAACGCAATTTTCGTAAAAAGTATGCGATATTCCTTTTCAATTGAGAGTAAATATACATTGAATAGAATTATCGCACTGGGGTGAAGCATAATTTGCAACGTATATCAAGTTGTTCACAAAAAACCTTTGATTTAGATGGATTACAGCGCTCGCATTTGTTACTAAAAAATGGAATACACGAATTTCGTAGAAAAAATGGTTATTCGACAATATTGTTTTAATAAGCCCCCGACTAGACACAAAATCAAAGTACTGAAAGTACTGATGGTGAACGAACCTGATAGCATTCTAGAGTGATATATTGAATTCATTTTGCACAACTAGACATCATAGAGAGTAATTGTGTCTAGTTTTAGCTCATTTCAATTGATAGTTAAGTAGGAGTTACGCACAAAATACCGTGATTTTCGTTAATTCAAGGGCAGATAATTCAAGATTTCTCAGGAATGACTGGAGCGGTTTGAATTTCAAAGGTCTTATGCACAACTAGACATCATCATAGAGAGTAATAGTATCTAGTTTCAGCTCATCCCCATTGATAGTTAAGGAGGAGTTGCGCACACAAAAAACAGTGATTTTGGTTATATTCAAGGGCAGATAATTCAAGATTTCTCAAGAATGACTGGAGCGATTTGAATTTCAAAAGTCTTATACACAACTAGACATCAGAGGGAGTAATTGTGCCAATTAGCTCATTCCGATTGATAGTTTAGGAGGAGTTAATTGCTAACGGACGGACAGATGGACGGACAGACAGACGGACAGAAGACCGAGGCCATGACATAATCCGACCCTCGGGCATATAAAAAGGCAGATGTCATAAAGAAGATAATTTCTACATAAAACGAAGTTTCACAAAGTTTGGTCCATATTTGTGGCCATTAGTTATTTCAAGTAAATTATCATTCAGACTTCTTTTCCTGTGATATGGCATGAATCCTTCCCATTTTCTTAAAGAGTTCATCCTCATGACCTAAACAAATATTCTGACCAAATTTCTTGATGATTGGACCATATTTACCAGTTTATTCTTGTGACCTGGCAAATATTTTGACCAATTTTCATGAAGATTGGACCATATTTGTGGCTTCTGGAGCTCTTACGAGAAAATTGTCATTAAGGTCCCTTTTCTCGTAATATGGCATGGATCCTTCCCATTTTCTAAAAGAGTTCATCCTCATGACCTAAACAAATATTCTGACCAAATTTCATGATGATTGGACCATATTTGTGGCTTCTTGAGTGTTAACAAAAAAATGTCATTAAGGCCCCTTTTCCCTTGATATGGCATGGATTCTTTTCATTTTCAAAAGGATTCATCCTTGTGACCTGGCAAACATTTTGACCAAGTTTCATTAAGATACGGCCATATTTGTGGCCAATAGAGTGTAAACAAGAATATTGTCATTAAGGCCCCTTTTCCCGTGATATGGCATGGATCCTTCCCATTTTCAATAGAGTTCATCCTCATGACCTAACAAACATTCTGACATAGTTTCAATACGTTTGGACCATATTTGTGGATTCTAGAGTGTAAATAAGAAAATTGTCATTTAGGCCCATTTTCCCGTGATATTGCATGGTTCCTGTCCATTTTAGCAACTTTTACAAGGTACCACCAAAGGAATATTTCAGCCAAGTTTGGTTGATTTTGACTCAGAAGTTTAGGAGGAGATGTTGTTTAAAGAAATCGTTGATGCAGTGACGGACAGACGGACCTCGGACATTGGTAGATCACAAAAGCTCCCTTGAATTCGTGCTCAGGTGAGCTAAAAATACAAAATAGAATAGTCTCAATGAAATATCTTCTGTGCCTGTCGCATTTGGTATTCACCAATATTCGCTTTTGAGACAGAGGATTACGATACGTTTCGCTGGGAATAAGATGTGGTGAGTCCAAAATTTCCGAAAACTTATACAACATACATCCAAACATACAAATAAGGGGTGGCTTCATTTTCCTAGTATTATAAAGTTTTGATTAACTTTCTCCATGAAAATGAAATTAGTAGACTCAATCATATGTGTTTGAGAATAATTGAAGGAAAGAGTATTCTGAATTGAAAATAATATTGTCCAACAAGTGGGGAAACTCCTCATCTTGTAATGGGGTCTTTGTAAGTTTGATTCCCACAGACGGAGGTTTATGTAGCTTGACAAGACCATAAACTTTAGAGTTCATTAAAAATGATTATGATATTGAAGAGGGTAGCAGTGAACAGCGCATAGAAATTACAAATTCTACCTGAAATCAGAATTACACCAAATTACGTCACATTTCACTGAATAATATTTTAGATCTGTGCCCTATCATGCTTTTTTTCATATTGACTCAAAATTTTTATCATAAGTCACATTATCATTTCTCATCATTGTATGACAATGACAGGTCCTAGGGATCTTAGCTTTTAGAAATACGGTTTACAAACTAAAACAATAAGGAATTTTTCAGGATTTTAGAGTTTTACCAATTTCATGTGAAATAAGACAACTAGAATATATTTTCTGTCTTAGATATTCATTATTCTAGACTTTTTATCAAAATAGAATGAAGTCATTTCTCAAATGACAGTAAGTAACCCAAATTAGTGATTCGTGGAAATATTGTCACTCACAGATATATAAGAGACAAGGGGATAATATCCGACCTAACTTCGATCCGAATACCGTTTCCTTCGGAGCGGTCCCAAGATCTCGACATATCGCAGTCTGGGCTAAAGTAGGCATTTCCATTCGGGTGATTTAAGTACAATTACTGTATTCTTTTGATTGGCTTTTGATTGACACGTCGAAAAACACTTGTTTTATCTCGAACAGCACTCGGTTTGTCAACGTAAAATCGCCAAAATGTAGGCAATTTGGTTTTGCCAAAAATGACGTCATGTGGGATTTTCCCGTTTTTGATTCAAATATATTTTTCAATCGTTGTCCTTAAAAAAAAAAAAAAAAAAAAAAAAAAAAAAAAAAAAACACATATGCGAGCCAATATCCTTTTATTACTTATTTTTATACCATATTTATGTAAAATAAATTTGCAGTAGAAAAAATATATTCAAACCGAGATACTGCGATTATATTACGGAGTTGATATAATGACCGGAATTCACCGACATTGCCCGATGTTGATAACCTTCATTACGCATTTTCTACCTTAAAACCCGTGTCGAATAATTCTTAAAACCCGTCTCGAGACTGACTGTCAGGTGTTGAAAAGTTGTGTAAAACCCGATTGAATAAACCACAGATGTAAAACCGTTTCTAATGATAAAAGGTGTCTTCATGTGTCATTCGTCTCAACTCGGCCGAATCCGTAGCCTACATATAAATCGGAGCCATCGGAGATCGCCCGTGTAATGTCGAATGCTGATGTGTACTGTAAACAAGTTCAAGAGGTCACGACCAAAATAAACACATATTTCCGGCAAATAACTACAAGTTGCACCAGCGACGGCTTGGGTCAAAAACAAAGTATCTGTCTCTACGGTGTTTAGACACAAACTTTGTTTTTGCTCGTAACTCTCGATAAGCTTACGCAGGTCATCAATTCCTTTGGTTCATCGTTTCAAGGTCAATTAGTGTTTTTTAAGAATTTTCGTTATCTTTACTTGATGAAGAATACTAGTATCATGCCATTACTGAAATAAACAGTGAGTTTGCAGAGAGAAGTCTTGAAAGATACTAAATTGAATCTTAAGATGCGCTACTTTAATTCAAATGTATTAAGATCCGACAGGATTTTCCTTACATGGTATATAACACTGGTGAACGAAGTTCGTTCACCAAAAACTACCCCAAATCCGTTCTTTACACACACGAATCTAATAGGGGGAGACCCGATGGTCAACCACTGCTTCGATTTTTTAAAAGATCGGTTTCGCCATACCTCTAGGGTTCTATTAGACTGGCCTCAGTCGTTTTCGTTAATATTTTTAGAAAATATTTTTGTTGAAGTTTAATTATCTGCCTCTATAATCCAAGTCCATTTCAACAAGTGCTGAACAAACACTTCTTTTCAGAAACAGGGGACTTAATTGGAATTTTTGCAATGACTATCACATTTAATTCCCTTTGAAAAGTATACGATACAAAAGAGTCTGGCGGCCAGACTAGGTTTTTATATTTTGAACTCTACTCAGACGAAGGTGTCGCAGTTATCTCAACTATGATTGCTGTTTTATATCGATTTGGAAAGTGGCTGTTCATTGAAAGGTAGAAAATATGGGTTTTCGACAAAACATTTCTGTGTAACTATATTTATTCTAGTGCGACGCTTCTTTTGTGGTTCAGTATATAGTATAAAAAGTGTGTGGAAATGCCTTCCTCCCATAATACAATAGCCCAGATGGTCTTTGGCTAGTTTAGCTTCAAACTTCATAATATAGTATGATATAAAAACAATTAGGTTTTCTTTAATGCTTTTCGGTGGTTTATCGAGAAATAACGGTAGAATATCACTTGATAATCTCACCACAAAGCGGGGCGAAATTAGTGACGTCACAATGAACGTTGCGTAGCAATCACGAACAAAATGACGCGCTTTACGAAAATATGTCCTAGAAATTTCAGATTTTGTCTCATTTGTGCAATAAAGAAATAGAATAATTGTTTGTTTTTCGTGTAAGATCGAATTATATTTCATTTCGTGAACAACAAAATCTATATTTTCAATCGTGGCTCTGTCACTCGTGAAAATATAGCTTTTGTTGTTCACTCAATGAAATATAAATCGATCTTACACCGAAACAACCGATTATTGTGTCGCCCCATGGGCGACACTCATTGTAGTATACTCATTCTAAATTTAGATATTTCGTCATGAGGGACAATAACCTTTACCTTAGAATTCCAATTGTATACTACACAACGATTGCTTACAAGATAAAATTTCAAAATAGTCCTATAGAACCTACAATAAATGTCATCTCATCTCGCAAAACAACGATTTTCATGAATACAAAGTATTAAATGTTTGATTTTGTCCAGATCACTTGATAGTCCCTTCTTCCGGTCTGCCCATAAAACTTACGTCTAAACCCCAACCGATTAAACCGATATATTATTTGATGACTGGTTGACTCCGCCCATTTTCATCTCAGCCCTTCGGCAACTCGGCCCAACGTATAACTCGACCCCATTTTCGATTATTTATTCAGTACTTTTATCACAAATACAAGAGTATTCAATCTTCATTCATTTATGAGAAAACATCGTTCGTCCAAAAATTGTACATACTTTGGGAAAATCCGAGTTATTCGATGGGCCGAGTTGACTGGTACGCTATGATTTTTTCATGATTACGAAATGAGAAAGCTAGTTTTTATTCGTGTTTTCTGGGGTATCTTCGGAAGGTCACATTACCGGTCACGTGACCATAGAAATCATTACGTGTTCTAAATGGTAGAGGAAACCTGTCCTGTCTACGCTACCCTCCGACACTGGGACAGAAAAAAAACTAATTTTTACCATGCACGTTTCTGCATGGTAACAACTGTGCATGCGTAAGGATGGAATGGAATTTAATGGAAGGAAATGACTTTATCGTATAATATTCTAGCGCTGTTAGTTCACTTATAGACCTTTTTAATTTGATGATTAATGTCATTTAATGCCTAGAAAGAAATTCAAAAATGAGTAGGTGACGTTACGAAAAACTGACTTTTACGCCATTTCTTTATAATGTAACATTAGCAATCGTTTGCAACGGGCATTGAGAACCACTGATTCAATAATTCTTGTTACACGAATCGGTTACATGAAAGAGTATTATTTTTGTATTTCTTCCGATCGAATTGTTTGAGGTTGATAAGCTTCGGAATCTTGAAAAGAAATCCATTTTGCATGGAAAACATAAAATTTCTTAATCAATCTTTCGTGATTATTTTGTTACTTTGAATATAGAAATCGGTGGCTTTCACAGATGAATTAATCATAAAAATCGAAGTTCTATTGTCTATAAGATCAAAATATTTAAGTGGTAATTTTTGTAAATTAAATCTTTAACTCGTTACCAGACGTCAAAGGTTCGAAATAACAACATATTACAGACACATCACGACATCAAAGATCTTTTTTACTGACTGCCGATAAATGAGAGTCGTATATAACAGGTGCTCGTGATGCGAAATATTCATGAACACCTATCAGACAGCGCAAAACGCACAGGACTATGTGAAACGAGTCAACAAATTCTTTTTTCATCATTCATTTAAAGATGCAATTAAAGTATGAATTCTGTAACCAGGTCCCGGCCTGTTTATTTTTTTTTGTTGTTGTTTTGTTTTGTTTTGTTTTGGTTTTTTTTTTGCAAATGCATTTATCATTTAATTGGATCTGTTAAATATGAGGGGAGCCCAGATGTTTCAATCCTTAATTCTGTCTGCGCAAGCATATCGTTTTGTAAACGGCATTTGTCCTTCAATAATCAAAACTTTGTCACGTTACTAAAGGTCGGATAAGACAGTGGAAAATGATTTTAACATGTAATCACTTTGATTTTTCGCATTCTGAAATTGTAATTAGATTTTATATTAAGAACAACACAAAAGAGTTGACAGTTTTTTTAGACAGAATAGACCAAGATCAGCCTGGATAGAGATGAAGTGTGATCTTAGCCTTAGGCAACATATTTTGCTTTCTACTTAATTTCTGTGGGGATATCTTATGCCAGACTTTGCTATAAGATTATTAACAAGTTGGTGTAGTAGAGGATGTAAGATCCTTTCCATGTTATCTTGGCATTTTTCATATTTTTTAAAATCAAATATCTATTTATATATCATTTTAAATCAAACAACAACAACAAAAAAATAACCACTGATAGTGTCTATGTTTCATGATTTTTCTCCTAATGGGAAAACATTTAAATTTGGAAGAAATCTAAGACAATTTTCTTACAAATGTAAAACTACATGGTAAAGTTCTTGATTTTTAAATATTTTTTACCTAATACATCATAGATATAACTTTGATAGAGGTGGATTAGAGTGAATCTGTATTGAAATACCAAATTATTTAGATGATTAGTTCCACTTTTTAGCTCATATAATCACGAAGTGCTCGTGGTGAGCTATTGTGATCGAGCTGTGTCCGTCATCCGGTCGTCCGTCAACATCTTGTGTGCACTCTAGAGGCCATATTTTTGGCCCAAAAATCTTGAAGTTTGGTCAGAATGTTTATCTCTATCCAATCTCGGTCATATTCAAAATTGGGTCAAGTGGGGTCAAGTGAGGGCAAATTTTTGGCCCAAAGGTCTTGAAACTTGGTCAGAATGTTAGTCTCCATCTAAGCTCGGTCAACTTCAAAATAGGGTCAAGTGAGGTCAATGATGGGGACAGGGAGTCAAATTTTCGTTATACGGGAAAGTAACGCAAAGTTCGGGCGCTTTGGCGTTTTTTTTCTGCTTCTAACTAACGCGTTTAAAATATTTAAATAACCAAAAACAGAGAAAAGAACATTTACCGTCAACGTTTTTTTTCTCATTGGCAGCCTACATTGATAATGATAATCTCGCGATATTTCGCTATTTTGTTTTATTGTTTATTTAAATTCATTTACTTTTTTTTTCTTTGATTTTATTTCTGTCGATCTTTATCAAAATTTAGATTGAAGTAAACGTAAAATTAGGATAAGAATCAGCTTAACATTGAAAAAGTAGCACAATTTTGCTTGGAATCTAATCTGAATGACATTTTCTTTTTACCCTCTGCAAATGAGGTCATTCTGCACTTTGGGGAAGAATGACGCTATTTATTCTCGCTAAAACAACGTCATTGTTGTTGAGTTTTAACGTCGGGGTGAAAAGCGGGATAAGACTTTAAAGCTGCTCTGTCACAGATCGGGAAAATGTGTTTTTTGAAATTTTTCGTAAAATCAATTGGAAGTAACGACCTCATCATGTTGAAGCATTTAAAATAATTAGATTCAATCAGGTAATGCATGGAAAGAAAGACTGATATTCCTGATTTAAGCGAAAAATCATTCCAAAAAATAAAGCAACTACTAACGCCTTAAAAATTGTTCTTCAATTTCGAGCCAACTATTAACAGATGTGAATTCTGCATGTTTGTCTTATTCAATCAAAGAAATCAAAGTATTTCACTGCTGGAAACTTCATATCATTACAAGCAAAAATGAAAGATTATTCACGGAAAGTAACTATTTTGTAAATTATAGACTCGAAATATACAGACTGGATCCCTTACTGATCTTGCCGCTTTGAAAAAATAAGTTATAAAATTATTGAAATATGTTGTTTTTTAGTGCAAATACCCTTGTGCCTCTTTAATCTTCTAAAAATACACTCATTCCCAAATCTAAGAACAAGTTTTGTATTTTTTCTATGAAAAACTGTGCAAGAGCAGCTTTAAAGAGATGAAATCTATAGCAATGCTCGCAGTTAAGACTTGAAAGAAAAGAAATCTATAGCAACATTCGCAGTTTGAAATGTAAATGCAGCTATTTTAGCTAAAGCTATGTCGGCTAACATATAGTCTGAATCCCATCCTTTAGGTTTTTGACCTGACTACGGACACATGTATATTGAGTGTTCCGACCTGATGTACTTGCTATAATACGTGCGCTCATATTTAAAGAACCCCTTACATTTTTTACAAAAAAAAGAAAATCTATTTCAATTTCAGTGAGTATCTTTCATTCATATTATGCTAATTTCTTCTGAACAATTATTAAAATTGCTGTAACTGAGGAAATCAATCTAGAAATATATGAGAAAAAAGCAAAAAGCCATCGATTTTGATAGGTAGCCTATATTGTCCGTCTATAGGTTAAACCTATTATTATTTTACCTTGTGATTACTCTACAGGCCACATTTTTCGCCCAGTTGTCTTGAAACTTTGTCAGAATGTTTGTCCATCAAATCTTTGTCAAGTTCGAGTTTGGTTCAAGTGGGATCAAAAAATCTTGTGTGCACTCTAGAGGCAACCTTCTAAATGAGTTCATCCATTTTTCCATCAGACATTTTCTATTACTTGGCTAACATTTTTTAAAGGCGACACATTCACTTTGCTGTACATTACAGCAATTTTTTACTTGTCCTCTATATAATTTTGCAAATCCTAGTAGTACATGATGAGTAATGGGTTTATTTATGTCTGCATTGTGTATCGGAATTCGGTGGACATTATACCATCACTCGAAAAGAGACCACCTGAAAAGTGCGAAACGTAGCCTACAGACCCTGGTCAGACTGCGCGGGCAGCGCAGACTGACCAGGGTCGAAACTTTTCGTCTTGTAAATATTTTCTGAATTGAAAATGATCATTCTAGCTTTCCATATGACTATTTTTGAAAAACGACATTTGGCTGAATTTCGCTGGATCAAATCCCATTTTTGAATGTTTATTTTACGGAGCTCGCAGATGGTTCATTTGCGTGAGTCAGATGAAATATAAGAGCATCAACTAGATCTGCCAGTAACCTATAACAAACGTCTCACGTTACATGATATGGTCTATATTTCAAATCTAGGTCAAATTGAAATACGCCGTCGTTAGGGACAAAATGCATGTATCATACGAGATAGATATCATAGATAATCAAAGCACTGAAAGTACTGATGGTGAACGAACCTGATGGCATATATTGAATTCAATGAGAAAAGAGAAATTATGAATGTAAAAAAGATAGGGAAATTATCTCGACAAAATTTCCGTTATTCGGAAATTTCACTGAAAATTCAAAGAAAGGGAAAGAGAGGAAAAATCCTGTTAGAATAATATTTGTTAGAATATGAGTTGTTACTCTGTGAAAATTTCTTTTACACACTTGAAATAGGTACATTTATAAATTAATAAACATGAATGGGAAAAAAAAGATTTAATCCTATCTAAAACTGTCTTCAACCTATATTCAATGGTGTTTGTTTTTACAAAAGTAATTGTCATTATGTTTAAGCTTATTTCAATTAGATTAATTGTTGTATTTGTTTTAACTTTTTTTTTTATCTATCTTTGTTTTTTCTCAGAGGATGAAAAGGTCTTTGAGAATCAACCAAAGAAACAACTGAATATCAGTCAGTCATGAGTTAAACTGTACTCATTGTTTAAAGTTATTATTTGCTAACTTTTTAATAGTATTTTAAACCATAAACTAAGAGATTCATTTTAATCATATCTGAAGCAAAATGCACTTCCGTAGTTGACACTTATGTCGTTTTTCAATTTTATAACACATCTATCTGCAGGATGAGAAGTATTTTGGTACAGATTGAAGGAGGTCTAGTGCCCTATTAATAAAATTCATAGATACATTGTAATTTCCGTTTAAGGTTTAGAAATTAAAGTATAACTTTTTATATTTTTTATATTAAGTAATTGCTTCATAGTAAATTGCATACTAAAAGTCTTTATAATGATTATTTTTGTAACCTCATTTCCGCATCAAAAGCGAATAAGAATCTTATTTAAGAAATTTATTTTTTTTAAGGGAGGTAACAATTGCATGACTTTGTCTGACAAATAGTATAAGTATAATACAATGTTCCCCCCCCCCCCCCCATCCGCCCCCTGACTCTCTTCCCAATAAGAATTGAGAATCCTTACAATTGTTGGTTTAATTTTTTTGCACGAGAACCTATTTTTTACCTTCAAGAGTTTGAATGCCAGTAAAATCACTAACTATCGATATCTTATTACATTATTGCGGCTGATATTAGACTTTTCTGCTCGGAGCTAGTTTTTGCTTAAACTGTAGTTTACCAATTCTTAACGTATTTTTTGAAGGCTTGAGCCAGTTTTTATTCATCGATTAATTTTTTTTTTGTTTTTTTTCTGTGAAAAAAACGCAATGACTTTTCCAGAATAATTTAACAACTAAACCCGCCTGTCGAATTGTAAACAAGTGCATGACGGATCTGGTCCCCCTTGATCACGCGGCAATATCTACTCGTCAATTGGGGTGATATCTAGGGTTGAATATTTAGCTATCATTTATTTAATTTTCAAATAAAATTTTTAATTGATATGGTTTTACAGATTATAAAAATGCAAAGTAGAATAGCCAAAATGAAATATCTTCCGTGTCTGTCGCATTTGTTATTCGCCAATATTCGTTTCTGAGACATGTTTTCGCTGGGAATAAGATATTCGGTTCACCGAATATTCGAGTGTATCCTTACAGCCCTACTTCAGCCACCGCAATTTTACAGAAAAATGTTAATAGCGGCGTTCATCCCTATTCAAACAAGAGGACCAAGATGGTCATAGATTGCTCACCTGAGTCTCTATGACCCCTGGGACATCACATCAATTAGATAGGCAGATGTCAAAACGAAGATAATTGCCTAAGATCAATACCATGGAACGTTTTCAGCGAAGAGCAAGACAGATATGCCTTTTTGCTCTTTGGTTCTATGTAAAAAGGGATGCACCTGGGTGGACCCCAAAAGTGACCCCAGGGTCTTGATATGAACAAACATGGAAGAGGTCCATAAGATAATGCTACATTCTAAATATGAAAGCTGTCTGCCTGCTGGTTTCAGAGAAGAAGATTTTTGAAGGTTTTCCCATTTTCACCCATCCTGCTCAGATGAGCTGAAAGGGATGCGCCCGGGTGGAGCCCAAATATGACCCAAGGGTCTTGATATGAACAAACTTGGTAGGGGCCCACAAGATGATGCTACATACCAAAAATGAAAGCAGTGTGCCCTCTGGTTTCGATTAAAGAAGATTTTAAAAGATTTTCGCTCTTTGATTCTATGTAAAAAGGTTTGCGCCCGGGTGGAGCCCAAATATGATCCTAGGGTCTTGATATTAACAAACTTGGAAGAGGTCCACTAGATGATGCTACATATCTAATATGAAAGCTATCTGCCGTCTGGTTTCATAGAAGAAGATTTTTGAAGATTTTCATTTTTTTTACCCTTCGTGCTCATAAGAGATAAAGGGATGCACCCGTGCAAAGCCCAAATATGACCCAAGGGTCTTGTTATGAACAAACTTGGTAGAGGCCCACCAGGTGATGCTACACACCAAATATTTAAGCTGTCTGCCATCTGGTTACAGAGAAGAAGATTTTTAAAGATTTTCGCTCTTTGATTCTATGTAAAAAGGGTTGGGCCCGGGCAAAGCCCAAATATGACCCCAGGGTCTTGATATGAACAAACTTGGTAGAAGTCTACTACATGATGCTACATACCAAATATGAAAGCTGTCTGCCTTTTGGTTTCAGAGAAGTAGATTTTTAAAGATTTTCATATTTTCAACCTTTTTGTTAAGGGTAAAGGGAAAGTTAAGGGCGGATTTCATTTATTTGAACAACTTTGGTAGAGCTTGACCCAAGGAACATCCCTTTTAAGTTTCATCAAGATTGGCCCACTGGTTTAGGAGGAGAAGATGTTTAAAGAAATTGTGGACGACGCACGACGCTCGACTGACGACGGACGACGGACATTCTACGATCCCAATAGCTCACCTTGAGCACTTCGTGCTCAGGTGAGCTAATAAAAGGTACAAGAAACGTTGTACATATAAAACACGTGTGGAATAATTCTTAAAACCCGTCTCGAAACTGACTGTCGCGTGTTGAAAAGTTATGTAAAACCGGGTTACCGTTTCTAATGACACAAGGTGTCTTGTTGTGTCATTCGTATTAACTCGGCCGATTCTGTAACCCACATTTAAATCGGAGACGTCGGAGATCGCCCGAGATTTGCCGAATGTAAGTTCAAGAGGACACGACCTAAATAAACACATATTTCCGGCTAATTACTACAAGTTGTACCAGCGAAGGCTTGGGTCAAAAACATAGTATCTGTCTCTACGGTGTTTAGACACAAACCTTGTTTTTGCTCTAAACTCTCGACAAGCTTACGCCGATCAAAAATTGATAAACATTGCAAGATCATTTTGTGTTTTTCATTATCTTCACTTGATGAAGAATACTAGTATCACGCCATTAAGGAAATAAACAGTGATTTTGCGGAGAAATCTCTTGATAAATACTAAATTGAATGTTAAGAGGCACTACTTTATTTCGAATGTATTAACATCCTTCAGGATTTTCCTGATATGGTATAACACTGGTGAACGACGTTCGTTCACCAAAAACATAGCAACAACAACAGCTAATAAACCCGGAAAATATCAAGATGATGCCGAATGGTTAGTGCGTCCGCCTGGGGACGGGGAGATAGAAGATTCGAACCCGGAATTACGACTTGCATATCATAAACACAACGAACATTTTCAGACAAATTCAAAGGATTAATTTTCACAGAAACTTCGAATTCTCTCAAAAAAGAGACGAATTTATCTTATATATATTAAGTATTATACTAAGAGACTTTTTACATTTTGGGCGTTAGGGCCTGCGATTATAAAGTCTCTTTCAAACTCAACCGAAAATTTGTTTAAAATTCTATTTTCAAGTCGACGTTTGAGCTATTCCTTAGTTGAGTATGAAATAAGCTTTTAACCTTGGGACCATCTAAGTGCTATTGATGGAATTTCAAGTACCGTGGGGTTTTCTAGTTTCGTTTTCCCTTCTGGAAAATTTATGTTATAGACAGATTAAAGGTGGTGATGCACAATCAAATCGGAAACAAATTTTACACAAACTGTCTTGCTAACTGATCTTGATCGTGCAGGGCCGCGCAGTCTGACAAGGATCCATGCGCGTATCCAGATAATTTTCTAAATGGAATGGGAGTTGAGTAGTGGGTATACCTTTTCGTATTATAACCCCAGATTGGCGAGCATAATATCGTGACTACAGCTTAAGATAAGCTTCTTAAGTTACGGCATTTACTCACCCAATGACCAAATATTACTTTATTTTTTCATATTATACAACTCGATTACCACATCGCTTTCAAAACTTGGGGGAGGGGGGAGGGGGAGAGAAGGGGCAGGGAGAGGGTCAAGATCCCGGACCTATGTCCCCTTCCCTGGTGCCGAAAAAGGTAAATATATGAACTTTTTGTTCGTGGTCCCGTTTCGCGTGCTGGATAACTACTATTATAAAATTAACTTGGTGGGAGACTTGAAGCGTTATACAATAGTGTCGGAAGTTTCTCCTTTAACGTACACCATTTTGCGTTTTCGGAAAACTGAAAAAACCCAAATCTTTCGCAATAGACTCTGATTATAATAATTTATTACTTCTACAGCTGAAACCATGGGCAGTGTGGAATCGAAAGAAATAACGTCACAAAAAGGTAAATAATAATTCTTCTACTTCTACTTTTACTACATTCGCAGATCCGAAATTTTTTCTCGAGGGTGGGGTGAAACTTTGAAATTAATGTAGTGGACCCATAATAGTTCTGAAACATTTCGGGACTCATGATTTTCCACAATGTTAACCGAGGTTTCGAAATCATTAGGAAACCTCATTTAAAATTGAGGAAGTTCATGACTTACAAAAGCGTTGGGGAGTAATTACGGCTCAACTTTCTTAATTTCCTAAATCATTCATTATTTGGCTAGCAATGTGCCGTATCTAAAGCCGTATCCCACATCAGCCCTGCGTTCGGGATAACAAAACGGCGCAAACTGTTCGCAAATTATACCCCACTGTTTGTTCCACGCAAAGTGCACGTGTAAAACGGGATATAGTTGGCAAACATTTTGTCATCCTCCTGAACACGGGGTATTACAGCCACAGCATTTTAACCCAGCCCGCCTGTTCCATTTCCCACTAAGGGTATCATTCGCTCATTGATGAGAGACGAATGACGCGTGTCTAACTGGCTTCTGTCAAAAGCAGGTATGTTTTTTTTGAAAGGGGTTTTAGGCCGCTTTCAACAATCTTTCATTTATATTGCGACGAATGGAGCACCTTACAATGGATTCCTGGTATTTCGCACACCACCACACCCTTTCCTAGCCTGTAGCTGTTGGTTTTAAAGCGTCTGATCGCTCACTGAGGACACACAAACGGAAGTACGTAAATTTTTCAAAGGGAGGTAAAATATTTTTTATTTCGTCCCACTTATTCAATTTCATTTAAAAATCGTTCGACTTGCCAATTTGACGACATTCCTACCTGTTTTTAAGTGTATTTATTGTTTCAGATGATGAAAGTACACTATTCTATTTAGCGATTTGTTCCATAGTGATCGGATTCATTACTGTTTATTTCATTCTCAGAAAGAAAGGAAAAGCCGAATATTATATTGGAGGTAGGCTTACCAAATATTCTTTAGCCCAAGTATGGCTCGAAGGTCTTGAGGTGTAAGGAATGGCCAAGTATTAAGTATTATGCGACGCCTACTGTACTGCGTCTGCAAAATAAACAACAAAAAAACAAACCCACTATGAATATGTGACCCGTTGCGAAAAAACGGAACTTTAAAAAAATATATATTAAAAATAAATATTTTAAAGTATTAAGTATTAAGTTTTATGCGACGCCTATTGTACTTCGTCTGCAAAAAAACCCCCAAAACAACAACAACAAAAACAAAAACACTATGAATATGTGACCCGTAACGCAAAAACGGATTTTTTTTAAAAAAAATAATATATTAAAAATAAATATATACTGACTGTCATAAATAACGCCTCACATGCATTCAGCTGTGGTTCAATGCGGGGCACTAAATACAAGTACTATTTGTTTTTGACGGAAGATACTGATCGGGATAGTGTTCAAAGGCGGAGTAAGGTTTTAGGCTAAAACAAAACATTCGTCACATTTGATTCAAGTTTAGAAATGACCCTTGTCTAGGTGTCAGTAATGATTATGTCCACCATGACTAGCAATCACAGCCTGCCGTCTGCGTCTCATTGAGCCACACAAATTATGGAAAAAGGCACCTCGGGATGCGAGCCCACTCCTGATGAAGAGCCCCAGTCAGCTGTGGCCCACAAAATCACCCCGCCACCGCCAAAGCGGTTATGCTATAAAACACAATTACGCACAAAACGTTCATTTTGACGTCGATATTCCCGAACGCGTCCGTCGGCATGTGAAAGAGTGAACCTTGACTCGTTACTGACCACAACTATCCGTCATCACCGTCCGAGGTTATTTCTTAGCAAATACGCGATGTTGTTGACGATGACGTTGTGAAAGTATTATACCACGATAAGGCCCTCTGCACATAACCCCGCGTTCACGTATCCGGCGTTCTACTGTGTTTGCACTAGTAATCCTACCGATCCTCCTATAGTTGAAAGGACGGTTCTGTATAAAAGTTTAACGACTACATAACAAATAGGAGGGGAGAAAGTGTGTTTTGTTGCTTTCGGTTATTTTCAATTTACAGATTCTTGCTATAAGCATTGAATTTACGAAACTATTGATAGACGAGCGCCTCAGACCAACGTGGTCTCTACTTAGAAACAGAATTCTTAAAGAAAATTAATAAGACGAAAAATTTCACCCTTCATACTTCAGAAACTCGTAAGGAAGAGGTGGGAGATCCTCCAGACGGTCTGATTAGTTCATCAAAATTGGATCTGGCTGATGGATCAAAAGAAACAGGTAAGTGCTTTATTCAATCAATCAAGGTATTAAGAAGAATTTCTAATTTCACAGCATCAAAAAGAAAAGCCACACTGTATGAATATGCGAAATTCTTCATCATAACCGGATAGACCTCGGTAAACCCTCGTATTTATCTGTTTATACGATCGTTTTTTTTTATATAAATTTGATATTTTCTGACATGATATGTTTAAAGGTTCGTTTTTATAAATTTGATATTTCCCGACAACTCATTCAGTATCTTCTTAATTTCTCTTATAGTTTTTTTTTTTTTTTATAAAATTACATTTTACCCTTTGCATGTTCCACCTGAAAGTGCCAATGTACACCCCCAGAAGCAAGCTGGCTTTTGACGCACTGAACAATGTTTGCTCTATTGACTGTACGGGGCATATGCATAATATATTTGTAACATTTTACTTGCATTCTTGCATTGTTAAATAATTTTAAGTGGATTTCCACACAAAAAATGAACCCTTTTTATGTAAATGCTTTGCATCTTTTCATCTAATTTACATTCGGCCACAAAAGGTAAGATATCTCATCTTATATTCCTATATTGAAAAGGGGAATTAATAATTAATTTCACCACACTTTTAAGGTAAGGATGGAAATGCTTCGGAATTCTGTGTCGAAGAGCAAGAAGACCTCCGATATGAATTGATAAGAACACCCGAACTGGAACAGCCTGGAAGATCAAGAGAAACAGGTCGGTTGCTTAATTCTTTTTAAACAAGAGGACAATTAAGATCCTATATCGCTCACCTTCTTCTCTCATTTACTCAATCAATGACAACCAAAGGCTAAATTTTCAGCAAAATTCATAGTTGCATTAAAATGATAGTCTTATAAATGATCCCTGCATAATATGATACTGTTTTAAAAAAGGTTCATCCTTGTGACTAGACTGATATTCTGACTACGCTTGGGGCTTCATGATTCCTGCTGGAGTGTAGGTAAGATACATGTAATTGTCATAACGGCCCATTTTCCCTTCATATCAAATGAATCATTCCTATTTTCAAAGGGAAATATCTTCATGACATGACTAACATTTTGACCAAATTTTCATGATAACTAGAGTGTAAACATGAAAATTTTCATTACGGCACCTTTTAATGTGATTACGTTTGAATCCTCCCCTTTATCCATTGGGTTCATCCTTTTGATCTGATAAACACTCCGACCAAGTTTCATGAAGATTTGACCGTCATCGTGCCCTCTAAAGAATTTAAAAGAAAATTGTCATTAATGCACCTTTTCCCTTAATATGGCATGGATTATTTCCATTTTCATTTGGGTCCAATTTTCTACGACATGACTAACATTCTGACCAAGGTTATTGAGAATAATAATGCCCTCTAAAGCATAAAAAAGAAAATTGACACTGGGTCTCTTTTCCCGTTGATATAGCAAAGATCCTTCCTTTTTTCTCTATAGAGCTCGTCCTTATGACCTGACAAAGATTCTAACCAAGTTCCATGAAGATTAGACCAGAATTGTGGCCTCTAGAGTGTAAACAAGAAAATTGTCATTAAGGTCCCTTTTCCCGTGATTTTATTCGGATCCTTCCCATTTTAAAAAAGGCTTCATTCTTTTGACCTTACAAATATTATGATAAAGTTTCATGAAGATTGGATCATAATTGTGTTATCTAGGGTCTAAACGCTTAAATTGTTGACGACTGACAACACACAACATACGCGACGAAACTTGCCGGACGACGGACATTCAATGGTCACAAAACATTGAGCACGTTGTGCCAAGGTGCACTAAAGAGTAACAACAGAATAAAATGATAGAAACTGTAAAGATTGCTGCTTAAATTACACCTGTCCCGACAACATAAGGTTACAATTTGGGGTTGTTAGATTCCAAAATCTTGTATTCGTCATGCACACTTAGAAAATATACTTGTGCATTAATGTTAAACTTCAATTCCTTGGAACACTCGCAGGACGACCGGACGGGTAAAATTTTACATACAACCTATATTCACATTAAGTACAAAGAGCAAAATACGAATTTTGAACTGTGCCTCCGTCGCATTTAGTAATAACAAACTTTCCTTTTGACATAGTTTATCGTTTATAATCGTGATATGGTTGATGCAACATCTTTTTTTACTCGATGATAACACGATAAAGGGTCGAATGACTCTTATTGCCATCGTAGTCCTTACTTTTTCCATATCTTATCCTGCACATAGAGAGAGAGAAAGAGGGAGAGAGAAAAAAAGAGAGAGAGAGAGAGAGAGAGAGAGAGGGAGAGGGGGGGGGGAACAATGGTTTCTAACCACTGCTACCCACTTTTACAGCTGGATGGACTGGGGCCATATCTGTAAAGTGCTTTGCCAAAATATCCTACCCACCTGTCCTCCGATGGGCCCAAACTCGCATTTTACTCGGCTAACAGATATACAGTTGGTTTAAAATTAGATATTTTAGTAAGCAAGAAATAACAATGAAAAAAAAAATCATATAGATCTACTCTACATAAAAATATTTGCCGATTATTTGAAAGTAGTTAGAAAGACGGTAAGATAGCTTCTATACTAGCAGATGGTTTAGAAATTATATTTTGTCAGGATATAAATGTAGTTTCATGAAATTTTACATTTGAGCCTGTATTTGATATTTCAAACATTTTCTCATGTTCATATATAGCACAGCCCCTAGCCATCCTGGGCATCCGCACAGTCGGGGCAGAAACTTTGCTATACGCTCTGTATATAGAAAAGGTCTGAAACACATCTTCCAGTGCTTCCATCAAAGGTATTTGAGCCTGTGCATGAGATTTCCAATAATTTCAAATATGCGCAAAGCAAAGACTCTGACAAGCCTGTGCATCTGCACAGTCTGATCAGAGTCTTCGCTATGCGTTCAGTAGATAGATAAGGTCTCGGAGTATCTGTAGACCATCAGATAACTTTATATTTACAGTATGTTGCTGTCTATGCTGCTCAATGTTTATACCTCATGATCATTTCAATTTTTTGGAAATGTCACGCACAGGTTCATTTGTCTTAATGCACCACGTGGTTGTCAAGGCTGCACTATGTCTCTCAATAACGCACGCGTGAAATTGTTGAAAATGTCATTCGCAGCTCTTTTGATTAAATTGCAGATGAAGAAGACAGTTCAGATGTTTATAGCCTGGAAGCTGAGTCAGAAACAGATTCCATGTATGATGTAGTAACATGTCTTTGATTATTGTAATAGATATGATGATAATAATAATAATTATAATTATAATAATTATAATAATAATTTACATAATTATCATAATTATTGTAATTATCATTTATTTTCTTTAATGAATGAAATTTTAGAAATTAAAACATGAAAGAGTGTGATGAAATATAAGCTCTATGTTACACAACTTTAATACCAAAGTCTACTTTTCGATCAAAGTATATCGGGCTCTTTACCGGGGATATCTTCGTTCACTTCAGAATCATTAGATATTATTATGAAGTGTAGATTTCATTTGAAGTAACATTTTTCCTTTTATTCAGGTCTTCCCTTGCCTTGGCGGAATCAGAATTTGACCATCAAACGGCATCTGAAGAATGGGTAAGTAATGTATTTAGGCCCCGCCTATCGACTGCTGTCATGACACACCAATCAAATGAGCCCGCAAATCACTGGACGTAACGTCGTAACTATTGTAGACAAACTAGAAGGCACACTAGGTAGTTGTTTCTCTAGAAAATCACAAAGTTTACTTGATATAATTTTGTTGTTTCTTCTCAATCGATCTTATGAACTCCCACCTCATGCTTTTTTTTCTAATCAGAAAATCTTTGAAAAATTTAGATATTGCCTCAGATATAAGCTTAATTGTCCTATCTTAAAATGTCTAATCCCAATCAACATTAATCGTATTCTCTGGTGTATTTTTTATAAATTTTTTTTCTATATTAGATGGGAAAGTGTTCTACAAATATGTGATACATAAGCTGGAACTAAACAGATTATACATTAGTTTTATTTGCAGGATGTATATAATGTGAAAACACTAAATTGAAAACATCAAGATTTTAAAAGGAATTATTTAAAAACAAACAACAACTTGAAACTTAACTCCTCATTAACACTTTGAACGAAAAGCTTATAATTGGCACATATATTATCATGTGAAGATACACACCTTAATTTTGCAGGAAGATCAACCGCTCAAGAAATGCGAGTTCCCCCACTCACTACGTGTAAGCGATGTCATGTCGGACTCGGTAACTCTGAAGTGGGTTGGGATTGAAGAATTTGATGCGGAAAACTCCTATTATCAAGTACGATTTAAGGAACCGTCTCAGAAAAGGTGGACAGCATACCAAGAAACATCAGAAATTGATTGTATGGACATCAAAGGCTTAAAGTCAGACTGCTCTTACATCTTTCAAGTAAGGGTTGTCATTGACGACGAAGAAGGGAAATATAGCGATCCAACGGAAGAAGTAAAAACTAAGAAATCGCTGGCAGCCCAACTTTTAGAATTTTGCACAAAAGTAAAGGATGCAGAACCTTCAACATATGAGGTGAATTGCACAGAAATAATAGATGCAAGGGACTCGATTGCTAAAACAAGGAAAATGGAAATAGGTAATGTATAATCATCTATTAATCAGTTGCAATATCTTTGGTCACCCGAGCACAACTTTCTAGCAGAAAATTGTAGAATCACACAGGACCCGTATTGCACATTCAATAATTACGTGCCAATGTAACAAGAACAAAGAAGCCAGCAACAAACTTTACAATTAACAATATTTATTGACAATAATTACAGAATTATTGACAATATGAAATTGATACAAAAACAAATTACAATTCCTTGAATGTTTAATCCTAAAGTTTTTGATTTTAGATCCAATTCGTTTAAGTTCCTGGTCCACAAATATTAAGTCCAATAATATCCGAATTTAGAATTAAACACGCTTTTAAACACACTTTTAAGATAACGAGAAATCCCCTTTTAGTTTAACACAGTACTACCAAATGAAACCATTAGTCTAAATCAAGTGAACCAAGAATGCTGTAGGAACCCCTTTATATAATACTATAGAACAATCTGGAATAGCATAGAACATAAGAATACTCTAGAGTCTGAATCACTTTCTAAAAGGCCTTTCTAGAAAGATCTAAAATCTTCTACATATATATTACCTTAAAGTGTCAAGAGATATTGGAAAATCCCCAGACTAATTCTAAAAATAGACATGGTAAATACCGTTAGGTTTATTTATAGTTTATATATAACACTTTCCCCCTTGAAAGAAAAAAGAAAGGTTTATGAAATAAATCTTTCTTTTTGCATTATCATTAGCATATACAATGATAATATACATCACATAATTGATAATATCATGATTCGTTGCAACATTTCAGCACATCTAGCATGAAAATACAAACAATTTTCATCAAAAGAATTGAAAAAGAGTTATATATGCAAACATACATACATATATACAAAAAATATAGTGAAATGTAACTGTTTAATTCAATGTTTTATTAAAGATAAGACAATTCAAAATTTTAGACTCTTGACAGAGCATCTGGTATAATGTTTTCATTTCCTTAAATGTGTCTTACATAAAAATCAAATTCTTGAAGTGGCAAACTCCACCTCAATAATCTTTGGTTCTTACTCTTAAGTTTGTGAAGAAAACTTAAGGGATTGTGATCACTGAATACAACTATAGGAGAAGTTGCAGATGTTAAATAAACTTCAAAATGTTGGATTGCCAAAATCAGAGCAAGACATTCTTTTTCAATGGTGGAGTAGTTTTTCTGATGTTTGTTTAACTTTTTAGAAAAATAACAAACTGGATGATCAATACTGTCATCGTCTTCTTGCAAAAGAACAGCACCAATACCCACATCACTTGCATCAACAGCTAATTTGAAACATTTGTCAAAATCAGGTGCTAACAGAACTGGTGTGCTCTTTAGTATGGCTTTCAAGCGATCAAAGGCAACTTGACAGTTATCATTCGATTTGAACTTAACGTTTTTCTTTAATAAATTTGTTAAAGGTTCAGCTATTAAAGAAAATTCTTACAAAACTTTCTATAGTAGCCAGCCATACCAAGAAATCGCATCAGTTGCTTTTTAGTAGCAGGTACAGGAAACTCAGAGATAGCATTGACCTTAGATTCTAAAGGTTAAACTTGACCCTGTCCCACAAGATGTCCTAAAAAAGTAACAGTAGCATGACAAAATTCTGTTTTTCCCAGATTAACAGTCAATTTTGCATCACTGAGACGGTCGAAGAATTCTTTGATTCTTTGAAGGTGGTCACTCCATGTATCTGTATAGATGATGACATCATCGATGTATGCGTCACAGCCATCTAAGCCAGCTATAACCATATTTACAAGCCGCTGAAACGTGGCAGGAGAATTTTTCATCCCAAATGGCATAACTTTGTACTGGTACAGACCAGTTGGAGTAGCAAATGCTGATACTTCTTTAGCCCTATCAGTGAGCGGAACCTGCCAGAATCCTTTGAGAAGGTCAAATTTGGTGACATATTTAGAATTACCGACTTTGTCAATACAGTCATCAATTCTTGGTATTGGAAAAGAGTTAGTTTTTGTCACGGAGTTCTCTTTTCGATAGTCAGTACACATTCTGTATGTTCCATTTGGCTTTGGAACTAATATACATGGTGAACTGTAATTACTTTGGCTGGGTTCAATAAAATCATTCTCCAATAAGTAATTCACTTCATCTTGAAGGGCTTTTTGTTTCACTGGATTCATTCTATAAGGATGTTGTTTTATTGGTTGAGAATCTTCCACAATGACATCATGATATATTTTATCAGTTCTTGTTGGGATGTCAGGAAATAAGTGTTTATATTCATTAATCAATTGTTTCAGCTCTTCTCGTTGAGATGGCTCCAAATGTGAAAGTTTGTCGTCAAGATTCTTTAGTATTTCAGAGTTCTCAAGTTTAGGTGGACCAGGAACAGATTTTTCACTAAAGTCTGAATTAACTTCTGATTCAGTCACATTTGATTCTTGTGGGACAGTGTTTACAACTGTAACCGGTTTTGAAATAGAGCTATCTCTGTCAAAATACTTTTTTAACATATTCACATGACACATTTGTTTATTTTTACGCCTTCCAGGAGTATTGATGATATAATTCAAATCACTTGTTTTCTTATCAATAGTATACGGGCCATAATACCTTGCCTGTAAGGGTCGGCCAGGTATTGGCAAAAGAGCAAGGACTTTATCACCTGGTTCGAATTTCCTATCAACACTATGCTTATCATATCTTGCCTTCATTTTGCTCTGAGATGATTTAAGATTTGACCTAGCAACCTCACATGCCCTAGACAGTTTATTTCTGAAGTCAGAAACATACTGTAACAAGTTCAAGGGTGTTTCATCATCAGCAAGAAATTTCTCTTTTAAGAGTGTTAATGGCCCACGAACAGAATGACCAAAAACTAACTCAAAGGGGCTAAAGCCAAGAGATTCTTGAACAGATTCTCTGACTGCAAATAATAGCAAATGAATACCTTCATCCCAATTTTTATCAGTATCAAAACAATATGACCTTATCATATTCTTTAGGGTCTGATGAAATCTTTCTAAAGCACATTGACTTTCAGGGTGATAAGCAGATGACCGATATTGCTTGATACCTAATTCATGCATAACCTGTTGGAATATGCCTGACATGAAGTTTGATCCTTGATCAGACTGAACTGATTTTGGAAGGCCAACAAAAGTAAAGAACTTGACAAGAGCCTTAATAATTGACTTTGCCTTAATGTTTCTTAAAGGAATTGCTTCTGGGAAGCGGGTAGAAGCACACATAATTGTCAACAAATATTCAGAACCTGACTTGGTTTTTGGTAAAGGACCAACGCAGTCTATTATTATTCGACTGAAAGGTTCATCAAAAGCTGGAATGGGTTGTAACCTTGCTTTTGGAATAACTTGGTTAGGTTTCCCTACCATTTGACAAGTGTGGCAACTTTTACAATATTCGGAAACGTCCGATTTTAGTCCAGGCCAAAAGAAGTGAGTCATAATCTTGTGATAAGTCTTGTTTACACCTAAATGACCAGACATTGGACTTTCATGGGCTATCCTAAGTATTTCACGGCGATATGACTTTGGAACAACAATTTGGTGATGAACAGCCCAATCATCATCAGCTGGGACATCAAATGGTCGCTATTTTTTCATCAGAATACCATTCTTTTTATAGTAACAAACAGGATTCTGAGACATTTCTTTTTCGGGTAATGCCCTATCAATTAACTTTGAAATCTCAGGATCATTTTGCTGTTCCTGGATTAACTTTGACTTTGAATGCGTTTCATGACCTTGGTCATTTGACCTTGGAGATGACTGACAGAATTTCGACGAGTCTGAGTATCAGGCAGACTAAGATTAAAAGACTTTTAATCTCGTCATTGAAATATTGACCAACAAAAGTATCAGTTAAGTCAATATCATTTGTATTTTTCAAGGAAGCTTTTTTGGCCATACCCCGAGTTACTGCACATGAAGGGTATAAATCAGGTATTTCCTGCAAAATAGGATCATCTGTTTGACCTACATTAGGTGTGTCAGTTACAAGAGGATTAACAACAACCTTATCTCCAGCTAAGTCATTGCCTAGCAATAAATGTACACCTTTAAATGGTAAAGAATGTTTAACACCAACAACCACAGAACCAGTAACCAAATCTGAGGACAAATTAACCTTATGAAGAGGAACATTAATAATACCACACTCTACACCCTGAATAAGGACACTAGTTCCAGACGAAGTATTCTCAGAAAAAGGTAGAACATCTGCTAAAATAAGAGATTGAGAAGCTCCTGTGTCTCTTAAAATTTGAATAGGGGCAGGTGGGCACATATCACCTGAAAGTGATACAAAACCATCCAACATGAACGGTTCAAAAATCTCCATACAGGAATCAGAATTTGGTTCTGCCTTAACAATTGAATTTAACCCAAAAGAAGGCTGTGATTTAGGCTGAAGGCTGGTGAGCCCTGTAGGTTTGGCTGCACTCAGTTCCTTCTTCCTTTTTAATCTAAAACATTCCGAAATAAGGTGACCTGGTTTTTTACAAAAAGTACAATGTACTCGAGATAAGGGGTTTTGAACATTGGTTTCACCAGTAGACTTTGGTTTAGGTGAATCTGATTGACTAGACATGCTAGATGAATCACCAGACATAGATTTATTTTGGGGATGTGAGGAAGCAGGTTTTGCTTTAATAAACGAAAGAATTTTTGTGTGTAAGGTAGTAATCATCAGCTAAAAGAGCTGCTTCATGTATAGTTTCAACAGTTTTTTCATCTAACTGTGACTTAATGTCAGATTGAATGCAATTTTTGAATTGTTCAATTAATATAAGTTGTCTAAGATTATCATAATTTTGGTCTATTTTCTTAGAATAGCACCACCTGTCAAATAATTTTTCTTCGTTTCTTGCAAATTCAACGTGAGTCTGGCCAGATTCTTTTCTACAACTTCTAAATTGTTGTCTGTATGCTTCTGGAACCAGCTCATAACCTTTGAGAATGAGTTCTTTTAAAGTATCATAATCATTGCTTTGTTCTGTGCTAAGTTGCGAATAAATATTGCGAGCTTTTCCTACTAAGACATTTTGGAGAAGTAAAGTCCATTGCTCCTTTGGCCATTTCAAGTTATTTGCAACTTTTTCAAAATGTTCGAAATATGTATCAACTTCATTTTCTTGAAATGGTGGGACAAGCCTTAAATGTTTTGTTACATCAAAGTGGTCATTATACATATATCTGGGCTGATTTGCTCTATCTTGAATTTCTAATTCTTTTAATCGTAATTGAAATTCTCGTTCTTTTTCTCGCTCTCTCTCTGCTCTTTTTTCTTCTCGTTCTCTTTCTTCTCTTTCTTGCTCTTCCTTTTCTCTTTGAAATTGCCTTTCTCTTTTTTTTTTCTTCAATTTCTCTTTGTGCTCTTTCTCTTTCAATTTCTTCCTTTTCCCTTTGACATTGCCTTTCTCTTTCCTTCTCTTCAATTTCTAATTGTGCTCTTTCTCTTTCAATGTCCAATTCCTTCTCCCTTTGTTGAAGTTTTAACAGTTCAAGCTCTCTTGAGCTTGCAACTGATGGAACATCAACAATGAGAGATAGAGCCTTTTCATCAAAAATGTCCTCATCAACAAAATATTGAATCAAAATATTTTTAATTTCATGCTTTCGCAATGAGGATTTGACTTCTTTTAATTCATAATGCTTGGCAAGATTGAGCAAATCAGACTTTTTACCCAAATTCAATAGCTCCACGGAAGGTTCGTGCGTAAATTTTTCTAAGTCAAAAGACATGGTAGCTTGTTGCTGTATTCAAATAAGAATGTAAGATTTTGATAAATAATAGTGAAAGTACACTCTAGATTTATTACAATTGAAATATGAAATTAATTTCTTAAATAATTTTGAACAGCAGATTTAAATACAAAATTTGTTTGATTTGTTTTGTTTTGTTTGTTTGTCTGATGTTCGTATCTCGAGACGAGCCCCCAATTTGTTACGTGCCAATGTAACAAGGACAAAGAAGCCAGCAACAAACTTTACAATTAACAATATTTATTGACAATAATTACAGAATTATTGACAATATGAAATTAATACAAAAACAAATTACAATACCTTGAATGTTTAATCCTAAAGTTTTTAATTTTAGATCCAATTTGTTTAAATTCCTGGTCCACAAATAATAAGTCCAATAATATCCGAATTTAGAATTAAACACGCTTTTAAACACACTTTTAAGATAACGAGAAATCCCCTTTAAGTTTAACACAGTACTACCAAATGAAACCATTAGTCTAAATCAAGTGAACCAAGAATGCTGTAGGAACCCCTTTATATAATACTATAGAACAATCTGGAATAGCATAGAACATAAAAATACTCTAGAGGCTGAATCACTTTCTAAAAGGCCTTTCTAGAAAGATCTAAAATCTTCTACATATATATTACCTTAAAGTGTCAAGAGATATTGGAAAATCCCCAGACTAATTCTAAAAATAGACATGGTAAATACCATTAGGTTTATTTATAGTTTATATATAACAATTGCTAAAACAAGGAAAATGGAAATAGGTAATGTATAATCATCTATTAATCAGTTGCAATATCTTTGGTCACCCGAGCACAACTTTCTAGCAGAAAATTGTAGAATCACACAGGACCCGTATTGCACATTCATTAATTTCTTTGAAGACCTCCTTCCCTTGACCAAATGGGTCAAAGCGGACCAAACTTGACAAATCCTTTTTAAAAACTTGACCGAAATGTTCCTCGGATGACCTAAGCTAAGTAATAGATGTCGAAAATGGCGGCCTGGTTAGGCGCAGGGATGTATCAAACTTCTTGTAAACGTCTTCTATTAGTCCTTTAATTTCTTTCTTATCTTAACTACGGTATTGTCAAACAATTGTTCAAAAGCCAATAGACCAAGTTTAACTAAACTAAGCAAAATTCCTATTAAGTGACCCATTTTCGAAACGTGTTTGTAAACAACTTAAAACAAACAACACTTTTTTGAGATACCGTAGACTCAAACAGTCTAACAATTTCAGGTTAGAACTTTGAAAAGATAGCAATATTAACAAAATATTTTTGCGCTAGGTACACCAAATAAGATAGGTAACGAGGAGAAAACAATACTGCTGGTAGGAGCGACTGGATCGGGAAAAAGTACTTTGGTTGACGGTATTATCAACTTTGTTGCCGGAGTAAACTGGAATGACCCATACAGGTTTAAGCTCGTCAGCCTTGAAAAAGAAGAACAACAAAATATAAAAAATCAGGTAAATTTACAACTTTTCACATACAATACATTTACCTTTGACTCCTGATAACTCTTGTATGCATTAAGGATATACATGTACAACGATTAGTCATAAAATACAGATTTTTCAAGTATACTATTAAAAGATAAAACACGAGGCTTTGCAGACTTTTTATCTGACTTAAATGACAAGAGTTATAAATATGATATTGCATTTGCATTAAAAAATAAAATAGTAAATGTTATTATTCATTATCAAAATCGTATTATTTTAAGTGTACAATCGTTCAATGTCAATTGTATTCAGCAAACAATTGTGCTTAGTTATTGTCACTTGACACATTCTCCTTAAAGCAATTAAGTTTCGGAAATATCAGATCAGAATTAGATAGATCTCGTTAGTCAGTAAAGCGTCTCGGGCTATAATGGGTCTCTTTTTTGGCATACCCGTGTGACTTTTTCATGGGTGTATGATGTTTAATAAACAATAATACTCAATACTCGGATCCAGCTACTCACATAAAAATGCAGATTGATCATTGAGTACAAATACGTCTACTTTAAGAACTTTCTTACCTAATTACCTTAAGAAGAAAAATCTTAGTGTTAATGACGCTTAAGAATTTGTATCATAATGTCCTTTTTCCTAGGCGGTGTCTCAGACTGAATGGATATCGACGTACACCATCCACCCAGCACATGGAAATAGGCTTAAGTACACTTTGAATATTATTGACACCCCTGGGTTCGGAGACACACGTGGTATCGACAGAGATAGGGAAATTATTAAGCAACTTAAACAATTGTTTTCTAGTTCTGATGCTAATGGTGTAGTAACTTTAGATGCTGTATGTTTCATTGTTAAAGCGCCAGATGCTCGTTTGACACATAGTCAAAAGTATGTTTTTATGCAAATACTATCTTTATTTGGACAAAATATCGAGGAGAATATCATGTATCTGATTACATTTACCGATGGGGAAACACCTCCTGTCCTTGCTGCAATGAAAGAGGCAGAACTGCCTGCAAAAAATCATTTCGTTTTCAATAATTCTGGTCTTTTCGCACCAAATACCGAAGGCAAAACAGGTCTTTCTCCAATGTTTTGGGAAATGGGCATAAACAGCTTTAGAACTTTTTTCGATAGTTTAAGAGTTATGACCCCGAAAAGTTTATCACAAACGAAAGAAGTACTTAATGAAAGGGAAAGAATTTCTGTTACAATTGCGGATTTACGTCAAAAGGTAGACATGGGGCTTTGTAAGTTATCAGATCTAGAAAGGGACATTGAACAATTAGAAAAACATGAGAATGACATAGCCGACAATAAGGACTTTATCATTGAATCTACTGAAACAAAACAGGTTGAAGAAGATATTCCATCGGGAACATACATTACTAATTGTCTGCAATGCAATAAGACATGTCATTATCCGTGTGCAATTTCCGATGATTTCAAGAAAGGTTGTGGGGCAATGGATGGGAATGGAAATTGTCGAATATGTAGTAAAGGATGTTCGTATACGCAACATAGAAATGGCCGAAAAAGGTTAAATTACGTACAAGTTAAAGTTAAAACAACTAAGACACAAATGGAGGCGGCTTACAAACAAGCAGGCGAGAAAAAGCTTTCAGTTGAAGAAATAATTCAAAGAAAACAAATCGAAATAGGAACGATTTTCGATGTTGTTCTTCAATTGATGAAAAACGTCAATGAGGCAAATAATAGACTAAAAGAAATAGCGTTACGACCAGATCCCTTGACAATGGTAGAGCATATAGATTTAATGATACAGTCTGAGAAGGACGAAATGAAACCTGGGTATCTTGATAGAATTAAAGTTCTTCAGAGGTATCGTAAAGAAGTCGATATAGGCAAACACTTTTCAAACCTAAGTGAACGTATGAAGAAAACTGACAATCTTATGGATAAGAGAAAGAAGGGCTTTTGGAGTAGAGCATGTGCAAAAGCTGCAAAATTATTCGATATTAAATATTAACCGCCTCTCGACGAAACAAGTTGTAATTTATGGGAGAAATAATGGTAATCATTAAATCATAGAAAATGCTGTGAAGCCTTATCTTTAACACCTTAAATTCATAGAAAATAAACAACAACAACAACAAAAAAAGAAAACAGAGAAATCTCCCGTTTGTATTCATGTATCAAATTACGACCATGTTCATGTTATTTGTCCTTTGGCAAGGCATTTCAGAGCCCAAGCCTAGTACTGGTGATGACAAGGATGACTCGAATAAATGAACTTCCCTGATCTGTGTTTAAAACGACCTTAAGCTCCCATTAAAATCAAATCGCATGTGTTTGAGGCTAAATTGGTGAATTCTTTTTCTTTATTCATAGCATAGTTTCCATATTTTATTCAATTTTGGTGCCTTTTCGTTAGAGCTATAGCGGCGATGTGTTAACATATTAAAGTCCACAAATATTTTCGGATTTCTCGAAACTTTCACATGATTGTTTTAAGTTCATAAAGAAGGTTCTTTTGTCGAAAATGGGCCTGATCCCTTTAAAAAGGGAAATGAGTCCTAATGGAATTTCGCTCAAAATATTCTCGTTTACGCGATTAAGTCCTCAAACAATATCGGATTGCCTAGACAATTTTCCAGGTTGAAGTAGGATCATTTAGATGGTACTTTTTCGAAAATTGGGCTGATCCGTCGGAAAACACGGAAAAAGGGGCCCGATGGATTTATGTACAAGATATTCTCGTTTACCAGATAAGAGCTCACAAATATTGCCAAATTCCTCTTGAAACGTATGAAAACTTAATGAAAACACAGAACAAGGACTTTTAGGATTATTGCTTTAAACAAATTGAAGAAGAGAAAGGTGCTTGGTTACTATTACTTGACCCTTTCTCCTTAAGGTTCATGTAAAGTATTTGAGACCCAATTTTAAGGGCGCTTCATTAGCAAAGAAAAGGCAGTATGTCCAGGTATATTGTATATCAAAATGAAGCTATTTCTGAACACAAGCAGTTGAGCAATATTAGACCGCCATAGCTATAGTGGTAAAGCCAAAACATTATGGAAAAGAGTCATTTTGTACAGAACAAGCAACTTCGTGACGGTTGGATAAAATTATTTTTGACTGATCTAGTTTAGGCATTCTTTGACTTGCACTGGATCACACAAAAATCGTCTCCTTAGCTTAGTGATAAAGGTGCTCGAGTCGTGACCCGGAGGTCCGTTGTTCGAGCCAAACTGTGGAAAGGGTGTGTTAATGGGAAAAACACTTAAAAACCAGCCCAAGTTTACACAGTTGTAGAAATGGGCTGCAGTGCATTTCAACCACTGCCTCTGGCTCGGGGACGTGAAAACAGCTGGAAAGAGTGTTCCAGAGTGACTCAATAAGCTTAAGCCTTTGTCGCAATCGAACTAAAATAGATAAGTATAAACCAAAAAGAGATTTGCCAGAAAAGGCCACGAAGTATTGTTTAATAGAATTATTATTTGTACCAGTATTTGTGTCAAGATGTTTACTTAATGATTTAATTTGTGTCAAATGAGCATCAGTGTTTATATATTAGTTGTCCATGTACATATCAAAGTTCACTCATAATAGCTTTGAAAAATCAATTCTGATAAATTCCGTTTGAATTTTTAGAACTTTTAGGCCCTTCTTTCACCTGATTTCCTTTTTTGAATTTCTCTTTTCAAATCTAGAGATGTAAAAGCCAGAGGAGCGCTTCGAACCCCCTGTACCTTTTGTTCTAAATACGTTTACCCTTTAAGCTCACCTAAGCACAAATCGCTTAAGATGGGATTTGGTTTGGTGTGTGTTACTTAAATTTGTTGAGAAAAGTCAAAAGTTATCTGTCATGAACAATTACCAAGATGCGCCCTGGAGACAACATTTTAGACCCAATTGCAAGAAAATTAAACTCAGCATTCTTGATAATATATCGGGCAAGTGCAAAACCTGGTCATTTCGGATTAAATACTATTTAACAGTGTCAAAAATGAGAAAAAAATGAGAACACCATTGATTAACCGATTTGCCCATCTTTGGTCTTATATAATTAAACAGATTAACCACGAAATTATAGCCCTACCTTCTTGAATGTGATTCAGACCAAGGACTAAAGGAGAAATTCTCTAACTTGGAGCGTGAATACTTAGGTGAGCGATATAGATCCACATTTAGCATTTTGTTGTGTATATATACCCATTTGTTTACCCTTGCGATAATATTTTCATATCCATTTATTTTATTTTATTTATTTATACAATATTTTGAGAGGGTAACACTTTTAGCTGTGTAGCCATTCTACCAAGTGGCCCTCTACATTAATAAAACAAATATTTACAAACATAAAAACGTAAAAATACATACAAACACAGTTGTTATTTACGACAAGGGTACAATAAACTGTAAAAATGACACAGAGGCCTATGATGATAAAATTAAATTATCGTTTTAAATAATGTTGTATAAAGAATTATATTGCTGGTAAGATGCTATGGTGAACAGTTTAAAGTTTTGGACGAATTAGATCATAAAAATATGTCGGGAAATTAAGCAATTCCGGATAACTCAGTTAGCGTGAAAAATTGCCCATTTATGATTGGATATAGTTTCTCAAACCCCTTTTAAATTCAGAAAGGGATTTAGTCGTTCTGAGTTTTTGAGGGAGAGCATTCCATAATTTTGATGCAGAGGATGAAAAGGAGCGATCGTAAAGCGCAGTTCTAGATCTTGGTATTGACAACATAGCATTCGAAGAGGATCGCAATGGAAGCGAATGAGCTTCTGACATTGGCTTTAGTAATTCAGTAATATATTCAGGAGTTAACTCGTTCAATGCTTTGAAAGTTAGTGCGGCTTTATTGAACATAATACGTTTTGGTATAGAAAGCCATCCCAGATCATCGAGCATCTGGCTAGAAGGTGTCATACAGTCAGCTTGTAGAATAATACGGGCAGCTCGTTTTTGTAATTTGGCGATGCATTAAATTATAAATATGAAAAAGGTGTTATGAAGTTGTATTTTTAAAAGTTTCCTATCATTTTAGATGTTTGTCTGTATCAGAAAAATAAGAGTATGCTGATGCGCAATTGGTGTCTGTCGGGTAGTCATTACAATATGCCCTGAGTTAAGGATAACAAAACGTTTTAAAGTTAAACTTGTTGCCAATGACGTGCAAAGCGGGTATAACTTGTAATTATTGCATAGAAATGTTCGTATTCGGGTCGTTATAGGCATACGTTAACAGACAAAACCTGGGCGATAGCCGGAGAAAACGTGGATTAATAAATAAATATACGTGCCTTTAACGCCGTGCTTTTTTTACTCTAATATCCTCGATCTTGGCCTATGATACTTAATCATTCTCGAAGTCTAACATAAATATATAGCATAAATAAAGACGTTGATCTTATTCCTGCGTTAAATTTTGTGACGCCAAAGCCAGTATAAACAAAAGAGGCGGTGCTAAGCATAACACAATTTTTCCGATTTGGAGCTAGTTTCGAAGCGTTTTGAAGCGTTCCTATGAATTAGTTCGCAATATCTGTTTAAGTAAATACAATTTCTGCTATACTGTTTTCCCACAATAATAGCGTCATTTCACATTGTTTCGGTGTTAACATTTCAAGTGCGGACTATTTTGAGGGTCTTTGCATACTTTTCACGCCCGGGTGCTTCTGGGTCTCTGCAAATGTTAACGTCCTCACAAACGTGAATAAACCCTAAAGTATACTGGACAAAAAGTTAGGGATCTAAAGTTCAAACTTCATTTTCTTCGACTGGAAATTAATTGTGTTTATTTCTGTTTTACCGAACGTTCTACAGTGTATTTCCTGCAAATTCTATGCAAAACTAAGCACTTGTGATACAACATCGCCCCTTGGCAAGGACACTTGTTTTTAACCGCCTAAAAGGAACCGAACAAGATTTTTTTTATCTTAATATTTTGGCTTCAATGTGGAAACCACGTGATCTTATTTTGTTTCCATTCTGCATATGTGTATGCTTGGCCTTTCTATTCGCAAAACACAACAAGCAGCGTCATGTCTTTCTGCAATGGAATCTTCATTGCAGTTGTTATGCTGAAAGCCAGACAAACACAAAGAAAGTTGTCAATCAGTTATTTTTTTTCTTAAAAAGTTTGGTTCCATAACTGGGAATCGCTTCAACCTGACTGAATCGGTGCCCGAGTGGCAACAATTGTTGGTATAGTGAGATATTTTTGCTGGTAATGGTAATAGGCTTGGTCACTCGGGAGAGGGCAACATGTTTCAGACGGCTTTACGACTTCAACCATCCCACTGAAAGGCAAGTTTTGACCAAGAAAATCAAGAAAATGCCCCGAATTCCAGTAAGCGCACTTTCATCCTAGCAGTACGCCCTTATCTGACGAGAAAGATCAAATTTGACCGCTCTGAGCAAAGAACTATGTGAATGTCGAGTTGGGTCACTTCACCGCTGTTCTATTCACAGCCTGGTCCAGCTTTTTTATGGACTTTCAAAGCGACAAGAGAATGAGTACTTCCTGTGGTGTTTTTCCAGCAAAAAACCTACTTTTCATTTGCTAAATTGATGGCATCGTCCAGCATCAACATTGTTGGCCACTGGGTACTTTGTATCGATGACAGAGTTGCGCTTACTGGCGTGTGCTTTCGAAAATGAAAGATCGTTCCAAGTACCAGACCTTTTTTTCAAATATCTATTGAGGATAGCTCTTTTAGACGAATAAAAATGAGTGTGCTCAAAGAAATTGTTGTCAATCAGTGAAATTTAGTTCAAAATGACTAGGCAAGTCGTTCTAGACTTTTAGATTAGATAGAGCATTGGTAGGGCAATTTGCAAACCAAAGATTTCAGACCGAAAACGCATACATGACACACAGGGTTGGCTTTTTCATGTGATTATAAAAGAATTGGGGAACTCCTTAAAATGTACCAAAGACAGTGGTCAACCCTTATTATGCTGAATAAATTTTGGCTAAAAATTTTCATCAAAATCAAAGGGCAAAAAGCACAGAAAGTAACAATTGTAGGTCAATTTTCATTTGAAAAACTAAATCTAATGACAACTCTGGTTTGAAACAGATGAAAAAGGTGGTGCAGACTAACATCAGACTGCAGGCTGATGTTTGTCTACAGTTCCTGACAAAGCAGGAATATTCCAGGTTTAGCATGACAAGGGTGAAGAAGGGCACAGTGGCATTATTAATCGCTGATTCGTGCAAATGGAAGCCACACTTGGAACAGACAGTCGCTTTACACAAGCAAAGAAAAATATCTTTGAATTTAGGACTGATGATGATACCAGTTTACAGTTCGCATTGAGGGGTATCTTTTGTTCCCGTATGGTGTAGCCGTTTCCTTTGACGTAATTTCATTATATTTCATAAAGTTTTGCTTTAGAATGTGGGCACATATTACAGAATGAAATGAGTTTTGAAAACGAAATGAATCTTTTAGAAAAGAGTCAATACAGTTTTGAGTCCCATTGTAGTCCATCTCGTTTTGTCATCCTCAGCGCTGGGCTGGAAATACTTGATACTTTCAGTGTCTCGATTCTAGATTTTTAGTTCCACTGGTCGAATGTCACTGGGGCTTTGTCATGGCGCTGTGTCCCCTGTGGGTCCGTCAGGTCGTAATCTTTTTCTTTTAAAATCTTCTCAGAAACTACTGGATGGATTTCAACCAAACTTCACAGGAATGACCCTTGGGTAACGGATAACCCTCTTTCAACTCCTCCCCCATCATACTTTTTTCGTGAACACATCAACGCGAAAATTGTTTACACTTTTGACTTAAAATAAGCATATTTTTCTACCAGTTGTTAATTATCTTGGAGATTGAAGATTCTACTAATACTGTAGTTTTATTTCAAAAGAACTGATGCGTTTTGGCCTCCCTGTAAATTATTTGCTAAGATTTTTTAAATAAGGGGTCGTCTTTTAAAGTTCCAAAATTAACGATTTACGGCATTTGAGAGAAAGAGAAAAGGGAATAGATGCAAACTGATCCGGCAAAAGGGTGCCAAATGCAAGTCACTATAACATGATAAACGATGTCATGGGTCTAAATTGTTTAGGTGAGAAATAAAACGATTTATTTCACACCTAAATAATTTAGACCAATGACATTGTCTATTTTGAATCACGTGAGAGTGAAATATCTATTTCCATATTGTACAACCAGAAATATCTATTTCCATATTGTACAACCAGAACGAGGCTGCTGTACAATACGGTTTTTATTCCAAAACGAGGCAATCTATTTTGTACGATGAAAGTGAGGCTGCAGTCCCGAATATCGAAATCACCACTTTTCGCGGCTCTTTCAATTTATAAAACCCTCTGTTCGGAGGTATTGAAATAAGTTTTGTCTTGAGAAGATTTTTGTTATTTATATTTATCACATTCAGGCTTTGAAAGTAAAAGAAGAATATAAGTCACATTGAAATACAAAGTGTTGTTGTTTATTGATTTCAGAAAATCGTTTGTCAACATGAAATGTACATTTCAAGTGACGACGGGTATTCAATATATTTTATGTTAATTACATATTATAATCAGTAAGCACTGTTCGACTTGACACTTGAAATAAGTATTTCACTGAAATTTCTATATTTAGAACAGTTCTTTCTTTCTATTTTATCATGTTTATAGTGAATTTGCAATAGACACATTTTCCGAAAGATGCCATTTAACATGATTGAGTACAATACTGAATTCATTGGGTTCGAACCCTGCAGAACCAGTCAATATTTTGACTCGGCTATCGCCTCGTCATATATAACATGGTTCTTCTGGGTACTCATCAAATAGAATTCAGAATTGACTCGATAATGTTATATAACCTCTAAATATTCAAAAGCTTATTGACATCAAGTCTGTTTCAAAATCTCTCGTAAGGTTTTTATTACCTAAGACAATTTTGAATGTTATGACAAAGACTTTTTTTGTGACCAAACCTTGATTGAGGCAAAATCCCATTCTGAGATAGCTTTATATAGTTTAATATGTTACCATGTCAAGTTTCCTCAAATTTTCAATTAGTTAAGCAAGTTGGAAATTGGAAGTGTTTATCTACCTATAGCACGGTTTTATTGGCCCGAACCTGACCCCTGCTATTTCAATGAATAAAAATCGGGTTGTTCCTACTCGGATCTGCACGTGCTTTTCATAGATTGAATGATATACAAATAGTTTTGAATATAATATATATTTGGTTAATTTATTAAGTAAGTCGGAATCATAATCCATCCATTCTCGATCAATTTTATCAGGACTGTTTTGCACAAAAATTGAGCATGTGCGTGACATTTCCAACAAATGCATTTGTGCATGATGGAAAGACGTTAAGCAGCCTGGACACTCACGCACTGCATTAGAATTAATTTTGGGTTGTGAATAGCAATTCTAGGTCCTTGGCCATCTATTGAGCGCATAGTTAAGACTCTTATCAGACTATGCGGCCGCACAGACTGATCAGAGTCTCAACTTTGCGCACAGGTGAAATTGTTGGAAATGTCACGCACAGACTCAAATAGGGATATTGTCATTGCCTTGGCAACGTTGTCAAAGGCATTTTTTGTTGACGTTGGCGTGAATAACTATGATCTTGGAAATACTTTTCTTCTTATTGAAGACATCTACTTGAAACTTGATAACTATTTATTTTACATCGATTGGGAAACAAGTTCTTACAACTTAGATTAACCCTTCTCGATTCTGCATCCTGGAAAATTCATCAGTACTCGCGCCGAATGTATGGCCAAATGAAAGAACCAAGATCGATAGCCGCTCCAGGGAATCGAACTCAGGACCTCGACATGTGTATTCACAATCACAAGAGCTACCAGAACTATCAAGGGGATAACATGGTAGATGCATTTTTGTAAGTTATGCTCTGATTAAAGGGTCCTTATGAATCCCCTTTCAGCCTTTAGTTTGGTTTAAATTTTTTAAAAACCTTTGTTAATTGAAAACCCTTACAAGCCTATATTTTGATAAGTAAATCTTACAATTTGTATATATCCAGTATCTTCTGTGAGCGTTAAACCAAATGGGCCTGTGCGTGACATTTACAACAATTTCACATATGCGCAACGTTGAGACTTAGATCAGTCTTTGTGGCCGCACAGTTTCCAGGCAGCTCAACGTCTTTCCATCACGCACGCATGCGCATGCAATTGTTTGAAATGTCACGCACAGGGAAGACTAAAATAGAAATAAAGAAACAAACAAACGAAAAAAAAAACAAAAAAAAAAAAAAAAAAACACACACACACACACACAGACACAAAAAACGTTGATGTTAGATTAAAAGTTAACTCAAACAAAAACGAAAACAACAAAAATGAATTCAATAATTCAATAACAACGTTTTTTTGTGTGTGTGAGCGTGTTTTTTCATTTGACTCCATGGGGATAGGTTATCAAAAGCAAGCCCTTTAAGAAAACATTTATATTATTTCCATCAATTTTCTTTTTTATTCCTGACTGAGCCTTTCGTTTGCCCAAAATGACCTATACAAAAAGCATTTAATGTATATCCACCTCCTAGGGTATGGAATTTTAAAAGGTAAATGTTTAATTTAGGATTGTTAAGTTCATGTCAAAAATCTGCCCGTTATCTTGCAGGTACTCATATAATCAATGGATGAAAAGTAAAAAAACTGGGGCAGATTTTGCGGTTTTCAAATGTTATCGAGCTCGGTCTTCTCAATAGTAGACCTTTTTGTACATTTTGTCCATAAATTGGCCTTGAACGGGTTGACATGAACTTAAATTGGTGGTTTAATTGCCAACGCGAAATCATAACGATTATTTATTTTTCTTTAATGCTTTTCGGTGGTTTATCGAGAAATAACGGTAGATTATCTCTTGATAATCTCACCGCAAAAGCAGTGAAATTATCAAAAACTTATACCCTGCTTTTGTGCATTTCATCCTATCTGACGTAATCTAAGCGGGGCAAAATAAGTGACGTCACAATGAACGTTGCATAGCAATCACGTGCAAAATGACGCGCTTGACGAAAATATGTCCTAGAAATTTCACATTTTGTCTCATTTTTGCATTAAAGAAATAGAATAATCGTTTCTTTTCGAGTTAGATCGATTAATATTTCATTTTGTGAACAACAAAAGCTATATTTTCACTCGTGGCTCCGCCACTCGTGAAAATATGGCTTTTATTGTTCACTCAATGAAATATAAATCGATCTAACACTTAAACAAACGATTATCCTCTATTTCTTTAATGCTTTTCGATGGTTTATCGAGAAATAACGGTAGATAATCACTTGATAATCTCACCGCAAAAGCAGTGAAATTATCAAAATTTTATACCCTGCTTTTGTGCATTTAACCCTATCTGACGTCATCTATGCGGGGCGGAATAAGTGACGTCACAATGTACGTTGCATAGCAATCTCGCGCAAAATGACGCGCTTTACGAGAATATGTCCTAGAAATTTCACAAATTTTTCTCATTTTTGCATTAAAGAAATAGAATAATCGTTTGTTTTTCGTGTAAGATCGATTGATATTTCATTTCGTGAACAACAAAAGCTGAACCAAACGATTATCCTCTATATCATTAAATAAATTAACGTTTCCCTTACACGGTCCATTTCAAAATCCATCTTTTTTTAAGCATCGAGGTTTTTTCATCACCCTGGCGTCGTTGTGGTTGGCGTATAGCGTATGTCTTGTTGTTGACGTTGACGTTGGCGAGAAAATATCAAATGGTCTATATCTCTGTTGTTATTGACTATGTCTACTTAAAACTTTGTATATCTTTTCATTATTTTCATTTTTTTCTTTTATAGACTAATATTTGTTACAATGTCCAGCATCTGCATAAGCGTTTGAAGGGTCCGATTGTAAAAATGGTAAAAATGATTTAGAAAAGGAATTCTTGGTGCTGATGAGCAATTCGTTGTCGTGAACCCTGGACGCAAGGCTTTTTCAAGGAGATTGGCATGACAGTAGTATTGAAGGTAGTGGACCCGTAAAAGTTCCAAAATTTTTCGGAAGTAATGAATTTCAACTCTGAAAAAAAATGATACAATTACAAAAAAAGAAAAGAGAGAGAGAGAGAGATTAACAACAACAAATCAAAACAAAATTAAATTAGAAAAACAAACATTATCAAATTACCCAACGTTAAACATAAAGATTCGAAAGTCGGTATCGACCGCAAAATGTGCAATTTCATTTAAGATAAGTTGCTACTTGAAATCCTCCGATAATTACTAAGTTCAGTTGATAAAAATCAAAGATGTGTCAGAATTTACTGCGTATATACAGTAAACAACATCGGAAAATTGACAAGTTGAATGATTTTGGAATGATCTCGGATTGAAATTTAATGAGTGGGAGGATCGAGTATTGAGTGAAATCAAAGAAAGGTAATATAATATCGATAATTTCGTCCAATCGGACGAAATTAATAATATTCAATTACCTCCCTTTATTAAAATCTACGTCGTTTTGTGTTTGATTGTATTCGCGGACCAAGCAAACGCTTTAAAACCAACTGCAGACAATAAAATCATGGAAAGATTTAATCGGTTTGAACGATTTGAATGATTTTTCGATTTTGAAGAAATGGAGTGTTTTGAATGGTATGATTGGGTGTTTGAATGAATGAATGGGGCCTGAACAAACAATTTAGAATGGTTTTGATAGAGGTTGATGTCAATTCACGATTTTACCAAATAAATATTGTCTGTGGAATCTTCATGCGATTGCTCTTTTTGTCGCTGCGTGACCAAAACGTCGTAAGACCGACTTATTCAAGCTGTAGTTGCAATGTTTTGGTTGCTCCATTAACGATTTGTTACCGTTGACAATCGGTCTTCGAGTTAAGATGAAATGTTACAACTATACCATCGGTTCTCATACGGTTTAAGGAGGGGTATGATGGCGTGCGCTTGCCGAGTATTGATAAAGGCAGCGGATCCGTATAAATTCCGCAACGTTTAAGGAGTAATGATCTTTAACAGTGTTAACCGAGGTTTCCTAATGATTTTCATTAGGACACTTCGGTCTACATGGTGAAAGATCTTGAGTATCGAATTGTTGCAGAACTATTACGGGTCCACTATCTAAATAGGTGAAACCTGAAATATTTCCAGTCAAAATTGTGTCATCTGGCAATCCTTTTTTTTTTTCGTGGAAAATTGCCCCTTTCCCTAGTTTTCTTCAGGAAATATCATATGAATTGGTTCTGAAATTGTTTGAATCGAGAAGGGCTATAGTGCACTTTTCAAATCGATACTCTTGAAGTTTGAAGAGACACATAAATAATGATAGAAATTGACATTTATTTTTGTATGCGAAAGATTTAAGGTTTCGGGTTGTATATTTTGTCGTTTCAAGTACAGCCCTGCGTTCAGGATGATAAAACGGTTCAAGCTGTTTGCAAATTATACCCCGCTTTGCACGCGCAATTGCGTGCAAAGCGGGGCATAGTTGACAAACCGTTTACACAGTTTTGTTATTATGAACACATGCTCTCGACATAATTATTTACGTATTGTTTTTCCCCTTGACCTGTGGTGGAATCAATTGCTTTTTCAAATGTCTATTTAACGGAGTGACCAAATGGTTCCTTTTCGCGTGACTGAGTCTGAGAAACAATCAAACATAGGGTTTAGGTATTTTTGTTATGGAATGAAGAAACTAAAGAGATTTGATTTATTTGCTTCTTTTATCTTTTCATTTTTTCTAAAACATATTTTTTAAAAAGACAATTTTCTCGATTATAGCGATCCTGTGCGTTTCATGAATCCTGAAGAGGTCCGAGGTATATTTGCTTTTCCATGAATTCCCTCTAACGCCGAACATCGACGTTGATATCTTCAATTAAAACTTATTTTGCTCTATACCATACAGTAAGTAACTTTGTGAAATTGACACTCACTCCGACAAAAGCCATCATTAATCGCTCACACAGCGATTCTTTCGTTGAATTCAAACGCTCGAGTTTGTCATTCAAAACGCACTGAGATCGTCAAGAACCGCTTCGAAATGGTACAAAACGCCCAAACAACTCTTTTTAAATAAATCAAATCATTCTATATGCGTTATTCGGATTTTGACATTCAAACACACGCAGAATGCCACCAGAAAAGATTATATAGGATTAAATGCGTTGTGTGGACTATGATAAATGATGATTGACCTCCGTCCGCTCCCTTTTTTATGATTTGAGCGTTGGTGAATATTCAAAGCATCGAAACTACAGCATATTTAAGCTGTAGTTTCGATGTTATGATGATTTATCAACGATATTTTTCGAAAGAGGATTTATTTCTATTTGCATAATGTGCGTAATGGTAGTTACGCCTTGTATTTCATACTTTTATACGCTCGCGTCGATTGGAAAGTGTCGACGAACATGAAGATATTTTTATTAAAGGGAAGTGATTAATTGCACTGCTTTCGACCAAAAGGAAATATATAAGCGATAACATTACCTCTCGTTAAGTTTATTCAAAACTTGCTCACCCCACTCATTCAACTCTATTCCAAAACAGTTCCTAAGTCTCAGTCATTTACAGTTTATTTATAAAACATTGCCATACTGGGTATGGGTATCGGAAGATTTTTTAAAATCAAAGTACTTAAAGTACCGAAAACAGCCGTTACGGACTGCTTTTATCTTTCGAAAATATACATATGTCTGAATAACTTAAGCTTCAAAGAAACGCCCAAGAAGTGTATACTAGGATCTGACTGCACATATATGCTATCTCATTTGCGATCATGCGCAGTCTAATCTTAGTCAACACTACAAGGATCATCGATGGTTCAGCCTGACAAGAATTAAAATCTCTCTATCTTCGTATCTTCTTCTTTCATAATTTTTCCATTTACTATTTTTTCATCATCTGCCAGTTTATGGTCACTAACAAAAACTTGATCATTTGGTTCCACCATGTGGCCATTAGTTTCACTAGGAGTATACAACGAACGGATCATTCCGTCGCTCTGATGTCGGGTCAGGTGATCAGATTTTCTAGTAACTGGTTCCGTATTCATCGACACAGATCTCGGAGTTCTGATTGGCTTATCACGAAATAATTTCGTTTGTTTTGATTTCCATTCTTTATAAGCTATTTGAAAAGCGCGCGATAATACGATAGACATGGTCTTTGCCGTTTCTGTACTATTGCAGACGACAGCGTGACATTTGAACTGCTTGTCGTCTGCCTCTCGGTAAATCCACGAAAATATCCGATCATTGACGGGCGTGTCTACGTTACAAAACGAGATATTCTCGATCACGAATAATTTTTCTGGTTCCCGTTTCTTGTCCATATATTTCATGTGAATACCGGAAACAGTCAATCGGATTTTCACTTTCCGTAGAAACTCTTCATCCTCCGAATTATCCCAGAGTCTCTGAACTAGGGTCGTGGTGCAGCCCCTACCTGACCCCAAAAAGGTCTCCATGTGACCAATATATCGTACTTTGAACGTCGGATCCTTGTCCGTAAATTTGGCTCTCTCTTTCATTCGATTAAACATTTTGGCTCCAAGGAGAGTACGCTGGTCTGAAATAGATTAAGAAAACGATTCTTTAAAAATTGGACATTCTAATACGAAAAAAAAAAAAATGTTTATCTTTAATCTAGTGATGTCGGGACCCACTAGAATGGACGATTCAAGAACTATGTTTCAAGCTATATAATCTTTAATATAACACGTCTTATTTATCTGTAAATATTGCATTACAGAACCATTTCCATAAGTGACCGCTTTATTAGTGGCCCCCTAAGTGGTTGCTTAACGCAAGTTATACTGTATGAACACTGTCCCACTCCCACGATGAATTTAGTCTGAAATGATTTAAGCTTTATCTGCGGTCTTGTTCACTGAATCCGCTCGCCCCGGTTTGCTTTTTCGCGCGTTTTCTTCTAGAATTCAGGGGCCCGATTGCCCCTGCGTACGAGAACCTCAAATAAAACACATGGATATAGTTTTAACTAAACAATGTATAACAATGTATAATATTTACAGTGAAAGATGAAGAGCAAATTGATTTTCTATGAGCTGATACGTGGACGAGAATCATTAAGAATTAAACAAGGATATCATACTATCTCATTTAATATGCAAACGACTTCGCAGCGTGTAACCCTTGCATTCGAAAATGAGCCTGTGCGTGATATTTCCAACAATTTCACATGTACACAAAGCAAAGCTTCTGACCAGCCTGTGCACCCGCCCAGTCTGACCAGAGTCTTCACTATGTGTTCTGCAGACAGGTAAGGTCTTGTCCTCTCTTGGGACTGTCAGTGAAAATTCTTCTTGCGTGATGTTGTTGTCTAGACTGGTCTGTAGTTTCACGTCCATGCGAAATTGTTGGATATGTCACGCATGGGCTAAAATGTTAACTTCCATACGAGGCGCAAGAGCGTTTTGTGTTGAGGATGAAAATTATAATGTAACGTTTGAAGAATGACGGCCCGCTTTGAACTCACGTGCAAATAAGGGGCACCATTTTCAAACGTTTGCAAACGTTCTGAACGTTGGACTGTTGATAGATTTTTCGTTCATTTTCATTGATAGCCCTTGGTTTCATGCTTTAAAAATCTTTCGGTAAATTAATTCTGACGATGGCTGAACAATATATCTGGGCGAAGTCCCAATCAGAGACCAAGATGATAAAACTTATTTCGTGGAATTATGAGAATTTACTCAAATTTTGATTTGAATAACTATTCTATGTTAATTTCAACTATACATAGAATGTATTAAGTAATAATTTACTTAGACGTTCTTTTTTCCCTATGCATTTATTATAAGATTTAAGTAATATATTTTATAATGAAGCTATAATCTCGAGTTGAAATTTGATTGAATTCTCAGTTGAGTGAGAAAAAAAGTTTGTTTTAATCTATCAGAACGCCTAAAATGCTGGTAGACCGTTTGCAAACTACATGTATAAGACCGGTGAGAAAAATAAGTATTATGTAATTGATGAAGATAATAATTTTCATGGAGATATGAATCGAAAAAACATAATCACATCACCATAGATACGCCCCAAAAAGAAACCCTTTAATTGCATAAATGATTTCGAGAAAATAGATATCTAATTCATTTTGAAAATAACAAATCATATTAGTATCTTGTGGGTTAGAATAAAGCACACTTCTTTAAACGAACCTTTTCATGGTCAAATAGATTTTACGCAATAAAAATGCTTTAAAAATTAAACGTGAATAAAACTCTAATCACGTTCATCTAGTGCGATTCGTTCTTTTTTTTATTTTCATTTGCCAATTTAAAAAAAAAGAAAAAAATGAAAGAACAGGCAGTTCTTATCATCCGTTCTTTGTAAAGATTCTGTTGTGTAATCAAGATTAGTGCATTCTGATTGGCTGGAACATTGTTTTTTTCTAAGTGAAAACAATTTTGAGTAGCATTCTTTTATGTAAGCTTCCACAAAAAGCAGTTCCATTAAATATCAACCTCATTGTAGGGAAATCTTTTTTTGTTGTTGTTTTGGTTTATGATATTAACTTATGATATATGAATATAATGCTTTTTGATTTCATGGAGTGATGATACAAAACCCCTACATGTATCACAGTTGTGTATACAATGTGATTCGGCATTTAGTTTCATACCTAAATAAAATGAACAAATCCGCGTCTCATCTGTTTAATGAAAAAATGAATTTTCATGTCACTTTTACCAAGTGGCCACCTATGACGTCTACAACTGTTAAGAAGTAAAGGATATTACCAGAGAATATACATTTCCATAATTGAGCCCACAAGCTAAAAGTCCATAAAATATTCCATGTTTTAAGTCTTTTTTATGATCATATATACATTACACTGATAATGTAAGAAAATCTCATTTTCATCTAAAATCGTCCTCGATACGCTGGTATGTATATATACCTTCTCTTCGTAGGACCCGATATGAACGGTGCGGAATGTAAACATGCGAAAACAAGTTCTGATTAAACATTTACGAGGCATTGGTGTTTTATCCCTCGATATATTGATGTATATATTTCTTTAATTCCTCCAAATAAATGAAGATTACAATATAAACATCACAATACAAGTAAACAAAAACAAAAAAAAAAGAGATAATATACATGTACAATTTTCAAATAGACAAAGGTTAATACTAAATGGCCAGGATATAGGTATTCTATACAAAATAATAATCATTAAATGACAAAGATATTCATTTAACGAAGGGTTAACGAACCACATATAATTCTACTATGCGTCCAAAGAAATAAAGTCTTGCACGAAACGAAAGAGAAAGACATCACAAAGGAGCATGTACACATGTAGATCAGTAGATTGACAATTTGCAATGTTTAAATATAGACAGCCTGAAACAAAGATGACGCATCCCTTACCAAAAAGAAAAATCGAAAAAAAAAAAAAAAAAAAAAAAAACATTTTGAGCCGAAAGAGATACGCCCGGTTTGGTCCACAGGCTGTTATGGCACCTGATTCTGTAAAATACAGTATCAACATTGTATATTCCAAATGAAACTAAAGTGACACCAAATGGTGTGTAGAAAATGTACAACCTTGTTAAAAAAGAGTCTGTCTTTTTCTCCGAGAATTGAAAATAGTTCTATGTTTAGACCAAAAAGAGCCCTAACATGTTCCGTGGTGTTAAGCGATGAAATAAAATTCTGAACTCTGGGGCCAAAATGAAGAGAAATGTTTCGACCGAACGCAACTCGAGATACATGTACAAAAGCGCACTTTGTTAAAATATGTTCTGTTAAACTACAATCAATGTCTTCCATACCACATCTGTAGCAAGTTCTATCAAAAAGAGAAAGATGGGCAATTAGTTGAGCCACAGAGAAACAGGCATTAAGCTGGTGGGGATTATTTCGGGCGAACGTCCATATTGGTTGATCGTTGAAATTAACCTGAATTTGTCTATACAAAATGAAATCTTGAGAAGACGTTCTTATTTCCCATTCATTTCTATAAAAATCTTTTATCTTCGTATAAATACATTTTTTCCACACATATTTGGAAGGGAACCTGCCATATGTTCTATAATCATCGAGAATGTGCATTATATTGTATTTATTTAAGATTATGCCCAATTCACACATGAAACTTTGTGGAGATGCGTCATCTAAAGAAGAGCAAAGACGAAACAAGAATAACTGTTTAACAGCGCAATCCCTCTCAAGGCGGCAAAGTTGGCCTAAGAATATCAGCTTTCTAACCTCTATATGGGCTATGATTGGTAGAGAGCCTAATAGCCCAAGTACAATATCTGTTCTGGATCTAGTACATAATCCTTGCATTTGTTTTAAACACAACCTATGAGATCTTTCAAGTATGAGACTATCTCGATTGGATAAGGATTGCAATAATTCGCAGCCAAAGAGGGCTTTCGGTAATACTATTGATTTATAGATTTTTAAACTTGTAATAGGATTAAGACCATAACGATGTAGACCATCTCTCATAATACCGAAAAAGGACCCCCTAATTTTACGATCTATTTGTTTGACAGCTAATGTTGGGGAAGAATACTTATCGTACCAAATACCAAGATGTGTGATATGTTCAGTTTCTTTTATCTGCTGATTACCAATAGACCATGAGCGAGAATTTTGCTTGAAGGATCGTTTCGATTCGTTGAAGGTTACAACAAAACACTTAGAAGAATTATATTGAAACCTCCAAAGACTGGAATATCTATAACATATGTCTAACATAGACTGAAGAGCCTGTCCAGACAATGACAGCAATGTCATGTCGTCTGCAAAGGAAGGGGCGCATAAATGTATACCCTCAATCTGAAAACCAAGATTGCTACTTACTAATTGTTCAATCAGTGAGTCAATGTAAATTAAATACAAATACGGGGACCAGACCCCGCCTTGACGGGTACCTTGTAAAACAGGGAACCAGTCCGAGTGGTAACCGTTATACATGACACGGCTATACATATCCGTATGCAAAGAAATCACTATTTTTAAAAGTTTAACATTAACGCCAAGCTCGTGTAATTTGTAAAATAACCCATCGTGCCATACACGGTCAAATGCTTGACGAGCATCCAGGAAACAAGTAAATAGTTTGCTCTTCTTAGATTTGCAAAAATTTATACTCTCATTTAACACAAATGAAGTCATTGTGCTGCCCATGCCTTCTTGAAAACCACCTTGTAGGGAGTGCAACGGTTTATTGATAGACATAAGTAAACGTTTGAGCAAAACTCGTTCAAACAATTTCAAGATCGAAGAAGAGAGAGTAATCGCCCTATAACTGTTCGCCTCATTTTTCGGCTTACTCCCTCCTTTATGGAGAGTCAAGATAATACCTTGCTTAAGAGCAATAGGTGTATAATTAAAACAAAACATCAAATCAAATAAATGGGTAATGTAATGTCTCAACAGTAGACCACCATGGATTAAGTGTTCATTACTGACCATATCTATCCCGCACATTTTGCCAGTTTTTAGAGACGACATTGCATCAGCTACTTCGTCTTCCAATATATGGTCTCCGTTCACTATGTTTGGTGACTGTTTAATCTTAGAAACGAACCGCGAAACATTATCAAAATGATTTTCATCGTATGACTCATTTTGTGTATCTGAATAAAGGCCTGCAAAATGAACACCCCATCCATGGCAAATCTCATAAGAGTTTTTGCATGTAAAATTCTCAAATTTGACCTCATGGCACATTTTATTATGTGACGTCCTCCCTTTCGATTTAAACAAACGCCAAAACAGTGGAGAGTCTATACCTGAAGCAGTGTCTATGTCAGAATTTACTTGTTGTAGGTACTTGCTGCTAGACACTCTGTTTGACCTCCGAAAATAGCGTTTAGCCTCTTTATATTGCTTGTATTCAATATGTTCATCGCATCTTGGTCTACCGGCCTCAATCCATACCCTGCGTTTGTTACGCATGAACGCGTGGTACTGCTTGAGATCGGCAGACCAGTACGGTTTAAGGTAAGAGCGATATGAAGAATGTGGTAAGTGCGCATCAGACGCAACACAAATATTATTTACAATACACTGGTATAGACTGTCAATATAATTGCCAATATTATAAGTATACAATTTAGATGCTTCTTTCTTTAGATTTGCGTGAAGACTAATTTGGTAATTCAAAATCCCTTCACTTGATACTTTATTCCATTTGATAGTTTTACTTTGTTGACTATGTAAAGTTTCATCATTTTGTAAATAAGACCTTAAAACTAATCTCATACAAATAGGACGATGGCACGATACATTAAGGCAATCGTCGTCCAATATGTGACAATATGAAATAGATGAACGTAATGAGTTTGAAACAAATATGTGATCAATTAACGACTCGTTACGCTGATCGTACGAGACGTAACTTGTATAAACTCCACTGCAATATTCCGAAGATGTTGCATTAAACATATTGAAGTGAGAAATCAAATCACAAAGATCACGACCCCTCCCGTCAATGGGTTTAACGTATCTTAACCCATTCAAGTGAGTATTGAAATCACCCATTACAATAACGGGCCCAAGTTGTGAATACATACTAATCAAATTAAATAGTTGATCAACTTGTTCACGGTAAAATGAAATTCTATGGTTACTACAGGGTAAATACAATTGTAAAATGTATAAATAGGCATTATTTGACATCTGAAATTGAACGCCAATAATCCTATCGCTTTCAATATAAAGAGGTGAAATAAGATGATCATAACACCTTTTCCATAGGATAGCTACGCCCCCTTTTCCTACTTTCCTATTTCTATAAGTATTTAGGTCTGAATCACATACACCCAAACTGTTATAATCTGCGTGTATACTATTCAGAAAAGACAAGTCGCTCTGATAAAGCCAGTGCTCGGAAATACCACATATGTCAATTGACTCACAATCGAGCATTTTATTTAAGTAAAATGAACTGGACATTATTCCAGTCGCATTCCATGTACAAATATTAATCTTTGACAGATCGAACGCTACAGAAAAAATAACCACATTGATTGTGAGAAACACTACTATCAACCTTGCGAATAAATAAATATTCATATTAATAATTCAAAGTGTCCTGGTCATAGTTTGACCATGCACCATAATTTCCATCATTTTCACGCCTATAGCGAGAGTAGTATGCGCCTGTATAATCATCATCATCATCATTCCCTTGACGCCAATCATGGGTATGATGCTGATCCTGACCTCTACTATCTGACCTTGAACTTTGATTATTATATCTCTGCTTCCTAGCAGTAAATGCAATATCTTCAGTAATGTCATCGTCGTGATTTGACGAATTTTCAAAACCATGACTATTTGGTTGTTGCTTCCTAAGTTGATTTTTTGTTAACCATGGTTTACATATCACACCCTTTGGCCAAAAACCTTCCTCTAACAATTTGTGTGAATTATTTGCTTCTACATTAAGTCTTAAAGTAACAGGTTTGTTAGAATTCCTGCCTAGCACTCTGAGCATGGTTACTTTTAAGCCCCTATTCGTCACATAGTTTATGAGTTTTTGCGTTTTCACAGTAGACTTGAACCCTCCTAAGTAAAAACGTTTTGTTTTCTTGTACAAACACTCAGTAAAGTCATCGTCATTTTCGTCGCATTTACTATCATCACGCGATTTTGAATTGACGCCTTTATTTTGTACACTATTTCGTTGATAGATAGGCTTGGTGCGATTTTTAGTTGTTATCGATTCACACTTCTTATTTAAGCCTACGTTTGACACATTTTTGTCATTTCGACCAGAAATAATAGTTGGAATAATTTGGGCCGACGAAACGGTAGATTTATGCATGGCGCGACTATTAAGTTCTTGACTCGTTGCCTGCACTGGTGGACAGCCTCCTGTGGTTATGTAAACAGAATCACGTGCCGCTCGAGTTTGGTCACTGTCATCACGAGACACCTGATTATTAACGGGATAACGGGTCACGCTTAACTGTGGGGGTGTACCTTGATCGTAACTATGCACGGGAATATCGTGATGATCTGTCTGGTCTCCCGTCAAAACATCCTTGTAGGATCTAGACTGACTGTCTGACTTGTTGTTGGTAGCCGCAACACTTGAAAACAAATTATTGTCTATTCGATCATTTGTACCCTGGATGTTGACAGGTTGATTATTTGTATTAGAGCTGTCTTTATTACTCATTTTTGACAAATTGCTCACCTTTGAGTCCAGTTTGCTGAAGTATTTATCAAACTTTTTGTCTAAATTTGTCAGTTTTGATGTAACACATTGTACGTTATTGTCGAGTTCTTCTCTTATAGTATTACAATCATCCGATACCAGCTTCAATGATTTCTTCATGCTGACAATACCGGAAGATTTTTCACCTTCAATTCGCTCTATATTGAGTCTGATTGCGTGTAACTCTCCCAATACTTCATTATGCAGCGTAGTTACACTATTGTTTATTGTTTTCACTTCGTCTTCAATCGACTTTTTGAAGTTATCACGGTCTTGCCTCATTGATATGATGCTGCTTTCACATTTAGATAACATTCCTTTAAGTAAGGATATTTCTTGGATACACGTTGATAACTGGTCATTGTCTAATACACTGGAGTTCATATCTCTAGAAGTGCTAGATTTGGGAAGACTAAGTATATCCTTCATATCTTCAAATGATTGGTTCTCGAGAGTTGATACAATCACGTATATATCATTTGCAAGTTTATGTGTGACACTCTCTTTTCTGGTATTTTTACGGTTTTTCAATTTTGCATCCTTTGGAAACGGATAGTTTTTACAAGATAAACATGCGTCATAAACTGTGGATCTAATTTCATCTAATCTCTCTTCACGAGATTCAAATTCAACTAATATCTTCGATATAAAGTCAGATTTTGTGTATTCTCTAAATAAATACTTGACTCTATCAATTAAAGCCCAATTATGGTCTGTGGGTGGTGATCCGCATATGTCACTGAAGAGTCGGACATGATTTTCCGGTGTGACGGCTATACGTTCAAATGTTGATACATATACCTTTTTAACGCTTGTTTGCGACTGGTCCGTATTAGTTTCACCATCAAGCCGCCCACAGTGGCGTTGTGCCGGAGTGAGCTGGGTATATTCTCTCGCCGGAGAAGCATATTCCAAATTAGTTTCTGTGTATTGGCTATTTTGATAATCCGCCATGTGTCAAAATGGCAGAGTGCGAAAAATATTAATACTAGTCAGTCTGTGCGATTCGCGCAGACTGACTAGGATAAAGACTTTTCGCACTTTCCAGATGGTCATTTTTCGCGAGAGAGGACCATGTTAATGGTGCGAAAAGTACACTCCAATGGTCTGCGCTGTCTGACAAGAGATGAAACTTTTTGTTTTTAAAATGGACGATTTTTTCATTATTTAGAAAATTTATCAATGAATTTTCATGAATAATTACACTTAAAATTCGCCTACTAATTAGCCATTGCTGGGCTTATCTTTCGCGAGATTGCTCCCATAATATCATATATTCCACATGCCTCTCTTAACCCTCCTTTTTCAAGCTGTACTTACGATCTTATAAAACCAAAAGAGACAGTATAACACGAAGACAGGGCGTGATGGCGAGGGTATAGACTTAAGAAAATAAGAAAAAGTACTCAAATTTCACTGTTTTCTCATTGTCACGCTGTACTCGTAGGATCACCCTATGTTAGGGTGGTATGAGTACAGCCGTCCTTGAAATTTACATCATAAATATCACATGTGCTTATTTCGTTACCTATATTTTGATTATACATGTTACAGTTACAACGTGATATTGACATTCGTCTCAATCAAAACCATTCTAAATCACTCACTCGACACTCCATTCATTCATTCCAAACACTCACTCAAACCATTCAAGAACGCTCCAAAATCACTAAAATAGATAAGATCAACAAATAAATCCAAAATAAATTCAGCTTTAAAAATCGCCATTTCACTTACATCATACCAACATCATTTCCCTTGTCAATGCGATGCCCGACCCCCTCCATCCTTGAGCCTTGAACCCATGACCATGTTTTTGCGTAAATAGAAAAGCAACTTCTTATAAAAAAAAAAGCTATCAAGAATCGGAAAATGCAATTCAAATGATATTTGTAGATTTTTTTGTAACTAGAAAGGCAAAGGCTTTCATAGAATTATCCGATTCTTGATCATATTTTTTAAAAAAAGATAGACAAAGATAAAAAAAAATCGACATTTTGTAGAAAGTAAACAAGAATAAAAAATCTCATTTAAAAGACGGAGATTTATTTTTTTGTAAACTCTTTGTACACTTTTGCAGATAAGATGAATCTTCGTACACGATAGCCTCTTCGCCACATAATCGTTCTAGAATGCATCGACATGAAAGCAAAAATGCCTTACATACTATTTTTGTGGCACGTGTATTTCAAGGTATTGGACCTGTAAAAGCTCCGCAAGGTTTTTGAAGTATAAGTCCGTTTGACTTCTATATGGACCAACATTTCGCCGAAAATCTCAGAAATTAATTAATGAAACGCATATTTTTCTTGTCATATCATTTTTTCCAGCTAATACCATGACGAATTTTGTTTTTCAGAATTTTTGAATGTGAAATAATGATTTTGTCCGTCCGTCTACATGCTAACTTTCAGCATTTCATACCTACTTGTTACTTTATTAAACGGAACAGCGAATTGTTTAACCAAAAATAGTACTGATTTGCATAGGGGCCGAGTCAAAAGAGTAAGATTTTAAGTGAATTGTATTACTATAAAATCGAGATTTTCAATATAATTAAGTTTGTCTAAGATTTTTGCTACCGTTGGATATCAAATCTGTGTATATTCTCTCTTTCATCAAAAACTATTTGACCAGATAATTGATTATTGATTTTATTCATTCTGAGATGAACCCTATATTTACATCTTAAGACCAATCAAAAAGCATTATTAAACGAAGTAGTTTGGAATTTCACGAGGAAAACTTGATGAAAAGGCGAGTACTAACGGTAAAAATCACGTGCTTTTTAAGTTTAAGGTGACATGACCGTCGATATGCTAATTAGTATGTCCAAATAAGGAATAATGGACATTTCATCTGTCAAAAACCACGTGTTTTTACTGTATATGTTGACATTTTCTTACTATTGAACAGCCTCCATCACCCCTCGTGTTTAAGAACGGATAATGCGAAAATATTTACATTAACTAGATAGACAAAATCATTATTTTGCAATCATTTTATTTTCAAAAAATATTTTTTGGAATGGTATAAAGCTGAAATTAAGATTTTACTACATACAAATCCTTTATTCAAACACAATTTTATGAAATTGATGAAAAGGTTGGTCCATATAGAAGTCAAACGGACTATAATGAACTTTAACAGTGTTAACCGAGGTTTCCTAATGATATTCATTAGGAAACCTCGATAAACATTGTGAAAGATCATGAGCTCCGATATATTGCGGAACTATTACGGTTCCGCTTTATCACGATAAAATCGTTTGTAAAACGCAATGTTTATTCATAATAAACGTTTTAATTGAAATGAAGATTTTATCAAAATGTAAAATTATTTAATTACCTTCATACTCAAACAATTAAAACACACGTATTTTCAATGCTTTCCTTGACTCGCAGCGAATGCCAGCGAGGTAAAATCACTACCTAAATACAGTCAGTCATGCGGGAGATCTTTAGGCGTAGTAGAAGTTTAGCGGACGAGATGGGTGAAATTTTTGGCATATTAATTAGGACAAGGTGCCAAATTGTTTCAAGATATGCCAGTCACACTGCTTGATACAACTTTGAGTTATAAGTAGAATTGAAGTCATTTCGAATGAATATCTTTTAGAGAATTTTTGTGTACACAGACAGATGAATAATTGTAGTAGGAGTATATTATTATTATGATCAAAGCTTATATACGATAAGAGATAAGCTCTGGATGAGATTCAAACATGAAGAACAACAAACAGCAATAACTCAAAAAAGCAAGGTAGAGTTATGGCTCTTTTGCACTGCATTTCCCCTTGATGCAATCTATATACCCTTGAAGTTTCATAATTATAGATCAAATACTTTTAGATATATGCCCCGGACAAGATTCAAGTTTGAAAAACTACAAAGGGCAATAGCTCAAGAAATAAGCCAGGTAGAGAAACGGTCCTTTTACACTGCACTTCCCCTTGATGATATCTATCTACCAATCACATTTCATTATTATAGCTCAAATATATAAAGAAATATACTACGGACAAAATCAAAGTATGAAAAACAAGAGCTGTCACTGTAAGATGACAATGCCCCCGACACCGCTTTGATAGTAATAAGGAAGTTATGGCCAATGTTAAAGTTTTTGGACGGAATGACGGACGGACGGACGGACAGACGGACGGACAGACGGACGGACAGACGGACGGACGGACAAGTCAAATTTATGATGCCTCCCTATCGGGGGCATAAAAATCAAACAAAACAAAACAAACCCCCCAAAAAATATACAAAAAAACAAAGGGCAATAACTCAAAAAATAAACCAAGAAGAGTTATGGTTCTTTTCCGCCGCACTTCCGCTTGATGAGATCTATCATTCCTTCAAATTTTATTATCAAAGCTCTTATACTTTTAGAGATATACCCTGAACAAGATCCAAGTATTAAAAAACAAAGGGTAATAACTAAAAAATAGAGCAAAGTAGAGTTATGGCTCTTTTGCACCGCACTTCCCCTTGATGCATTCTATTTACCCTTGAAAGTTTCGTGATCATAGCTCAAATACTTTGAGATTTATGCTCCGGACAAGTTTCAAGTGTGAAAAACTAAAGCGGGCAATAGTTCAAGAAATAAGCCAGATAGAATTACGGTCCTTTTGCACTGCACTTCCCTTTGATGAGCTCTATTTATCCATCAACTGGTCAAAGCTCAAATAGTTTTAGAGATATGCTCCAGACAAGATCGAAGTTTGAAAAAAAACACAAAGGGCAATAACTCAAATTACTAGCCAGGTAGAATTACCGTTCCTTTGCACTACAATCCCCTCGATGAGATCTATCAACCCATCAAATTTCATGACCAAAAGCTCCAATACTTTTAGAGATATGCTCTGGACAAGATCAAAGTATGAAAAAAAAACTTAAGGACAACACCACAAAACAATCCATGTAGAGTTATGACTCTTTTGCACTGCACTTTCCTTGATGAGATCTATCTACCCATGGAGTTTCATGGTCTTAGCTTCTATACTTTTAGAGATATGCTCAGGGCAAGATCCAAGTATGAAAAAAACAAAGGGCAATAACTCAAAAAATGCGAAAGGTAGAGATATGGTTCTTGTTCACTGCACTTCGTAATGAGGAGAAGAATGCCAAGTTTCAAGAAAATCAGACATAAGGTAACAGAGTCATGCTCTGGACATAAAAGTGCACGCCGCCGGATGCCCAGACGCCCGTACGCCGGTCGGCACGGGTTATCCCATAATACGCCCCGTCTTCGATGGGCGTATAAAAATGGAAAGATGTTTTGGCGTGTTTGGGGTGTAAAAACGTGATGGGGGATGAATGGCGGAGTAGATAATTGGATGCGAAGAAAATTGAACGAATGTGGTGTGAGAGGAATGAACGTGGAAGGAGATGAGTAGGCGTAGTAGAAGATGGTTAGGTGTGTTGGAAAAATGAATGAACGCGATGGGCACGAGTGAACGTGATGGAATATTAATGGAGGATTTGGTTGTAAAAGGTAGTTTTGAAAGAAAATCGGCGTGGTTGTGGGGAAATAGGACACGGTAAAAATAAATGGACGAGGTTTCAAAAGTGGATCAGCGAGGTCGCGACAGGAGATGAATGACGTGGTGGATGACAAGTGGACGAGGTGGGAGATGCTTTAGTCTTGGCGAAATGAGTTGTTTTTGTGGAAAATTAACGAAAGTGGTATATGAAATAACACGGTAGAAGATGGGTGGACGTGGTGGGTGATAAGTTGGTGCGGTGAAAAATGAATAGACATTATGATAGATGAATGGTCGTGACAAGGGATGATTTGGTGTGGTGGAGGACAAGGGGGTGCGGTGGATATACATAGTGAGGTGGCCAATGAATGAATATGGCGGTCACACTGTCGATTTTAAAGTTGGGTGACAAATGAATTCACCAGATTATACTACAGGAAAAGAAACTTTCAAGCCTAAACGTATAGAAACAGACAAAAGTTAGACAACTGATCAAGGTTGCCAAAGACCTGCCCTTGGTTCGGGATGTAAACGTTTTTGAAATGTTTTAGAAATAATACCTCGCTTTGTAGATGTGCTTTTCGCCCAACTCAACAACGGCGGCCCTGCCCTGCGTTCAGGATCACAATGTGATGCAAACAGTTTTACAAAAGTTAACTTGCATGCAAAGTGGGATTTAATTAGACAACTGTTTGCACCGTTTAGTGATCCTGAGCACAGGACAGGTTTAATAGTCTCGTGCAAAATACCATAGAGGAACGAGAGATTGAACAATGGGCCCATGGCATTACAGACAAGCGCGTTATAAAACCTGCCTTCAATGATATTTGCTATATAGATCTATAAGTTTTAATGATAGATCAATTATTAGGTTAACATGGCTGAAACTTTATTTGACATTTCTAGTCACACAAAAGTCGATCAATTCAACAATCTTTAAGTTATATCGCGGCGGCTGGCACACCTAACAAGGGATTCCTGGTATTTCTCTCACCAGCACCACAATTACATCCTTTCCTAGCCTCGAGCTTTTCTCCTACAAAGGTCCAAGATTATCAAACCACTGATGAAAGTCAAACAGTCTAGTTGAAAAGGAAGAGTGCCGCGGTCGGGTATCGAACCCGAGACCCCTAGATTGACAGTGCGACGCGCTACGAACTGCGCTATGACGGCGGCTCTCATTGGTGAACAATCTAAAAACATTGTATATAAAGTTCGAAAAATGATGGTTTGTCATCAATAAAACGAAAGTAATGAAAAAGAGGGAAAAAAAGGCCAAATAAATGATTTTGATTCAAATTGATGTATACGTGCACAACATTAGCATTGCGTACGACCTTCCGACGTTTAAATTACTGCAAATATTGTCCTACGTTCAACATGAAAACGTTCGCAAAACCTTCGGGAAACGCTGTCCCGCCTTGAATGTGTTTCCACGTGCAAAGCTGGGTACAATTACAACGTTCGCAAATGTTTTTGGAACTTGAAAGTCGGGCTTATTTCAGTTCCACAATTATTGAAGTATTTATCCGGTTGTCTAAAAATAAGACAAAATGCAAACGATTCCCCGAAACCCCCAGTAAGTGCCTTTATCTTCAGCTCGCATTGTAAAGACTCTGATCAGACTATTCAGATGTATAGGCTGATCTGATTTTTTACTTTGCATATATGTGACCCGTCACGCGAAAAAAGACCATCTAGATAGTGCGTAAAGTGTCGAACCTAGCCAGACTGACTAGGGTCGAAACCTTTTGCATCGTGCATATTTTCTGAATCTAGAATGTTCAATCTACCTTCCATTGAAAGAATTTTTTGAAATGCGACTTCTGGTTGACCGATGCTGGATCAAATCCCTCTTTCAATGGTTCATTTTACAGAATTCCTGGATGGTCCCTTTTTGCGTGACGGGTCACATATTTATCTTGAAACTACTGGAAACGTATTTCACAATATCTTTTAGTGCTCTCAAAAGTCCAAAAAATGCAACCCTCTGTTCGAACTTCACTTACCTACGCCAAGGAAAATAGCCAATACCACTAATCTATCGAACACCCCCATCCTTGTAACTAAAACCAGTTTGGTGTAATTTTACACGAAAACAATAGGATCCAGGGCTTGTCTGACTTCACGAATGACAGGTTAAACTGTCGATCACCTCGTCTGTATTGATGTATATATGTTACGGTGCGTGATTTTCGAGTTGTTACGGGCGTTACTGTAAAACTCATGGATGAGTTATGTTTCAGATGCCCATAAATAATTATTGTAATATCAAACAAGAACATCCACTTTGGGCAATCGGAAACCCTCGGCGTTTTACGGAATATACCTCGGGAATTAAAACGGCACAGCCATGAAAGCGCGTCATGTCGCAAGTTGGTTTATATGACATCAAAATCATTACTGACGATGGCATTGCGTAAAAATCAAAACTAACAGAAGGCTTAAATAAGATCTTTTATGATTTGATAAATAATGCAGTGTTTGCTGCATTTTCCTGACAAAATATGACACGCCAAAAAAAGTCTCCACAGACGACCGGAAATCATTTAAAGAAATTTGCCTTTCTTCAAGCATATCCAAATTAAATCAATTACATCCTAGGTACTTTCCAATTAAAGGAAAAATCCGTCTGATGTTCCGGATACAATGCTATAGCAATACATCGGGTTTCCTCCGGAAACAAACGAGTATAAAAAAAGAGAAAATATCGTGGTACAGCTAGACTCGCACTAGGACCTTTAAGCTTATAGGAGGGTTACTCTACATAATGATATAACCTTGACATAGACGTAGCTTTCTGAGAGATGCGATAGGATATAATCTAGCACTCTCTATTCCTCTGATATAGATCCGCAATTTAGAGAGAGCGATCAAAGGTCAATTTTGTCTATACCAGTAAAAAAGACTAGCTATGCCCATGTTTCACATATTTAGTCACTTAGTCACTTTATCATCTAGAACCAATCCTTTTACTTGTTCGTTTTTTAAAACCCGTTTTAAACGACGAGAGGCCAGCTTATGCTTACTATCTCCTATATGTATTTGAATATCGAATTCTTAAAGGGGGCTAAGCTAGGCTGACTACTGGAGGTTGAATATAACAACAGTTGTCTCTCTTCTCTAGTTCGGAGTAGTATAACTGACAGGAATTTATATCATTTAAGATAGTGGACCCGTTTTCATTGATTTTGCTACATCTCGGAAGTAATGATCTTTAACAGTGTTAACCGAGGTTTCCCTACTGATTTTCATTAGGAGTACTAGGCTAACTTTGTGAACGAATATGTGGTCCGAAATGTTGCAGAACTATTACGAGTCCATTACATTAATACGACTGTGAACTTGGAGTGTGAGCTATGGGCAAAATTGGCTCGTTTAAATTAAATAGAAACGTTCGCATAATCGGGTATTCTATTAAGTGAGTACCAAAAATCATAAGCACAATTTTAACCACAAAATTTGGCTTTTGTAAACCTTTCAAACGCCTGAGGAAAAGAAAATCTATACATGCTTTACGATCGTTTATAGAGACTATTTGGGAACGTATAATAATTTGATAATAAATCGAGGAAATCTAGATTTTGTTTAACTCAACAGCATCTTGGTGCTTATGACTTCATGTAAGATCACGTGCTTCGATAACGACGCTTGAAACATGCATGCGTCCTTATTATTCCCGAGTTCTTTTCCGGATAATCACCGACGGTTTCACCGAGGGTGACATCGCTCATACAGTTTCGACCTTTGGCACCGTGGAGCTATTCAGAAGGAGTTATTTGCGATGAGCCTTGTCCGTCGTCTACGCTGTCAGGTTTCCGGAGGTAATGGCCTGGGCAAAATGCTTAAAGGGGAGAGTAATGACGAGAATGTACTCGTAATGACGTAACATCAATTGGTCCGACGTATTGAAAAAATTGCACGATGCTGCCCGTTTTTTTATTTCTTATTATCCCACGTTTGGTCATTAAGGTCTAAATCTTGCACGGTTCGATTTTAATGACACAATTTTTATGTTTAATATTTGATTATAATCAATGTACTGTTCTTTACGTCTAAGTAAATGTGAAAGAAGTCTGACGAACAGGATATTCATATAACCTTTAAAGTCATACTCAATCTCGTTTCTAACGCAATATGCTGCAGCTTTTTTTTTAAAACCATTGCATAGTTATTTACTTTTATCGCCAAAGCTGACAATGCATTGGGCACGTCATTATGTACATAGTTTTACAATCGGGTAAGGAGCAAATCAAGGACAATTCTAGTGCAATTTGGTTTTATTTATGATGTATTTCATAAGAAATCCTATTAAAAATAAAATAAACAACAAAAGAAACGTCTAATTTATTAGAAATGTAGCAATAAACGATAATTAGAGAACCTGAAGTTGATTGGTTACAATAAATTCGAACTAACTCCAAGTTAAAGAAAAAATATCTATTTTCTATTTGGCTATATAGATGAATGAAATTCAAAAGTTCCTTATTTTCATTAGTACTTACTTATTTAAGCAAACGCAATTTTCGTAAAAAGTATGCGATATTCCTTTTCAATTGAGAGTAAATATACATTGAATAGAATTATCGCACTGGGGTGAAGCATAATTTGCAACGTATATCAAGTTGTTCACAAAAAACCTTTGATTTAGATGGATTACAGCGCTCGCATTTGTTACTAAAAAATGGAATACACGAATTTCGTAGAAAAAATGGTTATTCGACAATATTGTTTTAATAAGCCCCCGACTAGACACAAAATCAAAGTACTGAAAGTACTGATGGTGAACAAACCTGATAGCATTCTAGAGTGATATATTGAATTCATTTTGCACAACTAGACATCATAGAGAGTAATTGTGTCTAGTTTTAGCTCATTTCAATTGATAGTTAAGTAGGACTTACGCACAAAATACCGTGATTTTCGTTAATTCAAGGGCAGATAATTCAAGATTTCTCAGGAATGACTGGAGCGGTTTGAATTTCAAAGGTCTTATGCACAACTAGACATCATCATAGAGAGTAATAGTATCTAGTTTCAGCTCATCCCCATTGATAGTTAAGGAGGAGTTGCGCACACAAAAAACAGTGATTTTGGTTATATTCAAGGGCAGATAATTCAAGATTTCTCAAGAATGACTGGAGCGATTTGAATTTCAAAAGTCTTATACACAACTAGACATCAGAGGGAGTAATTGTGCCAATTAGCTCATTCCGATTGATAGTTTAGGAGGAGTTAATTGCTAACGGACGGACAGATGGACGGACAGACAGACGGACAGAAGACCGAGGCCATGACATAATCCGACCCTCGGGCATATAAAAAGGCAGATGTCATAAAGAAGATAATTTCTACATAAAACGAAGTTTCACAAAGTTTGGTCCATATTTGTGGCCATTAGTTATTTCAAGTAAATTATCATTCAGACTTCTTTTCCTGTGATATGGCATGAATCCTTCCCATTTTCTTAAAGAGTTCATCCTCATGACCTAAACAAATATTCTGACCAAATTTCTTGATGATTGGACCATATTTACCAGTTTATTCTTGTGACCTGGCAAATATTTTGACCAATTTTCATGAAGATTGGACCATATTTGTGGCTTCTGGAGCTCTTACGAGAAAATTGTCATTAAGGTCCCTTTTCTCGTAATATGGCATGGATCCTTCCCATTTTCTAAAAGAGTTCATCCTCATGACCTAAACAAATATTCTGACCAAATTTCATGATAATTGGACCATATTTGTGGCTTCTTGAGTGTTAACAAAAAAATGTCATTAAGGCCCCTTTTCCCTTGATATGGCATGGATTCTTTTCATTTTCAAAAGGATTCATCCTTGTGACCTGGCAAACATTTTGACCAAGTTTCATTAAGATACGGCCATATTTGTGGCCAATAGAGTGTAAACAAGAATATTGTCATTAAGGCCCCTTTTCCCGTGATATGGCATGGATCCTTCCCATTTTCAATAGAGTTCATCCTCATGACCTAACAAACATTCTGACATAGTTTCAATACGTTTGGACCATATTTGTGGATTCTAGAGTGTAAATAAGAAAATTGTCATTTAGGCCCATTTTCCCGTGATATTGCATGGTTCCTGTCCATTTTAGCAACTTTTACAAGGTACCACCAAAGGAATATTTCAGCCAAGTTTGGTTGATTTTGACTCAGAAGTTTAGGAGGAGATGTTGTTTAAAGAAATCGTTGATGCAGTGACGGACAGACGGACCTCGGACATTGGTAGATCACAAAAGCTCCCTTGAATTCGTGCTCAGGTGAGCTAAAAATACAAAATAGAATAGTCTCAATGAAATATCTTCTGTGCCTGTCGCATTTGGTATTCACCAATATTCGCTTTTGAGACAGAGGATTACGATACGTTTCGCTGGGAATAAGATGTGGTGAGTCCAAAATTTCCGAAAACTTATACAACATACATCCAAACATACAAATAAGGGGTGGCTTCATTTTCCTAGTATTATAAAGTTTTGATTAACTTTCTCCATGAAAATGAAATTAGTAGACTCAATCATATGTGTTTGAGAATAATTGAAGGAAAGAGTATTCTGAATTGAAAATAATATTGTCCAACAAGTGGGGAAACTCCTCATCTTGTAATGGGGTCTTTGTAAGTTTGATTCCCACAGACGGAGGTTTATGTAGCTTGACAAGACCATAAACTTTAGAGTTCATTAAAAATGATTATGATATTGAAGAGGGTAGCAGTGAACAGCGCATAGAAATTACAAATTCTACCTGAAATCAGAATTACACCAAATTACGTCACATTTCACTGAATAATATTTTAGATCTGTGCCCTATCATGCTTTTTTTCATATTGACTCAAAATTTTTATCATAAGTCACATTATCATTTCTCATCATTGTATGACAATGACAGGTCCTAGGGATCTTAGCTTTTAGAAATACGGTTTACAAACTAAAACAATAAGGAATTTTTCAGGATTTTAGAGTTTTACCAATTTCATGTGAAATAAGACAACTAGAATATATTTTCTGTCTTAGATATTCATTATTCTAGACTTTTTATCAAAATAGAATGAAGTCATTTCTCAAATGACAGTAAGTAACCCAAATTAGTGATTCGTGGAAATATTGTCACTCACAGATATATAAGAGACAAGGGGATAATATCCGACCTAACTTCGATCCGAATACCGTTTCCTTCGGAGCGGTCCCAAGATCTCGACATATCGCAGTCTGGGCTAAAGTAGGCATTTCCATTCGGGTGATTTAAGTACAATTACTGTATTCTTTTGATTGGCTTTTGATTGACACGTCGAAAAACACTTGTTTTATCTCGAACAGCACTCGGTTTGTCAACGTAAAATCGCCAAAATGTAGGCAATTTGGTTTTGCCAAAAATGACGTCATGTGGGATTTTCCCGTTTTTTATTCAAATATATTTTTCAATTTATGTAAAATAAATTTGCAGTAGAAAAAATATATTCAAACCGAGATACTGCGATTATATTACGGAATTCACCGACATTGCCCGATGTTGATAACCTTCATTACGCATTTTCTACCTTAAAACCCGTGTCGAATAATTCTTAAAACCCGTCTCGAGACTGACTGTCAGGTGTTGAAAAGTTGTGTAAAACCCGATTGAATAAACCACAGATGTAAAACCGTTTCTAATGATAAAAGGTGTCTTCATGTGTCATTCGTCTCAACTCGGCCGAATCCGTAGCCTACATATAAATCGGAGCCATCGGAGATCGCCCGTGTAATGTCGAATGCTGATGTGTACTGTAAACAAGTTCAAGAGGTCACGACCAAAATAAACACATATTTCCGGCAAATAACTACAAGTTGCACCAGCGACGGCTTGGGTCAAAAACAAAGTATCTGTCTCTACGGTGTTTAGACACAAACTTTGTTTTTGCTCGTAACTCTCGATAAGCTTACGCAGGTCATCAATTCCTTTGGTTCATCGTTTCAAGGTCAATTAGTGTTTTTTAAGAATTTTCGTTATCTTTACTTGATGAAGAATACTAGTATCATGCCATTACTGAAATAAACAGTGAGTTTGCAGAGAGAAGTCTTGAAAGATACTAAATTGAATCTTAAGATGCGCTACTTTAATTCAAATGTATTAAGATCCGACAGGATTTTCCTTACATGGTATATAACACTGGTGAACGAAGTTCGTTCACCAAAAACTACCCCAAATCCGTTCTTTACACACACGAATCTAATAGGGGGAGACCCGATGGTCAACCACTGCTTCGATTTTTTAAAAGATCGGTTTCGCCATACCTCTAGGGTTCTATTAGACTGGCCTCAGTCGTTTTCGTTAATATTTTTAGAAAATATTTTTGTTGAAGTTTAATTATCTGCCTCTATAATCCAAGTCCATTTCAACAAGTGCTGAACAAACACTTCTTTTCAGAAACAGGGGACTTAATTGGAATTTTTGCAATGACTATCACATTTAATTCCCTTTGAAAAGTATACGATACAAAAGAGTCTGGCGGCCAGACTAGGTTTTTATATTTTGAACTCTACTCAGACGAAGGTGTCGCAGTTATCTCAACTATGATTGCTGTTTTATATCGATTTGGAAAGTGGCTGTTCATTGAAAGGTAGAAAATATGGGTTTTCGACAAAACATTTCTGTGTAACTATATTTATTCTAGTGCGACGCTTCTTTTGTGGTTCAGTATATAGTATAAAAAATGTGTGGAAATGCCTTCCTCCCATAATACAATAGCCCAGATGGTCTTTGGCTAGTTTAGCTTCAAACTTCATAATATAGTATGATATAAAAACAATTAGGTTTTCTTTAATGCTTTTCGGTGGTTTATCGAGAAATAACGGTAGAATATCACTTGATAATCTCACCACAAAGCGGGGCGAAATTAGTGACGTCACAATGAACGTTGCGTAGCAATCACGAACAAAATGACGCGCTTTACGAAAATATGTCCTAGAAATTTCAGATTTTGTCTCATTTGTGCAATAAAGAAATAGAATAATTGTTTGTTTTTCGTGTAAGATCGAATTATATTTCATTTCGTGAACAACAAAATCTATATTTTCAATCGTGGCTCTGTCACTCGTGAAAATATAGCTTTTGTTGTTCACTCAATGAAATATAAATCGATCTTACACCGAAACAACCGATTATTGTGTCGCCCCATGGGCGACACTCATTGTAGTATACTCATTCTAAATTTAGATATTTCGTCATGAGGGACAATAACCTTTACCTTAGAATTCCAATTGTATACTACACAACGATTGCTTACAAGATAAAATTTCAAAATAGTCCTATAGAACCTACAATAAATGTCATCTCATCTCGCAAAACAACGATTTTCATGAATACAAAGTATTAAATGTTTGATTTTGTCCAGATCACTTGATAGTCCCTTCTTCCGGTCTGCCCATAAAACTTACGTCTAAACCCCAACCGATTAAACCGATATATTATTTGATGACTGGTTGACTCCGCCCATTTTCATCTCAGCCCTTCGGCAACTCGGCCCAACGTATAACTCGACCCCATTTTCGATTATTTATTCAGTACTTTTATCACAAATACAAGAGTATTCAATCTTCATTCATTTATGAGAAAACATCGTTCGTCCAAAAATTGTACATACTTTGGGAAAATCCGAGTTATTCGATGGGCCGAGTTGACTGGTACGCTATGATTTTTTCATGATTACGAAATGAGAAAGCTAGTTTTTATTCGTGTTTTCTGGGGTATCTTCGGAAGGTCACATTACCGGTCACGTGACCATAGAAATCATTACGTGTTCTAAATGGTAGAGGAAACCTGTCCTGTCTACGCTACCCTCCGACACTGGGACAGAAAAAAAACTAATTTTTACCATGCACGTTTCTGCATGGTAACAACTGTGCATGCGTAAGGATGGAATGGAATTTAATGGAAGGAAATGACTTTATCGTATAATATTCTAGCGCTGTTAGTTCACTTATAGACCTTTTTAATTTGATGATTAATGTCATTTAATGCCTAGAAAGAAATTCAAAAATGAGTAGGTGACGTTACGAAAAACTGACTTTTACGCCATTTCTTTATAATGTAACATTAGCAATCGTTTGCAACGGGCATTGAGAACCACTGATTCAATAATTCTTGTTACACGAATCGGTTACATGAAAGAGTATTATTTTTGTATTTCTTCCGATCGAATTGTTTGAGGTTGATAAGCTTCGGAATCTTGAAAAGAAATCCATTTTGCATGGAAAACATAAAATTTCTTAATCAATCTTTCGTGATTATTTTGTTACTTTGAATATAGAAATCGGTGGCTTTCACAGATGAATTAATCATAAAAATCGAAGTTCTATTGTCTATAAGATCAAAATATTTAAGTGGTAATTTTTGTAAATTAAATCTTTAACTCGTTACCAGACGTCAAAGGTTCGAAATAACAACATATTACAGACACATCACGACATCAAAGATCTTTTTTACTGACTGCCGATAAATGAGAGTCGTATATAACAGGTGCTCGTGATGCGAAATATTCATGAACACCTATCAGACAGCGCAAAACGCACAGGACTATGTGAAACGAGTCAACAAATTCTTTTTTCATCATTCATTTAAAGATGCAATTAAAGTATGAATTCTGTAACCAGGTCCCGGCCTGTTTATTTTTTTTTGTTGTTGTTTTGTTTTGTTTTGTTTTGGTTTTTTTTTTGCAAATGCATTTATCATTTAATTGGATCTGTTAAATATGAGGGGAGCCCAGATGTTTCAACCCTTAATTCTGTCTGCGCAAGCATATCGTTTTGTAAACGGCATTTGTCCTTCAATAATCAAAACTTTGTCACGTTACTAAAGGTCGGATAAGACAGTGGAAAATGATTTTAACATGTAATCACTTTGATTTTTCGCATTCTGAAATTGTAATTAGATTTTATATTAAGAACAACACAAAAGAGTTGACAGTTTTTTTAGACAGAATAGACCAAGATCAGCCTGGATAGAGATGAAGTGTGATCTTAGCCTTAGGCAACATATTTTGCTTTCTACTTAATTTCTGTGGGGATATCTTATGCCAGACTTTGCTATAAGATTATTAACAAGTTGGTGTAGTAGAGGATGTAAGATCCTTTCCATGTTATCTTGGCATTTTTCATATTTTTTAAAATCAAATATCTATTTATATATCATTTTAAATCAAACAACAACAACAAAAAAATAACCACTGATAGTGTCTATGTTTCATGATTTTTCTCCTAATGGGAAAACATTTAAATTTGGAAGAAATCTAAGACAATTTTCTTACAAATGTAAAACTACATGGTAAAGTTCTTGATTTTTAAATATTTTTTACCTAATACATCATAGATATAACTTTGATAGAGGTGGATTAGAGTGAATCTGTATTGAAATACCAAATTATTTAGATGATTAGTTCCACTTTTTAGCTCATATAATCACGAAGTGCTCGTGGTGAGCTATTGTGATCGAGCTGTGTCCGTCATCCGGTCGTCCGTCAACATCTTGTGTGCACTCTAGAGGCCATATTTTTGGCCCAAAAATCTTGAAGTTTGGTCAGAATGTTTATCTCTATCCAATCTCGGTCATATTCAAAATTGGGTCAAGTGGGGTCAAGTGAGGGCAAATTTTTGGCCCAAAGGTCTTGAAACTTGGTCAGAATGTTAGTCTCCATCTAAGCTCGGTCAACTTCAAAAAAGGGTCAAGTGAGGTCAATGATGGGGACAGGGAGTCAAATTTTCGTTATACGGGAAAGTAACGCAAAGTTCGGGCGCTTTGGCGTTTTTTTTCTGCTTCTAACTAACGCGTTTAAAATATTTAAATAACCAAAAACAGAGAAAAGAACATTTACCGTCAACGTTTTTTTTCTCATTGGCAGCCTACATTGATAATGATAATCTCGCGATATTTCGCTATTTTGTTTTATTGTTTATTTAAATTCATTTACTTTTTTTTTCTTTGATTTTATTTCTGTCGATCTTTATCAAAATTTAGATTGAAGTAAACGTAAAATTAGGATAAGAATCAGCTTAACATTGAAAAAGTAGCACAATTTTGCTTGGAATCTAATCTGAATGACATTTTCTTTTTACCCTCTGCAAATGAGGTCATTCTGCACTTTGGGGAAGAATGACGCTATTTATTCTCGCTAAAACAACGTCATTGTTGTTGAGTTTTAACGTCGGGGTGAAAAGCGGGATAAGACTTTAAAGCTGCTCTGTCACAGATCGGGAAAATGTGTTTTTTGAAATTTTTCGTAAAATCAATTGGAAGTAACGACCTCATCATGTTGAAGCATTTAAAATAATTAGATTCAATCAGGTAATGCATGGAAAGAAAGACTGATATTCCTGATTTAAGCGAAAAATCATTCCAAAAAATAAAGCAACTACTAACGCCTTAAAAATTGTTCTTCAATTTCGAGCCAACTATTAACAGATGTGAATTCTGCATGTTTGTCTTATTCAATCAAAGAAATCAAAGTATTTCACTGCTGGAAACTTCATATCATTACAAGCAAAAATGAAAGATTATTCACGGAAAGTAACTATTTTGTAAATTATAGACTCGAAATATACAGACTGGATCCCTTACTGATCTTGCCGCTTTGAAAAAATAAGTTATAAAATTATTGAAATATGTTGTTTTTTAGTGCAAATACCCTTGTGCCTCTTTAATCTTCTAAAAATACACTCATTCCCAAATCTAAGAACAAGTTTTGTATTTTTTCTATGAAAAACTGTGCAAGAGCAGCTTTAAAGAGATGAAATCTATAGCAATGCTCGCAGTTAAGACTTGAAAGAAAAGAAATCTATAGCAACATTCGCAGTTTGAAATGTAAATGCAGCTATTTTAGCTAAAGCTATGTCGGCTAACATATAGTCTGAATCCCATCCTTTAGGTTTTTGACCTGACTACGGACACATGTATATTGAGTGTTCCGACCTGATGTACTTGCTATAATACGTGCGCTCATATTTAAAGAACCCCTTACATTTTTTACAAAAAAAAGAAAATCTATTTCAATTTCAGTGAGTATCTTTCATTCATATTATGCTAATTTCTTCTGAACAATTATTAAAATTGCTGTAACTGAGGAAATCAATCTAGAAATATATGAGAAAAAAGCAAAAAGCCATCGATTTTGATAGGTAGCCTATATTGTCCGTCTATAGGTTAAACCTATTATTATTTTACCTTGTGATTACTCTACAGGCCACATTTTTCGCCCAGTTGTCTTGAAACTTTGTCAGAATGTTTGTCCATCAAATCTTTGTCAAGTTCGAGTTTGGTTCAAGTGGGATCAAAAAATCTTGTGTGCACTCTAGAGGCAACCTTCTAAATGAGTTCATCCATTTTTCCATCAGACATTTTCTATTACTTGGCTAACTTTTTTTAAAGGCGACACATTCACTTTGCTGTACATTACAGCAATTTTTTACTTGTCCTCTATATAATTTTGCAAATCCTAGTAGTACATGATGAGTAATGGGTTTATTTATGTCTGCATTGTGTATCGGAATTCGGTGGACATTATACCATCACTCGAAAAGAGACCACCTGAAAAGTGCGAAACGTAGCCTACAGACCCTGGTCAGACTGCGCGGGCAGCGCAGACTGACCAGGGTCGAAACTTTTCGTCTTGTAAATATTTTCTGAATTGAAAATGATCATTCTAGCTTTCCATATGACTATTTTTGAAAAACGACATTTGGCTGAATTTCGCTGGATCAAATCCCATTTTTGAATGTTTATTTTACGGAGCTCGCAGATGGTTCATTTGCGTGAGTCAGATGAAATATAAGAGCATCAACTAGATCTGCCAGTAACCTATAACAAACGTCTCACGTTACATGATATGGTCTATATTTCAAATCTAGGTCAAATTGAAATACGCCGTCGTTAGGGACAAAATGCATGTATCATACGAGATAGATATCATAGATAATCAAAGCACTGAAAGTACTGATGGTGAACGAACCTGATGGCATATATTGAATTCAATGAGAAAAGAGAAATTATGAATGTAAAAAAGATAGGGAAATTATCTCGACAAAATTTCCGTTATTCGGAAATTTCACTGAAAATTCAAAGAAAGGGAAAGAGGGGAAAAATCCTGTTAGAATAATATTTGTTAGAATATGAGTTGTTACTCTGTGAAAATTTCTCTTACACACTTGAAATAGGTACATTTATAAATTAATAAACAAGAATGGGAAAAAAAGATTTAATCCTATCTAAAACTGTCTTCAACCTATATTCAATGGTGTTTGTTTTTACAAAAGTAATTGTCATTATGTTTAAGCTTATTTCAATTAGATTAATTGTTGTATTTGTTTTAACTTTTTTTTTATCTATCTTTTTTTTTTTCTCAGAGGATGAAAAGGTCTTTGAGAATCAACCAAAGAAACAACTGAATATCAGTCAGTCATGAGTTAAACTGTACTCATTGTTTAAAGTTATTATTTGCTAACTTTTTAATAGTATTTTAAACCATAAACTAAGAGATTCATTTTAATCATATCTGAAGCAAAATGCACTTCCGTAGTTGACACTTATGTCGTTTTTCAATTTTATAACACATCTATCTGCAGGATGAGAAGTATTTTGGTACAGATTGAAGGAGGTCTAGTGCCCTATTAATAAAATTCATAGATACATTGTAATTTCCGTTTAAGGTTTAGAAATTAAAGTATAACTTTTTATATTTTTTATATTAAGTAATTGCTTCATAGTAAATTGCATACTAAAAGTCTTTATAATGATTATTTTTGTAACCTCATTTCCGCATCAAAAGCGAATAAGAATCTTATTTAAGAAATTTATTTTTTTTAAGGGAGGTAACAATTGCATGACTTTGTCTGACAAATAGTATAAGTATAATACAATGTTCCCCCCCCCCCCCCCCCCCATCCGCCCCCTGACTCTCTTCCCAATAAGAATTGAGAATCCTTACAATTGTTGGTTTAATTTTTTTGCACGAGAACCTATTTTTTACCTTCAAGAGTTTGAATGCCAGTAAAATCACTAACTATCGATATCTTATTACATTATTGCGGCTGATATTAGACTTTTCTGCTCGGAGCTAGTTTTTGCTTAAACTGTAGTTTACCAATTCTTAACGTATTTTTTGAAGGCTTGAGCCAGTTTTTATTCATCGATTAATTTTTTTTTGTTTTTTTTCTGTGAAAAAAACGCAATGACTTTTCCAGAATAATTTAACAACTAAACCCGCCTGTCGAATTGTAAACAAGTGCATGACGGATCTGGTCCCCCTTGATCACGCGGCAATATCTACTCGTCAATTGGGGTGATATCTAGGGTTGAATATTTAGCTATCATTTATTTAATTTTCAAATAAAATTTTTAATTGATATGGTTTTACAGATTATAAAAATGCAAAGTAGAATAGCCAAAATGAAATATCTTCCGTGTCTGTCGCATTTGTTATTCGCCAATATTCGTTTCTGAGACATGTTTTCGCTGGGAATAAGATATTCGGTTCACCGAATATTCGAGTGTATCCTTACAGCCCTACTTCAGCCACCGCAATTTTACAGAAAAATGTTAATAGCGGCGTTCATCCCTATTCAAACAAGAGGACCAAGATGGTCATAGATTGCTCACCTGAGTCTCTATGACCCCTGGGACATCACATCAATTAGATAGGCAGATGTCAAAACGAAGATAATTGCCTAAGATCAATACCATGGAACGTTTTCAGCGAAGAGCAAGACAGATATGCCTTTTTGCTCTTTGGTTCTATGTAAAAAGGGATGCACCTGGGTGGACCCCAAAAGTGACCCCAGGGTCTTGATATGAACAAACATGGAAGAGGTCCATAAGATAATGCTACATTCTAAATATGAAAGCTGTCTGCCTGCTGGTTTCAGAGAAGAAGATTTTTGAAGGTTTTCCCATTTTCACCCATCCTGCTCAGATGAGCTGAAAGGGATGCGCCCGGGTGGAGCCCAAATATGACCCAAGGGTCTTGATATGAACAAACTTGGTAGGGGCCCACAAGATGATGCTACATACCAAAAATGAAAGCAGTGTGCCCTCTGGTTTCGATTAAAGAAGATTTTAAAAGATTTTCGCTCTTTGATTCTATGTAAAAAGGTTTGCGCCCGGGTGGAGCCCAAATATGATCCTAGGGTCTTGATATTAACAAACTTGGAAGAGGTCCACTAGATGATGCTACATATCTAATATGAAAGCTATCTGCCGTCTGGTTTCATAGAAGAAGATTTTTGAAGATTTTCATTTTTTTTACCCTTCGTGCTCATAAGAGATAAAGGGATGCACCCGTGCAAAGCCCAAATATGACCCAAGGGTCTTGTTATGAACAAACTTGGTAGAGGCCCACCAGGTGATGCTACACACCAAATATTTAAGCTGTCTGCCATCTGGTTACAGAGAAGAAGATTTTTAAAGATTTTCGCTCTTTGATTCTATGTAAAAAGGGTTGGGCCCGGGCAAAGCCCAAATATGACCCCAGGGTCTTGATATGAACAAACTTGGTAGAAGTCTACTACATGATGCTACATACCAAATATGAAAGCTGTCTGCCTTTTGGTTTCAGAGAAGTAGATTTTTAAAGATTTTCATATTTTCAACCTTTTTGTTAAGGGTAAAGGGAAAGTTAAGGGCGGATTTCATTTATTTGAACAACTTTGGTAGAGCTTGACCCAAGGAACATCCCTGTTAAGTTTCATCAAGATTGGCCCACTGGTTTAGGAGGAGAAGATGTTTAAAGAAATTGTGGACGACGCACGACGCTCGACTGACGACGGACGACGGACATTCTACGATCCCAATAGCTCACCTTGAGCACTTCGTGCTCAGGTGAGCTAATAAAAGGTACAAGAAACGTTGTACATATAAAACACGTGTGGAATAATTCTTAAAACCCGTCTCGAAACTGACTGTCGCGTGTTGAAAAGTTATGTAAAACCGGGTTACCGTTTCTAATGACACAAGGCGTCTTGTTGTGTCATTCGTATTAACTCGGCCGATTCTGTAACCCACATTTAAATCGGAGACGTCGGAGATCGCCCGAGATTTGCCGAATGTAAGTTCAAGAGGACACGACCTAAATAAACACATATTTCCGGCTAATTACTACAAGTTGTACCAGCGAAGGCTTGGGTCAAAAACATAGTATCTGTCTCTACGGTGTTTAGACACAAACCTTGTTTTTGCTCTAAACTCTCGACAAGCTTACGCCGATCAAAAATTGATAAACATTGCAAGATCATTTTGTGTTTTTCATTATCTTCACTTGATGAAGAATACTAGTATCACGCCATTAAGGAAATAAACAGTGATTTTGCGGAGAAATCTCTTGATAGATACTAAATTGAATGTTAAGAGGCACTACTTTATTTCGAATGTATTAACATCCTTCAGGATTTTCCTGATATGGTATAACACTGGTGAACGACGTTCGTTCACCAAAAACATAGCAACAACAACAGCTAATAAACCCGGAAAATATCAAGATGATGCCGAATGGTTAGTGCGTCCGCCTGGGGACGGGGAGATAGAAGATTCGAACCCGGAATTACGACTTGCATATCATAAACACAACGAACATTTTCAGACAAATTCAAAGGATTAATTTTCACAGAAACTTCGAATTCTCTCAAAAAAGAGACGAATTTATCTTATATATATTAAGTATTATACTAAGAGACTTTTTACATTTTGGGCGTTAGGGCCTGCGATTATAAAGTCTCTTTCAAACTCAACCGAAAATTTGTTTAAAATTCTATTTTCAAGTCGACGTTTGAGCTATTCCTTAGTTGAGTATGAAATAAGCTTTTAACCTTGGGACCATCTAAGTGCTATTGATGGAATTTCAAGTACCGTGGGGTTTTCTAGTTTCGTTTTCCCTTCTGGAAAATTTATGTTATAGACAGATTAAAGGTGGTGATGCACAATCAAATCGGAAACAAATTTTACACAAACTGTCTTGCTAACTGATCTTGATCGTGCAGGGCCGCGCAGTCTGACAAGGATCCATGCGCGTATCCAGATAATTTTCTAAATGGAATGGGAGTTGAGTAGTGGGTATACCTTTTCGTATTATAACCCCAGATTGGCGAGCATAATATCGTGACTACAGCTTAAGATAAGCTTCTTAAGTTACGGCATTTACTCACCCAATGACCAAATATTACTTTATTTTTTCATATTATACAACTCGATTACCACATCGCTTTCAAAACTTGGGGGAGGGGGGAGGGGGAGAGAAGGGGCAGGGAGAGGGTCAAGATCCCGGACCTATGTCCCCTTCCCTGGTGCCGAAAAAGGTAAATATATGAACTTTTTGTTCGTGGTCCCGTTTCGCGTGCTGGATAACTACTATTATAAAATTAACTTGGTGGGAGACTTGAAGCGTTATACAATAGTGTCGGAAGTTTCTCCTTTAACGTACACCATTTTGCGTTTTCGGAAAACTGAAAAAACCCAAATCTTTCGCAATAGACTCTGATTATAATAATTTATTACTTCTACAGCTGAAACCATGGGCAGTGTGGAATCGAAAGAAATAACGTCACAAAAAGGTAAATAATAATTCTTCTACTTCTACTTTTACTACATTCGCAGATCCGAAATTTTTTCTCGAGGGTGGGGTGAAACTTTGAAATTAATGTAGTGGACCCATAATAGTTCTGAAACATTTCGGGACTCATGATTTTCCACAATGTTAACCGAGGTTTCGAAATCATTAGGAAACCTCATTTAAAACTGAGGAAGTTCATGACTTACAAAAGCGTTGGGGAGTAATTACGGCTCAACTTTCTTAATTTCCTAAATCATTCATTATTTGGCTAGCAATGTGCCGTATCTAAAGCCGTATCCCACATCAGCCCTGCGTTCGGGATAACAAAACGGCGCAAACTGTTCGCAAATTATACCCCACTGTTTGTTCCACGCAAAGTGCACGTGTAAAACGGGATATAGTTGGCAAACATTTTGTCATCCTCCTGAACACGGGGTATTACAGCCACAGCATTTTAACCCAGCCCGCCTGTTCCATTTCCCACTAAGGGTATCATTCGCTCATTGATGAGAGACGAATGACGCGTGTCTAACTGGCTTCTGTCAAAAGCAGGTATGTTTTTTTTGAAAGGGGTTTTAGGCCGCTTTCAACAATCTTTCATTTATATTGCGACGAATGGAGCACCTTACAATGGATTCCTGGTATTTCGCACACCACCACACCCTTTCCTAGCCTGTAGCTGTTGGTTTTAAAGCGTCTGATCGCTCACTGAGGACACACAAACGGAAGTACGTAAATTTTTCAAAGGGAGGTAAAATATTTTTTATTTCGTCCCACTTATTCAATTTCATTTAAAAATCGTTCGACTTGCCAATTTGACGACATTCCTACCTGTTTTTAAGTGTATTTATTGTTTCAGATGATGAAAGTACACTATTCTATTTAGCGATTTGTTCCATAGTGATCGGATTCATTACTGTTTATTTCATTCTCAGAAAGAAAGGAAAAGCCGAATATTATATTGGAGGTAGGCTTACCAAATATTCTTTAGCCCAAGTATGGCTCGAAGGTCTTGAGGTGTAAGGAATGGCCAAGTATTAAGTATTATGCGACGCCTACTGTACTGCGTCTGCAAAATAAACAACAAAAAAACAAACCCACTATGAATATGTGACCCGTTGCGAAAAAACGGAACTTTAAAAAAATATATATTAAAAATAAATATTTTAAAGTATTAAGTATTAAGTTTTATGCGACGCCTATTGTACTTCGTCTGCAAAAAAACCCCCAAAACAACAACAACAAAAACAAAAACACTATGAATATGTGACCCGTAACGCAAAAACGGATTTTTTTTAAAAAAAATAATATATTAAAAATAAATATATACTGACTGTCATAAATAACGCCTCACATGCATTCAGCTGTGGTTCAATGCGGGGCACTAAATACAAGTACTATTTGTTTTTGACGGAAGATACTGATCGGGATAGTGTTCAAAGGCGGAGTAAGGTTTTAGGCTAAAACAAAACATTCGTCACATTTGATTCAAGTTTAGAAATGACCCTTGTCTAGGTGTCAGTAATGATTATGTCCACCATGACTAGCAATCACAGCCTGCAGTCTGCGTCTCATTGAGCCACACAAATTATGGAAAAAGGCACCTCGGGATGCGAGCCCACTCCTGATGAAGAGCCCCAGTCAGCTGTGGCCCACACCATCACCCCGCCACCGCCAAAGCGGTTATGCTATAAAACACAATTACGCACAAAACGTTCATTTTGACGTCGATATTCCCGAACGCGTCCGTCGGCATGTGAAAGAGTGAACCTTGACTCGTTACTGACCACAACTATCCGTCATCACCGTCCGAGGTTATTTCTTAGCAAATACGCGATGTTGTTGACGATGACGTTGTGAAAGTATTATACCACGATAAGGCCCTCTGCACATAACCCCGCGTTCACGTATCCGGCGTTCTACTGTGTTTGCACTAGTAATCCTACCGATCCTCCTATAGTTGAAAGGACGGTTCTGTATAAAAGTTTAACGACTACATAACAAATAGGAGGGGAGAAAGTGTGTTTTGTTGCTTTCGGTTATTTTCAATTTACAGATTCTTGCTATAAGCATTGAATTTACGAAACTATTGATAGACGAGCGCCTCAGACCAACGTGGTCTCTACTTAGAAACAGAATTCTTAAAGAAAATTAATAAGACGAAAAATTTCACCCTTCATACTTCAGAAACTCGTAAGGAAGAGGTGGGAGATCCTCCAGACGGTCTGATTAGTTCATCAAAATTGGATCTGGCTGATGGATCAAAAGAAACAGGTAAGTGCTTTATTCAATCAATCAAGGTATTAAGAAGAATTTCTAATTTCACAGCATCAAAAAGAAAAGCCACACTGTATGAATATGCGAAATTCTTCATCATAACCGGATAGACCTCGGTAAACCCTCGTATTTATCTGTTTATACGATCGTTTTTTTTTTTATATAAATTTGATATTTTCTGACATGATATGTTTAAAGGTTCGTTTTTATAAATTTGATATTTCCCGACAACTCATTCAGTATCTTCTTAATTTCTCTTATAGTTTTTTTTTTTTTTATAAAATTACATTTTACCCTTTGCATGTTCCACCTGAAAGTGCCAATGTACACCCCCAGAAGCAAGCTGGCTTTTGACGCACTGAACAATGTTTGCTCTATTGACTGTACGGGGCATATGCATAATATATTTGTAACATTTTACTTGCATTCTTGCATTGTTAAATAATTTTAAGTGGATTTCCACACAAAAAATGAACCCTTTTTATGTAAATGCTTTGCATCTTTTCATCTAATTTACATTCGGCCACAAAAGGTAAGATATCTCATCTTATATTCCTATATTGAAAAGGGGAATTAATAATTAATTTCACCACACTTTTAAGGTAAGGATGGAAATGCTTCGGAATTCTGTGTCGAAGAGCAAGAAGACCTCCGATATGAATTGATAAGAACACCCGAACTGGAACAGCCTGGAAGATCAAGAGAAACAGGTCGGTTGCTTAATTCTTTTTAAACAAGAGGACAATTAAGATCCTATATCGCTCACCTTCTTCTCTCATTTACTCAATCAATGACAACCAAAGGCTAAATTTTCAGCAAAATTCATAGTTGCATTAAAATGATAGTCTTATAAATGATCCCTGCATAATATGATACTGTTTTAAAAAAGGTTCATCCTTGTGACTAGACTGATATTCTGACTACGCTTGGGGCTTCATGATTCCTGCTGGAGTGTAGGTAAGATACATGTAATTGTCATAACGGCCCATTTTCCCTTCATATCAAATGAATCATTCCTATTTTCAAAGGGAAATATCTTCATGACATGACTAACATTTTGACCAAATTTTCATGATAACTAGAGTGTAAACATGAAAATTTTCATTACGGCACCTTTTAATGTGATTACGTTTGAATCCTCCCCTTTATCCATTGGGTTCATCCTTTTGATCTGATAAACACTCCGACCAAGTTTCATGAAGATTTGACCGTCATCGTGCCCTCTAAAGAATTTAAAAGAAAATTGTCATTAATGCACCTTTTCCCTTAATATGGCATGGATTATTTCCATTTTCATTTGGGTCCAATTTTCTACGACATGACTAACATTCTGACCAAGGTTATTGAGAATAATAATGCCCTCTAAAGCATAAAAAAGAAAATTGACACTGGGTCTCTTTTCCCGTTGATATAGCAAAGATCCTTCCTTTTTTCTCTATAGAGCTCGTCCTTATGACCTGACAAAGATTCTAACCAAGTTCCATGAAGATTAGACCAGAATTGTGGCCTCTAGAGTGTAAACAAGAAAATTGTCATTAAGGTCCCTTTTCCCGTGATTTTATTCGGATCCTTCCCATTTTAAAAAAGGCTTCATTCTTTTGACCTTACAAATATTATGATAAAGTTTCATGAAGATTGGATCATAATTGTGTTATCTAGGGTCTAAACGCTTAAATTGTTGACGACTGACAACACACAACATACGCGACGAAACTTGCCGGACGACGGACATTCAATGGTCACAAAACATTGAGCACGTTGTGCCAAGGTGCGCTAAAGAGTAACAACAGAATAAAATGATAGAAACTGTAAAGATTGCTGCTTAAATTACACCTGTCCCGACAACATAAGGTTACAATTTGGGGTTGTTAGATTCCAAAATCTTGTATTCGTCATGCACACTTAGAAAATATACTTGTGCATTAATGTTAAACTTCAATTCCTTGGAACACTCGCAGGACGACCGGACGGGTAAAATTTTACATACAACCTATATTCACATTAAGTACAAAGAGCAAAATACGAATTTTGAACTGTGCCTCCGTCGCATTTAGTAATAACAAACTTTCCTTTTGACATAGTTTATCGTTTATAATCGTGATATGGTTGATGCAACATCTTTTTTTACTCGATGATAACACGATAAAGGGTCGAATGACTCTTATTGCCATCGTAGTCCTTACTTTTTCCATATCTTATCCTGCACATAGAGAGAGAGAAAGAGGGAGAGAGAAAAAAAAAAAAGAGAGAGAGAGAGAGAGAGAGGGAGAGGGGGGGGGGAACAATGGTTTCTAACCACTGCTACCCACTTTTACAGCTGGATGGACTGGGGCCATATCTGTAAAGTGCTTTGCCAAAATATCCTACCCACCTGTCCTCCGATGGGCCCAAACTCGCATTTTACTCGGCTAACAGATATACAGTTGGTTTAAAATTAGATATTTTAGTAAGCAAGAAATAACAATGAAAAAAAAATCATATAGATCTACTCTACATAAAAATATTTGCCGATTATTTGAAAGTAGTTAGAAAGACGGTAAGATAGCTTCTATACTAGCAGATGGTTTAGAAATTATATTTTGTCAGGATATAAATGTAGTTTCATGAAATTTTACATTTGAGCCTGTATTTGATATTTCAAACATTTTCTCATGTTCATATATAGCACAGCCCCTAGCCATCCTGGGCATCCGCACAGTCGGGGCAGAAACTTTGCTATACGCTCTGTATATAGAAAAGGTCTGAAACACATCTTCCAGTGCTAAGGTATTTGAGCCTGTGCATGAGATTTCCAATAATTTCAAATATGCGCAAAGCAAAGACTCTGACAAGCCTGTGCATCTGCACAGTCTGATCAGAGTCTTCGCTATGCGTTCAGTAGATAGATAAGGTCTCGGAGTATCTGTAGACCATCAGATAACTTTATATTTACAGTATGTTGCTGTCTATGCTGCTCAATGTTTATACCTCATGATCATTTCAATTTTTTGGAAATGTCACGCACAGGTTCATTTGTCTTAATGCACCACGTGGTTGTCAAGGCTGCACTATGTCTCTCAATAACGCACGCGTGAAATTGTTGAAAATGTCATTCGCAGCTCTTTTGATTAAATTGCAGATGAAGAAGACAGTTCAGATGTTTATAGCCTGGAAGCTGAGTCAGAAACAGATTCCATGTATGATGTAGTAACATGTCTTTGATTATTGTAATAGATATGATGATAATAATAATAATTATAATTATAATAATTATAATAATAATTTACATAATTATCATAATTATTGTAATTATCATTTATTTTCTTTAATGAATGAAATTTTAGAAATTAAAACATGAAAGAGTGTGATGAAATATAAGCTCTATGTTACACAACTTTAATACCAAAGTCTACTTTTCGATCAAAGTATATCGGGCTCTTTACCGGGGATATCTTCGTTCACTTCAGAATCATTAGATATTATTATGAAGTGTAGATTTCATTTGAAGTAACATTTTTCCTTTTATTCAGGTCTTCCCTTGCCTTGGCGGAATCAGAATTTGACCATCAAACGGCATCTGAAGAATGGGTAAGTAATGTATTTAGGCCCCGCCTATCGACTGCTGTCATGACACACCAATCAAATGAGCCCGCAAATCACTGGACGTAACGTCGTAACTATTGTAGACAAACTAGAAGGCACACTAGGTAGTTGTTTCTCTAGAAAATCACAAAGTTTACTTGATATAATTTTGTTGTTTCTTCTCAATCGATCTTATGAACTCCCACCTCATGCTTTTTTTTCTAATCAGAAAATCTTTGAAAAATTTAGATATTGCCTCAGATATAAGCTTAATTGTCCTATCTTAAAATGTCTAATCCCAATCAACATTAATCGTATTCTCTGGTGTATTTTTTATAAATTTTTTTTCTATATTAGATGGGAAAGTGTTCTACAAATATGTGATACATAAGCTGGAACTAAACAGATTATACATTAGTTTTATTTGCAGGATGTATATAATGTGAAAACACTAAATTGAAAACATCAAGATTTTAAAAGGAATTATTTAAAAACAAACAACAACTTGAAACTTAACTCCTCATTAACACTTTGAACGAAAAGCTTATAATTGGCACATATATTATCATGTGAAGATACACACCTTAATTTTGCAGGAAGATCAACCGCTCAAGAAATGCGAGTTCCCCCACTCACTACGTGTAAGCGATGTCATGTCGGACTCGGTAACTCTGAAGTGGGTTGGGATTGAAGAATTTGATGCGGAAAACTCCTATTATCAAGTACGATTTAAGGAACCGTCTCAGAAAAGGTGGACAGCATACCAAGAAACATCAGAAATTGATTGTATGGACATCAAAGGCTTAAAGTCAGACTGCTCTTACATCTTTCAAGTAAGGGTTGTCATTGACGACGAAGAAGGGAAATATAGCGATCCAACGGAAGAAGTAAAAACTAAGAAATCGCTGGCAGCCCAACTTTTAGAATTTTGCACAAAAGTAAAGGATGCAGAACCTTCAACATATGAGGTGAATTGCACAGAAATAATAGATGCAAGGGACTCGATTGCTAAAACAAGGAAAATGGAAATAGGTAATGTATAATCATCTATTAATCAGTTGCAATATCTTTGGTCACCCGAGCACAACTTTCTAGCAGAAAATTGTAGAATCACACAGGACCCGTATTGCACATTCAATAATTACGTGCCAATGTAACAAGAACAAAGAAGCCAGCAACAAACTTTACAATTAACAATATTTATTGACAATAATTACAGAATTATTGACAATATGAAATTGATACAAAAACAAATTACAATTCCTTGAATGTTTAATCCTAAAGTTTTTGATTTTAGATCCAATTCGTTTAAGTTCCTGGTCCACAAATATTAAGTCCAATAATATCCGAATTTAGAATTAAACACGCTTTTAAACACACTTTTAAGATAACGAGAAATCCCCTTTTAGTTTAACACAGTACTACCAAATGAAACCATTAGTCTAAATCAAGTGAACCAAGAATGCTGTAGGAACCCCTTTATATAATACTATAGAACAATCTGGAATAGCATAGAACATAAGAATACTCTAGAGTCTGAATCACTTTCTAAAAGGCCTTTCTAGAAAGATCTAAAATCTTCTACATATATATTACCTTAAAGTGTCAAGAGATATTGGAAAATCCCCAGACTAATTCTAAAAATAGACATGGTAAATACCGTTAGGTTTATTTATAGTTTATATATAACACTTTCCCCCTTGAAAGAAAAAAGAAAGGTTTATGAAATAAATCTTTCTTTTTGCATTATCATTAGCATATACAATGATAATATACATCACATAATTGATAATATCATGATTCGTTGCAACATTTCAGCACATCTAGCATGAAAATACAAACAATTTTCATCAAAAGAATTGAAAAAGAGTTATATATGCAAACATACATACATATATACAAAAAATATAGTGAAATGTAACTGTTTAATTCAATGTTTTATTAAAGATAAGACAATTCAAAATTTTAGACTCTTGACAGAGCATCTGGTATAATGTTTTCATTTCCTTAAATGTGTCTTACATAAAAATCAAATTCTTGAAGTGGCAAACTCCACCTCAATAATCTTTGGTTCTTACTCTTAAGTTTGTGAAGAAAACTTAAGGGATTGTGATCACTGAATACAACTATAGGAGAAGTTGCAGATGTTAAATAAACTTCAAAATGTTGGATTGCCAAAATCAGAGCAAGACATTCTTTTTCAATGGTGGAGTAGTTTTTCTGATGTTTGTTTAACTTTTTAGAAAAATAACAAACTGGATGATCAATACTGTCATCGTCTTCTTGCAAAAGAACAGCACCAATACCCACATCACTTGCATCAACAGCTAATTTGAAACATTTGTCAAAATCAGGTGCTAACAGAACTGGTGTGCTCTTTAGTATGGCTTTCAAGCGATCAAAGGCAACTTGACAGTTATCATTCGATTTGAACTTAACGTTTTTCTTTAATAAATTTGTTAAAGGTTCAGCTATTAAAGAAAATTCTTACAAAACTTTCTATAGTAGCCAGCCATACCAAGAAATCGCATCAGTTGCTTTTTAGTAGCAGGTACAGGAAACTCAGAGATAGCATTGACCTTAGATTCTAAAGGTTAAACTTGACCCTGTCCCACAAGATGTCCTAAAAAAGTAACAGTAGCATGACAAAATTCTGTTTTTCCCAGATTAACAGTCAATTTTGCATCACTGAGACGGTCGAAGAATTCTTTGATTCTTTGAAGGTGGTCACTCCATGTATCTGTATAGATGATGACATCATCGATGTATGCGTCACAGCCATCTAAGCCAGCTATAACCATATTTACAAGCCGCTGAAACGTGGCAGGAGAATTTTTCATCCCAAATGGCATAACTTTGTACTGGTACAGACCAGTTGGAGTAGCAAATGCTGATACTTCTTTAGCCCTATCAGTGAGCGGAACCTGCCAGAATCCTTTGAGAAGGTCAAATTTGGTGACATATTTAGAATTACCGACTTTGTCAATACAGTCATCAATTCTTGGTATTGGAAAAGAGTTAGTTTTTGTCACGGAGTTCTCTTTTCGATAGTCAGTACACATTCTGTATGTTCCATTTGGCTTTGGAACTAATATACATGGTGAACTGTAATTACTTTGGCTGGGTTCAATAAAATCATTCTCCAATAAGTAATTCACTTCATCTTGAAGGGCTTTTTGTTTCACTGGATTCATTCTATAAGGATGTTGTTTTATTGGTTGAGAATCTTCCACAATGACATCATGATATATTTTATCAGTTCTTGTTGGGATGTCAGGAAATAAGTGTTTATATTCATTAATCAATTGTTTCAGCTCTTCTCGTTGAGATGGCTCCAAATGTGAAAGTTTGTCGTCAAGATTCTTTAGTATTTCAGAGTTCTCAAGTTTAGGTGGACCAGGAACAGATTTTTCACTAAAGTCTGAATTAACTTCTGATTCAGTCACATTTGATTCTTGTGGGACAGTGTTTACAACTGTAACCGGTTTTGAAATAGAGCTATCTCTGTCAAAATACTTTTTTAACATATTCACATGACACATTTGTTTATTTTTACGCCTTCCAGGAGTATTGATGATATAATTCAAATCACTTGTTTTCTTATCAATAGTATACGGGCCATAATACCTTGCCTGTAAGGGTCGGCCAGGTATTGGCAAAAGAGCAAGGACTTTATCACCTGGTTCGAATTTCCTATCAACACTATGCTTATCATATCTTGCCTTCATTTTGCTCTGAGATGATTTAAGATTTGACCTAGCAACCTCACATGCCCTAGACAGTTTATTTCTGAAGTCAGAAACATACTGTAACAAGTTCAAGGGTGTTTCATCATCAGCAAGAAATTTCTCTTTTAAGAGTGTTAATGGCCCACGAACAGAATGACCAAAAACTAACTCAAAGGGGCTAAAGCCAAGAGATTCTTGAACAGATTCTCTGACTGCAAATAATAGCAAATGAATACCTTCATCCCAATTTTTATCAGTATCAAAACAATATGACCTTATCATATTCTTTAGGGTCTGATGAAATCTTTCTAAAGCACATTGACTTTCAGGGTGATAAGCAGATGACCGATATTGCTTGATACCTAATTCATGCATAACCTGTTGGAATATGCCTGACATGAAGTTTGATCCTTGATCAGACTGAACTGATTTTGGAAGGCCAACAAAAGTAAAGAACTTGACAAGAGCCTTAATAATTGACTTTGCCTTAATGTTTCTTAAAGGAATTGCTTCTGGGAAGCGGGTAGAAGCACACATAATTGTCAACAAATATTCAGAACCTGACTTGGTTTTTGGTAAAGGACCAACGCAGTCTATTATTATTCGACTGAAAGGTTCATCAAAAGCTGGAATGGGTTGTAACCTTGCTTTTGGAATAACTTGGTTAGGTTTCCCTACCATTTGACAAGTGTGGCAACTTTTACAATATTCGGAAACGTCCGATTTTAGTCCAGGCCAAAAGAAGTGAGTCATAATCTTGTGATAAGTCTTGTTTACACCTAAATGACCAGACATTGGACTTTCATGGGCTATCCTAAGTATTTCACGGCGATATGACTTTGGAACAACAATTTGGTGATGAACAGCCCAATCATCATCAGCTGGGACATCAAATGGTCGCTATTTTTTCATCAGAATACCATTCTTTTTATAGTAACAAACAGGATTCTGAGACATTTCTTTTTCGGGTAATGCCCTATCAATTAACTTTGAAATCTCAGGATCATTTTGCTGTTCCTGGATTAACTTTGACTTTGAATGCGTTTCATGACCTTGGTCATTTGACCTTGGAGATGACTGACAGAATTTCGACGAGTCTGTCTGAGTATCAGGCAGACTAAGATTAAAAGACTTTTAATCTCGTCATTGAAATATTGACCAACAAAAGTATCAGTTAAGTCAATATCATTTGTATTTTTCAAGGAAGCTTTTTTGGCCATACCCCGAGTTACTGCACATGAAGGGTATAAATCAGGTATTTCCTGCAAAATAGGATCATCTGTTTGACCTACATTAGGTGTGTCAGTTACAAGAGGATTAACAACAACCTTATCTCCAGCTAAGTCATTGCCTAGCAATAAATGTACACCTTTAAATGGTAAAGAATGTTTAACACCAACAACCACAGAACCAGTAACCAAATCTGAGGACAAATTAACCTTATGAAGAGGAACATTAATAATACCACACTCTACACCCTGAATAAGGACACTAGTTCCAGACGAAGTATTCTCAGAAAAAGGTAGAACATCTGCTAAAATAAGAGATTGAGAAGCTCCTGTGTCTCTTAAAATTTGAATAGGGGCAGGTGGGCACATATCACCTGAAAGTGATACAAAACCATCCAACATGAACGGTTCAAAAATCTCCATACAGGAATCAGAATTTGGTTCTGCCTTAACAATTGAATTTAACCCAAAAGAAGGCTGTGATTTAGGCTGAAGGCTGGTGAGCCCTGTAGGTTTGGCTGCACTCAGTTCCTTCTTCCTTTTTAATCTAAAACATTCCGAAATCAGGTGACCTGATTTTTTACAAAAAGTACAATGTACTCGAGATAAGGGGTTTTGAACATTGGTTTCACCAGTAGACTTTGGTTTAGGTGAATCTGATTGACTAGACATGCTAGATGAATCACCAGACATAGATTTATTTTGGGGATGTGAGGAAGCAGGTTTTGCTTTAATAAACGAAAGAATTTTTGTGTGTAAGGTAGTAATCATCAGCTAAAAGAGCTGCTTCATGTATAGTTTCAACAGTTTTTTCATCTAAATGTGATTAGATTATCATAATTTTGGTCTATTTTCTTAGAATAGCACCACCTGTCAAATAATTTTTCTTCGTTTCTTGCAAATTCAACGTGAGTCTGGCCAGATTCTTTTCTACAACTTCTAAATTGTTGTCTGTATGCTTCTGGAACCAGCTCATAACCTTTGAGAATGAGTTCTTTTAAAGTATCATAATCATTGCTTTGTTCTGTGCTAAGTTGCGAATAAATATTGCGAGCTTTTCCTACTAAGACATTTTGGAGAAGTAAAGTCCATTGCTCCTTTGGCCATTTCAAGTTATTTGCAACTTTTTCAAAATGTTCGAAATATGTATCAACTTCATTTTCTTGAAATGGTGGGACAAGCCTTAAATGTTTTGTTACATCAAAGTGGTCATTATACATATATCTGGGCTGATTTGCTCTATCTTGAATTTCTAATTCTTTTAATCGTAATTGAAATTCTCGTTCTTTTTCTCGCTCTCTCTCTGCTCTTTTTTCTTCTCGTTCTCTTTCTTCTCTTTCTTGCTCTTCCTTTTCTCTTTGAAATTGCCTTTCTCTTTTTTTTTCTTCAATTTCTCTTTGTGCTCTTTCTCTTTCAATTTCTTCCTTTTCCCTTTGAAATTGCCTTTCTCTTTCCTTCTCTTCAATTTCTAATTGTGCTCTTTCTCTTTCAATGTCCAATTCCTTCTCCCTTTGTTGAAGTTTTAACAGTTCAAGCTCTCTTGAGCTTGCAACTGATGGAACATCAACAATGAGAGATAGAGCCTTTTCATCAAAAATGTCCTCATCAACAAAATATTGAATCAAAATATTTTTAATTTCATGCTTTCGCAATGAGGATTTGACTTCTTTTAATTCATAATGCTTGGCAAGATTGAGCAAATCAGACTTTTTACCCAAATTCAATAGCTCCACGGAAGGTTCGTGCGTAAATTTTTCTAAGTCAAAAGACATGGTAGCTTGTTGCTGTATTCAAATAAGAATGTAAGATTTTGATAAATAATAGTGAAAGTACACTCTAGATTTATTACAATTGAAATATGAAATTAATTTCTTAAATAATTTTGAACAGCAGATTTAAATACAAAATTTGTTTGATTTGTTTTGTTTTGTTTGTTTGTCTGATGTTCGTATCTCGAGACGAGCCCCCAATTTGTTACGTGCCAATGTAACAAGGACAAAGAAGCCAGCAACAAACTTTACAATTAACAATATTTATTGACAATAATTACAGAATTATTGACAATATGAAATTAATACAAAAACAAATTACAATACCTTGAATGTTTAATCCTAAAGTTTTTAATTTTAGATCCAATTTGTTTAAATTCCTGGTCCACAAATAATAAGTCCAATAATATCCGAATTTAGAATTAAACACGCTTTTAAACACACTTTTAAGATAACGAGAAATCCCCTTTAAGTTTAACACAGTACTACCAAATGAAACCATTAGTCTAAATCAAGTGAACCAAGAATGCTGTAGGAACCCCTTTATATAATACTATAGAACAATCTGGAATAGCATAGAACATAAAAATACTCTAGAGGCTGAATCACTTTCTAAAAGGCCTTTCTAGAAAGATCTAAAATCTTCTACATATATATTACCTTAAAGTGTCAAGAGATATTGGAAAATCCCCAGACTAATTCTAAAAATAGACATGGTAAATACCATTAGGTTTATTTATAGTTTATATATAACAATTGCTAAAACAAGGAAAATGGAAATAGGTAATGTATAATCATCTATTAATCAGTTGCAATATCTTTGGTCACCCGAGCACAACTTTCTAGCAGAAAATTGTAGAATCACACAGGACCCGTATTGCACATTCATTAATTTCTTTGAAGACCTCCTTCCCTTGACCAAATGGGTCAAAGCGGACCAAACTTGACAAATCCTTTTTAAAAACTTGACCGAAATGTTCCTCGGATGACCTAAGCTAAGTAATAGATGTCGAAAATGGCGGCCTGGTTAGGCGCAGGGATGTATCAAACTTCTTGTAAACGTCTTCTATTAGTCCTTTAATTTCTTTCTTATCTTAACTACGGTATTGTCAAACAATTGTTCAAAAGCCAATAGACCAAGTTTAACTAAACTAAGCAAAATTCCTATTAAGTGACCCATTTTCGAAACGTGTTTGTAAACAACTTAAAACAAACAACACTTTTTTGAGATACCGTAGACTCAAACAGTCTAACAATTTCAGGTTAGAACTTTGAAAAGATAGCAATATTAACAAAATATTTTTGCGCTAGGTACACCAAATAAGATAGGTAACGAGGAGAAAACAATACTGCTGGTAGGAGCGACTGGATCGGGAAAAAGTACTTTGGTTGACGGTATTATCAACTTTGTTGCCGGAGTAAACTGGAATGACCCATACAGGTTTAAGCTCGTCAGCCTTGAAAAAGAAGAACAACAAAATATAAAAAATCAGGTAAATTTACAACTTTTCACATACAATACATTTACCTTTGACTCCTGATAACTCTTGTATGCATTAAGGATATACATGTACAACGATTAGTCATAAAATACAGATTTTTCAAGTATACTATTAAAAGATAAAACACGAGGCTTTGCAGACTTTTTATCTGACTTAAATGACAAGAGTTATAAATATGATATTGCATTTGCATTAAAAAATAAAATAGTAAATGTTATTATTCATTATCAAAATCGTATTATTTTAAGTGTACAATCGTTCAATGTCAATTGTATTCAGCAAACAATTGTGCTTAGTTATTGTCACTTGACACATTCTCCTTAAAGCAATTAAGTTTCGGAAATATCAGATCAGAATTAGATAGATCTCGTTAGTCAGTAAAGCGTCTCGGGCTATAATGGGTCTCTTTTTTGGCATACCCGTGTGACTTTTTCATGGGTGTATGATGTTTAATAAACAATAATACTCAATACTCGGATCCAGCTACTCACATAAAAATGCAGATTGATCATTGAGTACAAATACGTCTACTTTAAGAACTTTCTTACCTAATTACCTTAAGAAGAAAAATCTTAGTGTTAATGACGCTTAAGAATTTGTATCATAATGTCCTTTTTCCTAGGCGGTGTCTCAGACTGAATGGATATCGACGTACACCATCCACCCAGCACATGGAAATAGGCTTAAGTACACTTTGAATATTATTGACACCCCTGGGTTCGGAGACACACGTGGTATCGACAGAGATAGGGAAATTATTAAGCAACTTAAACAATTGTTTTCTAGTTCTGATGCTAATGGTGTAGTAACTTTAGATGCTGTATGTTTCATTGTTAAAGCGCCAGATGCTCGTTTGACACATAGTCAAAAGTATGTTTTTATGCAAATACTATCTTTATTTGGACAAAATATCGAGGAGAATATCATGTATCTGATTACATTTGCCGATGGGGAAACACCTCCTGTCCTTGCTGCAATGAAAGAGGCAGAACTGCCTGCAAAAAATCATTTCGTTTTCAATAATTCTGGTCTTTTCGCACCAAATACCGAAGGCAAAACAGGTCTTTCTCCAATGTTTTGGGAAATGGGCATAAACAGCTTTAGAACTTTTTTCGATAGTTTAAGAGTTATGACCCCGAAAAGTTTATCACAAACGAAAGAAGTACTTAATGAAAGGGAAAGAATTTCTGTTACAATTGCGGATTTACGTCAAAAGGTAGACATGGGGCTTTGTAAGTTATCAGATCTAGAAAGGGACATTGAACAATTAGAAAAACATGAGAATGACATAGCCGACAATAAGGACTTTATCATTGAATCTACTGAAACAAAACAGGTTGAAGAAGATATTCCATCGGGAACATACATTACTAATTGTCTGCAATGCAATAAGACATGTCATTATCCGTGTGCAATTTCCGATGATTTCAAGAAAGGTTGTGGGGCAATGGATGGGAATGGAAATTGTCGAATATGTAGTAAAGGATGTTCGTATACGCAACATAGAAATGGCCGAAAAAGGTTAAATTACGTACAAGTTAAAGTTAAAACAACTAAGACACAAATGGAGGCGGCTTACAAACAAGCAGGCGAGAAAAAGCTTTCAGTTGAAGAAATAATTCAAAGAAAACAAATCGAAATAGGAACGATTTTCGATGTTGTTCTTCAATTGATGAAAAACGTCAATGAGGCAAATAATAGACTAAAAGAAATAGCGTTACGACCAGATCCCTTGACAATGGTAGAGCATATAGATTTAATGATACAGTCTGAGAAGGACGAAATGAAACCTGGGTATCTTGATAGAATTAAAGTTCTTCAGAGGTATCGTAAAGAAGTCGATATAGGCAAACACTTTTCAAACCTAAGTGAACGTATGAAGAAAACTGACAATCTTATGGATAAGAGAAAGAAGGGCTTTTGGAGTAGAGCATGTGCAAAAGCTGCAAAATTATTCGATATTAAATATTAACCGCCTCTCGACGAAACAAGTTGTAATTTATGGGAGAAATAATGGTAATCATTAAATCATAGAAAATGCTGTGAAGCCTTATCTTTAACACCTTAAATTCATAGAAAATAAACAACAACAACAAAAAAAAAAGAAAACAGAGAAATCTCCCGTTTGTATTCATGTATCAAATTACGACCATGTTCATGTTATTTGTCCTTTGGCAAGGCATTTCAGAGCCCAAGCCTAGTACTGGTGATGACAAGGATGACTCGAATAAATGAACTTCCCTGATCTGTGTTTAAAACGACCTTAAGCTCCCATTAAAATCAAATCGCATGTGTTTGAGGCTAAATTGGTGAATTCTTTTTCTTTATTCATAGCATAGTTTCCATATTTTATTCAATTTTGGTGCCTTTTCGTTAGAGCTATAGCGGCGATGTGTTAACATATTAAAGTCCACAAATATTTTCGGATTTCCTCGAAACTTTCACATGATTGTTTTAATTTCATAAAGAAGGTTCTTTTGTCGAAAATGGGCCTGATCCCTTTAAAAAGGGAAATGAGTCCTAATGGAATTTCGCTCAAAATATTCTCGTTTACGCGATTAAGTCCTCAAACAATATCGGATTGCCTAGACAATTTTCCAGGTTGAAGTAGGATCATTTAGATGGTACTTTTTCGAAAATTGGGCTGATCCGTCGGAAAACACGGAAAAAGGGGCCCGATGGATTTATGTACAAGATATTCTCGTTTACCAGATAAGAGCTCACAAATATTGCCAAATTCCTCTTGAAACGTATGAAAACTTAATGAAAACACAGAACAAGGACTATTAGGATTATTGCTTTAAACAAATTGAAGAAGAGAAAGGTGCTTGGTTACTATTACTTGACCCTTTCTCCTTAAGGTTCATGTAAAGTATTTGAGACCCAATTTTAAGGGCGCTTCATTAGCAAAGAAAAGGCAGTATGTCCAGGTATATTGTATATCAAAATGAAGCTATTTCTGAACACAAGCAGTTGAGCAATATTAGACCGCCATAGCTATAGTGGTAAAGCCAAAACATTATGGAAAAGAGTCATTTTGTACAGAACAAGCAACTTCGTGACGGTTGGATAAAATTATTTTTGACTGATCTAGTTTAGGCATTCTTTGACTTGCACTGGATCACACAAAAATCGTCTCCTTAGCTTAGTGATAAAGGTGCTCGAGTCGTGACCCGGAGGTCCGTTGTTCGAGCCAAACTGTGGAAAGGGTGTGTTAATGGGAAAAACACTTAAAAACCAGCCCAAGTTTACACAGTTGTAGAAATGGGCTGCAGTGCATTTCAACCACTGCCTCTGGCTCGGGGACGTGAAAACAGCTGGAAAGAGTGTTCCAGAGTGACTCAATAAGCTTAAGCCTTTGTCGCAATCGAACTAAAATAGATAAGTATAAACCAAAAAGAGATTTGCCAGAAAAGGCCACGAAGTATTGTTTAATAGAATTATTATTTGTACCAGTATTTGTGTCAAGATGTTTACTTAATGATTTAATTTGTGTCAAATGAGCATCAGTGTTTATATATTAGTTGTCCATGTACATATCAAAGTTCACTCATAATAGCTTTGAAAAATCAATTCTGATAAATTCCGTTTGAATTTTTAGAACTTTTAGGCCCTTCTTTCACCTGATTTCCTTTTTTGAATTTCTCTTTTCAAATCTAGAGATGTAAAAGCCAGAGGAGCGCTTCGAACCCCCTGTACCTTTTGTTCTAAATACGTTTACCCTTTAAGCTCACCTAAGCACAAATCGCTTAAGATGGGATTTGGTTTGGTGTGTGTTACTTAAATTTGTTGAGAAAAGTCAAAAGTTATCTGTCATGAACAATTACCAAGATGCGCCCTGGAGACAACATTTTAGACCCAATTGCAAGAAAATTAAACTCAGCATTCTTGATAATATATCGGGCAAGTGCAAAACCTGGTCATTTCGGATTAAATACTATTTAACAGTGTCAAAAATGAGAAAAAAATGAGAACACCATTGATTAACCGATTTGCCCATCTTTGGTCTTATATAATTAAACAGATTAACCACGAAATTATAGCCCTACCTTCTTGAATGTGATTCAGACCAAGGACTAAAGGAGAAATTCTCTAACTTGGAGCGTGAATACTTAGGTGAGCGATATAGATCCACATTTAGCATTTTGTTGTGTATATATACCCGTTTGTTTACCCTTGCGATAATATTTTCATATCCATTTATTTTATTTTATTTATTTATACAATATTTTGAGAGGGTAACACTTTTAGCTGTGTAGCCATTCTACCAAGTGGCCCTCTACATTAATAAAACAAATATTTACAAACATAAAAACGTAAAAATACATACAAACACAGTTGTTATTTACGACAAGGGTACAATAAACTGTAAAAATGACACAGAGGCCTATGATGATAAAATTAAATTATCGTTTTAAATAATGTTGTATAAAGAATTATATTGCTGGTAAGATGCTATGGTGAACAGTTTAAAGTTTTGGACGAATTAGATCATAAAAATATGTCGGGAAATTAAGCAATTCCGGATAACTCAGTTAGCGTGAAAAATTGCCCATTTATGATTGGATATAGTTTCTCAAACCCCTTTTAAATTCAGAAAGGGATTTAGTCGTTCTGAGTTTTTGAGGGAGAGCATTCCATAATTTTGATGCAGAGGATGAAAAGGAGCGATCGTAAAGCGCAGTTCTAGATCTTGGTATTGACAACATAGCATTCGAAGAGGATCGCAATGGAAGCGAATGAGCTTCTGACATTGGCTTTAGTAATTCAGTAATATATTCAGGAGTTAACTCGTTCAATGCTTTGAAAGTTAGTGCGGCTTTATTGAACATAATACGTTTTGGTATAGAAAGCCATCCCAGATCATCGAGCATCTGGCTAGAAGGTGTCATACAGTCAGCTTGTAGAATAATACGGGCAGCTCGTTTTTGTAATTTGGCGATGCATTAAATTATAAATATGAAAAAGGTGTTATGAAGTTGTATTTTTAAAAGTTTCCTATCATTTTAGATGTTTGTCTGTATCAGAAAAATAAGAGTATGCTGATGCGCAATTGGTGTCTGTCGGGTAGTCATTACAATATGCCCTGAGTTAAGGATAACAAAACGTTTTAAAGTTAAACTTGTTGCCAATGACGTGCAAAGCGGGTATAACTTGTAATTATTGCATAGAAATGTTCGTATTCGGGTCGTTATAGGCATACGTTAACAGACAAAACCTGGGCGATAGCCGGAGAAAACGTGGATTAATAAATAAATATACGTGCCTTTAACGCCGTGCTTTTTTTACTCTAATATCCTCGATCTTGGCCTATGATACTTAATCATTCTCGAAGTCTAACATAAATATATAGCATAAATAAAGACGTTGATCTTATTCCTGCGTTAAATTTTGTGACGCCAAAGCCAGTATAAACAAAAGAGGCGGTGCTAAGCATAACACAATTTTTCCGATTTGGAGCTAGTTTCGAAGCGTTTTGAAGCGTTCCTATGAATTAGTTCGCAATATCTGTTTAAGTAAATACAATTTCTGCTATACTGTTTTCCCACAATAATAGCGTCATTTCACATTGTTTCGGTGTTAACATTTCAAGTGCGGACTATTTTGAGGGTCTTTGCATACTTTTCACGCCCGGGTGCTTCTGGGTCTCTGCAAATGTTAACGTCCTCACAAACGTGAATAAACCCTAAAGTATACTGGACAAAAAGTTAGGGATCTAAAGTTCAAACTTCATTTTCTTCGACTGGAAATTAATTGTGTTTATTTCTGTTTTACCGAACGTTCTACAGTGTATTTCCTGCAAATTCTATGCAAAACTAAGCACTTGTGATACAACATCGCCCCTTGGCAAGGACACTTGTTTTTAACCGCCTAAAAGGAACCGAACAAGATTTTTTTTATCTTAATATTTTGGCTTCAATGTGGAAACCACGTGATCTTATTTTGTTTCCATTCTGCATATGTGTATGCTTGGCCTTTCTATTCGCAAAACACAACAAGCAGCGTCATGTCTTTCTGCAATGGAATCTTCATTGCAGTTGTTATGCTGAAAGCCAGACAAACACAAAGAAAGTTGTCAATCAGTTATTTTTTTTCTTAAAAAGTTTGGTTCCATAACTGGGAATCGCTTCAACCTGACTGAATCGGTGCCCGAGTGGCAACAATTGTTGGTATAGTGAGATATTTTTGCTGGTAATGGTAATAGGCTTGGTCACTCGGGAGAGGGCAACATGTTTCAGACGGCTTTACGACTTCAACCATCCCACTGAAAGGCAAGTTTTGACCAAGAAAATCAAGAAAATGCCCCGAATTCCAGTAAGCGCACTTTCATCCTAGCAGTACGCCCTTATCTGACGAGAAAGATCAAATTTGACCGCTCTGAGCAAAGAACTATGTGAATGTCGAGTTGGGTCACTTCACCGCTGTTCTATTCACAGCCTGGTCCAGCTTTTTTATGGACTTTCAAAGCGACAAGAGAATGAGTACTTCCTGTGGTGTTTTTCCAGCAAAAAACCTACTTTTCATTTGCTAAATTGATGGCATCGTCCAGCATCAACATTGTTGGCCACTGGGTACTTTGTATCGATGACAGAGTTGCGCTTACTGGCGTGTGCTTTCGAAAATGAAAGATCGTTCCAAGTACCAGACCTTTTTTTCAAATATCTATTGAGGATAGCTCTTTTAGACGAATAAAAATGAGTGTGCTCAAAGAAATTGTTGTCAATCAGTGAAATTTAGTTCAAAATGACTAGGCAAGTCGTTCTAGACTTTTAGATTAGATAGAGCATTGGTAGGGCAATTTGCAAACCAAAGATTTCAGACCGAAAACGCATACATGACACACAGGGTTGGCTTTTTCATGTGATTATAAAAGAATTGGGGAACTCCTTAAAATGTACCAAAGACAGTGGTCAACCCTTATTATGCTGAATAAATTTTGGCTAAAAATTTTCATCAAAATCAAAGGGCAAAAAGCACAGAAAGTAACAATTGTAGGTCAATTTTCATTTGAAAAACTAAATCTAATGACAACTCTGGTTTGAAACAGATGAAAAAGGTGGTGTAGACTAACATCAGACTGCAGGCTGATGTTTGTCTACAGTTCCTGACAAAGCAGGAATATTCCAGGTTTAGCATGACAAGGGTGAAGAAGGGCACAGTGGCATTGTTAATCGCTGATTCGTGCAAATGGAAGCCACACTTGGAACAGACAGTCGCTTTACACAAGCAAAGAAAAATATCTTTGAATTTAGGACTGATGATGATACCAGTTTACAGTTCGCATTGAGGGGTATCTTTTGTTCCCGTATGGTGTAGCCGTTTCCTTTGACGTAATTTCATTATATTTCATAAAGTTTTGCTTTAGAATGTGGGCACATATTACAGAATGAAATGAGTTTTGAAAACGAAATGAATCTTTTAGAAAAGAGTCAATACAGTTTTGAGTCCCATTGTAGTCCATCTCGTTTTGTCATCCTCAGCGCTGGGCTGGAAATACTTGATACTTTCAGTGTCTCGATTCTAGATTTTTAGTTCCACTGGTCGAATGTCACTGGGGCTTTGTCATGGCGCTGTGTCCCCTGTGGGTCCGTCAGGTCGTAATCTTTTTCTTTTAAAATCTTCTCAGAAACTACTGGATGGATTTCAACCAAACTTCACAGGAATGACCCTTGGGTAACGGATAACCCTCTTTCAACTCCTCCCCCATCATACTTTTTTCGTGAACACATCAACGCGAAAATTGTTTACACTTTTGACTTAAAATAAGCATATTTTTCTACCAGTTGTTAATTATCTTGGAGATTGAAGATTCTACTAATACTGTAGTTTTATTTCAAAAGAACTGATGCGTTTTGGCCTCCCTGTAAATTATTTGCTAAGATTTTTTAAATAAGGGGTCGTCTTTTAAAGTTCCAAAATTAACGATTTACGGCATTTGAGAGAAAGAGAAAAGGGAATAGATGCAAACTGATCCGGCAAAAGGGTGCCAAATGCAAGTCACTATAACATGATAAACGATGTCATGGGTCTAAATTGTTTAGGTGAGAAATAAAACGATTTATTTCACACCTAAATAATTTAGACCAATGACATTGTCTATTTTGAATCACGTGAGAGTGAAATATCTATTTCCATATTGTACAACCAGAAATATCTATTTCCATATTGTACAACCAGAACGAGGCTGCTGTACAATACGGTTTTTATTCCAAAACGAGGCAATCTATTTTGTACGATGAAAGTGAGGCTGCAGTCCCGAATATCGAAATCACCACTTTTCGCGGCTCTTTCAATTTATAAAACCCTCTGTTCGGAGGTATTGAAATAAGTTTTGTCTTGAGAAGATTTTTGTTATTTATATTTATCACATTCAGGCTTTGAAAGTAAAAGAAGAATATAAGTCACATTGAAATACAAAGTGTTGTTGTTTATTGATTTCAGAAAATCGTTTGTCAACATGAAATGTACATTTCAAGTGACGACGGGTATTCAATATATTTTATGTTAATTACATATTATAATCAGTAAGCACTGTTCGACTTGACACTTGAAATAAGTATTTCACTGAAATTTCTATATTTAGAACAGTTCTTTCTTTCTATTTTATCATGTTTATAGTGAATTTGCAATAGACACATTTTCCGAAAGATGCCATTTAACATGATTGAGTACAATACTGAATTCATTGGGTTCGAACCCTGCAGAACCAGTCAATATTTTGACTCGGCTATCGCCTCGTCATATATAACATGGTTCTTCTGGGTACTCATCAAATAGAATTCAGAATTGACTCGATAATGTTATATAACCTCTAAATATTCAAAAGCTTATTGACATCAAGTCTGTTTCAAAATCTCTCGTAAGGTTTTTATTACCTAAGACAATTTTGAATGTTATGACAAAGACTTTTTTTGTGACCAAACCTTGATTGAGGCAAAATCCCATTCTGAGATAGCTTTATATAGTTTAATATGTTACCATGTCAAGTTTCCTCAAATTTTCAATTAGTTAAGCAAGTTGGAAATTGGAAGTGTTTATCTACCTATAGCACGGTTTTATTGGCCCGAACCTGACCCCTGCTATTTCAATGAATAAAAATCGGGTTGTTCCTACTCGGATCTGCACGTGCTTTTCATAGATTGAATGATATACAAATAGTTTTGAATATAATATATATTTGGTTAATTTATTAAGTAAGTCGGAATCATAATCCATCCATTCTCGATCAATTTTATCAGGACTGTTTTGCACAAAAATTGAGCATGTGCGTGACATTTCCAACAAATGCATTTGTGCATGATGGAAAGACGTTAAGCAGCCTGGACACTCACGCACTGCATTAGAATTAATTTTGGGTTGTGAATAGCAATTCTAGGTCCTTGGCCATCTATTGAGCGCATAGTTAAGACTCTTATCAGACTATGCGGCCGCACAGACTGATCAGAGTCTCAACTTTGCGCACAGGTGAAATTGTTGGAAATGTCACGCACAGACTCAAATAGGGATATTGTCATTGCCTTGGCAACGTTGTCAAAGGCATTTTTTGTTGACGTTGGCGTGAATAACTATGATCTTGGAAATACTTTTCTTCTTATTGAAGACATCTACTTGAAACTTGATAACTATTTATTTTACATCGATTGGGAAACAAGTTCTTACAACTTAGATTAACCCTTCTCGATTCTGCATCCTGGAAAATTCATCAGTACTCGCGCCGAATGTATGGCCAAATGAAAGAACCAAGATCGATAGCCGCTCCAGGGAATCGAACTCAGGACCTCGACATGTGTATTCACAATCACAAGAGCTACCAGAACTATCAAGGGGATAACATGGTAGATGCATTTTTGTAAGTTATGCTCTGATTAAAGGGTCCTTATGAATCCCCTTTCAGCCTTTAGTTTGGTTTAAATTTTTTAAAAACCTTTGTTAATTGAAAACCCTTACAAGCCTATATTTTGATAAGTAAATCTTACAATTTGTATATATCCAGTATCTTCTGTGAGCGTTAAACCAAATGGGCCTGTGCGTGACATTTACAACAATTTCACATATGCGCAACGTTGAGACTTAGATCAGTCTTTGTGGCCGCACAGTTTCCAGGCAGCTCAACGTCTTTCCATCACGCACGCATGCGCATGCAATTGTTTGAAATGTCACGCACAGGGAAGACTAAAATAGAAATAAAGAAACAAACAAACGAAAAAAAAACAAAAAAAAAAAAAACACACACACACACACACACACAGACACAAAAAACGTTGATGTTAGATTAAAAGTTAACTCAAACAAAAACGAAAACAACAAAAATGAATTCAATAATTCAATAACAACGTTTTTTTGTGTGTGTGAGCGTGTTTTTTTCATTTGACTCCATGGGGATAGGTTATCAAAAGCAAGCCCTTTAAGAAAACATTTATATTATTTCCATCAATTTTCTTTTTTATTCCTGACTGAGCCTTTCGTTTGCCCAAAATGACCTATACAAAAAGCATTTAATGTATATCCACCTCCTAGGGTATGGAATTTTAAAAGGTAAATGTTTAATTTAGGATTGTTAAGTTCATGTCAAAAATCTGCCCGTTATCTTGCAGGTACTCATATAATCAATGGATGAAAAGTAAAAAAACTGGGGCAAATTTGGCGGTTTTCAAATGTTATCGAGCTCGGTCTTCTCAATAGTAGACCTTTTTGTACATTTTGTCCATAAATTGGCCTTGAACGGGTTGACATGAACTTAAATTGGTGGTTTAATTGCCAACGCGAAATCATAACGATTATTTATTTTTCTTTAATGCTTTTCGGTGGTTTATCGAGAAATAACGGTAGATTATCTCTTGATAATCTCACCGCAAAAGCAGTGAAATTATCAAAAACTTATACCCTGCTTTTGTGCATTTCATCCTATCTGACGTAATCTAAGCGGGGCAAAATAAGTGACGTCACAATGAACGTTGCATAGCAATCACGTGCAAAATGACGCGCTTGACGAAAATATGTCCTAGAAATTTCACATTTTGTCTCATTTTTGCATTAAAGAAATAGAATAATCGTTTCTTTTCGAGTTAGATCGATTAATATTTCATTTTGTGAACAACAAAAGCTATATTTTCACTCGTGGCTCCGCCACTCGTGAAAATATGGCTTTTATTGTTCACTCAATGAAATATAAATCGATCTAACACTTAAACAAACGATTATCCTCTATTTCTTTAATGCTTTTCGATGGTTTATCGAGAAATAACGGTAGATAATCACTTGATAATCTCACCGCAAAAGCAGTGAAATTATCAAAATTTTATACCCTGCTTTTGTGCATTTAACCCTATCTGACGTCATCTATGCGGGGCGGAATAAGTGACGTCACAATGTACGTTGCATAGCAATCTCGCGCAAAATGACGCGCTTTACGAGAATATGTCCTAGAAATTTCACAAATTTTTCTCATTTTTGCATTAAAGAAATAGAATAATCGTTTGTTTTTCGTGTAAGATCGATTGATATTTCATTTCGTGAACAACAAAAGCTGAAACAAACGATTATCCTCTATATCATTAAATAAATTAACGTTTCCCTTACACGGTCCATTTCAAAATCCATCTTTTTTTAAGCATCGAGGTTTTTTCATCACCCTGGCGTCGTTGTGGTTGGCGTATAGCGTATGTCTTGTTGTTGACGTTGACGTTGGCGAGAAAATATCAAATGGTCTATATCTCTGTTGTTATTGACTATGTCTACTTAAAACTTTGTATATCTTTTCATTATTTTCATTTTTTTCTTTTATAGACTAATATTTGTTACAATGTCCAGCATCTGCATAAGCGTTTGAAGGGTCCGATTGTAAAAATGGTAAAAATGATTTAGAAAAGGAATTCTTGGTGCTGATGAGCAATTCGTTGTCGTGAACCCTGGACGCAAGGCTTTTTCAAGGAGATTGGCATGACAGTAGTATTGAAGGTAGTGGACCCGTAAAAGTTCCAAAATTTTTCGGAAGTAATGAATTTCAACTCTGAAAAAAAATGATACAATTACAAAAAAAGAAAAAAGAGAGAGAGAGAGATTAACAACAACAAATCAAAACAAAATTAAATTAGAAAAACAAACATTATCAAATTACCCAACGTTAAACATAAAGATTCGAAAGTCGGTATCGACCGCAAAATGTGCAATTTCATTTAAGATAAGTTGCTACTTGAAATCCTCCGATAATTACTAAGTTCAGTTGATAAAAATCAAAGATGTGTCAGAATTTACTGCGTATATACAGTAAACAACATCGGAAAATTGACAAGTTGAATGATTTTGGAATGATCTCGGATTGAAATTTAATGAGTGGGAGGATCGAGTATTGAGTGAAATCAAAGAAAGGTAATATAATATCGATAATTTCGTCCAATCGGACGAAATTAATAATATTCAATTACCTCCCTTTATTAAAATCTACGTCGTTTTGTGTTTGATTGTATTCGCGGACCAAGCAAACGCTTTAAAACCAACTGCAGACAATAAAATCATGGAAAGATTTAATCGGTTTGAACGATTTGAATGATTTTTCGATTTTGAAGAAATGGAGTGTTTTGAATGGTATGATTGGGTGTTTGAATGAATGAATGGGGCCTGAACAAACAATTTAGAATGGTTTTGATAGAGGTTGATGTCAATTCACGATTTTACCAAATAAATATTGTCTGTGGAATCTTCATGCGATTGCTCTTTTTGTCGCTGCGTGACCAAAACGTCGTAAGACCGACTTATTCAAGCTGTAGTTGCAATGTTTTGGTTGCTCCATTAACGATTTGTTACCGTTGACAATCGGTCTTCGAGTTAAGATGAAATGTTACAACTATACCATCGGTTCTCATACGGTTTAAGGAGGGGTATGATGGCGTGCGCTTGCCGAGTATTGATTAAGGCAGCGGATCCGTATAAATTCCGCAACGTTTAAGGAGTAATGATCTTTAACAGTGTTAACCGAGGTTTCCTAATGATTTTCATTAGGACACTTCGGTCTACATGGTGAAAGATCTTGAGTATCGAATTGTTGCAGAACTATTACGGGTCCACTATCTAAATAGGTGAAACCTGAAATATTTCCAGTCAAAATTGTGTCATCTGGCAATCCTTTTTTTTTTTCGTGGAAAATTGCCCCTTTCCCTAGTTTTCTTCAGGAAATATCATATGAATTGGTTCTGAAATTGTTTGAATCGAGAAGGGCTATAGTGCACTTTTCAAATCGATACTCTTGAAGTTTGAAGAGACACATAAATAATGATAGAAATTGACATTTATTTTTGTATGCGAAAGATTTAAGGTTTCGGGTTGTATATTTTGTCGTTTCAAGTACAGCCCTGCGTTCAGGATGATAAAACGGTTCAAGCTGTTTGCAAATTATACCCCGCTTTGCACGCGCAATTGCGTGCAAAGCGGGGCATAGTTGACAAACCGTTTACACAGTTTTGTTATTATGAACACATGCTCTCGACATAATTATTTACGTATTGTTTTTCCCCTTGACCTGTGGTGGAATCAATTGCTTTTTCAAATGTCTATTTAACGGAGTGACCAAATGGTTCCTTTTCGCGTGACTGAGTCTGAGAAACAATCAAACATAGGGTTTAGGTATTTTTGTTATGGAATGAAGAAACTAAAGAGATTTGATTTATTTGCTTCTTTTATCTTTTCATTTTTTCTAAAACATATTTTTTAAAAAGACAATTTTCTCGATTATAGCGATCCTGTGCGTTTCATGAATCCTGAAGAGGTCCGAGGTATATTTGCTTTTCCATGAATTCCCTCTAACGCCGAACATCGACGTTGATATCTTCAATTAAAACTTATTTTGCTCTATACCATACAGTAAGTAACTTTGTGAAATTGACACTCACTCCGACAAAAGCCATCATTAATCGCTCACACAGCGATTCTTTCGTTGAATTCAAACGCTCGAGTTTGTCATTCAAAACGCACTGAGATCGTCAAGAACCGCTTCGAAATGGTACAAAACGCCCAAACAACTCTTTTTAAATAAATCAAATCATTCTATATGCGTTATTCGGATTTTGACATTCATACACACGCAGAAGGCCACCAGAAAAGATTATATAGGATTAAATGCGTTGTGTGGACTATGATAAATGATGATTGACCTCCGTCCGCTCCCTTTTTTATGATTTGAGCGTTGGTGAATATTCAAAGCATCGAAACTACAGCATATTTAAGCTGTAGTTTCGATGTTATGATGATTTATCAACGATATTTTTCGAAAGAGGATTTATTTCTATTTGCATAATGTGCGTAATGGTAGTTACGCCTTGTATTTCATACTTTTATACGCTCGCGTCGATTGGAAAGTGTCGACGAACATGAAGATATTTTTATTAAAGGGAAGTGATTAATTGCACTGCTTTCGACCAAAAGGAAATATATAAGCGATAACATTACCTCTCGTTAAGTTTATTCAAAACTTGCTCACCCCACTCATTCAACTCTATTCCAAAACAGTTCCTAAGTCTCAGTCATTTACAGTTTATTTATAAAACATTGCCATACTGGGTATGGGTATCGGAAGATTTTTTAAAATCAAAGTACTTAAAGTACCGAAAACAGCCGTTACGGACTGCTTTTATCTTTCGAAAATATACATATGTCTGAATAACTTAAGCTTCAAAGAAACGCCCAAGAAGTGTATACTAGGATCTGACTGCACATATATGCTATCTTATTTGCGATCATGCGCAGTCTAATCTTAGTCAACACTACAAGGATCATCGATGGTTCAGCCTGACAAGAATTAAAATCTCTCTATCTTCGTATCTTCTTCTTTCATAATTTTTCCATTTACTATTTTTTCATCATCTGCCAGTTTATGGTCACTAACAAAAACTTGATCATTTGGTTCCACCATGTGGCCATTAGTTTCACTAGGAGTATACAACGAACGGATCATTCCGTCGCTCTGATGTCGGGTCAGGTGATCAGATTTTCTAGTAACTGGTTCCGTATTCATCGACACAGATCTCGGAGTTCTGATTGGCTTATCATGAAATAATTTCGTTTGTTTTGATTTCCATTCTTTATAAGCTATTTGAAAAGCGCGCGATAATACGATAGACATGGTCTTTGCCGTTTCTGTACTATTGCAGACGACAGCGTGACATTTGAACTGCTTGTCGTCTGCCTCTCGGTAAATCCACGAAAATATCCGATCATTGACGGGCGTGTCTACGTTACAAAACGAGATATTCTCGATCACGAATAATTTTTCTGGTTCCCGTTTCTTGTCCATATATTTCATGTGAATACCGGAAACAGTCAATCGGATTTTCACTTTCCGTAGAAACTCTTCATCCTCCGAATTATCCCAGAGTCTCTGAACTAGGGTCGTGGTGCAGCCCCTACCTGACCCCAAAAAGGTCTCCATGTGACCAATATATCGTACTTTGAACGTCGGATCCTTGTCCGTAATTTTGGCTCTCTCTTTCATTCGATTAAACATTTTGGCTCCAAGGAGAGTACGCTGGTCTGAAATAGATTAAGAAAACGATTCTTTAAAAATTGGACATTCTAATACGAAAAAAAAAAAATGTTTATCTTTAATCTAGTGATGTCGGGACCCACTAGAATGGACGATTCAAGAACTATGTTTCAAGCTATATAATCTTTAATATAACACGTCTTATTTATCTGTAAATATTGCATTACAGAACCATTTCCATAAGTGACCGCTTTATTAGTGGCCCCCTAAGTGGTTGCTTAACGCAAGTTATACTGTATGAACACTGTCCCACTCCCACGATGAATTTAGTCTGAAATGATTTAAGCTTTATCTGCGGTCTTGTTCACTGAATCCGCTCGCCCCGGTTTGCTTTTTCGCGCGTTTTCTTCTAGAATTCAGGGGCCCGATTGCCCCTGCGTACGAGAACCTCAAATAAAACACATGGATATAGTTTTAACTAAACAATGTATAACAATGTATAATATTTACAGTGAAAGATGAAGAGCAAATTGATTTTCTATGAGCTGATACGTGGACGAGAATCATTAAGAATTAAACAAGGATATCATACTATCTCATTTAATATGCAAACGACTTCGCAGCGTGTAACCCTTGCATTCGAAAATGAGCCTGTGCGTGATATTTCCAACAATTTCACATGTACACAAAGCAAAGCTTCTGACCAGCCTGTGCACCCGCCCAGTCTGACCAGAGTCTTCACTATGTGTTCTGCAGACAGGTAAGGTCTTGTCCTCTCTTGGGACTGTCAGTGAAAATTCTTCTTGCGTGATGTTGTTGTCTAGACTGGTCTGTAGTTTCACGTCCATGCGAAATTGTTGGATATGTCACGCATGGGCTAAAATGTTAACTTCCATACGAGGCGCAAGAGCGTTTTGTGTTGAGGATGAAAATTATAATGTAACGTTTGAAGAATGACGGCCCGCTTTGAACTCACGTGCAAATAAGGGGCACCATTTTCAAACGTTTGCAAACGTTCTGAACGTTGGACTGTTGATAGATTTTTCGTTCATTTTCATTGATAGCCCTTGGTTTCATGCTTTAAAAATCTTTCGGTAAATTAATTCTGACGATGGCTGAACAATATATCTGGGCGAAGTCCCAATCAGAGACCAAGATGATAAAACTTATTTCGTGGAATTATGAGAATTTACTCAAATTTTGATTTGAATAACTATTCTATGTTAATTTCAACTATACATAGAATGTATTAAGTAATAATTTACTTAGACGTTCTTTTTTCCCTATGCATTTATTATAAGATTTAAGTAATATATTTTATAATGAAGCTATAATCTCGAGTTGAAATTTGATTGAATTCTCAGTTGAGTGAGAAAAAAAGTTTGTTTTAATCTATCAGAACGCCTAAAATGCTGGTAGACCGTTTGCAAACTACATGTATAAGACCGGTGAGAAAAATAAGTATTATGTAATTGATGAAGATAATAATTTTCATGGAGATATGAATCGAAAAAACATAATCACATCACCATAGATACGCCCCAAAAAGAAACCCTTTAATTGCATAAATGATTTCGAGAAAATAGATATCTAATTCATTTTGAAAATAACAAATCATATTAGTATCTTGTGGGTTAGAATAAAGCACACTTCTTTAAACGAACCTTTTCATGGTCAAATAGATTTTACGCAATAAAAATGCTTTAAAAATTAAACGTGAATAAAACTCTAATCACGTTCATCTAGTGCGATTCGTTCTTTTTTTTATTTTCATTTGCCAATTTAAAAAAAAAAGAAAAAAATGAAAGAACAGGCAGTTCTTATCATCCGTTCTTTGTAAAGATTCTGTTGTGTAATCAAGATTAGTGCATTCTGATTGGCTGGAACATTGTTTTTTTCTAAGTGAAAACAATTTTGAGTAGCATTCTTTTATGTAAGCTTCCACAAAAAGCAGTTCCATTAAATATCAACCTCATTGTAGGGAAATCTTTTTTTGTTGTTGTTTTGGTTTATGATATTAACTTATGATATATGAATATAATGCTTTTTGATTTCATGGAGTGATGATACAAAACCCCTACATGTATCACAGTTGTGTATACAATGTGATTCGGCATTTAGTTTCATACCTAAATAAAATGAACAAATCCGCGTCTCATCTGTTTAATGAAAAAATGAATTTTCATGTCACTTTTACCAAGTGGCCACCTATGACGTCTACAACTGTTAAGAAGTAAAGGATATTACCAGAGAATATACATTTCCATAATTGAGCCCACAAGCTAAAAGTCCATAAAATATTCCATGTTTTAAGTCTTTTTTATGATCATATATACATTACACTGATAATGTAAGAAAATCTCATTTTCATCTAAAATCGTCCTCGATACGCTGGTATGTATATATACCTTCTCTTCGTAGGACCCGATATGAACGGTGCGGAATGTAAACATGCGAAAACAAGTTCTGATTAAACATTTACGAGGCATTGGTGTTTTATCCCTCGATATATTGATGTACTTGAATAGGCGTAGATATTTTCCGTATCTCTACGAACAATTACATAGCAATTTCTTATGATTGTACAAAAGTTACATAAGAAATCTGCCTATAAACTCTCAATAAACATTTATATAATTATGTATATTAAGGGTCCGTGACTGTAACTACTTTTTGACTTGTTGACATGGAATCATTCAACTACGAAGTAAATATCTTTTTTTTTAATTCGTGGGGGTATGGAGCTAAATACTTATCATACTTAAGTATGAATTTGATTCGCGTATAATATTACAATGTAGATACAGTAATCTTTGAATTATTGTAAGTAACATAATGAGCAAGGGCCACTATGGATTTGAGCAAAAAAAAAAAAAAAAAAAAAATCGTCATTTTTTTTTCACTTATTTATCATACCAGCAAGGATTTTTTTTAATCTCGATTTGAATTCTCAGTAAATATTCTATCCAGAAGGAAAAGGGCGTTATATAATCTCAGATCCGATCACCGGAATTCGAGACTTAAGGTATCGGACCCGTAATAGTTCCGCAACATTTCGGAACTCATAATCTTTCACAATGTTGACCGAGGTTTCCTAATGAAAATCATTAGGAAACCTCGGTTTACACTGTTAAAGTTCATAACTTGTGAGACGTTGCAAAACTATTTCGTGTTCACTACCTTAAATGGTACACCGTTATTTACCAATGATTAGAAAGTAATTTAGACCGGATTCCGGTTTCCATATAGATAAGCCAGACTGTCTCACCCAAGTGACAGGTTAATATCTCGTGGCTAGGTACATGGACATTGTACCAGTCCAAATAATATTATCGACCCCATTTGTTTTCGACCCGATTTTGAACTTAAATTTTAGAATAATGTTTAATTGTACGAGGGGTGTTAAAGAAATCCGTGGATTTTCTTTATATTGATTCATATTTTAAGTAGTCTTTAAAATATTGCATCAGACAACGAACTTCTGGAAATCTCTCGTACAATGTATGTATTATTGGATACTGCTTATGTTTCTCCTAGAGGACTATACTTTGATGTGTAACCGAAATCGTCTGATGTTTTTCATATGGCGCTCTAAATAGATCAAAAGTTTTATATAAGTCCTGTACAAATAAGGGTTCACAAACCAAACATTAAAGGTGCCTTCATGATATTTAAGGGCCAAATTTTACGTTTTTTTATATTCACGCGCGACTTTTATTTAAACTTTCGACCCGAACGGTACACCATATTTATGAGCGAAAGTATTGGAATGTAATGGGTGTGAAACCATGCCTCAAAGTAAAGAAAGGTCTGTCAGAGCCTCATCGTAAATCTACTGTTAGAATAACGTTAGATTGACACCCTCTACGACCATTCTGAATCACTCACTAAGCGATTCATTCATTCATTCATTCATTCATTCATTCATTCATTCATTCATTCATTCATTCATAACACTTCCTCGAACCATTCAAATCGTATCCAAAATAAGCAAAATAACATCAACAACAACAACAACAACAGCTACATTTCACTAGCTCAAAAAATCGCATGGTTTCACTGATTTGTTCAAATTTCTAATTTCTTTATTGAATATAAAGACCACAGGCCCAGAATACAAAAACAGAAGTTTATGTGCTTGAAATTGGAAAGGTCTAAATTGGATCATGAAAACAAGAAAATCTTTGTTTCTAGAACTTGAAAGTATGCTCTATTATAGGGAGGTAATAAAAAATAGCTAATTTCGCTCATCTTTAACGAATATATCGATTTTGTATAACTCTCCCCCTCTAATGTCATCCAAATCTCATTTACATGTAGCTCACTCAATAAATTGTATTCCAATTCAGTTTCAAATATATCATTTGCCCTTTCTATTTCACAATGTCATCATCTGTAGTGATGCACGAACTCACAAAATACTAATTAATGAATCTTATAATAAGCGTCTACATGTACTGAATTAAATTCATAGGGAAACCAAGTACAGTCTAGAAAAATCGTGAGAACAACACATGTACAAAAGGACCCCCTCCCGATTGGCCTTGAAAAATATAATTTTTGTCCATCTCTAAAATACCGGTACTATTTAATCAAATTTTGAGATATTTCATATTGCACTTGCTAATTAAAAGAGAGCAATTTGCTCGAAAATAGGCCACTTTCATGTAAATATTACCAATGATAGCTTTGTCGTTCAGACCAACAGCTATCTACCGATAGATAACTTATTGTATCGGGGGGTAAATATTCTGCACTTCAAAGGGGTTCCGATATTTGAGGAACGATGAAATTATCGTATCTACAGCTCAATCAAGCTTTATTTACGGTGTATTGGTAGACACACGAGGGTATGTCGGTATACAGTATGACAAACCTGTCGATATTGAACAGTTTATCTGTATAATAATCCCTTCCTAGGGTAACACTATTTATCATTCGTGTGGCACTTGAAAATAATCAAACAGGGAACCTTTTTTCGAAATTTTGGAAACAATTTTAAAGTCCGTTTATTCAAGTATATGCAGCCTGTAAAACAAATAAATAAATAAGATACAATGATAAATAAATTAACAAATAAATAAAATAACATTTATGCCCCCCCCCCCAAAAAAAAAAGCAGGTCAACAATAAGCCTTTTTCTTTGTCAATCAACAAAGAGCAATAACTCACAAAATATGATGATTATAGAGTTATGGTTCTTGTGTATTACACTTCTCTTCAATGAGCTCTATCCACATGTGAAGTTTCATGATTCTTGATTGCATACTTTTTCAGATACGCGCCGGACAAAAAACGGTTTACGGACGGACCGACCGACGGACGGACCGGCCGACCTACCCACCGACCGATCGACAAGTGAAAAGCAATATACCCCCTCTTCTTCGAAGCGGGGAATGATAAATAGATAAATAATAATAGGAATTCCGTAACATATATTAAAAAAACCCCGATTGGTTCCAGTAGAGGTCTACTAAATTTCGCATTTTAAAGAAGTGACCCGTGAAGCAAAAAAGAACCATCTTCGTAAAATAAATTCAGGACCCATCACGCGGAAAGGGACCATCCGGGAAATCCGTAAAATAATATTTGAAAAAGTGATTGGTTCTTGTACTAGTCAACCGTGGGTCATGTTTCATACGAAATATTTTAAAGGCAAGTAGATTGACCATTCTATAGATTCGGAGAATTACCAAAGGGCGAAGTTTCAATCCTAGTCAGTCTGCGCAATCAGCGCAGTCTGACTAGGGTCGAAACTTTTCGCACTGCCCACATGGTCCCTTTTCGCCTGACGGGTCACGTTTTTGAAAAAAAATGTGGTTCCGGTGCAAGTCCACCAGGGGCCGTATGCACAAAGATTCTTAGAATCTTTCTTAGAATTCATCTAAGAATCGTAAGAATTTTGTAAGACGAAAATTTTAACAAAGAATCTATCTAAGAAAATTCTAAGATGAATTCTTAGACTAAAATATATTTTTCTCTTAGTTTTCGACTTAGGGAATATTTGGTAAGCGTATGCATTTGTTTGGCTGTAAGTGACGTATTTCCTGTAAAGCGCGCGACATTTCCTGTCGACGAGAAACACGGAAGTAAAATCCAGAAATCCATCAAAACGCCGTGGATTCCTAAAATCAGCAAAATACCTCATTCGACACGTCTCTAGAATCTTTAAAGGAATTCAGAGGATGACAATGATACCACTATGATCTTCCGTGTCGTAGGAAATGGGCAAAGGTAATTGGTTTTCGTGCTTTCATTTCTTTGCCGATCTTCGTCAAATCGAAAATCCTTCGCAATCAGATTTATGTATGATTTTCGCAAAAGTAAGTTAGTTTATAAGTAAGTTAGTTTGGCAAAAGTAAGTGTAATACAGATTAAAACTAGTGAAAATATGTCCAAACTGACCCCATCAACCGAGGCATCTCGGTCCAAGTTTATGTTTCGGTGTGTGTTTTGGCCAAAATATATTAGTTAGTCGGAAAAATAGTGATACAAACAATATTGAAATAGTACTGAATATTGAAATCATGCACAGCAACTGCTCTATTATTTCCATACAGTTGAAACGGACTGAGTTTTAAGATATATCTTGTATAAATATAGGCAGAGGGTATGTCCCCTTTTTCAAAGGTATCGACTTTTTGACAGGGATTTTTTTTCTAAAAGGTCATAAAACAAAATATTTCCCAAATCAGAAATGTGATTTTTTTATTAGATTTTTGTGCAGAAATCCTAACATTTTCAGCTTTGATGTCAACAAAAATGTGACATTTTCCTTTGTAAACCCTTTTCCGGTCTGACATATCTTTTATACCAGGGTTATTGATAATCCATACTTATTTCTCATTTATCACAGACATTTTGGTAGCAAGAGAGGTGGTAAAAGATAAATATAAGAAAAAAGTTTTCTAAAGAGCATGGTCATTGAAATATATATTTGACAGATCATTGGTGATCATGAGAGAAAAGGGAAAACAGAGCTAAATAGAAAGCAATGACCTAACCTTTCATGGAAACTTTTAAAAGGTGCATATTCTATGACAGGGTCATCATTTTTAAACACCTTGGTTTATGGAATAGAAATGGTTATAAAATCAAATGTAGCTAAATAGGTAAGAGGCTATCCTATACATATTGTTTTACAGATACACAAATGGTTGTAGATGCCTGGTGATAAGAAGAGGAAAAAACAAGAATACAAATTGGCATTCATTTCCATTAAGCGGTAAGTTCTGTTGTGTGCTATTTGATGTTGATTTTGTTATCAAAGTCTCAAAGATATTTGATGTGAATGTATATTTGTTTTTGGTATTACTCATTATTAGCTCCACTGGCTGAAAGCTCCTCAGAAACTACTGGATGAATTTCAACCAAACTTCATAGGAATGATCCTTAGCAAAAGTTTTATCATCTACTGAGCCCATCTCCAAAAATGAATTAAAAATGTAAAATGCATTGGGATAAAAGAAGAAAATGTTTTTACAAGCTATTCCTTCTTTTCAATCAATGTTTTCCTTAAGATAACCATTCTGGTGACTAAAACATTGGATTGTGTAGTAAAGGTTCAATAAATTGTCGTTTCAATATGATAGTTTTGCATGGTACAAAATCCACCCTCATAATGATGGAATCCAACTTTTTTGTGTGGAATCCAACTTTTTCTGAAGTTGGATTCCTGGAATCCTACTTTCAAAATCCTAGTGAGAGCCCTGTTTGCTTTTACAAGAATTTTAAGCCTGTGGAGCGACTCAAGCCATTCATGGCTTTCTATTGTAATTTGAATTATTTCATTTGACTTGATAGTAACCCCAATATAAGATACAAAAATTTATTTTTGGTCCATTAATTTATACCATGATTACCAGCTGCTTAACCTCTAATCCATGGAATTTTCAAATTTTATAAGAGAACATACATTGACAAAAGAAAGTTGTTTTGTTATATATGTGACCTACATGTACATAAAGAAGCTTCAAGGAATGTGCAGTATAATTTTTACTTGGGAAAAAATATGAATCATACATAGGTCATATCAGATTCTATGGGATTTGCATTGTGAAAAAGATTATCAAGTGAGGTAGAATTGCCACCTAATATTCAGAATTTGCAGTAAATTCATTATATTGACCCTCATGCCTTGTATGAGAAGTCAGATATATGGATTTCAATATTGTTACTCTAAAGATAATCTCATTTTGTATAATAGGTCTCATTATAATTTATTTCAGAGACCTCAGTTTCTGCTGTTATACTGATGACATCTCACAAGTCAACCATATTGATATGAAGCACTGCCAATCCACAGAAGCATTCGGCCTAATTAGTAACATTAATGAGTCAGACAGTGGTGAACTTTTTGTGAATACAAATATATTGTGAGATAGGTTTCAAACGAAACAAACTGTTTTAAACCAGATATACACCCAAGAGGTCAGAAATGACACTTATGATCTTAAAATGACTATTAAGGTTCATGTAAAGTGTTTAAGACCCAATTTTAAGGGCATTCATTTGCCAAGAAAAAGCAGTATGTCCAGGAATATTATATATCAAAATGAAGCTATTTATGAGCACAAAAAGTTGAAAAACATAAAACTGTTATAACTATAGCGGTATAGCCAAAACATTGTGGAAAAGGGTCATTTTGTACAGAACAAGCAGCTGCATGACTGTTGGATAAAATTGGCTCATATTTTAACAAAGTCTAGCCTAAAGTACCAACCAGGTAGTGCTACAACCATTGGTATAAAACTCGGCCCCAAAACGTAGTTATGCAAGCAATTTATTTTGACTTATTTTGTAAACACATATGTCATATATGTCATTTTAATTTTGAAAACGTGTAGATCTTTTTAGGGTATGGTGTGTTATCACAACATAAATAGACATTAATTGTTTATATACATGTAAGGTTGTTTAGCAATATATCAATTTTTATTTCATAGAATGATAAATATATAGTAATATTGTAGATCATTGAATTAAAAACAAGAGCTGTCACTGTAAGATGACAATGCCCCCGACACCGCTTTGATTTTAAATTATGGCCAATCTATGTTGAAGGTCAAGGTCATCCAGGGGTCAAGGTCACCAAAGTATGTGCCTACAGAAAGGTAATGTACCAAGGAATGTTGTGGTAAAGTATGATGCGAATATGTTAAGTAATAAGGAAGTTATGGCCAATGTTAAAGTTTTTGGACGGAATGACGGACGGACGGACAGACGGACGGACGGACAAGTCAAATTTATGATGCCTCCCTATCGGGGGCATAAAAACTATAATTTGAAATAAATCGCAGAAAATATTTCACAATATTATAGGGATTGTTGCACCATACCTTACATCTATTTTGAAAACAGACCAAACCGGTTTGACATGTATGTTGACAAAATAAATGGAAATTGATTGTTTCAAAAGAGCCTTTTGAGACTGAGTTTTATATCACAGGTTGTAGCACTACCTGGATGGTACTTCAGACTGTACTTTGTTAAAATACGGGGCAATTTTATGCAACCGTCATGCAGTTGCTTGTTCTGTACAAAATGACCCTTTTCCACAATGTTTTGGCTACACCGCTATAGCTATGGCGGTCTTATGTTGCCTAACTGCTTGTGCTCACGAATAGCTTCATTTTGATATATAATATACCTGGACATACTGCTTTTTCTTGGCTAATGAAGTGCCCTAAATATTGGGTCTCAAACACTTTACATGAACCTTAACAGACAAATGATTATTTTCACACAGTGTTGTTTTGAGTAACAAAAATTTTTTCTTAAGAAATTAATTTAAAACCTCTAACCAATTTTTAGACAACATTAGTTTAACATTATCCAAAATATATGCTTGACTTGAAAGATGATTTTCATAAATAGAAAACATTGTGGAAAAAGGGAAAAAATACTTGTTTTCTAACTGAGTGCTGACAAGCAATATTTTGAACAGTAAGATGTAGCTTTAAAAAGCATGACCATAACAGGCACAGTCTGTTGCCTGTATTTAGGAAATGGGATATTATTTTAATTATTTAAAATATCCTTACTAGAGAATGGAAACTACAAATTTGAAAGCTATTATCAATAGAAAATACTGATGATTATTAGTTTTCCTACATTAGTCCCTATATCCAAATTACTCAAAACAAGTTTCCTTCAGACAATTTCAATAATATTCAGAGGATACCTATCCTAGTTCTATAAACTAAAGATAAATGCTAACATTTATCAATTGTATCGAATAAATGTGTAATCCGTCATTTACAAAGGGAACTGTCTGACAAAACTTGAATAACATTTTTTTTACCTGACATTCAAGTAAAATTCACTTTCTATTCATTTATGAAATATCAAATCTCAGAGGAGAATCTATGACTGACCCTGTCAAAGGATAAAGTTCTTACTTAGAAGTTTCCCAAGTGAGACTTGAATTTTTCTCTAGAAACAATTTTATAGGCTTGGCTTTTAAAAGAGGAACTCAAAGAAAGAGAAATTTGCCATCTTTTGTGTTTCAAACTTACTACCTCTCAGACAGTTTGGTTGACATACCTATTTATGCTAGTAATTTATCTATTGTCACTTTTATTTGCTGATTTTCTTTCTATTCATTTTACCTAGCATTGAAAACTCAAGAGTTCACCAAATTGCATACACAGATATGTAACTTGATGATCTATGTATAAATTGGAATTGCATGTTGTATACTCACTTCATAATTATATGATTATATGAAACCTAGTAAGATTTGAGTTAGTAAACAATATTTTAAGCCATAGTAACCCAAACAAAAGAGGTGTGGTACTAAGGTGTCTTTTAGAATATGTCCTAAAGCAAAATCTATCTGAATCTCATGAACCAATTAACTCTTCCCATGGTGTTCACATAAAGCCTTGGCAGATAGTATAACCTAAGATCAACCTGCACAGACATGCAGCCAGATGTAAGCCAATGCAACCTGTATTCTCTTAATCACTATGAAAGAAAAACTTGAGACACACTGGTTGAAATATTCCAAATTGGCTATTTGCTTACCAAATTGAAGGCTACACTGAGGTATTGGGTATTGTTACATCTAAATGTATTTAAAATGATTTGGAATAGATGTTTTTCAAATGGTGGCGAAGTTCCATTTACAAAATAAATGGTTTTAAATGTAGGTCAAGGTCAAATTTAAGGTCAAATAATTTTGAGTTTAGCAAATATTGTCCCTTGAAGCCCATTCTAAGTTTAATTTTATTCCAAAATTCTGTTAAATGTATTTGTATTTTGACCATTTTCATTGCTGGTAATCTTTTAACTATGGATGAACCTTCAAACTTGATAAATATTTACTATAGCCCAGAAAAGGAAAAGTAGGGAAAAATTGGGCTATATATCTTTTGCATCTTCTTTCAGATGAGATTCCATAGAAATATGTTTGTCATCTGAATTTACCTAGATAGGGCAATATTTAATTATAGTATTAATACTTTTAACATCAAGAAAAGGACCATCAGGTATATCACTACATTCATGAATATAATATTTTGTATTGGTCAATGCTTTCAGGTGGGTTGTCGCATGATAATTTCACTGTCAAACCAGTGAAATGATCAAAATGATAAACTCACAGACACAATGTTTATAAAATTTGTCCTTGGTATACCGTATTCATATGTCATTTAAGCTGCAATCATAGCACACTTGCTTGCTCATCAGACTCCCAATCTGGCAATCTTCAAACATGAGATGTCATGGTTCGATTCCTAGCAGAGGCACATGTACCGTAAAAGTTCCAATATAACCCTAGGGTACAATAGAATCATCAAATTGCTGTTGGAAGGGAGTGTGGGGTTTATTAGAGGGTACAGATATTAAGACATCTTTAATTTGCAAAAAAACACCAATTGTCGGAGATTTATAACTGAAGGTGATTTTTGAATGAATATAATTTGTGTAGGAGTGATGTTTACAGACATGTTGAATCATATAGGGTATAGTACACTCAGAAATCAAGAAAAAAACAAAGAAAATGATATTCATAGCATTTGTTTACACAAAATCTTAAAATTCACCTGAGAAAAGGTACATAGACCCATTGTTAGATTTTTCGTTGTTGGGTTCTAGAGTGGGGGTTTATTAGAAGCTTCAAGTTTTCCGAAAATCTTGCAAAAAGGGTAAATTTTGACGCCCAAAGAGGGGATGGGGTTATATTAGAGCATGGGGCTCTTTTGAAATTTTTACAGTACTTTCCAACATTTGTCTCTCACCTTGTTTGTGGATATTTGTAAACCCAAGTTTGATAATAGTAGGTGGCAAGAAAAGGATGAAGCCTTATGGATGGTGAGAGAAATATCAAGTGACAATGAGTGCTGCAAGTGCTGGGTAATGAAAAAAAAAATCTAAGTTAGATATCGGAGCTACAGATAGAGGGGCTATGTTGGTTTATCGATCAAAGCATTTCAATGATGATTGCACAAACCATATGTTGTTGGTACTCATTCTAATCATCTTGTCATGACGTTTCAAATGATTACCCACAACATAGGGTTTATTTAGAATAAAAATTTTATACTGGCTTTACTCCTCTTATCTTTACCTCTGGATACTATAACTTTATCCAACTCATAAATATATTCGACTTTGTCGGTATTTGAACCCCACACCTCTCTGTCCCATAGCCAGTTCTATACGTCTCTATAAATGCCAGCTTGTACCTCAAGTTTAGGGCTCGGGTTTCGCTGTCTTTTAAAGAAACAGAATGATAGACAGATAACAGCAAATCCACCAATTAAGGCATGTGAAAACAAGAACACCGCCTACTGGTGCAAACACTCCAATGAAGGTGCTTGATAATGCAAAAAATCTATTACAAAAGTACTTCCAGAGTTATGCCCCTTGATAGTTCTGGTGATGGTGAACACGCATGCCTAGTTTCATGAAGGTATCTTCAATAACAAGAGATTTACGAATAAGATTTAAGTTTGTCACTCCTATGCCAACAAAAACACCACCAAAGGATCACAATACTTATGGCAGGTTTTGACTCTAAGGGGAGTCTGGGACTCCTTTTTTATCAGTTGGGACTCCTTCATTTTGCAAGCAAGGAGTCACATGGACTCCCAGTATCATTTGAGAATATTTTGAAAAACAAATGCATAGGGCAGTTTCCTTTTTCATCTCTTGTCAAAACTGTAGATTGTTCACTATATAAGTTGTTGAATATAACACTAGCTTGCATCTAGTGGTATTTGAAAGAAAATCATTATTTTGGGGGAGAAACTTGTTGAAAAGAAAAATTTGATTAAAATAAGCAATTATTCTTTTCCACAGTGTTCTTCCAATACAAAAAGTCAGACTCCTTTGTTGAGCTTGGACTCCTTGATTTTGTATGATGGGAATCCATTGGACTCCTTACTGAAAGAAGTAAGTGTTGATCCCTGTTTATGGTTTTCACTTTTTCTCTGAAAACGGCCGAGCTAATACAAAAGGGTGTGAAAATACTGATTTTTTGTTAATGTCCTTGGACGAGTATAAGATGATTTTCTACTTGTCCAGGATAAAAAATGTGCTTGATACATTTGAAGAAAATATATTGTTTTCAATGCAGAAAATGTTGGAATCCAGCTTAATCAATCTAAACTCAGAATATTCCTACTTTTGCAGAAAGCAAAAGCAAAGACAGGGAAAAAGACTAGCAGGGGCCCCGTGGCCTATGGCCTTTAGATTTGGGCTGGGCCCCTAGATTTTTGGGGAGAATGCCTATATCCTTATGTTAAAATTGAAATTTGGCAGTCTGGGCCCCTAGGTTAGAATTGTCTAGTCTTTTTCCCATCAAAGATCATGATGCACATATGTCACTGATGACATGTGCATTCTGATCTTAGTTTTTACCACCTGATTTTCCATTTCAAGCCTAAAAATTGTATTTTCAAAACAAATACGGACTCACAAATAGAGTATCTAGTGCTATCAGCACTTTGATTTTGATGTAATTTTGCCAAAAGTTTTTTTTTTCCAGTTTTACAAGAGTTAAGATTCATCAGGAAAGAAAATATAAGGATACAAAATAATGTCAGTGTACATTTTTTTTATTTTTTATTTTTTTTTTGGGGGGGGGGGGGTCGGGGGGGGGGGGGGGCTCAATAATTTCAGTAAACAGATAACTTCGGTCAATAATGCCATCTAATCAAACTGAGAAATCATGATCTCAGCGCTAACCAATTAGCAATCAATTGTCTTTCAGTTGAAATATTAAACCAACAAGCCGAATAAGACAAATAATGTAAACAAAATTGGCTGAGATCTTCAGAAGTTTTGTCCTTTATCCTTGTACCAGCAAGCTTAACAACTAGTCTATGGGCAGATTCTGCAGTGAACACATAAATAAAAAAAATACACACTCCACTTTTATTTGATGAATGTTTCATCCTTTTTTTTTTTTGATGAAATGTGGTTTATGTTGTCTTTCTGAATCTAATATGGTTACTTTAGTACACACTAGAGTAGACAGGCTACTACTCGTTTCTAAATTGTAATGTCTGACACGAAACTTGTTTCCTTTTGTGGGTGATTCAGAATATCAATCTTTTGGAGAGCCTGTCTAGTAGGGGTAGATCTAGTTCATATTGTCGCATTCAGAATCTGCAAAAACACAAAGCAAAGAGTATCTCTTCAATAAACAACGAATCGTTTTCTCCACAATTCACGCACTTCCTAGCTCGGTTGTGACATAAGCAGACCCGCTTCTAAATACCTAAATGGTTCTGTGTTTCCTGTCTTTTGGTTCTGAGTGGGTGGGGTAATTCCGTCTGTGAAGTAAGGGATTATGCTCTGCGTTGGTTTCAATTGAAGGAACATTTTCACAATCAGTTTAAGTCTCAATTTCACCATAAACCAGTAAAAAAGCCATGTAAATCGAAGAATCGTCGATAATATTGCTGTTGATAAGGACGCTGTCGGAATCGTCGCCTTCTCGGTAAATACACTTTTATCTCCCCTAATTTTATCAAAGAATCAACGAAAACGACAAAAAACTACAAAAAAATGATAAAATGCTTCCCATTCCGGGTTCAAAAATGTTCAAACGAACCTTTTTTCGATCTGAAGCGGGGACCGTCGCCATTTTTAAGAATTTTCTAACCTTTTTAAGATAGAGGGGTACCTATCTTAAATATTTAAGAGAAAAACGCCGAATTTAAGAATTTTCTAAGATAATTTTTCATCTTAGCGGAAAATCGGCCCATCTAAGAGTAAATTTTATTCTAAGAGAAATTCTTAGAGAAAAACTTAGAAAATACCCCAAAACTAAGAAAATCTCTCAAAACTAAGAGAAAAACGGAATTCTAAGAGAAATTTTACTCTTAGAATCTTCGTGCATACGGCCCCAGATGTCTCATAGCAGATATTATTTTTAAGAATGACGATTCTAGATTCAGAAAATGATTTGTTTGTTTGTTATTATTATTTTTCATTTAACTCGAGGATAACACGATAAAGGGTCGAATGACTCTTATTTCCATCGTGGTCCTAACTCATTCCAGTTCTTATCCTACACATAGAGAGAGAGGCAATGGGTTCTAACCACTGCTACCCATTTTTACAGCTGGGTGGATTTGGGCCCTGTCTGTAAAGTGTCCTGCCCAAATACACTACCCGCCTCCGGTGGGGCTCGAACCCGCAACCTCCAGGTTACGAGTCGAGCGCGCTAACCACTCGGCCAACGAGCCAGACATGGGTTTTACGCCGCTTTCAACAATTTCGCAGTTATATCGCGGCGGCCGGAGCACCTAACAATGGATGCCTGGTATTTCTTTCACCTGTACTACCATTACACCCTTTCCTAGCCTCCGACTGCTATCTCACATAGGCTTATGATTATCTGCCCATTGGTGAGAGACAAACGCCGGAAAGGATATTTGACGCCACCGGGGAACGAAACCACGACTTCCAGATTGGAAGTCTTATGCCTAACCAACTACGCTATTCAGAAAATGAATCAAGTGTGAAAATTTTTGACCCGCGCAGTCTGACTAGAGTAGACACTTAACGCACCTCTCAGATGATCTCTCTTTGTCTGACGGGTCAAAAATTCTTAAATAGTAAGGTAGAATGATCCTTTTAGTATCAGAAAATCTGCAAAGAAAAACAATCCGACCCTAGCCAGTTTGCCAGTTCGCGTGTTATGAGTCCTGCAATCAAAAGCGGCGTAACAACAACAACAAAATATGTATTCAAGCTTTGTTTGTATAATCAATGTGTGATTTTCAACAATTCTATTTGTTCGCGCGTGTGTGTATTTCCGTTTATTTATCGTCGCTACCGTAGCACATTCCCATATAAGCGACGCCCCCAGAAGACGGTTAGTTGTTACGGGGGATAGTGCAAGATACATGACGAAACTACTGCTGAGACCCGCCATGGTTCTTTAACGTGCTCGGTGTAAAGCATCGTCTCACGGGGCCTCGGTTTAACGTCTCATTCGAAAGACAATTATTTTCTTGTTAGTGAACCAGCCCGGGAATCGAACCCACGCGGCCGAACTTCAATGGGTTTGATGTCCGGTGCTCTACCAACTGAGCTAATCGGGCTGCTATTTATTCGCGTCTCATATCAGCTTTTACATCCATAAGGTCTTCACTGCGCGCCCAAGATATGGCTGCGGACATACATAATTATGCTCATAATCCCAGAATATTCTTTAATCTATGTTCGATTGTCCAGGTAGCTTTTTGAGTGTCTATCACATACGCATGTTTAACTGTTGGAAATGCTATGCACAGGGTCATTCGTCTATATGTACAAGTTAAAGTTAGCGACCAAATATCAATTTTCTATAGAATTAACCTTTGATCACCCATTAAAACTTGTACAACTTTGATTTTATGTAGGTTTAGGTCATCTGTACTACTGTTTGTATATAGATCACGTGACTGTGTGTTCATAGTTTTGCATTCCGCATATATGTTTAAGCGTATGCGTGTAAAATATCAAAGTATACATGGGAGGGGAGGGAGACTGTTACCAAAGGGAGTCTATCAGTTCCTTCTCTTTCTAGCAATGATGTTTGAGTAGTCTCCCGTCCAAGGCAGGAACGTTGTTTTAGGAAAAGAGCTATCAAAAATGTTATGTAGAAAGACGTTTAAGTATAACTTCAAATCTCTCTGTATCTGCGCATGGATATGCTCTGCAGCGGTCAGGTTGGCGTGGTTTGCGATTAGTCCATTTGTTTTAAGGTTGATTGTTTTCGAGCATATATAATCGCGATTTGCATCCATCAATACATACTTATTGGCTCAATGTTAACTCAATGGTGTGAAAATCGGATGGATTAATCATTTGTTACGCGCCATGCAAAGTTGGACAATCTTACAGCCTTTTGAAAATGAGATTAGTTCCAGCAGAGGTCAGCCGAAGGTCGTATTTTAAAAATGCTTTCATATGGAGGCAGAATGGTCATTCTTTTCTAGATTCAGAAACAGTCGGCAATCTGTGCAGTCTGTGCAGTCTTTCTTCGGTTGACTCTTTACGCTATTCTAAAAGGCTCCCTTTTCGCCTGAGGAATCACAATTTATTTCAAGGTGGGCAGTTCTCAAAAAAAAAAAAAAAACAGATCACCATGACTTATATCCATCCGTCAATATATTCACGTTGGCTCCAGTTTAACTCAGTGGTGTTAAGATAAAGAGTTGAACTCATTTACTTATCGATATGATACATGGTTACTGTCTTTGGCCAGACATCGTGGTTTCACTGAACCATTTGCTTTGGCGTCTTACATGTACTTAAATTTATTACCCATCAATCGAAAAAGAACTACAATGTATGTCGGAAGTACGAAAAATATCGAGCCTGGTCAGTATGCGTGGTTTGCGCAAGCTGATGAGGGTTGAAACTTTTTGCTTTCTATCAATTATCTGAATCTAAAATGATCCTTCAACCTTCAACTGTTTTTTTAAATCAACGTCTACCGGACCAAACCCATTTTTTAACTATTCGTTTTAGGGAGTTACCGAAATTTGTGTATTTTTGTAAAAAAATAACCTTTACCATTGTGTTAATCAAAGCGCTAAAAGCGCTGAAGGCCTGGTTTATAAAGAGGCAAGGTGACATTTGAGGGTATGCACTCTAATTTTTTTTTTATCTTTTTAGCAAGGCGTTTTAGGTGAGGGAAACCAAGGATTTCATTTTCCTACATGGATCGTTAGTCACATTCCGAACTTTCTTCAAAGGAAAAATGTCGAACTTTATAGCAATTAGTCCGCCAAAAACAACTTATTCTAAAGGTTATATTATTACGCCCGATACCGCTTTGCAGACAGGCACAACTCGCGTTTTTTTTATAATTTTAGTTGAGTTGATTGGTTTGCTAATAGTCAGTTTATTTATCCATTCGATCATTTCCTCTAACAATCGAAGAAATGCTGTTTTTCTAGGGGCACAAACTCATCGGCTCTTTCTTTTACATTGAATTGAATTTCATAAAGAAGTTGTATTTTACTGTGGGAACACAAGAAATTGATAGGGTCAGTTTCTCCCTTTCCCACAATATGGTCCATCCTATACTTATACCCCATTATTTCTTTTAATTTCTACCCTAGATATATGTCAAAATTCACTCATGTTGATTTATTGTCTGCAACCTGTTCAAAGTTGGCCCAGTCCAAAATTTTGTCGTCTGTTTCAGGGTTTTAGGATGGGACAAGGGTTTTAATTTTTTTCTAATTCAGATTAATCCATTTCAAGACAACACTTGTTTGGATAGGTCCAAATTGTAAAGGGTTGCAGATTACATACAATATGTGGGAAGATTAGTAAAATTTGTAGCAGAAAGGGTAGATAATATCAGGGAGAAAGGAGGAATTGTTAGGTAGCAGCATTTTCGTCTTTTCCCTATAAGAAAGGTCATCCGTCAAGATCAAATATAAAAGCTTTGTATCTTTAACACAGCAGTGATTTCGGCAGTGATAAGTGAGAAAATATGTGGTAAACATGATAAGGACGAGGTGAATAATCCAGAAAATTGACCTCTTGTGTTGTTTCGTCTGTTCAGTCCCGTCGCCTTCAGTACTATCAGTACTTTGATTTTATCACAGTGTAGTGATATGCAAGCGCTGCGTTGAAAACACAAAGCACTTCGTGTCGCACAAAAGTTGATGACATATGCTAGACCTATTTTTGCTCGCGCATGAGCACAAAAAAATACGAAGTACAAACATTGTTCGGTTTTTGACTCGATTATCTTTTTTCTAAGCAATTTCCAGAATACAGGGTTGTTTCCTATGGCCTGCTAAACCAGGCCAAAAATCTATGAAGTGTGACTTAAGAATGTTATCAGAATTAATTAAGCAATGAAAGCATGACCGGTTGAGCGCAAAAGGGAGCATTAATAATCGAGACGTTGTTATTGGAGTTGGGTAAAAGTCATTCTTTTAGTGTGATTTATTTTTAACTGCCATATAGATTTGTTGGTTTCAATCTGCTTTGCTTTGACCAATCTTTCAGTCTTATATGCGGCGGCTTGAGCACCTGGTAATTCTCTTACCGGTACTACCATCACACCTTTTTTAGCCTCCAGCTGCAATCTCACATAGGTCTACGGTTGGTGAAAGATAAACTGTCGTCTGGGATCGAACCCTGGACCTCTAGTTTGACACAGTGACGCACTACCAATTGCGCTACCTTACGACGGCAGTCGCAACTGCGAAATAGAGGACACTCGTTTGTTTCAGAGTAAGATCGAATAACCTTTTTACTAACTAAGCAACAAAGGATACATTTTCACGATCGACAAATCGTTGTTCAAGAAATGAAGGATTTATCGATCATACACGAAAAGAAGAGATTTATTCTATTTAAAGCAAACTGAAACGAGATATTTTTAGGACGGATTATTTTAAGGCATGTCATTTTGCACGAGATTGTGTGTCTAATTGACCCTGCTCTGTAAATGTCAAATTGGATGACATGAGTAACGACGGGGTAAACTCGTTTGGTAATTTCACTATTTTGTCAGTGAGATAATCGTGTGATAATCTACCAATACTTATATGTTATCCACCGAATAGCATTAAAGAAATTTCTAGTTATTGCGTTGAATTTGTGCACAAATAAGCCTTTAATTATTCTTACCTTTTTATATCGAAAACACGAAAGATGAACAAATGATTGATTGAATGGATTTTTACGCCGCTTTCAACATTTTTCAGTTATATCGGGGCGCCTTAAGGACCTAACGATGGTTTCCTGGCATTTCTCTCGCCAGTACAACCACAACATCCTTTCCTAGCCCCCAGCTACTATCTCACATAGGTCTACAATTATAAACCCATTGGTGGTGGACAAATAGTCGGAAAGAAAGGGTGCCGCCGTCAGGGATCGAACCCGGGACCTCTTGATTGACAGTACGACGCGCTACCAACTGCGCTATGACGGCGGCGAAAGATGTACAAGAAAACAAATATGTACACGTATTTTCTTTCACTAATACATGTAATCTTAATGTGATACTACCTATAGTACTTGTTTTTCATCTTTCATCATTATCGTTTATTTTAATGGTTTCAATATTTGATATTGGGTATCATTGAACCTGTATACACTTCATCACAAACGAGTTCCTTTCAGAGTTCCTTCTAATATGACATAAGTCACAAGAAAGGGATCATCCAGGTTTTCCGTAAGATAAGATTATCGTGTAAACGACATTTACCTTGATCAAAACCATTCAAAACCACTCGTTCAGAGCTCCAAACAGTCATTCCAAATACTCACTCAGTCCATTCAATAACGCTCCGAAGTCGTCCAAAACGCTTCGAAATCGTTCAAAATATTCAAATTTCATTCAAATCGCTCACTCATTGTAGAATTTTTATTGGCAGAATGAAGACGCAAAAAATGGAAAGAGCGAAGATTTCTTTTTAAAGGGAGGTAATAAATCAACAGTATCGATAATGTATTATCTCCCTTAATATCCATTCAAAACTCGCTCCACACACTCATTCAATTTGACCTGAGAAGTTAAACCGAGATCATGTAAGACGGTGCTTTACTGGGGCGTCGATGTGTTACGGTAGCGACGATAAATATACGGAAATACACAAACATTCAATTTCATTCCAAACTAACTCACCTTGTCAATTTCACGATGTTTTTCACTGTAACCAATAATAACGTGAGATTTTAAATCTATTCAATCAAAGACTTTGAAAGATTTTTATCTTTCCCTGAAAGCTCTTCTGAGAATCTCACCAACAGGGATTTTCTCCCTGAATTACTCATGGAACAGTTCATAATGGAGCAATCAGACACTTTAAAAATCTTCACCAGCCAATAAAATCGTAGAATGATTTGATTGATCTGAATGAAATGTTAATCGTCTTTAAACGATTTCGAAATGTTTTCCAATGATTTTGGAGCGTTTTTGACTGATTTGAGTGAGTGTTTTGAATGAATGAATGGGGCACTGAGTGAATGATTCAGAATGGTTTTGATTGAGATGAATGTCAATTTAACGATGTAACTAACTGTAGCAGATTGATGAATTTAAAATTTAAACTAGAAAGTGCAAAATATGCACATGAATAATTACGTTACGTTTGCAAAGACGCTGCGTTAAATTTTCAAGCTACTCATGGAAACGGTGTCTTATTTTCTGATGTAGCGCGACATCGAAACACAAGCTGTTGTTTCCATTTTTTAATCCATAACGCCATTCATTTTTTTTAAACAAAGATTAGATGTCCTGTTTTTAAGTTGATGATCTGTAAAGAACGAATAGGATCCCTATTGTCGTCTACAAAACCTATCATGCCGCCGTTATAGTAAAGTTAGTAGCGAGTCAGACTTCCAATTTGATAAGAAATTATTGGTTTAATCCCCTGGTGCCCGTTTTACTAAACATCTTACGAAAAAAAAGAATAATAATCGTAAGTCAAAATCACCAATCGTACCTAGTGTTTTCTTTCATTGTTGGATTCTGCCTTGCAATATCTAATTGGAATCGTCATTAAAAGACGATTCCAATGAGATGATGCATGCCAGAATTCCATATATTTAGTTACTTCTGTATAAGCAATTTTAATTTTTTACTTACGCAAAATGCCAGAATTCCATATATTTAGTTACTTCTGTATAAGTAATTTTAATTTTTGACTCACGCAAAAAAATGATCGTAACATGTTTAGTAGAACAGGCCCCCGGATCATCTGTCATCCTCAAACAGAACAACACCGTTATGGGAGATGTAGGCTGTAGCAAAAAGTTAAAGGTACACGAAAGCATCCGCTGACAATGAAATACCACATACGTTAAAGCTGCTCTTTCACCATCTTGTCGAACCAAGGGTTACGAACGATTTACTTTTCTTACGGTATTCGAGAAGAAGTTATCGATTCGATACCCCTTGACTCGTGAAGATGCTCTTTCACAGATTGGGAAAAAGTGATTTTTGTAATTTTTCGTAAAATCAATCGGAAGTAACGACTACATCATTTTGAAGCCTTTAAAATGATACGATTCAATTTGACAATGCAAGGAAAGAAAGACCATTATTGCTGGATTTAGCAAAATTCATTCTGAAAAATCAAAGCACTGAAAGTACTGATGGTGAACGAACCTGATGGCATTCTAGAGTGATATATTGAATTCAATTAGAAAAGAGAAATTATGAATGTCAAAAAACTGGGAAGAATTGTCTCGACAAAATTTCCGTTATTCGGAAATTTCACTGCCGATTCAAAGAAAGGGAATGAGAGGAAAATCCTGTTAGAAAAATATTTGTTAGAATATGAGATGTTACTCTGTGAAAATTTCTTTTACACATTTGAAATAGGTACATTTATTAATAAAACATAAATGGAGAAAATGATTTAATCCTATCTAAAACTGTCTTTAACCTATATCAAATGGTTTTTGTTTTTACAAAAGTAGTTGTTATCATGTTTAAGCTTATTTCAAGTAAATTTGTTGTATTTGTTTTAACTTTTTTTTATCTATCTTTGTTTCTTCTCAGAGGATGAATAGGTCTTTGAGTACCAACCAAAGAAACACCTATGAATATCAGTCAGTCCTGAACTGTACTCGTTGTTTAAAGTCATGATTTGTTAACTTATTAATAGTATTTTGAACCATAACCTGAGAGATTAGTTTTTAACATATTTAAAGCCATAACCACTTCCGTGGTTGACACTTAAGTCGTTATTCAATTAATAACACTGCAGGATGAGAAATATTTAGGTATAGGTTAAAGGAGGTCTAGTGCCCTATTAGTATAATTCATAGATAATTTCTGTTTAAGGTTTAGAAATTCAAGTATAACTTTTTTATATTGAACACTTGCTCCATAGTAAATTGCATACTAAAAGTCTTTATAAATATTATTTTTGTAACGAAATTTCTACATCAAAAGCGAATAAGAATCTTAATTAAGAAGTTTATTTTTTTAAAGGGAGGTAATAATTGCATGACTATGTCTATGACTATGTTTAAGGTTCATGTAAAGTGTTTGAGACCCAGTATTTAGGGCACTTAATTAGCCAAGAAAAAGCAGTATGTCCAGGTATATTATATATCAAAATGAAGCTATTCGTGAGCACAAGCAGTTAGGCAACATAAGACCGCCATAGCTATAGCGGTATAGCCAAAACATTGTGGAAAAGGGTCATTTTGTACAGAACAAGCAACTGCATGACGGTTGCATAAAATTGCCCCGTATTTTAACAAAGTACAGTCTGAAGTACCATCCAGGAAGTGCTACAACCTGTGATATTAAACTCAGTCTCAAAAGGCTCTTTTGAAACAATCAATTTCCAGTTATTTTGTCAACATACATGTCAAACCGGTTTGGTCTGTTTTCAAAATAGATGTAAGGTATGGTGCAATGTCACACCATAATATTTTGAAATATTTTCTGCGATTTATTTCAAATTATAGTTTTTTTGAATTCAATGATCTACAATATTTCTATATATTTATAATTCTGTGAAATAGAAATTGATATATTGCTAAACAACCTTACAGGTATATAAACAATTAATGTCTATTTATGTTGTGATAACACACCATATCCTAAAAAGATCTACACGTTTACAAAATTAGAATGACATATGTGTTTATAAAATAAGTCAAAATAAATTGCTTGCATAACTACGTTTTGGGGCTGAGTTTTATACCAATGGTTGTAGCACTACCTGGATGGTACTTTAGGCTAGACTTTGTTAAAATATGAGCCAATTTTATCCAACAGTCATGCAGTTGCTTGTTCTGTACAAAATGACCCTTTTCCACAATGTTTTGGCTATACCGCTATAGTTATAACAGTCTTATGTTTTTCAACTGCTTGTGCTCATAAAAAGCTTCATTTTGATATATAATATTCGTGGACATACTGCTTTTTCTTCGCAAATGAATGCCCTTAAAATTGGGTCTCAAACACTTTACATGAACCTTAAGTATAATACAGTGTGTTTTTTTTTTTCCTTCCGACTTTCTTTCCAAAAAGGGTTGAGAATCCTTACAATTGTCGGTTTATTTTTTGCACGAGAACCTATTGTTTACCTTCAAGAGTTTGGATGCTTGTAAAATCACTCACTATCGATATCTTATTACAGTATTGCGGCTGATATTAGACTTTCTGCTCGGAGCTAGTTTTTGCTTAAACTGTAGTTAACCAATTCTAAACGTATTTTGGGAAGGATGGAGCCAGTTTTTATTCATCGATTTAGATTTTTATGATTTCTGTAAAAAACGCAATGACTTTTCCAGAATAATTTAACAACTTAACCCGCCTGTCGAATTGTAGACAAGTGCATGACGGATCTGGTCCCCCCTTGACCACGGCAATATCTACTCGTCAATTGGAGTGGTATCTAGGGTTGAATATTTAGCTATCATTTATTTAATTTTCAAATAGAATTTTGAATTGATAAGGTTTTACAGATTGAAAAAGTGCAAAGTAGAATGGCCCCAATGAAATATCTTCCGTGATTGTCGCATTTGGTATTCGGCAATATTCGCTTCTGAGACAGACGAATACGAAACGTTTTCGCTGGGAATAAGTTCACCGAATAATCGAGTGTATCCTTTCAAGCCCTACTTCAGCCAACGCAATTTTACAGAAAAATCTTAATAGCGGCGTTCATCCCTATTCAAATAAAAGTACAAGAAAGGTTGTACATGTAAAACACATGTCGAATCATTCTTAAAACCCGTCTCGAGACTGACTGTCGCTAGTTGAAAAGTTATGTAAAACCGCGTTACCATTTCTAATGACACAAGGTGTCTTGATGTGTCATTCGTCTCAACTCGGCCGATTCCTTTAACCTACATTTAAATCGGAGCCGTCGGAGATCGCCCGAGTATTGCCGAAAGTTAGTTCAAGAGGACATGACCTAAATAAACACGTATTTCCGGCTAATTACTACAAGTTGCACCAGCGAAGGCTTGGGTCAAAAACATAGTATCTGTCTCTACGGTGTCCAGACACAAACTTTGTTTTTGCTTTAAACTATCGACAAGCTTACGCCGATCAAAAATTCCCTTGATAAACATTGCAAGATTATTTTGTGTTTTTCAAGGCGAATTTTCATTATTTTCACTTGATAAAGTATATTAGTAGCACGCTTTTAAAGAAAAAAACAGTGATTTTGCGGAGAAAAATATTGAAAGATACTAAATTGAATTTTAAGAGGCGCTACTTTATTTCAAACGTATTAACATCCAACAGGATTTTCCTGACATGGTATATAACACTGGTGAACGACGTTCGTTCACCAATAAAGCAACTAATAACGCCTAAAAAAACTGTTCTTAAATTTCAAGCCAACTATTTACGTATGTGCATTCTGCGTGTTTGTCTTATTCGATGAAAGATTAAGGTAGAAGTATTTGACAGCTGGAAACTTCATATCAATACAAGCAAAAAAGAAAGATCATTCACAAAAAGTAACGTTTTTTATATATAATTGATAGACTCGAAATAACTAGCTTTAGATTGATATCTAATTTATCATAATTGTCCTACGCGTAAAGAAATTTAAAGGGTTCAAAATTTTCTCCAAAAATGTCCTCTGCAAACGGAATGCAACGTATTCGTTATTTGTAATCATTCACTGTTAAGCGAGGTGCTGGATTACAAGCCCTTGTATAAGTCAAGGACATCAGCCCACTATTTGTATAGAAATATAAACTATCTGATACATGATACTTTCTATTTTTCAGTGTTTAAGGACATTTGACGCACATATACTATTTAAAATGATATCCTGTTTCATATCTTTACTTTTACTCGTGAACGTGCATCATTAAAAATATTTTGATCCGTTCTCAAAGAAAACCTGCCTAATGCCGTCCATTAGTTATTTCAGTTGTCTAACCCAGAAACTACAAAACAATCAATCTTAGACTTCTCAAATTAAAAAAAAACACACACACACACACACACACACACACACACACACAAAAAAAAAAAAACAAAAAAAAAAACAAAAAAAAACAGAAGTTAATTCAATGTTGGGTAGTTATACAAATAGACAGCACAATTTTGAGGAAAACATTGAGATAGGGAGAAATTGCTTGAGACAAGCCGCCACCCCCAATCCCCCTAAAACAATTGTGTCGAAGGCTCGTCTGGAAAGTAAGTAAGTAAAATAATAATAATAATAATAAAAATAAACAAAAACGTGTACAGTACAGAACATCGTGAAATAGACACTCATTCCGATCAAAATCATTCTAATCACCCACTGAGCGCTTTATTCATTTATTCCTAACACTCATTCACACTCACGCAATTCCGAAAATGTTCAAAACGATTTAAGATCATTCAAAACGATCAATAGATAATTCAAATAAACAGACTCACGCTCCATGCGAAGATCGTTGCCATCCGATCTTCATATAAATAGTGTTTTTCTACCATTTACTAGTGTTGTTAGAAAAAAAGGGGGAATAGTTTGAAGGACAGACTGTCCCTGCCTTCAAAAATATATGGGATATAATTTGCAAGCATTTTGCATCGTTTTGTCATCCTGAACACAGGGCACTGATTATGATTTATTAAACATTCTCGAAGTGTTAATGCAACAGCTTACGAGATAAAATAAACTACAAATGATATTTTGATAAAGTTTGACAGGCCTCATTTTACGTTTAAATGATTACGGGTACATTATTATAATTTGAATAGATGTCATTATGCGTTTGATAAATCTATACAAAGACGAAACGTGTGTTTGTATTATCATAAGTGTTTGCTTTTCTTACGGTGAAAATGACATCTGTGTATTTAAGCAATCAAAAGGTGATTTTTAATTAATGTTCGATAAAGTTTAATATAAATTAACCGAGTTTGGATATATATTATAAATAACGGAAATAATTTGTAGATATTTTTTTTTTTATTTTAACTTTGGAACTGTGTTTTTTCCTCGTGACTTTTTATTTTAACTTTGGAACTGTGTTTTTCCTCGTGATATTTTTTCAAAAGTGGTTCTTCCTTTTTCGTTGATATATGATTCTTGTGCATCGTATATCAGATATAATATTACATAGCGTGTCGCCTTAACAAACATTTTGCCGGAAGCTTGGTAATTTCAAAATCAAAAACACCTGCGCTATTTTTTACAGGAAAATAATATGGAAACCTTTTAGAAATTGTATTAAGATTTTTGCATGTTTAAACTGACGTGCCGAGCGGGGTGATCTTTAAATGGGTGGGTTCAAACTTTTTTTTAATACTTGAGCGCATGTTAGCCAGGCATATATGGTACTCCAGTTTCTTTCGTCTGCAATATGTAAAACAGCCGCCACCATAGCGCAGTTGTTTAGGCATAAGACTTCCAATCTGGAAGTCGTGGGTTCGATCCCCGGTGGCGGCAAATATCCTTTCCGACGTTTGTCTCTCACCAATGGGTAGATAATCGTAAACCTTTGTGAGATAGCAGTCGGAGGCTAGGAAAGGGTGTAATGGTAGTACAGGTGTAAGAAATACCAGGAATCCATTGTTAGGTACTCCGGTCGCCGCGATATAATTGCGAAATTGTTGAAAGCGGCGTAAAACCCATTCAAACAAACAAACAAGCAATATGTAAAGACTCCGTTCTAAAAAGCAAGGATGTGTAAAAATCAGCGACGTTCAAACAAAGTAAATTGTAAAAAATCATCTTTTCTCAAAAGGCCGTATCTTAAAGTGGTTACTGAACATCGAAAAACAAAACAAAAATAAAATGATAAAAACATAAATAAATAAGTAAATAATAAAATAATAATGATAAAAAAAGTTTTACAATCGGTACAGTTAGTTAAATCGTCAAATTGACACTCAACTCCATCAAAACCATTCTAAATCACTCACTCAGCGCTCCATTAATTCATTTAAAACACTCACTCAAACCATTAAAAAAAACAAAAACGCACAAAATCACTTATCATAAAACTAAACTAAAAATCTATAGACAAAATTCTACGATTCCATTGACCGAATTGGATTATGTAAGCATTTGATGAGTTCGTGAAGACATAGAAAGCTTTTCATAGAACAGGTATGCATATTCTATTAAAGGGAGGGGTAGTAAGTATCGCTAATTTTATTCATTTTGAACAAAATTAGTGATATTGGATTACACCCTTGAATTTCACTCCGAACTCGCCCCACACACCCGCACACTTATTTAATCTCATTCCGAAATCATTCCAAATTCATTCATCTTGTCAATTTATTGATATTCCTAGCTGAAAATTTTACATTGCGTTTTCGGTAGGAAGCAATAAATCTATAAGACCATATTATCGGTGCACTACCAAAACGGGCGTTTGTAATTTAACAAACGTTCACAATTGTCAAAAAGGGTATCCCGCTTTTCCTTTTCAAATACGTGCACGTGCAAAACAGTATAAACTTTCTTTTCTAATTTCGTTTATTTTCATCTAAACACGGGACATGATTCATGAGAGTTAATCGCTAAAAATTTATGTGTTTTATTGATCTTTACAAATTTCGAGTGATTTTAAGAAGTGTTTAAAAAAAACAAAAACAAAAACAAAACAAAACAAAAAAAAAAAAACTTTTTAGGAAAGTTGGTGTTTCTTAGTGTTTATCTTGTAGACAGTAAGTAATTTGTGAACATTAAAAAGTGATGTGTAAAAATGAACAATAATCGTCATAGTGAGTCCCTTTGACTAATGTTCAACGTTAATGATCACGAACTCGACATTAAAGAGAGACCGACAGCCAGGCACAGGTAAGTGGATATATGAGGCGTTTAATCGTCGTCGGGCGACCAAAATACCGTAACTACAGCTCTATCAAAGCTGTAGTTACGAGGTTTTGGTCACCCTAGACGTAATATGTGTATAGGTGTTGATCAGGGTGAGACCTTTTAAACCGTCTTCGCCTTCTTCTGACTCGTACGGCGTTTAGAATGACTGGAAAACCTTGTCTTGCGTTTAGCACGACAAAATGTCTAACACAGAATTCAACAACACAAGCGCGTGTTGATGTAATGTCACCCTGAAGATTTATTTAAAAAAAACGTGCAAATCTGAAAGGTTACAAAAAGACAGTGGAAGTTAAATGAGAGGGGTTAAACCGCCTTAAGATATATAAAAATATAATTGCGTTTGTCCACAACTATAACATTAAAATGGTCACCCGTAAAATTTAACAGAGAAATAACGTTTTTAGAATGGTTAAAACCTAGTAAATCCTGCGACTCCAAGTTTAACAAACCAATAGAAGATAAATATAGTAAAATTTGTACGACCTATTACGGGACCAACAAAACTCTCGATAAAGAGAATAGTTGCTTAGCACGTGTTTTATTTGCGAAAAAGAAAAATAATTTTGATTGAATATGTTTATTGATTGGAATTTTTATATTGTACAAACTAGATAGAATCCTCTCAATCAGACTATTCTATTGAGTTTCAACAGGATAAGATAACGATATCTGTTAGACCGATAAAATATTCTTTGTAAGACATTTTGATAGAAGGAAGGGGAATTTTAAAATGGTCGCATAATAAAATTGGTCGCTAAATAGAAATGGTCGTTCAAGCAAGATTGACGGTATGTTGCATTTTGATTTTTCTACAAAATTTTATCGATGTTAATGGCACTTCGATGGCTCAGCGCGAAACGATTGTAACTCCCTATGAAGATATAGGGAGTTACAACTGTTTCTCGCTGAGCCATCGACTTGCAGCTTTGTATTCAGAATTTTATAGTTAGGATGTATGAGTATCTGACTTATTCTTATGGATTTTCAATTTTGAGTCATTCTCCAACAAGAAACCTAAAAGTGAGAATTCTCTTCACAAGCCAATGTTGTTGTTGTTTTTTTGACAGGCGAGCCTGTCCTTATCTATCAATACACGTATCGGAAGGTAGCGAAGATTGGACAGGTTTATCAGTCTATGGATTCTTATTCCACTATGTTTCTTACGAACAAGAGAGGAACACAGTATAGTGAAACCCTTGAATTGCAAAGATGGTGAAAATCAATCATAAAGCCAAGTGTTCTAACTCCACTTTGCTCCTTACTACTTCGTAAGGAACATATTAAACTAAGAACCGTTGGCTCGCGAAGATGGCAAGAATGAATCATAAAGCCAAGGGTTCTAACTCCACTTTGCTCCTTACTAGTTCGTAAAGAACGTAGTAAAGTGAGAACCCTTGGTTTGCAAAGATGGTGTGAATAAATCATAAATTTAGGTTTACAAATAAGTCCACTTGAAAGCCTTTGATAACATTTCATTAAATCCATTGTAAACGTTCATCTCTTTAAATGTTAGCGGTTCATCCTATATTGACCAGTTAAGTCTAATCTTTAACTTTTGGATTGTTTTGTCAGGTGGTATTACTAAGATAAATGATTCTTATGCTGTAAATGAAAAAGTGACAGCTAAACAACAGACAAATCAACCAAAATTGAATGTCCATTCTCCCTCTGCCATGTCAAAAAATTTGGGTACTATAATATAACAGAGACAATTTTCTTATGTTTGATTAACTGAATGAACTGTAAATAGACACTGAATATTAAGCCAAGACAGAAATTACATAAAGTTGGTTTACCCCGACCATAATTATTCTCGTATGGCGACCTTAAAGATCGTAACAAGCTTAATAAGATTAAATTACGATGATTAATTCAAGTGTAAGCGATATACTTATTTTATGGCTTCTTTGACAACAAGAAGACGGGAGTTTGTTGCATAATATTATAGATTTTGTTGTTATTTGTTCAAGTGATAAATATTGATTCAAAATAGAATAATTGTTTAATTTGAATAAGGGAGCATTCCATTTCAGATTTAGGTCATTTTCGATGGCTTTCATCGATTGATCTATATCCTCCCTCCCTCCCTCCCTCCCTCCCTCCCTCCCTCCCTCCCTCCCTCCATCCATCCATCCATCCATCCATCCATCCATCCATCCATCCATCCATCCATCCATCCATCCATCCATCCATCCATCCATCCATCCATCCATCCATCCTTCCATCCATCCATCCATCCATCCATCCATCCATCCATCCATCCATCCATCCATCCATCCATCCATCCATCCATCCATCCATCCATCCATCCATCCATCCATCCACCCATCCATCAATTCATCCATCCATCCACTTGAACACAGTACAAATGGAATGCACAGAACACAAAGGTTTAAATGTTTTGATATAATTGTAACTCATAAATCATCCTTCTTATCAAATATTGCATCGAATTCATTTTTCATACTCGATTTTGCGTTACTAATGCCTACTAATGTCACCTCAATTTACCCAAGATTATTTACATTAAAGCCGGACACGATAGGTACATGTTATTCACCAGCTTCAACAAAAGAAAAAAAAGATATCAACGGAAATAATAAAAGACAATCATAAGAACACAGCAAACTCGGCAATCAAAATGTCGTGACTGCAGCATGAATTAAGCTGTACAACACTTATGTTACTTGAATCTCTGTCGTGTTAAAAGTGATTCTTTTCGAATTAAAAAATTACAATAACTGTTTTATGTCGATATTGATAAAGTTTAATCGGCACTCACTTCAAACATTAAATCATTCACTCAGTGCCTCCATAATTCAAAACAATTACTCAACCATTTAAAACCGCTCCAAAATCTTACTAGTAAAACAACAGCTTACTTCAAATGTCTTCAAAAATGCATTTTCTCTTACTTGCTTCAATTTTATAAGCGACTGATTTATTCGCGAAAACATGTAGAAATCTATTTAAAAGAATAGTTTGTATATTTTATTAAAGGGGGTCATAAAGTTCATTCATGTAGATCGAAATGAACGACATTGTAATATATCCCTTTAGTTCTTTTAAGATTAACAGTACATGTATTAAAGCATTTTTTCAAAGATATTCAGATCTTTGCGATTTTATATGATAAATTGCAAATGAACATTACGATAAACAATAACAAATCATTCATTATTTGCCTTTAAAAGAGCGCTTAAGAATTTTGTAAATCATACTTATACAAAAAAGTAGACCCACAATAAAAAACATAAAAAAAGAAACATCTGCGTATAGTAAACACAAATAGCTAATGAAGATATCTCTTGCGTAACGAATGACATAAAAAAGTACAAAATATCGTACATTTTTTAAAAAAAATCAAAACGACGTTAATTTAATCTGATAAATCGTTAACTTTCATCCATATTACTTTATGGTCTATTTGATGTTAGAAATGCTTTTATCATTTGTATAACTGTGATTTTAGCGAAATAAAAGCACTGAGCGCATTGAGAGAAGAGAACCACGCATCGTTGCAAATATAAAAGGATTAATAATGATTTGTATTCCAGACATAAAAAATGGCTTGTATATGCGATATATTTTCTATTTTCATTTCATTTATAAAAACTTACAAAATGACAAGGATAAAAATTTTGGCACAAATTCGATATTGAATTTAATGATAAGGATGAGCATTTTTTTAAAGGGATGTTACATTTCAACGAAATAAGCGATATTTGTATTTACCCTAAAATAAAAGCTTACCTTATGCGTTAAAAAACGATGCGTGAGTCGTCAGGTAGTGGACCCGTAATAGTTGCTCAACATCTCGGAAGAAATGAACTTTCACAGTGTTAACCGAGTTTTCCTAATGATTTTCATTAGGAAACCTCGGTCAACATTGTGACAGTTCATGAGTTCCGAAATGTTGCGGAACTTTTTCGGGCCCACGACCTTAAGTTACCACACCATCGCTGGAAGCCCAATATCGGTTCATGCCGTAATCTGAAATTATTGGAGTAACGAGAGGCCTTATGCTTTATTTCCTTGGGTATGTCCCTAGACACTTCAAAATCCACAACAACCAATAAATCATGGAATGGTTTGTATGATTTAAAAGAAGTTTTATAGGGTTCTGAACGTTTTCAGAACATTTTAACGATTTGAGGGAGTTGCATGAACTTCGATTTGAGCAAGTGGTTAAGACTGCTTCTGAGCGAGATATTACTCAATTTCACAATGTACTACATTTCAGTCGAGAGATATTTGAACGACACTGACACACGTTGTTTTTGTCGAAAAAGCACTAAGTAATCAAACGATCTCTTAGAGAAAAAAAGGTCAGAATAAAAGTTATGTTTCATTCCTAGGTGTTAACGCTTTGGATTTCATATGGTAATTCGTTTTGATATCGCTTGTGACGAGATGAAATTTAAAATTCATTACAAGATTTTTACATAATTTTTTCGAGCATATACTTATATGAAAGTTTCAGGCTAGTTCTGCACATTTCGAGGAAACGTCTGTATACCGGGGCCAAATTTCTAAGCAATTTCATGACGTCATTTGTTTATTTAGCCTAACTTTAAAAAAGAAAGATTAACTAAGGTGTAATGAACGAAACTCGGGAACGGCGTTTTGGTAATTTGCCTGGTTTGTGGTTAGATTATCAATCGATTATATAGAGGATAATCGTTTGTTTCAGTGTAAGATCGATTAATATTTCATTGAGCTTATGTTGTTCACGAAATGAAATATTTATCGATCTTACTCGAATCACAAACGATTATTCTATTTCTTTAATGCAAGAATGAGACAAAATGTGAAATTTCTAGGACACATTTCCGTAAAGCGCGTCATTTTGCGCGTGATTGCTATGCAACGTTCATTGTGACGTCACTTATTTCGCCCCGCATATATGACTTCAGATAGGATGAAATGCACAAAAGCAGGGTAAAAGATTTTGATAATTTCACTGCTTTTGCGGTGAGATTATCAAGTGATAATCTACCATTATTTCTCGATAAGCCACCGAAAAGCATTAAAGAAATTTTGATATTTCTCGATAATTTTCTGGATAGTATGAAAGAATATCATGGCTTTAGATTCACGTATGTGAGTTATTTTCTGATATTTTTTTCTTTTTCCGGTGTGTTGGCTCCAATTCCTTTTGCGGTAATAACTTCAATTTGATATTGTAATTAATCATGTGATGTAATCTTAATGGGTTACATTTAGATGTAGTTGATTTACTAAAAAATTGGTTTGAAAATATTTTTTCTTTCGTGGTTTTGGATAATAAATAAATAAATAGGAGGAAAATACATATTCCGAAACCGTTTCATAAACTACAATTCATTATGCATCATTGTGTTGTGCAGATTTTTAACAATATTTTGGGATATATAATGGGGAATAACTTCGGACAAGTTGTTTCTTTTGATGGAACGCGTTTTTCTTGTATTTATTCTGTGATACTCATAACAATACAATACAATTTAATACAATACAATGTAATTCAATTTAATGCAATGCAGTGTAAAACGAAACTAAACGAAACAAAACATGACAATATAAGCAGTACAGTGTTTACCCAAAAATTATAACAAAACACATAGTTTATGTCAGAGAGTAAAAATATTATACTGCTTGTTTTGCTTATAACGTTCCCTGTTGTTACATGTAGCTTCATGCCGACGATATATGATCGAGGAAAAGTTGCCTAAATGACGCCACCTTGTAATTTCAGCTGTCAGACCCGGATCATACAAAACGAAACATTTTAGATTAAGGTAGTGGAACCGTAATAGTTCCGCAACGTTTCGGAATTATTGAGCTTTAACAGTGTTAACCGAGGTTTCCTAATGATTTTCATTAGGAAACCTCGGTCAACATTTTGAACGTTCATGAGTACCGAAATGTTGTGGAACTATTACGGTTCCACTACCTTAATCTCAAAGAATTTCAACAGTAAATTCAATGTGCGCTAAAATTGAAAAAGGGATGCAAACAATTGTTTAAAACATTGAGAAAAAAAAAGAGAAATTGCATGAAACAAGCAATTACCTTATCTGCATGTGGAAAATGGTTTTATAAACAGTTTTGATTTTATCCTTTTGGATAAAAAAATATTATGTTCTTGTTTTGTGATTAAGGACTTTAACATCGTTAGTGTTCATAGCTGGGGGGGGGGGGGTGTATCTTATTGTCATTTAGGTATGTTTACCTTGATAACAGTACATATACTCAGCAAAAATGAAAACATCCACTTTTCATATCTTTTTCAATAAAATGATCAAATGATCAATCAAGGTACCAATGTGTTTGTAGTGCTTCGTTTTCTCATGCAACCATTATTTCCTACTAAGAAATACGTCATTTTGATATTTTCAAGAAACGTAGAAATTTTTGATTTCTACGTTAACGTACGTCACGTGTTCGATCTAGAGATTCTTCTCAAATGAATGTAACCTCTTAAGCTCCGTGGATGAGAAAATCTAACAATAGCTATGGTCCGTACCACACAGTATTAAAACCAGACTTAGAAAAACTTCGTCTCATGCATAATCAAAAAACGTGAAAACCATGGTAAATATTACAGGATTTAGTTAAAAGAAAAGAAAAATAAAGACGTTTGATGACCATATCCGATAGAGTAGGGATATAATTCACCCTCTTTAACACAATTTGGGCCACTATGAAAACGCCACGTCAAATTTGCTCATTCACGTTGGCGCGTTTGCTTACACGAGTTCGAACCACCATTTTAAAAGGGAAGCGGAATAATCATTTTAACCTTTAGAGTGCTAAACTTTAAACCAAGCCAATTTCGATTAAGTCTCAACAGGTTTCCAGCGGGCATTTTCATTGAGATTCAAACGAGCCTCTCCAAACGAGCATGAGGAAGCGTTTACATAACGTAGCAATACAAATTTGGTTTTGTTGTCAGCTTAGAACAGCAAAAAAATGAGATTTGGTTCTTGACGAGGAACGTACAGACCGAATTCTGCAAATTCGAGCTTTAAAACTGTTTGTTTATGTTTGTTTGTGTTCATTTTACGTAATATTGGCCGGAAGGAGCATGAGGTATCAAATAGCGTTATCAATCCAGGATACCTAACGCCCTTTTTTGCATAATGTCTGACAACCCAATACAACATTCAATTGAGAGTCTGTGATTTTACAAAACGACCATCTGGCTTTGTTAACACCCACAATTCAGTAGCGTCCTTTTCAAATACATCAAACTTTTCAAATTTAGTTCAAAATAGTCAGGGCATGATTTGCAATTTATTCCATAGAGTTGCTGTGTGTACTTTTAAAGAAATCCTAAGTTTTATTGGGCGGATACTTTTTATTTTTGCTCAGTATATATATAGTATTATTATACATTCTTCAGGGAGTCTTTCCTCGTTCGAGCTATTTATGAATTTATTATGCTTTTCAAGCGTTTTGCAAAGATTATTAATAAAGAAGATTAAAAAGTCATTTGTCCTCAACCAAGTTGATTGTGTCATAAGTTCCTGTCGATTGCCACCTGTCGATTGCCAAATGTCGGATCTTTTCATTCACCAATTGGTGCCCATGGCGAGCACCTAGTTAAAACATACTAGACATACTAAACATTTAACGTTGGGTATTTTGCAAAAGAAAAGAGTATTTTGAAATCTTGATAATGTATTCCTTAGGGGTTGATTAAATATCTTTTCACATCTGTTGTAAACTCTTAAGAAAGCTACACGCATTGAAGAAATAAGATACAGAGAGAGAGAGAGAGAGAGAGAGAGAGAGAGAGAGAGAGAGAGAGAGAGAGAGAGAGAGAGAGAGAGAGAGAGAGAGAGAGAGAGAGAGAGAGAGAGAGAGAGAGAGAGAGAGAGAGAGAGAGAGAGAGAGAGAGAGAGAGAGAGAGAGAGAGAGAGAGAGAGCGATGGAGATAGAAAAATAACAATAAATAAAAAAATAAAAAAAACAAACTAGTAAGAAAATAGCGAAATATTAAATATAAAAAGGCACCAATCAGCTAATACCTTGTGCATACACATACCATGAAAATTAAATGCAACGTATAGTCCGTTTGACTTCTATATGGACCAACATATCGCTGAAAATCTCATAATTGAGTTTATGAAACGTATTTTTTTCTTGTCATGTCATATTTTCTATTTAATACCATGACAAATTCTGTTTTTCAGAATTTTTTGGTGTAAAATAATGATTTTGTCCGTCCGTCTACATGTTAACTTTCAGCCTTTCATACCTCATTGTGGTCGTATTAACCGGAACAGCGAGTTGTGTATCCATAAATAGCTCTGATTTGCATAGGGGCGAATTCAAAAGTTTAAGATCTTTAGTGAGTGGTTATAGTATAAAATCGAGTATTTTTATAACATTAAGATTGTCGAAAAGTTTTACTTTCTTTTGATATCAAATCTGAATATATTGTCTCTTTATTCCAAATCGTTTGATCAGATAATTGATAAGTGTTTTTTCATATATTCTGAGATGAACCCCATATCCACATATTTAGACCAATCAAAAAGTATTATCTAACGAAGTTGTTGGGAATTTCACGAGGAAAATATGATAAGAAGGCTAGTAATAACGGTACTAATCACGTGATATTTTAAGTTTTAGATGTCATGACCGTGGATATGCTAATTAGCATGTCCAAATAAGGAATAATAGACATTTCACCTTTCAAATGTTTAGTATGAAACCACGTGTATTTACTATTTGTTGACAAGTTCTTACTATTTTAAACAGCCCTCATCACCCCTCGTGTTTAAGAGCGGAAAATGCGAAAATATTAACATTAACTAGATAGACAAAATCATAATTTTGAAGTCAATTTATTTTCAAAAAATATTTTTTGGAATGGTATTAAGCTGAAATTAAGATTTTACTACACACAGATCCTTCATTTAAACGTAATTTTATGCAATTGATGAAAAGGTTGGTCCATATAAAAGTCAAACGGACTATACATCAAGATAAGAATGATTTTAATGAATTAATTTCAAAATGTAGTCATCTTTCTATCAAAAAAGTAGAATATCTTCAATCAGCAATTAATTTTCGTAAATGAATTTTAGAAATCTTGCTGATCGAGCAGATTATATAAAAGGATAAAAAGAATTTTCATCGTCAACGTTACATTTGGTTGATTATTAATTGATGGATCTCCATGGATCTCTAGCCACACTGCTTGACCTCAATCATCACACACCAGTAAAATGTTTGAAAAAAATCAATCTGCAAAATATATACCTAGCAAAAACGAAACTTTACATACCTCTTGCTATGCTTTGAATGTCTTACAGTGATTATTCGCTAACTTTATTGACATATTCTAGTCTTGCTAACGACATAGACTACACAGACGCTGGATTATGCGCGATTGAAGTAAGCCAAGGCAAGTGCGTCTATCTCTTCCGGTTTTTGTCACATACTCGTGTTGAGCTACCCAAAGCTCATTTTAAGCGCTTTTTGTTACTCAGTCACACTCATTCCGTAGCATCGAAACGAAAAAAAAAAAAAAAAAAAAAAAAAAACAAACAAAAAAACTAAAAAATATTTGCACATTTTTATTGAAACGGGTATGCCAAAGCAATCGAAATAGGCAGAAATCAGACTCAGGGTATGCATATAGCTTGCATGACTATTTATAACGCCACTTTTAAGTTTGGCTACTCGGGAAAGGTAATTCACATTTTAACATCTTGGTTAAAAACTGCCAAGCCCGGTTCGGACAGTCGGTAACGCGTCTGGTTTAAATCGTTGGGTTGTGGGTCCGATCTTCGGATCGGCCATCTTTCATCCTATATTTGACAAATGTCTTTGCGATTAGTGCCATTCGTCTCCCATAGAATGGGCGAGTAATACGCCTAAGATAGAAGGGCGACTGGTGGCTCAGATTAAACGTTCTAGCCGTGCCTTGAGAAACGACAAGAAACAATGGATATGTGCACCAACCGCCGAATTTCAAATGTAAAACTATTGAAAGCGACGTTTAAACCCATATTATTCAACAAAAAAATCAGTTCGCAACGAACGGAGATGTCGCTCGAGATATGATAGGATCCTATTGACGTCATGTAGAGGCGTTGTTACCATCGCATATTTTTTCTCATTCATTTCGTCAAAGGACGGATAACTGTGAGACAATTATGGGTGTTTAGTTCAGGCGTTCGACACTCGTGATATTGGGCCAACTTTAAGCACGAAAACTTCAACAAAGAATGATACTCAAAACATCACCGACACACGTTCTTTCTTTTCTGTGATTTTTGAAATTGACCCCTTTGTCCTTTGGCCACCAATAAAACCTTCCTTTTTGCAGACACCCGGTGCTGATCCTTCCATTAACCGATGGATATTTCTTTCAAGTTCGATGTAATAGTAACATTTAGTCTATTTGTTTCATCGTTACAATACAGTCCTTAGTAAGTCGTGTAAGTATTTTTTGCCAAGTATATTTAGTAATGGACATAAGAATAAAGGAACTTGTTCCGTCATCATACATCATTCAAATGTTTGAAAATTATCAATCTGCAAAATGTATTTAGTGATGGTCAATATATATAGAGGAACTCGTTCCGTCATCACACATGGTTAAAATGTTTTAAAATTATCAATCAGCAAAATATGTAAAGTAATGGACATAAACTAAAGAGGAGCTCGTTGGAGGGCCATCTAAATATCGTTACCAAGCTGTTGTAACGACATTGAAGTCACCTTTCAACGAAAAATGACTGGAATCTGTAATCTTATTACAAGAGGGTAGGGATGGCACTAAACCGCTCACCTGAATTTCATTGGTCCAGTGGATATGGTTGAGGAGGATATTGAGTTTAAATTCAAAATAATACCCTACCTGCCATGCCCATGTTTAAAGGCGATTCAGAATGTCATGAATAATTTTGAAAAAAAAACCACCAATGGAGCGTTCCGGCAAATTTTAATTTAAACTGGTCCAATGGTTTAGGAGAGATGCCACTCTTGTTTCGTAGTTGAAAAAGGCCAAGCTAATAAAATTTCACAACAAGTTTGGGAAAGGTTCGCCAAGGGAACATTTAACAAATTTTCTTTGATAGTAGCCTAGTAGTGTAGGAGGAGATCTATCAGGGATTTCAAAATAAGAATGCTATGGGCCAATGAGAATTTTGCGAATAATTTTAAGGCTCTTTAAGGAAACATTCAGACAAAGTTTAATTGATTCCGGTCAAGTGCTTTAGGAGGCGATGTCGTTCAAAGATTTTAGAGTGAAAGATACCAATCCCTGCCACAACCATATTTATTGGCCTATCAGGATTTCGCAAAGAATTTTGGAAGAGGGTCATCCAAGGATTATTCTGACAAGTTTCATTGCAATCGGCGAAGAGGTTAGGAGGAGATGTGTTTTGGAAGAGGGTAACCAAAGAAACATTCTGACAAAATTTCATTGAAATCAGTATAAGGGTTCAGGAGGAGATTTCGTTCAAGGACTACAAAGTGAAAAATGCTACGCCTATACATATATTCAGAATTTTGCGAACAATTTCGGAAGTAGGTTACCCAACGAACATTTTGGCAAAGTTTCATTGAAATCGGCTTAGTGGTTCAGGAGGAGATGTCACTCAGAATTTTGCGAACGATTCTGGAATTTCGCGAAGAAATTGTGAAAGGTGGTTGCCGAAGGAACAAACTTGAAAAATTTCTTTAATCGACCAGGTTGTTTAAAAGTTCGAAGTGAAAAAATGCTACGCCCTGCCACGCCTATATTCATGGACCAATCAGAATTTCGAGAACAATTATGGAAGAGGGTCACAAAAAAACCCCAAAACATTCAGACTAAATTTCATTACAATCAGTCAAGTGGTTCAGGAGCGAAAGAAAAAAAATGACCTGCCACAACCATGTTTATAGTCCAATCAAAATTTTGCAAAGAAAATTTAAAGAAAATCACTAAGGAATATTATGGTAATATCTCATTTAAATCGGCACAGTGGTTTAAGGACGTAAATGTTTTAAATTGTTGACGACGGACGACCTACGACAGGCTCAGAGTGATCCTTATAGCTCTTCTTAAGCGCTTAGTTCTCAGTTGAACTAAAGTTGTTGGCATATTTTTACAATTAAATCGATTTTTTAGCTCAACTGCTTATGTCGTGGCGGGTCGTCCGTCGTTAGTTCGTGCGTAAACTTTTCATTTGAACATCTTCTCCGCTGAAATCACCGGACAGAATGTCACCAAATTTCACCGGATTGATCCTCGGGAAATGCTCTCTCAGATTCCTTCAAGAAATTCTGATCGGGTAGGTAACACGGGCGCTTCGGGCTTAGGTGTCACCAAAAAGGGGACCCCGACATTGAAACATGAAAAAAAAAGATCTTCTCCTCTAAAACTACTGGCCAGAATTCAACCATACTTAAAAGAAATGATACACAGGACATACTCTTTCGGATTCTATCGTTAAATTCTCATCGGGTTTCTACTTTGGGCGCAACGGGCTTACGTGTCACCAAAAGATGGGCCCAAATTTGAAAATAGAAAAAAAAAACTCTTCTCTGAAACTACTGTTCAGAATTCAACCAATCTTTACAGAAATGATCCTCAAGATAGGCTTTTTCAGATTCCTTTGATCAATTCAGATCGGGTTGAAACTTTCAATTATATTTTCAATGGGTATCAGCGGTCCGATTCCCGGCGACAACACCTATTCTTTAAGCAATTTGTCTAGGTAGAGCCTTGGAAAGAAAGCAATGGTAGCTCTAGTGCGAGAATTTCAAAAAGTTCATTGTTAGGTGTTCCACCGTTTGCTATATCATTTTATATTATACCATTTTTCTTTAATGCTTTTCGGTGGTTTATCGAGGAATAACGGTAGATTATCACTTAATAATCGCACCGCAAAAGAAGTGAAATTATCAAAAACTAACACCCTGCTTTTGTAAATTTCATCCTTTCTGACGTCATCTAAGCGGGGCGAAATAAGTGACGTCACAATGAACGTTGCATAGCAATCACGAGCAAAATGACGCGCTTTACGAAAATATTTCCTACAGATTTCACATTTTGTCTCATTTTTGCATTAAGGAAATAGAATAATCGTTTGTTTTTCGAGTAAGATCGGTTTATATTTCATTTCGTAAAAAACAAAAGCGATATTTTTCACTCGTGGCTCTGCCACTCGTGAAAATACAGCTTTTGTTGTTCACTCAATGAAATATAAATCGATCTTACACTGAAACAAACGATTATCCTCAATTTCTTTGTTTCACTAAAGTACTTCTTTCAATTAAGTACACATAAGCTGAATATTATTTTAATATTCTTATGATTTTTTGCACTTTATGCAGTCTAAAATGCGTGTTTTACAAATTACAAGAAAAAAACACAGTATCACGACACTTTTCTTCCGTACAAAAAGCTTCATATTCATCAATACTTGATTTCTGATCCATTATTGTGGTCCATCTGATCCAGACTGCTCTAAATATCCAAATAATAGATACCTTTCCTTGACGAAAATATAATCAGCAGGATTAGTCATCACAAGACGTACGCAATATTCCATCCACATCACACGAGAAGATGGGCTCATTATTACAGCAATTTGATTACGGTCATTTTCTTTCACTGTCGTCGTAATTCAGTAATAGTTTTATATCCAGATAAATTACAAGGTCTCAGACCAGACAAGAAATAATTATGGCTCTTACAGCCACTAAATCTATTTTAGATTAACCCCTTGACGCCAGTTTCTTACTGAAAAACTCTAAATGATAGAATGAAAATTGTTTTAACCTGAAGAATTTGATTTTAGTGCATACATCCATAAATTCAAATATTATTCTCTTTATTTCTTTAAACTAATTGACATAGCACGAAAAAATAAACAATTTTGAGGAGTCTCTATTCCTTTTGTTTTTACTAGAAGATTTCAATCAGAAAAATCGGTTAGAAAAGCGAAACAAAACAAAAAATAAAAAAACAATAAAAAACAAATTGGGTTTATTTAATCTATATCCGCGTTGAAGAAAGTCAAGAAATAATTTACTTGAAAATGTATGTGGAAGGAGTTCTATGTTCTAAATATGTTAACTTTTTAGCAAGCCTATAATCAAAATGAAGCAAAACAAGAGACGATGTGTAAAGATATAAAACAGGTCCTTGCTAGCTGTGTCATTTTTTCAACGCAAATAAAAGGGATATGACTTAATTTACTTTCTCTCTGGCGTGATGTTATCATTTGTAAAAATAATGAAAAAATCTGATTTATGTAATAGGCACAGCATGTATACGAACACGTGATTCGAACGATTCTAAATACTAAATTAGCGCACGATTATTGAAGAATGTATGCCTCTGTCTAAAGAAAATAAATCCAGATACTTCAGCAATTTTTTATATATCCTTTAGTGAGAGAGCTAAAAGACAAAGTAGAAAACATTTACTTCCTTTCTACAAATGTCACAAAATTGCATTAGATTATCAATTCTCAAGATTTAGGACAAATTAAACACCAAGATTTGTCGTTTTGTTCTCATCTTATTGAAAGTTACAGTTAACAACATCGTGCAATTGACACGGTAAATGATTTTAGGGTGACTCACGAATGCAATGGAATAAGTAGGAGGACGACAAGACGATGTATATCTCCATTACTCACACAAATGTCAAATCTAGATTTTAAGCTCTGGAACAATTTCTTGCGTCTTCGACCTCTCAGAAAATTCACCAGTGCTTGCAAAAAAACCCATATGGTGTGGGGAGGGGGCTCGAATTTCAATTATTCTTCAACAGATTTGCCGCCAAGAAATCGAACCAGACTTTGCCATCGAGATTCCAACACGAAATTTGTTATATCAGTCCAGTCTTTTGAAAATATGTTCTCATATACCAGGTTTATCGATCAAGTTTCTTTTCGAACAAGTTTCGTTTTTTGGCCTGGTTTAGCAGGCATTAGGAAACAACCATGAAATCTGGAAATTGCTTAGGGAAAAGATAATAAGGTCAAAAACCGAACAACGTGTGCACTATGTAACAAAAAATAGGTCTTGTATACATCATCAACTTTTGAACGACACGAAGTGCATTGTGTGTTCTTCGCAGTGCTTGCATATCACGACACAGTACTAAAATCAAAGTACTGATATCTGACGTTTTCCTACTTATCACTTCCAAAATAAATTTACATAGTTTCTATATTTGATCTTGACGGATGACCTTGTTATTACCTTCCGCCCCTTTCTGCCCCTTTCTGCTAAAAATTTAAATAACTTGCCCACATGTTGTATTTAATCTGCAACCCTTTACAATTTGTATAGTTCCGCAAGAAAGAGTGAGGTCCTATCATTTTCAATGTAAAATTGATCTTTGATCACTCACTTGAAATTGTAGGTCTAATAATTAACATGAGTGTAAGTTGATATGTATCTATGGTAGAAATTAAAAAAAATTGGGGTATGGGTATAGGGAAGTCTATATTGTGGGAAAGGGAAAAATTGACCCTATCAATTTCTTGTGTTTCCACAGTAAAATACAACTTCTTTATGGAATTCAATGTACATATATGTACTAAATGTACAGCCGATATTGCATATGTTTGCAGCATTTCATTCTCGGAAATTGATTTAAGTCTCCCGTCATTAAAATATATATCTGAACAGGAAAGCCTCCTTAAATGATGATTAAATTGACAATAAACTCTAATTCTACAATAATTCAAAATGTTTTTTTTTTTTCATAGAACAAGAAAATATTGTTACAAAAAGAGCTTCATGTTGTGTACATTTTTACTTAACCATTTTAATTTCTCACAAACCAGTTTTTTTTCAATAAATCTGATAAAGTGAAAAAATTAAGGAAAAGAAAACTGCTTTTTTTTCAAGCAACTCGCATTTTCTCAATTGAGCCTGTGCGTGAGATTTCCAACCATTACAAATATGTGCAGAGCAAAGACTCTGACCAGCCTGGGCATCCGCACAGTCTGAACAAAGTCTTGACTATGCGTTTAGCAGATGAATACGGTCTCAAAGTATCGGTAGCCAATCTGGTTACTTTATATCTACAGTTTCTGGCTGTCTGGGTCTCTCAATGTTTACACTTCACAAACATTTCAAATTGTTGGAAATGTCACGCACATGCTCAATTTACAATAGTCATTCTACGCTTCGGCATATTTATTTTCGAAATTTGATGTTTCTTTGGTTTACTTTTTTTAAGCCTGAGGAGAGGCAAACGAATCTGTATATAGAGAATAACATGTCAGTGTCTTAAAAAAATAAATGTTATCTGATCGAGGTTGGAAGAATTAATCATGATGAGGCTTTGCCGAGTCATGATAATTTCTCGCAACCGAGACCAGATAACATTGATATTTTAGGACACTTACATGTTATTCTATTTATCATGAGAGCCATGTGTGAACGTTCCATACGTGTATCTTGTCGGTTTTGAGAAGAAGCTGTCGATAATAATAATAATAATAATTTTACTTAGGTAAAAGAGTACAGAACATGGCATAATAAGAAGAACATTACAGTTATCAAATTAATAGAAAGAAAGAAAAAAAATTCACATTTGAGTATCACTGACAAAAGTATCACACTTCAAACAGTAATAGAAGATCATGCTTATCACAGTGGCGTACAATACAGTTATAAAAAGCAGTGGCGTACTTAAAAGCTATAAAAAGCATGTCCTTAAAACAATCACTTACGTAAGACAGTAGGTTATAAAGATGTAATTTAATAAAAATGACGAAACGATCTAATAGAGGGATGTAATAATATGTCCATAAGATATCTTTTCACGGCCGTTTTAAAGAAACAGGTGCTTTCAATGTATCTGAGCTGCTGTGGCAGGCAGTTCCAGGCAACAATACCCTGATATGCAAATGTCTTCGTACTAAACGTCCTTACCTTAGGCAAAGCAAACCGACCAGTGTCATTAAAGGCAATATCCCTATCAAAGAAAGTAGATGAAACAGCGGATACCCTAGACCTAGTAAAACGACCATGAACTTGGATCAGGCGAATAAAATGTTCTCTCAGGTAATCAGCAGCAATACCTTTATGAATTTTGTGAACATGACAAAGAGTTAATTGTTCAACACGCCTGTTCACAGGTAACCAATTTAGCGATTTGAATTGCTCGGCTCCTACATGAGACCTACTACCCAAGTCCAAGACAAAACGAATTAGTTTGTTCTGAGTGGTCTGGGGCCTATCTTTCCAGTACTGGCTTAAGCTTGGATACCAGAAGGAACAAACATAATCAAAATGACACTGAACTAAGGACATAACCAAGATATACGAGTTTGGATATTAAAGAAATGTCTGTTGCGAAATAAAAATTTCAAACGTGCATTAGCCTTGGATACAAGTGACCTAGCAATTTCGTCACAAGTTTAATTCTGATCCAAAATTACACCACGATATTTTACAGAACTGGAAGCTTGTTTATTTATACCATTGCATGATACATTTAAGTTACTTTGACTTTTCAGTCGGGGTTTTGAAACCAAAGAGAATTGATTCGGTCTTTCCAAGATGGAGTGAAAGCTTGTTATCAACAAGCCATTCACTCACCATTTCCAGTTCTGCAGATAGAACTGACTCAATTTCACTGGTATTTTTACCAGAGACAAGGATGCCAGAGTCATCAGCATATAAAAGTTATTATTCTTTACCACAGCAGACATGTCATTGACATATATCAGAAATAAGAGAGGTCCAAGGATTGAGTCCTGTGGAACACCACATGATATAAAATCTTGATTAGAGAATACCCCAGAAACCTCAACTACTTTAGTCATGTCACAAAAATACGACTGAAACCATCTTTTTGCATCTGAAGTAAGTCCAATGGCTTCAAGTTTCATTTATAGAATATTATGATTAACGGTATCAAACGCCTTTTGTAAATAAAGTAAAACCATTCCAACCAAATTACTCTGGTCCATATTAATTATAAAAAATTCAGACAGATGAATTAATGATGTGGCAGTAGAAAAAACACGTCTAAAACCTGATGGGAAACTATATAGGATTTTGTTTGCAGTTGTACTCTTCTAGCTGATCAAAAATTACCATTTCAAAAACCTTGGAAATAATGCTCAAAACTGGTCTGTAGTTATCTACCTCCGTTTTATCAATTTTCTTGGACAGAGAAATAACTCTGGCATTCGTTATGTCATCGGGTACAGTGCCTTGAATGATGGAAAGATTTATTACATGAGTTAAATGACAGGCAATAATGGGTGCACCATCTCTATGAATTTACAAGGAATTCCATCTAGTCCTGTGGCTTTATTTGGACTTAGATTAAGAAGATATTTCAGAATTTTAACTTGGGTAATAATTGAAAAAGAAAAACTGTCTGGAAAAATACCCTTGGACATAAAAAATTTACTTAAAATACTTTTACTATAATAAGAACAACTAGGTGGCAGATTTTCAACCAATTTAGAGGCAACAGTAGTGAAAAGGGTATTGAATTTTGAGCAACACTAAAAAAGTCAAAACAAATTTCACCATCTACTTTTATGCCAACATTGGCAGATGAACTTACACCCTTCTTAGATGGTAGTCCAAGTTGTTTCAAACACTTCCAGAGTAATTTGGAGTCATGCTTATCATGATCCAAGACACTATGAAAGTATTCTTTCTTCGCCTTGTGAATAAGAAATTGAGTAATATTACGAAGTTCTTTAAAACTGTCATAGAAAGAAGAAAGTTTGGTTTCTTTATACTTCTTAAAAGCTATATTTCGTTCATGAATACTCTGTAAAAGTTCGTCATTCATCCAAGGTTCGGTTCTCTGCTTAATTCTTAAATCTTTAAAAGGGGAACATTTATTCGATACTGAAAGAAAGATGTGTTTGAAATTCAACCAGGCATCATTGACATTTTCACTTAGTATGAAAGAACTCCAATCAGCATTAAATAAACAATTTTGAAAGTCCTCTTTAGAATAGTCTTTCAGAGATCTTAATTTGACAGTTTTATGTTTATTGACAGATTGTCTACATATCTTACGAGTACGAAAATTTAAAGAGTGGTCACTTACAGAAATATCAATAACTCCACAGTTTGACACTTTATCCCCGTCTGAAACAAGAATTATATCAATCGCAGTAAATCGCGACGTTTGGTAAAAGAAACATCAGTTGTTCTGGTAGGACAGTTGATCAGCTGCGACATATGAAACAGTTCACAAAAAGACCTAAAATTAGATAAGAGGATACATTTATCACCTAATACATTGGTATTAAAATCTCCAAAAATATATATTTCCTTTACAATGAAATCATCTAAAGATTGACACAGGGTTTCTAATATGCTGTAAAGGTTAGTTTGAGAAGGCGGTCTATAAATAACTCCACAAAGTATTGGTTTTGATTTCGGAAGTAGAATGTCTAACCAGCAGGCCTCCATTTCAGGATGTTTGATGTCAGGTCGAGGATTAAAAGATAAGTCACTGCGGATAAAAGCACAAACTCCGCCCACACGACCATTTTTCCAGTCTCGACGATGCACAGTGTAGTTTGGAATGTTAATTTCGTTATCAGGCACAGAAGAGTCAAGCCAAGTCTCGGACAAAAATATACCAGCAGGGTTGTAATGTCTGGATAGCAGTCGGACTTCATCTAGCTTAGGTATTAAACTACGGATATTCAGATGTATAAAATGTAAACCTCGATTTTTAAGAAAATCAACTTTTGTCTTAGAAGAGCTATTAAATTGTGGGTCAGTAGAGCGGGTAGGACCAGGACAAGGATGAACATCGCCACATAGCAAAATCCAGATGTTAGCAGTATTTCTGTTCCTTTTTAAACATGACACGACATTGTTTGACTTCTTATGAAGGTCAGAATATTATGCAACAAAGTTCTGGTAAAAAACATGTTGGCCGTATGAAATCGAAAGTACAGACGCTTTGTTGAAGTAGTGGGTGGGGTACAAACCGTCAATTTAGGAGAGCATGACAAAATATTTTCTAAAATGATAAGTTAAAAAACGCATAGCAAGTTCACGTTTGAAATTCTTGGAAATTCTTGGAAGTTAAATAAGTCAAAAATTATTTGAATTGTATAACCTGGGTAAGGCAGCTGAAATTAACTAGTGATGTTAATTTGGCAGATTTTTCTGAATAACGGATCATTTTATTTTGTTATTTCCAGATTAAACAAAATTTTAAACTTGATATCTAATTTTTCAATTGATCTAATACTGTCAATTGCATTCTAAACCAAATCACTCAATCTTAGATGTTGAACCCACACGATGTAATTTAAAACACTCGTTTTCTCTAAACTTACATAATTAAATAATGTCGGGTTCAATTCTTCAAATGGATTACTTGTTTCCCAGTAGCACATATCCTACGAAACAAATAAAATAATCTTGCCGTTCCAGGATCATTCAAATGCATGCAATAAATCCTTATTGCAATTAATCAATTTGAATAGGGTTTAGCTTAGTTTTTTGGTCCAGTTGCAAATTCTGCTTGTAAATATTTGTAATCGTTCACTAATAAAATTGCTCGCTCTTGCTATGAATAAGGGTAAAGTTTTATAGCCTTATTATTTAAGGAACTATTCTTTTGTAATGCTCTTCTTAAATACCGTTAGTAAATGGGAATCGCATCGACAGCTCAAATACCGAAAAGATACATGTGTATATCGTTCACCAATCGACATACGACAATATGGCCATACAATGAGAATCTGAATAGCTCACCGAAAAAAAAAGTGTATATCGTTCACCTTTCTTCATACGAAGAGATGGCCATACAATGAGACACTTAATAGTTCATTGTACGTTTTTTGTAAGGATGTGTTGCAAAATATATTTTGCAAAATATCAACATATTTTCTGCACATCGTATTGGCTTATCGTGATAAGTATAGATAAAGATTCAATTATCTACCATCACGCAAAAAGAAAAAAAATAACCAAACTCATTATCGAATTTCAGAAAAAAACATGCCATAGCGTTGATTGACCATTGTAAATTTTGAGAACATCTTAAAAATCAAACCGCTAAAAGTACTGAAGGCCTGGTTTATAAAGAGGCAAGGTGACATTTGAAGGCATGCAATCTGATTTTTTAATCTTTTTAGCAAGGCTTTTTAAGGCGAGGGAAACCAAGGGTTCCATTTACCTGTGGGGATCGTAAGCCACTTTTCGAACTCACTTCAATTGAAAAATGTCGAACGGTATGCTCTCTATATAGCGCTGAGTCCGCGAAAAACAACTGATTACCACGATATAGATTACTACGCCCGATACCGCTTTGCAGACAGGCGCAACTCGCGTTTTTATAATTTTAGTTGAGTTGATTGGTTTCTACTAGTCAGTCAATTTATCCATTCGATCATTCGTCTAACAATTGTAGTAATGATGTTTTTCTAGGGACACAAGCTCGTCGGACTCTTTCTTTTATATTAAATTGAATTCTATAAAGAAGTTGTATTTTACTGTGGGGACACAAGAAATTGATAGGGTCAATTTCTCCCTTTCTCACAATATGGTCCAGCCTATACTCATATCCCATTATTTTTTAACTTCTACCCTAAATATATATCAAATTACACTCATATTGATTTATTGTCTGCAACCTGTTCCAAGTTGACCGAGCCTAAAATTTTGTCGTTTGCTTAAGGGTTTAAGGATGGGACAAGGCTTTTAAATTTTTCTAATTAAGATTAATCCATTACAAGAAAACACATGTTTAGACAGGTCCAAATTGTAAAGGGTTGCAGATTACATACAATATGTGGGCAATTATTAAAATTTGTAGCAGCAAGGGAAGATAATATTACGAAAAAGGAGAATGTGTTAGTATGCATCATTTTCTTCTTTTCCCTTTAGCAAAGTCACCCGTCTAGATCAAATAAAAAGCTATGCATCTTTAACACGGCAGTAATTTTGGAAGTGATAAGTAAGAAACTATCTGGTATACATGATAAGGACAACGTGAATAATCAAGGTTATATTCGAGAAAATTGACCTCGAATGTTTATTCAGTTCCCTCGCCTTCAGTACTATCACTACTTTGATACACAGCGTAGTGATATGCAAGCACTGCGATGAAAACTCAAAGCACTTCGTGTAGCACCAAAGTTGATGACTAGACCATTTCTTGCGCGCGAGAGAGCACCAAAAACTATGTATTACACACGTTGTTCGGTTTTTCACTTGATTATCTTTTTCCTAGGCAATTTCCAGGATACAGGGTTGGATCCTATGCCCTACTAAACCAGGCCAATGAACAGTTTCGACCACAAACAGGTAGCGCAATCTGGTCTGACTTTTGATAATTTCGCTCTTAAAAAATTATACCTCTTCGTGGGGAAGGTCAAACGTGTCTACTCTGAAATCTGAAAGCATGAAAAAAGTGCCAAGCCAAGTTCTACATTTGAACATATTACCGTTAAATATATAGAGAAATTAACACTCATTCCGTTCAAAATCATTCTAAATCATTTATTCAGCGGTCCATTCATTCATTTCAAACACTCACTCAAATCGACCATAAACGCTCCGAAATCATTAGAAGACATTTCTAATCGTTCAATAGGATTAATGTATCATTCAAATCGATCAAATTATTCTACGAATCAATAAGCTGGATTTTAAAGAGTATGGTTAGTCCACGTAGACCCATAAATAGAGAAGTGCGTACATTGTATAATTTATTAAAGGGTGGTAATAAATATTGCTAATTTTGTTCATATTGGATTACCTCCCTTTAATTTCGCTCAAAATTCCACACAATCATTCAATTTCATTCAAATACAATTCTAAAATCAATCATCTTGTAAATTTCACGATGTTCTGAACTATAACCAAGTTACGTTACTTGACGTAAAGAAAGTAAAGATTTGATTAAAGCCAATCAGACAGATCAAACAAATCACGTTTAACAGCTATCTTGGACTGATATTTCAAGCCTCAGACATGATCCTATTATTTTGATCTGAATCAATTATGTGATCATAAATGAATGACAAATAGATCAATCAAAATTGACACGACTGTTGCAAATACAATTCCTTCAGACATGCAACTTTATGATGCATTCTGATTCATTTGGGATAAATTTTGTTTTATCCATCTCGTCAGAAAACTGAAGAAGACAATGAGAAAAAGGCAAGCATGACAAGGCAATGATGAAAAAATAGTACAAAGAGTAAAACTATGATAAATAAACATAATCAAAGTACTGAAAGTACTGATAAGTTGGAATGCGTTCAAGAGACGGTGACCTTAAGCCACTTACGAGGCTGACGCCTCCCGCCCACCACAGGTGATCACATAATATGTCTCGTCTTTTGACGGGCGTATATAAATCAATTTATTTCAACAAAGAGAAACGCCTGAACCCCTGAATCGCTAAACAAGCCTGGATCTGACGAAAGAAAAATGATAAAAAGAAAGAAATGAGAGAACATAATTCTGCTAAAGAAAAAAAGCAAGAAAATAGATTGGTGCTCACTTTAAACCAACGTAAACGCAGATGATATAAGTACAATGCGCGAATCGAGGAGAAAAGATGGTCGTTAATGGCCTTCACAAAAATCTTTGGAAATCATAGACAATTTGTATCGTAAAATTTAACCTTTGAATCTGCAGGCGCAGGTGATCTGATATAAACTTACGCGTAAGTGGGTAAACTGTCCCCTAAATTATAGAACATAAAATCACCATACTGACAAAAAATGTTTACTTGTAGGCCCTGAATATTTCAACGAGCGTACAACGACTCCGGGCTGTCGCGCCGGATGTGTGGAGCATTACACGACTAATTGTACCTGATACCTCCTGGTAAAATGTGCATGATCACCAAGTTCTAGGTGAATGTTTCGGGGTCTTAACTTTTAATCTTACTATCATTATCATCATTTTCAATTATTATTGTGATTCGTTTATTGGGTATTTTTTTTTTGCTTTAATTCTCATTCAAAATTCTTCAAAAGGATAGATGCACTAACAGAGACCTTGATTCTGATTCTCATTGACTATTACTTTGCGTTTGAATGGAACGTATTGTACCAAATTTTTAACGCTTGCAGATGAAAGTATTTATAGTTAATCTTTCATGCGTAAGTTGTCGTTGTCGTTGCAGTGTTTCTACACAGAACACTTTGATACATTTAAATTTAAATCCTTTACTATAGAATTATTCACTGTTTGAAATGATGGTTCACACTTTGCGTTTACCTAACAGAAAATACTCCCTTTTTTATTGTTCGCGATTTTGCAGCTTTGTAGATGATTCTCTGTAAACCCTGGAATTTCAATAATCAAAGTTTTGCCTGGAGAATGGAATAACGGAGTGTCTACTAAGACAACTTTTTTTTTATTTGAATACGTATAATTAAATAAAATCTAGTGAATCTTTATTCTTTGCCTCCCTAAACCAATTAAGGTTAAGCAATCGTTTTTTCTACGATCAAAATAGGGTTAGGTCCTACGATAGATATAACAATTTATTACCATTATATAAATATTTTGCGACAATCGTACGATTATCTTAGAGCTAAATCAAACTACAAAATGATGCTGCATCCATTCTTTCCGGTATATCTTTTTTTTACTATATTGCACTTGGAAAATTGGTATCATTAAAGCTAAATAATCGGAAAACACTCTGCTAGAGTAACAAGAGTCCCATAGGCACAATATACGCCGTCACTCTGCTGCTGTTTCAAAAAATACTTGTAGACAATTCTTTTTTTGACAGAACACAATTCAAAACATTTGCAGACTACTTATTTAAATTGTTAAGCTCAAACTGTTCGTTATGATTGATTGATTGAATGGGGTTTAATGCCTCTTCAAACTCCAACCAATAATAATAATAATAAGATGAAGAATAACCTTTGAAAGTATCAACCAAATCAATCCTTAAAAAGAGAGTTGTTAACTTTTATCTCAAATGTACAATTTGTAAAATACGAAAAGTAACAATACGGCCATTTTTTGTCAATGGAGTTGCATTCACAAGAACTTTAACATGAAGGCCCCCTTTTCCATGACGCGACTGAAATTCACTTAACTGCAACAACATGCACAAATTCAGGTTACAATGAACATTTCGTAGATTTTTTTTTAAACAAGTCTATAAATAGAGGAATTCCGTTTACAAAAAATTTTACAAGAAAGTCCCTTTTGCCATGACGCATCTGTATTTCACCAAACCACGACTATATATAGGCAAGGTCAGGTGACTAGGAACATTTTGTGAAAGTTTCACCCAAAACATTCTAGAAATGGAGGAGACGCTGCGTTCACATTAATGTTTCCAAGAAGGCCCCTTTTTCCATGACACGGCTAAAATTGACCAAACTGCGACTGTATGAGCTGGGTTAGGTGTCTAGGAACATTTTGTGAAAGTTTCATCCAAATTGGTCCATAAATGAAAGAGTTGGGCTCTGAAGACTTTTTAAATGAAGCCCCCTTTTTCCAGGACGCGGCTAATATTCACTAAACCGGGACAATATGCACTAGGTCAGGACACTAGGAACATTTTGTGAAAGTGTCATCAAAATCTGTCCATAAATGAGGATTTGTTTGTTTGAATGGGTTTTACGCCGCTTTCAACAATTTCGCAGTTATATCGCGGCGGTCGGAGCACCTAACAATGGATTCCTGGTATTTCTTACACCTGTACTACCATTATACCCTTTCCTAGCCTCCGACTGCTATCTTACATAGGTTTACGATTATCTACCCATTGGTGAGAGACAAACGTCGGAAAGGATATTTGCCGCCACCGGGAATCGAACCCACGACTTCCAGATTGGAAGTCTTATGCCTAACCAACTGCGCTATGGTGGCGGCTGCATAAATGAGGAAGGAGTTGTGTTCACGTATCGACAAAATTGACCTTTAATCACTCACTTAAACTTGTGAATCTATACCTTCATCGATCCTTGCTAAGTCCACCATCAAGTTAAATTGTCGCGCGATTTTAGAAATGGGGTTCCGATTTTAGAGAAGTAATAAAAATAGAATATTTATTGGATCGGGTTTTTAATGCAGATAAATATCTGTAGATGTTGCGCGTTTATTATGGTGGTTTACGGAACAGTTTGATAACTTTTTTGTTGAAGTGTGTAATAAGGGCGTTCAGAAAGAGAAACTAGACATCCAAAAGCAGCTATAACATAATTCTACGAAAAACAGGTAGCGACATTACCAAATAAGCAGATCACGTGATTGGCTTGTACTATTGCCACAATTCTACGAAAAACAGGTCGCGAAATTACCAAATAAGCAGATCACGTGATCGGCTAGTGCTATTGTCAACAGCTGACTTTATTGGACTTGACTTATCACATGATTTCCTAATATAGTAATGCAAACATGTGATACTAGTAAATTCGTACGCAAGTTTCAATAAATATCGTTTAAAACATAAATTAGCATGTCAAAAATTTACATGAAGTGATTATTGTGTAATTGTTTAGCATTATTACTTCTTGATGAAATAAACTATATGTCTATGTCCAGCTGAAATAAACAAAACAGGCCGAAGTGTATTCACATCCTGTTCACGTGATGTGTGTTATCAAAAAACCCGAAATGAAATTATCTTGTGTTCATTTTGCGGTTTTGTTAAATCTAAGTTGGAATTGCTCCGCATTCCAACTTAAAAAACATGCCAGAACTTTTGCTCTTTTTTCTTTTTTGTATTTAGAAAACCCAATATGAATAAATTTAGTTATTTGAGTTCTTTTGTACCTTGATTTTTTTAAACAAAGAGTTTACGCTTACGCTACGTATACACATACAACCAGGATTTTGAAAAAAGGACAAAAAAGCACCCGTATTACATTTTATCTTATAACTATACAAACATCTGTATGATAACAACCCATATGATAATTTTTATGATATCGCATAGTTATTTTTAGAACAATGATATCATGCAGTTATTTTTAGAAACTTGCATTTCAGTTAGAAACATCGACGAAAACAAGAAAAAATAGAGGTTATAAGATAAATATAATACATACTTAGTGTACTGTATGAAAAATATCTAACTCGGTTGTGAGAATTGATAATTGTCTCGGCAAAGCCTCGACAATGATCAATTCTCCCAACCTCGTTAGATTTTTTTTTCATACAAAACACTAAGTATGTATTATATATCTCACAAAGATAGCCGATTGGTTAAGTGACAGTCGATCTTTTGGAAGGTTTGAAACGCAACTGAGCCTGTGCGTGAGATTTCCAACAATTTGAAATGTTGCGTAATGTGCAAACTCTTACGAGGCGCAGACAGCCACAAACTGTATATATAAAATAACCTGATGGTAAGCAGATACTTGTAGACCTTTCTTATGTACTAAGGGCATAGCGAAGACTCTGGTCAGACTGTGCGGATGCACAGGCTGGCTGGAGTCTTTGCTTTGCGCATATTTGAAATTGTTGGAAATCTCACGCACAGCCTCAACTGTTTTCACTTTCCTATCCCGAAATCTCAGTCACATCAGTTTGGTCACGATTTCCCTTTCATATAGACTTCTTTAAACGTAAGAAATAAGGAAGGTGTGGATAAAATTGATTTCGCGTTTTGCATGAAAATGAAGCAATTTATATAATTGCAATCATATTATGATCACCTTGTTTCCATGTAACTCCAATCTAGTTACAGTTGATCACCATATGTCTCAATTATGACAGTCACTTTGTCTTCAGACTTAAGCGCACGTGTTTTATCTAAATTACATCGTCAGATTTAAAAATCCGTTAGTCGCAGGTTTAATCGATGATTGCATTTAGTCGCATTTAAAGACAAGAATTTAAAACTTTGAACATGTCAGTGAGAAAGAAGTCAAAACTGGGAAATCTAGAATACTAACATGATCTGAACGTTAATATGTTCACATATGAATGTTTACCGATGATATTTGGTAGCTTAGGAGGTGATTTTTTAAATAAAATAATTTGATTAAGAAACATCCAAAAATCCGAAAGTGGTGTATATATTTCCATACTTGGCAATACGAGCTGATTTTGTCATTTAAACGTTCTATGGCTATAGGTGAATATCCACCAGAAAAAGCTTGGATATTTCTATTGCAAGCCTTCTTTATATGCATTTTCTATGATTTGGGAAGGAATCTCGAAGGCTATGTTTATGAAGATTGACGTTCATAATTAAAGATTTTTTGGCTGTTCAAGCCCCAATACCTACTCACGAAAATGGGGAAAAATTGAATTTCGCAAAATTCCTCTGTCAAGTTCGTCTCATATAAATCGCTGAGTACAGACACTTTGCCCAACCTGCTTAAACAACGTAGCAAATATTTGATAGAAGCAGTATTTTTTCTTTAACTGGGAGCCAAATTGATTTTATTTTAGATTGTCAAATGTCTCTTTAATTTCAGTACTTTCTACAAATCTAAATTCTGCTACGTTTCTTTTGTGGTTCCAGAATATTAAACATTCAACAAAAACATCTAACAGTTCCGATGTTCTTCGTGATGAACATTTATCAAGTAAATGTTCTAAGCGCTATTTTGCACCAATTTGAAACCCAGACATGATCCTATTATTTTTATATGAATCAATTATCTTATAATAATAAATGACACGTCGATCAATCAAATCCGATACAATTTCAGCATTCATAAAACTTTATTATACTTTCCTATTCCCTGAAACATAGTACATGTAATTTGTATTATGCCTTACAAACCTTAGACAAAATACATGAAACAAAGTTGACACTTACCATCGACGTGCAACAATATCACAGTCGTTGATTATTTTAGCTCACCTTAGCAAAAGGCCAGTTATTGTTATCGGCCGATACTTATGGAACGCCGTAACTGTCTTTTGTACTAAACAGACAAGTTCTCCACTTCATTTCTATTTGGTAGCGTTTACTTTTCATGTTCTTCAGTAAAACTAAGATTATATCTTGTTACTAATAAATCAAAGTCTGTTATTTTAATGAATAGTATCGTCAATTTGTGCTTATGTTATGTTCGTTGTTAGTTATGTGTTGTCAAGTTGTCCTTACCTAAAGTTAGACTTTCATTTTACTGAGTTATTTTAGATCTTAAGGTTAAACAACCATTATCTTGGGTTGTTTGTTCACTGTCTATTGTCGAATTAACATTACCTTAGGTCAGATTATCAATTAATTTAGTAAATTTGTGACATAAAGGGTTAAATTACTTTTATGTTGGGTTGGCTGTTTATTAAGTATGGTTAAGATGTCTTTATGTTATGTCGGAATCTCATTTTATTAAGTTTCTTTGTAACAGAAGAAGTCAAATCACCATTATATTGTGCTGTTTGTTCTTCATTTGAGGTCAATTTGTCATTATGTTAAGTCAAATTTTCATTTTATTTCGTTTAGTTTGTATCAAAAGTGGTTAATTCATTACTTTTTTTGTATTGGTTTTTCACCATGTGAGTTCAAGATGTCATTATGTTAAGTCAGATTTCAATTATATTAAGTTAATGTGTAACAAAAATGGTTAAATCCATACTTATGTAGGATTGATTGTTCATCATGGTTGGTTCAGCCATTCTTACAATAAGTCAGATGTCCATTATATTATACATTAATATAATGGACATCTGACTTATTGTAAGAATTGCTTGACGATTCTATTCAGTAAAATAACAGATTTGGATATATTAGTAATAAGATATAGTTTTAGTTTAACTGAAGAACATGAAAAGCCAACGCTACCAAATAGAATTGAAGTGGAGAACTTGTCCGTTTAGTACAAAAGACAGTTACGGCGTTCCATAGATACTCATCGTCTGTTGTGTGTCGTCCACAATTTCTGTAATATACATTCTTCTACCAATACAGTGGGTAATTTGGTACCACTTGACAGTGATATTTTAATTTGGCAAGCTGAACCAAATTACATTAATAACATTCATTCATGTTAAATATGAAATAATAATGATAAAAATAAACTAATTATCTGAAAATCAGTGCCTAACTTCGGCTTGGACGACTTAATTTAACGAAGAAACGTCAAAAATAGGAATTAAACATGGGTGTCCCGAACAAATAGATCCCTTTGAAGGTATATTCAAATCTTACGAAGTCTATTTCTAAGAAAAAACACAGACAATCATAACGAGAAGTTACGCGATCCAGTCTCTTCTTTAACTTTGATATACATCAAAGTGCTTGGCTATTCGACTAATGTGACTGTCCCCTGGGCATTTAGTTTAAACTTATTGTCTCAAACATCTACACGAATGTCTCCAATAGATTTGAACGTTCTTCTTTTTCTGTAAATTGCTAAGGTGGACTCATAAAAATGCTAAAGACTCCTCGAGATATCTATACATCTGAAATGCTCAAGTTATGTTCTCGTACTAGTATACAATAGTAAAACATTAAAGGAATATATCAGAACCTCTTATTTTACCTTCCTTTTTCCCTTTCACTCTAATATGAACTTTAAATCTTGGCGAAATTAGATACCTTACTAAGTTTGATAGTGCGCAATGAGGTGTGTCCGAAGCGTTATTTGAGGCGATAATAATGTTGAATATATGACTTTAAGAGTTCCGACATTTTCGATACTAACAAACGTTTCGTCGATTTCAAAGTAATCTCTTCAATCTGGCTTAAGACTTGCAAATAAAATATTTAGTCCTTGACTGCGATATTGTCTTCAAATCCCAGACCTTACGTTTTGTGAGACACATCCTTATTGATCCAGCCATTTCAAAGACTTAAAACCAATTTTTTTTAAATTGACCCTTAATTCTCAATGCATTCCTCATCAGTCAATCGCATTTGCTGAACGTACACGATATAATTTTATCGGATTTCATTAAATTTATATAAAAGAATAATTTCTGGTTGAATTCTTATAATGGATTCTGAGACGGTTTGTGCCAGAGCCTACTTTCAATTTTCTGGTCTTTACATGGAATCGTATTGCATTTGGTAATGTTAAAAAAGTTAATTACGTAATTTTGTTGTTCATCCAAATGCACACAGACAGGAATAGTATTTTAATTAATTTGGTGCAAATTGAAAAAAAAATCACTTCAAAGTCTATCGCTTCTCTTAACTAAATCAGTTGCGTACTGACAATTTCTTTCTGAAGCAGAACTATTAGTCAATCAAAAGGCTAGGTTTTGTGACTAAAATTAAATAACCCTTCTGTTTATGCTGGTCGAAGATCAACAGCATTGCGAAATAGCAAATAGTGCAATTTATTATGTTTGGTTTTCATGTTTTCTTTACTTGTTCTGATCTTATGGGCAAAAGTATATTTATTTGGATACCACTGCTTTATGAACTAATCACTAACTCGTTTTTGAACTAGATAGCAGTAATTTTAAGCTGCTATGTATTTCAATAAAAACGAAGCGTAGAACAGACATTCTTAATTGGATAAAATATCAACGAGTGAAAAGTTTCTACCAAATCAGCCTATGAAGACTAAGCAAAGTGCTTACTTTCGGCAGTCTTAAGTTGGCTTCCTTTCGCGTGACGGATCACATTTTTATGAGAGTATTTACATAAATGTACAGGAGTTCGTCCTAAAATTGTCCAAATAATAGCAAAACTTAAAATGATATCAAGCAAAGGTGGACTTGTGAATATTGACATCGTTGTAAAACGTTTGATTAAATTTCACCAAACGGATGAAACAAATCATGTTAAACAGCTGTCTTGTACTGATATTTCAAGCCCTAGACATGATCCTATTATTTTGATCTGAATCAATTATGTGATCATAAATGAATGACAAATATATCAATCAAACCCGACACGACTGCTGCAAATATAATTTCTACAGACATGCAACTTTTGTATGCTTTCTGATACACTTAGAATGTTTTTGTTTAATTTAGCATGTAGCCAACAAAAAGAAGAAAAGGAAACGGTAATGATTTATGAAGACGAAGAAGTAAGTCAATATTATAGAATTATACTATGGATATTTGAGTATAACCTAAGACATAAACTAATGCAAACATTTTTATGTTTCACCAAATTTATGTACATGAATATTGGCTGATAACTTACCGCATCTTGTGGATCGTTTTCGAATACATCTCGCCATGTACATAAAACAACCAGAAATTTTGATAAAAAAAAAAAAAAAAAAAAAAAAGAAAAAAGAAAGAGGAAAGGGAATCCGTCTTTCATTCTCTGAAAGTAGTACTTATATGATAGTCAGTCTTATTAAAGTTGTAGCCAGTCAAATGACTAAATAGAATAACAAAATCCAAACAAAATTAAAACAGGTTTAAATTTTAGTGTTTAAGTCAAGTCTGTGCACAAATGCAAGCTAAGTCCCAGTTCTAATCAAATTCAAGAAATTACCAAGACGTACACCAAATCTTTTTCGTGTCAAGCTTGAAGATGAAACTTTTTTTAGTGCAATTAGATTACGATCGTTTTGTTTCCACGTCGTTACAATATAGTATCTGTTTATCACCAGACAGATTACAACGTCTCAAACTAGACAATGGATAATTTCGACGTGGTCTACGATGTACTATTAAGGAACATCGTGAAATTGACATGTTAAATGATTTTGAAATGAAATTAAATTGAAAGAGTGTTTGGAGCTAGTTTTGAATGATTTTCAAGGAAGGTAAAAAACAATCGATCATTTCGTCCAATTTGACGAAATTGGACGAAATTAGGGATAATTTTACCCCCCTTTAATAAGATCTCTATATTTTTCCGATTTTGTATCTTCACGGCCAAAACAGTTTGATTGATTGAATGGAGTTTAGCGCCGCTTTCAACATTTTTTCAGTTATATCGCGGCGGCTGGAGCACCTAACAATGGATTCCTGGTATTTGTCTTACCAGTACAACCATCACATCCCCTCCTAGCCTCCAGCTACTATCTCACATAGGTTTACGATTATCAACCCATCCGTGAGAGACAAATAGTTGGAAAAATGAGTGCCGACGTCGGGGATCGAACCCGGGACCTCTAGATTGACAGACCGGCGCGCTACCAACTGCGCTATGTGACAGCTAAAAAACCAACACCAGCCAATAAAATCATGCAAATGTTTTATCAATTTGATTGAAATATTTGTAATTTAGACCGTTTTGAAGCGTTTTAAATATTTTGGGGCGTTTGTGAGTGATTGAAATAAGGTTTTAGAATCAATGAGATGGGCTCTGAGCAAGTGATTTTGAATGGTTTACGTGGGTAATCCAATAAAAAGTGAGGCTTCGGCTATAATGCCTTTCTTGTTCACATCTATGAGATTATTGTTCAAATATTGTTTAGTTTAACATCTCCATCAATGTTTGGCAGACTCCTATCCTCATATAATGTAAGGAACCCTTGTTGCTAGGCAACAGAAGGAATTGCCATATTTCATAATAGCCACGTTAACCCCTTGATATTTCAATGTTTAAAAAATCAAATTGAACTACCTTATGCTGTCTTTTCACTCAAATTACATTGATAAATGTTTTCTGGTTTTATATCTAAGTGGTAGACAATGGTTGTAGAATTTATGACAGAAACGACGTCAAATTTCACCACGAATACCTCCCTGTTATCAGACAACGTCTTTCTGAAAAATGGGAGGGTATCCACATACATTACTACAGTGATATACTCGTAAATTTTGACAACAAATTTGGCATTCGAAGTCTTTCTTAAAGATATTAGATGGTATCTTTAACAAAAAAATCTTGATCAAATTTTAAAATTAAAATAAATTCTTTGGCAAATAATGTCATTGTCATCAAATTCATGCAAAAAGGAGGTTTTGCTAAGATTCAATTTTACCACTGATGATAAAAGTAATCAGTAAAAATAATGTACAGTGAGAAACAAATTTATCCCAGCATAAAATTCAGCATTTCCAGCTTCTTCAATTTTCTGAAATTAAACACTTTTAAAACATGACATTTCTGATATTTTGATATTCATCTGGCAATCGTTAACGTTATGATGTCATTATTTGTGACGTCATAAACCCAACGTCATAATAAAATACTCGTTGATATGAAAAATGATCGCAGGAGAAAATAATGTACATGCATGTAAAATTTCGTTTAATTATCTTTATTAGTTTTCGAGATATAGAACCAGCCTCACTATTTCTTGGCTGACCTTCGTAGGTCGAGGTGAGTGTCAATTTTACATTGTGATTAACTGTTTCTCAAAAACGGTTTGAAAAAGATATTGTAGATATTTTTTTTCTTCGCATTAGACAAATGATGAACAATATTGAAACGTTCATTTTTACATATTAACGTATATTGTTTCAAAAAAATTGAAATTCGCCGTTTGCAATGACTTGAAGACTAACTTACAATAGATTTTATATAATTTATATTTCCCGGATGCTTAATCCAGTTTTTTATAATTAGAAATACATGTTTTGTTAAAGTAAGATGGGGTTTTTTTGCTATACGAAATCAAACAATTTTATATATATTAATCTAACATTAGGCTGATCGAAGACCTTTAGGTACTGTTTACAACAAAAAAAAATCAACAAATTGATAAATCAAATAAACCATAAATCTTAAAATTGATAAAATAGTGAATTTTATGCTTTTAACACTTTATACCCTGATTCTTGTTGACTTGCGGGTGCTTATTCTAAACCACATAATCTTTTCAAACGATTTATGTATTGCAACATCCCTAAATACAATTCCGCCAAACAATCTTCTCGGTGAGTTTATTTTAAAAAAAAATAGACGTCTTACATCGTACTGTTTAATAATTTGCTAATATTTCAAATTGCATTCTGCATCCAATAACTCAATCTGTGATGTTAATCGTCACGAGAAATTTTAACCATGTTTTTTTTTAACTGATGTCAGCTTTTATCCATTTAATGGATTTTAAAAGTCTAAATTTTCACATCTTCAACCGAATTAATTCATCAGAACAGGTTATGAACTGGCTTTGAATAAAAGTATTTGAAACCTCGCATGTGATCTGTTTTTTTTTTATTATTATTTTTATTTTTTGATATCACTGATTGAACTTATCGATAGTCAATGAACCGATTGCCTACCATCGCCTTTCATTATAATGATAAAAGGTCACATTTTCTGGAAAAAAAAGAATTATCTTTTTCTATCACCCGTTTGGTCACGTTTCCATTTGCAACAAGTAGTGTTGAAATAACCCGTAGTTAGTAATAGTAGACAATGAAATCACGATGTCGCCCCAATCTTAGAATATTCCGATGCTACCGATCCTATCCATTTATCAGTAATGCGATGTGCTCAGATTGCGCGCCATGGGATCGCTCTGCGTGTTGTGCCTGGGCTTTCGAGGCGATTTCACTACCTTCCCACTTCTAAAAAGACGATGTCACGGCGACCTCATCGCATTCAGAAATTTTTCAGATCGCCATGGCATCACTGCCTTAATGTGACAGCTAAACATGACTTGATGAATGACAACTAAGCATTGAGCCCACTTCAAATCAACGGTTCTTTAATTTTGTTTCATTGATCGACTTTATACGATTTCGATGGTGGTCGTAAATCGTTATCATCGTCTCCCACTGTCTGTCCGTTTGTTTGATTGTAGTGGTATATACATAGTAAAACTGTATTTGCAACAGTTTACATATGTTTTATAGTTTAAAAAAGTGAGCATTCATGTGCAATTATTTTACCAGTTTCATAATGATGAGCTTAACGACTTTCTTTCCTGAAAATTGAATTTTTTGTCCACTACTAGTAATTGTAAGGTTCTGTTCTGATGAACAATTTTTTAGTGAAGTATATCAAAATAATTCGTACTAGTAATTTTTAGGTACTTTTCTGATGAACATTTATGTTAGTTAGTACAATGGTTATACAAAAGGTTCCGATCAGACATGGGCAAATACTCCTTCAAAATTGCAAGATGAAGAGCAACTAATAACAAAGTTGCATCATTCACTTAAAAAACGAATATATTTATACCCCCCCCACCTACGAAGTAGAGGGGGGTATATTGGTTTCACCATGTCTGTCTGTCTGTCCATCCGTCCGTCCGTCCATCCGTCCGTCCGTCCGTCCGTCTGTAGACCTTTTCGTTTCCGGACTCTAACTCAAGAACCAAATGAGCTACAATCATGAAACTTTATACAAATGTTTCTTATGACACAAGGAAGTGTCCTATTGTTTTTGGGTCATGTAGGTCAAAGGTCAAGGTCACAGTCAGCCTTTGTTCAATTTTTGTTTCCGGACTCTAACTCAAGAACCAAGTGGCCTACAATCATGAAACTTTATACAAATGTTCCTTATGACCCAAGGAAGTGCCCTATTGTTTTTGGGTTACATAGGTCAAAGGTCAAGGTCACAGTAAATTTTTGTTCAATTTTCGTTTCCGGACTCTAACTCGAGAACCAAGTGACCTACAAGCATGAAACTTTATGCAAATGTTGCTTATGATCCAAGGAAGTGCCCTATTGTTTTTGGGTCATATAGGTCAAAGGACAAAGTCACAGTCAATTTTTGTTCAATTTTCATTTCTGGACTCTTTGCGAACTCTTAATTAACTCAGGTATTTTATATGGGCCTATACCTGCTTCAAACGAAATTAAATGATTTTTGGTAATTAACTTTTTGTGTTTGTTCAATCAGTTCAATGACATTAGAATTAGAATTCCTCTTTCATCATTTTTGTCTAATTGACTTTGATAATTGACTGACACACATACTTTATTTTACACGATTCAAGCTTGCCTTTATGAGAGTCTTTTGTTTTTCACTTGTACCCCATTTGCAGGACACTCGATTCAAAAGCTGCATTAAGCTGATGCTATTTCATTACTTTGTCTTGCAAGATTTTCATACATTACCGTTTCTTATAATAGATATAACTTATACGAGGGATACTCTGAAAACTTAATACTCGGCTTATATTTGTTGATATAAAAGTCTCATTATTAAGTACCTTATTCAAACATAAAACAAAACGTCTCTTATGATAACAAGCTAATGAAAAAGGCCTTGAAGGATACAGTTAATATATGATTGCACCATAATATAGACATGCTAATTGAGCGCCGTAGACATTCGAGAAGACACAAAAGCAGAAGGTGTGTATTATTTATTAAAAGGGGTAAAAAATCGATATTTTCGTTGGACAGAATTTTCTATTATGTTTTACATTCCTTGAAAAGCATCCCGAACTCGCTCCACGAACTCATTGAATTTAAAACCAAAAATCATTCAGATAAACAATTTCACAATGACGTTTACTGTAATAACGGGGTATCACTTTTAATTTTGTGTGAAAGTATCTTGATAAGTATAAAAGCAGATTAAAAACGCTTTCGTTGAATTTTCTTTGGTCGCGACGATGGGCGGGCAACTACTTAATTTTAAAAAAAATCATTTAAAACAAGCGTAGATCTCCATTGACCCCGTTCATAGGCTTTGCCTAATTTGAAATTATTATATTGGTGATATTAGCATGATATTTTAATTCTATGCTTTGATAGTCAGAAACTTTGTTATATCATGAATGAGAAAATTTAAACAAAAACTCGTGAAGAACGGTGATGCTAGGTCTTGAAAGTTGATAACAACTCTGACGATGTAATGACGTCGTGTATATACTGATTGTGTATTGTTAAACGACGAATTAAAGGTATTGAAGAGGGGTGAAAAAGATATGCATTATTTATGGTAGGTATAATTTGGTAGCACTTCTTAAAATATTCTTGCTGACAACAGACAAACGTAATGAAGGTGTGTTGTCAAGCAGAGATATGTCTTTGTCTTTTAGATCATGAAGACTAATAGTTTTAACGCCAGACTTAAATTCCGGGAGGATGTTTTTGATGGATTGACGCCATCTCGCTGTGTTTTATAACAAGCTTTGAAGAAGATACAGACTATTGTCTATCTCAATGTAAGATGGCAATTTAACAAATATGCAAGTTTGCAGACACTTTTATTAAAATCGCCTAGACATGAATAGTTCTCTAGAAACAAAGGCATCACTCTTACAATGGTTTGGTGGCTTGGATTGTCAATGATATATAGATGACTGTTTACAGACAGACATTTCTAAATACATTCTATTTCGTCGATATTTTTCCATATCATTGGATGAGCATCTTGATTTTAAGGTTGTGAACTTACACTGATTTTTTGATATATGATGATTAAATTCTTATAGTAAAAATGAACATATATTTCTTTTTATTTAATTGCTTTATTGATTTTCGTGTTAACAAAAGCTTGACAATGGTTTCGTAGCCAAATGAAATCACATTTTGAGTAGTATAGCAAATATATGACGACTTCCTTTTTCGGCTATTAAGTGCTGGATGGTGTTTGAAAATTCGAAATAAAAATCTTTTTCGCCCCTCTTCAATACCTTTAATTCGTTGTTTTGCAATACTTTCAACAAAAATATTAAAGGATAAAGGATGTGATGGTAGTACTGTCGAGAGAAATACCAGTAACCCATCGTTAGTTTCTCCAGCCGCCGCGATATAACTGAAAAATTGTTGAAGAGGCGTAAAACTCCATTAAATCATTCCATAAATAATGTATTTAGGTTGTAAACTTTCACTATTATGGTCTCACCCTTGTTTTTTAACTTCAAAGGGGGGCATCTTAATGCCTTATGTCACATATTTATTTCTTGTGCTGCACCATCAGGTCATATGCTTTTTGCCAGTAGAGCATCGCAAGTCATTGTATGTGGGATGGGGGTATGGAACGCCACAGCTGTCATATGTTTTGATGTGAAGTGTTAATATGCCCAATTATTATATTAAAATGTCTAAATCTGTCGGAAATAACTTTCATTCATTTATTTATATTAACGTACGTAATGCAACGTAACGTCATCCCGCGCCTGCATTAATGAACGTGACGTTACGTAACTATTTCGAGACGTTATTGACGTATTGTTTGTAAACAAGTTTCATATCATTAGATTAAAGTAAAGGACGAACATGGAAGTACTAGTTTTACTATTTTTTTCCCCAAAAAACCAAGTGTAATTATGCTCAAATGTAGTGTTGATTTGTCCGAACTATATCATTGTACTGTCAAAGGAAGTCTGGTTGTATGCATAATAAGTATTGACTTGTCTATACGAAAACTTATCATCCCAAAAGGTACGTTGACTATGGCCACATTTTGTGCTGACCTTTCTTAACATTATCTGATTGTGTCAAAAGTTGGTAGCGTTAAGTCAAAGCATGGTGTTGACTTGTCTTAGAATTACATTATTATTTGAAAACGTATTGCCAATGCACTACTTTTGTATGTCAAAAGGAAGCATTGTTATGTCCAAATAACACAATGCTATATTTAAACATGGTCTTATTATGCTAAAAGGTAATGTGGTTCTGTCAAAACAATATGTTCACTTGTCAAAACATGGAGTAATCATGTCCACGGGTGGTGTCGTGATGTACAAGTAATGTGCTTACTTGGGTAAATACGAGTTATCATGCAAAGAATAAGATTGATTTAGATCAAATGTTGCGTTAATTTGTCTACGCATTACCTTATTTTGTTCAATTTTTGAAAACGTATTGCCAATGCACTACTTTTGTATGTCAAAAGGAAGCATTGTTATGTCCAAATAACACAATGCTATATTTAAACATGGTCTTATTATGCTAAAAGGTAATGTGGTTCTGTCAAAACAATATGTTCACTTGTCAAAACATGGAGTAATCATGTCCACGGGTGGTGTCGTGATGTACAAGTAATGTGCTTACTTGGGTAAATACGAGTTATCATGCAAAGAATAAGATTGATTTAGATCAAATATTGCGTTAATTTGTCTACGCATTACCTTATTTTGTTCAAAGGAAATTTGGTCATGCCCAAATGTGGTATTGACTTGTCTTTACAGTATGTTATCATGTCGAATTGTAGTGCGATTTAGTCAAAACGAAGCGTTAACTGGTCAATGCATTACTTTAGTAGGTCAAAAGGAAGCATTGTTATATGCTATATGATATATGTTATCATGTCGAATTGAAGTGTAATTAAGTCAAAACGTAGCCTTGACTGGTAAATGTATTACCTGATTATGTAAAAAGGGAGCATTATTATGCCAAAATTTCACGTTTATATATTTAAACATAATCTATTATGTAAGATGGTATTGTGGGTCTGTCAAAACAACATGTTCAAGTATTGTGCTAATATGGATAAAATAAAAGATATCATGTAAAGAGTAAGCTTGGTTTAGTTCAAATATTGCGTTAATTTGTCTTTGTATTACCTCATAATGTTCAAAAGAAGTGCTGTCACCAGTCATGATAAGCCCATGTTCTGACAAGTCAAAATATTGTTTTGACAGAACATCATTACCTTTTAATATAATAAGACCATGTTTCAATATAGCATTGGGGTTTTTTTTTGGACAAAACAATGCTTCCATTTGACATACTAAAGTAATGCATTGACCAGTCAACGCTATGTGTTGACTAAATCACACTAAAATTCGACATGATAACATACAGTATAGACAAGTCAAAACGACATTTGGGCATGGCCACACTTCCTTTGAACAAAATAAGATACAACGTAGACAAATTAACGCAATATTTTAACAAAATCAACCTTACTTTTCGCATGATGACTCGGTTTTACACAAGAGAACACATTTCTTGAACATTTTGACACTACCTTTAGACATAATGAGCCCATGTTCTTACAAGTCAACATATTGTTTTGACAGAACAACATTACCTTCTATCATAAGAAGAACATTATTGAATATAGCATTGTGTTATTTAGACATTACAATGCTTCCTTTTGATATACTAAAGTAATGCATTAACCAGTCAACGCTAAGTTTTGACTTAATCACACTACAATTCGACATGATAACATACTGTATAGACAGGTCAACACAATATCTGGGGATGACCACACTTTCTTTGAACAAAATAAGATAAAACGTAGACAAATTAACGCTATTTTTTAATATAATCAATTTCACAATTTGCATCATAACTCGTGTTTACCCAAGTTAGCACATTTCTTGAACATAATGAAACTACATTTTGACATAAAAAGCCCATGTTCTTACAAGTCAACATATTGTTTTGAAAGAACCACATTACTCTCTAACATAATAAGAACATGTTTGAATATAGCATTGTGTTATTTGGACATTTGACATACTTAAGTAATACATTAACCAGTCACAATAATAAGATGGTGCTAAGGCAAGCCATTACATTACTTAGATGTAATTACACTACGTTTCCAAATAATAATGTAGTTCTAAGACAAGTCAACAACATTCTTTGACTTATCGACACCAGCTTTTGACACAATCAGATAATGTTAAGACAGGTCAGCACAAAATGTGGCCATAGTCAACGTACCTTTGGTATGATAAGTTATCGTTTGGACAAGTCAATACTCATTTTGCATATAACCAGACTTCCTTTCGACATTATATATATAGTTCGGACAAATCAACACTACATTTGAGCATAATAACAATTGATTTAGACATTTAAATATAGATAATGGGCATATTAACACTACTGTTCAAAACATATGACAGCTGTGGTGTTCCATATGTGGGGTGTGCGTTATCAAATGATATGTTAAATTTAGACATTTAAAAATTATACGAACAAAATATCCGCATTCATGGCGGTGTGTCCGGCGTGCGTCCGTGATTGCGTAAACTTTTCTTTCAAACGTCTTCTCCTCCTTAACCAATGCACGAATTTTAACGAAACCTGGCATGAATGTTTCGTTAGTAACCCCTAAAATAATTTGGGCTTTGCAGGGCGGGCGAATTTTCACTTAAAATCTTAAAAAAATTTCTTCACCCTAACCAATATGCCGATTCCAATGTAACTTGGCATGGAAGTTCATTTGATGACCCTTTAAAAAGTTTAATAAATTTCGATTGGCCCGCAAATATGGGTATGGCAGGGCAACTTTAAAATATTTAATACAAGTTTTCTCATCCCAAACCATTTTGCAAATCTCAACAACAGTTTGCACGAATGTTCTTTGGGTGACCCTCTTCTTAAATTGTTAAAGAATTTTTAATTGCAACTCAATATTGGCCTGGCAGGGCGAGGCATATTTTCAATTTAACTGAAAAAAACTCCCCTTCCCCACTAAATTAGTTAAATTGCAATGAAACTTGCCATGAATATTACTTGGTGACCCTTTACTTAAATTATTCATGAAATTTTTCACTTTAAAAACTTAAAACCCTTCCCCTCCTAATATATCATACTAATTAACTAGATCTTGGTAAAAATATTTAATGAATATTCATTTATCAAGATTGATCAGAAGTATGTGTTAAAATATTGTTCTTATTACAAACAATATAAAGTTGGTAATAAGGTGGGTAATAGGTTTGCGGGTTAACGGTGATTTAGAATATTGGTGGAATTCGGGCCATACCCAGTAAATCATCACACAATAGTTCTAAAGATACTTCATAAATTTTGCCTACAGTAAACTTTGCTTAGTTAAATGTTTTCATATATCACTAATTACAAAGTTAAATGCAAAAAGAAGTACATGTAAATATTGTGTAGGTTTACATGTGAAGAAATATCAGAATACATAAATTTCTAGAACATTGGTCAAAGGGTTGTAAATACGTTTTATGTTTATAAAATTAGTACTAATTCCTTCTCTTAATTATATGTATATCCCATGCTATTCAAACAGAGAATCCGCTTTCCCCGGTCAAACAGTGTAGCAACATTTGCTAAAAAGTATCAATTTGAAACACAACGGTATTCCTTCTGAATGCTGAGAACTTCCATTTTCTTCTTTTTTCAATATCACCTTTTCAAATCTAAAGATGTTAGAGACATTGAAGCGATACACGCCCTCTTTGGTCTCTTGTTTCAATGAATACACGGATAAATCAATTTAATATGTAAAACGTCTTGAATTTATTTTAATCCAGTCATATTAGTGAAAAGCTGTATTCTAGGGTTCTGTTATCTTAAAAAAGGAATAAATAACAAATTATCGCCATTAGATTGAAGTGTTTCTAAATATGAGAACCATATCAATTTTAAGATTTCAATTAAGTAATGGGCCTAAATGGACGCCATTGTGTTAATCGATTGTTAATATTGAAATTGGAAGAAACTTGCATTCATTTGAATACATATTATTTCTCATTATATTGGAATTTGATTTTTTGAGAGATAAAGATAATCTTTATTTGAATATTTTTTTTTTTTCATTTCATGAAAGTTGTTGAAACTAAAACCCAATTCTCACTGCATTAATATCTGATTTAAGTATGATTAGATTTTATTTGCATACGTCAATGATGTAAGTGTGGTGTGCTGTCTGTGGTCTAGAGGTAGAGCGTCGGCCTCTTGACTTATAGGTCCTGAGTTAGATTCCCTGGAGCGGCTATCGATCTTGGTTCTTTCATCGGCCCGCACATTCGGCGCGAGTACTGGTGAATTTTCCAGGAAGCGGAATCGAGAAGGATAAATCTTAGTTGTAAGAACTTGTTTCCCAATCGATGTAAAATAAATAGGTATAAACCAAATAAGAAAAGCAATTTCTTCAAATCTGAAAAATTAAAAGCGTGAATCAAAATAGTTTATAATTATTCAGAAAAGATATTTTAGAATTCAGATTGATTTTTACTGGACTACTTGCCACTGAAGCTTAAGAAATAGCTGCGTATAGTTCCGCAATTTAGAGTGAGTGATCAAAGGTAAATTTTGTCTATACAGGTATAGACAAAACTGACCTTTGATCACTCACTTAGACTTGTAGATCTATACTCAAAAATAGTTGAATTGAGTCACGAGACTTATTTTAAGCCTATCGGATTGAACGAGTCTTGATGGACACAAGTAAAATTTAATTATTCACACTTGAACCAATACTTACTTTTCCATGACATTATCAAATACATGCTATCATATTTATTAAAATTAGTTTGGCTCTGATTTTTTATGAGATATTTGATATGTATGTATCTCTTTGCGTATCCATAGTGTAATTGTGATGAATTTCGTATCTGCATGAAAACAAGACGCAAAAAGTAACCGACAAACGAAAAATAACTTTAAACATGTATCATCTTTTCAAATGTTTCATATTTATGTAGATATACAAATTTGATAATTATCAAAGATAAAATTTGTCTATACAGGTATGAAGAATGTTGACCTTACTTACTTCCACTTGTGCATCTTTATTCCATTTTACTGAATTTAAAATGATACACACATGGTGGTTATAGAATGAAAGAGGAAACAGTAACGGTTTGATATCAAATAACGCCATTTTTCCGTTTTGTGAGTTTTTGTGGAATTCGAAGAAAGAGAATTTTCATCATACAATATGATTGATATGAGGCTTTTGTTTTTCTATTATTCATTCTCTAAGATAAGTGGTTTCTGGAAGCATTCTGCATCATAAAACCCCAATAAATCATTCTTCAAATGAATCGATTTTATTTCACTTCCTAAATGTGTGGATTTGACAAGTTTTATAGTTTGTTTATTGCAATTTGAAAAAAGCAATAACCACAAGTGAAAAGCCTGTCACTTTCAATTAGCGTTAACAGATGGTTATAGCCAGAAAATTCCACGCCTCTAGAAAATAATATTCAGAGTGGTACATTTCCTCTTTTCAAAAGTTCTACAGTAAAAGTACCCCCATTGATATAACCTTATAGGAATGAAATCGTTTGAGGTCCGTGAAGTTGGCAGCCTAGCAGTCTAGCAGCCTAGCAGAGTGCAGTTGGCATCCTAGCAGCCTAGCAGATTGAAGTTGGCAGCCTAGCAGCCTAGCAGACTAAGAAAAACTTTTTATCAAAATTATTGATATCTGACACTAGTATTATACACGAGAAGTCACTTACAAAAATAATATTTAAATAATAAAATATTTCACGATTCCAATTAAGAATAAAGATATCTCAGATCACTAGTCATCTAAGTAAAGGGCGCAACGCTTCTTATTTTCGTAATCTTACATCTTCATAGCGAAGATCATAAAGCTATCCATGACTTTGTTTTTAACTTTCTTTCGATTTGCCGTTGAATCATGAATACAAGTCACTTCCGACATAGCATGAGGTAATTTTCAACAAAATACGTCACCACGTTAAAAAAATGCATAATCTGTATAGAGAGAAAAACCGTTACATCTTACATACGAATTCTAGCTAAACGTCACAATTTTTCCTCGTTTAAATTTTAATAATGTTGTTTGTTCGAATTTGAAAATGGTACTCTGTTTTACAGAATTTGATCACGAATATTTTGATATATAACACTTGTGAAAATAAATCACATTGACTGATATACAAACGTAATAACAGACGAGAAACCGCAAAATTCTAAACGTACCCAATAACGTGCGCTACGTCTGTCTGCTTAAAGATATCACCAGGCCTTATCTATAAAAAAAAAGTCACCGGTGAAAGACTCTGGTCACACTGTGCAGATGTAACTGTTGGAAATGTCTCATATGTATTTGCCAGATTGTTAACTCTCCGAAAACCTGTTATAGGCATTAACTTGCAGACAACATAGAAAACGATCAACCTTCATAGATGTGACGATTTTGTCGAAAAGGACTTAAGGCAGATTCGTAGCACTGTTAAGATTCGATTCATTTTTCTCGAAAAAGACAGTTCCGAAGTGTTTTTGAACGTCGGAAAGTTTCGACTGGTCTGAGTAGTGTTTGGATTTAATGAATGGGTCGAGCGCTGAGTGAATGATTTTGATCGGCATGAGTGTCAATTTCACGATGTTCTCAAATGTATTCTCCTCACGACTGATGCAAGAAATATCATTTTACGTCTGTGGAGAAATTATTCAATATTAGAGGCTGTAAAAATGACTATTATCTACCCAATAATTACCATTTACGACGAGAAAATGTTTCCCAGGAAATTGAGACGAGACAAAATGGCTAAATGGAATAGATACTGATATATTCATATTACTTTTCGTATTCATATGTATGTAGCTTTAATTTCTTTCTTACATAAATGGCCAATTTGTTCCGAATTATTAAAATTTGCGTGTCCAACAGTTTATGTAAGATAAATGACCGCCTAAAGATTGTTATACAGAGTGTTTTCAATGTCGGTAGAGAGGTTAGGTCTATAGAAAGGGGACATTAAGAATATAAAGATTTTTGTTCTTATTTGCTTACTTTAAAATGCATATCTATTGTGAAGGTTATGTGGTCAGTATCATTATTGAAGATACGATGAGTTTGACATTCATTCCACTCAAAATGTTCTTTTTTGACCGTTCATTCCTTCATCCATAGCATTCTGACCGCTCTTTTAAATCGTTAACAAAGAAATACCACAATATACGCCACCAGGTGAATATTTAAGATGGAATTCCTTTTCACAGTGTCATTCTTAGAATCACTTAATCAAGGCGATATACGCAAGATCACAAGATGATGATCATTCCATGAAGATTCATGCAGATCCGTTCATAATTAGAGGGGCATTGAACTAAGAAGAAACGGGACACGTGCGCACAGACGGACGAATAGACGGAGAATTGAATATCAACATTTACGATCACCTCAAGCGGCGTATTTATATAAAAGCGTTCGAAATCTGTAATTTCGATCAAGCCAACCAGAACGTATCGTATTTTCCCTAACGTCAAACATTTCTTTTTATTTACTGAAACGGGCCACCATTTATTCCTCTCTATTTATTCGCATCTAAACTCTAAGGCCCGATTGCATAAAAAAGGCTAGGTTGTAAACTCGAGGTTAACCATATGTACACAATAGTTAACCTCGATTTTACCACTAAAACTTTGTTATGCAATTGGGCCTAAGAAAATACTACAATTAATTAAACTACAGGTATTGTTTTTTGCAAAAGATCTTTTTTGGTAGACTCAGTTAACATCAACTTATTTACAAATTTATGACAGATCCTATCTTTACTTATTCCTGACTTCTTGTAATAGAACTCTTCTTTTATCAATGCATACATTCATTTGAAACTATCACAGAATATTCCTTTTTTATTGACTATATGCATTTGTAGCTTTTTTAGTTACATGTTGCGTCATGATAAAAGGGGGCCTTTCTGTATATTCTTTGTTAAAACAACTCCGTCAGTTATACACATATTATCATACAAAAACTATACAGAGTATTTCTTATCGTGTAACCATGGTCACATTTATTTTGCTGTATGGTGATTTGCAACATCACGGAAAAGGGGGCTTTACTATAAACTTTCTTGTAAACAGACCTCCTCTTTTGATTGAAGATGGATTTGTATAATAGAATGTCCCTTATCAAGTGACTTTGTGCATTTCACAGAGGTTTGGTGATAGTATGCAGCGTCATGGGAAAAGTGGCCTACTGTCATATTTATTATTTATCGTTTACACAACTTCTTTATTTATTCATGGATTGTTCGAAACTTAAACAAAATATTTTTCATGTGACCATGGCCACAACTTTGCCTTTCGGTGCAATTAGGCGGTGTCACAGGAAAAGGGACCTTTTTTAAGTATCTCCTCCTTTATTTATGGATATATTTTCATGAAACTTTTTTCTGGTTATATCTTGAATAGTACTATCAATACATAGGTTTTTCAAAGTGTCAGTAGAGCGGTCTTAGGCCCTCGTGGGCCTCTTGTTAGTTTTTGAAATCATGGCCGATACTAAGCAATTGTGAAATTATGTAAAATTGAATTAAATTCTGCAGTTTTTGGCCTTCTGTAAAATAGACAGGGAATACACTGAGTAACAGGCAGACAGACGTTGTCACTTATAATAGTCGAAACAGTTCGGTGATATGATTAATGATTGAGCAATAAAATAAAAAAAAACTAATGGAAAATTGAAAATAATCTCTTGGGTATGTTTCGCTTAATAAATCTCGAGAAATTATCCCAAGCAACTTACACAACATATATAGCAAGAGCGTAATCTAGTCCTGATATTCTCTGTGTAACATCAGTGGTTGCCAGACACTTTCTGACCCGTAAAATTCCTATAAATCATCTCTAACGAAGCAGCTACATTTTACCTCACAAGATGAGTGGGCTTACCAATTTTATAGTTTCTTTGTTTCAATTGTAAGCCAATAACTCTGAGAGTAGAAGCTGTCACTGTCTGTTAATATTACTGGATGAGAAAGGTCTTTGTCATACGTAAAAGAATATTAAAAGGAATTCAAAAGGGCAGTGAGATTCAAACATATATTCGAAGAATTTGCAAGAAATTATAAATAAATGCATAATTTGGACCTGAGTTACGCTGACTGTTTGAATCCAAAAAATATGTTTCTAACTTACTGAAACACCCAAGTTTTGAATGCCAATGATCTCTGAACATATGTGATAGACATAAACCAACTTTTAAGATATTGATAACAGCCGTTTGCAATGTGTCCAGAACAAGCAAATGGTTTCTTTGTAACTGAAATATTGAAAAGTACTATCGCTGATCTTTCGTTGCTACTTTTAATGGCTTTACAGTTCCAAAACAGATGTCACATTACTAAGACTCCAAAGATATCCTTAGCAAGTGATGAAAATTAGTTTGTGTTATGTAGTATTTTTCATATATACGATAGGTCGTTGGACATTGGTGATTTTATTTGTAATGAATCCAATATTCTGGAATAAATCTTGCGATCACCGCTTCAATTTCGGTTTTTCCTAAGTACCCAAATATATCGATTGAATCCAACTTGTGTAAAGACCAGCAATTTCAAGTGAGCAATTAAAGATCAATTCTACTTTGAACAATGATAGGAGATAACGTTTTCTCGAATCTAACTCTTGGTTGCGGAACTTTAGAAGTCATAAATATAAATCAATGGGAAAATAGGAAAATCGGACACAATGTATTTTATAAAATACCATCAGTGAAATTCACCTGTATTTTTTCGAATGAATATTTACTTAATACACTTAATTGTTCTTTACGACCGCCATCTTGCATGTTTCTACACCGTACACTTTTTTACTACACTTTACCAGGTATACGGCTGTGTTAACTGATTACTAAGACACAATTTCTTTGTGACCCGTCACGCGAAAAGGGATCATCTGGCAACTCCGTATTTTTTTTTTTTTTTTTTTATTTTATTTTTTTTAAAAAAAAGAGGTTGGTTCGCGTACGAACCCACTAGTCTCAAATAAAAAAAATCTTTCATAGAAGGTACCTATATATTACTCTAGATTTATAAAATTAGTAAAGTGCGAAGAGTTTCGACTCCAGTCAGTCCGCGCAGTCTGACAAGGATCAACACTTTACGCACTGCCCAGAAGGTCCCTTTTTGCGTGACAGGTCACATATGTAAAAAATACGATTCGATGGAAAAATTACACATAAAACATATAAATGAAATATATTTTTCAAGAAAATGACAATATTCTGAGCGTTCCTATGTTTATATACAGTTAACAACGTCGTGAAATTAACAAGTTGAATAATTCTGGAATGATACTGAATAAGTGAATGGAGCGCGTTTTGAATGAAATTTAAGGGAGGTAATACATATTGATAATATTGACCAAATTGGACGAAATTAGATATAATTTATTACACCCCTTTAAAAATATCCGTCCTTCAATATTTGTGTCTTCACGTCTAAAGCAGACGCTCTAAAACCTACACAGGCCAGTAAAATCGTTGAATAATTTGATCGATTTAAATAAAAAGTTGAATATTTCAAACCATTACGAAGTGTTAAGGGGCGACTTCGGAGCGTTTTTTTTTTTTTTTTTTTTTTTTTTCAATAATTTGGGTGAGTATTTGGAATGAATGATTTGAGCGCTGAGCGAGTAATATATGCCAATTTCACAATGTTCTGAACTGTATCAGTCGAGTATCAAAATACAAATCTGGTAATGGGATGGTAATACGCAAATGCCGTGACTGATCCAATGATTCGCTTTATTTTTTTCACCGAATCGATTTTCAAATGATTTTGGATGGAAATTCTTATCTTTGAAAATAAGGACGTTATTGAACCCTCTTAACCCTTCTTCTTTCATTTGGCCTGTGTTCAGAGTGCAAGAAAAAAGTGTATGCAAATTTAGGGTTGTATTTTGCTGTGTACGCGAGTACACCTCAAAGTGGAGCCGCCGTCTTAGCGCAGAGGTAGCGCGTCGGCCTATCATTAGATGTATAAAGGTCCCGGGTTCGATTCCGACGGTGGCCGTCATTCTCTCCGACTATTTTGTCTTCAACCAATGGGATTATCTATGTGTGATAGCAGCTTAAGGCTAGAAATGTTATAGTAGTAATGGTGTTGGATCTACCAGGAATGAATTGTTAGGTGCTCTAGCGGCCACGATATATCTGAAAAAATTGATGCAATTGACTTAAAAGTTAACCCAATTCAAACAAACAAACAAACACTTCAAAGTGGGGTTCCATTTCTCAATCGTTTCTTGCCCTATATCATTTTGACCTATTCGATAGATTGTGATATGAAGATAAATTTTCTTTCATCATCAAATAACTTCTTGTCATAAAAAGCACCGATTGAAGACTTATAGAAGAGTAGTAAATGGACGTATGCATTTCTAACATGTATTACGTATTCCCAGGGACCTTTTGCATAGATCAACATAATGATAAATCATTGTTTAAGAAATACACTTTAAGAGTTCAGTCTCTCTGATTTCATGTATTTTCTTTTAGAGAAATGTCAAACAAATGATGATGTTTCTGCTGATCCCTTTCTTGTTTTTAGGTAACAACTTTCAAATAACGTAACATTTTGTAAATATTTTCAAGAGAAAGATTGAGAGAAACTTGGGTCAAAACAATGGTATTCTGTATTTCCATTCCCACCTTTTGCACAAAATGAATTAGTGGTACAGTTAGTTACATCGCGAAATTGGTATTTATCTCAGTAAAAACAATTCTAAATCATTCACTCAGCGATCCATTCGTTTATTATAAAATACTCGCTCAAAATCGCACCAAAATCACTTGAAAGATAAGCTAAATAACTACAAACCTGTCTCAGTGGTCACCTGTATTTAGCAAGCAACCTGTATTAAGCAAGAGACCGTTGTGTTCCCAATTGAACCATTTGCGTTGAAATTGACCTGTATTAAGTAAGCACCTGTCTTAAGCAAACACTTTTTGAATGTCCCGTAGGTGCTTGCTTAAGACAGGTTGGACTATACCTTCAAATAAATATAGTAAGAGTGTAGCGAATTTGAATGGGTACGAATATACTCAAAATCAATTAAGGATGTAAACAAGGTTATTCCCCTTTCTTCTTTCGGCGCCATCTATTCAAAAAGGAAGACCTCGTTATAACAGCTTATTTTCGGTTAGTTTCCCCTTTGCATCTATCTATTTAACTAGTACATGTTTAATGCCCTTTCTTGAATAAGCCTTGACAGGTTAAAGTATAAGCTACACGCCCTACGTTTCCATTTATTTGTAAATATTAGAAAGCCTGCGTTCTTTGATTATCTGCAATCTCCAGACGCTCATTAAACTAAGAGGAGGCACTTAGTTAGCTTCCGTGACCAGTCGGCGACCATCGTTAATCCCCTGGGTGGCGCTCTTGTTTAGCGGGTATAAAAGAGCGTGTCAAGCAGTCTAGAGTCAGTTCGTGTGAGAACAGCAAGCAGTGAACATTGCAACAACAACAACTCGCTTTAGGGTAAATAGGCTCTCTCTTCGTTTCCTTTTTCTGTTATATCTCTAACAGTCATCAAGGAGCGCAATTGAGGCCGTGCTGCTCGCTTCGGGATTGTTGTTGTGTGACTAGGCATTTTGAAGCCAGCGTCAAAGAGGTCAGTAGTGGAACCTCATTGAAGTCAGTAGTAAAGGACGTCACTTTGGGCCTGGCGTCGTTGACGTAGCCTAGTTGAATTTTAGGTCTGTTGCTCTCGGCTGCCTAGGGTGATTATTTAGACGCTAAAGTTGCCGACCTGCTTGAGAGGTCCCGGAGAAGGTCCCTGTATATACCTTGGTTCCCCCATCCTTTTTGATCCCGAAGGAACGTTACAACTGGTGGCAGAGGTGGGATCATTTCTCGGCCTCTGTAGTTACTATAGAAGGTTTGTGAATCGGTTCTCCGAAACTGCAAAGCCCCTACATCGACTGACGGAAAAAGGGGTAAAGTTTGCCTGGTCATCCGAATGCCGAGAAGCGTTTTTGAAGCTAAAGCAATGTCTTTGTGAAGATCCCGTTCTGGCCCACCCAGACTTTACAGAAGAATTTATTTTGGATACCGACGCCAGTGATTTTGGCATCGGGGCTGTATTGTCACAGAAGATAGACGGCATAGAGAGGGTTGTTGCTTATGCCAGCAAAAGTTTGACCAAGGCAGAGCGAAGATACTGTGTGACTCGGAAGGAATTATTCGCCCTTGTACATTTTGTGAAGTATTTTAGACATTACCTTTATGGTAAACCGTTTACTGTGAGGACAGATCATAGCTCCTTAAGATGGCTTATGAAATTCAAAAACCCAGAGGGTCAGGTTGCGAGATGGCTGGAAGTGATCTCCTGCTATGATATGAAGATCGAGCATCGTGCCGGGAGAAAGCACGGTAATGCTGATGGTTTGAGTAGGATTCCTTGTAGACAGTGTGGTTTGAACACTGTTGAAGGGATAAATGTTAATAAAATCGAGACGGAAAAACCAAATGAAGCAATAAATTTACAAGAAATCCAGGACATGGATGAGGACCTATCGAAGTTGAAGAAATTGGTTGAAAATGGTGTTAAGCCCGAAAGAGACACCCTAGGGTGCGAGAGTTTCTTCCTTAAGACCCTCACTTCACAATGGGAAAGACTTCGCATGATAGAAGGTGTTTTAATGAGGCGTAAAGAGAAAAGAGAAACAGGAGAAGTTAGTTGGCAAGGTATTGTACCTCTTTCCCGAAGAAGAGAGGTCCTTAACTATTCGCATGACATCAAAGCTTCAGGACACTTAGGTGTGACGAAGACTACTCGTCGTGCAGCCCAGAAGTACTACTGGCCGGGTATGAAGAATGATATCCAGATATATGTTAGCGGTTGTGAAGCTTGCACCAAGCGCAAGGAACCAACGAAAACGAAGAAAGCTCCTATGTAGATTGTTAGAAGCGGTTACCCTATGGAGAGAATTGCGATTGACATACTTGGCGAGTTACCAGAAACTGATAGGGGAAACAGATACATTCTGGTGATAGCCGACTATTTCACGAAGTGGACAGAGTCTCATGCAATGCCCAACATGGAGGCAAAGACAGTTGCATCGATACTTATTGATCAAGTTATCACCCGTTTCGGTGTTCCCAGGCTCATTCATTCCGACCAAGGACGGCAATTCGAAAGCCAACTTTTTGCAGAAGTGTGCAATTTACTTCAAATAGAAAAGACTCGAACGACCCCATATCATGCAAGCTCCGATGGTATGGTAGAGCGATTTAATAAAACCCTTGTTACCATGCTCAGTGCTTTTGTCAATCAGAACCATACTGATTGGGACGAGCATCTGCAACTGGTGATGATGGCATACAGGTCATCAGAACATGAAACGACCGGCTTCACCCCAAACAAATGTATGCTAGGGCGGGAGACGACATGCCCACTAGACCTTATGTACGAAATGCCCGCCTCAATAAAGCAAGTTCCCCTCAATCAGTGGGTATGGGAACTTCAAGAAAAAATGGAAGTTGCCCATCGTGTAGTGCGTAATAATACTGGCGTAGCTATGAAACGTCAGAAAAGATATCATGACGGTAGGCTCTCATTTGAGAAATTTAATAATGGCGACAAGGTGTATGTGTATTTCCCCGTAAAGAAAGTAGGGTGTTCTTCAAAATTTACCTCATATTGGAGAGGTCCGTTTGAGGTTATCGAAAAGCTTTCTGATGTCCTTTACAAAATCAATTGTGGCAAATCTAATGGAATACAAGTAATTCATTGCGACCGCCTTAGAATTTGTAAAAAGCAGGTATTAGAAGGGGAACAATGCGAAACCCCGTTTGAATGTTTTTCTGATACTACTTCAGTTGATAATGAATATGAAGTAGACTTTAAACCTAAAAGGCAAATTAAGAAGCCAGGTTGGATGAAAGATTATGTTCTTTGTACTTTCAGGGATCACTCTATGGCACGGACCAAGATGACTGAAAGAAAAGAGAAGTCAATCTTGATCTGCAGCAAATGCAAGGAGCCATTCCAAAACCCTGACGAGTTTAAATACCATATAGAGAAATGTATGATGGGGAAAGACGGCTGTGACATCTGTCGGAAGACCTTCAACTCTAAAAAGTCCCTCCAACAACATGTGCGTAGGAAGCATAATGACGCTAGCGCAGAGCACAGCGATTGGGAGGAACAGTCCGACGTTGAAGTTGCGGAGGAGAACGATCCTGAGTCTTCCGAAGATAGTTTGCTCCAGGGTAGGGTGCTGAGCAAGCCTACACGTCCGTTGCCAGTAGCCGCCCCAAAGAAAAAGCCTTCTGAAACGGAAACATCCACTTCTGAGTATTCAGCGGAAAAAAAAGATAAATCGGCGGACACTCCAAGTCCTAAAACCCCTATCATGAAAAGGAAGGCAGAGGCAGTGAGTAGCCTCATTCCTGCTACAAGACCAAGGATGGAACCTGAGACTCACAGAGTCAGCGTTCAGTGCATTTCAGGGAGGGCCGGGGCCCTTTACCGGAAGGTATTAAAGGTGGAAGATAACCGCCATGGACTCATGTATTCCTCGGATACATCTATCCGTCCTCCGCAGGAGACAGAATTTCCCTTAAGTGACATTCTTCCAGACGGATTGATTGACAGTAAGAGTGTTAGTGTGAAAATCGGTATCGACGGGGAAGTTTCTGTAGACTTTAACTATACCAAGAACTAATTTCAATGAACTTTAGAATTAACGTTCGTTTATAGTATGATGAAGGTCTAGCTGATCTTGTAAATAGTATATGTTCTGCTTTTGAATCATTGTTCATTTCTTTAATGATGTTAATATTCCTAAAAAACGGAATTGTTTTGCTACTTTGTGTCTTTATTTTTGTCAATAACAAAGTCACGCGAGACGCGTGTAATCGGAGGCGTGGGTAGTGTAGCGAATTTGAATGGGTACGAATATACTCAAAATCAATTAAGGATGTAAACAAGGTTATTCCCCTTTCTTCTTTCGGCGCCATCTATTCAAAAAGGAAGACCTCGTTATAACAGCTTATTTTCGGTTAGTTTTCCCTTTGCATCTATCTATTTAACTAGTACATGTTTAATGCCCTTTCTTGAATAAGCCTTGACAGGTTAAAGTATAAGCTACACGCCCTACGTTTCCATTTATTTGTAAATATTAGAAAGCCTGCGTTCTTTGATTATCTGCAATCTCCAGACGCTCATTAAACTAAGAGGAGGCACTTCGTTAGCTTCCGTGACCAGTCGGCGACCATCGTTAATCCCCTAGGTGGCGCTCTTGTTTAGCGGGTATAAAAGAGCGTGTCAAGCAGTCTAGAGTCAGTTCGTGTGAGAACAGCAAGCAGTGAACATTGCAACAACAACAACTCGCTTTAGGGTAAATAGGCTCTCTCTTCGTTTCCTTTTTCTGTTATATCTCTAACAGTCATCAAGGAGCGCAATTGAGGCCGTGCTGCTCGCTTCGGGATTGTTGTTGTGTGACTAGGCATTTTGAAGCAAGCGTCATAGAGGTCAGTAGTGGAACCTCATTGAAGTCAGTAGTAAAGGACGTCACTTTGGGCCTGGCGTCGTTGACGTAGCCTAGTTGAATTTTAGGTCTGTTGCTCTCGGCTGCCTAGGGTGATTATTTAGACGCTAAAGTTGCCGACCTGCTTGAGAGGTCCCGGAGAAGGTCCCTGTATATACCTTGGTTCCCCCATCCTTTTTGATCCCGAAGGAACGTAACAAGAGAAAATTGCGATTTCATTGACATGATTGTAAATTAGTCCTTGAAGAGATAGGAAGCTATTTATAGAGTTTGTGTGCATTTTTTATTAAAAGGAGGTAATAAATATCGCTAAGTTTGTTCATCCCGAGCTCATTAACCTATAAACAGATAAACACAAGACTTTGTCGAGTTTTTATCTGTTTGAGATAACCAGTTTAATATATTAGGTAATTTATATTAATATTTATATACAAATTTGATATTCTATCTATAATTAAACCATTTTATTTTTCAATAAATCAACACAATTCTTAAAGTTCCTTGATAAAAATTATTCATGTACGTTTAAAACATGACGTCATCTCTTCCATGATGACGTAATTTTGAAGGTAACAAAATAGCGTTGCTATATGCTGGAAGCTCACTTGCATATGTCATATTATGTAAACTGATATCTTTTAAGCACCTTCTCTTTGCGTTGTCCTCTTACATTACTAATATTCATCTCAGGACTATATTACATAACATCTATTGTAAGAGCATAATCCTGGTTTCTAATATTCTCGTTACATAAGTAGTTGCCAGATCTTTTCTGACCCGTAACCTATAAATCATCTTTAACGAAGCAATTATATTATGTTTAACAAGATGACTTGTTTTTCCTATTCTATCGTTGTTAGTTTCAATTGTGTAGCAGTAAAATTCGGTATAAATCCTGTCAATGTGGATTATCAGAAAGGGATTTCTGTGAGTTTCTGGTTTTTCTTGGAAAAACGCTTCATCCCATTCCTTGTTTCTCTTTTACAAGTAGAAGCAAAAGTGAAATTAGAGACTACTTGTTTTTGCCAATTGAAATTAAGCATTTATTTCAACCTCAAACTACGTTGCGAGCTTCTAGTCATGTTTAAATACTCTAAAATATTCCTCTAAGGAATGATATACTACAGAAATGAAATTTTACAATTATGGTACTATGTACGCTAACAAATCTTGATATAGACGATAATATCAGTTTGTAATAATTTTAAAGCATTTTACACCGAACAACTCAAAACGAAAATAGATAAATATTTGATACTTTTGAAATCAAAGAAAATCTAAAAGAATGTTCATAGAGTAGGTTCAAAGATTTCCTTAAAAGCCAATGAAATATACAAAATGTTTTATATGAGGGATGCTGAATATTTACTAATCTAGTTTTATTGTCAGACATAAGGCGTTATTGTACGCAATGCACAATCTTTATTTAGCGGATAAGAGCATTAAAGTTTTCGAAGATACGCTCCTTACTTTTGCTGTATATGTAAATATCATTTTCAAAATAAAGAAACGATCCTGGAAATATTGAATCAGACCTACATTCGGCATGATAATACCTGGCTTTGCACTCAAGTGCACGTGTAAAGCGGGGTGTAATTTGCAAACAGTTTGCAATAAACAAATTAAAGATTAAGTAGGATGCATTAAAGGCATACATTGTAGTTTCAAACGGTGATTTCAGATCTCCTTATTTTTCCTTGTGCTTAACGGGTTGTCCTGATGAGTTGTTTCATTTATAATTGTCATGTATCATATACCCTCCTTTTCCATCCATACAAATACTAGGGTTTTCAAAATCAATATTCGGCACTACAAACATACCCTACGTTCAGGATGACAAAACGGTTCCAACTGATTGAAATTATACGATTTGCATGCAAGTGCACGTGTACAGCGGGTATAATTTGCAAGAAAATTGCATGAACGCAAGGGTTATTCCTTAAACATGTACAAGTCTTTTTTCAGTCAACTCCTCTCCTTCCTTAGCCCTCTTGTATACAAAGAACAAGAGAATGGCGTACGGGTGCCAACGTAAGACTGCACTTAAGGGACATAAAATTCTACAAATATGCTCAGAGTTATCAACCTTGATAGTATGGATATCTCATGTGATGGTGAAACACATGCCAAGTTTAAAGAAGATATTTTCAATAACAACGATATTACCGAGGTTAACGATTGTCACGCAGATATAATCGCATACATCAACGGCACCAAGGTGATAACAATTGCCCGACTTTTTGTTCCAGAATAGTCTAGCTAAAAGTAAGCCACAAGCTCGACAAACATCATCTCATATTAAGAGCTGTAAAAATGATTTTTATGTATCCAATAACTGCCATTTACGATGTTTTAAGACTTTTCCAGGAAATTGATACTAGACAAAAAGGCTATACGGAATAGATACTAATATATTAATGTAGCTTTCATGTTCATATATTTTTCTTCTTTTGCATCCGATAAATAAGGGGAGAAACTGATCGGAAAAAATTGCTTTTATAGTGAATTCCAACTAAAGAGTTATACTGGTTATCGTAAAAAGTTCTAAATTTCGATCGCCAATTTTCAATTATCCTCTTTTTTAGTATATAATTCTTATGTAGGAAAATTTCAACAAGAGGCTCTATGTCTCTCAACTGACATTTATTTCTTTTGAAGTAAAGCTATAAAAAATCAACATACATTACTTTTTAAATCAAAGGCTAGGATATGTCATTAGTCAACTTGTACATGACCACCACCAAACACCAGAGTAAAAGTATATACATGAATGTGTAAAAAACAACAAATATGTGAAGAGGGTATCAGAATTGTCGTTATGCTATGGAAATTTAATGCCAACAAGTCCATTAAAAGTAGGAAAAGTTGTGGTATGAAATTGTATAAATCATAAATGTCGCTTTCGTCTGACATTGCACCATATAGCTATGCAGCTATAATTCAAAGATGGAATGATAATGATATGAGGCAGAATATAAATAAGAAATTTTACTTGTGTGACACACATCACCCTAGAGCTAAAGAGCAACAAAAGATACATTGGTGAGATGATAATGCTCATTCTATTAAGCTTTTCAAGAAAATCCACGTTTACATATATGGGGGAGGGGATCATTCTTATTTGGAACCTTACAAGACGGCCCTTTTTCCGTGATACAGAATATTATAACCAAAGATCTGTAATATGTGCACTGTCACACGATGAGTAGTATTACTACAGGTTTCTTAAAAACCCATCAATAAATATGAGTTGTGTTGAGTAGCATTTTTGCATCGTTAGGCTCTTTCAAAGCATGGAAAAATATCATACCACCAAAAGACAAAGAAATCTGAGAGCGGTCAATCCGGAGATCAACCCAGACAAAAAATATTCATTAACAACAATTCATCTAAGAGAAGATTCGTTTCACAGTTCACTGTACCTGGACCATGACAGCTGCTTTGACATGCCATAGCATCTAAATTAGCAGGCCGAACAGAATTTAAGGGACGAAATCTGATATGGGAAATAACCAAATGACATTTCTGTGATGTCCCACTGAATTTTGATCATTAGTTCTGTTTAATATTTCACATTGCAGCGCCATACTTTTGGTGTCTTTATAACCTATATCGAGCTAGCATGTTTATGGCATATTATTATAAATATTTGAAAATGTCTCAAGGGTCATTTCTGTGAAGTTTGTTTGTTTTCTGAGCAGGAGTTTCAGAAAAGATTTTTTTCATAGCATGGGACCATTTATGGTGACTCGAAAGTCCGTATCTCCCATGTTATCTGCCAGAACAGAATTAATCGAAGTAATCTGAAAAGTATGTATCACTAGCCATTGCTATGAGTTTTGGTTGAATTCTGCACAGCAGCTTCAGAGAATATGTTTTAATGAGAGGTTATCGGACGCACGGACAAAGATACAAGCACTTGGTTCAGGACGACAAACGGTGCAAACTTTTGGCAATATATTCCCCCCCTTTTTTGTTATTTTTAACACACCGAATAGTCGAAAAGATATACACGAAAAAGAATCGTTTAGATTGACATTTACCTCTTTAGTGACTGTTTACTTAGGGTATTCTTTCATCGTTCAATCAACATTTAAAAAATGTTTAGGGGTTACCAAATATGAACTGTTTGTCTATATGATATTATTTGTATATATAACTCGTCAAATAAAATATATCACTTTCTTAAAAAGTAAAAACGATAAAAAAATGAACAAATTGGGACTATGACGTGCTAACAGAACGTGCCGAATTAACTCTTTCGAAATATGGGTTATTCTAAACAATAACATCTTTCAATCACTAAAGGGGATCTTTTTGTTTCAAATAAAAAATATATTACTTTGTATATTGCTGATTCGGACTTAAGATCATCCTTTTCCAGAGGTCACAATATCGCGGTTGAAGTTAACAAAATAAAACAAGTGACATATTGTAAAATGTAGATATAGACATCTAAAATAATATAATAATGTAAATTTGGTTGAATGAAATATATAGATATATATGTATATATAAAACAAAAAACCCAAACTTTTAAAAAAAATGTATTTCTAGGGATTGTCGTAAAGACTTTTTTTAAAAAAAAGCGGAGTAACAAACAAAATATAAAACGCACATTTATTGAAACTGTTCACGTAGCAATACTAGAATTATAGCATTTTGACGATAAATAGATCTACATCTCCATCGTTGTTATAGTTTATAAAATATAATGATTCTGTTTGTGGTACGAGTCGAAACACCTTGAAAGGAAATTAATGACGAAGTTATAAAATACATTTTCTTTAACAAACTTACCGTAGCAAGTCTTGGATGATGTGTGACACGTTGCAGCGGCAACATAGATTTTTAACGTGTTAGATCATCTGGTACAAGTGTGGTGTTTCATCTTAAAATTCTCGTAAACTGAAAATGTGTAACACCAACTCGTGCTGACAAGGCCATAAAACTGAAACAATAAATCTTCATAAACGGCTCTGCCTTAAAACAATACGTTTTTTAACTAATGATTCATGATTATTTTCAAGTACAGGTTTGCAAATGTTAGCAAATGTTTTGGAAGAATTCAATTTCAATCCATATAGGTAGATAGATAAACAGGTACGTGAATATGGATTGGTTCGTGGGTTTTGTTTGTTTGTTTGAATGGGTTTTACGCCGCTTTCAACAATTTCGCAGTTATATCGCGGCGGCCGGTGCACCTAACAATGGATTCCTGGTATTTCTTTCACCTGTACTCCCATTACACCCTTTCCTAGCCTCCGACTGCTATCTCACATAGGTTTACGATTATCTACCCATTTTTGAGAGACAAACGTCGGAAAGGATATTTTCCGCCACCGGGGATCGAACCCACGACTTCCAGATTGGAAGTCTTATGGAAGGTTCGTGGGTAGATTGATTGGTTGGCAGGTAAAGGTAGATTTGGCGCGGTGAGCCGTGAAATATACTTTTAACGGTTAAATTTCCGTGCTATTCTTTCAAAATAGATAAAATAGGTTGAAACAATACTTAAGAAAGAAACGAATTACCTTTCAAATGAAACGTATTGCTTGTCTAAGATTGTAAGGTTTACTTACTCATGTACTTTCAAAGTTGAAAAGGAGGGATCACGTTCAATTCCTATCATAAGCTTTTTAGATATACCCGATATACCTGTGATAATGGACCCAAGCCCTACATCAGAGCTCACTTTTGAAAGTACACCTGTAAAGCTATGTAGGAAGGTGGGTATAGACGTGATATGTTTGATGGGTGAAAGGGTTTGTTCAGGTGAGAGCTGACATGCAAATTGGGTAATAACTTTAAAATACCGTTACCCGACTTCATATCTTCGTACAATTTTGCTTTATATATTAACACGTTAATTAAGGTTCGTAGCAATATTAGCTTCTTTTTGCAAACCAAAAAAGGACATACATAGGTTCTTTTATGAGAATTCCTTTTCGACAACATGGATAACGACAAGTTATAGTCTTATTATATTGATTTTTATCTTATAACTATATAAATATCCGTGTGATAACATCCCGTATGATATTTTTTATGATATCACATAGTTATTTTTAGAACAATGATATAATGCGGTTATTTTTAGAAACTTGAATTACTGTAAGAAACATCTACGAAAACAAGGCAAATAGAGGTTATAAGCTAAATATAATAAGTACTTAATGTATTGTATGAAAAAATATCTAGCTCGGTTGTGAGAATTGACAATTGTCTCGGCAGAGCCTCGACAATGATCAATTCTCCCTGTCTGGTTAGATATTTTTTCTCATACAAAACACTACTAAGTACGTATAATACATAATCTGGTCGTGGCTTGGAGAATGTATCATGACTAGGCTTCGATGGGTCCTGATAATTTCTCGAAGCCGATACCAGATAACAATGCTATTTTAAAAATTGAGGATATTAAATGAGTGGTCATGGAATACAGAATTTATCAAACGAGTCGTCTATAAACAGATAAAAACGAGGCTGCGCTGAGTTTTTATCTGTTTATAGATGACGAGTTTAATAAATTCTGTATTTTATGAGCACAAATTTTATATTCTATGCATAATATGACCCGAATTTTTCTGATAAAACGAGAAAATTTCGACATATATTGATTCAAGTTATTCCGCGAAACATATAACGTCGTTTGCGAAATGACGTCAGCAAACCCATTATGATGTCATTTTCACAACGAAAACATAACGTTGCTATCCGTTCTTAGCTCATTTGCATAGTTATTCCACTAGTATAATAACACCCGTGTAATATCAAAAATATTCAACGGGGTTATTTCGCTTCCGCGACGTAAGTCATATTAAAAAAATCTCATATTGTGCTATTTATCAAACATTCATTTTTCAGAACAAAATTTTCACGAAATATCTAAGAGTGTTTCCGGTTGAGATCATGAATATGCATTTTTTCTTTCTAGATATAGACTGCCTGATATCATTTTTATGATTTAAGTTCAGAATAGGCTCAATTGCGTGAAAAATATGTTATCCCTTTCTGTCACATGCATTTGAAAACAACGGAAATTTATTTGAACTTTTATCCAATTTCCATCGAATTTGCATGTGAATGATATATGACAGATTTCCACAAGGAATTCTAGTATGACTTTATTGAAGAGATTTTCGGTGGAAAAAAATGACACATCAATATATCCCACTTTACAAAAAAGTCATCCAACAACAAAATATTTCTAGACGTTTAAACGGCTTTGTTATTGTCATGTTCAGGAGAGGGGATCTTTGACTCTGTATGTCAAAGATAATTTGCTGTTATGAGTATATATTTAGTTCCAAAAGAAAGTGTGCAGTTTTGAATTTTGAATATCTCTGAAATTACACAATCTATCGTCATGAAAGATCGTATTACTATCCCCATGAGTATGTGCAAACGTTTTTTGGAAACGAGAATTTGCGATGAGCAAAAATTTTCTGCTAAATTTGGCCATTTGATTTTGCATGTTTTGCATGTGCATCACGCGTTAGACGAATGATTGGTCTGCAAATGCATTCAGTTGAACGTTAGCGGCTTTCTTAAGCATAAAACCACATCAACACTATTGTGCATGATGCTACAGCGTGGTTTGACAAAAAATAAACGTCGTTGAACAAAATCGGACCTTGTCAGATTAAGATTGATTGATTGATTGAATGGAGTTTAACGCCGCTTTCAACATTATTTCAGTTATATCGCGGCGGTCGGAGCACCTAACAATGGATTCCTAGTATTTCCCTTACCTGTACTACCATTACATCCTTTCCTAGCCTCCGACTGCTATCTCACATAGGTTTACGATTATCTACCCATTGGTGAGAGACAAACGTCGGAAAGGATATTTGCCGCCACCGGGGATCGAACCCACGACTTCCAGATAAGAAGTCTTATGCCTAACCAACTGCGCTATTTGTCAGATTAATAACGCCATTAAAATTGACTTAGCATTAATGTTCAAATATAAATCGAGCGAATATCAGTTTAAAATCATTTTATAAGGCCCTAAAAAGCAAATCGAGATGTCATAGAACGCCATAGCACCATTCAACGACAAGTTCTTGGCTTAACAACGTAGCAATGTCTCGCGTTGACGTACACGTCGGGTCTGCATAAGAATTTAAACTTTTGTTTGGAAATGGCTTGGAATGGCTTCTCAAACTCTATTATCCAATATCAACATATAGATCTTATCAAAGAAAAAGTTGTAAGGAGGTCAAATCTTAACAATTTGAAGTTCTGCCTGTGCGTAAGAAGGCATTTGGTACTTTATACAAATCTGGTTTGACTTTTCATTTCAAAAGGTCTTAACTAAAGTAATGTATCAAATTTACTACATTGTTTAACCTTTAAATTTGTAAAAATCAAGAAAAATGTAAAAAGTGAAAGTGCACACCTTCTTATGGAACTCAGTATACTTTCGGTTAGTCAAAACTATCGATTTAGAAAGTGTATCCATGATTCATGTTTCAAGAGAAAGATTGTTTAGTAGCCCCTTTTTATTCATTATATGTTTCTTGATGTCATGTACTTCAATAGAATGAGTAAGGTCGCCATCTCATAGCTTGGACATCAATGAAATAGAAGTAGATATGTTTCTATGCAAAATTACGAGAAGATTAAAATGCACATTATACAGTTGTTTTAATTTTCTCAATATTTTTTTCAAGATATGAACGTGATCAAAATAAAACAGAAAAATAGTCGAAATAATCTATTTCTTTCAATGACATGAATATAGATAAGAGCTGTCGAAGAAGTATCAGGGTAATGAATATTTGTACATGTTTAGAATAATATGCAAAGTTTCCAATTAATAGCTTTAGTAAAAAAAGAGCTATTACAGATACACATCAGTTGCACGTAACACTATAACAAAGTGTGAAAGGGGTTAATCTCGGACACAATTTGTAGCCACATCGCATTGGCTTTCATTCCTAACATGCACCCATTTTAACAGATAGGCTTAAAGGAGTAACGTGGATTAAATCTTCAATCTCATAGATCTTGTATCGGTTTGATATTTTCATTACATCAGCTTTTCATCTTTCCGGTACAGAATAAGTATTGTCTTAACATTACAACACAAAGATTTCGTAAATAATGATAAAGATTTTTTTCAAACAAAGTACATGTACTTTTTTGCTTTGACTTAATTCTTTCGGTTCTCCACGTACATTTATATAATGTTGAACAATGTAAATTACAGAGCATGATTCTTTTGCAGAAGTATAATTTTTGTTTCCAATATCCAATATAAAACCTTATTATTTTTCAAGGAACTGTCTAACCCTTGAAATTCCTATAAATCATCTTTAACGAAGCAGTGATATTTCGCCTAAAAAGACGAGTGGGTTGGTTTTCTGAATTTATCTAGTGATTATTTAGTTCATACGGACTTATTCCAGTCCGATTTCGACGGGAGCGTTAGCCCATAGATCACCAAATCCAGGGGGGGGGGGGGCATTTTACTAAACTACTTACGAACAAATTGATCGTAAGTCAAAATCACAAATCGTACCTGGTGTTTTCATTCATTGTTAGATTCTGTCTTGCAATATCTCATTGGAATCGTCTTAGGGAGACGATTCCAATGAGAGCATGCATGACAGAATTCTATGTTTAATTACTACTGTAGAAGCAACTTTAATTTTTGACTTACGCAAAATATTATCGTAAGATCTTTAGTAAAACAGGCCCCTGAGTACAAGAAGATTTAATGAGAGTTCGGAAACAAAAACAGACCTGACCTGCCGGGCTCATACTTTCGGGTCGATCAAAATTTCGCTCATTTTTTTAAGAAATATCACCAATGGAGCATATTGCCAAGGGTTGTTTAAATTCACCAATTTACTACTCAGAAGAATTATTTTTCAAGTTTTCGGAGTAAAAATCAGCTCCGCCCTGCAACGCATATATTTTGATTTAATCGAATATCGGCGAACGAGTTTTAAGAAGGGTCACGAAAGGAACATTTCTGCCAGAAATTGATGAAATCCGCCCATTGAACTGAGAAGGAAATATTCGGAGAATATTTGAAGACCTCCGAGGGACATCGCACGAAGGACAAATGGTGATCAATAAAGCTTTCTTTGAACAAGTTGTGCTCAGTAGAGCTGATTATCATAAACAAGAGGATTATATATTTACATATGGAAATTAAAAATCTGCTTTACTTATTTATTAATATGATATAGCCTACAAAAATGAAATATATATTCAACATTTCGATATTAACAGACATTTTAGATATTGACAAAAATGATTCAATAATTCAATAACAAAAACTGATTTAGTCTTGGAATGTAGATAAGATATATCGCATATTTCCTGCCATATTCATTTTAATTTGACTTGCCATTTCAAAGAAGCTGTCAAACTATTAAGAATAAGAAGGAATTCTTAGAAAGGGATTTTGAAAATTATAATTTTATATATTCTTAGTTAGTTGTATATAAGTAAGTTTCATAATAATTCATGTGTTAAGGCTTTAACTAACTAAAATCTATCATTTCGAGCGAAAAAGAGAGAAATTACTCGTAATGATGAATTTCTTTATTACCCTAAGAAATGTTACCTCAGCTAAACGCAGTTTTCAGAATATAAGGTTTTAATAATCATAGAATTTGAGTATCATGTGTCGCAATAAATGAAGATAAAGTTAAGAAAATATATCAATCAATATTCCACTTGCAAATTGTAGTAGATCTCCTTATTTTTGGGGATACAATTTGGGAAAAATCGGAAGTATTCTTCATTCGTCTAATTTTGTGATATCACTGCTACAAAATACTCAAAAACTTACGTAACACCTTAAACAGAAATACTTTGCAGACACTTTTTGATCAGTTAACGAAGCAGTTTCATTTATGTTATGCCTCACAAGATTAGTGGATTTTCTTACTTTATCGTTTGCTTACATCAACTGTAGACAAATAAAATAAAGTGTAATCACTGTCACTGTTAATTTTCATTAATCATTTGTAAACATTAATCATTTAACCGGCGTCAAGCTTGTTCTTAACACTAATAGCTACATATTAGATCAAGTAGTGTTTTTTGTCTTATTAACTTTAAAACTATATCTTTTAGAAATATGATAATAGAACTCCTACAACAAGCAGTATTTCCAATTCTACATTGAAATGTTTATTTTGTAATGTGTCCATACCAATGCGCGCCGCAAGTTTTAAGAAGTTATTTTAACACTATCGAGTACAATACTAAATTCTATTGGACAAGTACCCTGCTCAACCAGTCTATATTTGATCAGGCGACAAAGTGGCCCAAAGAGAGGCTTAGAAAAGGATAATTGTTGTTAAGTCCTGACTGCAGTTCAGGCCTTTGATTTTATCTTCCGGTGTTACAGTAAGTTACATCGTGAAATTGACATTCACCTCAATCAAAACCATTCTAAATCGCTCACTCAGTGCTCCATTCATTCATTCAAAACACTCATTCAAACCATTCAAAAACGCTCAAACCCATTGAAAAATATAGAATCAACAATGTCATTCGAAATGTTCCTTTGGTGACCCTTTTTAAAAAAATGTTCATGTAATTTTAATTGGACAATAAATATGGGCGTGGCAGGGCGGGGCTTATCTTGTGCCCGAAAATCTTTGAACGACATCTCCTCGTGAACCAATGATATGGGATTGGCAGGGCAGGGCTTTTTTTGAGCCCAAAATCTTTGAAGGACATCTCCTCCTTAACCACAGGGTCGATTGCAATGAAACTTTTCTAGAATGTTCCTTGGGAGGCCCTTTTGAAAAATTGCTCGCATAATTTCGCAGTATCTTTGAAAGACATCTCCTCCTGAACCCAGTGCTTTAATAAGATGGAGAAAGGGATGCAGGTTCTCAGGGATTGAGTATTTTGGTGCAATGTGGGCCATTCCCAATTAAATACATATTATTATAAAATAGGTCTTAAGAGATTTCAAAGTTTTGTTTTCATTCAAAGAAAGCTTCAATTAATGAAAGTCTGAAGATGCTAAAGCCAGTGGAGCGATACAGGCCCTCTTGGGCCTCTTGTATTGATTCCGACAAAGCTGCAAACTTTTGATATTGCATAGATTTATTTTGAGCTGAAAATATTTCCGTTTTAATTATTATGAAATTGCTATAAGGAGATGGATAATATTACAGGAAATACTTATCAGTTGGATTGCCTTTTCATTGATAATAGCTAAACTTTTTATTATTTGGGTCAATATTAAAAAGTGAAATTGTCCTATATTGACTCTCTATTCTGATAATGTTTTTCTTGTGTAAATTTAAGTGTTCTCAAGTTGTCTTCAGATAATGAATTGACCAAATTAATTAAAATTAAAAATAAATAAGTAAATAAATATATTATATGATACATGTATAATAATTCATTAAATGATAAATGACAACAAAGCCTACTTATAAATCTAAAACTCAGATTTTACCATTTTTAATCCATTTCCATTCAAGAATAGATAGTTCTTCAAAAAACTTAGTAAAGGGACTGGTTGAAATCCTTAAAATACTGTTCTCGTGTCCAAAACGGTGTAAAATTTACAAATATACCTTTCTCTTTTTCATAAAAGTACATGTATCGTACTCAAAGTCAGATTTGGTAGGGAAAAAAGAAAATTCGAGCGTATGATAGAACAAGAAGAATAGATATTTTTGTAAGAATTCAAAGATAGTGAAGCATACTTATATTGGAGAGATGCTGAATATTAACTAATCTGGTTTTATTGTCGGGCATTACGAGTTTATGGTACATAATGTCATCTTTATTCATAGCATTAGGTTTTAGGGGTTTCTAAAAGACTCCCTTTGCTTCCTGTATATTCTATACATATCGAAGGCCCAGTGCAAGACTGCACTGAGTGTTTATACATTGTATAGACACTTACAATTAAATAACATCATGAAATTTACAATCAATCAGATCAAAATCATTCAAAATCGCCCAATCAGCGCTCCATTCATTCACTCCAAACATTCACTCACATCGATTTAAAACGTTCAGAAATCTTAAGAAAACATTTCAAAATCGACCAAGACATTTTAACATTTAATTCAAATCGATCTTATTATTCCACGACTTTATCTGCCTGAGTGGATTTTTAAGTGTCTAATTGGTCTTTTACGACACACAGACAGAAGATTACGTATGTTTTATTAAAGGGAGGTAATTAATATTGCTAATTTTGTTCATCTGGAACAAAATTAGCCATATTGGTTTACCTCCCGTTCATTTCACTCATAAGTCGCTCCACATACCCATTCAATTTCATTCCGAAATCATTCCAAAATCACTCATCGTGTCAATTTCACGATGTTGTTCACTGTAGTACAGACTTGCGCTGTGTCCTCGATAAATACATTTAAGAAGTATTAAGAAATATACTTTGGCGGAATTCATATAAAACGTGTGAACCATCAAAGGGGAGTTTTCAGATTTTTTTATGTTTTCGCTGTGAATCGAAGCCTGTGATGAACAAAATTAGCGATATTGATTACCTTCCTTTAATAAAATATACATAAAAGTTCGTTAGATAGTTTCCTATTCCTTCAAGAACCTATTAGACGCTAAGAATTTGAATTATGTCAGTGAAATCGCGAGTTTTCTCTATCCAAATTTATTTCGAATGACTTCGTTGATTCTATATTTTCCAACTGGTTTGAGCGTTTTTGATTGGTTTGAGTGGAATGAATGTATGAAGCGCTGATTGAGCGATTTATAATGGTTTTGATTGAGGTGAATGTAAATTTCACGATGCAACTAACTGTACATCATAAACTATCACATTATGACAGCAAGGTCATAAGGATCACCACTTGCGAAAATGAGGATCCCAATAATTGTCTCAATCTTTTGAAGCTTTATTAGTTCCCCTTTGACAATGTTGTTCTCTAAATATAACATTAAATTGAGGAAATTCTTGATTACACGTAGAGCGTCGCATGCCCTATACAGGGCCTCTTGCTTTTACGAATTCGAGACTTCACACAACGAGGTTAATTAAAAATCTTGACCAGTGCATTTCTTACGTTATTCATGCCGTGGTCTACCGTTATGTCGATTGTGAAGAAAGTAAAAATGAGCTACAAGCTTGGCAAAGATCTTCCCATATTAAGAGCTGTAAAAATGATTTTTATGTATCCAATAACTACCATTAAATATGTTTAAGACTTTTCCAGGAAATTGATACGAGACAAAATGGCTATACAGAATAGGCACTGATATATTAATATAGCCATTGTCGCCACATACTTTTTTCCATTGCATCCAATAGAGAGGAGAATCTGTGCCCGAGGTTGTAAAAATTTTCTCATGCTAAACTGAGAATTTTCTCAATTTTTAAATTCAGATGAATGTATGAAAATAAAAGATGATATAAATAAGTTGTTATTTATAACAACTTATTAATATCATCTTTTATGTTTGTACATTAAAATGAGTATAAAATTTTGAAATGGAAATGAGAAAAGTTTAATAACCTCGGACCCTGATCAATTCTTTCAATAGAATTATATTGGTTATCATAACTTCCTAAACGTTTGGTAAAAAGATCACTCTTGTTGCACAATATCAGAAAGTTATATTTATAAAAAGAGCTTGTTATAGAATTGAGCAAAACCTTTTTAATAATATAGTGAATATTTTTTTAATAAATTTGGAATTAATGGGCCAGGTAACCGAGTTTACAAATGTAAAGGGAAAAAAAGGACGGAGATATAAAATTGCTAATTTCGTTCTATAAAGTGGAACATGACTATAACGTTTTTTGAGATAAGTGCATTAAAATTGGTATCTATGGAAACTTTGTCTTACCGCGATCTCAACGGTGTAAAAATATTACGTTCATTTTAGAATTAACGTTACCATAACGTCGTTAAAATGGCGATTTCGCGCGTTTTTTCACAAATGACCCCACACCTACTTAAACGTTTTCCGTGATCGTATTTAAGACGATTTAATGCAATGGAAAACACGAAAATGACGCTAAATAAATTGAGAACATTAGAATGTAATCAGGAAATACTACACTCAACGATAGAAACTTGTGATTGAATTAAACTAAAATGTTCAATTTTTTGAGACCCGAAAAAATAGCATAAGATTACTTTTCCAAAATATTTGCCCGATGAAACTTTTCTGAAATTTGATATTTCTTCTTACTGTTTCCGCTTTGTATGCTCGCATCATTTTGTGACGTTTCACCGTTCGGACTTTCTACAATAGGAGATCAAAGTATACTACCCTAACGTCAAAATTTGGAAAAAGGCAAACGCAGTACGTCGAAAATATCGCTAAATTCCTTTGGCAGGTTTCACTAAGAGTATTCATAAAATTTCTGTATATAGAAAAATTAAATGTCGAAAGGATTCTTCATTTGTTATAAACATGCACTGGAATTATCCGATTTTGATTGAAATTATATCACTGTACCCACAAATAGTTTTTTAACATGCTTGTTATAAGTAACGTCATAACGCCGAGCTTGCGATATAAACTTCCAAAAATCAGTGTTCATTGATAGCGACGTCGACGTAATTCTTACTGAATTCATAGATCATAAAACTTGTGTTAGGTAAATTATGTGTACAGCGAAGTTCTCGGTGTATTGGAATGAAATTTTGATGGTTTTTTCGTCAAGGACTATTGAACACATCTGAGAATTTTGATCTCATTATACTCATCGATCGCAAATTAATCAAAATAAAGATAGAAAAATAATAGGTGTAATTTGAACACCAATGTCATAGTTTTAACATCAAAATGCCAACCTTTATATCCAGATTATAAAAAATCTGCACGGTGAAAGTTTTTAAAACTTCCCCTGTTCATCAAACAAAACTTTGAAAAAATAATATCAAAAATTGAACAAATTTCATCGGGCCAATTTTATAAAATTTTATTAAAAGCGAGATTTTTGGAACAGTATAAATGGGAATATTGATTTCAAACAACTGAAATGTCTATATATTTAGATGCAACGATTTTTATATAGCATTTGGGTTATGACCATTCATTAAGCTTCCATTTAGTTCAATTCACGGAACGAAAACGTCTTTTTTAAATCACACTGCACAATTAAATGGGAATAGGGTAGTTTATAGAAAGCGCGACAAAACGTTAATTTCACGACGTCATGGTAACTTAATTTCTAAATTAAGAAGCAAAAAATATAAACCGTTGAGATCGCATTAACGCAAAGATCACATACATACCAAACATTATTCACTTTTCCCCAAAAAAAGCTATTCTCCTCTTCCACCTTAATGAATATTTGTTTTTACTCTGTATATTATGTTGATCGTCTTCACGTGCTTATCAGATTGTACTTAACCAGTGCTGACAAATAAAATAATGAAATGATTTGATCGGTTTTAATGAAGTTATGTAGTTTTTGAACAATTTTGGAGCGTCTTTGAACGAATCGAAAGCACCATAAATAATATTGTCATGGTACACCTAATCAAACCGTCAATGATTTTTCCACGTTGATAACGACGTACTTATAACTTACTTCAACGGACTTTTTACGACTTGAACAAAAGGGCCTTTGCTAAATACATTTTATAATTATGACTTATCTTGCGGGAGTAAAATAAGCTCGTTAAATACTTTTGAAATAAAATATGAAAATGAGCATAAAGCGTATACAAATGTTACTTTGTTACCGTATAGTGACGTCATAATATGTGTGATGACGTCATTTATCATACAATGAAGCCTGTATTGACCTGATATCACCTGTCTGATAACATAACGTGATTTTAGGCATTCTATTTACCACACTTTAGCAATGAAAAATGATTGCATGATAAATAGAATAACATGTTAGTGTCTTAAAATATCAAAGTTATCAGGTCTCGGCTGTGAGAAATAATCATGAATCGGCAACGCCTCGTCATGATAAATTCTCCTACCCTTGACCAGATAACATTGTTATGTTAAGGTTCATGTAAAGTGTTTGAGACCCAATATTTTTGGCCGTCATTAGCCAAGAAAAAGCAGTATGTCCAGGTATATTATATATCAAAATGAAGCTATTCGTGAGCACAAGCAGTTAGGCAACATAAGACCGCCAAAGCTATAGCGGTATAGCCAAAACATTGTGGAAAAGGGTCATTTTGTACAGAACAAGCAACTGCATGACGGTTGCATAAAATTGCCCCATACTTTAACAAAGTACAGTCTGAAGTACCATCCAGGTAGTGCTACAACCTTAGATATAAAACTCAGTCTCAAAAGGCTCTTTTGAAACAATCAATTTCCATTTATTTTGTCAACATACTTGTCAAACCGGTTTGGTCTGTTTTCAAAATACACGTTAGGTATGGTGCAACATCACACCATAATATTGTGAAATATTTTCTGCGATTTATTTCAAATTAAAGCTTTTTTTTAATTCAATGAACTACAATATTACTATATATTTATGATTCTGTGAAATAGAAATTGATATATTGCTAATCAACCTTACAGGTATATAAACAATTAATGTCTATTTATGTTGTGATAACACACCATACCCTAAAAAGATCTACACGTTTACAAAATTAGAATGACATATGTGACATATGTGTTTATAAAATAAGTCAAAACAAATCGCTTGCATAACTACGTTTTGGGGGCTGAATTTTATACCAATGGTTGTAGCACTACCTGGATGGTACTTTAGGTTAGACTTTATTAAAATATGAGCCAATTTTATCCAACAGTCATGCAGTCGCTGTTCTGTACAAAATGACCCTTTTCCACAATGTTTTGGCTATACCGCTATAGTTATAACAGTCTTATGTTTTTCAACTGCTTGTGCTCATAAATAGCTTCAGTTTGATATATAATATACCTGGACATACTGCTTTTTCTTGGCAAATGAAGCCCCTAAAATTGGGTCTCAAACACTTTACATGAACCTTAAGACACTAACACATTATTCTCTATTTAACAAACGGGGTGAGTGAGTGTTTGGAATGAATGAACCGAGCGCCGAGAGAGCGAATAAGAATGGTTTTGATCGAGGAAAAATGTCAAATTCACGATGAAACTAGCTGTTAAATGTAAGCTAAATAAAACTAATAAAGTGCATCATTTTTTAGGGGGGGGGGGTCTACGAGTATAATTAAAGCGAAAGATCAAGACTTTTTAAAGATAACTCTGACAGTGATGAATTTCGACGCTGCTTTAAAAAACGCTATCAATTTAATTTTATTATTATTAGCGCGGCTGTTTTCGGAGAAAACCTTCCCTGCGTTTACTATGAAAACGTTAGCGAAGCGTTTTCGAAATGACATCGCTTTGCAAGTATGTGCACGTGCAAAACGGGATATCATCTCAAAGCGCTCGCGAAACGTTTTTACATCCTGAACACAGGTATTGCTGTAGCCGTCGTCGTCGTTGTCGTGCGAAAACATTGTTATTTTGTGGTATCTCTTGTTGTACTGAAGGCATTTACTTGAAACTTGTTCACAATCAAAAGAGCAGCATATACTATCAAGGGGATAACTCTAGATGCATTTTTTACATATAATACCCCTTTTTCGACTGAGATTTTTATCTAACATCAAGCACTCAACAGCCGAGCGTAGGCATCCGTAGGCGGTGCTCATTTTTTTTAGCTGTACTGGGCATCGGATAAGTAAATTACAAAATGTTTGAGATCATGTGGTACAACTACTGTGTGTGACCTTCGTACTCGCGTTAAAAAAAACTGACAAAAGTTGTTAGATAAACTCGTGCTGAAATTGTAAATCTTCATAAATGGTACTGCCTAAAAGCAATTCGCTTTCCTACTGAATCAGCCTGATTTTAAAAGAAATTATTGGAAGGTTTTTTTTCATCCATACTAATGTCTGTAAAAAATAACGAGTAGGGAATACTCCATATTTATATGAAGTTCACATTGCAAAAAATGTTATACCATAGCTTAGTAAGGTACAGTTGTCAAAATCGTAAAATAGGAACGATTTTGGAATGAAAATGAACGAGTGCGATGGATGAGTTTAGAGTGAAATTTAAGCGAGGTAATCCAATAATGATTATTTTGTTCAGGATAAAAGAGCAAGCCATACAGTTGGTTCGACAGTGTTATACACGCCATGGTCCCCTTTCCTTTAGGCTGAGATACATACTTTATTCAAACATGTCAAGTGCATTTGAAAAGCAGTGAATTTATATGAACTTTAATCAAATTTTCACCGAATTTGCATGGGAATGATATTTGACAGATTTCCACAAGGAATTCAAGTCTTAGTTTATTGAATAGATTTTTGGTAGAAAATGACGCAGCAATATATCCCACTTAACAAAAGAAAGACAACAATCTCTTGCATTAGATTTTCTAGTGGTTAAAGTGTGAAATTCAATTTTTTTTCATAGTTTTTATTTATTATTATTATTATTATTATTATTATTATTATTATTATTATTTGAAAGTGTTTCATGCACAATTTTTGGCTTAATTTCCGAAAAATTGATAAATATTAACCAAAAAGTTTCGACAAAAGTTGCATGTATGTGATTTTTATATTTTTTCTGTTTGAATAATCTTGCAAACACACCTCTTGACTTTGAAAACTATGAAATGGGCGTTGCTACATTGTAAAATGTTTCCTATAGAATAGCTTTCATAGTGGATTTTAGTCGAGATGCCCCCATTATTTTGATCCACTCCGTACAAAAATATGAAAGTCATAAAAAGGGAATACTCAAAGTTCCTTAAACATCAAGAATTTTGCAGATTGTCACTTAGGATAATAGTGGATATTGAATGAGAGTCCATTGAATACCTAATTTATTAAACGAGTCATCTATAAACAGATAAATAGAGATCACAAGTTTTTGTCTGTTTGTTTTAGATGACGAGTTTAATAAATTCAATATTCTATTAAAAGTATGACCTGATTTTTTTGCGATAAATAGAGGAAATTTACGAAATTAATGGATTCAAGTATTTCCTCGTAACATGTAACGCAGTTTGCGATTTGACGCCATCAAATGCATTATGACATCATTTTCACAACGCAAATTTTACGAAGCTTTATGTTTTTAGCCCACTTGCATAGTTATTCCACTAGAGTAATAACACCCGAGTTATTTCAAAAGTATTCAACTGGATTATTTTACTCCCACGACGTAGGTTATATTATACAGTTTGATTTGCACGGGAAGATAATTTTCACATGAAAATGGTTGGAAAGTGTGTTTTTTTTTTCTCTTTTGTACGTTACAGATAAAATATTGGCGGAAAATGTGAGATTTTGGATGGTACAGAAGCAATAAATGTTTTTTGTGTGCCGCATTACAATAGTGTCTTTTAATATTGACTGAAGAAAATGGGACGTGCATATTGTTGATTGGTCTCATACAAAAAGAATTAGTTGTAACACCTTTTTTATTATAAATGCGAAAGGATATCATTTTTATCTCCACTGGCCGAAGACCAGCGAGCTATGTTATGGCGGAGTGTCCATCGCGCGTCCATCCGTCCGTGCGTTCGTCCGTCCGTGCGTAAACTTTTTCTTTAAACATCTTCTCCTCCCAAATCAATGGGCTGATTTTAACAAAACTTGGTAGAAATGATCCTTGGGTGGACCTCTTAATATATTGTTCAAAGAATTTTGATTGGCCCCCAATTATGGGCGTAGCAGGGCGTTTTCACTTTGAAATCTTTAAAAAATCTTCTCCTCCCAAACCATGGGGCTGATTTCAATGAAACTTGGCATGGATGTTTCTTGGGTGACCCTTTACTTAAATTATTCAAGAAATTCTAATTGGCCCAAAGATATGGGCGTGGCAGGGCGGGGCTTATTTTGAGCCCGAAATCTTTGAACAACATCTCCTCCTGAACCACTGGGCTGATTTCAATGAAACTTTACTAGAATTTTCCTTGGGTGACCCTTTACTTAAATTGTTTGCTAAATATTGATTGGCCCATAAATATTGGCGTGGCAGGGCGGGGCCTATTTTGAGCCCGAAATTTTCTAATGACATTTTCTCCAGAACCACTTGGCTGATTTCAATGAAACTTTACCAGAATGTTCCTTGAGTGATCCCTTTCAAAAATTGTTTTCTAAATTTTGATTGCCCTATAAATTTGGGCCTGGCAGGGCGGGGCTTATTTTGAGGCCAAAATCTTTGAACGATATCTCCTCCGGAACCACTCAGCCAATTTCAATGAAACTTTACCAGAATGTTTCTTGGGTGACTATTTACTTAAATTGTTCAAGAAAATCGATTAGTCCATAAATATGGGCGTGGCAGGCGGGCCTATTTTGAATCCGAAATCTTTGAACGACATCTCCTTCTGAGCCTTAAGTTTTAATAAGATGGGTAAAGGGTTGCAGGTTCATTGTGATTGAGTGTTTTGGTGCAATATGGACCAGAACCAGTTAATCATTATAAAATAGGTCTAAGGAGATTTCGTAGTGTTAATGTATTCATTCTCTTGTTTTCCTTGCATTCTCAAACACTTCGATTCTAAATTTGATCATGAATATCCAACAAATATACCGCGCGATTCTCAAAGATTACAAATGAAGATTTTTTATTAAGAATATCAAATAAAAACACAAACGAATGGTATCGTTTGAAACAGAAAACTTGCCTACGCAAGAACAAAAGACATTAATAGAACTGTTTCTAGAGAAAGAATAAACTTAACAACACCTATTTCGGTTAGTGACAAATTACAGACAATTTACTTTAAATTAGATTTACTCCTTCTTCGTAAACTGTAAATTGAATTTCTACACGTGAATTATGGTTCCAAAAATAGAAACTGTTCAACAGAAATTTCATGTGAGAAAAAAGAATGCCTGTGTTCAAACTTGGTAAATCCCTTATCTGAATACCGTTGTTTCAGTAAGAAGATCGTTGTTTATAAGGTTATATACATTTTTAAAAGGTCGACTAAAATGCGACTTTTCAGTTATAAATTTTATTTTCTATTTTTTTCAGATGTCAATGATATATAAATAAAGAAGCTCTATAACGAACGAAAACTTATCTAGATAGAACCAAACGGGGAAAGTCTCCAGGAAAACCTGCTTAAATGATGTTACTTTGTAATGTCAGATGCCTTACCCAGAAACTACAAAATAAACAATATTCGACTAATCTGATTTCAAGGAATTTGAATGCAAAATATTGAAGAAAACAATTGGAAAATGGGAAAAGATGACAATTGCTTGAAACAAGATATTTCTCAGTTTTTCTCAATGTTTTCCAATTTTATTACTTTCAGTGAATAGAAAATTAGGTTTGAGAGAAAATGGTAACTAAAACGGTTCAAAGCATATCTTTCTTTCCGAGAAACAAGACATTGTTCGTGTTTCACAATTAATAAATGTTGCATCTTTTTTAAAATTGTTTTTTAAGTCTATTATCAATTTTATTGACATTAAGGCAGGTTTTCTTAGAGAACGGATCATTTATTTCTCACAAACATACTACAGATTAAATTTTCTAAGGTTATGTGGATATTTTTCTAAACCTTAAACCACCAAGCAATCATATTGTAGGGATAGAGATAATTTTAGACTGTGCTTACTTGTAAATGGCCTAGCAACAACCAAATAAAATCAGAATTGACATCTAGAATACTTGAAAGCTAAAGTCCGGTGATTAACAGACATTTCTCTGTAACAACTCAATAGCAACTGCCATCATTACATCTCTAGACCTGTACTCTCCAATTATTTTTGCAGAAATTCAACGATTTAAAAGACATAATAAAACAGGCTGCACTTTTAGGTTCATATCAAGGTCAGTTTGCGCTCAAGTACAGGTATAACATGCTATGCAATTCTACACGCCCGTGTGTCTTAGTCGGGCGGGACGAACTGCATCAATTTAAAATCCGTTGATATATCGTCGATGTTATTCTAGAACATCGTAACTACAGCTTTGATCAAGCTGCAGTTACGAGGTTTTAGAATAACATCGACGATATATTGTGGAACACCCTGGAATCTCCCACAAGATACGCCCGTTACTCTGCCGGATATTTAAGTATGAAAAACAACAAAGTATGATTACTAACAAATAAGTTAGGAAGAGTTACGGTTCTTGTGCATTAAACATCATAATCAGGAGATGAAGATAACTGGCAAGTTTCAAACCAATCGGACCTAAAGTGATAGAGTTATGCACCGGGCAAAGAAGTGGACGCCGAACGACCGGATGCCAGACAACGAACGGACGTCACGGGTGATATCATTTTACTTCCTGTCTTTCGACGGGCGTATAAAAAACGTACTGTTCTATAAAGATACATACGTCTTTGCTGACAAACAAGGTCCTTATTTTGAGCAAGGACGGACCGACGTACGTGCCGGACGCCAAGTGTGATCTCATAATACGTCTTCGACGGGCGTATAAAAAACGTAATGTTCTATAAAACTATATATGCGTCTTTATTGACGAACCGGGGGCTAGCTTTATAAAACGTCGAGCGACATATCGCACGTTGTAATTGTCCGTCCAAGACGGACGAAAGATTTTGTTAAATCGCGACCCAGGTTCTTGTTTCAAACGAATGTTTTGACGGTATGAATTTAGTTTTGAATTTCTACGTCAAATTTAAGTGAGAAGAAGGAATACTACAGATAATCACATCGTTAAATTGACACTCATAACCATCAAAACCATTCATAAACACTCGCTCAGCGCTCCAATCATTTATTCCATCCACTCACATTAATCACTCGAAAACGCTCCGGCATTGTACAAAATCGCTTCGAAATCGTTCAAAATGATCGACATTTCAATCAAATTGATCAAATAATCTTTTGATTTCATTGGCTTGTGTTGATTTGTAAGCATTTGATTTGTCCGCGAAGACACAAAATCAGAAAATCAAACAGATTTTATTAAAGGGAGGTAAAATAAAATCGTTAATTTCGTCCAATTGGACGAAATAAACGATTATGTTTTACCTCTCTTGAAAATCATTCAAAACTCGCTCCGAAAACTCACTCAATATTCATTCCAAAATAATTTAACTTGTCAATGTCACGATATTACTAACTGTATGAATTAGATGTACAGCTGAAAGAACGATTTAGAATGTTTTTTTTAGGGGAGATGAACGCCATTTTCAGGATGTTATTAATTATACACAAACCGCCGTCATAGCGCAGTTGGTAGCGCGTCGGACTGTCAATCTAGGGGTCCCGGGCTCCATCCCCGACGGTGGCACTCATTCTTTCCGACTATTTGTCTCTCACCAATGGGTTGATAATCGAAGACCTGTGTGAGAAAGAAGCTGGAGGCTAGGAACGATTGTGGTGGTGTACTGGTAGGAGAAATACCAGGAAACCTTTGTTAGAAAAACTCCATTCAATCAATAATTATACACACTTCAAAAGGCCTGAATTGGGTTATTCGAGTTAAGAGAAATAAGTCGCCAAACGCCTCAAAAGTACGATTTAATCATAATACCGATTTTAATATTATTTTACACGTGTACTAGACTCTGACGGCACATTGGTCTTTTGATTAGACGGAAATCTAGACTATTTTGTTTATATAAAATCCATTTATGGTGCAATCGCTAAATTCTATTTGACACATGCACAGACAGACTGACTATATTTCAAAAGATGCCCTTGTCAAATGCACACCCCTTTTTCCATTTTGTATTTGAAAACAACAACAACAACAACAAAACAACAATAACAACAACAAAATCCTCAGCATCAACAATAAACGCAAAGCTAGCGACAAATACTTTCTTCGTAAAGAAACCAAAAAAGGGTAATCTTTGAAATTTTACGTGTATGATATTTACTTTAGTCAGCCAGTGCATTCGGCCAGAATTTTAAGTCTGGCATTAGTTTGAAGCCTTATTTAAGCATAATTCTCTTCTCATGCCACGGGTGGTATTTGCTCTTCTTTGAAAGAAAGTTTACAGGAAACTTCGTTTAGAGAAAAGAAAAATACTAATTTCTTTTCGGTATCTAATTAACTTTTATAATGGAGTGAAAAGTGCGATACAAAGACATACAAAATGAGTATGCTCTACAAACAAAACTAACAAAAGACTAAAGATAATGACGTGTATGATGAGCTTTTAATGGTTGTAAACTCCGGTGTTTATTCCATTAAGACAAACAGAACTGTCTAAAGTTGGGGGAATGGAAAGTTGTTTAGAAGCTACCTCATTTTCTGTGCATCAGACATGAAAGCCACGCGGCTTCTTCCCTTACCTTGCGATCAAGACGTCAGACGTACTTGCATCTAGAATTTAGTTTATTGGTTTGAAAAAAAAAAAAAAAAAAAAAAACACGAAAAAACAAACAAAAAACACACAATAATATACTCAACAACATAAATAACGCATCGTCTAAATTCGTCGAGTCCTTTCTGACCTCTTCATACCCATTTATTGTAAGGCCCTTTCAGATTCGTTCGATTTGATAAAAGGAAAGAAAGAAACTTTAATGGTAAATCGGCAAGTTGCCTTTGACCATTTACAATACAAATTAACATAGATTATGGTCAAGACAGTACATAATACAAATAACATACATGCATGTATATATTATTACAAGGCATTTCAAACAGAAAGTAATTGGATATACATTTTCTTAAGAAGCAGCATCAGAATTTATAATATCAATTCTTTTTTTGAATGCATGGTCGATAAAAGCAGACACTCTTTTGATAGTAAGAGGATTTTCCGACATCATTAATGAATTAAATTTTGCTATGCTAGGCCAGCTTGCTCTGATCTCATACTTTCGTCTGAGATCAGAATAAGCCGGGCAGCATAACATAAAATGATATTCTGATTCGCACATATTTTGGGAACAGCATTTACATATTCTTTCATGTCTCTCAATTCTTTCATATCTGCCTGTTTCTATATTAAGACTATGTGAGCTTAATCGTAGTCTAGACATTTCACATCGCTGTTTATCATTTTTCAATACTTCTAGATATTTTTCAAATTTGAAATCAGTTTTAAATAATCTGTAATAGTCTAATTTTGGTTGTTGCGAAATTTTGTCAAACCACGTTTGTACATATTGATCTTTAATTCTTTGAGTCAGAACTGGTTTGTAATTTGTGTAAATGTCAAAATTTGTATAAATATCACCAAAACCAAGTTGATCTGGGATGCGCTTTATTGATGAACAATAGGAATTTTGTAGATAATTATTTCGATTCTGCAATAGGTTGAATTGTTGAAGGTATACATCATGCATCATTGAAGTCTCATTTTGTTTTGTTTTCACCCAGTAACTTAATGATCTAATTTTACTTAAAACTGAAAAAGGAAATCTACCGAGTTCGCCTAACACTGCTGCGCTTGGTGTTTGTGGCTTAACGCCTAAAACATACTTACAAAATCTTAAATGGAGTTTATCTACTTCTTGATAGTCATAAACACCCCAAATTTCGGACGCATACAGTATAATTGGCGCTACAAGGGAGTCAAATAAAGATAGTTTGGTTTTGATATCTAAATGGATGCGGCTAAAAATAGATAGTAGATGGTTATAGGCTTTCAGTGCTTGATCATTGAGCGCTTTAACTGCATATCTTAAAGAACCAGTATAGTGGAATTTAACTCCTAAATAACAAAAATCTTCTACGACTTCTAAATGTTCATCGCCAATTTGCCAAGTAAAATCATTCCGACTTTTTCGTTTCTCAAAAATACAGATTTTTGTCTTGTTCGTGTTGATCTTAAGACCCCATTTTAACGAGTAAGATTGGATTGCATCTAATTGGTTTTGAAGACTGACCGGATCTGTTGTAAAAAGGGCTATGTCATCAGCGAAGAGGAGTAGGAACACGTTAAGAAGTCTTAAGTCAGACTCTTTTAAATTACTCACGTCAAGAATACTTTTGACGTCATTTATGAACAAAATGAATAATAAAGGTGATAGCGGCTCACCCTGTTTTAAACCTAAAGTGACGTCATAGAATTCTGAATACGTCAAATTTGAGGAACATTTAATACATGACTTTACATTACTATATATAACTTGCATCATTTTTATCATTTTACAGCTTATACCAGATTCTATCAATTTTATCCAAAGAGCTTCATGTTGTATAGTGTCGAATGCTTTTTCGTAATCAATGAAACAGCAATAAAGTTTAGAATTTTGTGAAAGAACATTTTGTATAATACTATGAAGTATGAATATACAGTCTGTTGTACTACGGTTATTTCGAAACCCATATTGATTAGGAATGTAAACATTTTCTCTTTCTGACCATTTGTCTATTCGTTTTCTAAGGCATAATGAAAATATTTTAGAAATAATATTGATAAGGGTAATCCCTCTATAATTAGACGGATTGTTTCGATCGCCCTTCTTAAATAATGGTACAACAGCTCCTTTGCGCCATGAATCGGGATATACTTCGTTATCAAAAATATGATTAAAAATTATAGTCAGAAATGGAGATATAAAGTTTTGTGAATCAATAAAGAAATCGGCAACATTGCTATCAAGGTCACAACTCTTATGGCGTTTTAGATTGGCAATAGTACTTCTAATTTCTTCTTCGGTGAATGGACAATCAAGTTCGTCTATGTGTAAAGGAGAATCTCTTGTATGAGAATCACTTTCATTAAAGGAACTTGGATGTGGAGTATTAGAGGTTCTTTTGAAATGTTCTACAAACTCGTTGAATTTGATATTGTTAACATTCGTTGAAGCATTGCCTTTATATTTGTTTATGTAACGCCAGAATTTGCGCGGATTTGATTTACTAAGCTTAGCCAAATTCGTTTTTTCCTTTGTATAATATTTTCGCTTTGCTTCCCCTTTAATTAAGCGAAATTCCGATAAAGATTTTAAGAAATTTAATCGATTTTCATTCGAATCATTTGCTTTGAACTTTCTTTTATTATTATAAAAAATGTTTTTTGCAACTCGACATTTCTCATTAAACCATGGTGCTTTACGATGTTGGACCTTTTTACATTTGTAATTACTTTTTCTAAATGTTTTACCATTTAACTGAAATGAAATATCGTATACAGTTTTTGAAAATTTGTCCATACAAGTATTTATATCGCCAATGCCTGAAGTTAAGTCATTGGTTATTTGCTCAAAAACATGTTTATTGTTTTCAAGAAGATTTGAGAATGTATTTGGATTACAGTCATCCCAGATTATCTTTTCGAAAGAACCAGAAATTTCATCATCATTGAAATCATTACACTTTATTGCAAAACTTAGAGGGCAATGGTCAGAGAATTCGTTAATATCATGTACTTGAAATGTCTCTATACGTGAAAAAACATTATAATTGACAATAACATAGTCAACAGTACTAACGGCTAAAACATTTCTATACGTATTATAACATGTGAAGTTACCTGGTTCTAAACGACCATTTAAAAAGAAAATGCTATTTTCTTTGCAAAGTGAAACTAATTTGTTTCCAAAACAGTTTACCTGTCTGTCTGTCGAGACACGGACAGGGATACTGTCTACGGGAACATCATATTCTGGTAAATCAATATAGCGATCAAGATTAGTATTATCTATTACGTCTGATCTATTACCTGTCCGAGAATTGAAATCGCCGGCTAATAGAATATCACCGTGTTGGGAATAATTTCTAATGTCCTGATTAATCTTTTCAAAAAAGTCAAATTCAAACAATGGTGAAATAATATTGGTATATACAGGAGATTCACTTGGGGGTATATAACAACAACATACAAATATATCATTTTCTAAACCAAATGAGTTTTTTTTTAGTTTAAACCACAAAATACCTCTCTCGTCTGCATTTACAAATTCAATATGGTTAGAAATTTGATTTCTAAAATAAACAATAACACCACCACTATGGCGCTTAGCCTTTTTACAATACTTTGGGCGTGAACAGGAAAAACAATCATAACCACTAATTCGAATGTTTGTGGTACCAGCATGCCAAGTTTCAGTCAATATAGCGACATCATATTTAGATAATTGAGAGATAAAATCCTCATCATCTAACTTTTTACACAGTCCCTGAACATTCCAGGATATAAATGAGAGCTGCTTCTGGTCGTCTCCCTATCTAAAGTCAGTATTGGTACCGTCGGTGTCGTGCTGCCGGCGATCGGCGGCCCGACCATTACGTGGCGGTAGTTCCGGTACTGGTCCGGGGGGTGGGTGATCATGTGTGTATTTAGTCCCGTCAATTATCAGTGTATCATAGTTCAAAGATGCCTTTTGGGATTTGCTTTTTGCGTCAACTAGATACGGAATCAACTTTTTACGGCGTTCTTGAATTGGCTTTGGAAACTGATCACCAACTCGAAATTGACTGTTTTTCAGTTTTTCACGTGCTGCCCCTTTAACATCCATTTTATCACCGTAATAATTAAATTTCGCGACTATTGGCCTTTTCTGTCCATGTTGGTATTTACCGATGCGGTGCGCTCTATCAAGTCTGATGGAGTTGGTTGCATCGGTTAATTCTAACGTGTGTTCGCAGAAATCAAGGATCTTTGCAGTACAGTTTTCAGATCGACGATCTTCGTAGGATATCTCTTCATCAATATTAAAAAACAATAAATTGTCCCGCATAGACCTAGACTGTAGATCAATAATGCTTTCGCTCAACTCTGCGTTTTGGTTTTTAAGAGATGATAAATTTCTATTCAGGTTCTCATAATCCGACACAATATCATCGACAGCATTACTATCAAATTCTCGACTCTTTTCTAATTCTAATAGCCTGGTATCAGTATCCGTAAGTTTGGTTTCTAACAACACAACTTTACTTTCAACTTTTGACACTTTTACTGAAATAGACTGTACTTCACTTTGAATTCTATCGAGTTTTGATAATTCAACAGTCATTTGTTTTTGACATTGTTCAATTGAGTTTAATTTTCCCAAAATATGAGCGAGTAATTCATCATTTGGTAACGATTGTGTACCCTGATTAGGTGGGCTCTGTACGTACGCATACTGTTGTTGTTGTTGTCCCGGTTGTGACAAAAGTTGTAAATGAGGCGGCATGTAAAGTCCGGTCATCGGGCTACGCTGGTAACCAGCCGATGGTTGACTGGCTGGTACAGTGGGTGTAACAGGAGTTGTGGGTGGTATTAGCGTAGAGGCTGGGCTCGACATGGCATTAGATTTTTGCTCAGCCATGATTTGTATTTTAGCAGGTTGATCACTTGCTGATTCTGGCGATGCCTCGTCCTTCGTACGTTTGAAACCAGAGTTATTGCTACCCTGTTTACGATTACGACCCATTTACTCGTGACGCACCTAAATTACCATTGATAAGAGTCACGTGACTTTGTAAAGTTATTTGACAATAGTTAACAATAGTTAACCGTTATAATGCTCTACAATACTGGTAGTGCGTGTGATATGTGTTCACTTTACTCACTTAAAATGTCCTCGAAAACCCAATATAATCCAAAATCTGCTTCAAATTGTTCCAAATCCAGGTTCTAAGGTTCTAAGAGTGAAAATTCCTTTTCCCAAATGATAGTTCCAATGATAGACTGCCTCTTTACAGAATCTCATAATAATCCCTATTATAAAACTCCTATAAAAGGCGTTATTTTAAGAGCGTTAAAAACACGTCCTGTCTTGACCACGATTCAATCAATTATCCAATTATTATGATAAAAGCCCGGTTGATGACAGGGATGCCCTTGTCAACACGTTCTGATACATTGCTCGCACAACGGTATGTGACGAATCTACTAATCTGTTGATACAGTTAAGAGCATCGCGAAATTTACAGAATGAACGATTTTGGAATGATATTGGAATGAAATTGAATGAGTGTGTAGCGCGAGTTTTGAGTAAAATAAAAGGGAGTTAATCCAATATCGCTAATTTTGTTCAAGATGAACAAAATTAGCTATATTTATTACCTCCCTTTAATAAAATATACGTATTGTTTTGCTTTTAGTATCTTCAGGAACCAATCAGACACTTAAAACTCCACATCAGCCAATAAAAACGAAGGATGATTTGGTCGATTTTAATTGAATTATAATCGTCTTGGTCTTTTTCGAATTGTTTTTTGAATATTTTAGATCGTTTATAACCGATTTGAGTGAGTGTTTGGAATAAATGAATGGAGCACAAAGTGAGCGATTTAAAATGGATTTGATTGAGACGAATGTCAATTTCACGATGTTATTAACTGTATGCTTGCAGACGGCTGTACCATCGTCATAGCTATTATAACAATTGACAATCGGCGTAGATACTTCTCTGTATTTCAATGATATTACTCGTGCCTCGACATACTGGAAAACCTATGCCTTAGAGCGTAATGATTTCTAGCCTCATTACCAGAAATCATTTCTAGCATCTATCCTCGTAAACCTGTGTCTTAGAGCGTAATGATTTCTAGCATCATCTAGCATCTATATTCTGTCAGCTTCTAAATAACAACTGTTCACGTTTACGAAATAAATGATAACCGATATTTTATTACCTCCCTTTAAGACAATTTTCATATTATTATGTTAGTGTGTAACTCCACTGTCCAAAGAAAGCATTAAAACCGTTGGTAGATTGGATAGATTCGAATGTCATGATGACCGTTTTGAACGATTTCGTTTTTTAAGGATTTCGTTACTTTTTTTAATATAGTTAATTAATGTTTGGAATGAAATAATGAACCGCTGGGTTATTAAGTAACAATGATATTGACCGGAATGAGTCTCGATTTCACGATTATTTCAACTGTACTTGACCAACTTTATGTTCCTTAGATCCATTCCATCTGCTTTGTACAAAGGCGAAATATTTATTTAGCATCTTCAGACGTATCTGACAATATAAAGCAATGTCACATCAGCAGAAAATTCGATTTCATGACGAATTTATTAATAATTCAGAGGTGATGGGTTATTTTTCTGTTCATTATAGTAAAAATCATTTAAAAAAAGATAGGTGGAGAAAAAGATATATATTTAATTTGTTTGCCACATGGGTCTTATGGCCTTCTGAAAAAAACTGAAATAAAACTTGAAACTGAATGACAGTTTATTTGAGAAGTGTAAAATGAGAAATGTGTGTTACAATGAAATAAGTCTAATTGGGAGTGTGTCGACGAGTTAATTAGTTCGGATGGATGTGACGTAATTATGACGCGTTTATTACCCACACCTACTTGCACCTGTGTAGTAAGAAAAAAGTTGAATTAGTCAAACCTTATTGGCCATTCGCATATAAAAAGGTTAGAGCTAACGCGGGATAGAATGTAATTCCCGAATTATCACTAAACTTTCGTTATGCAATCGGGCTCTTCTAGGGTAATTTTGCGATATTATTCACCTGTCAGGGCGTGGCTTAGCCTAAACTTAATTTTGGCGATTTTACTTTTTAATGTTATGTGTACTTTCAAAATTGAGTTGACAATTATATTTAACGAAATTAAAACAGAATGCCAGAACCGAAATCGAAAAAAAGGGAGGGGGTCCACATGCTAGGCAGAAATGAACACAATTCGTCATTGGGTTACCAAAGCCGGGAATTGGGTACCCACCGACGATTTAAGGTTTAAAGTTTATTTTGTCATCTATCTTTTAAAGTTAGTAAATTTAAAACAGCTGATTTACCTTAACCTTAAATGCAACAGTCCGTACTGTCCTGCCAGGGCAAATATCATGGATTATACTATAAAACAGCAAACAAGGCTTTTCATGGATGAATGTTTTTATAATGATGATAATAATAATAGTAGTAATAAACATAAAATTCTAGCTGTCCTGCGTTCAGGATTCGAAAAGTTTTTCAAATGTTTAAGAAGGCGCAAAAACTTTCATGTAACACCATATACAAAGCCTGATACTCATTTAAAGGAAACCCCATTCTTTATCATCGGAGTATTTTTGTTGTTTTCTTTTTTTTAGTGTGTGTGCTGTTTTCTTTTAGAAAAGACCTTTCAAAGTCTATTAAAATAAATAAATAAATAAATAAACAGAAAATAGACAAATATACATACTTTACAGTTATACCTCTTATTGTAACAATAAGTAGTTCACTTTTGGTTATTGAAACAATCACACTGAATACGTACAAGTGAATTAATTATTTATCAAAGACCTGTTTAATCAACGGACCATTTTGGTAGAAAATTAAACATTGGCCATAACTTTTGATTGATAAGGGATAGAACATTTATATTTTCACATGTGTATTGCTTGCGATAAGACCTCGAAGTAGATGGTTTGGAGGGTCCTCAAAAATGAGAAACTAATTAACAGTTAATTTAGACCCATGATATAATTTAAAAGCCCCGTCTGCGTTTATGGTAACAAATTAGTGACAATTCTTTGAATATTTTTTCTTCATTTAGTCTTATGAAAGATGAGTTACATAAAAATACAAATCAATCGACAAACGGCGGCTTTTTCATGAAACGCATATTCTGCCATATAAAGTAAAATATGTTAATGAGATTTTGGTCACGTGAAACACGCCCATGGTGCAGGATCGGTTTTAGAATTGGAGTCTGAAATGTTGCGGGTCATAATTATTCATCAATGTAGGCCTATATTTAGATCATCGCGCCATAATCATTTGCATAACCGAATATTGCAATGACAAATTCGAGCTTATCTTCGAGACTAAAAGTCTAGTTTTTGTGTACATAGTCGTCTAAGACCATTATTTTGCGTTTCGGAAATGTTCATTTACACAGACGGGGACTTTAATACTTTTTCTACATAACTTAAATAGCCATGATACGCATGCCTCTAAAAAGACATGCAAAAAATAACCGGTTCGTGTGAAATCATGAAGAAGAATAAAGCTGCTCTTAAAGCAATTTAGATTTTAGCTTATTGCTCTTTTTGGTACGCAATTCTAAAATAAACCATCATGCAATTAACATATATGAATAATGATAATGGTGTTGCTGGTCTCTCTTTCTCCTTTAGGGTTTTCTGAACGAAAACCAATGGGAATAATTGGCACAATGATGTTTTTTCTTGTTTTGTTTTGTTTTGTTTTGTTTCTTATATAATTTTAGGTTGATTATCAAGAAATATTGATGGATAATCACTGGTTACCCAACCACCCACAGATGAAGTTATAGTTAACAACGTCGTGAAATTGACAAGGTGAACGATTTTGGAATGATTAAGGAATGAAATTGAATGTGTCGAGCGAGTTTTGAGTGAATTTAATGGGAGGTAATCCTATATCGCAAATTTTGTCAGGATGAACAAAATTAGCGATAATTGATTAATTCCCTTTAATACAATATGCAAACAAATTCTATAGATAACTTCCTATTTCTCTAGGAACCTATTAGACGCTCACAATTTGAATTATGTCAGTGAAATCGCGATTTTTCTCTATCAAAGTTTAATTTCAATGACATCGTTGATTCTATATTTTTCAATGGGTTTGAGCTTTTTTGAATGGTTTGAGTGAGTGTTTTGAATGAATGACTGGAGCTCTAAATGAGCGATTTGGAATGGGTTTGATTGAGGTGAATGTCAATTTCACGATGTAATTAACTGTATACCCTTTTTCCATATTTGACCCTATCTAAACAGGGCCCATTGGACACATGACGTAATGTCGTTTCCCCGTTACTATAGAGGCGACACCTACAGTTAACAACATTGTGGAATTGACAGGATGAGTGATTTTGGAATGAATATGGAATGAAATTGATTGAGCGTGTGGAGCGAGTTTTGAGTGAATGAACAAAATTAGCGATATTTATTACCTTCCTTTCATAAAATTGGCATACAAGTTCTATCAATAGCTTCCTGTTTCTTAAAGAACCCATCAGACGCTTAAAATTTCAATTATGTTAGTGAAATCGCGATTTTTTCTATTTATGTTTATTTTCAATGAAGTTGTTGATTATATCTTTTTAAGCCCTTTTTGAACATTTTTGATCGATTTGAGTGAGTGTTTGGAATGAATGATTTGAGCGATTTAGAATGGTATTGAGATGAATGTCAATATCACGAAGTAAATAACTGTAGAGGGTTTCGCAGACAATGAATGAAGAGAAGACGAATTGATTTTTAATGTTATCGATATCGCGCAAAAAAAACACAAAAAACAACACATTAAATAGAAATTTCTTTAAGCAAAGAAAGGACATAATGTGAGGAAATGGTGTAAGGTTAATTCTCTTAAGGTAGTGGACCCGTTATAGTTCCGCAACGTTTCGGAAGTAATAAATTTTCACAGTGATAACCGGATTTCCTAATGATTTTCATTGGGAAATCTCGGTTAACATTGTGAAAGATCATGAGTTCCGAAATGTAGCGGAACTATTACGGGTCCACTACTTTAAAGCGCACAGTCTGATTAGAATCGGTAGTTTGCACACATCCAAGATTGTTCCTTTACCAAGATTGGTTACAAAAATCAAATTACTTGACCACATGTCAAAATGATATGCGGTCAAAAATCGATAAAAAGATTTAGACTGATCAGAAATTATTAATACAATCTGTGAAGGCTAACTATCTGACTTTGCAATTCTCGGATTAGACTGATATAACTGTCAATCTATAATTTGTTAAAATCAAACTATGGTACCAGTCTATTCTCATATATTTCTTTTCGAATAACTGAAGCCAAATTAGCATCCAAGAAGACAGAATACAAACCCACGCGTATAAAATAGTGCTAATATACCCGACAAATTATCTCTAATAAGATTTCGTTCTTAAAATGTAAACGCAAATCTAGTTACACTAATGTTCTTTCGAAGCTTTTTTGTAACTAAATATAGAACCTTCCTACCAATTAAACATAAGCTACCGTATTTGCAAACACACCCAAATAATCTATCGACGCCACGATATCGTCTACGACGACGTCCCGTAACAACTTTAAGGCAGCGAATCCTTGATAGTGTCGCAAAGATCTTTTACAGTATTCATTGAGGTTTCCTGGTATGATTGCTTCCGAAACACTGTGGAACTATTATGGGTACGAATATAAGTCGAAAATGATGAGTACCGCCGTCGGGAACGAACCTGGGACCTTTTGAATGATACTCGCGCACATCAGTATAACGGCGACTGCTTGTGCTCAAAGAATATCCGAAAAAGACGCTTATATGGTAGCTTTATGAAATGTTTAGCAATGTCATTTGGTCCTTAACAATTCCAACAGTTTAGCGTATGCGAAAATTGAAGTCTCTGGAGAGCCTGTGCATCCGCACAGTCTGACCATAGTCTGCACAGTACGATCTGCACATAGATACAGTCAAGAACATCGTGTAATTAACAAGGTGAATCATTTTCGAAAGAATTCGGAGAAAAATGTGTGTGTGAGAGAGAGGGGGGGGGGGGGGGGGGGGGAGGAGGAGCTTATTTTTTAATTAAAGGGGTTATTAAATCGACAAATATCGTCCAATTTGAAGGAAAAAGGGCACAAACGATGTACACGAACTTGTCAGTTTTTGTTGAATCTATACTAGGTGATAAAACCATGCAATGAAATAATCGATATAAATGAAAAGATAATCGCTTTGAATAATTTTGAAGCGTTTTAGAACATTTTCGAGACTTTTTTGAGTGGTTTGAGTGAGTGTTTTTAATGCCACGAATGGAGTACTGAATGAGTGCTTTAGAATGGTTTTCGTATTGATTGTCAATTTGAAGATCTTGTTAATTGTAAGGCCTAAATGCCTAAAGGGCAGCCAGTGAAACTACTTACATTTAAAAACATCGTAAAACTGACATTCATTTCTATCAAAAAAACATTCAAAATCACTCGCTCAGCGCTCCATTCATTAATTCCAAACACTTGCCCAAACCATTTTAAAACGCTCCAAACTCTCTCAAAAGGATAGAATCAACAACGTTATTCAAAATCGATGAAACTAAAACAAACGATTTCAATGATATGTCACAAATTGTAAGCATCTGAAAATTTCTTGAAGAAATGGGAAGCTATTTATAGAACTTGTATGCATATTCTATTAAGGGGAGGTAATAAATATTGCTAATTTCGTTCATTGATATCTATGCCCAGCACACATATGAAAATTATGAAAGAATCTCGCAAAGGCTAATTTGACTTTGAGAAAGAGAGAAAAAAAAAAAGATTGTGTTTGTTTGTGGAGTTCTTGGGCGCGTTTTACTACTTACGAAAATAATCGTAAATCAAATTCACAAATCTTACCTGGTGTTTTCATTCATAGGTAGATTCTGCCTTGCAATATCTGATTTGAACCGTCTTTGAACAACGATTCCAATGAAATATTGCATGGCTATACTTTAGTAGTCTTATACAGTTAACAACATAGTGAAATTGACAAGAAGATGAATAATTTTGGAATGATAGAGGACTAAACTTGATTGAGCGTGGGGAGCGAGTTTTGGGTCATTTTAATGGGAGGTAATCCTATATCCCAATTTTTGTTCAGGAGGAACAAAATTAGCGGTATTGATTACATCCTTTTAATAAAATATGCATAAAGGTTTTATAGATAGCTACCTATTTCTACAAGAACCTATGAGACGCTTACAGTTTGAATTATGTCAGTGAAATCGCGGCTTTTCTCTATCAAAATTTATTTTAAATGACGTTGTTGACTCTACATTTTTTGATGGGTTTGGGCGATTTTTAATGTTTTTAGTGAATGTTTGGAATGAATTATTTGAGCGCTGAGTGAGTGATTTAGAATAGTTTTGATTGAGGTGAATGTCAACTTTACGAAGTAACTACATGTAACTGTATACTTCATAGTCTTATACTATTCTTCTTATACTCTTAAGAGCTTATGACATATCACCATTTTCGTTGAATTGATAAATTTCCCCTCGTAGCTATCTTCAAAATTCGCATATTTCACTCATTCAATTTTAACTACATCTATACACACGTTTTGTTTTCCAGAAAGACCCTTTTTCAAGCACCGAATAGTACTTCATTTGTAATTTGAAAAGAAAGGAATAAAGAACATCTTTCATTTAGACGGACCAAACGTCTTTTCTCATTTCTAATTAACTTTTCACAATGAAGTGATCAAAGCACTAGATTGAGCTTGAGGATGGGTTTGTTAAACAAAGATACTAATAAACCGAGTATAATGACATGTATAATGAGTATTTAATGACAGTAAACATGTTTTGTTTATTCCATTAAGAATCAAAGTGCTGTCAGCACTGTAAATCGTACATCATTGAGAGGCTGGGATAGTGCAATAGTTCGCCAATCAAAAGGGCTCAAATTTGGACAATAAGAGTTGGTAAAATCTTTAAATTTGTGAGTTTTTTGTCTTAACAATCCATCTTTTCGAGGACATCGCCAGCTCATCCAACCTCGTGGGTCCGATTTTGAAAGTTTGCTGATTCGATAGCCCTCTGCTAGTCTAAATTATATCTTAGCAGATTTTTACGTTGTTATAATGAGCACGCGCCAAGCTAAAAGCTTGTCTGTTAATATTATTCCTCTCTCTATAGAGTTTAAAAGCCTGTTTAGCAACAAACATTTTTCATTAAACTATTTACAATTTTGATTACCAACATGTTTGTATTTCAAGCATTGGGTTTTCCCAAATACTGTAAATGCATTTTCCCTCAAGAAACACGTGAAATCGCCAACTATGCTATTTATATCTTTGGTTTCTGACCAATCGATTAAATCTAGCAGCACTCTATGATTATTCATGAGTTGTTCTAAAAATAGATCGCTCTTGCTGCTATCCTATTTCAGTTTATCGTATGTTTTTGTCGGTTTATTTGTTGTTGAATAATTTTTCTTCATACTCAAATTTGAATTTAATGAAAATAGGATTGGAGCGTGATCAGAGTGCTCATTGAAATCAAATATTTCAAAATTACAAAATTATTTCTATTTGTTAACACATGCGAAAAAAAAGTAAACTTCCCACGCTCCCTGTTTGAGTGCAGACGACTATTGACTAATGACAAACAAGTTAATTGACACATTGCGAGCAGACGATGTCCATCTGAATTTACACGTGGTCTGAATTTACTCGTGGGTTTTGACCGAGTGATAATCATAACAGAATTTGATTGGTTGTCAGCCCTACAACTGGTAAATGACCGTTCGAGAAAGTTCAGAGCAGTAATATTGTAAGTGCTACAAATTAATTATACAGTTAACCTATTGTACGTTTCAACTCCTTTACTCAACCGAAAATCTTGTTATAAACACTGAAAATACTAACTGGTAATTACTAAAAGCGAAAATTACATCAAATTTTGTATTAGCCTCTTCTCTATTTGTCGAAAAGTAAATAAGGTATAAACAAAGTTTGTAGATTGTGACTGAAAAGGCCGTTTCTTCGGTGTTTGAAAACACATAATTTGATTTGAACACATTGCTCAGAAGATAATGGTAAAAATGTACTGGGTCAAACAGACTGGATTTCTGGAAAACGGTATATATAAATCTACTGCTTCGCAGTACGATTTAAAAACAGAAGTGCCCTATACATGTAGTAAGAGAATGATAAGCTTTTTGCGTCCCTCATCTAGACGTATGTTTGTGTTATTAAGGTTATAATCGTGACGCCCTTTTGCTAACTTGGAGGATAATGCATCCTAGCCTAATCCAGGCACGTTTAATTTGTCATAAAATCGCAACCAATTGACATGTTGTTTCAGACGTCGAATAATTAGCAAACGAATGGTATTTTCCTCCATAATTACAAACTTCAAAACGATTTTGGCCTGATTGAGCAGGCAATCGGAAACAACCCTGTTTCATGGAAATTGCCTAGGAAAAAGATACTCGAGTAAAAAACCGAACAACGTTTGTACTACGTAGCTTTATTGTACTCACGCGCGCGCAAAAAATAGGTCTAGTATACGTCATCAATTTTTGTGCTTTGTGTGTTCAACTTGTGTTGAATATTACTACGCTGTGCTAAATCAAAGTACTGATAGTACTGAAGGCGATGGAATTGAAAAGACGATACAACAGACGAGGTCGATTTTCTGGAATATAACTTTGTTTATTCACCTTGTCCTTATCATGTATACCAGATATTTTCTTACTTATCACTGCCAAAATCACTGCAGTGTTAAAGATACAAAGCTTTTATATTTGAGCCTGATGGATGACCTTGCAAATAGGGAAAACTAACACTTTCGCCTTTCTCCCTAATATCATATAACCTTTCTGCTACAAATTTTACAAATTTGTCCACACATTGTATGTACAGTAAAACTGGTATAAAGCGGCCACTGACGGGACCACAAAAAAGCGGTCGTCATAGTAAATGGTCGATTAGTACACGTTTGTTTACAAATAAGAAACATCCTTTTTTTATTGAAAAGGCATATCATTGCGAAATTCTCAGTAATCCAATGTTGTTAAAACTCAACAGAATCGTCTCATTGAGACGATTTTGGTAGTTTTAACAACAGAAGATTCATTTTCAAAAGTTTTTAGACCAACATCAATAGTGACTAAAATCTGCGACTCAATTTGGACCTGTCTAAACATTTATTGTCTTGTGATGGATTAATCTAAATTAGAATAAATTAAAGGCCTTGTCCCATCCTTAAACACTTAAGCAGACGACAAAATTTTAGACTTTGCCAACTTGGAACAGGTTGCAGACAATAAATCAACATGAGTGTATTTTGATATATATTTAGGGTAGAAATTAAAAAAAATAATGGGGTGTGAGTATAAGGTGGACCATATTGTGGGAAAGGGAGAAATTGACCCTATCTATTTCTTGTGTTCTCACAGTACAAGACAAATTCTTTATGGAATTCAATTTAATGTAAAAGAAAGAGCCGACGAGCTTGTGCCCCTAGAAAAATAGCATTACTACGATTGTTAGACGGAATGATCGAATGGATAAATTGACTGACTAGTAGCAAACCAATCAACTCATCTAAAATGATAAAAACGCAAGTTGCGCCTGTCTTCAAAGCGGTATCGGGCATAGTAATCTATACCTTGGGAATTAGTTGTTTTTGGCTGACTCAGCGCTATATGGTAAGCAAACCGTTCGACATTTTTTGAAGTGAGTTCGGAATGTGGCTTACGATCCCTTTAGGTAAATGGCTAAAAAAGATTCAAAAATTGGAAGGCACCTTGGCTCTTTATAAACCAGGCCTTCAGTGCTTTCGGCGTTTTGATTTCTGTATACATTGCGATTAATATTGTACGCGTTTTAAAATAAACGTTTTGTCTATATGTCCGTCGAAATGTGGCGTCGTTCGGGTAATAATTTTTATAAAAAAAAGAAACAGTTCAAAAAGACTTTTCTTGAATCATTATATGGGCTGCATGTTAGAATCTTAGCTAGAAGTACTCATTCGCGATTTATAGAAATCATTTTGAAATAATTGGCTGAAAATTTCACCCAAAACTCGCTCCACACGCTCATTCAATTTTATTCCAAACTTACTCCAAATTTATTAATCTTGTCAATTGCATGATGTCATTAATTGTAATCGAGTTTACTCCAAAAATAGGAAATTTTGAAATTTGCTCGATGCCGGAATGTCTGTCTAAGCCGTCGTTTTATGTACTTCAAAATTGACGAGCAAATTTTACTAATCGTTAGACGTCTTCTTTGATTTTCTATACAAGTATGACAAAAGCGTTAGCAGTAAATCGCCAAATTCATTGATATATTTTCGCGAAACTTTTTGATATCTGTTTTTATAATATATATGACTTACGTCGCGGGGGTGAAATAAACCCGTTGAATATTTTTGATATTACACGGGTGTTATTACACTAGTAGAATAACTATGCAAATGAGCTCAGAGCGAATAGCAACGCTATTTTGTAACCGCTAAAATGACGTCATAATGTGTATATTGTGACGTCAGTTTTAAACGGCGTTAGAAGCTTCGCTGGAAATAGAAACCTTGAATTTCAAAATATATGACGATTTTTTGCAAAAATTCGGGTCATATTATAAATAGAATATAAAATTTGTGCTAATGAAATACACAACTTATTAAACTCGTCATCTATAAACAGATAAAACTCGGCGTAACCTCATTTTATCTGTTTTTAGATGACTCGTTTCATAAATTCAGTATTCCATGACCACTCATTTAATATCCTCTATATAGTAAATTGACGTAATCACTAGCATTATGACGTTATTTTTATGATAACGAAAATGCGGTGCTATACGGTCTTAGCTAATTTTCATTTTTGTTATTTCGCTAGGTAAATAATGCCTTGCATAGTTCCGCAATTTAGAGTGAGTGATCAAAGGTCAATTTTGTCTATACAGGTATAGACAAAACTGACCTTTGATCACTCACTTAAACTTGTTGATCTATAATAGGCATATCTAAAATATTAAATCACAACGTTCTCTTTCTTTGCATCTTACTACTGCCGGTATACCGTCATATTTTGGATTTTTTGGGATTTTAATTTCCTTAGAGTATCCAACATGATTAATCGTTTCTGTGCGAAAAAAAGGTGTTCCGTGAAATTATTTGTTTCAAATTCGACACTTTTGCAAATTATATGATTGTTCCTTTTGGCATGTCGAACATACACGTGTATTTTAATGAAATCAACGGAGTATAATTATAGTTTTCTGTACATGAGTTAATTAGCTCGTGTGGCCATGACGTAGATGCGACGCACCTATTTACCACTCCTTCTATATACTTGTATTCCCCCTGTACCAAGAAAGGTGTTTTTTAACGGTGTTATAAACGTCGAAATACCTAAGTTTACTTTAATTCTATTAACGGGGTGTCGATTCTTAGAACGTGCAGTTTTAAACATCGTGAGTGAAATATTTTGGAATGAATTTAGAATGAAATTGAATGAGTGTGTGGAGCGATGTTTGTGTGAAATTAAAGGGAGGAAATTCAATATCGCTAATTTTGTTCATGATGAACAAAATTAGCGATATTCATTACCTCCCTTAAATAAAATATGCATAAAAAGTTCTGTAAATTACTTCTTATTTCTTTAAGAACCAATCAGACCATAACCATTTCAATTATGTCAGTGAAATCGCGATTTTTTCCATTTGTATTAATTTTGAATGTAACTGTTAATTGTATACTTTTTAGCCATTTTGGAGCTTTTTTGATCAATTTGAGTGAATGTTCAGAATGAGTTAATGGAGCGTTGATTCAGTGATTTAGAACGGCTTTGATTGAGATGAATTTTCGATTTCACGATGAAAAAAACTGTATAGACTTTTTTTTAGCTCACCTGAGCACGAAGTGCTCAAGGTAAGCTTTTGGGGTTACTTGATGTCCGTCGTCCGTTGTCCGTCGTGCGTCGTGCGTCGTCAACATTTACCTTGTGGACACTCTAGAGGCCATATTTTTAGCCCAATCAACCTGAAAATTGGTCAGAATGAATATCTTGATAAAATCTTGGACAAGTTCGAAATTGGGTAATTCGGGGTCAAAAACTAGGTCACAGGGTCAAATCTTAGAAAAACATTGTGGACACTCTAGAGGCCATATGTTTAGCCCAATCATCCTGAAAATAAGTCAGAATAATTATCTTGATGAAATCTTGGACAGGTTTGAAATTGGATCAAGTTGGGTCACAAACTAGGTCACAGGGTCAAATCTTAGAGTAAACCTTGTGGACACTCAAGGGGCCAAATTTTTGGCCCAATTATCCTGAAAATTGGTCAGAATAAATATCTTGATGAAGTCTTGGACAAGTTCGAAATTGGGTCATTCGGGGTCAAAAATTAGGTCACAGGGTCAAATCTTAGAAAAACATTGTGGAGACTCTAGAGGCCATATTTTTAGCCCTATCATCCTGAAAATTGGTCAGAATGATTATCTTGATGAAATCTTGGACAAGTTTGAAATTGGGTCAAGTGGGGTCAAAAACTAGGTCATAGGGTCAAATCTTAGATAAACCTTGTGGACGCTCTAGAGGCCATATTTTTGCCCAATCAACCTAAAAATTGGTCAGAATTTTTATCTTGATGAAATCTTGGACAAATTCTAAATTTGGTCAAGTGGGGTCAAAAACTAGGTCATTGGGTTAAATCTTAGAAATACCTTGAATATTTTTTAGATTGTTAATTCAGTTGAGCGATTAAGGGCCACTATGGCCCTCTTGTTCTGGATTCGGTGGCTAAGTTCGCCATATAAAAGTGTGCTCTAGCAGATTCGCTGATGGCAACAACAAGAGAAGTAGAGGATGGATGCGTGTCGGTACAGTTAGTTTCATCGTGAAATTGACATTCGCCTCAATCAAAACCATTCTCAATCACTCATTCAGCTCCATATTCATTCATTCCAAATACTCATTCAAATCGACCAAAAACGCTCAAACCCATTGAACAATGTAGAATCAACAACGTCATTTAAAATAAATTTGGATAGGGAAGAATCGCGATTTCACTGACACAATTCAAATTGTAAGCGTCTAATAGGTTCTTGAAGAAATAGGAAGCCATCTATAGAACTTGTATGCATGTTTTATGAAAGGGAGGTAATCAATATCGCTAATTTTGTTCATCTTGATATTGGATTACCTCTAATTAAATTCACTCAAAACTCGCAGCCTCATTCAATTTCATTCCTAAAACATTCCAAAATGGTTTATTTCACAATGTTGTCAACTGTAGCTTAGTTTCATAAAAGTAGAATTCTCTCTGAAAAGCTTTCAGCTTATTGGAGAGAAAGGTGCGTTATCGTAGCTCGGAATAAACTACTTGAGTATGGACGATCTTCGGCTTCTCTTTTAGAAATCTATTTGTTTAGTGTGATTTGTTTTTGTTCTCCTTTTCATGTTGCCAACCGAGTGAAAACTCTTCATCCATTTTAATAGTTTTTTTCTTTCTCTCAAGTCATTTCCCCCTTCTTTTTTCTCCCTTTTTCTCTGTATCACCTGTAATACGATTCGAGGTAAACGGAAGAAAGTAACAGGAAAAAAGTAACGCAAAAAGTAACAATTTCAGCTAGGAAAAAAAGTATCAGGAAAGAAAGTAACATTTTTTTAAATTATATCAATTTTTCTTATATTTCATTCTTATTAATTGTCCAAATTAAGTTTTTTTTGTATCTTACAATATTCAATTAACATTATACAAGCTTAAAAATGAATTTTGACTTTTAATTAATGAAATTTAATAGAATTAAGAAAGATCCTTGGATGTTGTAAACCTTCGTCAAAATCAAAAATTCATTTATATAAATGGCATTTCATTGATCTTAGGGACATAAATGTATTTGATGGAAAACTGACCTAAAATTCAATTCCTTTATATTGAAAAAATGTGGAAAAGAGAAAAGCTTGATATAGTGTTTTTATTGTTGTTGTTGTTGGTGATGAGGTTGTCATTGAGAAATATTCATTAGGGTTATTTTGCTCTACTGATTTTTTTTTTGTGAAATACAAACAGGTCAAGTAATAAGAAAGAACTTTTCATACTTAATATGGCAAAAAAAAAAAAAAAAAAAAAATAACTGAGGTAAAATTATCTGAAGCTTCAAAATAATTTACATTTTACAATAAGCATTACTTTGTTAATTGAATAAAAGTGTAAAAATTCACACCTAATATCAAAAATTAAAGACTTTGACAAGTGTAAAAAATAATGACACCTGAACAGGTGTTAAATTCTTTTTACCATAATGACACCCACAACATATTAAATTATTAAAGTTCATTGTTAAAATAAATATTTTTTTATTCAAAATGTCCTTTTTACTAGAGCCATAACTAAGTTGTATAGTGCTACTTTTATGCAAAACTGTTACTTTTTTTTCCTGTTTCTTTTTTTCCTGTTACTTTTTTCTGTTACTTTTTTCTTGTTACTTTCTTTCCTACAATCAGGATTCGAAACGATCATTTTTTGACCGATGCAGATTTAAATGTGTATATTTGGTCCACAACTGGACAAAAACAGAAAAGTGATGAATATTTTATTAAAGTGATGTAATAATATCGCTAATTTTGTTCACCCTGAACAAAATTAGCGATATAGGATTACCTCCCCTTTGATTTCACTCAAAATTCGCTCCACACATTCATTCTATTTCATTCCAAAATAATTCATCTTGTTTATTTCACGATATTCTTAACTGTACATTGTTCAGTTAAGAACATCGTAAATTCGATGATTTTTGAATGAATTTTGAAATGATATTGATTGCGTGTGTGAAGCGAGTTATGAATAAAATGAGGGGGTAGCCAATATCGCTTACTTCTAATATCGCTTATTTCGTACAACATGGACGAAATTAGCAATGTTTATTACCTTCTATTTTAGAAAACACACCTATCAAAACCAATCACACGCTATTAAATACACAGTCAAAAAGAAACGTTAAATGAATTGATGAATTTCAATGAAGTGTTGATCGTTTTGGACTAATTCGGAGCGTTTGAGAGTGATTTTGGTGGTAGTTATGAAATAATGACAGTGACCGCCGAGTGAGTGATTTTGATTGGTTTTGATCGAGGTGAATATCAAGTTAATAATGTTACTAACGGTGCGGTCCGTAGGTACATGCCGCTACACCCATGAACTGTTTGATTCCCTTTTTAGATACGGACGGAACAATTTCTATGTGACGAGTCAGAATTCAATTAACACTCGCATCTCGTGACTAATTAGAGTATTTTTACCTTCATTACGAGGTGTTTTTAACGACTTCATTAGGTACACGGAGTCAAACTTTTCACTTCCTTATTGAGCATTACTTTTAACCCATTAGCCCTTTTCCTGCAGAATTGCTTTATTTATTTCTTTATATTTGTGACCCGTCGTGCGAAAAGGGACCGGGAATTCTGTTAAATTGATTATCGAAAAAGAGATTTGATCCAGCATAAGTCAACCAGAAGTCGTATTTCAAAAATTCTTTCACTGGAGGGTAGATTGACCATTCTAGAATCAGAAATAAGCACAGTGTTTGCCAAAAGTTAGGACCATAGTCAGTCTGCGCAATCCGCGCAGTCTGACTAGGGTCGAACTTTTACGCATTTCCCAGATCGTCCCTTTTCGCGTGAATGGTCACATCTTTTTTCAAACACTTAACCACAGGCTCATCTTATACGCGTCTTTACTGTCTGTCAAATCTATTCATACAAGAGGCATCTGCCGAACAAGGGTACCAAGACTTTTAGGATTGTATTTAGCGGTCATTGGGGTTCTAAAAAGGAATGTAGGACGTTTTGGCCACGGACGTTTTGGCCAGGACGTTTTGGCCAGGACGTTTTGGCCACGGACGTTTTGGCCACAATGTTTTCCAAAGTAGCACCTTTTGGCCAAATTCTATTATATGGGTATTAAGAAGTTTGTATAAAGCAATTAAATGTTATGCTTTATTTTTTTCTTCTCATTTAACTATTTGTCCACTAAAGAAGTGTATTTACAAGGTAAAAATATCATACCATTTACAAAATTGTGTAAGAAAAGGAGTTTATTTTCTCAAAGAATTATACATTTTTGGCAAAATATTTGATTGGGGAAAATCTCTTAAATCCCTATTTAATTGTTTATAATGATCAATTAAATGTTGATGAATGAATTTTGCAAACTTGCTTTGATCTACATGTAGCAATTTCTGTTTTATCTTTTGTTCATTTATTTGTTAAATAGTTGATAGTTAATTTGATTTAATAAATATAGTCAATTTCTTTTGGCCAAAAGAAATGATCTATGGTAATTGTGCTTTCTAAGAAAAATCCATATTGTTTTTGTCTTATATTTTCATATATAATATTTGAGAAAGAAATATGCAGTTATTGCATTTTGTAAACTTTATATTAACATTTCATATTATTTTCAATTGATTTATTATCATGGTAAAGTATTGTAGGGGAGTCCCAAATAAGGGATATTTTTTTCTTCTTCAGATGTGCTATTAAGTGATTAAACACATCAAAATGGTAAAAAATGTCAACATTATTATCTAAATGACTAAAATAACAACTATAAAGTGATTAAAATTTCTTAAAATGACTTATTCTCCCAACAAATATTTTTTGGCCAAAAGGTCCTATTTTGAAAAATATTGTGGCCAAAACGTCCGTGGCCAAAACGTCCTGGCCAAAACGTCCTGGCCAAAACGTCCGTGGCCAAAACGTCCGTCCACCTCTAAAAAGACTTGCTTGTGTGTGTCATTCGGAACAACAATCGGCCATTTTTCGGATGTATATGGGTATGTAACAAAATTGTGCATTTTGTTAGGCGGAAACAGTGTAAGATAAACGAAGGGCGAAAACAACCGGTACTCTCTTTAGATAATCTCAGAAGTTAAGACTTTTTTGTAGTTAATGATAAATCTAACGATATTTGTATTAGGATACGGTGGTTTCACGCCAGTGACTTAAACTAGTAGCGTTGGCGACGTCGAATATTTTCTCTCAAACTTACAAGGTCTTATGCCATTTAAACTGACGTCATCGAGTTTTTCCAATGTTTCCCGTTGTTTTTTTTAAAAATAGTCCGTCTCTGTAAATCCGAAGTTGATCGTGAGGTTGGCCGAATGGTGTTCCGAATGGCGTGTGTGTGAGAGGGAAATCTTCACGATTTCCTTTTCAAGATCAGGACGGGGTTGTCATGCTTACAGTTAAGGTAGTGGACCCGTCATAATTGTCGAACTATTTCTTGAAACACTTTAGAAGAAAGTCAACTCAGGAACATTTCTGCAAAGAATCGTCAAAATCCGCCAATCTGTTAAGGAGAAGAAGATGTTTAAAGAAAAGGTCCACGCACATTCGCGCGGTCGGACGGACGGTGGACACCCCGCCATGACAATAGCTCGCTGGCCTTCGACCAGTGGAGCTTAAAACACACGTATTTCTTCATTGTTTTTAGAAATTACGCTGCCGGGCATGTGACTCCTGACTTGGACCCTGATACATATTCATGAAGTGAGAAACATGAACACTCGAGTATTAAATTACATAATGAGACCGAAATCTTTACAAGTTGACAAAAAATAAGAACAAGCTGAAAGGAGTTTTACGCTGACCCTAGTAACAAAACATGTCTTTGGTGATGTGAACCTAAGGACTATATAATACGTCGAATGTGTACGGATAACTAAAGTATATTTATTCCAAACTCAATCAGCAATCGAAGCAATGATAGATACGTCGTATGATATCTTATATACTTATCACATTTTCTGCAATGTATGTCTGTACAAATGTTGTGGATCCGTAGTAAGTAAGTTTACTGTATGTGGCTTTTAATATGAAAACATGTATGGCATAATGAAAAAAATCACGTGACCAACATGGCTGCTTATTTTGAATTGGGGTACAATTAAAGAAGAAAAAATGAGAAATATCCAATAAATCGAGAGAATATAATCAAATTAAAGAGGTAAATTGACATCAATACAACACCGAACCCAGACGTAGGTGAAAAACAAACAATGTATGGAGAAAACAGATAAAAAACGAATAAGAAGTGACGATAGCGTGGATATCGAACCAGAAGAGAAACGGGAGAAATGGACTAATTCACCCAGTACGGTAAATGTCAGTACTGTAATAGGACAGGCTAACATTGTATTGTTTGAAAAAGAGAATATTGATTACGAAGGTTTGCTTTCCATTCTAGACAAAGAAATTGACCATTATCAAAGCACCGAAGTCACTGAGGGAATAGAACGTAGGATAAGCAATAACTCTGATAAAAACATTGAAAAGTCTCATTTGCAAGAAAACATGGGTGCAAAAGAGCCTACAAATGCTGAGCTACTACAATGTCTAAATAAAATAACTGAAAGATTGGGAAGCATTGATGATAAAATGGAGAAACAACGTGTGACACTAGAAAAGCTAGATGACAGGGTAGGCAAGTTTGAGCATGAAATAGACAACATATGGAAACATATACATGAACAAGATGACAAACAGCGTTCAAATCTCAAACAACTGGAGGAGAACACTGAGCTAAATGCAGAAAATATCTCTATTTCTAAAAGTAAAATTCATGACTTAAAAATAACACAGGAAAGTCTGAAGGAAGATATGCTATATATTCAAGCACAATCAATGAGAAATAATCTTCTCTTTAGCAACATAAAGGAAGAAACGTCGGATGGAAATCCTGAGGACACTGAAAATGTACTAAAAATGTTCCTAGTAGAGAAAATGAAGATGGCACAAGAGTTAGTGAATGAAATCAAATTTGAAAGGGTCCATAGAATAGGGTACAAAAAAGGTGTTTCTATTAGAAATATAGTGGCAAAATTTACCTTATTCAAAGAGAGGGAATTAGTGAGAAAGCAAGCAAAAGTCCTAAAAGGATCAAATCATTTTGTATCCGAGCAATTCCCCAAGGAAATTACAGAGAAGAGAAAGCCCTTAATTAGACAGATGAAAGAAGCAAAGGAAGATGGGCATAAAGCATGGGTATCATATGATACTCTATATATAAATGGTAAACCCGTGAATAAAAGTAAATAGGGGTGTCAAAAGGGTACTATTAGTGTTTTATCTTGGAATGTAAATGGTTTAAGTAAGCATAAAAAACAAGACAAAGAATTTGTTGACCTATTAAATAGACACAATATAATTTTCCTGTATGAAACTTGGACAAGTAAAGACAGTGACATAGAACTAAATGGCTATAAAAGTTTTAATTTCTATAGAAAATTCCAAAACAAAAAGGCCAAAAGAAGCAATGGTGGTGTAGTTATTTTTATAAAAGATGACACTCAAGAAGGTGTATGTATTGTTAAAAATCATTTTGACACAGTGGTTTGGTTGAAACTGGACAAACAATTTTTTGGTCTAGATGAGGATGTTTATATAGGTGGTGTATATATATGGCCTGAGGGCTCACCTGCTTATAATTTTGCACAGGTAGACTTTTTTGATGTTATTGAAAGTGATATATTAGATTACAATTCAATAGGTGATGTCTATCTTGTAGGAGACTGGAACAGTAGGGTAGGAAATAAACCAGATTATGTAATAACAGATAGTAACAACAAAGAAATTGATGATGAAGAATATGAGCCAGACTTTGAAATAGATAGATCAACTCCTGATAGCAGATGCAATGCATTTGGAAACAAGTTATTGCAATTATGCATAGCAACTGGTTTCAGAATTGTAAATGGAAGGTTATTTATTGAAAACAGTAATGGATACACATTTGCAAATGACAAAGGGCTTTCTGTAATTGATATGTTGTTATGCAAAGAAAGCAACTTTGAAAACCTAAAATATTTCAATATAAGTGATTTTAATATATTCAGTGACCATGCATGTCTGTGTTTTGAATTAAACTGCAATTTAAATAAAAAAAACCCTGACTTTAAAGCAAAAGAAACTAAGGTCAAATGGAATGAAAATAAAAGAAATGCCTTCAGAAGTGGCATAATCAATCAATTAGGAAATTTTAATGAAATGATTCAAGGTATAGATGTTCAAAATAGGGAGTCCATCAATAATGTTGTTAACTCTTTTTCCAAGGCTATAACAGAAATAGCAGATCCTTTATTCACAAAAGAGGATTGTAGAATTGATAGAAGGGATTTCACTGAACAACAAATATCTAAACATAAAGATTGGTTTGATAGAGAATGTAAAATAGCCAAAGAAAAATATGAAACTTCAAGATTAAGATTTAAAGTTGATAAATCAGATGAAACACGCAAAGAATTCTGTGAAAATAAAAGTCTATACAAAAAGACATGTAAAACAAAAAAGCGTAAATTTGAAGAAAATAAAATTGCTGATATTGAGAAATTGAAAAATGCAAGCCCAAGAGAATTTTGGAAATTCTTTAAAAAGCAAAATAAATCAAATCATGATATAACTTTAGAACAATTCAAAGAGTATTTTGCGGATATTGGTTGCGATAATTTAGAGCAAAAAAATGAAGAGGCAGAGTCCTTTTGCAGCGGTATACCCGAAAATAACAAGTGTGATGAGTTAGATAAAGAAATAAGTCTAGAGGAATTAACTAAAGCCACTAAAAATCTCAACAGAAACAAAGCAATGGGAAATGATAACATTTTAAATGAGTATTTGATTGAAAGTATTGATATCATTGGCTCACACCTTTGTGATATATTTAATGCAATTTTGTCATCTGGTTTTTTTCCGGAGAAATGGATGGAAGGCGTTATAGTTCCTTTACATAAAAAAGGGGACAAAAACAATGTTAACAATTACAGAGGAATAACTTTAGTAAGCTGTCTTTCAAAATTATTTACATCAATATTGAATACTAGAATTACAAACTTTTGTGAAAAAAATAATGTTATCTCAGATTCACAATTCGGTTTTAGAAAGGGAAAATCTACAATAGATGCACTTTTTATTCTAAACAGCCTAGTTCAAAATCATATATTCAGGAGAAAAAAATTGTATTGTGTTTTTGTAGATTTATGTAAATGTTTTGATACTATCTATCGTAATGCACTGTGGATGAAATTGTATAAAAATGGCATCAGAGGAAAAATTCTTAATGTAATAAGGGACATGTACCAGAAAGTAAAATCATGTGTCAGGGATAAAAATGTTTACAGTGATTTTTTCAATTATGCTGTGGGTCTACGCCAAGGAGAAATCATGTCACCCATGCTTTTTTCATTATTCATTGAAGATTTAGAGCTGACACTTCAAAATAATACCGATTCAGGAATAGAAATAGAAAATGCAATTATAATTCTTCTGCTATTTGCGGATGATATGGTTATTTTAGCTAAAAATCAGATTAAATTACAGGCTCATTTGAATAAACTACACGAATACTGTCAAAATTGGGGTTTAAAAGTAAACACAGACAAAACAAAAATTATGGTATTCCAAAAAGGAAATAAAATAAACAAAAAAGATAAATGGTTTTACAATGGTAAAGAAATAGAAGTAGTAAAACAGTTTAATTACCTTGGTACCGTTTTCAGTCAAAATGGGAGTTTCAGGTCACATGAAGAGTACACAGTCAGTAAAGGGCTTAAAGCCATGAATATTTTACTAGGTTACTGTAGAAACTACAATTTTACACCTAAACTATATTGTCAATTATTTGATGCATTTGTTGGATCAGTGTTGAGCTATTCATCAGAAATATGGGGTTTAATAGACAGTAAAAACATTGAAAATGTACATTTGAAATTTTGCAAGAGGCTATTAAATGTTAGAAAAAACACTAGCAATGTTGGAGTATATGGAGAGTTAGGAAGATTTCCACTATATATTGGTCAAATGGTAAAAAAAAAATAAAGTATTGGTTCAAACTTATAAATTCAGAGAATATATTACTTTCTAGAACATATAAACAAGCTGTTGAGGATTGTGAAAATGGTGCCAAAAACTGGGTGTATGGTTTGAAAACAATTCTAAGTGAAAATGGCTTTCAATTTATTTGGAATAATCCTCAAGTAATAAAAAGGAATATTTTTATTCAAATGTTTAAGCAGCGTTTAGTAGATAATTTCATGCAGAAATGGGAATCAGATAAAAATTCTAGCAAGGTTCTAATTTTATATAAAAATTGTAAAGAAAAATTAGAATATGAAGATTATCTTAGTTTATTACCAAAATCCCTAAGACATCTCATAACAAAAATCAGAATTTGTGCACATTCTTTGAGAATACATACAGGACGATATGCAAGAAACTATGTACCTCGAGAAGAAAGATATTGCCTTTGTTGTAATAATTTAGATATTGAAGATGAATTTCATTTTATACTAACCTGTCCCTTATTCGCTGATGCAAGAAAAGAATATATACCAAAGTTTTACATAAAAAATCCAAGCATGGAAAAAATGATAATATTTTTAAAATCAGATTCTATAAAGAATCTTAAAGGCTTAGCTCTCTTTTGCAAAAAAGCTTTTGAATTAAGAAAAAACATTACCCATAACATTGATGGCATTTGAGAGACACCATAGGTATACTAAACATCTATATACTCAAAAAGGTAATGTCATGCAATATTCAGAAATACAGCAAATGGAAATTGAGATTTAGTTTATCTTAGTTTATTCTGTGCATATTAACAAATAAGAAAATTGAAAAGGGAATAGCATGCTAAACACAATATTTTTCCTTTCAACATTTAGCCTTGGCATACAGTGGCTTAAAGCGAAATTCCAGATCAGTCAGAAATGACCTGTGGTGATCTGAGTCTGCTTTGACTGATCTTTACTGTAAATAAGTGGAAATACACATGAACCAAATTCATTCAAAATCTGGCTAAGATTGGCAGTGTTGTCAGACAGTGTAGCCTGAGACCAGCCTGCATTGGCAAGCGGGATGATCTTAGCCAGCACAGCCTGTTTTGAATTTTATCGGTATGGGAGTACACCTCAGCTGGATCAATTGAAAATGTAAAGTTAAAGTTTTACATATGATTTGGTCAAACAGGATGGACTGGAATCAGACAGCACTTAAGTGCAGTATGATCTGAGTCCACACTTCTTGACTTGTATTTAATTGATGCGGAGATACGCCTAAGTCAGATAAGTTGAAGAGATTCCAAAATAAAGTAAAATATATCTGCACAAGGTATTGTCAGTCAGTGTGGCATAGGATCAGACACCACTGAAAATGGGGATGGTCCTGTACAGCACTGTCTGATTTAGTAAATGGTGATACACTTAAGCTTAAATTAGTGGAAAATGTCCCAAAAATGTCAATTTGTTTCAAATCAAATATGATTTCAGCAAGAAAAAGGTTAATATATGTATTTATTATCAAACTGTTCATTTTCATTGTTTTTTGGAACCATGAATAAATATATTAAAATGTATTTGTGATTTTTGAAGTCAGGAATACATTCAGTATTTATGTAAAAATGTATTGAGTATAAATGAATAAAAATGTATTGAGCCTAGTCAGTTGGTATTCTGCATTGCTGCTTTGCATGCACAGTTTATATCAAAGGCATCTATTAGCCAGATCCTTTTTTTTCTTCTTTTTATTGTACCCAAATTCAAATAAGCAGCCATGATGTTAGAAAAAAAAAAATAATAATAAACAATGTTTCAAACTTGTGTGCAAATAATTACAGTGCTTATTAATTGTTAACAAGTAAAATTTTATCAGACCTATTGATCCTTATCCTTTCGTTTTGCATAAGGTTCAAAGGTCCTTAAGTGTTGCATCAGAAGTGCATAATTTTTAATCACATGTATGTATTCTAATATGAAAATGCACTTTTTTTATCTATTTATTGTATTACTTTCACTCACCTTTGTGCTGTTTCTTCAAAATCTGTTTGGATGCTACAAGGTAATCTGAAAATAGAGAGGGAAGGAACCACAAAGAAAAAATTCAAATTGAACAAAAAAATGATTAAAGAATTTCAATAAAGAGTACCTACTGCAAGAAGGCCATTCAAGAAAATTGTATGTCTTTTAATTCTAAACACTATACGGAAATGTTTAATATTCTGGAAAATTTAAAAATTAATATTTTAATTAAGTCTAAGCTGAAAAATAAAAGTAGTAAGTGTCTGCAATTACATTATTAAATTGAAAAAATATATATACATTAAATTGAAAAAAAAAAAAAAAAAAAAAAAAAAAAAACTAAATGAGAAAAGGAGAAATTGCTTGTTTTTTATCCTTTTCAAACCATGTTATATGTTAACAGAGAAATTAGCATTGTGTTGAAAATGTTCTATTTGAAATTAGTCAACAATTACTACAAAACCGGTTTATAAATACATAGAGAGAGGTCAAGCTAAAATTACACTTATCTGAAATTCAATAACTCGTTTTGTTGAGGATTCAAGAGCATATCCTTAAAAAACACTAAACACATGTTATTCCATAAAATGAGCCGTAAACTTCACAGTTACACGAATATATCCAGTTATCTCAGTCACTTGCAATTGGTTAGTAAAAACAAATCGATTACACGCACCCGTTTAACACGGTGTATGCATGAGCAATCACATGTTCAACGGGTTGTGTACTTTAACCAGTTTATTTTACGGCTCTAAACGTCCATTCGGAGAAATTTGAAATACTATTAATATTTTGCGGTTAGATTTGATTACCCTAAGGAAAATAAGTGGTTATGTAGATCAAGTTGTATATTAGACATGTTAAATATGTATTTTTTTCTATATATTATATATAAATGTGATTATATTTTGTAACGATGATGTACTTTGTACAAATCTTTCAATAAACTTATCTGTCTGTCTGTCTGTCTGTCTGTCTGTCCTAAAGCCGAAAATGGTATTTGCAAGCTTTGTCAAAATAACGAATGTCTCGACGTCGGCAATCACCAATAATTCTGACCTGCCATCTACAGCAACCTCGTGACAGAGGCAACATTTTTTTGGGCTACAAGTCGTCTTTGAGGACTCGCTGTCAGTTTATTGTTTTGATTTGTGGGTTCAAATTTGGAAGAAATATAGACGGATGATTTTACTTGGATTGTGTACAACTTAAACTAACGTTTTTCGGGAGATATGCGAAATAGTTGAGCATAAAGCTGCAACGCTATGGTCTAGTGGTAACGATCACGAACTACTGATCAGGAGACCAAGGTTCGTATCTCACCCGAGTTTGTTTTATTAACGCATGTATATTATTCTATTTATTATTTTGGCATCCAAGACAAATTTTACTTCTATTTCGAACTCGAAAATCAACGTCTTTCATCACGTCAGCGAAATCAGTCTTGCATACGTATTTCATTGCACATTAACATATCAAAACATTATGTTAACACCGTAACTTTTCATGGGAAGCCTCCAAATTAATCAATGAATGTAGCCTTATTTGAGAGCGATACGAGAAAAGAATTCTATCTGTAGAAGCGCTGAGGACTTACCCATTTATTTATCAACTTCAAAATACTAGAGTTTCGTTCGTTTATTTATACGAACAAATTTATTATGCCTACCGTCTACTTGACACAATTCGCTCAATCTGTCGTAGTTGAATCTTATCTGTCGTCGCCGCAACCGGTTGTACGGTGTGATATGGTTAATTGTTACATATATAGACAGCTTCGACCAATTTAGGGTTGAGGATCCTTGTCTCTGAATGGACAACGTATGTCTTGTCACTCGGTTCGTTACAATTGGTGACAGCCGTGGGATAATGACAACTGCTACAATTAACAACATCATGAAATTGACAAGGTGGATGATTTTGGAATGATTAAAGAATGAAATTGAATGAGTGTGTGGAGCGAGTTTTGAGTGAATTTAATGGGAGGGAATCCGATATGGCAAATTTTGTTCAGGATGAACAAAATTAGCTATATTGATTATCTCCTGTTAATAAAATGTGCATACAAGTTCTAAAGACAGCTCCCTTGTTCTTCAAGTACCTATTAGACGCATGCTATTTGAATTGCCAGTGAAATCGCGATTTTTTTCTATCCAAATTTATTTTCAATGATGTTGTTGATTCTATATCTTTCAATGGGTTTGAGCGTTTTTGAATGGTTTCAGTGAGGGTTTGGGATTATTTTCTGAATGGATCACGCCTGTCAGTCGCTGGGTTCGTTACAACAATTAAGATCTAAAGCCCTCTCGAGACAGTTCGCAAGTAGTCGTATAAAAATGTGTGCTTATCCAAGATATCCTATGTTTATGCTTTACACGCATGTGAGATTGTTGAAAATATCGCTCACTGGCTCAATAAATTGATATGAGGGTCAAAAGTGCAAATTTGGAAAAAAATTATACATGAACAATCAATTAAGAAACTAATTCCGTTACAGACAGAAATTTTATGGGAGATTACCCTCACTTCATTTTGGCTTCATTATGAAGAGAGGGTCAAAATTAAGATGTGATATATTTTTTGCATCATGGTCATACAATGAATTATTCTTTTTTCCACACGTTCATTCATTTTTTAAGAAGACTTCTGTTCATGGAAAATGGTCAAAGGAAGGATTAAATATACTCTTCTAATCATTTTTTTCTCTATGAAAAGCACACCGAGGCATATAAGCGACCGGTAACATTTTAGGGTCTGTTTAACTAAATAACATACGATCATGTGTTTTCCTAAGAAAAAAATTGAAAATGCCTCTAGATCAATAACTTAACATGGAATTCTGCCATGCATTATCTTATTGGAATCGTCTTCTAAAGACGATTCCAATGAGATATGGTAAGGCAGAATCTAACAATAAATGAAAACACTAGGTAAGGTTTGTGATTATTGCTTACGATTAATTGACTGCATCTTATAGCTATGCTGTTTACGGAGAAACCCCGATGCATCATGATCACCTTGGTGTTGGCGTTGGTGTGACAAACATTAAGCTGGGTCATGTTTCGGTAATTTGATAACTTCATGAAACTTGTCATGTGTGTTCACCATCCCAAAGCTATCCAGACTATCAAGAGGGTAACTTTGGAAGCATTAATGTAAGAGTTAAGCCCCTTTTCTTAAATTATCCAGCACCGTTGCACACATAGGCGGTACTCATGTTTAAAGTACACATCAAGCTTTGAGATGAGGAATTTTTGTATGAATTCGGTCCACAAATCGAATGAGGAATCGCCTGTGAACTCGACTAGGGTCGACTTTTTTCATACTTCAAAAGTGGTCGCGTTTAACATGTTTGGTAACATATACTTTGACATATCTATCAATATTGCACATCATATGCAGAGCCGTTTAGAAATAATTTATTTTCTAGAAATTAACTGAATATTCCCTAGATACATTTGATTGCAGAGTACTAAATCATTCCTCCCATGACGAACATGATTATAGTCCATAACTTGATAAATGACTTTCATTTCCTTCCCAATAGAAATACTAATTACAAGTTGTGTTAATTAGCAGAAATCATATGGAAATATACACTAAATTCGAACTTTCTCTTCAAATCTGAACAAGCTATACATAAACTATAACGGAACATGTCCATTATATTCATACTTTATGATGATATCTTAACAAGACTTTACTACAGGCAACAAAAACGTAAATTTTACAATTTAGTTAAATTTTCATTGAATTGATTTGACTTGGGTCAAGGGAAAAGTTGAATGGAAATAAAGGGAGGTAATGAAAATATCGCTTATTTCGTTCGAAGGAATGAATTATCAATATTTTAGTGTGAATAAGAACATGGGAAATTGACGATTTACGACCGAATTTCATACGTTTAGAGCTCCTGTCTTGACATTCATTATGATTTAACAACGCTTCAAAGTCGGGAAAAACACTCAGATCCAGACCAAAAGCGCTCAAACCATACGATTATTAATTGGTAGGGTGGAACTGTAGGTCAGTTATTTGGTCATTAAGGCACACATATTTTTGAAGAATATTAACTCATAACACTCTTTAAATATACGGCGCAGATAAAACAACGTGAAATTGACATTTTGTTCATCCGATCAAAATCATTATATACCCTTCACTCTGCGCGTTCCATTAATTCCAAACACTCACTCGAATCGATCAAAAACGCTCCGAAATCATTAGAAAAGATCTCAAAATCGCCCAAGACGATCGACATTTAATTCAAATCTATCAAATAATTCTACGATTTTATTGGCTGATAAGGATTTTAAAGTGCATGATTGGTCCATTAAGCCTCAGAGCCAAAATGTACGTTTATCTTATTAAAGGGGGTGATACACATCGCTTATTTTGTTCATCTTGAACAAAATTAGCGATTTTGGATTACTTCACCTGAAATTCACACAAAACTTGCTCCACACACTCATTCAACTTCATTCCATAATCATTCCAAAATCAATCATCTCGCCACTTTCAAGATGTTCTTAACGACATTGATCAATTCCAACCAAAAAGGTTCATATCACTCAAATGTCGTTCATCCCACTCATTTAGTTTCATTTATAAATCATTAACTCTTCAAAATTTACGTTTTCCAAAACTCTATCCCCTCGGTAAAGATATATGTCCTTTTCTTTGCATACAGTTAAGAACATTGTGAATGTCGGGTGAATTTAACTGGAGGTAATCCTTTGTCGCAAATTTTGTTCAGGGTGAACAAAATTAGCGATAAAGATAACCTCCCTTTAATAAAATATGCATACATGTTCTATAGATAACTTCCTATATCTTCAAGAACCTTTGAGACGCTAACAATTTGAATTATGTCAGTGAAATCGCCATTTTTTTTATCAGAATTTATTTTTAATGACGTTTTTGATTCTATATTTTTCAATGGGTTTGAGCGTTTTTGAATGGTTTGAGTGAGTGTTTGGAATGAATGAAATGAGCGCTGAGAGAGCGATTTAGAATGGTTTTGATTGAGGTAAACGGCAATTTAACGATGTTATTACCTGTATTTTTGTATGTCTTCGCGGAAAAATTGTACGCAACCAAAATTATTCGGATCGTCATTATTATTTCGGAGCGTTTGACTGATTTATGTGAGTGATTCGGATAAATCAATATGAGTGTTGAGCGAATGATTAAGAATGGTTTAGATTGGCATGATTTTCACACCGTAACTGACTATAGGGCGCCCGCAAGGTTACCGCCCTAAAACCATTTGGTAGTCGTAGATTTACCCTAAGACCGTACATGTAAAATTCACTAAAAGTATTCGAACAATAACTAAAGGGATGCTTCTTTGATTTTCGTGAGATTTTACTTACATTTGTAAATATTGAATAAATAAATGAATAAATATTTAAAAACTCTACGGATACTACATTATTTATGAGCACAAATTTAACATTCGTTCAAAGTACAAATTGATCCAGGCATATATTTACAAGTCTATACATGTACAAGCTGTCTGGCTTATTTAGAAAAGATTGATATTAATAAATGATCATTTAAATGAGCAAAAGTGAAAAACTTTACACCTATGATGTTTTTTCACCCTTCTGTCGAACAATATGTTTTGTTGACTTTTTTGGTGTTAATAGTGGGAAATCTGCAGGGCTTATCTTACAGTTAACAGCTTCGTTTACTTGACAGGGTCAATTATTTTGAAATGATTTTGGAAATGAATAAGTATGAGTTTTGAGTGAAATTCAAGGGAGGTAAGCCAGCATCACTATTTTTGTTCCCAATGAACAAAATTAGCTACATTTATAACCTCCCTTAAATAAAATATACATACTGTCTTCATGCACCAGTAAGACGCTGTAAAGCAATACCGTCCTAAACAATCGTATAATGTTTCGGTCGATTTGAATTAAAATATGATCGTCTTTGACAATTTCGAAATATTTTCTGAACATTTCGGAACGTTTTTGATCGCTTTGAGTGGGTGTTTGGAATGATTGAATGGAGCGCAGCTGCGCTGAATGAGCGTTTAGAATGGTATTGATCGGAATGAGTGTTTATTTTTACGACGTTTTTAATTGTTAGCCGACGTAGTCTGTGGCCTCAATAAACATGATTAAAAGACGAACTTGTACATGTTAATACTATTTAACCGGGCGTTTTGAAGTGTCAAGTTTTCGAGTATTTTTTTCTCTTGAAATACATATTGAATTTCATTATATCTTAAAAAAAAAATTTGTATAGCATTATATTAATTACATTGTTATTGTTGTAAATTTCGTTTAATTTTCAGCGTTTAAGTAAGTTTTTAACAAAAATCCATCGATTTCAATTTTTTAGCTCTACTGGCCGAAGGCCAGCTAGCTATTGTAATGGTGATGTATCCGTCGTGCGTCCGTGCGTCCATGCGTGAATACGTAAACTTTTATTAAAGTATCTTCTCCTCCTATACCAATGGGTGGATTTTGTCGAAACTTGTCAGAAATGTTCCTTAGGTGACCCTCCACTAAAATTGTTCAAGAAATTTAGATTGACCTCCAAACATAGGCGCGGCAGAGCGGGCTTGTTTTCAGTATGAAAACTGTAAAGATCTTCGCATCCAAAACCATTCGTTCGATTTCAATGAAACTTTGCATAAATGATCCTTGGATGACGTTCTTTTAAATTGTTCAAGACTGACTGACCTCCAATATGGGCGTGTTAGAGTGGGTCTTATTTTCAATATAAAATCCTTCAAAACCTTCTCCTCCCTAACCAGTAGTCTGATTTGAATGAATCTTGGCATGTATGATCCTTGGCTGGTCACCCTCACCTTAAGTTGCTCAAGAAATTTGGATTACCCCACAAAAATGGGCGTGGCAGGGCGGGGCCTTTTTTTTCACTATAAAAAGTTTCTCATTGCAAACCATTGACCCGATTTCAATGTAACTTGGCATGAATTATCCTTGGGTTACCTTTTTCTTAACTTGTTCAAGAAATTTTGATCACCACTTCCCAATATGGGCTGGGTAGAGCGGCGCTTATTTTCACTTTAATTAAAAAAAAAACTTTTTCTGCCATAACATTGGTCTGATTTCAGTGTAGTTTGGCATGAACGATCCTAAGATGACCCTTTCAAAAGTTATTCAAAAATTTGGATTGACCTGCAAATATGGGCGTGAAAAGAAGAGGCATTTTTCTCTAAAAAAATCTCTAAAAATATTCGCCTCTTTAACCATTGGTCTGATTGTAATTAAACTTGGCTTGAATGTTTCGTGGATGTCCCTTATCTTAAGTTGTCCAAGATTTTTTATTGGCACCCCCCTCAAAAATATGGGTGTGACAGGGCAGGTCTTATTTTCACTGTAAAATCTTTTAAGAAATCTCTTCCGAAGCCATTAGTATACATACATGTTCCATGAGAGACCCTCTTCCTAAACTGTTGAAAAATTTGGAAACATAATGCAACATGGCATGACTGTTTATTTTTATGATCTTTTTCTCAAGTTGTTCTAGAAATTTTGACTGACCCACTTATAAGGGCGTGGTATGGTGGACCTTATTTTCACTATAAAACTGTTTTCCTACCAAACCACTTGATCAATTTAAACCAAACCTTGCAGGATAATGTTCCTTCGGTAAATCTCCTAGCTGAATTTTGATTGGCCTATATATGGGTGTGGCAGGGCAGGGCATATGTTCACAAAAATGATTGTCATTTTTCCGTACTATGTAGTATCGTTTCATTGTTAAAGATCCATCAGGACATGTCTATCTTATAAAAAAGAACGCAAACTTCTCTTATTTAGAATCAATTTGATATATATTTTGAAAAAAAAAGCTTTCGATTGCTATATAAGGTTAAGCCTACACTATCTGTCCATCTTTTGGTCTCTTGACAAATTACCTTGTAAACCTCCATTTCTGACTGAGTTTCTTTATGATAGATATTTGAAAGCCAGTGGAGCAAAACAGGCCCCTTGTGCCTCTTTTTATGAATACTATTAATTGGTAAACAAAAGTCAGTTACACGGGCGTCTGTATTCATAGTATGAATGAGGTATTTACAACAACATTTTTGGGAGTAATTTTCAAGATTTTTGCAATTCAAAGGCGCACGAGTCTTTTCTGGAACTGACTTTACGTGTATATTAGCTCTTTGTGGACTATTCACATAAGTTACTAACTATCGATCAATACACGTAAAACATTAAGATAATTTAATTGCACATTTTAATCCATGGCATATATGGTTAAAAGACAAATTATATTAAAAAAAAATTTATATCTTTAGATTTAAAATAATTTTTAGGTTTAAATTTATGTTATTGTCGTGTTTGACGAAAGATGAAATATAATATGTAGTCAACAAGTGCATCATTTTTTTTCCTAAAAATAAATTGTCTGTATTCAACCGGATTTCAGAGAAACCAAAGAAGATTTAGTCATCTCCTTTAAACGACCATAAATTTTGTTTGCACTCGATCCGTTTTTCTGCACTTTATATATGTCAAAATATTCTGCGGCCTTTTTGACCCGATAGGGCGTGGTCTATCCCTGAGGTAATTTATCGGATAAATTATTCAAATTTTAACGCTATGAATATGAATCATAAGATGACCAAAAGAGTTTGCGCGGCTAATATGGGGATTTTGGTTCGTTTTTGGTTTTCCAAACCTCGTAACTTGTGCTTATTTTAGCTGGTTTAACATTGTCTTTTAAGCCTATCAATGTATGTGTGGTAGTTTTACCATTAAATTGATTCAACGAGAGAACGAATCTACAACACTACCAGGTCAAAAAACATTGGTAATAACTCAGTACAAAAGAGCTCTACACTATAACCAATTATAAACATCCTCTTCATATCCAATTAACATCTGCCGTTGTCTTGTGTTTCACTAATTAATACTTTATTTCTTCAAATAATTCTAGAAACGTTTCATTATGATTGTTGTGGTTTACGTCATATCCGCGATCTTTCTATCCAAGGTAATAAACTCTGGTTTAGATTCATATTGGTAATTACGGTCACATTGTTCAGAAAACGAAATACTGATATAAATGTCCAAGTTGAAATCAAAAGAGTATTCTTGCCTTGGTGGATTTTAAACGCCTCATTTGGTAGTGAAAACACACAAGCAGCAAAATACGAATATACTTCAAAAGTGTGGCTTTGGTAAATGAAATTTCGCTGAATTTGCCGACAATTTTTGACGACATAGGTAATGCGGTATTACATGTGTACCTTCCTTGAATTTCATTCAAAGCGTGTTTTACAAACTCATTCACACCCATTCAATTTCATACTAAATTCATTTAAAATTTACTCGCCTTTCTGGTGTTATTAACTGTCTATTTGTATTTCATTCAAAATGTGTTCCACAACCCCATTCAAACCCATTCAAATTCATTCAGAAATTATTCGAAATTCACTCGTCTTGTCAATTTCTGATGTTACTAACTGCCTACTAGATTCTGTTATTCCGACTCAGAAAGTTACTTCCTTTTTCCAGTAAAGATTTACTTGTCTGAAGTGTGCATCTGTACATGATAAATAATCAAATACAGTTTACACCATCGTGAAATTGACAATCTGAATGATAATGGAATGGTTTCGTAATGAAATTGATTGAGCGGGGTGAGTTTTAAATGAAACTAAAGAAAGGTAATCCAATAGCGCTTTTTTTTTTCTTCATGAAGACCAAAATTACTGACATTTATTACCCCTTTTAATAAAATGTATAAATATTCGGTTAATACAGTTAATTATATCATGAAATTGACAATTATTCCGATCAAAATCATTCAAAATCCCTCACTAGGCACTCCATTCATTCACTCCAAACACTCACTCAAATCGATCAAAAACGTTCAAAAATCTTTAGAAAAAATTTCAAAATCGACCAAGACAAAAGAACATTTAATTCAAATCGACCTTATTATTCCACGATTTTATTGGCCTGAGTGGATTTTTTAGTGTCTAATTGGCACACGACGACACACAAACAGAAAATAACATATGTTTCATTTAAGGTGGGTAATTGATATTGCTAATTATGTTCATCTTTTGTTTTTTTGTTTACCTCCCTCTAATTTCACTCATAACTAGCTCCACATACCCATTCAATTTCATTCCAAAATCATTCCAAAATCATTCATCTTGTCAATTTCACGATGTTGTTCACTGTAGTCTTCTATAATATATGAATCTAATTTGTCCACCCTTGTTTGCTATTTATACCAAGGGATTTTACATCTTCATGAGCTTGTATTACTTTCTGATTTAATTTGACTAGGAGACATTCAGAAATTACTGTACTCCTTTTTAACAGTATTTCACATTGTAACGACTCTAGTAAACATCTTCTTGTCTGAACTGTATACTTGTACATGTAAAAAAATCCACTATAGTTTACAACATCGTGAAATTACAGAATATATTATTTTGGAGAATTTCGGAATGGAATTGAATGAGTTGGTGAAGCGAGTGTTGAATGATACTCATTGAAGGTTCTACAAAATCGCTAATTTCTTTTTATTGTATTACCAGAGACAGAATATCCTAACTGTTTATTTTCCGGATTTTCACTGAAACGAAAAATAAATAGTTCCTTTGGTATCTGAAATGGCTAGTAGTCGAATTGTGATACAGTTAGTTAGATCGTGAAATTGACATTAGCCTAAATCAAAACCACTCTAAATCACTCACTCAGCGCTCCATTCATTCATTCCAAACACCCTTTCAAACTATTCAAAAACGCTCAAACCCATTGAAAAATATATCATCAACAACGTCATCAAAAATAAATTTGGATAGAGAAACATCGCGATTTCACTGTCATAATTCAAATTGTAAGCGTCTTATATGTTCTTGAAGAAAAATGAAGCTATCTAAAGAACTTGTATGCACATCTTTTTAAAGAGAGGTAATCGAGATCGCTAATTTTGTTCATTCTGAACAAAATTTGCGATATTGGATAACCTCCCATTAAATTCACTCTAAACTCGCTCCACACACTCATTCAATTTCATTGTTTAATCGTTCAAAAATCATTCACCTTGTCAATTTCACGATGTTGGTAACTGTAGTGTAACTCAAGGGAGAAATCTCAATTAACATATATCCGAAAGTAATGAGGAAAGAAACAAATTTTAACGTTATTCCGTGGTATCCATGATTTAAAAAAAACATCGGTGGGTGGTTTTATCCTCGTGTTAGAAACAAAGCTGTCTTAACGGCTTTTTTAAACAATTTGACATCTTAATCTGAAAGGTAATCGAAGTGTGTCATTAATAGGAGTAATTCTCCAGACTTTCTGAAACTAAATTTTTACATTCCTCTAAAGAGAGCAACTTTTGCGACTTTTGAAAAGTAAAGTTCTCGTCTTTAGGAGATTATAGCAGACACCAAAAAGTAATTTTCGAACGTATTCGATTCGTATACAGAAAAAAACCATCGTGAAATTGACAAGAAGAATGATTTGGAGTAATTTATGAATGAAATTGAATGAGTGTGCGGAGCGAGATTGAGTGAATTTAAAGTGAAGTAATCTAATGTCGCAAATTTTCTTCAGGATGAACTAAATTAGTGATATTGATTACCTCCCTCTAATAGAATATGCACACAAGTTCTATAGTTAGCCGCCTATTTCTTCAAGAACCTATTATACGCTTATAATTTGAATTACATGTATGTCAGTGAAGTCGCGATTTTCTCTGCCCAAATTAATTTTGAACAAGCAAATTCGTTGAATTGATATCCCCGCCGAACATATTTTCATTGTCAATGGAGTCAAAATCAAACTTAGGTACAGGTTATCTTTTATCTACATCAACCTATAGTTTTCAAGAAATAGCGCGGAAACGAATATCACTCTGTATGTATATGGCTTAAACAGTCAGGGGCAGTAACTCTAAATTCGACGGTCGAACCGGGTAACCCTGACGATATGCGCATGTCCTCTTTGTAGTGAAGCTGTGTGCCAAGTTTCATAAAAATCCGGTCTACAGTTTTCAAGAAATAGCGCGGAAACGAATATCACTATGTATGTATATGGCTTAAACAGTCAGGGGCAGTAACTCTAAATTCCACGGTCGAACCGGGTAACCCCGACGATATGCGCATGTCCTCATTGTAGTGAAGCTGTGTGCCAAGTTTCATTGAAATCCGGTCTACAGTTTTCAAGAAATAGCGCGGAAACGAATGTCGGACGGACGGAAGGACGGAGGGACATGGCAAAAACAATACCCCCCCCCCCCCCCCCCCCCCCCCCGAAAATGTTTTCATCGGGGGATAATGACGTTGTTCATTCTATATTTTTCAATTGGTTTGAGCGCTTATCCTACTGACTACTGATATGTTAACAGATGCAAAGTAGTCGTTTAGATTTCGCTTCGGTTTTTTTCTATCTAGTGCCAAAATTAAGGTAAATTAAGCATTTAATTGCCTGTAATGAATGACAATACTTTCCCTTGAATTAATTTAAAATGTTATGCAAGCTGGATGAAGTTCAAAACCTCAATAAAAGATTGTAATTCTACTCCGTATGTTATTTTAATTACTGTTAGAAAATATATGGGTAAATAGTTAATTTCCGCTTCTTAGTTAGATCATTTTCAAACAAAAACAACCATCCTTTGAAAACAAGCCCTTTGAATCAAAATAAATCACAAACTCAGTCTTTTTACTTCGATCAAAGATAAATAATGTTAGATAAATAGTGGTACAGTTAATAACATCGTGAAATTGACATTCCCCTCAATCAAAAACATTCTAAATCGCTCACTCAGCGATTCAATCATTCATTCCAAACACTCACGCAAACCATTCAAAAACGCTCAAATCCATTGAAAAATATAGAATCAACAAAGTCTTTCAAAATAAACTTTGATAGAGAAAAATCGCGATTTCACTGACATAATTCAAACTTGTAAGCGTCTAATAGGTTATCAAAAAATAGGAAGTTATTTATATAATTTGATTGCATATTTTATTAAAGGGAGGTAATCATTATCGCTTATTTTGTTCATCCTGAACAAAATTTGCGATAAAGGATTACTCCCCATTAAATTCACTCAAAACTCACTCCACACACTCATTGAGTTTCATTCCTTTATCATTCCAAAATCGTTCACCTAGTCAATTTCACGATGTTGTTAACTGTATTATTATGAAAGATATGCGCAAGTATGTCTGACCCGTTTAAGTTACGCACATTTTGAAATTGACATTTATTCCGATTAAAATAATTGTAAACCAACCACTCAGCGCTTCATTCAGTCATTCCAAACACTCACTCATAAAATTGAAAAGAAAAAAGACTAGAAACGTTAAAAATCACTTCTATTTCGTCAAAAACTGTGAATCAACGATGGTTTATTACATCTCTTTAAAAAGGCTGTGAGTGCTTTTCTGTTTGTGTGTCTTCAAGAACAAAGATAATATTCACTAAGAAACACAAATTAAACAAATCGACATACATTTTTATAAGCGGAGGGGGGGGGGCATATTTAACTATCGCTAATTTTGCCCGAAATTCGCGATATTGTATTACCTCCTTCAGTTTAATTCAAAACTCGCCCCTCTCACTCATTTATTCTCATTTTGAATCATTCCAAAATCATTCATCTCGTCTAATGCATAATGTTATTAACTGTGCATTAGAAGTTAATTTTGTTCATCATTTTTTATTGTTTTCAATACCATGTTAGAATGAAACTAATATTCTAATCACAATAAAAGAATGCGAAAAGTGGATTAATATATATCAATATCGATTTCTGGAATTCTTTAAACTATTCTTTCATTTCTTATAATTTATTAACCAAAAATTTTTTTTTTCTTTTTGATTTAGATATTGTTATTAAATTAGCCCTTGAGTAAACGCACATAACAGGTGCGTATACACCGGAGTGTAATCATGGAATGAATGCCGTTTTCGGCACATCCTAACATTCGTATTACAGTTAACAACATCGTGAAATTGACAAGGTGAATGATTTTGAAATGATTTAGGAATGAAATTGAATGAGTGTGTGAAGCGAGTTTTGAGTGAATTTCATGGGCGGTAATCCAATCTCGCAAACTTTGTTCAGGATGAACAAAATTAGCGATATTGATTACCTCCCTTTAATAAAATATGCATACATGTCAAATAGATATCTTCCTATTTCTTCAAAAACCTATTAGACGCTTAAAATTTGAATTATGTCAGTGAAATCGCGATTTTCCCTATCTCAATTTATTTTGACTGACGTTTTTGATTTTCTATTTTTCAATTGGTTTGAGCGTTTTTTGGATGGTTTGAGTGAACGAGCGCTGAATGAGCGATTAAGAATGATTTTGATAGATGTGGATGTCAATTTCACGATGTAACTAACTGTAAATACAAGAAGACCGTAATACAGACAGTGTGTGATTTCAGAATGCTTTTCAATGACATTGCATGTGCGAATGAAAAAAAAAAATGAATGAAATCAACAATGATTGAAATTGGTCGCTCCAGGTCCGTGAAGTTGGCAGCCTAGCAGCCTAGCAGCCTAGCAGAGTGAAGTTGGCAGCCTAGCAGCCTAGCAGCCTAGCAGACTAAAATTTTTTTTTATCAAATTTATTGATATATAACCCTAGTATTAAACACTAGAAGTCACTTCAAACCGTAAACACTGAAATTCTAGTGAATGTAGAACTGTTCCGGATAAATCACGTTATTCAACTTTTCCGACCAAAATGTCCCGAAAATTGCCCGCAACATATCAATCTCGCCCTAACAAATATAAGAACTTTAATCTTTTGATAAAAAAACGATAGTGGTCGTTTGAGGATGCTACGCTGCTAGACTGCTGGAAATGTGAAGTTGGCAGTCTGGCAGCCTAGCAGCCTAGCAGCCTAGCAGCCTAGCAGAGTGAAGTTGGCAGCCTAGCAGCCTAGCAGCCTAGCAGACTAAAATTTTTTTTATCAAAATTTTTGATATCTGACACTAGTATTATACACAAGGTGTCACTTCAAACCGTAAACACTGAAACTGTTCATATTGAAAGCTGTCAGTACCCTCATTGGTTCAGAATAACAGTATGATCGCGAACGCTTTACTCTTAGATACGCTTCGCTTTGTTGTGGAGGGTATAATTTCTGATGCGCTTGCAGATGCCTTTTTTCCTGAGCATTGGACAGGTCACAGGACTATCGCGTAGGCGCCTCCTATTTTTCATTTTCGATTAGAAAGAATACAACGCTAGCGTTGTACTTGTCATCTTATCGTTTGCGAAGCGAAATGTCGACGACTAGTCGCCAAAATCTGACGGAAAAGGACAAAAAATATAGAATTATGAGAAAAATATAAAAAGAAGATGGTCGGGGGATTAAGTCGCTGACTAGATCGTTAAATTTCAATTTTTAGTTAAAGTTTATCGACACGTCAACCATCTAAGAGAAATCCTATGTATCGTTGATTTGATTCATTTGTCACATACTTCTTGTACAACGTGCCGACTTCTGTTCGAAATAGAACGGTGAGGCCCTCGCTACATCGAACAATCTGACGTACATGTATGATATCTGTTAAGAAAAGTATTGGTATTTGTGATATTAAATCATATCTAAAATATTTCCTTGTTTTATTCAAAATAGTTTTATTCGAATGAAATGATAATATAGATAAGATTTAGATGTAGTTGAGAAATTTGTATTACCTTGTAACGTGTCGTTTTGGAAAACGTTGACAGTAGGTTCAGGGCAACTTGCTAGAAAACTGTTCATATTGAAAGCTGTCAGTAACCTCATTGATTCAGAATAACAGTATGATCGCGAACGCTTCACTCTTAGATACGCTTCGCTTTGTGTGGAGGGTACAATTTCTGATGCGTTGCAGATGCCTTTTTTCCTGAGCATTGGACAGATCACAGGACTTGGATGCTAAAGGTGTTGAAATCAAACCTTTCGTTTTATGAAATATAAAATAAAATAAAACGCCACAAAGAGGACCGTGTGCAGGAAAACCTGAGCATTCCTTGACGCGAACATTTCCCTGTTCTACACTACACTATTCTGTGTATGGACTTTTTACGATATATAAGCAAATAGAGATGGGGGGAGATGTTTGAGAGACTTTTGAAAAAAATGCTTTACAAACAGAGTACAATCATTTCAAAATACTGTGTTTCTTGCTCTTTGATTCGTTATAATTTACCTTTAAATCTATAATTATGTCTTAACTTCTACTATTTTACCTATTTTTCTTCTTTTTATTAAAATGTAATAAAAAAACTGCTATTCACCAAACTGTAAGTTGTGAGGACCATTATTGGTACTTATCAAAAGGGACACGGACAAAAGCCCCCTAGGACAAAAGCCCCCTGGGACGAAAGCCCCCATGGACAAAGCCCCATCGGACAAAAGCCACATGCCCTTAACTGAAAAGTGGACAAAAGCCACATGGACATAAAAAATGTTTTTATGTGTATGTGTGTGTGATTTTTTTGAAAAAAGTCTTAAAAAGGTAATGACTTTTATAAGAATTTGTAAATATTAATTTGTTTATTCTTCAAATGAATGTTCAAGTAATATTAAATGGAATTGCCGCTCGAGAGCCGTAAACCCGCCTAGCGATCGATCGCGATGCGGGGCAAATTTTGTGTCTTGGGAGCAAATCTAGGCTTAAAGAGCTGGGCTGTGTTCGCTCCGCCGCTAAAACCGCGGCTCGATCGCGTCGAGGCGCTACTCCAACGAGAATCGCTTTAGCTCTGACGTTTTTCGCCGCAGCCCAATCGCCTCGATTGTAACGACAACATAGGAATCGGTTCATTAGTTCGAGCCCTGCATCGAGTGTCTCACTCCCGTGAACACTTCGCCTCGGCGCGAGCGGCTCACTGCCTGCCTAGCAACGGCTACTGAGCCGTCCTAAATCGCCGCTCGAGAGCCGTTAAACTGCCTAGCGATCCACAGCGATGCGGGGCGAATTCCCAACTCTCGAAGCAAAACTACGCTTCGAAAGCAGAGCTGCACTCGCTCGGCCGCAAAAATCGCGGCTCCATCGCGTCGAGGCGCGACTCCAGTGCGAATCGCTGTAGCTCCGACATTTTTCGCCCCAGCCCAACCTAACTCGCCACGACTGTAGCGCTTGAATAGGGCTACACGACAGTACCTACAACATAGGATTCGGTCCATTGGTTCGAGCCCTGCATCGAGTGTCTCATTCCAGTGAACATTTCGCCTCTGCGCGAGCGGCCCACTGCCCGCCTAGCGACGGCTACTGAGCCGTCCAAAAGCGTCGCTCGAGAGCCGTAAACCTGCCTGGCGATCGACCGCGATGCGGGGCAAATTATGTGTCTTGGGAGCTAATCTACGCTTCAAGAGCCGAGCTCTTATCGCTCCGCCGCTTAATTCACGGCTCGATCGCGTCGAGGTGCGACTCCAGCGCGACTCCCTGTAGCTCCGATACTATTCGCCGCAGCCGAACCAAACTCACCACGATTGTAGCTTGAAAAGCTCTTTACGACGGTACCTACCACGATACGGGGCAGATTCTAAGTCTTGGGAGCAAATCTATGCTTCAAGAGCCGAGCTGTTAATCGCTCCGCCGCAAAATTCACGGCTCGATCGCGTCGAGGTGCGACTCCAGCGCGAATCGCTGTAGCTCCGATACTATTCGCCGCAGTCCAACCAAACTCGCCACGATTGTAGCGCTTGAATAGGGCTACACGACGGTACCTTCAATATAGGATTCTGTTTATTGGTTCGAGCTCGCATCGAGTGACTAAGTCCCGTGAACATTTCGCCTCTGCGCGAGCGGCTCACTGCCCGCCTAGCGACGGCTACTGAGCCGTCCAAAATCGCCGCTCTTGAGCCATAAACCTGCCTAGCGATCGACCGCGATGCGGGGCAGATTCTATGTCTTTGGAGCAAATCTACGCTTCAAGAGGCGAGCTGTTTTCGCTCCGCCGCTCAAATCACAACTCGATCGCGTCGAGGCGCGACTCCAGCGCGAATCGCTGTAGCTCCGACGTTTTTTACCGCAGCCCAACCAAACTCGCCACGATTGTAGCGCTTGAATGGGGCTACACGACGGTACCTACAATATAGGAATCGGTTCATTGGTTACAGCCCTGCATCGAGTGTCTCACTCGCGTGAACATTTCGCCTCGGCGCGAGCGGCCCACTGCCTGCCTAGCGACGGCTTCTGAGCCGTCCTTAATCGCCGCTCTAGAGCCGTTAACCTGCCTCGCGATCGACAGCGATGCGGGACAGATTCTGTGTGTTGAGAGCAAATCTACGCTTCAAAAGCAAATCTGTATTCGCCCCGCCGCTAAATCACGGTTCGATCGCGACGAGGCGCGACTCCAGCGCGAATCGCTGTAGCTCCGACGCTATAAGCCGCAGCCCAACCAAACTCGTTACGATTGAAGTGCTAGAATAGGGCTACACGACGGTACTTACAACATAGGAATCGGTCCATTGGTTCGAGCCCTGCATCGAGTGTCTCACTCCCGTGAACGTTTCGCCTCGGCGCGAGCGGCGCACTGCCTGCCTAGCGTGGGCTACTGAGCCGTCCGCTCGAGAGCCGTTAACCAGCCTAGCGATCGACCGCGATGCGGGGCAAATTAAGTGTCTTGGGAGCAAATCTACGCTTCAAGAGCCGAGATTGATATGTTGCGGGCAATTTTCGGGATATTTTGGTCGGAAAAGTTGAATAACGTGATATATCCGGAACAGTTCTTCATTCACTAGAATTTCAGTGTTTACGGTTTGAAGTGACTTCTAGTGATTAATATAAGTGTTAGATATGAATAATTTTGATAAAAATAAATTCAGTCTGCTAGGCTGCTAGGCTGCCAACTTAACTCTGCTAGGCTGCTAGGCTGCCAGACTGCCAACTTCACATTTCCAGCAGTCTAGCGGCGTAGCATACTAAAATGACCACTATCGTTTTTTATCAAAAGATTAAAGTTCTCATTATTGTTAGGGCGAGATTGATATGTTGCGGGCAATTTCAGGGACGTTTTGGTCGGAAAAGTTGAATAACGTGATATATCCGGAACAGTTCTACATTCACTAGAATTTCAGTGTTTACGGTTTGAAGTGACTTCTAGTGTTTAATACTAGTGTTATATATCAATAAATTTGATAAAAAATTTTTAGTCTGCTAGGCTGCTAGGCTGCTAGGCTGCTAGGCTGCCAACTTCACTCTGCTAGGCTGCTAGGCTGCCAGACTGCCAACTTCACATTTCCAGCATTCTAGCAGCGTAGCATCCTAAAATGACCACTACCGTTTTTTTATCAAAAGATTAAAGTTCTCATATTTGTTAGGGCGAGATTGATATGTTGCAGGCAATTTTCGGGACATTTTGGTCGGAAAAGTTGAATAAAGTGAGATATCCGGAACAAAACTACATTCACTAGAATTTCAGTGTTTACGGTTTGAAGTGACTTCTAGTGTTTAATACTAGTGTTATATATCAATAAATTTGATAAGAAAATTTCAGACTGCTAGGCTGCTAGGCTGCTAGGCTGCCAACTTCACTCTGCTAGGCTGCTAGGCTGCTAGGCTGCCAGACTGCCAACTTCACATTTCCAGCATTCTAGCAGCGTAGCGTCCTAAAATGACCACTATCGTTTTTTTATCAAAAGATTAAAGTTCTCATTATTGTTAGGGCGATATTGATATGTTGCGGGCAATTTTCGGGATATTTTGGTCGGAAAAGTTGAATAACGTGATATATCCGGAACAAAACTACATTCACTAGAATTTTAGTGTTTACGGTTTGAAGTGACTTCTAGTGTTTAATACTAGTGTTATATATCAATAAATTTGATAAAAAAAATTTCAGTCTGCAAGGCTGCTAGGCTGCTAGGCTGCCAACTTCACTCTGCTAGGCTGCTAGGCTGCCAGACTGCCAACTTCACATTTCCAGCATTCTAGCGGCGTAGCATACTTAAATGACCACTATCGTTTTTTTTTATCAAAAGATTAAAGTTCTCATATTTGTTAGGGCGAGATTGATATGTTGCGGGCAATTTTCGGGACATTTTGGTCGGAAAAGTTGAATAAAGTGAGATATCCGGAACAAATCGACATTCACTAGAATTTCAGTGTTTACGGTTTGAAGTGACTTCTAGTGTTTAATACTAGTGTTATATATCAATAAATTTGATAAAAAAAAATTCAGTCTGCTAGGCTGCTAGGCTGCTAGGCTGCCAACTTCACTCTGCTAGGCTGCTAGGCTGCTAGGCTGCCAGACTGCCAACTTCACATTTCCAGCAGTCTAGCGGCGTAGCATACTAAAATGACCACTTTCGTTTTTTTTTATCAAAAGATTAAAGTTCTCATATTTGTTATGGCGAGATTGATATGTTGCGGGCAATTTTCGGGACATTTTGGTCGGAAAAGTTGAATAACGTGATATATCCGGAACAAAACGACATTCACTAGAATTTCAGTGTTTACGGTTTGAAGTGACTTCTAGTGTTTAAGACTAGTGTTATATATCAATAAATTTGATAAAAAAATTTTAGTCTGCTAGGCTGCTAGGCTGCTAGGCTGCCAACTTCACTCTGCTAGGCTGCTAGGCTGCCAGACTGCCAACTTCACATTTCCAGCATTCTAGCAGCGTAGCATCCTAAAATGACCTCTATCGTTTTTTTATCAAAAGATTAAAGTTCTCATATTTGTTAGGGCGATATTGATATGTTGCGGGCAATTTTCGGGACATTTTGGTCGGAAAAGTTGGATAACGTGATATATCCGGAACAATTCTACATTCACTAGAATTTCAGTGTTTACGGTTTGAAGTGACTTCTAGTGTTTAATACTAGTGTTATATATCAATAAATTTGATAAAAAAAAAATTCAGTCTGCTAGGCTGCTAGGCTGCCAACTTCACTCTGCTAGGCTGCTAGGCTGCCAGACTGCCAACTTCACATTTCCAGCATTCTAGCGGCGTAGCATACTAAAATGACCACTATCGTTTTTTTTTATCAAAAGATTAAAGTTCTCATATTTGTTATGGCGAGATTGATATGTTGCGGGCAATTTTCGGGACATTTTGGTCGGAAAAGTTGAATAACGTGATATATCCGGAACAAAACTACATTCACTAGAATTTCAGTGTTTACGGTTTGAAGTGACTTCTAGTGTTTAATACTAGTGTTATATATCAATAAATATGATAAAAAAAATTTCAGTCTGCTAGGCTGCTAGGCTGCTAGGCTGCCAACTTCACTCTGCTAGGCTGCTAGGCTGCTAGGCTGCCAACTTCACGGACCTTGGTCGCTCCTATGTAACATCATGTTCTACATATAAATGAAACTATAGATTGTAACTCAAAGAGATAAATCCCTCTATCTCTTAAATGAATTTAGATTAACATGCATTTCTTATATTTTCAGAGCTCCCGTCCATGCAAGAGTATCGGAAAACATCATTTCTGTTAGACGGACAGCGATATAAATACGTCACGGGAGCCAATAAGCCGATCATTTCATAGACAGAGAAGCGAGCGGGAAGTCCTAATTGCTAAACAAAAAGCTTTCCATCCAGGGCAATCAACAGTGCTTGTTCTTTTACTAGAAAATAATGAGGGTGATGTCAAGCGTTTGATGGGAGACACTCTCCGTTAAGACAAAAACAATTACTTGGATATAAGATGCTTGGGGCAAATATCGAATAAATGAAGAACTTTTATATGTTCTTTTTTTATCAGCCACAGGATTTAATAAGTCGATCTATATGGAACAGGATATGTTTAATAAATAATTTGATACACGTGCATCAAAAATTGTACAAGCTTTAGGAGAGACTCTGATTATAATTATACTTTAGATTATTTCGCGAGCGTAAATGCTTCGCAGGAATGCACTATTTTAATGGAAGACTTAAAAAATTCTTATAGCTATGAACTTCTTTGTCGAGAACGAGCGTTTCAGAATGATCAAGAACAAAACAGCACATTTTGAATTTATTGACATAGAATGGAGTTACTATTCTTGAAAAGAAATTATCTGTCCTAATTTTGGCAACGGATCACAGAGCAATATAACTTTGTTATACAGTAAACCTTTTTTCATCGACTGTTTCATCTATTTTTCTATTAAGCTTTTGCGATTTAAATTATGACCACGAAAATGGCATCAGAAAATCAATTACTTAATAAGACTGTAAAAACTAATACGACACATATAAATGTGACAACGGAAGACCCAAACTGTCTTCTAAACGAATTCTGTGAATCGTACGAAGACTATATGGTCCGGCTTGAGAGTGAGATCGTACCGCTGGCCGGCGAGTGGGTGCTGATTGTGCTATACATCGTTACATTCCTAGTTGGATTTATCGGCAACATTTTGGTGTGCTTTGCAATCTGGAGAAATAGGAGTATGCGGACCATCACTAACATGTTTATTGTGAACCTATCCGTGGCCGACCTTGTGGTCATAGTTCTTGTTCTACCATTCGCTTTATGTGTGGACGTTACAAATACGTGGTATTTTGGAACAGCATTCTGCAAGATACATATCTTTTTAGGGGTAAGTATAGCTTTCAGTTCATATTACAGTTAATTACATCGTGAAATTGACATTCACCTGAATCAAAACCATTCTAAATCGCTCAATTAGCGCTCCAATCATTCATTCAAAACACTCACTCAAACCAATCAAAAAAGCTCAAACCATTGAAAAATATAGAATTAACATGTCATTCAAAATAAGCCTTGATAGAGAAAAATCGCGATTTCAATGACATAATTCAAATTGTACGCATCTAATAGGTTCCTAAAGAAATAGGAAGTTATCTATAGAATTTATTTGCATATTTTATTAAAGGGAGGTAATCAATTATCGCTAATTTTGTTCATCCTGAACAAAATTTACGATATAGGATTACCTCCAATTAAATTCACTAAAAAATCGCTCCACACACTCATTCATTTTCATTCCTTAATCATTCAAAAATCGTTCACCTTGTCAATTTCACGATGTTGTTAACTGTACGACCTATGTTGCGAAACCTCGACATCAATACAAAATTAGCTTCTTTTTATTTACTACCAATGAAGATTTTCAATACAAACTCAATCAAGTCTTTTTTTTATCTATTAAATTCAATCTTGTCATTAACTTATTTCCTTTTTGACAGATCGAATTCAAACAATGTGGTAAATGGAGCAAATGCTCGCAAACTGTTTTCACCCATTATTTCCATATTTTACTCCTTGTGTAAAATCTTCACCAACTTTGTAGATGCTTGAGCAAGTAAAATTGGTAAAAACCTTGAAAATGGCAAAACATATAATCTGATGTAAAAACTAACCACTCTGTGTGGATACGCATATTGGTACATTAATTGAACAATTAAAGTGTGTCATTAAAATTGATTAAAGACCAAATCATTCTCCCAGTTTAATTAGAAATGAATAGAATTTCAATTGAAGTTTCATGTCATTCCAATAATTGTGGAACGAACCTACATGTACTTGTTTAGAACACGATTTGCAGTCTGAAAAATTCTTAAAGTTAATTTTCCATACATTCAATTTTCCAAAGATAGCAAAAGTTTACAATCAAATATTCATGAAGTGGACCAGTAAAGTTTTCGCAACATTTTGGAAGTAATGAGCTTTAACAGTTTTGACCGAGATTTCCTAATGATTTCATTCGAAACCCTCGGTTAACGTTGTAAAGGATCAATAGTTCCGAAATGTTGCAAACTATTACCGGTCCACTATCTTAAATCAATTACTAAAAAATAACCAATAACTGAATTTGACTATCGGACTGCGTGTTCCAACCTCAATATTTCCACTGTATCCCACCTTTTTTGTTTTTTGTTTGTTTGTTTGTTTTTTAAAAAAACGAACAAACGAAAACCAAACATAAAATAAAATTAAACAAAAAATACGCAGTTGAAATTTAAAAGTTTCGATATTAAATCCCCTCTTTTTGAAAACAAGCATTAAGCAAGTTATAGTGTTACATGTATGGTAGAATTTCAGAGGCTCTCTCGATTACTTTGTTTTCCTGAACGTATGACCGGATAATTGCTATAATTCATTTTTTACGACAGTAAAGAACAAATCCGATCATCAAAAACACATTATCCAGTAAATACCAACTACGCTATGAAAGATAGACGAAGACAGAACTTCGTGTCTAGCTTGAATTTTCCATCCCTACTGTATTTTAAACGACCGATAAAGTGTCCCTTTAAGAGAAAATCGACCGATCCTGGGGCCTCTTTCAAGAAAAATATCGTACGATTTATCTTATAAATATCGTACGATTATATTTAAGACGGTCGTAAACGGCTTTCACAAAAATATCGTTGAAAATCGCAGACTATACGACCTCATAAGACTATCGTAAAGTTGATCTTTCACATCTGCACGTGCTGATCATATGATAAAAACTTCCGCGTTAGTGGGTATATTGTCCGCTTTTTAAAATACCAAAAAGGGTAAATCAGCAAACTGACCGTAGAAAAGCCATTTACTTGTATATTAGTGCACATTTAACGAGGTTTATTAAAACATAATTCGTCGAATTACACACTTCTCATCGAAATCTAAATACATATCTTTGTAATTATAATTATGCAAGTGCTCATTTTACTTTACACTTTCGATTCCCTTTCCAATGAAAGTAAACCGACTGTCGCGCCGAATGTGGAGCAATCGAACATTGAACCGCATTGTAAAAAAGCACATGTTCTAGTTAATGATCATCTGCACTAAGTTTTCGGTGTATGACTTTATTATCATAATATTTTATTATCATTGTTGTTTGGTTGGTTGGTTGCTTTCTGGCGAAATATAAGCATGTATAAGAATACAACATTTTTAAAAGGGTAAGATGAAAAATAAAAATGGCTCATCCATTTTTCTTGTATGTATTTGTTATGTAATTGATCAAATCTGTATAGTTCTGTGCCTATATAGAAGGTATTGAAACGAACAATAGAGGGGTAGTATTGAAATGAACTTTAGATGGATATTATATTCAATCGCTTTAATTCAAAATTACCGATTACTCGGTTCTAGTACAGTGCTCGTTGTCGTATCCGTGTAACAACAACAGTTACATGAAGCTAAGACATGTTTCATCTGGCTTAATGTCGCCGTTCAATTATTGTATCTGCTTGATTATTTCCTCAGTTCATATTTGACGAACAGAGAGAGAAAAAAATATCGAGTGCGGCGGTTTTGTTGTTGATGGTGATGATGATGATGTTGTTGTTGTTGTTGTTAATAAGAAATCCTCTTATTTATCAAGAATTGTATGGTTTTGACTACAGGCTGTGGAATTTTCCTTTTATTTTATGTCATACCAGTGAAGCATGAAACACAGGAATCCATATTGCATAATGTGAGAGTATTTTTTTTTTTTTTAAGTAAGTAATTTATATATGCGTAAAAATCTATTGATTTGGTATCTCCCACTTTCTGTGTCACACGGAAGGGTTAGCAATCGTTTTCAGTGATGATCACAAAAGGGTCTATTCTTACGGTAAATAAACAACTGAATACCACTATGAAAACATTCTGCGACAATCGTACGATTACCGCAGGGTAAAATCAAACATCGAAATGATGGTGCACCTGTTGTTTTCAATATATCCCGTTTATTACACTATATTGTACTTGGAAATTTGGCATGTGCATAGCTAAATAATCGTTCTATCATCCGCGAGAGCTGGAAATGAATCCGAAAACATTCAAGGCTCATAGAGACAAAATCGTAAAATTTACGACTGGTCTGAAGTTGTCGTATATTTTATCGTAGATTTTACGATACGACGCCTTTCTTGAAAGCCAAAAAGTTTCTTGAAAGCCATTTATTATCGTACGATTGCGATACGACCAAATTTCAATCGTAGGACCTTTCTTGAAAGAGGCCCCTGGTCAGTCTGCGCACGTGCAGACTTACCACGGTTTAAACTCTTCATATTTTGGCATTTTTTTTCTTTTTTTGATTATTTTGAAAATGCGATCTCTGTTTGCTCTAAATCGGAGTCAATTTCTTTTGAAAATGAGGTAAAATAGTGTTTTTCAAATGGCTCTATGTCTATAGATAGGTCGAGTTAGCCTTATCGTAATTCATATGCTGTAACCCTTTGAATAGCCTAATCGTAATTCATATGCTTTAAATACGACGGAGTCTTGCGTAAAGTACAGATAGTACAGTTAAGAACATCTTGAAAGTAACAAGATGAATGATTTTGGAATAATTTTGGAATGACCTTGAATGAGTGTGTGGAGCGCATTTTGAGTGGAATCAAGGAAGGCAATCTATTATCACTAATTCTGTTCAGGATGAACAAAATTAACGATATTAATTACCTCCCTTTAACAAAATATGTTTATAAGTTCTCTACACAGCTTCCTATTCCTCCAAGAACCTATCAGACGCTTACAATTTCAATTATGTTTGTGAAATCGCATTTGAAGCTGTTAATTCTTTCTTTTTTAATGAGTTTAGAGCGTTTTTGAGTGGTTTAAGTTAGCGTTTTGAATGAATAAATAGAGCGCTAGGAAAGTGATTTGGTATGATTTTGATCGAGTTGTATGTAAATTTACGATGTTCTTAACAGCAACATCGTGAAATTATCATTTACCTCGATTTAAATCATTCTCATTTGCTCGCTAAGCACATGGATTTAAAACATCACTCAAATCACGCAAAAACGCTCCGAAATTAATAAAAAATCAAAATCGTCCAAAACGGTCAACAATACATTTAAATCTTTCAAATATATTCAACATTTTATTGGTTAATGTTGAAATCTGATTGGTCCGTGAAGAAAGTACAGTTTTTGTTTTAAATTGAGGAGATAAATATCGCTAATTTCCAAATCAGAAGAAATTAGCGATATATATATATATATATATATAATACGTACTTGGTGTTTTGTATAAGAAAAAGTATCTTACGAGGTTGGGAGAATTGATAATTGGCGAGGCTCTGCCGAGACAATTATCAATTCTCACAACCGAGTTAGATATTTTTTCATACAATACACTATGTATGTATTATATTTATCTTATAACCTATATTTGTCTTGTTTTCGTTGTTTTTTTGTTTTTTTTAACTGAAATGCAAGTTTCTAGAAATAACCGCATTATATTTTTGTTCTAAAAATAACTATGTGATATCATTAAAAATATCATACGGGATGTTATTACACGGATATTTGTAAAGTTATAAGATAATGTATTATATCCCTTAAATGTCGTTCAAAACTCGCTCCATACACGCATCACTCCAATTTACGATGTTCTTAACTGTATTATAGTAACCGTGGCATTTAAATTCCGTATTCTTTTATAATGTAATGGTTTTATTTTCAATCATAATCATTTAAATCATTTCTATCAGTCAATGAATGAATAAATGTGATTTTCAGTTTAGCAACATTCACGGCTTTTTTGTGCAGAAAGAAATGACAAAATAAGGAATTTGCAAAAATAAGTAAATACATAAAAGAAATTAGATAATGAAGAGGACGACGAATATGCAAGAAAACTGATGAAGGGCCTAAAAGATATGACCATGCTAATTTTGTCACCATTCAGCTACAAATATGGATTTTGGGACTAAATCATGCGTTGCCTATTGATGTTTTAATTATATATTTTTTAAAATAGTCGTTCTGCACCTCTAATTTTAAGTGTCTCGCCCTTCGAGTAATGCAGGTGTACAGTTTGGAACATCTAGTTGTATTATTTAAAAGCTGAACGGTTTTGGAATGAATGAAATTAATGTTGAGTCCACCTACATAAATACTTAATATGTCTTACGTTTAATTTTTTTAGAAAGCATTAAAGACGAAGTTACTCTACCTTGAGTACCAAAGAAAAATTAAGAGAATAGCCAATTATCAATCACGGGCATTTAGTATCTTCTATTATGTTTATATCACAATTACATAGCAGACACGAATTAGAAGAAAGACAATTAGTCTATTGAAGTAATGTTTAATTGTTGTTTTATTGCATTTGTCCATTAATATTGACAGATAGAAAAATATGTTGTTTATAAGCGGACTGATAAAGGATTTATTTTCATACAACACAATTAAATTCCTTGATTTATTTTCATAAAACACAATTTTATCCCTGAATTATTGTTAAAATTACAGGTAAATGTTGTACAGATGATACAATCAGGAACATCGTGCAATTGACAAGTTGAATGATTTTGGAATGAAATTGAATGAATGTGATGAACGAGTTTTGAATTATTTTTATGGGAAACAAATCATAATCCATAATTTCGTCTAATTGGAATTGGTAGAAGGGCTGACAATTTTATTATACAATCAGTCGTTTAAAGAGGTACTTGTTTCAGATAAATCGGCCATATTTGTTAATTAGTACAGTTAACAACATCGTGAAATCGACAAGGTGAATGTTTTAGGAATGAAATTGAATGAGTTTGTGGAGCGAGTTTTGAGTGAATTTATTTTGAGGTAATCCAATATCGCAAATTTTGTTCAGAATGAACAAAATTGGCGATATGGATTTCCCTCCTTTGATAAAATATGCATACAAGTTCTATAGATAGCTTCCTATTTTTCGAGAACCTATTAGACGCGTACATTTTGAATTATGTCAGTGAAATCGCGATTTTCACTATCCAGATTTAATTTAGATGACGTTGTTGATTCTATATTTTTCAATTGGTTTGAGCGTTTTTGAATGGTTTGAGTGAGTATTTGGAATGAATGAATGGAGCGCTGAATGAGCAATTAAGAATGGTTTATTCATGCGAATGTCAATTTCACGATGTAACTAACTGTATTATTCTTTCTTCGTTCGAAATTGATGTTACATGAAAATATCATGTCTTACGTTTAAATTTTTTTGAAAGCATTAAAGACGAAGTTACTCTACTTTGAGTACCAAAGAAAAAGTAAGAGAATAGACAATTATCAATCACGGGCATTTACCAATCCCCTCATATATGAGCCTGTGCGTGGCATTTCCAACGATTTCAAATTTTCACAAAGGAAAGATTCTGGCCAGCCTGTGCAGCTGCACAAGCTGACCAGAATCTTCACTATGCGCTATTTAGATAGATAAGGTCTTAATTAATTTCAAGCAGTCAGCATATATGATTATTGCAATGTGTCGTTTTCAACGCTACCAAACGTGCGTACCTCGCGCTGGTGTAAAATTGTTGGAAATGTCACGCACAGGCTCATATTGTAGTGTCAGACTTCCATTATGTTTATTTCACAATTACATAGCAGACATGAATTAGAAGAAAGACAATTAGTCTATTGAAGTAATGTTTAATTGTTGTTTTATTGCATTTGTCCATAAATATTGGCAGATAGAAAAATATCTTGTTCATAAGCGGACTGATAAAAGATTTATTTTCATACAACACAATTATATTCCTTGATTTATTTTCATAAAAAAACAATTATATTCCTTGACTTATTGTAAAAATTACAGGTAAATGTTGTACATATGATACAATCAGGAACATCGTGCAATTGACAATTTGAATGATTTTGGAATGAAATTAAATAAATGTGATGAATGAGTTTTGAATGATTTTCGGGGGAAGCAAAACATAATCCATTATTTCGTTTAATTGGAATTGGTGTAAGGATTGACAGTTTTATAATACAGTAAGTCGTTGAAAGAGGTACCTGTTTCAGATTTATCATGCAATGAAACCTGTATTGACCTGATATCACCTGTCTGATAACATAACATAAAATCAGGCAGTCTATTTTTAGAAACAATTTGCATACCCTGTCACCTGATCTATTCGATTTTTAAGGGTTTATTATTTTTAAGCGCTGAAAATGATTGCATAATAAATAGAATAACATGTTAATGTCTTAAAATATCAATGTTATCTGGTCTCGGCTGCGAGAAATATCATGACTCGGCAGAGCCTCGTCCTGATAAATTCTCCCTACCTTAAACATATAACACTGATATCTTAAGACACTAACATATAATTCTTTATAAATCGGCGTTTTTTGTTATCTAGTATCATTCTTTCTTCGTTCGAAATTGATGTTACATGTACATGAAAATATCATTATTGAAATATTCTTCACCTTCCATATTCGACATATTCCGCAGCTTAAATGAGTAATGTTCGTGATAAAGTAAATTTTAATATTCCAATGGGGAAAGATAATTGCCCCATAAAGAAGTCTGCTCTCGGTTGGTATGTCAGAAATAACTTGACCAGCAATGGCCAATTGGTGTGTTCTCCCTCTTAAATCATCTGTATGATAAACAAAATGTTCTTTTCGGATCATTGCTTGATATTTTGCCAATAAATGAATTTGATGCTTTTATTTTATAATATCACAATTTTTTTCCGAAGGGAATAGAATAAACATTTGATAATAGACTCAGTATTCAATATTTCGGCAAAAATTACCTTTTTCAAGAAAACGTTTTCTTGAAAAAAGCAATTTCTGCCGAAATATTGAATACTGAGTGTTTTTATTAAATTCTTTTATTTTAGCTTTATCAAGTATTATGGTTTGTATTACTAACAATGATCGAAAATCTTCAGAAATGGTACATGGATATATCTCGAAAAGGGCTATATTTGTCCCTTTTTAATGATGTTTGATTTCAGTTAAGATCAATGTGAAATTCACAATTTGAATGATTTTGGATTGATTTTGGAATGAAATTGAATGAGGGTTTGAAACGAGTTTTTAGTGAAATTAAAGGGAGTTAATCCAATAATGTCAATTCTGTTCAAGACGATCGTTTTAATGGTTTTAGAGAGTGTTTAGAATGAATGAATAAATTGCTGATTGAGCGATTAAAATGGTTTTGATCGGAATGACGGTCAGTTTCACGATGTTAACTGTCTCTGTTTTCATATTTTCGTCCGTTCCGTTTCTCTTTTATCATTGAATTAAAAAATAGAGTTTATGCATATTTTTGTTTCTCTAAACTTATTTTCAAATACTCAATCTAATTTCCAAAATATGTTGCTTGCACGAGAAGTACGATCTTAGACAAACTCTGTTTAAGACTACAGAAAGAATTGATTAAAAAACATATGGCATACTTTCGAACAGTTGTTGAAATAACTAAGTGTTACTTTACAATAATCCACTGAAAGTACATTGCATTTTCCACTGCCGTTATCTGTGTAACCTTTTCTTATTCTATGGGCATATTACGCAGGACAACTGAACTTCATTTGTTTGTGATATGAAGTCGTCTATTAGGACACCATGTTCGGGAAGAACTGTTGTTCCGCTTTTTGTTCAAAATTAGAAAACATACTTTGAAATTAACCGTTTTACTTTCAATAATTAAATATAGTAGAACTTTGCCTAAGATCTACCTTTAAAAATCCTTCTCAAACCAGGAAATAAATCTATTTGGCAACGATTCCTCTCCTCGTTAAACAATTGCTTACCGTGTCCCTTCATTAGGGGACCGGTTTTACTACACGTCTTACGAGAAAAATAACCGTAAGTCAAAACAACAAATTTTCATTCATCATTAGGTTCTGTCTTGCAAAATCTCATTTGAATCGTCTTTAGAAGACGATTCCAATGAGATGTTTCATAGCAGAATAACATTTTTAACCACAAATGAACAAGAAACTCTGCTTTTTGACTTACGCATAAAATGATCGTAAGATTTTATGTGAAACAGGCCCCAGGACCTTATGACCGATTGATTTCGTGGGATTGAATTGGTTTACAAATGGAATGAGGGATAGAGGTGCATTTGAGAAATTTTGAATTATTTATATATATTCGACCATGTGTACATTCAAAATAGAATGGAAGTCGCGTAAATGCATTTGATGAGTATGTTGCATACTGTGATAGTAGCATGACGGAGATTTTTGTTTGTTTTGAGCTCACCTGAGAACAGCGTGCTCAGGATGAGCTTTTGTGATCATTGAATATGCGTCGTCCGTCGTCTGTCGTCCGGTGTCAACAATTTAAGTTTTTTACACTCTAGAGGCCACGAATATGACCCGATTTTCATGAAACATAATCAGAATGTTGGCCAGGCCACAGGGATGAAGCCTTTTGAAAATGGAAAGGATACATTCCATATCACGGGAAAAGGGGCTTCAATGATAATTGTATTGTTTTTACACTATAGAGGCCACAAATATGGCCCAATTTTCATGAAACTTGGTCAAGAAGAACCCGATTGAAATTTGGATTGATCCATGCCATATCACGTGAAAAGGGACCTTAATGATAATTTTCTTGTAAGCACACTAGAGGCCTCAAATATGGCCCAGTCGTCATGAAACTTGCACAGAATATTGGTCAGGTCATAGGATGAACCCTGTTGAAAATAGAAAGGATCAATATCATATCACAGGGAAAAGGGGCATTAATGGTTATTTTCTTGATTACACTCAATGAGTACAATTGTTGTACAAAATTCATAATATTTGGCTAAATGTATACCTAGTCAAAAGAATAATCGCTATTGAAAAAATGTATTGTCCTGTGAGAAAATACAGGCAAAATGTCCTTTATTCTCTTTTTCTACTCTTGGGTGTTATGTTCTCAGTTTTTCAGGATGTTTATCTTGTAAAAAGAAGAATCGTTTCATGAAACATGTTAAAAACAGGCTAGAAACCTATGCAGGGATCATATGAAAAGAAAAGTGTCTTTCTTTGAAGAAGTCAATGGTCATTTTAAAATCTTTAAAGTGTTTGAATTTGCTAAGTGAGGAGTCAAGGTGATGAAGGTGACCGATAAAGGACCATCATGGTCCTCTTTTTTAAAGTCACTATAAAAACGAACTCGAGAAGCTTTAACGTTAGAATAAGACAGAAGTGGGTTTTAACCACTGACTCCCTCTTAGGAACGTGTAAACATCTGGATTTGGTGTTTGAGAGCGACTCTATAAGCTTCAGATTTCTTTGTAACCGAAGTCGTAACCATCCCTTTACACGTTTTTTGATTTAATTAAAAAAGAAGCTTGTTTCCAGCCAGTTATTGTTATTTCCATATGTAGGATCTAGAGCTTAATATAAGACGAATTTTATGGCATTGCGACACGTGTGTAGCAAATATTCAAGAAATCTACTGTACATTTCGAAATCGTTTGTATGCTGGATGTTTCATCAAGGTTACGGGTTTCAAGAATTGATTAGCGATAAAGGACCATTCGAGAAACTAGTTGTAAACGTTTGATAAGTGTAATGCAAAATTCCTAACCTTTCGATAGGCTGAAAATCAGGGAACATGCTTTTATATCTACGAGCACTCTCACAAATTGGTTTTCCCCGAAACCTAGTGTGACTATAAACTTTTTTTTCAAATATGGCGAAAGGCTTGGCTCTTGTTTGGAATTTATTTTAACACAATTTATAGAGAAATCATTGGTCTTTCGATTCAGTTACATAGTTTTTTTTAAGCGTTTTGTTTATAAAATGAATATACTATGACATATTTGTTCACAAACGAATACGTCATTACGGAAAACATAAACACATTTATAAAAACGTTCCTCGTACATAACCATAAAACTGATAATTGAAAGGACACAATTATTCTAATTTACATCAAGAAAAAATATTTAGTGACTGGTATAGTGCTATTACCTTGAACGTCTACATAAGAAAAAATATTATCCAGATTCGCTATTGCGACCAACGGTCACCGTACATTTGTACGCAAACTACAGCTCACAACAGCAAACCCGAATTACAAACACTTTACAAAGCGGTTGTATTTTTTTTTTTGTTCAATGATTATCTTCATTCACTGTAAGCATAAACGATATGAAATCAAAACTTTGTGTAAGAAATAAAGAACAACTGCAAATTAATTTTAAACAATAGTTGAACGAAATCTGTCGAACTGGCAGATAATACAAAATTAACAATATCAGAGCAAAAATGCTGCCTAAGTTTTTTAATAAACTCAATGTAACAATGCCTCACTCTATCACAGGCTGATAAAATATGTTCCGTAAAGCTCACTTGAATGTCACTCGCGCCGCATCGTGGACAATCAGGTTCATAACGTGCCAGATAGGCAATCCTTTGACCCACAGAAAAACAAGGTTTTAACATATTTGGATAAGTTTTAGCATAATTCCATAAAGTATTACTACTAAATTCATACTGAATTTGCCTGTGAAGTCGAAATTGAGAGGAAGGTGTCCTCATATCCCATTCTAGTGGTTACTTGCTATTTGTTCACATATAGATTTTTTCCAGTGACTTTTGCAAGGAAATATAGCGGATGCACTATAATCTAACAATCGTTGAAATAGATTGTACTTATATAATAAAACAACAATGTCTGAAATAAAACCAAGTTTTGACGAGCCATTAAGATATGCAAACAAACAGAATAAAAACATATCCTTAACACTACAGTTCCTTTCTAACCGACACAATTGTCCAAGAAAAGTCAATTTTCTCCTATGGATATAAGCTTCCAATGGAAGGGAACTCAAAAGACCGAGAACAACGTCTGTACTCGATCTTATGCTCAAGCCTTGCATTTGTTTAAGACACAGACGATGTGACCTTTCTAGGGACAAAGTATCTCTGTCAGAAAGCAGCGGTTATAGCTTACAACCAAACAATGCTTTCGGAATAGCTACAGTTTCATATATTTTGAAGCTGGTCAGAGGATTCAATCCATGTTTATACAAGCCGTGTTTGATTAATCCAAAAAATGTACCCCTTAATTTCCTGTCAACATATTTAACTAGGGAAGAAGGCTTATTGAATTTTTGGTAATAAATTCCTAAATGTGTATATTCATCCTTTTCTACAATTTCATCTTGACCAATGTGTCATACTTTTAGACGATTTTCGTAAGATTTCTTTGATCCATTGAATGTAACAACCACACACTTGGCAGGATCATTGACGTTGTTGATTCTATATTTTTCAATGGTTTAGCGTTTTTGAAAATTTTGGTTATTGAATGAATGAATGAATGAATGCATGAATGGAATGCCGAGTAAGCGATTTATAATGGTTTTATTTGAGATAAATGTCAATTTCTGTATGTACAGTTAAAAACATCGTGAAATTGACACTCATTCCGATCAGAAGCATTCTTAATCATTCACTCAGCGCTCCATTCATTCATTCCAAACACTCACTCAAACCATTCAAAAAGGCTCCAAACTCACTGAAAAACATATAACAACAAATTCGTTCAAAATAAAAAAAAGCTGGGAAAAAATTGGAATTTCACTTATTTAACTTAAATTGTAAGCGTCTGATAGGTTTTCAAGAAATAGGGAGTTAACTGTAGAACTTGTATTCATATTTTATTAAAGGGAGGTAATCAATATTGCTAATTTTGTTCATCCTGAACAAAATTTGCAACACTGGATTACCCCCCATTAAATTCACTCAATACTCGCTCCACACACTCATTCAATTTCATTCCTAAATCATTCAATAATCATTCACCTTGTCAATTTTACAATGTTTTTAACCGTAACTAGCTGTATTTCCCTTCCTACAAGTATGAAATAATCCTATAATGATATAATGTTAACTGAATATTCAATTACATATATTTCTTTTGTGACAAAATTGTAAGATCTTTAACTTGAACAAGATGTGTTTGCTTTGGCTCTCACAGTCTGCTCTTACAAATCGAGAATTACATAAACATATTAAACAAATATACGTCGACCAATATAAACAAGCATGGTCGTCGCAACTTCGAGAATCAGAAAAGGGTAAAACATATAACACATTTAAGATCTCACATGAACTTGAATCATATTTTAAAAATCTCTCTAACTCTGACGCTTTAACTCTATTCAAATTTAGAACGGCGAATTTTAGGCTACCCGTTGAAACCGGGCGATATGAATCTATCCAGTATCAAGATAGAATCTGTCCACTATGTACGTATTCTAAAATAGGGTCCGAATCACATTATTTGTTCGAATGCAAACCGCTCTCTGCAGAAAGAAACCGGTGTTTCACTGCTATAGGATTACCACTTCAAACCGGTAATAATCTAAAATATCTTCTAAATCTTAAAGATACAGACTCTCTAATACACCTCTGTTCATTTCTTAGAGTTATCATGGCGAAATGTAAGTAGTTAAATATCCAAAGCCACCAGACTAGCTTTATTTTACTGTGAATAGAATTAAAAAATGCATTATATCGGATAAATAATTTAGTTAAAATGACCTGTTCTTTGGGGTTCATAGTGTCGCATCCATGGTTCCGAAGATGGGGCTATGAATGCGACATTCTGGCCGCATCAACAGATATATACTAGTATAACAATTAACTTTCTTTATATGCACTTGATACGTTTTAACAAAATAACGCGTACTACGCGAGATGTTGAAGCATAAGATTAACGATACTGAGCATGATCTCCAATTACATTGTTAACTAGTTTAATCTGGTATATATATCCCAAACAGACAAATAAGTTTGAATATTTTAGAATCAAATTAATTTTCTGAACGACACTGTATGCCAGGACCAGGCTACATTAATTGTGTAGATCTGGTTTTGCATTCAGTGTCTGTCACGTGATACATTTTCCAGTTCACATGCTTACTTAGATTTTATGTAACTTAGAGGTAATTTAGTAAATACTGCATTGACGTATGACGGACTATTTCTTCCTGTGAACACTCGAAGAATAGCGGTGATGCGGTCAATGTGCAGGAACGTAGTGAGTTTTTATACACGTCTCAATCCCATGTTAAACCCTCTCTCTTATTCTATCTCTGTAATGCACGAACTCATTCTCTCTTTACCTTTTCTCTATCCTTCGCTCTACATCGAGTATATTATCCTCCATTCACTCAGTCTCTAGCCTATACTCTTTATTTCGCTTATCGCACTTTCTTTACCACATTCACTCTCTCTCTCTCTCTTTTCGTTCCTTCACTGAAACCGGAAAATTGCTGTATGAATTGTAATATTATGTATGTCATAACCCCATGTTGTACTCTACAAGTACCTGGGTGAAATAAAAGAATAGTTCAGTTCTGCTAACCAACAATGTCCCCCGCAACTGCCATATTTTCGGCATGGTGGTTTGATACTTTAATATGGAAATCATAAAATTACGTATTTTGATTACCTATAACAGCTGCTTCAATCATACTAATTTCAACAGTTAGCGCATTACCTATCAAAAGTCATACCTGAATGTAAACGTTTGATTTCATAAATGAGTGACCGACACAAATTGACCTTGATAAATGAACTTGACTTTGTTATGCATGTAAAGGCTTTATCACGAGCAATGAACATGTGAAATATCAAGGCTCTGTGACTTACCAATCCAAAGTTGTGGCGAGTTAGTCTAAATTTTACAAAATTTGACCTTTAAACATATATTTGACCTCAAAATATGACCTTATAGATAACATCAACAGAAAGGTCTTGTCCCAAGCAATCAACAAGTGAGACATGAAGTCTCTATGACTTACCATTCAAAAGGTATGGCAAATGTAAACGTTTTACTTCGGACAAACTGACAGCAGAGAAATAGACAAACAGACAGGTCAAAAACAAGATGCTCCAGATCTATCGATGTGTTTGGGGGCATAATAAAACTGAAGATACCACGTTTTGGCAACCAAAATACACTTAGCGAGATGGACACACATTGTGCAGCATAGACAACCAGACAATTGCATAAAGATTTTCGTTGTCCTTCTATCGAGGGTTAAGACCGTATCTATCTACAGAGAGCACAGCAAAGAATTTTTGCATCTGCCGTAGATTTAATGAGTTATGTTCTTGGTAAAGTAAGTTTAATATTCCAATGGGGAAAGATAATTGCCCCATAAAGAACTCAGCTCTCAATGGGTGTACCAGAAATAACTTGACCAGCAATGCCCAATTGGTCTGTTCTCCCTCCTTAATCATATGTATGATAAACAAAATGTATTCTCCGGATCATTGCTTGATAAATTCACCAACAAATACATTTGTGGTTTAATTAAAGTTTTGTTAAGTCTTATGGTCAATAAAACTAACAATGACTTCAAATCTTCAGAAACAGTGCACGAATACGATAACATTCTTTCAATTTTAAGTGTTTGGACTAAATGTTTTCTTCACATTTTATCATTGAATTATAAAGTATGCGTGCATATTTTTTTGTTAATGTCAATTTAGTTTCTTATGCTATCTCGAATATAATTGCACTATAAGACTATTATCTACACTATGTTCAAGACTACTTTAACCCTTTGCTGTTTAATCCCTGCTTTTTACGTGCCTGTCATTTTATGATTGAGAAAACATAGTGAAAAAGGAAGAAATTGCTTCTAACAAGCAATTTCTTCTTTTTCCACAATATTTTCTACCCTACTGAATGGTTCTTTTTCCAATTACATGCACTTTAAATTTTCGTCTGCAAAACCTTTGAATTTGGACAGGTCAAAATTTTGTAAAACGGGAAAGGGTTAAAACAGATAGCACTGATTAAAAAACATATGGCATACTCTCGAACAGATTTTGAAATAACTATTAATAGTAAGCACTTACGATTTGAACCATTTTTTATCGCCGCTTTACTTTACAAAAATCTACTGAAATTATTTCTACGATCAGTATCTATGTAAATTTTTATTACTCTTTTATAACTTCTATACAAACCCCATATTATTTGACAAAAAATATCTTAAGAGATACGAAAAGAAATAATTCTGATTTCATAGAGATATGAATCTAAAAAAAGAAAAGAAATAACACAATCTATCAATTTGCAAAGTTGATTCGTAATAAACGTGATTGGGTTTTCAGTATCATATCCCTACGAAACAAAACATTATCTCTACATAACAAAACACTTTTAGGGATATAGTATATAACTTGGACTGCGAATTTTGAGTTTATTTAATGGGAAGTAATCCTATATCGCAAATTTTGTTCAGGATGAACAAAATTAGCGATATTGATTACCTCCTTTTAATACAAAATGCATAAAAGTTCCATACATAGCTTCCTATTTCTTCAAGAACCTGTGAGACGCTAACAATTTGAATTATGTCAGTGAAATCGCGAATTTTCTTTATCAAAATTGATTTTGAATGACGTTGTTGATTCAATATTTTTGAATGGGTTTTTGAATGGGAAGTAAAGCTAATTAGAGTGCGATTACTCTTTTCGCTAAGTAATTGCTTAACGAACCCCTTCATCAGGTAACCGTTTCACCAATCTTCTAACGAGAATATTAATCGTACGTCAAAATCACAAATCGTACTTGCTGTTTTCATTTATTGATAGATTTTGCCTTTCAATATAACATTTGAATCGTCTTCAGAAGACGATTCCAATGAGATATTGCTTGTCAGAATTTCATATATAGCTACTGCTGAAGAAGCAACTTTAATTTTTGATTTATGCAAGAAATGATCGATAGAAGTTTAGTAAACTAGCCGGTTAACTTAGTAACGTATGACCGGTCATGAGATTGATTTGGTTTACAACAGAAAAAGGAATATAGGTGCAAGCCGCCGTCATAGCGCAGTTGATAGCGCATCGGACTGTCAATCTAGAGGTCCCTGGTTCGATCCCCGACGGCAACACTCATTCTTTCCGACTATTTGTCTCTCACCGATGGTTTGATAATCGTAGACCTATGTGAGATAGTAGCTGGAGACTAGGAATGGATGTGATGGTTGTACTGGTGAGAAAAATATCAGGAATCCATTGTTAGGTGCTTCAGCCGCCGCCATCTAACTGAAAAAATGTTGAAGCGGCGTTAAACTCCATTCAATCAATCAATCAAAAGGGGGGCAATAGGTAATATTTTGAATTATCTTTAGGTTTTTGACCATGTGTACATTGATAGTAGAATGGGGGTTATAATGTTAACTGTTATAGAAGTAAAAAAAAAACTGTAATATAACCCCATTATTAATTAGTAGTATTAGAAACCATATTACGGAATATGATGCAGCGTGCATATGATAATATGTAACAGCCGTTGATATTGGTACCTATGTCCCTTCCTAGAAATATGGAATTATCGTATTATGATATAATGTTAACTAAAACTATGATAAAAGGTCATTTCGCGTTATGTCCATAAATAAAGTCTGATTGAGATTGATATCTACGTACGCAGTGCAACACATGGCGCATGGATTGTATTTCGAATAAAGTTCTATGTAATTTCCTCTTTTTGCATACTAAGGTAATATAAAATTCAATGACGTATCGTCCAATAACGCCAAAAACGTCTTCAGCTTCAGAGGATATTACATTTCCAACCACTGGTGCTAAGATTTTTTTCCGTTCAATCTTTGTGAATAAGTATGAAAGTATATTGATTTTTCGAGATGAAAGTGATTACGTAATGATTCAATAATAACTTATAAACGCCCGTTTGTCGTGCCAAACCATCCCTTCCTTCGGGATAACAAAACGGTGAAAACTACTACGATGTGCACATGCCATTGTATTCAAAATGGGGTTTTATTTGCAAACTTTTTGCACCGTTTTGCATGTCATTTACACAATTAAATGTTTCACACGTGTCCAGAGAAAGGGCATCTTGTCGAACCAAGGGTTACGAACGTTTTACTTAGGGCATTTCTTTAACATTAAGAAATTAAGCAGGTCGAAAACACATTTGGACCAAGTTGATTTAGACCAGTCGATATACAATTTCTATGGTCAACGAAATTACTAGAAACGCCATTTCCGTGTTTGCATAGCTTCCTGTTGTATTGACAGATAAAATCAACTTGGCACAAACATGAAGACAGTAAAATATGTTTATGTTCACAGTTTGTTGGACATCACGATTAGTTAGTATTACTTATTTCCGATACATCAAGAAACTTATTCGAAATCTGACCTGCATTCAATTCGAATACGTTCGCAAAACGAAGACCCCCACAGTATAGCGTAGGCACCCGCAGGTGGTGCTTTTGTTTTTCCTACGATTTCGCTCCGATGCGAAATTCGAATGCAACACCCCGTTTTCTTTTTTAAAAAGAAGGCCGTTTATAGAGAAGGATATTGCATATGTGGTGATTTTTGGCTCTTGGACAAGACTATGGTATGGATAAGGATTTTCATTTTGTCCTTAATAGATGGCTTTCTTTAAACGTATTTACAAAATGCTTAAAACATCTTACGCCCTGTATAAAGAACGTTCATTTTGGCGCCCTTTTTGCGGTAACCATAATACGTTGCTATAAACTCTTTTTACAAAGATATTCCGCATGACAAAAAATCAAAATAATAAGGGGAAGGGTTTGTTTCTTCCACGAATAAGGTCATATAATCCATTATTTAAAATACCAACGATTTTTTTTTCATCTTTAAGTTGGGATGTTGAAAATGAACGAAAGAACGAGCCTTTTTTATGTTCCGACAAACAGTCCTACGCCTAGATTACGCATGGTGCGTGCTAATATCATAATTCATTTGCATGATTGAAAGTCAGAATTACTTTTTTTTGCATTCATATAAAGTGACGAAATTTCGAGGAAACATATGGCTCTCTTTTTTATCAGTAGGCAACAGTTGTTGAAATCAACACCAATGCACTCCATCGACGGAAGACTAAATTGAAAAAGCTTTATTTTGACTAAATCAACAACAACAACCAATGAGTTTTATGTTGAATGAAATAATGAATAGCATCAAGGGTCCAAAGAGACCAATAAACCAATAAAATTTGCCTATTTGCATCTGTCACATTCTTAGTTATTACAATGAAATTATACTGACAATTTTGTAGACACTTGTTAAGGCATGTATACGTAGATCCGTTTTATCCCCCTTTGCATAAACATAACCTAATCGAATAAGCAATCATAGAAACGCTTTGTCTTGCGACACGGGTCGTCGATATTCAGCATAGTACAGATCTCTTTTGAAAGTGAAAAAGTAAAGCCCACCTCCTCCCATCCGCTCTACACCTCCTCCCATCCGCTCTCCACCTCCTCCCATCCCCTCTCCACCCCCTCCCATCCCCTCTCCACCTCCTCCCATCCCCTTTTCTCCTCCTCCCATCCCCTCACCACGAGCGTTAAGACACTTCATCGAAGGATAGAAGTTAGAGACTAGGGAATAGTATAATTTTACAAATGTTTCACTTGTTCTAGAAAAATCTAGAATATTTAGTAAGGTGCTTATCAGTCGCCGCGATTTGCCTTGAAAGTGTTTAAAGCAGCATTAAATCCAAATCAGTGAATCAAGCAGAACAGAGGTTTACTATATCTCCAACTATTTGCAGAGATCAAATAAATGTGAAAACAGAACTTCAAATAAGTCAAACATCTTATACCTTTCAAGATAGGAATGGTTTCTTAATTTCCAATTGACACCACTGACTAATATCAAGAGTTGTATTGCTTTTCCTGATACTCAGAATGCACTTGTTACATGTGATACAAAGGGTAAACCTATCTTAATAACTATACACAAAGAAAAACATATTGCAACATCTAAATAATGTAGAGATCTGAGTACTTTTAATAAAGCTAGAAATAAATTTTATAAAGTACATATGGGGCATTATTTTGGTCGCATTATAGGTGAAGTAGGATTTCAAATTCAAAATCTGGCTCTTTTATGACAGATGCTGCAGGAATAATGGCGGCATGAGTATGCTTTGTCTGATATATGGTAAGAGAAGAAGACTGGGTACCGTGAATGACAGTGCGTGAAAATATTCACGATATTGAGTGTACAGATTTTGCGATAGTTACTCTTGGATTAGAGACAATAACCGGTTTGAAATCTCACATAGCTTAGTCGATGCAGCAATAAGTAATCATGTAAGAATACTGGACGAAAACACATTCTAGTTATAATGCCCTATTTTGCATGAAATTGCTAACCTGGTTTAAAAAATTGTCCTATTTGATGTTTCATAAAGGATTATAGGGTTTACAGAAATATTTTCTTGTGTCTTTCAAGCGAAAAGTTACCAAGGTCGCCTATGTGTAGAACTATCATTTTGAAAAAAAAAACAACAAAAAAAAAAACCCGTATGTTTCAATACAATGTCTTTTCGGACTGACCTTCCGTTGTCACGTCCTATTTACCGTATCTGTTCGCTGTTGCATTTAAATTAAAAAAAGAAGTATTCATTCGATGGTCATGTTTTCAGAACTGACCTAAGGATTTTTTTATAAGAAAATCCTCTTTTCTTGTGAAATGGTTTACTTTTTAAATTATCTCCTTAATATCTTAATCAAAGAATCATAGAATATGTATATCCTATAAAGCTATTAAAAAGACTGTTATGAATTAGAAATTACTGCAATATATAATTATAATGATTGAAAACGACAAGTTAAATTCATTACATTACCCCCTGATAGAAAGTTGTATTGGGTCAAAAATGATGGTTGCAGATTTTTGAGGGTCAAACTCTAGTTAAAGAGTCCAACACGAGTCCTTACGTAAAAAAAAATATTTTGATTGTTAAGCGGAACAGAATAGGAATAGTGCCCAACAGGTAAACACCATCAATGTAAGTCAATGATTTTAACCCAACATTGTTCATGACGAACAAAAGAACAAAATTTAGTAAGATCCCGTGGCTTGCGGAGATTTAGCACTTGCAAGTTTATTTATAACAAAAGACGGGACATATCATTGATGAAAAGTCGGACTTCTTTTATCATACTGAGATAGTTTTGAAGTCAATATTGTTAAATGTCATTCAAACAAGAAATAAGTCATTCTTTTCCGATTCATTCGCTCAGAACAAGTTCAAAATATTTTCAATATTACTTTGTCAACACATCGTTGGTTTTACGCTATTAGCAGTTTGATCTTGGCGCATGAATTCAATTAAAGTTTAAATACTACTTGTAAGAATTCCCGAGTATTATTCTTTCTCGTAGTTGTGTCTACAGATAGATAGTTAGATCGTGAAATTGAGATTCGCCTCAATCAATGCCATTCTAAATCACTCACTCAGTGCTCAATTAATTCATTCCAAACACTCACTCAAACCATTCAAAAACGCTCAAACCCATTGAAAGATATATACAACAACGTCATCAAAAATGGAGGTAATCGAGATCGCTAATTTTGTTCATCCCGAACAAAATTTGCGATATTGGATTACCTCCCGTTAAATTCACTCAAATCTCGCTCCACACACTCATTCAATTTCATTCCTAAATCATTCCAAAATCATTCACCTTGTCAATTTCACGATGTTGGTATATGTATTGTGTAAAAGCAGATTTCAGATACTGAGATTAAATTATTTCCCTTGTTTATGTTAAGTTCATACTTTATAAATGCATATCTCACCTTGTTGTAATTTGGCATTTTATTACATATCTTTACTTATCATAATTCATCTTATAACTATACAAATATCCGTCTGATAACATCCCGTATGATATTTTTTATGATATTACATAGTTATTTTTAGAACAATGACATAATGCGCTTATTTTTAGAAACTTGCATTTCTGTTAGAAACATCGACGAAAACAAGACAAATAGAGGTTATTAAATAAATATAGTAAATACTAGGTGTATTGTATGAAAAAATGGCTGACTCTGTTGTGAGAATTGATAATTGTCTCGGCAGAGCCTCGACTATGATCAATTCTCCCAACCTCGTTAGATATTTTATTTCATACAAAACACTAAGTATGTATTATATATATCCCACTTCAATGACTGTTGTATTGACCAATTAGATTTACATTTTGTAGTATTTATTGACTGAATGTTATCGATATGGGTGCAAGATGCAAAAGGGCGCAGGTTTTGCGGATCTCAGACTCTCTGATAAGTATCCAGGACCCCATTAGTGTCAAATGTGAGTCCCTAGGATCCCCTGGGTGCTAAATATTAAAGAATGGAAAAAAATAAGTGGTCGTCAGTTCGTTCCTGAAGTCGAACCCTAAGGCTCACATCTGGCTAATGCACTGTTCACCTTTAACCAGATATATGGCTCAATAATTACATAAATACGTTCGATATTTGTAAAGAAATAGTCCTTAGTTGAAGGTACTCGTAAAATTAAAGCCGCTAAGCCAATGGTCCCAACATTTGAGTACATGTACCTGGAACCGCTTTCTACTGATGTCGGACTAAACCCTTGTGGATGGGAGGTCTGTTGGGTCATATTTGTAACAAATCATATATGTAACACATTTGTTACGTACATGATCACATTCGTAACAGATAAAGTGTGTTACAAAAGTGTTTGTCCGAAATGGGGGTTGACATGATAAGCATATATGTACTAGGTTTAGTTGTCTATTTGTAGTCAAACAATTAACAGCAATAGCAACATCATTATATTCTTTACACTATTGATTTTATTTTCGATTGCAAAACAAAAGCTAGCACATCAGAGCGATTGAGACTCACTCCAACTTGAATCAACCTCTCAGAGAGAAAGAGAGAGAGAGAGAGAGAGAGAGAGAGAGAGAGAGAGAAGAAGAGAAGGAGAGAGAGAGAGAGAGAGAGAGAGAGAGAGAGAGAGAGAGAGAGAGAGAGAGAGAGAGAGAGAGAGAGAGAGAGAGAGAGAGAGAGAGAGGAGGAGAGAGAGAGAGAGAGAGAGAGAGAGAGAGAGAGAGAGAGAGAGAGAGAGAGAGAGAGAGAGAGAGAGAGAGAGAGAGAGAGAGAGAGAGAGGGGACGTATGAGATAATGATTTTTGCCTAAGGTACCAGTGCATCTCGAGCGCGCACGTGAGTGTGTCCAGAAACATCCAAACAGCAAGAAAATTGATCTGCAGATTGGAACTCAAGGCAAAACACACATCATATAGATCAGCCTGCGCGTCTGCAGTAGTAGGAGATCAGTGAAAATTGATCATGTCCCGTCTTGATAATGTTTGCGAAGTTGCCAGTTTAATGGCGTGAAGGTGACAGCCTAGTGGCTTTAAGTTGGCAGACTAGCAGGCATGTGTGGTAGTAATATGTACTGTTTTTAAATCAAAATTGACCTGTGACATATGTGATTTCATGTCACATCAAAAACCGGCATCGATCATATTCGTCACAAAATATGATTTCCGAGTCATATATGTAGCACATGTTACATATGTGATCATATATGTAACAGTTGTTACATATATGATTTGTTACAAATATGATCCAACAGAGGTCTTTCCCTAGAGTTTACTGCCAAGTCATGGCTGCATAAGGTACGTACAAAAGAGACGTTGAAAATCCTGAGTTTGTATTCGACATTGCTATTTTCAGTAAAAGTTTCATTTGGAATGCTTGCTTAGAACGACTTTCTTTTTAAATACAGATGGCCGCTTAGACAGCATTGTCTGGTCTTATTATAAATTCATGTAGCTTAATAAATAACAAGAAAAAATATAACATGTAATGGTATGTTATAAATGGCATTGGCTTATTTGGAACAATGTAGGATAGGAGCCAACGGCATGAAAATAAGTTCGTATTTAGAAGAATTATCATTACTAGGAAACGTTACCATAGAAATTAGCGAAGCCAATTAAGTCTTGGATTTTCATTGGTTCAAGAAAGAGTGTCACCCAAGGGTTCTTTTAACCATCCAACCAGCTATGGTGTACACGTGAAATTTGTCGTCTTTACTCTTATAAACAAAAAGGTTCGCAAAATTTCAGCAAAATTTAAATGCAAAAAACGCTCTTTTTAATTCAGAAACAGAGAGAGAATCATTCAGTGAGTCCTTTTTAAAGTTCCCATCATATTTAATTATACTTTAAATAACAATTATACCATCTGATTCCCTGTGTAGCCAATACAATTTGGGACAGCCATCGAATTTTTTGTCATAGTTAAGAAAAAGGATATTTTGCATAGGTGTCAACGTACTTTTTTCGAAGAGTACATGAACGTTAAATCCCCTAAAGAACAGCTCTTATGAAGCCGCATTCACTATTTCTGTATAAAATCGTCATTTTCAGCTTGACGGATATTTTTTTACCTTAGGCATATTCGGTGCAACTAATTTCTCCTTTCATTAACAGAGGTCGTTTGTCAAGAGAAATTAATTACTTAATTACATTAAAGATATAATCAGGTCTGGGAAGAGTCGGTCCAAAATTGGAACATTATTATGCAACAGACTTAATAAGACCTGTTATAGCCTATTGTAAAATTCACTAGGCTCATAGGAATCAAACAAAGCTTCTCAGGACTACAATTGTTAAATTCGGAAATAACGGAACTATATCGGGATGGTTTCTTTGCTAATTTTAATTCTACAAGAGTTACATTCCACTTGAACTTAAAATATAATTGTGAATTTTGTAATTTGTTCGAATTAATGAAGATTGAAAAAGAGGGGATAAAAAAACGTTGGCACGAAGAGTGGTGGAAAAAGGAGAACTCGGTTTAAAGAAAAAAGAATGAAAACCATGTCAAAAGATTTGGAGAAGAAATGGATTAAGGTCAGACGAAAGATACGAACATAGGACGAAGTGTGTTATTAAGAGAGCAATAGAAAAGGGAAAGATAAAAAGAGAAAGAAAATAAATAAGAAAGGAAGAAAAGGATGGCAAGATGAAACACAAATTTCTTTTTATGTGTATTGTAACGGGGAGAATATACCAACAAATACTGGACAATACAAATCAATTGAGTCTATGCGTGATATTTCCAACAATTAGAAATGTGCGTGAGGTGTCGATATTAAGAGGCCCGGACAGCAACAAACTGTAAATAGAAAGTAACCTGATGGTGTACAAATACTTTGAGACCTTATCTAGCTCTTAAGCACATAGTGAAGACTCTGGTCAGACTGTGCGGATGCACAGAATAACCAGAGTCTTTAATTTGCTCATATATGAAATTATTGGAAATGTCTAGCACAGAATCGATTCATTTGCATTTAAAATAGCAAAATCACCAATCACAGGCAATATAGTTGTCAATATGATCTACATATAAGAGAAAGTAAGAGGAGGAACAGTTAACACCATCGTGAAACTGACAAGGTGAATGATTTCGGAATGATTAAGGAATACAATTGATTGAGAGTGTGGAGCGAGTTTGAGTGAATCTAAAGGGAGGTAATCCTATATCGCAAATTTGGTTCAGGTTGATCAAAATTAGCGATATTGATTACCTCCCTTTAATAAAATATGCATACAAATTCTATAGTTAGCTTCCTATTTCTTCAAGAACCTATTAGACGCTTAGAATTTGAATTATTTCGGTGAAATCGCAATTTGTATCTATCCAAATTTTATTCTATATTTTTCAATTGGTTTTGGCGTTTTTGATTGGTTTGAGTGAGTGTTAGGAATGAATGAATGTAACGCTGAGTGAGCGATTTCGAATGGTTTTGATCGATGTTAATGTCAATTTCACGATATAACTAATTGTATTCCTATCTAGAATTTCATTCGGCGAAGTTCACGGAAACACATGAATGCATCAACTTTAGAATACTACAATGCTTGTAGAAAAGAAAAATACAAATTTTCTACAACGATAATCATTATGCTTAGTGAAGTATGAAAATACAGCGAAGAAATTGCCATACTGCTACATTTATTAAGCAGGGGAGCGTGGCGTTCATGTGTACAGTTGCGTTAAGCCCACAACAGTAGTATAGATATATATTTGGGGTGAATGTTTTCTCGAAATCTGTTTACGAAAATGATTCCTGGGTAAGTCTGCATCAGTCTGCAAAATATCAGTATGATTACAGTACATGCGAATCATGCCTTATGTGAGCGGTCAATTTCTTATAGTTTATTTGGTGAGATCCTTTCTCTAGCTCTTTCGATATCTCTGCCTTACTATGTGAACAGGGACGTTCAACATCAGTACTTTCAGTACTTTGTTTTCTTAAATTTTTCGTTGATTTTGTTTCTTCTTAACATCATCTTCATACTTGTAAACTCAATTGTAAATCGACGCGCTTTTATGGCTGCGCCGTAATCATTCCCGAGTTCCATACCGTAGAATCGCCGTTGGTTTCTAAATAAGGTTTACTACCGCAGTATCCTCTCAGAACCAGCCCGGGGTTCAGGATGAAAACTTTAGCGAAACGCTTTCGAAATGATACCCCACTTTGCACGTATGTGTACGTGCAAAGCGGGGTATCATCTCAAAGCGCTCGCGAAACTTTTTTACATCCTGAACACAGGGCAGATGCTCATCCGCCTACAGAGGATCCCACTAATGTCGAAAAGGATTTGTGCCGCCAATAAAGATCTACAATACACATTAAACACTTCAGTCAGACGCAGTCGCGTCAGGCTGATGTATCCACAATATATCATTCAAATCCGTTGAGATTTCAGGATAAATTTGTAAGTTAATAAAAATCCTTCCTTCCTTCCTAAACCAAAGAGATCTTGATTGAAACCCAAAAAGCTGACCTTAGATTTTTTCAATTTAAAAGTCATGATTTCGCGACAAAGTCTAGGAAATTTCTCGGGTACATTCAATTTGTTTACATGTTTTCTTGTCTCAAAACACGGGGCATTTCACCGAGAAATCCAGAAAAAAATCTTTGGGGTGGGGAGAGAAATAATTACGATTTTAAGCAGAATAAAAGAAAAAAATAACCATCCTGAAATGTAGTAAATCCACAAATATGTGATTTAAACCTATTTTTGCCTGTTCTAAACCCGGTGAATAAGAGATTGGATGATAAAAATAACGAGTACAAACAGAACGTAGAACAGACACTCGAGACTAGCCAATTCCGACTAGTTGAAAAGACTTATACAATAAAACAGTCAAACAAAATTCTCGAAACTGCATTTTCTTGTTTACATAGTTTGCTATTGTATTGGCAGAGACAATTAAATTGGCACCGACGTGAAGGCACTACACTATGTTAATAATCTTCACCGCTTGTTGTAAATATCATGAAAAGTTATTATTACTCACTTCCTGTCCAACCAGAAACCAATTCGGAATCTGTTTTACACCAGAAAATATTTATGTTCTTTCGATTTTCTTTCTTTCTAAAGGAAGCAACACTATTTCTCTCAATAGACTTATTTGATATGAATTGAGAAGATTACCTACATGTACACTTACAGTTAGCTACATCGTGAAATTGACATTCACCTCAATCAATACCATTCTAAATCGCTCATTCACGCGCCCCATTCATTCTTTCCAAACCCTCACTCAAACCATTTAAAAACGTTCAAACCCATGGAAAAATATAGAATCAAAAACGATATTTAAAATAAATTTGGATATAGAATAATCGCGATTTCATTGAAATAATTCAAATTGTAAGCGTCTTTTAGGTTCTTGTAGAAATATGAAGCTTTTTAAAGAACATGTTTGCATATTTTATTAAAGGGGGTAATAAATATCGCTAATTTTGTTCATCCTGAACAATTTGCGACATCGGATTACACCCCCCCCTTAAATTCACTCAAAACTCGCTCCAAACACTCATTCAATTTCATGCCTAAAATCATTTCAAAATCGTTGTCAATTTCACGATGTTGGTAACTGCACGCCTTTCTTTAACACTAATGAATAGTTGATTTCAATAGTAGGTGCCAATGATAGTATTACGTTCAAAGACGAAAAACTTCTTTCTAAAAGCCTCTTACGAAGCCAAACATTTCTGTTTCTTTTCAATAACACATAATTTCTGTTCTCCATCATTTATTATTTGATTTTCTGTGAAATCCAGTCACTCATCGGGATTTACATTGTATTGTATAATGAGGAAATACATTTGTGACCCGTCATGCCTGAAGGGGCCATCTTGGAAGTGTGTAAACTGTCAACCATTGTCAGACTGCGCGCATTGCGCAGACTGACTAAGGTCGATACTTTTAGTATTTGCACTTACTTGTTTTTGGAAAAAAGAGTAATCTATCTTCCTTCCTGTGAAAGAGCATTGGAAATACAAACTCTGTTGACTTTATATTGAAAGCAATCTCTTTTTCAAATGTCCATTTGACAGAGTTCCTAGATGGTGCCTTTCGCGTGAAGGTTCACATTCTTATTTGACCTCCTGTTTTGATACAAAGAAACACATTTTTTACAGTACTAAAAGTAACAAGGAAATATCTGTTCCTTGATATCGTAGATTTAAATGTAAATTTTATTTGAATGACCATAGTGAATGTCAAATAACTTTATGTTTAAACCATGTGCACAGGAAAATTTCAACAAGCTAAATCAAACAGACACCCAGCCTTTCTTTGTACATCTATGAAAACATTCAATAATTAAGCGAAATAATTACTCGTAAGGTTCAAGTCTAATTTTTGCGTCATGAAAAAATACACACACAATCATTTTATGATAGCCATATTAAAATGTTAACATTGTCTTATATCGAAGGTATCTTACAAACAGTTTAACAAATGGTCAAACAATATGAAGAACGCAGGTTGTGCGAGTCTGAGACTCACAAATAAGTAACCGGGGGCCCGTTTTACTAAACATCTTACGAAAAAAATGATCGTAAGTCTAAATCACAAATCGTACCTGGTGTTTTCATTCATTGTTAGATTCTGTCTTGCAATATTTCATTGGAATCGTCTTTGGAATGAGATGATGCATGGCAGAATTCCATGTTTAGTTACCAATGTAGACGCAATTCTAATTTTTTTGACTTACGCAAAAAAATGGTCGTAAGATGTTCAGTAAAACGGGCCCCGGGACTCTAAAATCTATTTGAGTCCATAGAACCCTTGAATTACTTCATTTTGAAAATGACATTTATGAAACTCAGTAGATTGTAGTTCTTGTTCGAGAATGGCAATCCTGAATTCATCCTGACTGTCCACAATTCAGAAATCCACAAAAAATCCTTAAATATCGACTCTGACCAACCTGCACGTTCACGTAGTTTGACCAGGATCGATGCTCTTCGCAGAATTCATAATAATATGTATTGTACATAACTAGACGGTTCTTATTTGTTTATGATATGATCTACGTCGCCGCGGTGAAATAACACCCCCGTTAAATATTTTTGATATTACACGGGTGTTATTACACTAGTGGAATAACTATGCAAATCAGCCAAAGACGAAGAACAACGTTACTTTAAAAAAAAATGACGTCATAATGGATCTGCTGACGTCATTTTGCAAACGTCGTTATATGTTTCGCTGAATAATATGAATCGATACATATCGTAATATTCTCGTTTTATCACCAGAATTTAGGTAATATTATGAATAGAATATCAAATTTGTACTCATCACATATTTTTTTTTATTAAACTCGTCAGCAATAGCAACATCATTATATTCTCGTTTTTATCTGTTTATAGATGACTCGTTTAATAAATTCGGTATTCAATGACCACTCATTTAATATTCTCTCTATAAAGTATGATTGATATGTAGGCTAGCTAAACAACAGTGTATTCCAACTTAAATGAATGAAATGCGATAGGTTACAGAAACATATCTGTGTGCCAATGGGTAACAGTTGGTGAAATCAACACCAGTAAGTTTGATTCTTGTGAACAATTGCATCCAAATAATGCTGTTTGAAAGTTAAAAAATGAATGGATTTCAGACATGTAGGCAGAATATTGTCTTATCATTGCATTTTGATCGTAATCCCACAATGCATTTTCGTCGGCGTCTTATATATACACGATCTAGACCAGAGGCGATCAATATCATTGCCTTGGATATTGACAATTATATCGAACCAATATTGAAAACGAATGGATTACAGACACATAGGCAAAATATTGTCTTATCGTTGCATTTTGATAATAATTCTACAATGCATTTCGTCGGCGTCATATATAGACACGATCTAAAACAGGGGCGGTCAAAATCATTGCCATGTATATTGATAATTATATCGAACCAATATTAAAAAAAACGAATGGATTTCAGACATACAGACAAAATGTTGTCCTATCATTGCATTTTTATCATAATTCTACAGTGCATTTTTGTCCGTGCCATACATATACACGATCTAAATCAAAGGCGGTCAATATTTATTGCCATGGAAGTTGACAATGATAACGAACCAATATTCTTCCACTGAAGTTTATTACTAAAGCCGATCAACAAGAGTTGATAAAAGTTTTCGTAGTGTGTGGAAAGCAATGAAAAGTCGATACGTATCGAATCAAAATTACTGTAAATAATATTGCTCATGTTGGAATCGTATAAGTACAGATGGTAAAGTTGGGAAAATGATACTAATTGCGATCAAAACCATTCTAAATCACTCATTCAGCGCTCGCTTCATTTATTCCAAATACTCACTCAAACCACCGAAACACGCTCAGAAACTTTTCAAAAAGACTCCCAAATTGTTAAAAAATATCAAATTCTTACAAATAGATCAAATAATTCTACTTTTTTGGCTTATGTTGACTTAAAAGCGTCTGATTTGCTCGTTAAGACAGAAACAGAAAAGTGCGTAGGGATGTAGGGAATTAACACGAAATATTGGCGATTTTATACATGTTTTACCTACCTCCGACAAATATAATTCATAAACTGATCCTCCCACTCATTCAATATCATTCCGAAATAGTTCCAAAATTATTCATCTTGTCATTTTCAAGATGTTGTTAGCTGGTTCATAATTTGTATAGAATTGTGAAAGTCGAGCACTTAATAGGTGCTTTAACAGCGAACTCGTTAAATATAAGACAAGAATTTCCAAAAGTCGCCTCGAGTGTTTCTATAGACTGAAGAAACTAGGACATATTTAATGAGAGTGTCGACAGGATGCAGTGTTAGGTCGACGATCTTGCCGGCTGGAGATGAAATGTCTCTGGATACTCGGGGGTTTGTTCAACAGTAAAAACCATCGTAAAATTGACAAGTTGAATGGATATTTAAAGATTTGGTGTGATGTTGAATGAATGAATACAGGTAATACAATTTAGCTAATTTCATCCAAACTGGACGAAATTAAAACTGGCCGAAATAAGCGACAATTTATTATCCCCCTCTAAACATTGTCTATTAAAAAATAAAGAGAGATTTGTTTGACTGACCAGATGAATGATTTTTGGATGATTTGTGAATATATTGAACCGGTGTATGGATTGAATTTGAAAGAAATTTAAGGCAGGTGATACAATATAGCTTTATTATACTGCAAAGAAAATTCTAGCATTTTTATTGGTTAATGGTGATCTGACAAACATTGATAGCTACGGCCGCTCCGGTATTACCTCTAATGTTTCCCTAAGGCGCCTCGACATGAACATAGACAAAAAATCGAAACAGTAATGGTAGCCATGTTTCTCTCGCTTCGCTGATAACACGACCCGAATATATACACTAGGATACAGTTGAAAAGGATGTCAGTAAATAATGTGCAAATAATAAATGATATAGATGTCAATAAATACCTTAAATTAGTACAAATCTGTCCATTTAAAGTGCCAAGTTTCTTGCTGTTTCAGCCAACAAACGCTTCCATATCACAATAGCGCAGAGTGTATTGTGTGACGTCACAACTATGTATGACGTCACTTTGTACATATTTACTTTTCATAGGGGCGCATTAAGGGATATTAGTGGTTTTAAAGAAATCGGTTTATATGAACGCCTAAAATAGGCAAAAGACAGATATTTAGCCCTAAAACTTTGAAGTATAATAAATTCGTAATACGGTTTCTTGCCTGGGTATATGACATTTTATTCCCGGCAGTAAAAATGATGTCAACCCTCGCCTACGGCTCGGGTGACATCATTTTTCCAGCCGGGAATAAATCGTCATATACCCCGGCAAGAAACCGTATAACTAATAATGTTTAATCAAGATGAACAAAATTAACGATATACATTACTTGACTTTAACACAGTTTACAAGAATGGAACGCGTATTCCGAAATCATTCCAAAAAATGTTCATCTTGTCAATTTTACGATTTGTTAACGGTTTCTTAATTTGTATGAAATTATTCTTATGTCGTACACTAAACAGATGTTTTAAAAGCGCACTCGTTAATGTTAGTAAGGCAGGAGATACCAAAAGCTGCCTCGAGTGTTTGTAACCTCTACACCTGGAAGAACCTATTTTGAATTTGAAATTAGTAATAGCTCTTAGAATAATTATTTGTTACGAAGGTATTAAACGAATTTGTGTTTTTAGAATAAGTGACGCCATGAAAACCCTAAAAGAATTATATCCTGCCTTTCATTTCAAAATTGTACAAAATAAGAACTGTCGTCTATAACTGATTCCAACCAGTCTAATGTTGTGTTCTGGTTTAAACGTGATTTGGTGTTTTTTATATGATCAGTTAATGGTACAAAACGTTTTCTGCGTCCATTCAGTTTTAACGCTTAAGAAAAAAGTGCATTATTATATTGACGAATGTGTTTTAATTTCTTATACAGAAAAGACTATTATCCCTTAAAGTAAAATTCACTTGGCTCAAAAGAATCAAACAATGCTTCTCAGAACTACAATTGTTAAAATCGAAAATAACGGAACTATGTTTGCATGGTTTCTTTACTGACTTTAATTCTACAAATGTTACATTCCACTTGAACTAAAAATATAATTGTGATTTGTGTAATTTGTACGAATAAATGATGGTTGGAAAAGGGGTATTTTATAAAAAACGTTTGTGTGGAGAATTGTGTAAAAAAGAGAACTAATTTAAAAAAAAATAGAATGAAGACCATGGATAACAGTCGGATGGAAGACAGGAACATAGAATGTAGTGTGAAATTAAGAGAGCAATTGAAAAGGGGGAAGAAAAATGGCTGACTAGACTCTTTGCTTTGCGCACTTTGAAATTGTTGGAACTGTCACGCAAAGGCTCAATTCATTTGCTTTCAAAATAAAAAAAATTACCAATTACAAACGATATAGTTGTCAACATGATGTACATGTAGGCGACAGTAAGAGGAGGAACTATATTGCTTACACTTTTAAAACACCATCGTGAAGTTGACAAGGTGAACGATTTTGGAATGATTAAGGAATGAAATTGATTGAGTGTGTGGAGCGAGTTCCAGCGAATTTAAAGGGAGATAATCCAATGTCACAAATTTTGTTCATGATGAACATAATTAGCGATATTGATTACACCCCTTTAATAAGATATGCATGCAAGTTCTATAGTTAGCTTCCTATTTCTTCAAGAACCATATTAGACGCTTAGAATTTGAATTATTTCAGTGAAATCGCGATTTTCTCTATCAAAATTCATTTTGAATTACGTTGTTGATTCTATAATTTTCAATTGGATTGAGCGTTTTTGATTGGGTTGAGTGAGAGTTTGGAATAAATTGGAACGCTGGTTGAGCGATTTAGAATGGTTTTGATTAATGTAAATGTAACTAACTGTATTCCTCTTTAGAATTTCATTGCGTCGCAAAGACATTCGGCGAAATTTACGAAAACACATGAATACATCAACTATAGAATACTAGTATTAAAACGTTCCGAAATCATAAGAAATATTTAAAATTCATTCAAGACATTCCGCAATGAATTCAAATCAATATATTGAAGGTCCGTGAAGTTGGCAGCCTAGCAGCCTAGCAGAGTGAAGTTGGCAGCCTAGCAGCCTAGCAGAGTGAAGTTGGCAGCCTGGCAGCCTAAAAAACTTTTTATCAAAATTATTGATATCTGACACTAGTATTATACACGAGAAGTCACTTAAAACCGTAAACACTGAATTTCTTGTGAAGGCAGATTTGTTCCGGATATCTCCCTTTATTCAACTTTTCCGACCAGAATGTCCCGAAAATTACCCAGAACATATCAATTTGGTCCTTACAAATATGAGAACTTAAATCTTTGGGGAAAAACGATAGTGTCATTTTAGGTTACTTCGCTGCTAGACTGCTGGAAATGTGATGTTGGCAGTCTGGCATCCTAGCAATATCTTCTACTAATAATCAAGTGTGATCCGCCTAAAATTCTACCTAGATTTTGTTTCTTAACTTCTTTTTAACTTTGGTGTATAACCGAATTCTTTTCAGAATTTTCTTGTTTGAATGTAGTTTAATGTCAATTCAAACAGTTTTCATTCATATAGCAAAGCTGCAAACTGAATGTGGTTTAATGTCAATTCAAACAGTTTTCATTCATATAGCAAAAGCTGCAAACTGAAAAGTGCCTTGTACATAATTGTAGTAATTTTGGGTCAATATTTAGGTAATTCGGCTTCTGGAGATCTTTTTGGTGTGTTTCCCATTTGAAAATTTGAGAGCGAAGGCAGTACAATACTGAATTTGTTTAAAATTATGACATGCCAAGTTTTTGGTGAACGTTTTCGACACCAGTGTAACTACCTACGAACGTCCTGTAGGTTTTTAATTGCTTCGTAACAAAGTAATGCCCATTTACGTTCAATTAAGTATTTCTCAAGACTTCTCTCCGCAAGATCACTGTTTGATTTTTGAATTGCGTGATACTAGAATTCTTTGTCATGTGAAGACAATGAAAATCCGCATTTGAATTACAAAATGAAGTTGAAATTTTTTATCGGGCGTATGGATGTTCCGCGTAAGCATATTGAGGGCTTAGAGCTTTACAAAGCATGTGTCTTTACACATTATAGACACAAACTATGTTTTTGCTCTAAACCATTGTTATGGCAAGTTCCCGTAGTAATTTGCCGGAAACATGTGCTATATTTAGGTCGTAAGGAGTGACCTCACTGGAATTTTCTTCCGGAGGTCATTGTATGGTAAAAGTAGATCCTTTAGAAAAAGTAGTGCGACATTGAAACGTTAGTTTTGAGAGTAAAATAGTAACCCTTGTGCTTATTTTTGTTCTTTTCACCTAGTTTTGCATCTCTTCTTTGATTTAACGCTTGATTTGCCTTTGTCTGTGTACGATTTCCTATGCGAAAGGACGGATAACGGGTGGGGGTCGTACCCAAAGTAACTGTCCTCTTCATTGGTGGGAAAAAGACGGTACCTCTACTTAATTTTTTTGATTTTTTTTTCAAATTTAACTCGTTGATAAAATATTTCGTTGTTTTAAGCACTTTTAAATAAGATTTAAGTCAGTTTTTACTTTTATTATTGGAAGGATCACTATAATTGTTCAAGTGGAAGCAGGATAACCCTTTACCCTTACCAATACCACCGAATTTGGGTTATTAAGCAAAATTACGGGATGACATCAATGTGGTAAAAAACCGTCTTCTCTCTACAAATATTGATTTTCTTTACTTTGAAACGACACATCGCATTGGAACAAGCAAGAAATATCCCAATATTTGCCATGTAAAGAAGTACCTTTTGCCACAAAAGACCGCCCCCTTACTCCAAAAAGGTGAGTTTTCTAGTACTTGAAACTATCTTTATGACACTTTTTTTGCGTTTTTATCACTCCGAATCGCGTGTTGAAAGCTTACAAGCTCGATAAGCTTTTGTTTTTCAACATGCATGAAATGAAACACGAAACTATCGTGCGAAAAGTGATGGAAACACTTAACCCTTTCCCTGGCAACGAAATTTTTTCTTAAGTTGATCTCAGGTGGGGGACGTCTTTCGATAACAAATAAGACGTGTTTCTTTTACATTTCTGCAATTTTGTTTTTTAAATTGAGTTTGCAATCGCCAAAACACCTCAAAACTGAAAATTTGATGAAAAATATTTAAATCTGATAATTGCCTAGCAGAGACAAATGGTAAATTTAAGCCAAAATGGCCAGTGATAACATAATTAGTTCTGTTTTATCTTGTCAGTTTATTTTTCCCCAATTGAGAAATCTCCGGTATTTATTAAATTAAGTTTACAGCAAACATATCTCAATACTCACATGTGAATAAAATTCTCAACATTGCACAACGAGACATAAGAGACCCTTTATCATAGCCTTGCCACCCCATTCAAAACTGGTATTTATTGAAGTGGGTACCCCCGATCGTTATCCTGTTTTTTCTCCTTTTCTCATGCTATTGTCCATGCATCTAATTCGGTTACACTACAACACATTCACGAGAAAAAATGAATTTCCTCGTAATTCTTAAATCTGAATATCTTTTATGGAGTTGAAAATAGTGGACTCGATCCCAAAATTTTCCATTTTAGCATTTCTCTTTTGTACATTCTTTTTATGCCCCCGATAGGGAGGCATCATAAATTTGACTTGTCCGTCCGTCCGTCCGTCTGTCCGTCCGTCTGTCCGTCCGTCTGTCCGTCCGTCCGGGTTTACAGAAGAACATTTATTGGCTTCATTTTATGCTCATTGTGCTTTTGTTGGCTACTTTTGTTGTTATTGGCTATACCCAACAGTACAACTCGGTAGGAGGTACGGTCCAAGAGATATTGGCTTAACCCACGTTGGTAGCCATTACACGTTTGGACGCTCATTTTGTCCAATATTCATTACGGACTTCGGACTGCCCATTTGAACGAAGAAAAAATTCGCGCAGTTTTACAACCAATCAGCTACATGTATTTAAAATACCGGGCTCCTCAGCCAATCAGATCGGTTTTTACTGTAGCGATGAATGCCGAGTACTCCGAAGTTTCCGAGTGAATACACAGTACACTTGGACTGAAGACGTTGAGCGGAGTTTAAACTGTATGTATATCATATTAACTTGTTGTCCAAACATTTATTGTCCAAAACATAGTTAAGTGATTTATTTCAGATAAATAATTGGTTATTTTGTAGAGAAAGCTGATTTATTCTCTGAAAGTTGATCGTCAGTAAAGCCATGTATCTGTATCTGTATCTATATACGTCGCAGGTCCCAATACTGGTTTTAACGCGACGGGGGGAGTGCGCTTATTCACAGATTTTGTCGAGTGCTGATTTAAAAGCCTCGACTGATTTAGCACAGACTATATCTTCACTGAGCTGGTTCCACTCTATGGGTGTCTTAACAAAAAATGAATGTTTGTACTGGTTTGTATTAGCGTGTATAATATTAAGGCATTTAGAGTTATTTTTCACTTGATTTTGCAAAATGTTTTGAGTGTCACAGTTTTTGAATACTTTGATTTTTACTGATCTCTTTGGTCGCGATGTTTTAATGAGGTCGGTTTTCGGAAGCCCTGGTACCAACCCCTCAACCACCTTGTACATCATGATGAGTCTAAGGCTCTTTCTTCTTGATTGTAGTTGGGGTAGCTTTAGTTCTTTCATTGTGTTGGTGATAAAGCCTTGTTCTTGTGACTTGTAGTTTTGTTTGATGAATCTGGTGGCCCTCCTTTGAACTCTTTCTAATCGATCGATGTCATTTTGTTGATAGGGGTCCCAGATTGTAGAGCCATAGTCCATGAGGGATCTAACCATGGAGACATATGCAACTTTCCTACAGTTTTCTGTGCAGTGTTTTAAGTTTCTTCTTAGGAATCCCAAAGTGGAGTTTGCTTTTTTAACTACTTTGTTTATGTGAGTAGTCCATTTCATGTCAGCTGAGATCTGGAGACCTAAATACGGATTGTCTTGGACTTCTTCTAAGATGTGATTGTCAAGTGTGTACAGTTTAGATATGCGTTTCCTTATGCTCATGATATAACATTTTTTTGCGTTGAATCTCATGCCCCAGTTTTTTGCCCATATTTCAAGGTTGTTTAGGTCCTTTTGAAGTTCAATTTGGTCTCTGAATGAATTTATTGTTCTGTATAAGAGGCAGTCATCTGCAAACAGGCGGACTTTGGATTTTACTGCTTCTGGTAGGTCGTTTATATGGCATAAGAATAATAAGGGTCCAAGTACAGTTCCTTGTGGTACTCCCGAGTCAACAGGTACGGAGTCCGAGAATTCCCCTTCTACAGCTGTTCGCATGGTTCTCTTTGTTAGAAATGATGAAAGCCAGTTTAGAATATTTCCTTCTATGCCGTAATGTTGAAGTTTCTTTAGCAATTTTTTGTGTGGAACTGTGTCAAAAGCTTTGGAGAAGTCCAGAATCGCTATGTCAACTTGTTGTGAGTTGTCGTATTGTTGGAGAAAATCATTTAAGGTGAAGAGTAGTTGAGTTTCACAGGAGTATCCAGATCTGAATCCATGGTTCAATGTTGTTAAGATTTTATTTGATTCTAGATGTTTTAGTATGTGTCGACATATGATGTGTTCGAGGAGTTTACAAGGCACGGAGGTCAGGGAAACTGGTCTATAATTTTCGGCCAGATGCTTGTCGCCTTTTTTGTAGATACAGGAAATATTCGCATCTCTCCAGTCCTTTGGTAGTTCGCCGGTGTTGAGTGATAGTTGGAAGAGTAGTGTGAAACATGGAGCTAGTTCGTCTGCGCATTCTTTGAGTATTCTGTTTGGTATGTTGTCTGGGCCCGAGGCTTTGTTTGGTTTGAGGTTATTTAGTAGTTTTTTAACTCCTTCTTTGTCGATTTTGATTTGTTTGATATTTGTTTTACTTTTTGTTTTCTTGTTCATTGGTGGTAGGTTATCATGTGGGTTTGTGTTTACTTCTTTGGTGAATACTGACTGGAACTGTTTTATCAGGATGTCTGCTTTCCCTTTACTATCAGTTATGATTTTGCTTCCTAGTTTTAGGGGAGATATGCCAAATGAGTCTTGTTTTTTTGATTTTATATATTTCCAAAAGGGCTTAGTGTCGTTTTGATTTAGGCCTTCAGTAATTATGTTGTTGACATATTCCCATTCGGCTTTCCTGAAATGTCTTTTGCATTCTTTTTGGAATTGTTTGTAATTCCCCCATTTGTTTGTCTTTTTGGCTTGTTTGTAAAGTCTACTTTTTTTTCTTAACATCTTGTGTTCTTTTTTGGAAATCCATGGGACAGAGTTTTTAGGTCTTATTTCCTTGGATGGGATGTGTTTGTCCATATTTTCATGGAGTGATTGTTTGAAGAAGTCCCATATTGTGTGTATTGTTTCGTTGTTTTCAAGTTTACTTTTAATGTTCTCAGTCATGTTTGTTATGGATGCCTTAAGTGATGCCCAGTCAGCTTTGGCGTAGATGTAACATTTTCGTGGTTTTGAGGTTTGATAGTGTGGCTTTATTTCCAAATCTGTAACAACAATACTGTGATCTGAGATTCCTGGTACACTGATTGATGATTTGGTTAGAGATGGGTTGGTAGTGAATACTAGGTCTAATAGGTTTTCGCCTCTGGTTGGTTCTTCATGGATTTGTGTTAGGCCTGCGTTGCTTGTGATGTCAATTAGTTTCTGGTGTATTTCTTTGTCGTTGTTTGATGTGGTTTTCAATTGGTTCCATTCTATGTCTGGACAGTTGAAATCTCCAGCTAGGATAATATTTTGTTTGTTGCCTAGTGTTGCTAGAGATAGTTCTAATTCATTAAGGTCTTTTTTGTTTCTGTTAGGCATGTAGAAGGATGAGATGAACATGTCTTTGCTGTTTTTCATTTTGATTTTTATCCACTCGATTTCGCAGTCAGTTATTAAATTTGTTTGCTCTTCAGATATAATACTGTTTTCTACTAGGATAAAGACTCCTCCACCCAGGGTACCTCTGTCATTTCTGTATGGTGTGTAGTTTGTTGGAAATACTTGACTAGATTTTATTGCATCGCTTGATGGGTTTCTTCCAGGTTTGATACCTTTAAGCCAAGATTCTGTGCCACAGATGACGTCTGGTTTTAGATATTCGATTGAGGCTGTTAGTTCTTGGTGTTTGTCCCTAATACTTCGGCAGTTAACCGTCATTATTCTAAGATTATGTTTGTGTTTTTTTGGCAGTTGTGAATTGTTTAGGTCTGAGTTGGTTTGGGATATAGTTTTGTAGGTGTTTTTACTTTTTGATTTGCTTCCAGAATTGTTTGTTGTTGACATCGGGCTGCTGGTTTTAAGAGGGCTGAAAACATCCGATTTGATGGATTCCATGGTTTCATTTATAGATGTTAGAGGATCATAGATATTTGATGTGTTTAGTTCATAGCTTCTGAACGTGAATGAGGATACGTTGATACTATCACATTTACAACACAGCCATTGGACGTTGGACCTTTCAAGTAGTTCGAAGTCATGTGTGCATAATTCTATGCATGACTTGTGGTGCCATATGTTACACCCGTCGCAACACACTCCAATGCAATCCCAAGTCACGGGATGTTCGCAAAGTCCACATGGGTAAATTATTTGTTGATTTGTTTTAGGTCCAGGATTGGGTTCAATGTCTCCGGAAAGTAGTAATATTAGCGTTATGACGGTTTTCCTTTTGTTGTTGTTAATTGGTAAGCACAATGGTCGGCGCCCTGATGAGTGCATTTTAGGATTTAGAGCCAGTAGTATCCTTTGGATGTTGCATGATTCTGTAGTGTTTTCATAAGTAAGAATTTTGATAGATAGAAGAAGGGTAATCAGAGCTATTGCCAGCATGGTTGGTATAGCGCGGATAAGCCCGTACTGACCAAAGATTCAGTGTAGCGCGGAAAACCCGTACTGACTGAACTGCCAACAATAGCGCCTGCCAAAGTTAACTCTCTTCAGTTTGTTCCCAACAGTCTCTCGCAATTTGGTTGGAAATTTTCCTGAGCCAGGCTTTGCCGAGCGTTCTTCCTGGATGAATTCCGTCTGTGTATAAATTAAAGTTATAGTACTTTCTGGTTTTGTGTTCTCTGTTATTACCACTTTTGTACTTGGAGCTTATACTGAGATCAGATGAAAAATTTGGTGAGTGGTGGCCTAATGTTTCGTTTATCTTTCGGACTTCTCCGTTCAAGCTTTCAATTTGTTGTTGTAATATGGTGTCTTGATTTTTGAAAATTTCTGGATCTTTGTGTCCTTTATTGGAATTCCATTTGGATATTGAGTATATTGGTGTTTCTAGAATTGTTATGTTGGTTCCTGGGTATTTTGCTGTTATCTCAATCAGCTCTTTGAATTTTCTATTGAGAAGTTGAATTTGTTCATCGTCGTGAGATTTAAGGGAGATGTATTGTTTGTTCTTAGAGGTCAAGTTGCAAGTTCCTAGCCAAATATATATCCATAAGTCTCCATGGTTTATGATTTTTCTAGCGATGTGTGATTTAAGCCAGGCTGTTGAATCTTCGATTTTGGATCCACTTTTCGCGCACCAGAGGATGTCTAATTCATTTTTGTCAGAGCATAGACTTTTGAGCCATTTTCCTTTACTATCGGTGAGGATTAGTGGTTGTTTTGTCTGTTTTCCTTTGGGTTCAATCTGTGGTCTATTTATGAATTTCTTAAGTTTGGTTTCTGACATCGGTGGTTGGTCAAGATGGCGGCTACAACGTGGTGGGGCAAGGTGGTATGTTGGGGAAGGTTTTTTGGGGGACTTACCGACCTAATTTAGCGTCTACATGTTGTGATGTGGTGGTTTAGATAAAGTATTCATTGTTAATTTAGTTGTTATGGCCGAGAAGTTATAAGAGTAGATTAATTTCTTCGTTTTTTATGTTTTTTTTTCACGATTGAATTTTCGCGTCCTTTCACTTCGCGCATGCGCACAGCCTTTGAATGGGTTTTCGCGATGTCAATTGTTGATCGCCTGGTTCTGTTTTGATTTGAATTTAATAAAGACTTTATTAAAGTACAATAATGCGCCTGTTTCTGCTTCTTTTGAATCATGTACAATTGCTTGAAATATGTTTTGGGACAAAATTTTTGGAAGAAATTTCCCTCCAGTCATATTCAAATGGTTATTTACTGACGTTTCAAAGACGAGAAGATCTGATGAAGTCGATCTTAATATTGGAATCAAATTGCATATGCTACCAATATTTTAAATAATACAATGAAAAGTGTAAGTATCCCATCCCTCTTTATTTACAAGTCAGGGGTTTTTCTCCTTCGGCCTGTGAAAGGCCCCTTCCCCTTGACAAAAGGCCCCTTTCCCCAGAAAAATTTCTTTTCAAACATGCAGTTTTCCCCAAATATTGAGGTTTACCCAACGTTGGCGCTGTCGGTCGCCATTGTCGCCAAATGCGACAAAAATTTAAAAGTGGCCCAAGAATTTTTCATTTGGCGAAAATGCCTGGCGCCAACAAAAATCAAGTGGCCCCAGAAATTATCAAATGGCCCCAACTCAATACACGATAAGCAAATATCAATAACAATATACATAACCAGACTGCCCTAAGGGAATAAACTCGCCAATCCGTCTAGTAGCCTACATGCGGCACGCGTCATTCACGGGGTCTGATTATCGATTTTTTATTGACAGCTGGATTCATTCACATTTACCTATGCGCTTCAAACACGGTAGGCGGGTCTAGTATCTGACCTCATTACACAGGGCTCTCGGAAACGACAGTAGTGTCGTCTGAGACGACAACTTTTCTTAGCGGACGACAAAAAATCCTATCAAAGGATTCCACCGGGCGACAAGTTTTTCTAAGGCACGCGTCCCGACTAATAACCTCTCGGCTGTGTATAACATGTATTTAATTGTTTACGTAAGTTAACTGTCGCGTGAAAAATCGATAATAGCCATATCTGAAGTCCGATAGACGGGTGCGGTAGGCGTGGCGTTAATTGACGCCAACAGCCAATCGTAATCGGTTATTTGTAGACCTTGTAGGCGGAGCTTGATTATCAATGAATGGAATCTAGACTCTGCCCGGCAATGTGTTTTCGCGAAACATGTGAACCGTTAATATATTGATTGAAGCAGTTGATTCACTAATTATATACCGGTATTTGAATTCGAGCAGGGCCCCAATTAAAAGAAGGCAATAGTAGGACAACATAATCGCCCCGATTTATTCGTAACAAGTAAATGATTAGTCCGTGTCCTTCGAACTGACCCAAATCTTTTTACCTTTTGTAAAATCGGTAGTTAGAGTAAAAACAATTCTTAAATTAAAGAAATGTTCCGGAAAAATATGGCATGAATTATCACTAGCGGTGAATCTCTGAAACGCCGTGCATGTGCTTAATTCCGTCGGATAACGTATTTCAAAAATAGAAAGCTCCGGATCAGCCCACTGATCAGACGTGTGTTGAAGTCAAAAAAAAAAAAAAAAAAAAAAAAAAGAAAAGAAAAAAAATGAACACAGGTGTTTCGGAAAGTTTAATTATTTCAATAAAAAAAAAGAAAATAAGAAAAAGAGATAACCAATGCAGTTCAAACATACAATCTTTTGTAATGAATATCAATTCTGAACTTTTTCTCTCAATTGACAACATCTGCAAAGAGAATCATGGCATAGACTATCAGTATTTGTTGAGATTTTTTAAAGTCTAAATAAATATAATAACATTTTTTGACTTCTTTTTAACTTCTGTCAAAAAGAAGATATAACTGTTTCAAATACTTGCTTTTGTACTAGTCAATGGTTTAAACTGAACCGGGAAAAGTTTTGTCATCTACTGAGCTCATCTCCAAAAATGAAAAAGAAAATGTAAAAAGCATTGGGATAAAAGAAGAAAATGTTTTTAGGAAAAGAGTTGGGTGCAAAATGTCGAAAATTTTGTCTATTAGTACCGGCCTAGACACCCGAAATGTGGCCCCAATTTTCACCAGGTTGGCCCCAACTTTTTTCATTTGGCGAAAGTGATGGCCCCAACTTTTTGAGAGCCAGAGTGAACCCTGGAATACCTTGGAAATTTTGTTCCCCCCTAACAGTTTCACATGTTTATTTTTTCCCCTACAAAAAGGCCAAGCCCCTTACCCCAGACTGAAAAAAAACCCCTGCAAGTTGATATTTAATGGCACCTGTTAGATCTATTTCTCCGTCAATTTTTAATTTTCACAAAACAAAATGGCTGACTTCAGCAATACGGGATTACGGCCAAATTTTGGGAGAACAGGACAATGTTAAAGGCCAACATTTACTCATTTTCAAAGAATGCTTACCATGGTAGATACGCAAATGTCAGTGATTTTTGTTACAAATTTATGCGGAAGAGTCCTGGGACCGACTGGTTCCCAAAACAATGAGTCCAACATTGAAACATGTATAGAAGTCCTTGTAAGACAACGTCAATTGCACATTGAAAATGTTAGCATTCTGGGACTCACTAAATATTTATCAATGAGTCCTGGGAAAAAAAATGCGAGTCAAGGACTCGGGACTCGCAGCTAACAAAATCCCTGAAATGTTATGTATTACATTACATTAACCCTTTCCAAAACCACAATAATTCACAGTGGAATCCTAATACAGATGACAAATATATGTTGATAACGCTAGGCTTTGTGAACGGCGTAGAAAATGTCGAGACAAGACGATAAAATGCTAGTAATAAGCACTTTCTTCTTTTGCCTCAGTGTTTCCTAAGCTATTGACCAAAGCACCGTGTATCAACGTACACCGGATATAGCGATTAGTGAGTCGAGGGAAATATCTACGAAGTGGGATCCATGGTTAGTATTTCTTTTATTATTTCTGTGTTTGTTGTGATTTTCCTTAGTGAAAAACGAATTTACACCACTGAGGTAGTCGGTTATGTTTGCCTCTTTGGAAAACATGAAATAATTTGTTTCTGTCATAGAATAAAAGAAAATAAACCGTCTAATCACTGACAATTTTCTTGGCCTTCTGCGAAATCGAATGAAAATGCTCATATTTTATGTAACTGGCCTACGATTTACTTTGCTATACTTTCTTTGTTGTCCAAAGATTTTACATACTAAATTTTACTGCGAGATTATTTATTGTTTTTGGAATATTTAGATTGGAAAAAGCTACCGGTGTACGGCCTATAACAGACAATTTCAAATCAGTGTACGAACGATAGAAAAAGTAGTGTACGAATATAGCTCAAGGGAAGGATAAAATATCCTTACTTAAACGAGCGCAAAATAAGAAATTATGTATGAAAACGCCTACATGACTCTGTAGTAACATTTTGTCGTTTTCGATTAGGATTCTTTTCTAGTTTTTTGCGAAAAACGGGGGAATCGTTAATCATATTGATTAAAAAATATAGATGATAATCATTTACAGAACTTTATGAACCTCTTAACATAATTATTCATTACATTGATTGTAAACATTTTTTAAGCATGGTTTTCTTAGACAACGGCTAGTCCCTTTGCAGAAGGCAACTTCCTGTGAAACCAAGTTGTTTCGTTGAATTCAATTTATAAGCTAAAATTTCTCATTTCTACAGATTAAGCGTCAGGTTAATGTCAGACTAGTTTTACGAACTGTTTCAGAATCGGATAGCAGGTCGATTTCTTGTAATATATCAGAATATTATCATTTAAATGTTTACCCTATCGTCATGTCATTGAATAATCGCGAGCCGCCACCATAGCGCAGTTGGTTAGGCATAAGACTTCCAATCTGGAAGTCGTGGGTTCGATCCCCGGTGGCGGCAAATATCCTTTCCGACGTTTGTCTTTCACCAATGGGTAGATAATCGTAAACCTATGTGAAATAGCAGTCGGAGGCTAGGAAAGGATGTAATGGTAGTACTGGCGTGAGAAATACCAGGAATCCATTGTTAGGTGCTCCGGCCGCCGCGATATAACTGAAATAATGTTGAAAGCGGCGTAAAACCCCATTCAATCAATCAATCAATTGAATAATCGCGGCGTTTTAACCATGGGGTCTTTGATTTTTACAAGATACCTTTCTACATCAAAATATTAATAGATAGAGAGAAAAAAGATGTGATTTTTAACAATGTTGTTAAAGAATCACGATTCCTCCCAAAACATTTGAGCGGCCTCAGACGATTTATGATATTCACATGGTAATAATTAACGCGTATTTTCGAACCCTGTTTATTCGCGCACATCAATATGACCGATAACAATATTGAATTGACATATATTTCCTATATCCAATATCCCCGAAAAATAAGAACCAACGAATACGTTAGAAAAGACATCATCAAAATCCATTTCGAGCCTGTCTCAATTGTGGTTCAAAATGGAAGCGCTTGGGAACGATTTAATATTCGAAACGCATGACTGGTTGAAATACCGTTTACCTACATCATGCAAACGTTCCTAGATAGGTAGGGGTATACAATAATAAATATAAATTGGATCGGTCTCTTTACCGTTTTGAAATTGATAGATTAGCCGAAGCCACATACAATTGTTTTACAATCCATTTTCCTTTTGTAGATTAGTATAGTAAACCTACTACACCAAATCAAGACACAATCTCTTGCAGTCGAAGGCTGTTGCTATAAGAAGTTCTTGGTGACAAAAGTTAGCTTAGTTTTAGAACGGATCTCCACATGGGGATTTCCATTTAGCTTGGTACCGTTGCTTTAACGTTCTGCAAACGTTTTAATCGTAAACATATGACAGGGTTTGGCCAGTTATTGTATACAAATTTATCGTAATCACAAGTCATGATACAAGGATACTAGTAAAATTTTAATAACGAATCTCAGGCCTCGAGGTCCGCCCTGCCTTCTGAATGAAAACGTTCGAGAAACAATTTGCAAATTTTGCCCAACACAAGCATTTGCGTGCAAAGCGCGGTATCATTTTCGAAAATAACCGGCGTTTTGGTGACTGAACGCAGGGCTGGTCTGACTGCCAAACATTATGCAAAACGGACACGGCGAAAGAGCAAAGGTTTAGAAAGCGCTCAAAACTTTCTGAGCGGACGAAATTTGAGTAGGTGGGCCCTCGAAGTAAAGAGCGTATGCAAAGCCTATGCACCGGGTACAAAACAAATTCATGGCGTATTTTCAGCGTATGTAACAATTTTCGTAAGTTTAACATCCTCAATTCACCAGTAAGTGTAATGCGTCCGTACCTCGTAAAAACATGTTTAAGCAATAGGCTATGTGATAATAATCAAGCCGATGCTGTAATATTCTTAACTTAAATCGAAACCCAATACAATGCCCTGGATAACCTTTTCATCAACGTTTAAATTTGTAGAACTGACCTTTACCAGAGTGAAGATTATTTTGTGCATAAAGATTTGCCGAAATTATCACCATCGCATTCGAAAAATATATCGCCGAATTAAGGGTAAAATAGACCCTCGTTGCAGACAGTTCACCAGACTCGATATGACGTCACTGTCTGGATTTCACAGTCATTGCCCCCTATGACCCAATTACTCTAGACTTCACTTGGTTGAGCCGAAAGTGGGATGGATATACTTTTTGAATAGTTAAGTTTCATTGGCTAAAAAGCAAAGGCGATCGATAGAGACTTTGATGTGTGTCTAAAACACCAAGAGCATTTAAATTGTAAAAGACCATTAACATAACAATACATGCGCATGTTAAGAAAATTTACAGGGTAAGAATACGTATAATTTATAGGGGTATAATTTATGTAATAATTTGTTGTGTGTGTGTGTGTGTAGGGGGGGGGGGAGGGTTCTAACGTAATTAAAATCGACTGACTGACTGAATGGGGTTTAACGCCGCTTTCAACATTATTGCAGTTATATCGCGGCGGCTGGGGCACCTAACAATCGATCCCTGGTATTTCTCACACCAGTACTACCATTACATTCTTTCCTGTCTCCAGCTGCTATCTCACATAGGTTTACTATTATCAACCCATTGGTGAGAGAAATTAATTATCTTAGACAAACGGGAGGATAATTGTATATCTCAGTCGGATAGCAGCTGGAGACTAGGAAAGTATGCAATGGTAATACTGATGATAGAAATAACAGGAATCTATTGTTGAGTACTCCAGTCGCCGCCACATGACTGAAATATATATAAATCGAGAAATCAGAGCAAGGCTATACTAAGTGTCTATATATTGTATAGACACTTAATACAGTTTTGCGCTGAACCCTCGAAATGCGGCGTTAAAACCCGTGTTAAAAATTTGTTAATGTATGTTTGAATGGGGCTTACTTTAAAAGTCTTACCGCGGCGGCTGGTGAACCTAACGACAACATCGATGCCGACAACAATTGGACAATGTCTATGCTTCGGATATACCCATGAAGCAAGGTCGTGATTAAATTGATTAAAAAATCGTATTTCAATTTTGTTATCTAATCATACGACGACGACAACTAAGGTACCGACAACAAATGGACAATGTCTTGGATATATCCATGAAGCTTGACCATGTTTATACTGATAAAAGCTATAGGGGCATTCAAAATAAAACACAAATGATTCTCACCGAAAGAATGGTCACTATTTACAATTGAAATTAAAATCATATCTTCAAACTGAGTAAGGGATAAAAGAGCAGTAACAGTACGACTCGTCTGATCTTGATATCCAAAATTTGGAAAGGATGAAAGAGATGCCTGTAATGCTGAGTTTCTTTGCTCTTTAAGTCGAGACAGAGAAAATGACAGCGAGGATCTCGCTGATCCCAATTTATATATATCATACTTGTCTAAAGCCTGTTTAAAAGCACACAATTACCAAGGTTTGACTATAACATTATACTGAAACAGGTATTCATTTGTGGTAAAGATTAAATTAGTCATGACAACTGCATTGGTCAGGGAAAAAGGCTCCATCGAATGTACAAAAGACAAAAAGATAACTTTATCCATGAAACACGTTTTAATTTAGCGCTACACTACTCAAAAGTTCTAAGCGGCCACCTTACCTTTCTCCATTTTTCACACATTTTCCGCTTTTATTTTGAAATGTGAACTTTGTCTTTTGAACGAGTGGCCATTCAGTCATCATCCAATCCAATTGTTTTGTAAAACCATGCATCAGTAAGTCCTAAAGATGGAATTAAATGCATGTACCCTCAAATTCAAAAGTCACAAAATAGACACTTTGAAGAGAAATTCGAATTTTTCGATACTTGAAAAACGTAAAGCCTATCAATCTTTTGTAATAATATGGGTGGTAAAACGCCTGTGGACTTCTAAAATTAATAAGAAATGCCAAAACTTTCTACACAATCCTTATACTAACAAAAAATTTCAAAAATACCCCACCACCAATGTAAACTTTGAAATTGAGGGTACTCCTACTTTCGTTTAATTACAAAAAAACAGTTCTTGTTGCATTATTTATCTGATTTTTCTCTTGTTGACTTCATAAATGATTTGACTAAATTATTCAATCGAAAACGGGATGATTCCATGCGGCATTTATAACAAATGATCAAAAAGGCAAGTGACCGCTTAGAAGTGTAGACAATCCATTTAAGAAATATTTTTTCTTGCTATAGGCCGTACACTATTAACGGGATATTTGCTATACGACGTACACCATCTCCCTATAGGCCGTACACCGGGAGAAGAAACAACATGTGAATTTATCGGTATATTCACTTCATACAAAAGGCAGGAGTGTTTCTAGTGATTTTCCGTGTTATGTTAGGCAATTTATCATGGGTTTTAGTATGAGAAACTCTTAAAATTCAGTCAAAACAGTATTTTCGCGATGGACAAACGGAAATCATCGGTGATTAGGGGGGTATTTTTTTTAATTGTAGCCGCTTATGGATGCTAACCAATCATTTGATACGGGTTGATAGCTACATGATTATATCAGTAACGCCTGTCTTTTATGCTTACAGTAAAGTTTTACGTGATTTAACAAAAAAAGAGAGAAAAAAGCTCACCTTGTACAACACCCCGTGACATTTCCCTCGACTCACTAATCGCTATATCGATTCATGCGCATGCGTGGAAATGGCGGACGTGATTTTTCTTGTGGTTAGAAAATAAAATAAAAAAAAACTAGATATGGCTTAATTAGTGAAGAGAAATTGATATAATATGTTATAAATGAGGCAGATCATATCCGTGTAAATGCCTAATAAAAGAAAAAAGAAGAAATCTCCGCAAATAGCTCAAAATCCGAAAAAACAATCGAGAACAATGGAAAATAATGGCGGGAACACGAAAAGTGAAAATCAAAACAAAGCGGAACATAATAAACAAGGGAGTAATAATGGAGAAAGTAATAAAAGTGTGACGAATGGACAAAATGGACAAAATATAAATTTAAATGTTTGTGGAAATAATGGACAAAATGGACATAATGGGAGTTTCCAGGGTAATCAAGGTGGGTCTTTTATTAGTAGCCCAACATGTACAAATACTTTGAACAATATGAATAGTAATCCATCGTTTATTAACGGTGCAGAATATAACGGTAATGCTACCTATATAACCAATGGACCAAATACCCCGTTTATGGCCATGCTGAATCAGTCACCCTATGGAGCCCCTCAGATGTTTCCTGGTGTACAACAAAATCCACAGTACCAACAATGTAGTTCACCGATTCAACAAACATCAACTTATAACGTGCCAAATGACATGTTTTCTGCTATAATGCAGAGGCTGGATTCAATGAACGAAAAACTGGGCCAGTTAGAAAGCATTAAAAAAAGTATTACAGGAATAAATAATAGAATGGACAAAATTGACTTTAAGATTAAAAACCTAGAAACAAGGGTTGGAAAAATAGAAGAAAGTACCAATTTTGATGCATCTATTTTTGAAGATTTGTATGAAAAGCAACAAAAAATGGACTCATTGCTGAAAAAAATGGAAAATTTTGAAAAAGGCCAAATCCAGAGAGAGGAGAAATTGAAAGAAGAGGTGATAGACCTAAAATGTCGTAGTATGAGGGATAACTTGATTTTCTATAGACTCCCAGAGGAAAAAGATGAGAATTGTGAAAATAAGGTATTAACTTTCTTGGAGGAGAAATTAAAGATTGCAGATGCCAAACAAGAAATAAAACTACATCGAGCGCATAGAATTGGGAAATTTAAGCAAAACGAGACTAGACCAATGGTGGCAAAATTTGCCTTCTACCCTGATCGAGAAAAAGTGCGGAAAGCGTCAATAAACCTCAAAGGTACGCAATACGGCATATCTGAGCAGTTTCCCCGTGAAGTCGTCGACAGGCGAAAGAAACTTATTCCCGTTATGAAAACAGCACGTGAAAATGGGCACGAGACTCGCTTGATTGTCGATAAACTATATATAGATAACCGGTTATACCACGAGGAAAAATAGGAAACCCGTGAGAGTACCGTACGATGTCTCGCCTGGAACGTGGAAGGCCTAACAAAGGTCAAAAGATCAAATAGTGATTTTTCAGATTTTCTCTATAACTACGACATCATCTGCTTATGTGAAACATGGACAAATAAATCTTCAAAAATTGAATTTAAAGGTTATTCTGATCCGATCCATTCATACAGGAAAACACAAAATCGTAGAGCAAATAGATCAAGCGGTGGGATAATAATATATATTAAAGACACTGTGAGAAAAGGGGTAAGGTTGGAAAAGAACGATATTGACTCTATTGTATGGATCAAATTGCAGAAAGATTACTTTAAGACAGAACAAGACATTTATCTATGCACTGTTTATATTCCCCCGGAAAATTCCCCATTACACAATTTATATGATTATGATATATTTAATATTTTAGAAAATGACATAAATTTATATAAAGAATTAGGTCAGGTGTATGTGTGCGGAGACTTTAATAGCAGAGTAGCTAATAAGTTAGATTTTATTCCAAATGATATTAGCTTAGATTGCGAAGATAGCGATCGTGCATTGCCCGTTCCAACGCGGAAATCGATGGATTTAAAATCCAATCGATTTGGCGAGTTACTGCTTGATACCTGCAAAAGTACGGATATACGGATAATAAATGGTCGCTTATCAGAAGATCAGAACAAGGGCAAAATAACATGTGTAACACATAACGGGCAGAGCACGGTGGATTATCTTTTAACTTTTGCCGAAAACTTTCCCTTTGTTACATACTTTTCAGTTGGCGATTTCACCGAATTTTCGAATCACACACCAATTTCATTTTCTTTAAAAGTAGAATATTATCAAATAAATCATAGTAATAAGCAAAAGACAACATACATTAAATGGGATGCAAAATTTAAGGATCGCTTTTTATCAGATTTATCTGAAAATATTGAAGAACTTGAAAAAAGTATATTGTTTCAGGTAGAAAATAATTGCGAGTCAAATCAGCTGATTGAGCTGTGCACACAATATTTGACGTCACGTGGTGAGGTTTATTTCAAAAAATGCTTTTCTTCCGCGGACAAGTCTTTCGATGATGTTGATAATCACCATAATGACTGGTTCGACGAAGAATGCAAAATGAAACGAGATGCTTTCAGACTTTCAGCGAATAATTTAAATAGGAATTTGTCGGAAGCCAATCGCACAGATTTTAACCTAAAACGGAAAGAATATAAATATTGCTGTAGATCTAAAAAGGTAGCATACTACAAATCAATATCGCGAAATATCGAATCCATTCGTCGAACAAATCCGCGTCAATTTTGGAAACATTTTAGAAAAAAAAAATCAAAAGCAGAGGGCAATTTTATTTCAGTTGAACAATTTCATGATCATTTTAAAAATCTTTGCGCCGAAGCTAACTCAAATGGTGATTTTCAAATTCCGAGTTTAAATCGTAGCTCGGCATCATTTATTGAACTTGACCAACAAATAACTTTAGATGAATTACAAAAAGCATGTAAAACGCTCGGTTCGAATAAATCATGCGCTCTTGACGAAGTTATATATGAATATTTTACAGAAACCTTGCCAATTACTGCAAACGTTTTGATTACAGTTTTTAATTATATATTAGATAAAGGGGATTTCCCTTCATCTTGGTGTGAAGGATTGATTATACCTATTTTTAAAAAGGGTGATCCGTCGGACCCCAATAATTATAGAGGTATCTCACTGACCAGCTGTTTTGCTAAGCTTTTTACCGTCATACTCAATAACAGATTAAAATCCTGGGCAGAAGAGTGTGATATATTAACTGATGCTCAATTTGGTTTTAAAATGGGATTTGGAACCGTCGACGCCACTTTTATATTAAATGCTTTAATTGAAAAACAGTTAAACTCAAAACAAAAACTCTTTTCATGTTTTATTGATTTTCAAAAAGCGTATGACAGTATTGACAGAAATGCACTATGGTGTAAAATTGCAAATTTGGGTATAAATTGTAAAATGTTCAATGTTCTAAAATCAATGTACACTAACGTAAAAATGTGCGTTAAACACATGAGTAAACTATCGGACTTTTTCAGCAGTAATGTCGGATTATTTCAAGGGGAGATAACTTCGCCAATTATGTTTTCCTTCTTCCTTAATGATATTGAGAACCACTTTCAAAGTGAATTGCTGGAAGGGTTGTCCATTTTTCAGATATCTATATATTTGTTATTATTTGCAGACGACGCGGTCCTTCTGTCTGAATCGAGTGACGGCCTTCAACAATTACTAGCTCAATTAGAATCATATTGTCTTAAATGGAAATTAAAGGTTAATGTAGAAAAAACAAAAATTGTAGTTTTTAGGAAAGGCGGAATTTTATCAAGAGACCTTAAATGGCACTATGCAGGACAGCCACTAGAAATAGTGAGTAGTTTCAACTACCTAGGATTAGTATTTTCGAGTGGGGGTTCGTTTCAAATAGCCACAAAAACTCTCGCCGATAAAGCTTTACGCGCAATGGGGTCGTTATTTCATATCATTAGAGATTTTTGTTTACCAGTTAATATTCTACTGAATCTTTTCGACACGTACGTCAATTCAATACTTAGTTATAACTGTGAAACATGGGGGTTTAACCAAGCTGAAGTTATAGAACGGATACATAGAAAATTCTGCAAAAGGATTCTTAATGTTAAAATGTCTACAAACTCGCTATCATTATTATCGGAGTTAGGAAGATTTCCATTGATAATTGGACGTCACGTAAGAATAATAAAATATTGGTTGAAATTATACAATTCGAAAAAAAATAATTGTATTCTCAGTGCTATTATTGAGTACCAGAGAGAAGAAATAGGCAAAAATCCCCAAAAGATGAACTGGTCTTCCAAGGTTAAAAGTTTGCTAGAAAATTCGGGATTTGGTGAAGTATGGATGTATCCAGAATCGGTGAATGCGGAAAAATTTATACCAATTATATCAGCTAGGCTGAAAGATATTTATATCAATAACTGGCAAGCCAATGTTATGTACACATCATCATTGAAATTTTATAGCTATTTCAAAACTGAATATGAACGATCATCTTATTTAGATATAATTGAAAATAGAAAATTACGCTCGTTAATTAGCAAAATAAGACTTTCTTCGCACGATTTGAAAATTGAAACTGGTCGTCACGAAAACATAGCGAGAAACGAAAGGTACTGTAAATTATGCACATTCAATGATATAGAAGATGAATATCATTTTACACTATGTTGTCCTTTTTATCATGAAATTCGAAAAAAATATATCCCAAAATACTTTACAAAAAATCCAAGTATGTATAAATTTGTTGAACTTTTAAATACATCTAACAAAACAATATTACTCAAACTGTCAAACTATTTTAAACAGGCTTTCCAAAAAAGAAAAACATATTATTTTGAAATTTAAGTATATCATACTTACAAACTTTTATGACTCTCACTATATTAAGTTACTTAAACATGAATATGTAAATTATGAAGACTCTTGTATCATGTTTGTCATTTCCATTCCATGCATATTTGTATTATTATGTTGTGACTATGAGCCTATGTGCTTAATGTCGAAATAAAGAATGTTATGTTATGTTATGTTATATCCGGTGTACGTTGATACACGGTGCAAAGGCCGGCTGTCAATCAAAACCATCGATAAACCAATGGACGATCAGAAAAATGCTGCATCACTATTGTTTGTCTTAAATTCTTCATTGCACGTGGTATTGTTTCGATCTATCGACTGACAACCAAAACAATCGACATGCCAATGCCCCCATTGTTTGTATTAGATTCTACGATGGGCGGAGCGATCTATCGATTGGTGTTTGGTCAATTTTCGAAAGGGGCGTCAAAAACCAGGATTTGTTTGGGAAAGAGTTAACCCTTTCCCAAACAAGACCGGATCTTGACGTCCCTATTAGAAAAGGTTTAAGAAAACATTGAGGCAAAAGAAGAAAATGCTGATGATCAGCATTTTCTCCTTTTGCCTCAATATTTTCTGGGCAATAACATGCATGTTTTCTCCTTATGATATATTTCATTTTGTCGTCTGCAACTCCTTTCAAGTTGGACCACCCTAAAATTTTGTTGTTTGGGAAAGGGTTAAAGTAACACTTATTTTGTCATCATCAGCACTTTTGATTTGGGACTAGTTCAATATTTTGTCGTGCGGAAAAGTAACACTTATTTTGTCATCATCAGCACTTTTGAATTGAGACTAGTTCAATATTTTGTCGTGCGGAAAAGGGTCGCCTTAGCTAAATAAATCTTATCGTTTGTAATGAATGGTTTGGACCAGTACGTGAATATTACAGGGTTTTCATTAGCATCCAAAAGCCAAGAGTCAATGACCCTTGAGTCAAAATTTCCAAGAGTAAAAATGAAAACCTCATGCGTCAAACTGTGACAAAATCATGCACCCCCCCCCCCCAATTAAAAATAAAATGAAAAAAAATAATAATAATAATATTAATGATAATAATTTGTAAAAAAAATAGGGAAAATTATTTTATTTGTATTGAAACATATTAAATTAGGCACAAGTCATTTTTCGAAAGGTGCCTGAAAATAAACAATAAATGATTTATCACAACAATTTCCAGTCATCAAATAATAACTTAAGAGCTTAATTTCAGACTAAATGCTTGTTTTTTCATAAGTACAATGAAGTGGAAAGAGTTTTGAAGTTGCAATTGCTAGGAAAAGGTTCAGATGATTTTTATTTTTTCGCTAAAAGAAATGAGTCCAACCACGAAAACCAATGACAATTCACAACAAGTCCTCCTCTTGATGTTTACTGACTTACTTTTTAGATACTGTTGGAATTATAGTGAAATTAATCAATATTGGGTTGATTTTAGTGTGAACAGAGGTAAAGCAAGGGGGTTTTAAATTATTTTCACAGGTGTCAAAAGACTGTCAATTACGATCGCCGATGCATATCCGATCATCGGAGCGTGTTAATTGCCAATCAAGCTAGGTGTTATTAGACCACAATTTAACTATTTTCCAATATATGACACACTTCTTTAAACCCTTGACGCACAGCTGCTATTTTTAAGGAGTCAAAATGACGCACCAACTCCTATTTCCAAGAGTCAAAATTGCATCATTTTCGATTTCTGCGCGTCAAAACCCGGGGTCCCGGGTCAAACGAAAACCCTGTATTAGTGGCGAAAAATGAGCGAAATGGCTTCAAAAAACAGACAGTGCCGGGATCGCATTTTGTGAAGTTTGTGCCAGATCAGTAAATTACAAATTGAATGGAAAGTAGTCAATCAGTCAATTTGATTGGACGCCGAATTAACCCTTTCACAAGCAAGACCTGGTTTTGGCTTGGGAAAACATTGAGACTAAAGAAGAAAATGCTGATAATCAGCATTTTCTTCTTTTGACTCGGTATTTTCTATGCTACATTTTACAAAAATCAAATCTTAAGCAACATTCATTTTGTTGTTTGCAGTAGCTTTTGAATTCGACCACCCCTATTATTTTGCTGTGTTTGGGAAATTGTTAGATAAATTAGAAATTTGGTCACCATAAGTCATTTTAAGCACAAGAAAAGCAATCATTATGAGTGCAAGAAAAGCATGTTTTGGGTCTTCTAAAACAGCTAAAATGCAGGAGCTTTCCCTGGCCAGGGCTTTGCCCTTGACCCACAGGGGGCCATACCGCCCCTAGGGCCCCTGGCCCCCGGCCCCTGGCCCCCAGCCATCATTTTGGGTTTTCAGTATTTTGAAAATTTCTTACTTTTACCCCTTATCTACATTTGCTATCAAACTTTTCCATTTCACTCATTGCACTCTTGTTACTATTGCTAAAACCCAACATTAGTATTAATATAATGAAAAATAATCACCAGAAATTCTGATTTGTATTTTGCAGACACTGACAATGGATGAACTGTTCTGGTCCTCGTTGCCAGGTATCCCCAAAAAAATGAAGTGGCCGGTGAAAGTGGTCAAGTGGCTTCCGAAGCCTCTTGTCTATTGCAAATGTGACGATGCTTAGTAAGTTGTATTTGAATATATTATTCTTCGCAATTGACAAATGTTTTATATTAACAATTCAATGTTCAATACCCCATAATGATATAAACAATTACTAGTAGTGCTCCAAATAATTTTTGGACACTGGCTAATTTTTAAATTAATCGATATAGACAGGCCCTGATTCCACCATCAATACTTAGTGATAAGAAAACTTAAATTCTTAAATGCTTAAATTACATCTCTTCATATACAACTATTTTTGAATATTAAGGTAATCAAAACACCGAAATTGTCAATTCATTGATAGCGCTGAAACTAAAATGATTTCTAACATAATCATGTTTATGAACATTTGAAGAAGAAAATAAAACAGTTGAAATTGGCTCTAAATATTTATCTAAATAAGTATTACTTTAACCTAAGAAGTTGGTGGAATTTGACCCTGGTTTACCTCAGTACCATGAATAATAATTTAATCAAGATATTGTTATACCCCCGCAAACGAAGTTTAGGGGGGGTATACTGGAATCAGCCTGTTGGTTGGTCGGTCAGGTGGTTTTTCAGTCGGTCTGTCCACTAAGTCACAATTACTCCTACAGTTTTTGTCCGATTTGGTTCATACTTGGCAGAAGTGTGCATTGGGACCTAAATAGGTGTGAGACGCAAATTTCGCAAGAATCAGATTGTTACTTTTGGAGTTACGGTCTCTGATTTGACGTAAAAATGCTTGTCTGGACAACTCCTACTGTTTCCGCCTGATTTGGTTGAAACTTGGCAGAAGTGAGCATTGGGGCCTGTAGATGTGCAAGACGCAATTTTCGCGAAAATCCGAACATTAATTTTGGAGTTAATGCCTCTGATTTGATATAAAAATGCTTGTCTGGACAACTTCTAATCTCCCACATTTTTGTGACAACCATTTCTGTTTTTGTACCTTATTTCCATGAAAGATACCAAGTTATTCATCCTAATTGTACTATATTTCATCCTGTGACAAACAATATAGTGGCGGGGGTATTTTTATCACCTTCAGTGATAGATTTCTAGTTGACACAGGGTTTTGAGCCTTTCTTTGTGTCTTAGAAACTGGACCCATTGCAAAAGCAAATGTCCCAAGTATCTCCCATTTTTTTCCAAAACAGAATGCAAACAGAGCAAAAACTACTAAGAATATTGAAATAAAATGTTGTAAAGCATCAATTATGCATGCTGTTCCCCTGATCGATGCACTTCCACAAGTGTACAATGATCTCTTGTTCATGTCAGAATGCAGTTACATCAGAATTAAAATCAAGTAGTTCAAGACAATTCTTATTATCATTACCAGTAAGTTAAATAAAAGTTCAAGCTAATCTTATTTGGGCATGAGATAGGAACAATGGTGATGATCTTGTTTATGTAGTTAATTCCAGGCAATAAATGTTTTTTATGAATTACGATTTTACAGTTTTAATGTGTCCAGAGACCAGCTTGTCCCATTTTCTGATGATGTGAATGTGATTGAAACATTTAAAAATAAAGGCATTGGTAAAGACTTGTTAAAATTTTCATGTTAGAAGTTTGAACTTTTTATTAAATGCTTTTTAGTGGAAGGGTGGTAAAGTTCAGTGAGTTAAAATTTTTCACTTTTATCTCTGGACGCCAAGTATTTCACTCATGTTTACCACCCTTTAACACAAAAGCAGAAGTTAAGTAATTGTGTTGCTTTCAGTGTATAGGTTTAATTATGCCCTCTCCCCCCCTCCCCCTTCGAAGAAGTGGGGGTATATTGGTTTGCTGTTGAACTGTTTCTCTACTTGTGCGATGATGCCCCAGAGGGGATAACAGTACCACAGTGACCTGGCATATGAGCAGAGGGTGGCATTGTTTCATAAACATTTCTTGTTATACATGTAGTATATTGAAATTCACTTTTATGTGTAGAAATTCAAAATTTTCTCCTTTTTTTCCCAAAAATGTCACTTTTTAAATGTGGTTATAAACCACTGATACTAATACACTGATATCAACAGTTTTTCTTTACAGAAGTTTACTCAATAGTTTTTTACCCCAGCAAAACACAGTTGGTTTGTCTCTTGGCCGCGGATATCATACTTTTTATGTTGTACTTTTACTTTGGTCAAGTAAACTTTTAGGTCTACCTTTCATAGAGTATTGCATTAACTATTACGTCTGCATGAATGTTCAGACACAATGCAACTATTTTTCATTTTTTATACGCAGCGCGATATGACCATAGTAGTTAACCCTTTCCCAAACAACATAATTTCAGGGTGGTTAATTTGAAAGGAGTTGCAGACGACAACATGAATTTTATCAAAAAGACAAAATATGCATGTTATAGCCAAGAAAATATTGAGGCTAAAGGAGACAGTGCTGGTCGCCAGCACTTTCTGTTTTTGTCTCAATGTTTTCCCAAGCCTTTTCTAATAGGAACGTCAAATCCCGGTCTTGTTTGGGAAAGGGTTAAAAGAGGCATTAAACCCCATCAAATCAAATCATTTTTTATACGCCCGTCTTGTCATCTAATCATCACCAAACTTTCTGAGAATGATTCTTACCAAAAGTCAAGAGGTCAATTTGAGTTTTGCTTCGCTCCAATGATTTCTGAAGAAGTTATGGCCCTTGAACTTATAAAATTTCGCTGATTTTACAGTTTTCTGGGCTTTTTTCTGAATGCTTCCAGTTATGGAGATAATTTTTGGTATGATTATAGCCTACCACCATTACTTTACATGCTGAGATGGGCGTATATTTATGGCAATGCCCTTGTTATGCAATGATTATGGAAAATAAATAGCCAACATGGCATTACTTAACCCTTTCCCAAATAGCAAGAATTTGGACTCTTCCAATTTGAAAGCTGCTACAGACGACAAATTGGATGATGATGAGGATCAAATTTGTGTAAAATATAGTAAGGAAAATATGGAGGCAAAAGGAGAAACTGCTGGTTATCAGCAGGTTCTTCTTTTGTCTGAATGTTTTCCCAAGCCACTTTCATTGGGGAAGTCAAAACCAGGTCTCGTTTGGGAAAGGGTTAAAACATAATGACATGGAAATTAAGATGTTCAGGTATTCAAGTCGGGAGTTGATGCTGCATCCAGACCAGTGCTCTTTTTTTTAAGTCATGCCCTACTCATTGACAAGGCTGTAATTGTAAATTATTTTTTCTGTACCTTACAAACCTTCTTAACCTTGGACATTATGTCCAAGTCATAGCCAGCTAGCTTCATTTAAAAATAATGTCAAAGTGCTAGTAATCAAGAAAAACTTGGACATTATGTCCATTTAACTGCTGGTTACTGATTGTGTCTATACATACATTCAAATAACCAAGAAGGAGTAGGACATTGTGTCCAAGTCATAGTTGGCAGAGTTTGTCTTGATTTCAAAAAAAATAAAAAACTGCTTGTAATCAAGAAAAACCATAATGTCCATGTCATTGCTGGTTACTGACTTTGTCTATATATTCAAATAACCAAGAAGTTGGACATTGTGTCCAAGTCATCTAAGCTGGCTAAGTATTTGTCTTCAATTTAAGAAATGGTTAAAAGATGCTAGTAAGCAAGAAAAACTTGGGACATTTATTATAATGGCCATTTCACTGCTGGCTACTGATTTTTATCTGCGAGCGACTTTGTCGATCACTATGGCAAGCAGTCGCCTGGGTTGTTTTAAGCTAAATGGAATACAGTTGTAAACAAATGTTTAGAGTTTTACAAGTTTTTATTGTTTTCCCGTTTTATTTACCTGTTTTCGTTCTTTTGACCTTTGATACATTATAAGAACTGCTTTGGATACATGAAATAGAAAATTCAAGGTGTTACCTTCATAATGGTATATAAGTTAATAACATGGCTATAATATACTACAACCGAGTCCATTAGATAGGCCTGTAAAGAAAACATCTATATCCAATGAAATACTCAGCTCACAGCACTGGCTACTGATTTTGTCTATACATTTATAAGGTATATTTAAGTTACCAAGAAGAAGTTGGACATTGTGTCCAAGACATAACTGGCTTAAGAGTTTGTCTCCATATTAAAATAAATAGTCTGAAAATGCTGATAACCAAGAAAAACTTGGACATTATGTCCATTTCACTGCTGGCTACTGATTTTGTCTATACATTTATAAGGTATATTTAAGTAACCAAGAAGAAGTTGGACATTGTGTCCAAGTCATAACTGGCTTAAGAGTTTGTCTCCATATTAAAATAAATAGTCTGAAAATGCTGGTAACCAAGAAAAACTTGGACATTATGTCCATTTCACTGCTGGCTACTGATTTTGTCTATACATTAATAAGGTATATTTAAGTAACCAAGAAGAAGTTGGACATTGTGTCCAAGTCATAACTGGCTTAAGAGTTTGTCTCCATATTAAAATAAATAGTCTGAAAATGCTGATAACCAAGAAAAACTTGGACATTATGTCCATTTCACTGCTGGCTACTGATTTTGTCTATACATTTATAAGGTATATTTAAGTTACCAAGAAGAAGTTGGACATTGTGTCCAAGACATAACTGGCTTAAGAGTTTGTCTCCATATTAAAATAAATAGTCTGAAATTGCTGATAACCAAGAAAAACTTTGACATTATGTCCATTTCACTGCTGGCTACTGATTTTGTCTATACATTTATAAGGTATATTTAAGTTACCAAGAAGAAGTTGGACATTGTGTCCAAGTCATAACTGGCTTAAGAGTTTGTCTCCATATTAAAATAAATAGTCTGAAAATGCTGATAACCAAGAAAAACTTGGACATTATGTCCATTTCACTGCTGGCTACTGATTTTGTCTATGCATTTATAAGGTATATTTAAGTTACCAAGAAGAAGTTGGACATTGTGTCCATGTTACTGCTGGCTAATGATTTTTGTCCATATATTTGTTAAACCATATAACTGGTATTTTTTGAGGGTGCAAATTTTTGCGGATTTAGAAGTCTTTAAATCAAAGGTAGCATTTAGATGACAAATTCAAGTCAATGTATTATTTGCGAATTAAATCTTTGCGGTTTGATTGTATCCGCAAAATTCCGCAAAAATTGGGTTGCCGCAGAAATTACCAGTCATACGGTATTATAGTTATCAAGAAGAACTTGGACATTTCATCCAAGTCTCAGTTGTTTTAATTTGTAAATAAAGGCATAAGCTAAAAATGTGTCCCAATTCCTTTAATGGCTGGCCCTAACAATTCATCTTTGAACAATATGAATAAAAAATGAAAGCCACTGTTACCCATATCACTCGACTTTAAAGTTCCACAGATATGCATTACCAGTTTTTTTCTATTTCAGCTGCATTGAAGAAGAAAAAGGAGACAAAATTCCGGTTCCTCTGCGATATAGAATGGGCAAATGGTATGTTAGTTTTAATGACCTGATAGGGCTAATGTAATTATTTAACATTTCAAATATTATTTTGAAATTAATTTATTACTATCTCATCCCATATTTGGCATTAAGTAGATATTGATGGTTATTGAAAATATATATCATGTAATTTAGGGCAGGGGCCTTGTAGACGATCTTTCCGCTAAATTTTGAGATATTTTTGCAATGCTAACTGCATTTGTAACACTTAGTGGTAGTTCTTGTTTAATGTATTGGTCTAGTAAATAAGCAATCTGAATGTGATTCCTGAGTGGGAAATTTATAGGTCATAGAGTGGTTTGACTCCCTCCTATGAGTTAAAGAGAACAGTAAGTTATGCTTTTAGCAACAAATAATTTGGTCTGAGTGTTGTTGAACTTATACATTTCTTTTCTTTAATTTTGTATTTCAGAAGCCCTGAAGCAACCAAGAGCATCACATTTTCTACTGCCAGAGTCCTGTCATGCGGCTTGCAGGGTCAAGCAGTACACAAAAAGACAGTCTGGTGTCTCCGATATTGATAGGTCAATGCGAGCGCATCTGTCCAAACTGGAAGAGCATCTCCTAGTAAGCCAGGAACTAATTGAAACCAGAGGAAAGGTAATTTCTGTCAAATATGACATGTACTGCAAGACTTTTAATGCTTGAATGCACGTCTGCATTAGATGTTTAAATAGATACGTCATTTAATTTCCTATGTTCCAATTGGACAATATTTTTCATTCATGACTCCATGAATGAAATTTTGTGAAATTACTCGCTATTTTCACTTTGGTATTACTGCAGAATATAGTTTGTGTACAAAAGTTTACATGTAGCTTATTTCCCTATATGATGCCGTCAGCATATTTCTACAGTTCTCAAAATAGGGATAAAAGCAGGTTACTCTCTTAAGTTTGTTTAGACCTTTTTAGCTCACCTGAGCACGAAGTGCTCAAGGTGAGCTATTGTGGTTAGGTGGATGTCCGTCGTGCGATGTCCGTCGTCCGTCGTCAACATTTGCCTTGTATGCACTCTAGAGGCCACATTTTTTGCCCGATCAACCTGAATTTTGGTCAGAATGATTGTCTTGATGAAATCTCGGACGAGTTCGAAATTGGGTCAACTGGGGTCAAAAACTAGGTCACAGGGTCAAATCTTAGAAAAACCTTGTATGCACTCTAGAGGCCACATTTTTTGCCCAATCAACCTGAAATTTGTTCAGAATGATTATTGTGATAAAATCTCGGACAATTTCAATATTAGGTCACATGGGGTCAAAAACGAGGTCACAGGGTCAAATCTTAGAAAAACCTTGTATGCACTCTAGAGGCCACATTTTTTGCCCAATCAACCTGAAATTTGTTCAGAATGATTATTGTGATAAAATCTCGGACAATTTCAATATTAGGTCACATGGGGTCAAAAACGAGGTCAGATCTATGAAAAAATATGTATAGTCTCTAGAGGCCACATTTTTTGACTTAACAACCTGAAATTTGGTCAGTATGGTTATCTTGATAAAATCTCGGACAATTTTGAATTTGGGTGAAATGGGGTCAAAAATTAGGTCATGAGATCAAATCTTTGACAAACCTTGTATAGACTCTAGCGTCTTGCAAAAGCTGAGAGAAAAAAGTTGAGAAGGTCAACTCAGGTGAGGGATAAAGGGCCACTATGGTCATCTTGTTTTATTTTGCCCCTTTAGGATTCGGTTAATGAAACATTTAAGCTTTGAGAAAAATGGAGTATGCTGTTTTTTAAACTGCTGTTCTTACTTTCACTGTCTTTGTGGTTTTGAATTTTCACAATTCTTTAATTTGCAGTTGATACATATGATGAGTACGAGTTTCAGGATGAAGATTCTCCTGAAGAAGAAACCAAACGCAAGTCAAAATCCCAAAGTGAGTTTTTAGCATTTCTTTCTTTGAATAAATAAAACAATGTTGTTACAAATTGCAAATTATTGTGAATACTAATATTCAGTTTTGAAATGCCACAGTCATTACCAAAATGTTGTGACCATATCTAGAACGTCAAAGTCTGTCTACAAAGAATATTTCACAGCTGGGCTATTCATCACGCAAGAGGTTGTTTCAGCCTTCGGTCAGTTTTCTTTATTAATGTTTAACAGGAAAGCATAATATATTTTTTAATAAAACAAAGGTGACTTTCCTTATTTTGCAGACACCAGGGTAGCTTGGACTCCGACAGAGATTGACGAGATTCAGGAATACTTTGAGACCAACATAAACTCTGGTGTGACTCCTGGTCGAAAAGAGTGCTTAAAGGCAATTGAGCAAAGCAGAAAGAAAAAGGGGTCAATCTACAGGCGGCAGTGGGAAACCATCAAGAAAAAAGTCTGGAATTTAATTCAGAAAAACAAACTGTGAAGGCTTAAAGAAAGAAATGCTAGGTGTTTAAACATGTGATATTGAACTTATGTCAATTTCTTAAAATCTTGTTGTTATAATAGTTTACTTCTGAGGCCAAAAGAACTCCTCCCTTTATTGGGTGTGCTTTTGATTATAAAGATATAATATTTACTTTTAGATATCTTAAAATTACTACATGTACAATTTGATCACCTGCTCACCTGCTTCAATTGACAGGAGGAAAGAACTCTATCTGTATTTGCTATCAAAAGTTTTCCAAATTATTGTCTTTATATTAATAGTGCACGAAAAAGTCAATATTGTCCGTGGACAACTGTTGTTTTGATTCAGTTTTAATTTTGTAACAATTTTGCCACTTTGGGAAGTGACCCTTTATTTTTAGCTCGGCTGTTTCGGAGATAACCCGAGGTATTGCTATAGCCTTGGTGTCGTCGTCGTTGTCGTCGTTGTCATAGTCGTCGTGCGAAAACTTTGACATTTTATTATAACTTTTGAATGGTAAGTGATAGGGCTTTCATATTTCGCATGATGATTGCCAGGGACAAGGCCTTTCTGGTGGTACCAAGTTCAAGGTCATCAGTCAAGGTCAAGGTCATTTTTCAAGGTCGAACTTGTGAAAAAATGCAAAAAAATTGACAAAGTGCCATAACTTCTGAATGGTAAGTGAAAGGGTCTTCATATTTCACATGATGATTGCCTGGGTCAAGTACTTTCTGTTGGTACCAAATTCAAGATCATCAGTCAAGGGCAAGGTCATTTTCAAGGTCAAATTTGTGAAAAAAAATATGCAAAAACTTTGACATTTTGCGATAACTTTTGAATGGTTAGTGATAGGGCCTTCATATTTCACATGATGATTGCCTGGGACAAGGCCTTTCTGTTGGTACCAAGTTCAAGGTCATCAGTCAAGGTCAAGGTCATTTGTCAAGGTCAAATTTGTGAAAAAAAAAAGCAACACTTTGACATTTTTATGATGTCTCTGGTTTTACTGAAGGCATTCACATGAAACTTGGCACACTTATTCACAATCCAAAGGGCAACCCTTTCTTTCAAGGGGGATAACATTTGAAACATTTTCTGTAAATTATGCCCCTTTGTCTACCTAGTTTTTTTCACCATCCATTAGTTTTTTTACCATCCAGCACTTACAGCCGAGCGTAGGCACCCGTAGGCGGTGCTCTTGTTCAAACATGTTGTAATTGTCTTTTTTAGATAAAGGGCAGGAAATTGGGAATATATTGCACATAATCAGTTCTGGATCACATGCACCAGAAAAGTTACATCCCCTGTCCACTGTTATTATGGTATATATTCATACAAGGTGTCCAACTCTGTTCTCGTGAAATTTGACCCCGGAGGTGCACAAGAAATGACCTGAATACTAGTATATAAACACACTTCATGCGGGGCTGGTTTTCTTTCTGTTCTCTTTTAACGGGTACATATAATGTGTAAACAAAAATACACATGCTCAAAGACATGTGTTTGTTATGATGTTATGATGGGTTAGTATATACTATAGTAACAGCGGACAGGGGATGTGTCTTTTCTTTTACCTGTGTTTTGGATATGTAAGATGAAGCTTTATGAATTATCTGACCTTTAACATGATGATGTAAAGCTTTGTAATCAGTAGGATGCCCTTGAAAGTTCACAGGAACAGTTGTGCGTCAAATTTGACCTTGCCCCAGGGTCACAATTTTACATTGACTTTTTCCTCAGTTGAGTGACCAATGGCCATCATGGCACCCTTGTTTGAATGAATGCATCTTTTAATTTTGCGCCAATTGTTGTGTTAACCCTTTCCCAAACGACAAAATTTTAGGGTGATCCACTTCAAAAACTGTCACAAATGACAAAATGGATGTTATTAAAGATAGGACTTGTGTAAAATATTGCACAGAAAATGATACAAAAGCAGAAACTGCCGGTTATCAGCAGTTTCTTCTTTTGTTTCAATGTTTTCCCAAGCCTTTTCAATTAGGGACGTCAAAACCAGGTCTTGTTTGGGAAAGGGTTAAGTAATCACTTTTCATTAACTCTGAAAGCTAATGACTTTAAACTTAGATCTTAAAAGTTAACCTGTATACAAGGTCCTGTCATGACTTGTGTATATGCGTTCAATAAATATTCTATCATTTATCTGCAGTCTGTTATAACTTTTCCTAATAAATGGGCGACATGTTCTTAACCCTTTCCCAAACGGCCAAAATTTAGGGTGGTCCAATTCGAAAGCTATTGCAGACGACAAAATTAATGTTACAAAGTGCGGGAAATGTGAATAGTGTAGCATGTAAAATATTGAGGCAAAAGGAGAAAATGCTGATTATTAGCATTTTCTTCTTTTGCCTCAATGTTTTCCCAAGCCTGTTGTAATAGGGACATCAAAACCCGGTCTTGTTTGGGAAAGGGTTAAGCAAGTATCGTTCAATCCAGTTTACAAACAAGAGCTAACATCCGACAATGCTCTCATGCATTTGAAATGGAGCACAAAAGTGATGTAAAGAAATAAGACAGGTGAAAAAAAAAGTATGTATTTTACTATTAAAGATAAATCCTTGAATACTACATTATGCTAGGTTCCCACTGCCGACCCAATCAACTGGACCAAGCTCGATTAAGCGGTCGAGTACCGATCGAACTCGGTCGGCATCGGTGATTTGGGAAAGGTCAAGTTGATCGAGCTTGGTCTGCATCGATCGGTATTCGGTGACACAACATATTCGATTAAGTTCGATAATTCTGTCAACTCATTACCACTCAGTAACTCCTTTTGACTCACCACAAAATAATGGCCTTTGAAAACATCGTGGAAAATGAAGAAATTGCTTGTAACAAGCAATTTCTTCATTTCCCACAATGTTTTCTACCAAAAAAAGACCCAAAAAAGTAAAAATTTACTGCTCTTTAAATTGTCGTCTTCATCATCTTTGAATTTGGGCCACCCTAAATTTTTGCCGTTTGGTAGTGGGTTAATACGTGACCGATTTGAACACAAACAACGTAGCTCACCTGCACAAAAGCTTGTCACGGACAAGGGTCCAACTCCAAGGTCAATGCCTTAAGGTCATGGTGTCATGGTCGGATGAACAGTAGCCATTAAATGTGTCCAATGAACAGTAACCATCAAATGTGCATTTTTAAGAATGCTTTTCATAGAGCCAGGAAATGCTTTAAAGTAGCCAAGAAGGTGTACCCACTAACAGCACTGATGGACTACCCATCAAGTACCTTAATGTGGGTATGTCCGTCCGTCCGTCATTCCGTCCAAAAACTTTAACATTGGCCATAACTTCCTTATTACTTAACATATTCGCATCATACTTTACCACAACATTCCTTGGTACATTACCTTTCTGTAGGCACATACTTTGGTGACCTTGACCCCTGGATGACCTTGACCTTCAACATAGATTGGCCATAATTTAAAATCAAAGCGGTGTCGGGGGCATTGTCATCTTACAGTGACAGCTCTTGTTTCTTATTTCTTGTAATTATTCCGTTTTAAGATACCCTATCCAACAAAAATTCTTTAAAACAGGAAAAAGATAAGTAAAAAATACAGCATCGAAAATTTACCCTTTACTCCACGTGAACCCTATTTTCATTCTTGTAAGCCCTAGTATACTGTTTGATTACCCCCAAAAAGGTATTTCTTGGGTTTAAAAGCTTCTTTTTTTCTTCTTTTTGTTATGCTTTCGGACATTGAATAACAGAAAATGCTATTCGGATCCCCGTTTAAATGATTTTGTGGTAGTGGCAGGCTTGAAAAGGCTGAAATTGTGGATTTATCAGTCAAAATAGCAACAACTCACAAGAATTATCCCCCTTTTCGCTACCTTATCAGCAAATCACGTTAAACATATTTTGCAAAACAAGTAGCAATATTTTAAAATTTCAAAATGGTTTTTGTTCTAAAGAGTTCTAGTTGCAACGTAATAAGAAATAATTGTTTCTGTAAACAAGGTGCGCCACAATTAACACCAACTTGACTTCTGGCCTTTTTTGCAAAACAGGCTATACCCTAAGAGGGCCCTGTTACAGTGACAAATGAAAATATCATTTCTTGGTGGGTTTATTCTATCTCGCAATATCCCCCGGCATTGCTCAAGCGGTTTTAAAGTTCGAGGAAAAGGAAAAGCTCTAAAATTTAGGAGTGACCTCACTGGAATTTTCTTCCGGAGGTCATTGTATGGTAAAAGTAGATCCTTTATAAAAAGTAGTGCGACATTGAAACGTTATTTTTGAGAGTGAAATAGTAACCCTTGTGCTTATTTTTGTTCTTTTCACCTAGTTTTGCATCTCGTCTTTGATTTCACGCTTGATTTGACTTTGTCTGTGTACGATTTCCTTTGCGAAAGGACGGATAACGGGTGGGGGTCGTACCCAAAGTAACTGTCCTCTTCATTTGTGGAAAAAAGACGGTACCTCTACTTAAGCTTGAAAGGAGTTTCCCGAGGTTTTTTTTTACTTTAAGGTAGGACATTGAACGAAGATGAAGGGCTAAAGAGGTCAAAGGTCAAACCTTTCTGTGGAACCGACCACAGCACCGGAAAAGAGTGCAATTTTATAAACAACAAAGCAGGCCCAAATCCGGTGGGGTCACTCCGTAACCTCCTGAACAGTTTTTTTCCGCGAACACGAAGTTAGCATTAGAAACGGTTACCAGAATTGTGACATACGTGAACCACGAATGCGTTTCGATTTTTATCGAGTATGTTTAGCAAATATTTGTTGCATTATGCGTGATGCACAGTATATTATTGCACCGTGGTAAAATGAGCGTGATGGTCGAAAGTTCCGGATGTCTGCTTGAATTACTAATCTTAAATTAAAATCACGTGAGGTAAATAATGTTGGCAATGCATCTAACAAATACCAATACTCACTTTCGTCTTTGGTTGAAAGCTGTTTACGAAAATAATTCCTGGGTAACCCCGTATCAGTTTGCAAAATATTAGTATGATTACATTACGTGCGAATCACGCCTTGTATGAGCGGTCAATTTCTAAATGTTTATTTGGTGCGACTCTTTTCTTAGAAGCTAAAGCTTACATGAATGTCATCCAGATCTCACAAGAATTATCTCAGAGGATCCATAAACAGAAGGAATATATATCATTATGATGAAAATCTCCCCTTTTATAAGCAGAGTTTAATTCCATTTATGAAAAATATCCGATCACCATTTTAAAGAAATGATACTTGGATGGCTTTTTATTTGTATGGCAAGAAAAAATTGATTGGTTGGAATATCTTGATATTATCGATTGGCCACTTTTGCATATACTGCCTATATTGAGTAGGTTTTTTTTTTTTTTAAAAAAAAGATATCTCTGCCAACTTTTTATGCAAATAGGGACGTTCAACAGCAGTACTTTCAGTGCTTTGATTTCTTAAATCTTTCGTTTATTTTGTTATTTCTTAACATCATCTTCATACTTGTGACGCCATGTAAACTTGCGTGCGAAAGGACGCGCTTTCATGGCTTCGCCGTGATTATTCCCGAGTTCGCCGTGGAATCGCCGATGGTTCCCAATTGATGTTTACTACCGCAGCATCCTCTCCGAACAAGATGCTCATCCGCCTACAGAAGTTTCCACTAATGTCGAAAAGGATATATGCCGCCAACGGGGATCTAAAATATACATTAAAAACTTCAGTCAGACGAAATCGCGTCAGGCTGATGTATCCACAATATATCATTCAGATCCGTTGAGATTTCAGGGTAGGCTCGTAAGTTAATAAAGATCCTTCCTTCCTTAGCCCAGGAGATCCTGTTTGAAACCCAAGAAAAGTGACCTTATATTTCTTTTTCAATTCAAAAGTCATGACTGTGCGACATAGTCTAAGAAATTTCTCGGATACTTTCAATTTGTTTCATGCAGATAAATATAAGTTACCATTCTTAAATGTAGTGAATCCACCGGTATGCAAGTTAATTTATCGTAATTATTCTGTTCTAAATCCAGTTAACAAGAGATTGAATGATTAAAATAACGAGTACAAACAGAACGTAAAACAGACACTTGAGACTAGTTAATTCGGACCAGTTGAAAAGACCAATACAATAAAACCGTCTAACAAATTACTCGAAACTGCATTTCCTTGTTTACATAGTTTGCTATTGTATTGGCAGAGACAATTAAATTGGCACCGACGTGGAGGCACTACACTATGTTAATAATGTTCACCGCTTGTTGTAAATATCATGATAAGTAATTATTACTCACTTCCTGTCCAACCAGAAACTAATTCGGAATCTGTTTTACACCAGAAAATATTTATTGTCTTTCGATTTTCTTTCTTTCTATGGGAAGCAACACTATTTCTCTCAATAGACTTATTTGATATGAGTTGAGAAGATAACCTACATGTACACTTACAGTTAGCTACACCGTGAAATTGACATTCACCTCAATCAATACCATTCTAAATCGCTCATTTACGCGCCCCATTCATTCATTCCAAACCCTCACCTAAACCATTCAAAAACGTTGATACGCATTGAAAAAATATAGAATAAAAGTGACATTCAAAATAAATTTGGATAGAGAGGAATCGCGATTTCACTGACAATAATTCAAATTGTAAGCGTCTATAAGGTTCTTGTAGAAATATGAAGCTATCTAAAGAACTTGTATGCATATTCTATTTAAGGGAGGTAATCAATTTCGCAAATTTTGTTCATCCTGAACAAAATTTGTGACATAGGACTACCTCCTTTGAAATTCACTCAAAACTCGCTCCACACACTCATTCAATTTCATTCCTAAATCATTCCAAAATAGTTCACATTGTCAATTTCACGATGCTGTTTACTGTACACACTTGAATAGTGGATTTCAATAGGAGGTGCCAATGATAGTATTAAATCCGAAGACGAAAAAAACTTCTTTCTAAAAGCCTTTTATGAAGCGAAACATGTCTGTTTCTCCTCAAAAACAAATAATTGCTGTTTTCCATCATTTATCATTTGATTTTCTGTGAAATCCAGTCACTCATCGGGATTTACATTGTATTGTATAATGAGAAAATATATTTGTGACTCGTCACGCCTAAAGGGAGCATCTTGGAAGTGCGTAAACTGTCAACCATTGTCAGACTGCGCGCATTGCGCAGACTGACTGTGGTCGAAACTCTTCGCACTTTACTTATTTTCTGAATTTAGAATAATTAATCTACCTTCCTGTGAAAGAGTATTTGAAATGCGAACTCTGTTGACCTGAATTGAAAGCAATCTCTTTTTCAAATGTTTATTTTACAGAGTTCCCAGATGGTGCCTTTTCGCGTGACGGGTCACATTTTTATTTTACCTCCTATTTTGATACAAAGAAACACATTGTTTTTACAATATTAAAAGTAACAAAGAAATATTTGTTCTTTGATATCGTAGATCTAAAGCTGCTATTTCACAGATTGGAAAAAAGTGATTTTTGAAAGTTTTCGGAAAATCAATCGGAAGTAACGACCTCATCATGTTAAAGCCTTAAAAAAGATAAGATTCAATCTGATAATGAATGGAAAGAAAGACCGATATTCCTGAACTTAGCAAAATACATTCTGAAAAAAAGCGATAACTGACGCCTAAGAAAATATTCTTCACTTCGAGACAACCATTTACGCATGTGTATTCCGCATGCTTGTCTTATTCAACCAAAGATTAAGGTAAAAGTATTTGACAGCTGGAAACTTCATATCAATACAAGAAAAATAAAAGATTATCCACGGAAAGTAACTTTTTTTTTTAAATTTATAGACTCGAAGTAAATAGACTGGATTAATTACTGATCTTGCCGCTTCGATAAGATAAGTTACAAAATTATTGAAATAAGTTGTTTTAGGGTCAATGATCTTCGGCTTTCTTAATCGTCTAAAAATACACACATTTACAAAACTAAGAACGGGTTTTGTATTTTTTCAATGAAAATCTTAAAAAGAGCTGCTAAAAAAGGGAAAATCTTAGTTGAATTACCATAGTAATGGCAAATAACGTTATGTTTAAACCATGCGCTGAGGGAAATTTCAACAACCTAAATCAAATAGACACCCACCCTTTACAGTTGTAAATCTTTGTACATCTATGAAAACATTAAATAATTAAGCGAAATAATTACTCGTAAGGTTCAAGTTAACTTTTTGCGTCATGAAAAAATACACACGCAATCATTTTATGGTAACCATATTTAAATGTTAACATTGTCTAATATCGAATGTATCTTACACACAGTTTAACAAATGGTCAAGGCATATAAAGATCGCAGGTTGTGAGAGTCTGAGACTCAAAATAAGTGACTAGGACTCTAAAATCTATTTTAGTCCATAGAACCCTTGAATTACGTCATTTTAAAAATAACATTTGTGAAACTCAGTGGATTGTGATTCTTGTTCGAGATAGATTATAGAAACATTATGGTAAATGGAAAACTAGTAGGGTAGAATGACAATCCTGAATTCATCCTGAACATTCTTGGACATCTGCAAAAAAAATCCTAAATATTCGACTCCGACCAGCCTGCAAGTTCGCGTAGTTTGAATAGGATGATTACTTTTCTCTAAATTCATAATAACCTGTATTATACATAACTAGGCGGTTCTTATTTGTTTATGATATGACCTACGTCGCCGGAATGAAATAACCCCTGTTAAATATTTTTGATATTACACGGGTGTTATAACACAAGTGGAATAACTATGCAAATCAGACAAGGACGAAAAACAACGTTACATTTTTTTTTAAAAAAAAAATGACGTCATATTGGATCTGCTGACGTCATTTTGCAAACGTCGTTAAATGTTTCGCTGAATAACATGAATCGATAAACATCGTGATATTCTCGTTTTATCACCTAAATTTAGATAATAGTATGAATATAATATCAAATTTGTGCTCATCACATTAAGAATTTATTAAACTCGTCATCTATAAACTGATAAAAACTTGGCGCAGCCTCGTTTTTATCTGTTTATAGATGACTCGTATGATAAATTCGGTATCCAATGACCACTCATTCAATATTCTCTTTATAAACTATGATTGATTCAGTTAATTACATCATGAAATTGACAGTAATTCCTATTTTAAATCATTCAAAATCGCTCAATCAGCACTCCATTCATTCACCACAAACACTCACTCAAATCGATCAAAAACGTTCAAAAATCTTTAGAAAACATTTCAAAATCGGCCAAGACATTTCAACATTTATTTCAAATCGATCTTATAATTCAACGATTTTATTGGCCTGAGAGGATGTTTAGGTGTCTAATTGGCCCATGAAGACACACAAACAGAAAATTACGTATGTTTTATTAAAGGGAGGTTATTAATATTGCTAATCTTGTTCATCCTTAACAAAATTTTTGATATAGGATAACCTTCCATCAACTTCACTCAAAACTCGCACCACACACTCATTCGATTTTATTCCTAAATCATTCCAAAATCATTTACATCGTCAATTTCACGATTTTGTTAACTGTAAACAACAGTGCATTTCGACTTAAATGAATGAAATGCGATATGTTGCAGAAACATATGGTTCTATCTATTTACCAATAGGTAACAGTTGGTGAAATCAACACCAGTGTGACTTGATCCTTATGAACAATGGAATCAGAAAAACGTTGTTTGAAAGTTCGAAAACGAATGGATTTCAGACATATAGGCAGAATATTGTCTTATCTTTGCATTTTGATCGTAATTCTACAATGCATTTTCTCCGGCGTCATATATATACACGATCTAGACCAGATGCGGTCAATATCATTGCCATGAATATTGACAATTATATCGAACCGATATTCAAATAACGAATGGATTTAAAACATGCAAACTGAATATTGTCTTATCATTGCATTTTGATCATAATTCTACAATGCATTTTTGTCCGTGCCATACATAGACACGATCTAAACCAAAGGCGGTCAATATTATTGCTATGGAAGTTGAAAATTATATGGAACCAATATTTTTCCACTGAATATTAATACTTAAGCCGTTCATCAAGAGTTGACAATAGTGTTCGTAGTGTGTCGCCGTGATAGCGCAGGTGGTAGCGCGTCGGACTGTCAATCTAGAGGTCCCGGGTTTGATCCCCGACGGCGGCACTCATTCTTTCCGACTATTTGTCTCTCACCAATGGCCTGATAATCGTAGACCTATGTGAGATAGCAGCTGGAGGCTAGGAAAGGATGTAGTGGTTGTACTGGTGAGAGAAATACCAGGAAACCATTGTTAGGTGCTCCAGCCGTCGCGATATAACTGAAAAAATGTTGAAAGCGGCGTTAAACTCCGTTCAAATAATTCAATCAATCGTAGTGTGTGGAAAGCAATGAAAAGTCAATACATATCGAATCAAAGTTACTGTAAATAATATTGCTCAGGTTAGAATCGTATAAGTACAGATAGTAAGGTTGGGAAAATGATACTTATTGCGATCAAAACCATTCTAAATCACTCGCTTATCGCTCGCTTCATTTATTCCAATCACTCACCCAAACCACCGAAAACTGCTCAGAAACTTTTCAAAAAGACATAAACTTGTTCAAACTATCAAATTCTTTCAAAAAGATCATATTAGTCAACTTTTTTTGGCTAATGTGGACCTGAAAGCGTCTGATTTGCTCGTTAGTACAGAAACAGGAAAGCGCGTAGGGATGTAGGGAAGTAACACGAAATTAGGGATTTTGTACATGTACAGTTAACAGAAATTGACATTCGTCTCAATCAAAACCATTCTTTATCGCTCACTCAGCGCTCCAACCATTCATTCCAAACATTCAATCAAACCATTCAAAAACGCTCAAACCCATTGAAAAATATAGAATCAACAAAGTCATTCAAAATAAAATTTGATAGAGAAAAATCGCGATTTCCTTGACATAATTCAAATTGTTAGCGTCTCATAATTTCTTGAAGAAAAAGGAAGCTATGTATAGAACTTATGTGCATTTTTTTTAATTTAATGGGGGTAATCAATATCGCTAAATTTGTTCATCGTGAACAAAATTTGCGATATCGGATTACCTCCCTTAAAGTTCACTCAAAACTAGCTCCTCACACTCAATCAATTTCATTCCGAAATCATTCCAAAAATATTCACCTTGTCAATTTCACGGTGTTGTTAACTCTACCTACACCCCACGAATATAATTCAAAAACTGGTCCTTCTAATCATTTAGTTTCATTCTGAAATAATTCCAAAATCAGTCATCTTGTCATTTGAAAGATGTTGTAAGCTGTTTCATAATTTGTATAAAAAAGTGAAAGAGGAACACTTAATAGATGCTTTAACAGCGAACTCGTTAAATATAAGACAAGAGTTACCAAAAGTCGCCTCGAGTGTTTCTACAGACAGAAGAAACTAGGACAAATTTAATGAGAGTGTCGACAGAATGCAGTGTAAGGCCGACGACCTGGCCGGCTGGTGCTGACAAGTCTCTGGATACTCGGGGCTTGTTCTACAGTAAAAACTATTGTAAAATTGACAAGTTGAATTGATATGGAATGATTTGGTGTGATAGTGAATGAATGAGTTGAGGTTATACAATATAGCCAATTTCCTCCAAACTGGAATTAAGCGACAATTTATTATCCCCCTTTTAAACATCTTCTTACTTTTTTATGAAAAACATTGTGTTGCTGACCAGGTGAGTGATTTTGGAATGGTTTGTGAAGTATATTGAACGGTTGTATGGAGGAATTTGAAAGAAATTTAAGGCAGGTTATACAATATAGGGTTTTTTTGTCCAAGATGATCAAAATTAACGATATGCATTACGTTGTTTCAACAACGTAAGTATACAAGAATGCAACGCTTATTCCGAAATCATTCCAAAACTGTTCATCTTGTTAATTTTACGATTTGTTAACTGTTTCTTAATTTGTAGGAAACTATGAATGTTGTACACTAAACAGATACATGTTTCAAAAAGTGCACTCGTTAATTCTAAGGAAGACATGAGTTACGATTTGGAATCCTTTTTGATGATTTTGAGCGTTTTTAGTGATAGGAGTGAGTGTTCAGAAATTTTGATTGGAGTCTAGACAGAGCAAATAAGAATGTTTTTGATTCACGAGCCCCCCCCCCCCCCCCCCCCCCCCCCCACAAGAGAACTGTTACTTCGGACAAATACCTCTGTATGAAAACATTTAATTGATTCACAATGAAAACCGTCAGGGTTTCTTTACATACAGAAATCAAAGAAGCTACGGCTTTCAAACGAGTGTGTGATCCTTCATCTAACTAATTTATATAAAGACAAACGTGTAGGTCATATAATGCGATACCCCACTTAATATTTTTTCATTCATATCTTATCATGCAATTAACTAGAATTTTGAAGCTTAAAAGAAAATTAGAAGTACTGTGTGCCATATTCCAAAGTAAAGGTTTTAATCGTTTTGAGACTGCGTTTCATATAAAAAAATGCATGCAAGCTGAAACAATAAATACAATTGAATAACTTGGTAATACTTTTCTTTCCTATTTTCACAACTTTAAATAAGAAGTCAAGAAAAAAAGAAAATAATGTATGTTACGGTAAATGACAGAGAGTTTTACTGCTTGGTAATATCTACAACACTGATATAGGTTACAGACTCTTATCGAATAGATTTATTTCTGTCCGTCAGTTGCCTGTCTTTTTATGCCCCCGCATCGATAGATCGGGGGTATATTGTTTTACTCATGTCCGTCTATCTGTCTGTCTGTCTGTCCGTCTGTCTGTCTGTCCGTCCGTCCGTCTGTCCGTCCGTCTGTCCGAAAACTTAACCCGAAAACTTAACCTTGCCAATATCTTCAAGCCTATTCAAGATACAAAGCTAATATTTGGCATGATGATAGATCTCAATGATCCGCATCCGCTGGTACCAAAGTCAAGGTCATGTGACAAGGTCAAGGTCATCTGTCAAGGTCAAACTTTGAAAAAAAATGCCGTTACGGGGGCATTCGTGTTTCACAAACACATCTTTTTGTTTTCGCAATAGAGTCCACAACTTTCACCCGGGTTACTCCAAATCTGAACATAATCATTATATCAATTTTATCTTATAACTATACAAATATCCGTATGATAACATCCCGTATGATATTTTTTATGATATCACATAGTTATTTTTAGAACATGATATAATGTGGTTATTTTTAGAAACTTGCATTTCAGTTAGAAACGCCGACGAAAACAAGACAAATATAGGTTATAAGATAAATATAATACGTACTAAGTGTATTATATGAAAAAAATATCAAACTCGGTTGTGAGAATTGATAATTGTCTCGGCAGAGCCTCGACAATTTTCAATTCTCCCAACCTCGTTAGATATTTTTTTTCATATAATACACTAAGTACGTATTATATATATACATTAGAGTAACGAGTTTCCACTCGAAAACAATATCGCTAATTTCGTATAAATTGGATGAAAATAGAAATGTGTTTTACTTCCTTTGAAAAAATGATATATATATATATAATACATACTTAGTGTATTATATGAAAAAAAATATCTAACGAGGTTGGGAGAATTGATCATTGTCGAGGCTCTGCCGAGACAATTGTCAATTCTCACAACCGAGTTTGATATTTTTTTCATACAATACACTAAGAATGTATTATATTTATCTTATAACCTCTTTTTGTCTTGTTTTCGTCGATGTTTCTTACCGAAATGCAAGTTTCTAAAAATAACTGTATGATATTATTGTTCTAAAAATAACTATGTGATATCATAAAAAATATCATACGGGTTGTTATCACACAGATATTTGTATAGTTATAAGATAAACGTTCTTTCCTATCTGTGTGTCTCCTCGAACCAACCAGACAAATTGAGATTAAAGCTAAGCAAAAAAAATCGTTTTTGGATTATTTTTACTGATTTTTGAGCGTTTTTTAGTGATAGAAGTGATTGTTCTGGCGCATATGAATGGAGTCCAGAGAAAGCGAATTAGAATAGTTTTGATTCGGGTTAATGTCATTTTCACGATGTCGTTAACTATATCAAAATTTATATAGAATATTGAATTCAAACACTTCACCCAGATGTTTTGTTTTAAAAGCGCTTTCGTTAAATGTGTTTGAGACAAGAATAACCAAAAGTTGCCTCGAGTGATTCTATAGCCAGGCTTGGGAAACTAGTAGAAATTTAATGAGAGTTTCTACAGAATCCAGTATAAGGTCGACGATCTAACCGGCTTGAGATGACACATCTGTGGATTCGGGGTTTGTTCTTACATTTAATCCCTCGTGCGAACGGGGAACAACTGGATAGTCCGTAAAAATTGTGTTAAGCTTGTGACAAACTAAACGATTTAGTCGAGAAAAATATAACAGAATTCATTGAATCCACATCAATGTAGATCGGATAAATATTTTTTTTTTCATTATTCTTAGAACAGATTTAGTAACAATTCACTTTAATCTTTAGCATATTTGATTCTTTCCATCTAAGCCACATGTTCCATAGTCCGATTTTCTTTCTTACAGATTGCTAGATATTTCTTTTAGATAATAAACAATTCAAATTATTGAAATATCAATATATTAGCATATGGTATGTTATAATTTATTTTAATGCAATTGAAATTATCTCTTTAATTTGACACAGAATGTTTAAAAAACGATAATGTCCAAATGTTACTGCTTTTTGTGAGTGATCTGCTTAGCAGTCGTTTAATTCAGGACTGGATTTCATGATATAAAAAGAACGTCACATTTCCACGGAAAGAATTTCTAGATTACTTCCTTGTGTAGATTACACCGTATTTACAGTTAAGAACATCGTGTAATTGACATATAAATGGTGTTTGAATGATTTTGGAATGAAATTGAATAAGTGTGTGGATGGGTTTTGAGTGAAATTAAAGGGAGGTAATACAATATCGCTGATTTTGTTCAGATGTTAATTACCCCCCTTTAATAAGAAATGCATAAAAGTTCTATAAATAAAGCTCTTCTTTTTTTCTTCAAAATATAATCAGATGCTTTCAATTTGAAGAATGCTAGTAAAATTGGGACTGTTTACTAGCTTTTTTTAATGTAGTTGTTGATTTTATCTTTTTTAAGAGAGTTTGGAGCGTTTTTGAATGGTTTGAGTGAGTGTTTGGAATGAATGAATGGGACGCCGAGTGAGTGATTAAGAATTGTTTTGAATGAGATGAATGCAAATTTTACGATGTTACTAAACACCATTTCGGCGCTTGGCTGCAAAAGTCCAAGCAGGATCTCCGTTTAGATTTAGATGTACTTTTTGGGCGAAACAACGATTTCGTTATCTATCACTTTTTCGACTTATTTTATTCATCATGCATGTATGTGTTAAATAAATGATTAAGGTCCTTTCTCATGATATTGAACATAGCGTTACTTCGTTGTATCATGAGCCAATGGCCTTATTCTTTGTAATTTGCACTTAAACGTGGTAAACTTGGTTTTGCTGTACTTGGATCTTAACAATAAATTTAAAAAAAAAAAAAAATGTTAAATATCCTAAGAGAGAACAATTCGTTATAAGATTTCCACGTAGAAGCTTTTTAATTAGCCTTTATCCGAAACATCAAAGTTTAAACAATGTTTCTTCAAGACGGTTCTATCCTTGGATTCTTGAGAGCAAGAATAAAAATATAATGCATAACAGAAGTAGAACTACAAGTATCCACTTAAGCTCTCTATTATATATTTCAATTTCAAAGGAATATACACGCTAAGGTAATATTTATTAGCGCTATATGTGTAACTTAAGTTTCCCTGAAACACGAAGAAAACAATAGTAGAATGGATATTTATTGGATGTTACAGCAATTCCTCCTAGTCGAAAAAGCAAAATAAGTTGCTTGAAGTAGCAATTGACACCGGCTTCTGGAAGTGGGCATTTATTTTTTGTACGGATTTTTTGCGCGTTGTTTAGATAGACAGGATTTTATAAGATTCTGTTGAAGGAAATAAAGTGAAAAAATGAAACTTAGATTTCATCACCTAGCTTCTTTTCATCATATGATATCAATTTGATGAATGGACTCTTAAATTTGACAATATGTATACGTTAAAGGTGCCATCTAAATAGGAAGAGTCATCATGAAATGACCAAAAGCTTTCTTATTTGCGTGGAAATGTACGCTAATTTTTTACCAAAGTGAAGGAAAATATGGTTTTTAAACACATCTGAAAATAAGAAAAAAAAATCCGTAAATATTGGTTTTATTGCATTTTTCCCTTTTGAATTGCCATAAATTTGAGTACTTTCAATATTTTAAGGCATGCTATTAAAACGCAATTGATCAAAGGGAAATGTGTTTGGTAACAGTCATTGTGTATATGGAAAAAGTCTATGAATGGGTTTTATAGCTATCAGCTGGTATTAAACTTAAACCAGACTGAAAGCGAATATAGACATTTCTCTGAAAAATGACCCGTAACAGCCAAGGACAGATAAATCTACTATGAAAACGAGCACGGAAAGGTGCCTTCAAAATTTTTATATAACGTCTATACAATGTTAATCTAAAACATATTTATTATGAACAAAAAAATCACTGGGCGGAAAAAAGCCCAATCCTATCTGTCCATTGCTACCTTAAAGTTGTGAATGCGTATCAGTACCGCAACATTTTTCAATTCATGATCTTTCATGGTGTTGACCGAAGTTTCCTTATGAAATCATTTTCCGAAACGTTTTGGAAAAATACGGATTCATTGACTTAATTTCGTGTTTAAATTCTTAAGATTGTTGTTAAACTCAACCCCTTTTCATTTTATTAAAGGAGGGTTTTAGATGTACAGCTACGAATTTAGATATGTTTTAGAAGCTATTGTTCAAATATGTACCTAAAATGCCTCTAAATTGTTAAGCAGATTAAGCATTATCAAACTTTAAACATGTCTGTTGAATAAGCCCTAATGAGATGCCACGTTTTCATTAATCCTTGAGTTGATGTGCAATTTTTACCACATATATTTTTAAAGGTATCCACCCATTAACTTGCCATGTATATCTTTATACACTTAGTGGCTAATAACTATTGACAAAAAAAGGTTTTGCTTAGAAAACATTCTACACTGAGATTGCCAAACCATACTTAAGCTCCTGGCATAGCGCAGCCGCGGTATGACCGAAAATGTTAAAAACGACGTTAAACCCCTCAAAACAATCGATCGACCAAACCATACTTTAAACTATGTACGAGGGTGAATCAAACATTACGTAGACTAGCGTTACAGATTTTTTTGTTTCACGGACTTTGAAAAGAAAAGTACACTGTTATTAAAATTGTGACATTTTTCTTTTTGTCGTGTAAATTTGGATGAAATCCACTTGTCAACAGTAGGTCATCTGTTGCAACCATTCAAAAACATGTAGTCATTTGGTACCGGCGCACGGTATCAACGTCAATGTGACGCTACGGTATTGATATCTTCCGTTGAAAGTCAGCACATTTCAAAATACTTTACTCAACAATAAACACAATTTTGTATCGCCTATCCATTGAATTAGTATATGTACTGTTTTCATATCCATCCGATCCAAAATGATAAACTTTAATGTGTAATGTGTTGTTAAGATACCTAAATGATATTGATCTGTGACAATTACAGATCAAACGTGGAGGGGGCGTTTTCAATTCTCCGAGTGTCATCCTTCAGAAACGCTCTCCATTATAAAACAAAACTTTTAAACCATTTAAAAAGAAGGTATATACTTATATTTGAAGACCTCTTAGTATATTTCATCATTTTAACCTCTCGATTAGATTTTCCATAGGTCCATTAGAACTTTATTATTGTCCGCTTGTCTATGGCTGCGCCGGTGTCGTCATTTCGAACATCGAAAAAAAAACGAATGGATTATGCTTAGATTTTAAACATCCTTACCGATTACGTCAACACGTAAATAGGCGAAGTTTGGAATCGTTTGGTTCAAATACGGGTAGTAGCACAAGGAAGTAACAGAATGGGTTGCGCCGGTGACACCTACCCAAGAATATCAAACTTATGATTTTTTTTATATCATAGTCATAGCAGACTCTTGTACATATAGTATTATGTCAACATTAAATAATTTGAGACGTGTACAAAATTTCATTTCATTCCGTCGGGAAATTCCAAAGTCATAGTAAAAGACCACGTATTTTTTATCCACCCGCGTAGCTATTAAGTGATACCAAAATACCAGGATGTTATCAGATGTAAACACACAGGTGTTTGGAATCGCTCAGGGTGCATCAGACATATGTTTCTATACAGACAAAACATGAAAAGCGCTTGGATTTCAGTCATTAACCTTTATACATTATTTATACAGACATTTTCATGTCTCGATTAAGACGATTTACAATGCACTCCGGGATCGGGGTATATTTGTAAGGTTATTGGAAAGAATTAAGTCGGTGCAGAGCGAGTGAATGACCAAGGATAATTTTGTCCAAAACTGACCGTTGATGACTCACTCTTGCTACTTGAAATGTAGAAATCGGAAGTAATCGACTTTTATTCAACTGAGATTCATTCTCTATAAATGTAAAGGTTTTAGTCTGGGGTCAAATCTAGATTTTGTTTCTAACGGTATAAACAAAATTCACCTTTAATCACGAACATAAAATAGCCAATTGCACAATTTATGCTAGTTTCACTCAAGTCTACACTGTATAACAGTGAATTGATTAAAAAATACATACAAAAAAATCATTAACTTGATTTCAAGTGTACAAAATTAATGTCTTGAAAGTCTCATTGACCTCATTGTGTTATCCAAATTCCGATGCACAAGAATGCCAATTTCAGGTGTTCTTTAAGCTCTTGGTAAATCAGAGTTTTATTATTTGTTTATTCACTTGATTTCTTATTTATTTTCTTTGGTGCTTTCCATAGCCTAATAACGCTCTGGTATGAAATCTAAGCACGTAAAACAATAAATAGAAGTTAAATTTACAATGGAAACATGGAAACATGGAACCATTGCCAAAAATAAAGCTAGCAAACTTCATTTTACTAACATTTACAATAGACTAGCTCCCGATCCACTGATCTTAATATTGAGAAATGAGCCTTTCAACTATAGAAAGTATGATTTCTTATCAGCTTATTTTTCTCTGACTGTCCGATCGGTGGCAGTTTTGAGAATATGGGAGATAATTTGAAATAGTAAAACATGAGTGATGTACCTTGTTCAACACTAACTGACGGCCTGGGAGCCAGGCTAACATTTACAACTAATGCTTCCTAACGTAAAGATGACGTGTTTGGGTCGACCATCGAATCAGGCTTAATTACTTCACTTATTTGTTTAATAAGAATCTCTTTGACAGAACCTTGTTTTCATGATATGAAACCAAGGGAGTAATTCCCATTACGCGAATTACGCGAGTGCGTAAAAGAAATAATCCTCTGTTGGGAAATACGCTGATGAATGATAATAACATCGAAACTACAGCTTTTTCAAGCTGTAGTTACGAAGTTTCCTATTATTCGAGAACGCTCAAATCATAAAAAGGGAGGGGACGGAGGGCATTAAACTTTTTTTCAAAGCTCTCATATATCGCCTTTATCCTAAATATTCTTTAGTTGTCGCCTTCTGAGTGCGTATAAATTTCAAAGTCCTTGATACGCCTATGCAAACTAACGGAACAAACCCAATGTGGAAGAAGACGAGTGGACGTGATGCAATTATAGACCATTAGTCTGCGTCGACAACTGGCAATTATCTATCAAGGACATGTCGTAGTTCTAGGAGAAAAATGGCACCTCTAAATTCAGAAATATTACGAAATCTGACACAATTACCGGGTAATTCTTTTTAAAAGCTCCGTCTAGGATATTTGAAAGTTACGTAATTTTCGCAAGACATAGCCTTACCAATACCTATGCGCGAAATAGAGAATATTGAATGAGTGGTCATTGAATACTGAATTTATTAAACAAGTCATCTATAAACAGATAAAAAACGAGGCTTTGCCGAGTTTTTAACTGTTGGTAGATGACGAGTTTAATAAATTCGGTATTTGATGAGCACAAATTTGATATTCTGTTTATAACATGACCCGAAATTCGGTGATAAACCGAGAATATTACGATATTTCCGATTCATGTTATTCCGCGAAAAATATATCGCCGTTTGCCAAATGACGTCAGCAGATCCATTACGATGTCATTTTTCTAACAAAAATATAACGTTATTCTTCGTTCTTAGCTCCTCTGCATAGTTATTCCACTAATGTAATAACACCCGTGAAATATCAAAAATATTCAACGGGGTTGTTTCACTCCGGCGACGTGGGTCATATTATAAAAGAAGTTATTTTAGATTAATAAATCTATGAAATATAGAGAAAAATCTTCTTGAAAAAGTTATCTGTCCCGGCGACGAGAAATGATCAAGATTCAGGAAAATGTCACAAGAAAATCAGCACTTTATAAAAAAATCTATAGGCTTGATTAAATGAGCAAGAAAAAAAACAACAAATCAGTGGCAACCCTCCTTTAAACCACATGTGATACATCAATTACGTGATGTGGTCACAACGTTTGGACAGTTTACGTCATTATATAATTTACTATGGGTAGATTTTTGCGCAGTGAGCCGTGAAATCTATTTCCATAAATAGATTCCCGAGCTCTTGTTTGGGAATACTCCTGTATGATTTGGACAGCAATCGTATCACAACACCACAATGTGAGCGACATCGTAATATCATTAAACATTCTAAAATTCAAAATTCTCGCTCGGATGACTTCAAAATTATTTATAAAGTCTTCTTAATTGTTCCCAACGCTCAACGCCTTCCTTTTAATTTTTCACATCAGTGTGTGACACTGTATTCATTGTACGGTTCGGGCTTTAAAGAATTTGATTGGTCAGTGACGACACATTCAAGCAATACGTAGAATTTATTTCAAGGAAGATACGAGGGTGGATCAAAAAATACGTGGACTTTTACTATAACTTTGATATTTCCCGACAGAAATCAATGAAATTTGGTACACATTTCAAATAATTTAATGTTGACAAAATATCAATTTTATGTCTGCTATGACTCTGACGTAAAAAATCCATCATTTGATATACCTTGGTAGGTGCTACCGGCGCAACCCAATTTGTAACGTTACTTCCTAGTGTTACTACCCGTAATTGTCCCCTCAATTTCGACCAAACACTTCCAAACTTCGCATAATTACGTGTTTACGTTACGAGTTATTTGAAATTTAAGCATATTCCATTCGCTTTTTTCGAATTTAAAGTAAGTAAACTAAGGGCACGCGTCAATTTTTGAACTTCGAAACGACGGCACTGGCGCAGCTAGACAACCAGACAATAAATAAGTTCTACTGGCACTATGGAAAACCTAGTCGAGAGGTTTAAATGATAAAATATGCTAAAAGGTCATCAAATATAAGCAGATACCTTCTTATTAAATGGTTTAAAGGGTTTGTTTAAGAATGGAGAGTATTTCTGAAGGATGACACTCGGAAAATGGAAAACGTCTCCTCGGCGTTTAAACTGTAATTGTCACAGAACAACATCAGTTCAGAATCGTTTAGACACATTACACATTTAAGTTCATCGTTTTTGATCCGATGGATATGAAAATTGTACTCATCAAATGGATAGGCGATGCAGAAATCGTGTTTACTGTTGAGTTGAGTATTTTGAATAGTGCTGACTTTCGAGACGGAACTTATCAATACCGTAGCGTCATATTGACGTCGTTACCGTGCGCCGGTACCAAAAGACTACATGTTTTAGAATAGTTGCCATAGGTGACCAACTATTTGGATTTCATCCAAATTCACACGACAAAAAGAAAAATGTCTCAATTTAATAACCATGTAGTTTTCTCTTCAAACTCTGTGAAATCAAAATTTCTGCAACGCTAGTCTAGGTAATTTTTGATTCACCCTTGAATTAATGTAAATTTCATCCAGTTCGGACGAAATTAGCAAAACTGACGTACTGTTCTTTAATATTCATTCAAAATTCTCTACTCGCGCTCATTTAATTCAATTTCGAAATCGTTCCAAAAACATTCAACTTGTCGATTTCCCGATGTTAGTATAGATAAATTTGAGTTACCGATTACAATTTGCCTACACATATAGGTGCCTTTGAGTAGGAAAATCACTAAGTCTTTTGTAGTTTTTTGTTGTTGTCGGGGGTGATAAATAGCACAAATAATATTTTACATTCATCTGATTAAACGTTATGATTCTTAAGGTAGTGGACCCGTTATACTTCCGCAACATTTCGAAACTCTTGATCATTCACAATGTTCACCGAGGTTTCCTGAAATCATTAGGAAACAACGGTAAACACTGTTAAAGTGTATTACTTTCGAATTGTTGCGGAACTAGTACGGATCCACTACCTTAATATAGATATTAAAGTAGTTTCCCTTCCTCTTGTAGTACTGAAATCTCTCCTAAACTTAACACTTGTCTTGATGAATAAAAAACTCGACGAAATTCAATTTTCATCAAAGCTAAGAGAGCACTGAAAGGCACTTCTTGTGAGTCGAGATTTTAAAAATAAAATCTTTATTTTTTCATTATTGCGTTTATTGTGTTATTATGATTGATAGGTTTTAAATTCGTTTGCATTTTAGCGCTAGTGAGTGTTCGCAGACGGGCCGTGTTGAAAAGAAAACTCAAAATCCGAATCTTAATGTATTTCTTATCAGATAATGTCTTATCACTAACAGACGATTTCAGTTAGTACATAACAAACCAACGATACTTACCACCAATAGTAAAATAACGCGATTTTCATTTATATTCTTTTTTTTTTTTGCATACGTGCTATAAATTTCTAAAATATCACATATGGCAGCTACCTCAAAATAACCTGTGTCGTGCTAATAAGAAACCTTGGCGGAAATGCTATAAAATCAAAGAGCCATAAGTACCAGAAACGTTTAAATTTGATTCAGTATCTGTTTTGAATTTTTTCATGTTTAAAATAATAGGTAGTATATGCACAATTTGCTAGACAATCTTCGTCTATACTTTGTACCAAATCAAGCACGTTCTTTGTTGAGTATGAATAGACATTTTACTTTTAGTATTTATTTATTTATTTATTTTATTTATTTATTTATTTATTTATTTATTTATTTATTTATTTATTTCGTTTTGCACGCCTGGCCAAAGAATTGTTCAAAAAGACAATGATGGATATGGAAATTGACCCTCTCATGCTTCTCATACAGTTAAACATCGTGAAATTGACAAAGTGAATGATTTTGGAATGATTTAGGAATGAAATGGAATGAGTGTGTGGAGCAAGTTTTAGTGAAATTAAAGGGACGTAATCAATGTCGCCAATTTTGATCTTGATGAACAAAATTGGCGATATTAATTACCTCCTTTTAATAAAATATACCTACTTTTTTGTTTGTACGTCTTCGTTGACCAATCGGACACTTGAAAGTCCACACCATCTAATTAAATCATAGAATGTATACATCAATTTGAAGTTATTGTTGAAAGTTTTTCTAATGATTTCGGAGCGCTTTTTTGATACATTTGAGTGAGTGCTAGGAATGAATGAATGGATCGACGAGGGGATGATTAAGAATGATTTTGATCGGAATGTGTGTCAATTTCGTTATGCTTTTAACTGTATTCATGCTGTATAAGCAGCTTTGGCAGACAATATTAACTAATGCCAGGCTTCCAAGTCATGCAGTCTGATTTCATTCTACATGGACTAATTTCTGCTCAAAGTTGGAAACGTTTAGTGAGACTTGCGAGCACCGAAAGTACCGTACCGAATAAAATTTTCTTTACAGTACATCATTAGAAGTCTTTGATTTCTCACATAAACACACCCCCCCCCCCTTGTCTTTTGTTACGAATATCCATCAGAGATATCCTTGTCTTACGCATGTGTAAGATCAGTTTCTAAATAACGTTTTCGCGGTGTTTCAAAAATGTTTTATTAACCTAAAAAATGTTGAAAAAGTGACAAAAAGAAAGTGTTACTCGATTTTATATGACACAAGCTGATCTTAGTCTCGCCTAGAAGAGAATATATATTAAGCCCACCAAGGCTTGCTTAAAGTAGTGGACCCGTAATAGATCTGCAACATTTAGGAACATTTTATTTTTCACAATGTAAACCAAGGTTTCCTAATGAAATCGTTAGGAAACCTCGGTAAACACTGTTAAAGTTCATGCCCCCCGAAATATCTGAAACTATAACGGGTCCACTACCTTAATAACATTTCAATTTTAGACTTCGTTACGATCAGCTTGTCTCAAATGAAATCTCATCACAGATCCCTTATATCCCATGGACACTGATAAAAGGGCGGAACCAATATCAAAATTAAAAAGCCACTGGTATATGATATAAAACAGACAATAACAATTTTAAGTTAAAAGATTTATGATTTTTATCATAGATTTCAAATCTTCTTATCGAAGTCAATTTGCTTCCCATTTAACCAGATACTAGGGATCTATTCCAGATGCCAAAACGTTTTATCATTGTGTAGGCAAATCATATTTATCAAAAGTTAGGAAAGTTCTTCAATTGTCATTTCATTTATACAAATTCTACAATGAGGTCAATATTGGTAACAGGCATCAAAAATTTCTGTGATTGTAATGTGATGAAATACTTCGCAGCTCGCGTTTTTATTCACTCGTTTCCCGTCACTCGAAAATATATACTCACGAGCAATGAAAACGCACCACCTGAACTTTTTATAATATTTTTGTTTAATGTACCAAAACTTCAGACATGATTATTACCAATCTAAATAAATTTGCAATGGGCCATTTCTACACAAAAATGATAAAGTAAGCTCAGAAACGGTTCAGGGTTTTTGAACCCATGACTGAAGAAAAAACATAAAAATCGTAAATCTTTTATTAACGATTCTTTAATTTAAAAAAAAAACCCTAATGTTTTTTAGTTAACCCATTACCATACTTAAATTGAGGTAATGTTTGCTTTTTGCTTAGAACAAATTATTAATTATGCAATTTAAAAGTTGCTTCAAAAATACAATTATACGAGCGAGCCAAAAAAGCCTTTTTAATGAGCACCAAACAAACATCGACGTCTTATGGTTGATGTTAAGACATGTGATGTCTACAAGTTCCTTTATACGTTGAAAGGCGATGAAAAAGGATTTAAAATTGTATGATTTAGGACAGTTTTTGCAAGCTTTTTGAGTGGTGCGTTTTCATTTCGCTTGAGAATATATAGCTTTTCGCCGTTCACCCAATGATATAAAAATCGAACATACACCGAAGCCTCTATTATCCTCTATTAAATGGGTCTATTTAGAATCATAGAGTAATACTTCTAAGATGTATATTTTTTTCAAAACGTCTCCTGTCCTGCTAATCATCACCTACATTAAGTTATGGCAGACAGTAAAGACCAGGATCAGCCTGAATTGCCATGCAGCCTGATCTAAGACCAAACTGTCTAATTTCTACTTAATTATTGTAAAGGGAAAATGAGCAAGACTGGTTCAAATATCTCATCAATTGGCTTTATTTTTTATTTGTAAGAACATTTCAATTTGATAGGATTAGGGTTAAAATTATAACCACTCATGTCTTTAACATTCCTTGAATAATTTGCAACTGATTTTGATGCTATCTGAAATATAATCTACAGTTAAGAACATCGTAAAATTGACAAGGTGAATGATCTTTGAATGATTGTGAATGAAATAGAATTAGTGTGAGGAGCGAGTTGTGAGTGAATTTAATGGAGGGTAATCCAATATCGCAAATTTTGTTCAGGATGAACAAAATCAGCGATATTAATTACCTCCCTCCATTTGATAAAAAAAAATACACACAAGTAGCTTCCTATTTCTTCAAGAACCTATGAGGCGCTTTAAATTCTAATTATGTTAGTGAAATCACTATTTTTATCTGTCAAAATTTATTTTGAATGGCGTTGTTGATTCTATATTTTTCTATGGGTTTGAGCGCTTTTGAATGGTTTGATTAAGTGTTTCGAATGAATGATTAGAGCGCTGAGTGAGCGATTTAACAGAACTGAACAGAACAGAACTGTTCTGTTCTGTTCTGTTCTGAGTGACCGATTTAGAATGGTTTTGATTGATGTGAATGTCAATTTCAGGATGTAATTAACTGTATAACTGAAGAAGGTATTCTAAAAGACTTATTTTCTCTCAAAAGCACGCAAATGGTTTGTTCTTCTTAGGACAGGGTAGATTAATTTTGGTCAATGTTCCCATTTATCTCATTTTTACGGCAGTTCTCTATTGCTCTTCTATTAATTGATGTAAATCTTGAGAACCAAATTACCAAATCGTAAGCGAAAGCACGTCCTTCTCTGCTTACTCAACGAGACTGTGAAGTGATTCGTCTCTAACGAGTATCTCCTGATTTATTTTGTCTAAATGGAGATCTAAATTTATGTTAAATAATTCAAATATCGTGAAAATTCTAATAGAACCCCATGCTCTAAAAAAGCCCCGTCCCCCTTTTCCGAGGTTGAAACCGACCATTTTTGATATGATATTACAAACACTTGAAGCCTCTAATGAAGGCCTATTTGCACGAAATCAAGGTCGCACACAATTCAACAGAGGTTTTATGCACATGTTCCCCCATCAAATTTTAATATCTTGTGCGCATTATGTTTATTATTGGTATTTTTTTTTCATCATCTTTACAAATATCGATGGCTAAGTCAAGCAGTTGTCACTGCCTATATGTCTATAGGCAGTAACAACTGTTTCATACTGGGACATCGATATGTAGCGTAGTCTCTAATAAAAGCCCATTCACTTTTGCAAATGCAATGTCTATAATAGAACTCCGGGGTTCTATAGGAGCTTTTATAGTACTGGTTATTATGGTTATGGAAATACAAAATTTATGACTGGAACTTTTAACGTAAAGTAAATTTTGTTAAGACTATTTGTTTGCAACGAAACCTTGAACTTGAAGTCGAACTTGTATGAGTAATTTTCAAGAATCTCGGTGACTGACAAAAGTTCCTTTTTAAGTTCTATTTCTCTGACTTTTGAAAATAAGAGTACTTGTCTTTGATCGTTTGTTTGTGCTAAATGCAAGATGGTCTTTTTGAAAGATTTGGAATGGTAGAATGACTCTTCTATATTCAAGTAATCTATTGATAATCTAAACTTAAAACGCCGCCCACACAAACTGTCAAGGGCGAATACTGTTCGAAAACGGGGTTCCCTTTTAAGGTTAAAAGCTAAAGTTGTTTTTTTTTTATCTGTTTCTTTCCATGGCATATTAAACCGACTTCATGCTTTAACATCCGATCATCGACGGCGTACTTTGGCAGCCAAAACACTTAGACTAACATTTTCACAAGTACCCATTTATACATAGGGTAAAGGGGAGCAACGTAGACTTATATTATTGCTCTCGTTTTTTTTTTATTGAACGGTCGGTATTCGATCTCGGGATTTTTCGACCCAAAAGCCATTGTTCTAACCACTAAACAACGAACTCCTATGGCTTTCCCAGAAATAGTCAAGATAGACAATTCCTGCATCACAACAATTGCATTTACGCCATATTGTCTTAAGGTAACTTGATACTGCTTTGCTTAATGGCGAGGGGTTAAGTTACCCAATTTGTCAGCCTAATTGTCATTTTCCGTGTGTTTTGCATTAATAACTAGGCTTTTTGCCACTAAGTCTTTTTGCGTGGAAAACTAAAAAATACAGTAAGAGACACCGCGAACTTGACATATATATCAAGGAAAAACATTTTGAATATCTCACTTATGTCGATAAATTCGATTCATTCACCTAAATCACCCCAAAGCGCTCCATTATCTTTAAAACACTTCAAAATTGAATATTAGGCCTTTTCCGGATAAGAGTAAGAAAGGTTCATAGATTGGATACAGAGTTTTACATGTGTGAAATCGTAAATGCCGCAATAAGAAAGTATAGCATCTTTGAAGAGTTCATTCAAAACACTCACTCAGAAACACTGAAAAACGCTCCGCTCTGATAAAGAATTTGAAATCTTTTAAAACGACCAACGTTTCATTATTCCACGTTTTTGTTTTTAGCTGGTACAGTTAACAACATTGATAAATTGACAGGGTGAAAGATTTTGGAATGAAAATTGGATGAGTGTGTGGAGCGAGTTTTGAGTGAGTTTAATGGGAGGTAATCCTATATCGCAAATTTTGTTCAGGATGAACAAAATTAGCGAACTGGACTACCTCCCTTTAATAAAATATGCAAACAAATTTCAAAGATAACTTCCTTTTTCTTTAAGAACATATTACACGCTTAGAATTAGAATTTTGTCTGTTTTTGAATGGTTCGAGTGTTTGGAATGAATGAATTGAGCGCGTGAATTGGCGATTTAGAATGGTTTTGAATGAGATGAATGTTAATTTCACGATGTATTAACTGTATGGATATTAAAGCGTCTGAATGGTTCGTAAAAACACAAAAAAACTGGAAAGTTCGTTGATTTTTTAAAGGGAGACATAAAATCATCGCTTAATTCTTCCAAATTTCATTCAAAACTTGCTCCAAACACTCATTCAATATCATTCCTATATCATTCTACAGTAAATCAACTTGTCAACTACACGAAATCATTAACTGTAATATTAAAGAACTAATAAAGTGTTTTTTGGAATGACTTAGGAATTAAATTTAAAGAGATGGAGGAGTGAGCTTCGAATTAATTTTAAAAGTAATATCTTTTATTTGTATTCTATGATTATTTGGAATACGCATTCCAAGCTTGGCACGCTTATTCCGATTATTTTGAACCTGCATTCGAATCAAAGTGTTCGAAAAAGGAAATGAACACTTGAAATTTTAAAGTTCTTATATCTTAATGATCAATAAAAAACTCACATTCTAATCGAAACCTATAGTTTTTATGTTCGTACAGTTAGAAATAGCACAAAATATTTTTTAATTTGCGTAGTTTTATATGCTTAGTTTTCATTTTCGTACAGTTAGAAGTTACACAAAAGATGTTTAACCCTTTGTTGTTTAATCCCTGCTTATTACGTGCCAGTGATTTTATGATGGAGAAAACATTGTGAAAAAAGAAGAAATTGCATCTGACGAGCAATTTCTTCTTTTTCAACATTATTTTCTACCCTACTGAATGGTTATTTTTCAAATTAAATCTACTTTAAATTTTCGTCTGCAAAACCTTTGAATTTGGACAGATCCAAAATTGTGTATAACAGGAGAGGGTTAAGGTAGGGGAATCGTTATAATTCCGCAATATTTAGGAACTCATAAACCTTCACAATGGTGACCGAGGTTTCTCAACGAAAATCATTTGGAAACCTCGGTTAACACTGTTAAAATTCATTTCTTCAAAACGTTCCAGAACTATTACGGGTTCACTACCTTAAAATCCTGAAATAGCATCCATGAAACAGTTCTTCGAATATCAGCATCAAATTCTTGAACATAATAAAATCTGTCTTGATCGGTGAAATTGATCAAAATTACAAAGTCGCACTGCGACGGAATCTTATGTTGTTTATGAAAAGTTAGTTACCTACAAAAAGGCGACAAGTTGCAACAGTTAGTTACATCATGAAATTGACATTCACCTCAATCAAAACCTTTCTAAATCGATCACTCAGCGATCCATTCACTTATTCCAAACAGTCATTCAAACCATTCAAAAACGCTAATTGAAAAACATAGAATCAACAACGTCATTCATAATAAATTGTGATAGAGAAAAATCGCGATTTCATTGACACAATTCAAATTGTTAGCGTCTTATAGGTTCGTGCAGAAATAGAGAGCTGTGTATAGAACTTGTATGTTTTTTTTTCTATTAAAGGGAGGTAATCAATATCACCCTGAACAAAATTTGCGATATATGATTACCTCCCATTAGATTCATTAAAACTCACTCTACGCGCTCATTCAATTCAATTCCAAAATCATTCACCTTGTCAATTTCACGATGATGTTAACTGTACAAGATGCACCCGTCACATTGATGGCTTGATGAAAAGGGCAATGACCCAAAGAATAGTCTGGGTAGAGTTACGGTTCCCGCGCGCTACACTCCTTTATCATTAGAGGAATATAACTTCCATGTTTTAAGGAATCGGACTTTAGTGACACTATTATGGTCCGGACAAAGAAGTAAAAGCCGCCCGCCCGTCCACAGGTGATAGCATAATTCGCCCCCTCGTTCTCCATAGGCTACCAGAAAGCCTTTCTTCAAGCATTTTACCAAAGTAGAACTAGAAGGTATATTAACTTAACAAAATACCTTAAATTACTTACTTCCGAGTAATTTTTCAATTTACGGAAAAGCCATAGCGATGTTCTGAAAGTCTCGAGCTACGAAATTGCCTGATCACAGTGTCCTATAGATCAGTGGTTACAGAACATCAAAGAAAATCAGAAAGAAAATGTTTTCACGACAACGACAACATTATTTACATATCGTTTATCATTCCCAACTAATTTACAAAGATGCTTTCCAATAGATCTGTCATGAAATTCTCTCACGCATATTTATGAGTTTTTATGAAGAAAAGTGCTTTTACATTAGCTTTTTATATATTCATAGTCATGACCCATTCGTTTGTCTGCAGGTCAAACAAGTTCTGTTTCATTTACATTAAGGACGAAACAATCCAATAGCATCTTGGCGTCACTCTTGAAGGTTATTCAGGGCACCTTGCAATATGATGATTGATAAAGCAAATGGTATTATACCAAGTCCGATTTTCTCAGTCGGTTTAGCGACGGGCTATATTTGCTGACCGCCGGTAGAAAATTTGAGACTTTTTATATCTTCCGAACGCAGAGCGAAGACTCTGGTTAGAATGTGTGGATGCACAGGCTTGCAAGATACTATGCATTGCGCACGTGAAATATTCTTTGAAATGTCACGCATAGGCTCAAATATTCAATATAGTATATTTCCATGTAACGCCACACCGCAATACTGTTGTACCAATGGGTTTACAAAACTGCGTCATTTTTTACATATGAGAGAACTTGTTTATATATCAGAACTTTGAGAATGATAAAGGACAGAAATCATTGCGGACAACAAGTCCGATTACGTTATTCCTTTTTTATCATGGTGGAATGATTAACTCTTTTACGGTCCAATTCATATGTATGTTATTCCAATAAATCTGTCACGAAATTCTATCATCCATTAGAATTCATGAGAATTCATGTTTGTCTTATCGAAGAAATGCTAATTCAGTTGTCGTTGATATTCGGTTCCGTCCTATATTCAATATGTCATGCGAACCCATTGTTCGTTGTTTTTGATATTTGCATGTCCTTTATGAACACGTCACCCGGAAATGATGCTTCAGAAAAAATTCAAAGTACCTTAATCTTTATCAAGCTGTACGGAGTACGATAGTTGGCTGAGATAAATACATTCAATCGCTGTAGGTATTTTGCAAAACGTTCGTTTCCCGAATTCACATCTGGCAAATGGAGACTGTATGAGCCAAGGGGTATTTTTTTGTTCTTCATGTATAGTACAGTTAATTACATCGTGAAATTGACATTCACCTTAATCAAAACCATTTTAAATCGCTTACGCAGCGCTCCAATCATTCTCTCCTAGCACCCATTCAAACCATTCAAAAACACTCAAACCCATTGAAAAAAATAGAATCAACAACGTCATTAAAAAAAATAGACAGAAAAAAATCGCGATTTCACTGAAATAATTCAAATTGTTAGCGCCTTATAGGTTCTTGAGGAAATAGGAAGCTATGTATAAAATGTGTGCATTTTTTATTAAGGGAGGAAATCAATATCGCTAATTTTGTTCATTCTGAACAATATTTGCGATATAGGATTTCCTCCAATTAAATTCACTCAAAACTCGCTTCTCTCACATTCATTCAATTTCATTACTAAATAATTCCAAAATCATTCACCTTGTCAATTTCACGATGTTCTTAACTGAATTTATACATGCAAAACATAAAAAGCGTTATATTGCCCAGTGGTTGGTACCAATGGTATCGTCGAATTGCCGTAATTGCACGTAACATTACATCTAATTGAAATTTCTCTCGTAGAGCATCTTCGAACGTAGACTAGTGTAAAAAAATTGTCGGCTTACACTTTGGTGAACGGCAAGGGGTTAAAAGCATTGAAAGTTTTTTTTTTTTTTTGAAAAAAAAAAAAAAAAAGATACATTATAATGATGAAAGAAATGAGTATATAGATAGGCCACGGTATTTGAATGATTATAAGAAGATTTTAGACCAATCTAATATAGATCAACCGGGACCAACGAATATTTTGTTGTCATATTCTATGACTATACTGAATGATCAAAGAAACACAAAACTACGTTATAAGCATTTAAGCATCATTTGACTTCACATGCAAAAATATGTGTTATCGGGTAAAGTAATATGTTTTCGAAACGGAGAAACTAACCCGCAAAAAGAATGAATATCGATGGGGAGAAAAATGTTTTCGTGGTGAGTTTCTTTATTATATCAGTATACAGGTGATTGTATTTGTAATTAAGTACCGTTATCTTACGCTTTTTAGATTTCAGTGTAGTCAACCCCTACTCCTCACATTTTCCCTCGTTTTCAAATACCGAGGTTTGAATATAACAATGCTTGCAATTACTTACCTGAATGAAAAAAAGAATGTTATTGAATGTACAAGACGATGGTGTAACATCACGTGATACGAGATTGCGGTGTCGTGATAATCCGAAAACCATAACACTTAGTTTGTAGCATTCTTTATCTTGAAAATAAACTCTTCTCGGAAATTTCCATTTCAACGGTAAATGCAACTAATTTTAGATTTAGCCATGGTTAACGCAAATATATTCGATTCGCGATATCTGTATGCATACAATGTGTTTTCATCTTGTACAAGAAACTATCCCGCTTGTCGATTAATTCTTTGACAAAAAAATCTAAGGAAATTTGGACATTTCACTTACCTCCATTTGTTACAGCGAAGGGCATCGTGAAATTGACATTTATCTAGATCAAAATCAATGTAAGACACTAACTCAGCGCTCTATTTATAAATTCCAAATACTCACTCAAAACACTCAAAAACGATGAGAAACCTTTAAAAAACATATCGAACTTGTTGCAGACGATCAACAGTTCTTTCAAGTAGATCAAATCATTTCATTTTATTGGCTGTCGGGGACTTTCATTCGGAACACCACTCGGACTTTTCCGTAAATTGTAAAGTACCTCGGGCGTAAGTGTAGTGATTTTGGGTCATCTTTAGGTAATTCGGTTTCTGGTGGTTCTTTGGTTATTCAATACGCGTGAAGAAACTAACATTTTGTCAATTTGTTCCTATCGTCTGTATAGAAATATCGTGCATATTATAATTTGATAACAAAACGCAGTAACATACTGGGTTTTGTTATTTAATCATAATGGAGAAATTCAAATGGTAGCCCGGGAGTCGTGTGAGAGGATGTAATATTCTAAAATTGACTGTAATATGCATGCGCAGAAAGGACATTCACATGAACGGACTTACCCACTGGTGGTAGTAAACAAACTTCACATTTATCGCCACAATAATTAATTAACCATGAAATATCCTTATCCCATTAAGAAATGTGATAAAGTCGTACAAAATACTATATAAAATAAGAAAAATGTATTTGTTGTTTAGAGTAAAAGAGAACTTTTATTTTATGTAATAGAATTGTTGTGCACTATTTTCGACGCCATTTTGGAACCCAAGTAACACCGGCCTGACCCAGGATCAGAAGCGTCGAGGTTGCGAGGTTAAAATTACATCACTAGTGTCGAAACCGAGGTCGTTCTGATGGAAACCCGGTTAACTCGGGTCGAAACCGAGTCCGATATGAACTTACCACATATGTCCACTTTTAGTCATTCAATTATTTTGTTTTAAGCATCGTCATCCTTAGAATGGTCGTTGATGTTTGTGATGTCATATAAACCCACGTGCAAAATGACGCGCTTTCATGGCTGCGCCCGTATTGTTCCCTAGGTATATTCCGTTGAATCGCCGAGGGTTCCCGATAGGTGGACTTTAAAGCTATTTTATCCGTAAAGACTCAGACAGAAAATCGCGTAGATTTCTTTTAATTAAGAGATGAAGATATTATTTGTTGATTTCATTGAGGTATGAAACTAAAACATAATCACACTTTATGAATACGCGAAGCGGATTTATACATGAGTGTGATTAGGTTTTTTGTTTCATACCTCCATGAAATCAACAAATATTATCTTAAAGAAGCAAAAATGTAAAGATTTGTCACTGAAGAAACAGATTTCTTAGGGGACTATTTTTTGCGGAAGTTTCAATACAACTGTGTACTCAAAATTATTTCCATTGAAGTATAAAACCGACTTTTCAGCCAAGAATGCAAAAAAGTTGATGGACGCAACTAAAATCAAATTATCAGGGGATAATTTAACTTCGCCAAAAGGACTAAAAAAGCGACTTTGTTTATCGCCCACGAATACCATTCGATCCTCCTATAATTCAATTGCATTGCGAATTTTAAAATTCCAAAATCATTCATCTTGTCGATTTGACGATTTGTTACATATTACATGTAACTATACCAATGTCAATTAGTGTAACCTTTTTTTGAATGGCAGATATACGCCACCATACAACTATATAGAATTGTTATCTCTAAACTAGAAAATAACAACCTAACTGGCGAATCCGTATAGCTGTTGTCTCAATTAGTACAAATAAGGATTTCCAAGTACTTTCCTCTATGTTTTACTTTAACACTTTCCTGTTTTACAAAATTTTGGACCTGTCCAAATTCAAAGGTTTTGCAGACGAAAATTAAAAGTGGATTTAATTTGAAAAATAACCATTCAGTAGGGTAGAAAATAGTGTGGAAAAAGGAGAAATTGCTTGTCAGAAGCAATTTCTTCTTTTTTCACAATGTTTTCTCAATCATAAAATCACAGGCACGTAAAAAGCAGGGATTAAACAGCAAAGTGTTAAATGGGTCTCTTTGTTAAAGTTAAAGGCGCAAAAAGAAACACGTTACTAGATATTATAACAAATCCTAATATTCCGTAATAATGTTGCTTCCGCTATCTCCTAGAAAATGGCTAAAATCGTTTGTTTGTGCGGTTGATTATTAAATTAGAAGTAATTACAAGCATGAAAAAGTGATCGGTTTACTCGAAAATGGATGTATTCTGTGACAGCTAATTAGGTTGAGTTGGAAAATATGGTGTTCAATTATTCGCTCTCTTCTGATTATGAGATTTGTCCAATTTTATTTTTTAACAAATCTGATTATTGTCGAATATTATTTGACTGACGTTTTTTTTTTTGTTTGTTTATTTTTTTTTTTTTTAGGATTTATGAATTACGCTGTTGATGCGTTTTGACAAAATCGTAGATGCAGCTATTTCATTAATGATTCGTTTAGCGAAAAAAGGACAACTGCCTGTGTTCGGGATGTAAAAACATCTCGTGGGCGCTTTGAGATGACACCCCGCTTTGTACATGCACATACGTGCAAAGCGGGGTATCATTTCGAAAGCGATTCGCTAACGTTTTCTTTCTGAACGCAGGCCTGGTCATCTGATTTTTTAGGTCAACCGGAAAATACATTTCAAATGTTCGACTATTTTTTTTAATTCAGATTAAAAAAAGGTTTGATCAAGTCAGCCATCGAAATCCGCGAATTCTGACAAGGGTCAACGATTTAAGCTCTGTTTTGATAGTCTCTCTTTCGTGTGACGCAATATATATTGAAATTTGATGAATTATAAGCTCTTTGGCATAACAAAAATGATGCAAATTATAGTTTATCCCACTTCGAACTTTTTAACGTCATAATCTCTAATTGTTTAAAATGATAATTGGATTTCAACATTTTGCTTCAAAGATCTTGCAACTGAATCCATGTTTTAATCGGACTCCAAACGAATTCAAACAGGATTGGCATTTTTTGTCTTAAACTTGTTTATGAAATGTGACCCGTAACGCGAAAAGGGACCATCTGGGTAGTGCGTAAAGTGTCGACCCTAGTCAGACTGCGCGGATTGCGCAGACTGACTCGGATCGAAACTTTTTGCACCGTGCTTATTTTCTGAATCTAGAATGATCAATCTACGTTCCAGTGAAAGAATTTTTGAAATACGATTATTGGTTGACCTATGCTGGATCAAATCTCGTTTTCAATGATTCATTTTACAGGAATCCCCGAATGGTCCCTTTTCGCGTGACGGGTCACAAATTATAATCCAATTCTTATGAAAGTAAAGAGTCGCATATAAAAAAAAAGAGAAGTCAATATTTGACATTTTATCTAGTTATATTATGAAATATGGCTTTCTAACTTGCTTATAAACTTAAATCAAGAATAATGCTGAAGAATTTGAGACATTATTTGGGATGATACAATATCTTATTTATATAATGAACATTTATTTTAAGTACAACATGTCTATCGAAACGTCTCAAGAAAGAGAACAATATAAAAAAAGTCTCTTGTCCTTCTTTCGTATGAAATAATCCCACCCATCCATCCATCCATCCATCCATCCATCCATCCATCCATCCATCCATCCATCCATCCATCCATCCATCCATCCATCCATCCATCCATCCATCCATCCATCCATCCATCCATCCATCCATCCATCCATCCATCCATCCATCCATCCATCCATCCATCCATCCATCCATCCATCCATCCATCCATCCATCCATCCATCCATCCATCCATCCATCCATCCATCCATCCATCCATCCATCCATCCATCCATCCATCCATCCATCCATCCATCCATCCGTAATCAATCTTTCGGTTACTTAATTCAATTCAAGTCAAGTCACTAAATTTATTTAAATTTATTTTTTTCATAATTTAAATCAGATAAGTTCTGTTTTTTAATTTCAATATAATCAAATTAAATCAAATCAAATTTAATTAAATAGAAATGACCTGTCATGGGAAAAGATACAATCTTGGTATTGCATACATTGTTGACCCTGGCCAGACTTGGTGGATTGCCCAAGGCTGCCTAGAGTCAAAACCTTTCTCACTCGCCAAATTTTCTTAACTTTGAATGATCATTCTACCTCACCGTTTATGTTTTCAATTGTTCACCCGATTGACCTCTAGTATTACCAATCTTTTTTTTCATGTATATTTATTTTTTCAGAGTTCCAAGATGTTTCTTTTTTCCCATAAGAGTTACGTGTTTTGAAGAGAAATCTTCTTGATATTTTCAGACGACGTCACTGTCCATCTCTATCCTCACGTTGAGTGCCATAGCTGTCGAGAGATGGTACGCAATCTGCCACCCCCTCCGATTTCACAGTACAATCAGCCGTACACGGATCATCATAGTCGGTATATGGGTGATATCAATCTGCGTGGGGATACCGGAACTGACCCTGGCTACGGTGGTGCCTTTGAGTCCGCACTATAATACGGTGCTGTTCTCGTCTTGTTATCCCGCCCTCTGGAGTGAGAATTATATCATAGCCTGGCAGATCTGTTTAATGGCCGGACTGTATTTCTTGCCGTTATTTCTGATGGGGTTTGCTTACTCTAATATTGCCATAGTTTTGTGGAAGGACAGTGTGCCAGGGGCTATTACTAGACGTAAGTAAATGAGGCTTATGATCTGACTAGAAGTCGTCGGTAATAAGTATGTAGACATTCTGGCCTTACATTCCATGCGAGAATGGACCATCTAAGCACCAGAGGCATGTTTAACTAAATATCTAACGCTATTTTATCGCTTAAGTCAACAATTAAAGTTGCTTCTACAGAAGTAACTAACTTTGGATTTCTGCAATGTATCGTCTCACTGGAATTGTCATCTAAAGGGGATTCCGATGAGATATTGCAAAGCAGAATCTAACAATGACTGAAAACACCTGGAACGATGTTTGATTTTGAACTACGATTAATTATATTCATAAAAGTTTGTCGTAAGTTAAATTTACAAATCGGACATGGTGTTTTTATTCATAATTAGATTCTGCCTTGCAGTATCTCATTGGGATCGTCTTTAGAAGACGATTCCAATGAGATGATGCATGGCAGAATTCCATATTAGGTACTACTATCGAAACAGCTTAAACATTTTATTTACGCGAAAAATGATCGTAAGATGTTTAGTTAAACGGGTCCCAGTTTATCTTCTTATATGGTATTTGTGGTCCAAAGGTAGAGAGTCGGCCTCTCAACAAAATGTTGCTAGCCTTTAACGGTTTCGAAATCTTTTCTAATGATTTTGGAGCGCTTTTGATCGAATTGAGTGACAGTCTGGAACGAATAATTGAGCGCAGAGTGAATGTTTTAAAATAATCTTGATCGGAATGCGTGCCAATATCACGAGGTTCTAAACTTTATATAAAGTCCGACCTCTGGTTGACCTCTGAATAGAACCAACATCTTAATAAATAAAGTTAATTTTCGACAGGGCCTGGTCGTTCTTCGGGTATTTTATTAAGAAAATCGTTAATCAAAAAGCGCTTACAGACACTGAATGATGTATGGTGAGTCGTAGCTTTAGACTTACATGTATTCTAGCGAATTTTCATGTTTTGTTCGACAATTCATTCTATTTCTTTTTTTTTTTCATCTTTTTTTCTAACGACAGGTAGTACCCGAAAGCCGATGCTCAAGAGAAAGCCATCTGATAAGCGGAAATCATCAGACAGTGATGATCAAGTCGACAACAGAAAGAGCGCCGCCAAAATGTTAATAGCCGTCGTGATAGTGTTTGGTCTGTGTTATTTTCCCTCACACCTCTACAATATCTTAAGGTAACACTTACTTGATTAATTTTTTCCGTAAATTATCGAAAATTATCTGAAGATAATAGCTTAGTAAATTCAGCGCCAAACCAAATTAAAACAACAACAACAACAACAAAAAAAAACCTCCGAATTCGACCATATCACCAAATTTAAAGCTATGTAAGCGACGGCTATAACACACATGGTTCATTAGAATGTCTTGTAATCTTGTGCAAAATGCCGCACTTAAGGAGAAGACTTCATCCTAAAATCTTCACATTTTGTCCCATTCTTGATTTAGAAAAAATAGAGACATCGTTTGTATTTTGTGTAAAATTAATTAGGGTACATTGAGTGAACTGCACTTCGCCATTTCTGAAAATACTATTCTCGTTGTTCACTCATTAAAATACGAATCGATATTGCACTGAAACAAACATTCATTATCTATTTTTAATCACTAAACCGTTGCTGGGAGATCAAAACCTCGTAACTACAGCTTGAATAAGCCGGAGTTACGAGGTTTTGGTCGCCCTTCGACGAAATATATTTTTATCTGGTTTACACGTAAAGACACTTATCAAAGCATTTCAGTCTCTTATAGCTTTAACTGGAATAACTTCTTGGGGCCCGTTTCACTAAACATCTTACGATGATTTTTTAGCGTAAGTCAAAAATTAAAATTGCTTCTTGAATAGTAACTAAATTTGGAATTATGCCTTGCATCATCTCATTGGAATCGTCTTCTAAAGACGATTTCGATGAGATATTGTAAGAAAGAATCAAACAATGAATCAAAACACCAGATACGATTTGTGATTTTGACTTACGATAGATTTTTTCGTTCCACATCTTTATTCTTCCCGAGCTGGTGTTTAAGTGGATTTTGTGTAATAACATATGTGACTCGTCGCGGGAAAAGCGACCATCTGGTAAGTGCGTAAAGTGTCGAACCTAGTCAGACTGCGCAGTTTGCACAGACTGACTTGGGTCGAAACTTTTCGCAATGTGCTTATTTTCTGAATCTAAAATGATCAATCTACCTTCCAGCAAAAGAATTTTTGAAATGCGACCTCTGGTTTACATATACTGGACCAAATTTCTTTTTCCAAATATTCATTTTAAAAAGTTCCGAGATGGTCCCTTTTTGCGTGACGGGTTACACATTTAAGAAGAAAAAAAAGAAATGCATCCTACGGTGTTAATTCCGTTGGGTTTATTGAATCAAAATGATTCTTATTCATGGCGTCTGTCAGATGCCATTACTTTGTAATATATTTGCTTTTTGAAAATGTTTGTCAAAAATTGTACCCCGAAAGCAAACCATTTATGACAAAATCCTTTGGGAGTCTACTAAAGATAGTGACTGATCAAGAATGAAGTTTTTTGTTTAATGGTAATTTACAGAAAGAGGCCGATTTTACTGTCAATATCTAGGATCAACGCAAAACTAGATTGTACATGTAAGTGCCTAGTATATATTCATAGGCATTTGCGATAGTTTTACGCTGACTTCTCATACCCTGTGTTATGGTTTCCACTTGGAATTGTCTTATAACTACAACTCAAACAATTTTAAATAACACGGCAGTTCTCTCTTTTAAATATTTCTTCTAAGACAGGTATATTGTATTTTGGCCCTTCTTGTTGCTTACATGTAAAAAGGGACAAACTGGGAAATGCGAAAATTATCAAAACTTAATAAGATTGCGACAGTCTCACAGAATGACCATGATTGAAACTTTTTGCTACATATAAGGAAAATTTAATTTTTTTGTGTGTAGAATGAGAATAATACTTTGCGATATAAAACTGTTTCCGAAATACGATCTCTGGAAATCATGTAGACCACACTGGATATTATATTCAGTTACAGTACCACGTGGTCCCTATTCGCGCTTACTAACTTTCGGGGCAAAGTTTAAGCCAATGTTACGTGGGACTGTGATTATATATCACATATATGTTAAAAATCGCCGTTCACCAATTCTAGTTCGAAGATAGATCAATAATTTCTCACATTGATATCCTTGTGCTCCAAAGCGAAACAGCCATCAGAGATATAGAGAATAGATGGTTGGTGACTTGAGATGGAAAAGTTTATGGGGCAAGGCGTAAGACTTTATCTGTAATACGTCATCAATGTTGTCACGATTTGATTTTGAAAGATATGAAAATCGAGTGAAATAATTTTAACAGAAATCGACAAGCAAATGTAAATGAAAGTGAAAAAATGCGTTAGGGAGGTTTCTTTGTTAGAGCAAACAGCCGTGAAAGAAGATCCGGTATGTCACATGACTTAGTGACATGATAAAGCTGCCAGTGATCAACTGACCTGACATCAACAAGTTAACCATACCCCCTTTCATCAGGCAATATTAATAGCTAGTGACAGGATAAATCATTGTCTCACACATTTGAGGATCACTTTCTAAATGACGTCATCACAACGTCATTTAACGCACGTTATCGCAGTGGGTAACAATTAACAAAGCTTGCGTTTATGTAAGAAAATAAATTGTTAGACGATTTTGTGGGAGACAAGTTGATCTTAGCCTCGTTTAGAAAAAAAGATATTTGGATCGCCAAGGCTCGCTTAGTCTCATTTCTTTTCTATACTCGGTTAAAATCAGCTTGTCTCAGACAGAATCTCATGACAAATCCTATGTGTCTCCTCTCCTAAGCTTTGAAGGACCAGATGAGCTAGAGCATATTAAACCGAGAGTTCCTTTGTATCTACTTCTTTCTCTCTCATGGTCAATACCATGCATGTGTTCAGAATGAATGGATCTTAATCAATTCATAGGCGTATCTAAGATTTTGTACTCGCTCAGAAGGCGACCAAAATAGAATATATATGATAAAGGCGATATGTTGACTGTGACAAAAGATGAATGTCCTCCGTCTGCCCCAATTTCCTATAATTTGAGCGTTGTTGAATAATCAAACATCGTAACTACAGCTTGAATAAGCTGTAGTTTCGATTTTATTATCATTCATCAACATTTTTCGAAAGAGGATTTATTTCTATTACTCATTTGCGTAATGTGCGTAATAGTAGTTACGCCCTTGAAAACAACCATACTTTGTGAAAAATTCGATTTCTTTCCGTCTACGATGAGCCTTTTTTCTGTCCTGAAAAGCCAACACCAATTTGTAACAACAATTGAATAGTATAACTGCAATTATTAAGTATTCTGCCTTTTCTAATCTTTCAGATACGCAGGCCAAATAACGGATATTCCCCATCCCTACGTGTTCGCCCTGATAGCTCACTGGCTTACATTTCTCAACAGCTGTATCAATCCCATCATCTATAACTTTATGAGCGGTAGGTACCTTATTTAAGAGATAAATGTAAATGTTCGTTTTCATAGAGGTATAAAACGAAAAACCTCCTCACACGTGCGTGTGAATCTGGTTTTTCGTTTCAAATTACCAAGAAAACAAAAGTAGTGTCTCTTCGTTTCTTATGATTAAGTGGCATTTACCGAAAAAAAAGGCGGTTTTGACCAATTTTAATACATTTAAATAGAACATTTTGTAATTAAGCAAGTAAATCTGTGCATACCCAATGATGGGAAAACAATTTTAAGCCAATCAGAAACCTTATTTATGCAGATTGTTTTTGGTGACGAAAGTGTCGTATCAAATAATCTAAACACCATTTATGGAGAACGTCTTTTACATGTTGCGTTGACCTTCTTCGATATAAATCCGCATTTAAGCTAACTTGAGACCATGGTCCAATCCACTGATACTTATCTTTTCAATACACGAAATTAGATAGGGAAAAATATGGGTCAACGCTTGGTGGTTATTCTCAAGAATGCAGGATTTTCCAAATGAAAATGAGGCCTGTGGGTGATATTTCCAATAATTTCACATGTGTGCAATGATCAGATTCAGATAGGCCTGTGCAGCCACGCAGTGTGACCAGAGTCTTCACTACACACCCAATAGAAGGCTACGGATCCAACTTTAGTCGCTGTTCACAACAAAATATTAATTTGAATGCATTGTGTGATCGTTCAGGCTGCTTGATGTCTGTCCATCGCGCAAGCATGAAATTGTTGGGAAATGGCAATCACAGACTCAAATGATCAAATTATAAGTTTCGCCTATCAAAAACGAGCATTCTGACAAGAGAAAATTTAATTTATACCTTATGTTTATTTGTACTGTGTATCTATATATATTATGTGCTTGGGCACAAATTAGTTCCAAGACAAAACTGTCTAAAACTTACAGATTTTAAGTTGCTGTGTAAGTGGATGTAAAAATCATAGAAATGTAGGGGAATGTGTGTGTGTTTTTTTTTTTAATCAATTGAGGAATAAAAATTAACACCTACAACACTTGTATTATCGCAGTCACATACAGTTAACAACTTCGTGAAATTGACGAGGTGAACGATTTTGGAATGATTTCGGAATTATTTTGGATGAGTGAGAAGAGTGAGTTTTGAGTGAAATTAAAGGGAGGTAATCCAATTTTGTTAATTTTGTTCATCCTGTACAAAATTAGCGATATTGATTACCTCTCTTTAATAAAATATGCATAAACGGGCTACGACGCTTACGATTTGAATTATGTCAGTAAAATCGTGATTTTTCTCAATCCAAATTATTTGAATGACGTTTTTCATTCTATATTTTTCAATGGGTTTAAACGTTTTTGAATTGTTTGAGTGAGTGTTTGGAATGAATGAATGAAACGCTAAATGAACGATTAAGAATGGTTTTGATATAGGTGAATGTCAATTTTACGTTGTAACTAACTGTATCACAGTCCGGCTTACTTGTCAGTTTACAAGTACATACAGTAAGCAACATCGTTAAATTGAAAAGGTGGTTGAGTTTGGAATGATTTAGGAATAAAATTGAATGAGTGTATGGAGCGAGGTTTAAGTAATTATATAATTGTAGGTAATCCGATATCGCAATTTTTGTTCATAATAAACAATATTAGCGATATTGTTTATCCCCCTTAAATAAAATATGCATACTTATTCTACAGATATCTTCCTGTTTCTACAAGAACCTATTGGACGCTTACAATTTGATTTATGTCAGTAAAATCGAGATTTTTCTCTATCCAAATTAGTTTGAATGCCGTTGTTTATTCTATATTTTTCAATGGGTTTGAGCGTTTTTGAATGGTTTGAGTGAGTGTTTGAAATGCATGAATGGAACACTAAATGAAAGATTTAGAATGGTTTTGATTGGGGTGAATGTCAATTTCACGATGTAACTAATTGTAGCACATCCCGGCTTAGTTGTCTTAGATTGAAAACTATGTGTTCTAAAGGGATCATCTTGGAGGTTTGAAAATAAATATTTGACAAAAAGATTGGTACCGGTGGAGGTCAAATGAAGGTCGCATTTCAACAAAGTTTAATACAGGAAAGAAGAGGGGTCATTCTAGAACCAGAAACTAGATCAAGTGCATAAAGTTTCGTTCCTTGTCAGCCTGAATAGTCCACACAGTCAAACAGTGATCGTATTCAACAGCAGATCCCGATTAATTCTTTCATCTCAAGTCACCTATCATCTACTCAAAATATTAAAAAGAAAATGAAATAAATTCATCAAGAATGAATAATTTAATTTTGTATCTATCGCGCCGCGGTCAAAATGAATTCCTGAAGCCATAGTAAAACACATACAAAACCTTGAAAGAAATCAAACGGTCTTTTCTCATGATGGACTGACATTTTTAAAAAGCAAAAATATAAGCAGGGTGTGAATTTGTATTCGATCGTCATCTCAAACCCTCTCATTTATTCCCACAATTTTGTTGCCATCAAGCTTAAAGCAAACTTCAGTCCAATCCCATCCTTCGGATGGTAACCACAGGATTGATAAGAATTTAAATTTGTCTTATAACTATACAAATATCCGTGTGATAAGATCCCATATGATATTTCTTACGATATCACATGGCTATTTTTAGAACAATGACAAAATGCGGTTATTTTTAGAAACTTGAATTTCTGTTAGAAACATCGACGAAAATTAGTCAAATAGAGGTTATAAGATGAATATAATACGTACTTAGTGTATTAATTATATGAAAAAATATCTAACTCGGTTGTTGGAATTGATAGATTCTAGTTGTCTCGACAGAGCCTCAACATTTATCAATTCCCACAACCACGTAAGATATTTTTTTTTCAAACAAAACACTTAGTACGTATTACTTATTAATATTTCTGAAATCCTCGACTATCGAAAAACAAATCATTGGCCAAACCATACAAAATTTTAACAACTACAGTTTTTGTTTTGTTATTACAATTTTGTTTTAGCATCGCTTTCGTCTATTTTGCCCCCACACGTGTATGTAAGTCATGTACTACGTCATCAATATATTATTCATCCGAATTAAATGAGAATGGTGAAACACCGGTTTCCGCATTCGGAACATCGCTTTACCGAAGTACCTCGGACGTAAACTAGTGTAGTAATTTTGGTTTATTTTAAGGTAATTCGGCTTCTGGTTGTCCTTTGGTCAATACGGTTTAAAAAAAAATTTCTTTAAATGCTTTTAGATCAACTATGTAGATCGTTTGGGAATTCATAATTTGATGACAAAACATTTCTGAAGACAAATAGTCTTTATTGACGTTGATAGTCAGAGCAGATTACTGTAGACAAATTTCTTGATCTCAACTTGTACCTAATTGGTCTTTGGTTTTAAATCGATTTAGAAAGGGAAAAAAATGTGTATGTAATATCAATATTTTTGACAGAGGTTTTTGAAGTGCCAAGTTTTTTATTTTTTACTAAGTACAAAGCAAAAAAAGAACTCCTTAGTGGGCGACCATATTGCATCATTGTCCAATGTTCAATTAAGTTTCTCTTAATACCATGAAATAGCAAGTCGTGTGATGTTTTTGTTGGTACAACAAAAAGAGAGATACTTTGAATCGTTTTCACGCGCAATTTGCAAGGAAGATGTTTAAACCACGTGTTTTAATGATTAGCTGCAAATCTATAAGCAAGTTAATCAGTGCAGGGCCCATTAAATCTTTATCATATTACATGTAATTTTGACAAAAAAAAAATGAACCACTCTAATTATACAGTAATTAATTGGTATGCGTCCCTGCTTGCTTCATATAAAAAACGAGCCCTTAGATTTTGAACGAATAAATTGTCATTAAGGCCCAATTCTCCTGTGTCTTCAAAAATAATTGTTCCTTTTCATCAAAAGGCTTTATCTATGTGACCGGACATTAAATCCTGACAAACTTCAAGTTTCATGAAGATAAGGTCATATTTTGTCTTATGGGCATTAACAAAGACGTTTGTTACTAAAGATGTCCTTCCTCGTTTTTCCTTTTTTCAACAGACAAAATTCATATGTCCTGGCAAACATTCTGGTCAATTTTCGTGAAGACTCTACCAGGACCGTGGCCCCTAGAGAGTAAACGCTTCCATTTTTGATGCCGTACGTACAGTTAAGAACGTCGTGAAATTGATACCCATTCCAATCAAAATCATTCTAAATCGCTCAATCAGCGATCCATTCATTCATTCCAAACTCTCACTCATACCTTTCAAAAAAGCTCCAAAATACCTAACAATGAAAAGATAAAGAACTACATTCTAAATAAAAATCGGGAGATAAAATCCATGATTTCACTGTTAAAACTGAATTATGTAATAATAATTATAATAATGATAACTTATTAAGGTAAAAGAGTACATAACATGACATAATAAGAATAACATTACAACAATATTATACAGATTACTTTAGGGAAAAAAGAATCATGCTATGCGCCCCGTTACCAGGGATAGCACGAAAAAGAAGAAATTTAAATCTTCTTATTTCTATTGTGGTCCTGGGTAATGTAAGCGTATTATGCGTTCATAAAAACATAGAAAGCTACTTAGAGAATCTGTTTGCACATTTTATTACAGGGAGGTAATACATATAGCTAATTTTGTTCACCAAGAACAAAATTAGCTGTATTGGATTACCCCCCTTTAATTTCACTCGAAACTCGATCATCACACTCATTCAATTTCGTTCTAAAATCATTCAACAATCATTCACCGTGTCAATTTCACTATGTAATTAACTGTAAGACCTCGTACAAAGCAAGAAGCAGGGTCGACATTTACGTATCACAAAAGCTAACCAAAAGCACGTTGCTAAAAGTTGAGGCTAAACATAGATGTGTCTGTCATAATTCAACTGCAAGTATACAGTTTTAAACATCCTGAAATTGACACTTATTCCGATCGAAATCATTCTAATTCATTCACTAAGCGCTTCATTCATTCATTCATTCAGCGCTTCATTCATTCACTCAGCGCTTCATTCATTCATTAATTCATTCATTAATTCATTCATTAATTCATTCATCCATTCATTCATTCATTCCACACACTCACGCAAATCGATCAAAAACCCCCCTTAATTATTACATTTCGAAATCGTTAAAAACGATCAACATTTAATTCAAATATATCAAATTATTCAACGATTTTATTTTCTGGTACATGTATAAGTTTTAAAGTGTCTGATTGGTCCACAAAGACGTATTAACAGCAAAGTAAGCGTATTTTATTAAATGAGGGGAGAGGGGAGAGGTAATAAACAAAATTAGCGATTTGGATTACCTCCCTTTAATTTCACTCAAAACTCATTCCACCACTCATTTAATTTCATTCCAAAATCATTCTAATATTCATTCCAAAATCATTCATCTTGTCAAATTCACGATGCTCTTAACTGAAGGAGCTGGTTCTTTTGGCCGTTATAGTTAACAGCAAGTTTTAGCCGCAGCAATATATTGAATTTAACTGCATTATCTTTTAACAAGAAATCTTGGTGCGCAATAAATCTGTCAAATTGGACAGAAGAAGCCTTTCTGGAAAAAGAAAAACATCTTTATGACGTTTGTCTTTCAATCTCATTTAAAAGAAATTGAGACATTATTTTTCTCTGATTTGATTACAATGTCCAATTTTTACACTCATCTGTCTAGGTCTTGATCTTTCTTTATGTATTTTTATGCTTCTCAAATTGTTCTCCTACACAAAACGTATGATTTTCGAATGAATTTCGAATCAAATTGAATGAGTGTGTGAGGCGAAAACGCCATTTGCTTCGTATAAAGACGCCTGATGTTGTAATTTGATTGATATGAAGATATAAGTGTAAGAAATACAATAAAGTACAACGTATTAAATGTTATTGCCTTCTGCGTTGCTGTTTCCGAGTACAGTCACTAACTCTCAAAAATCTGTCCGGTGACCTATGCTGAATTTATATAAGTTGCTGCCAAACCATTCTGCTGAAGATTTTTGATATAAACCCCATGTGTCTTCGGGTTAGATTTTTTTGTAAAATTCGATTCCGCGAAGATATCGCGTATCAAAGGATATTTCAACGTCGCGACAAATGTTCACTAAAGCTGTCTTTTTAAACGGATGAAAAATTTTAGTGTTTTTTTTGTATTTCTTAAAATTACATTCAGGTTTAATACTTCTGAAGCATATATTTTACAATAAACCTTTATTTCAAATATTTTAGAATACGTTATTGCACGGAGATTGACGTCAAATATGCATAGTTCGGAGTCAAATAACAGGACATTTTCCTAGAATCTGTTAGTTATACGGGATAATTACTTTTTATGGCGAAAACATTCATGTATTTAGTGGTTCAGCCGCCGAGGGCAGTTTGCACTCATTTGAACTCTGAGGCCTCCTAAAAATTGTGTATGTTAACTAAAGCCAGAAAAGCTGACGCTTTGCTAGCTTTAAAGGGAGTAGGGCATTCATCTTATCTCACAGTCCACATATCATCTTCAGCCTATCTATTCTATAATGGTCGCCTTCTCAGAGAGTATAGATTTCAAAACCATAGAGACAGCCATGTATTTTCTCTGTTTAAGAGACGGTTGCAACTTTTGCACTGCAGTAAGTTAGAAATAAAAAATTGACAAAGGTGAATGATTTTGTAATAATATTGGTTAAGTGTGGCGTGAGTGTTGAGTAGAATTCAAAGCAGGTACAGTTGGTAACATCGTGAAATTTACAAGATGGGTGATTTTGGAATGATATTGATTGAGTGTGGTGTGTGAGTTTTAAATGAACTTCAAAAGAGGTAATGCGAATCTCTAATTTGTTCCAAAATGGGCGAAATTGGTAATATTTCTTACCTCTCTTTAATATGATTTACATTTTTTTCTGTTTATCTGTCGTCACGGGCCAACCAGACGTTTTAGAATCCACACCAGAAGATATACAGTTAACAACATCGTGAAATTGACAAGGTGAATGATTTTGGAATGATTTAGGAGTAAAATTGAATGAGTCTGAGGAGCGAGTTTTGAGTTAATTTTCAGGATGAACAAAATTTGCGATAATGATTACCTCCCTTTAATAAAAAATGCACACAAGTTAATTACATAGCTTCCTATTTCTTCAAGATCCTGTGAGGCTCTAACAATTTGAGTTATGTCAGTGAAATCGCGATTTTTCTCTGTCCAAACTTATTTTGAATGACGTTGTTGATTCTAAATTTTTCAATGGGTTTGAGCGTTTTTGAATGGTTAGTGTGAGTGTTCGGAATGAATGATTGGAGCGCTGGGTCAGCGATTCAGAATGGTTTTGATTGAGGTTAATGTCAATTTCAGAGTGTAATTAACTGTAAAAGCGGTCTTATTGAATCGACATGAATGCAACAGTGATTGTGTTGAAAGTTTCGAAACGATTTCAAATATTTCGGAGCGTCTTCGGTGATTGCAGTTATTGGTTTGAATACTTTGGATTTAGCGCTAATCGATCAATTTAGATTTTTTCTACCAAGGTGATTGTCAATAGCATGATGTTTATGACTGTCCATGCATAAATATCCGTTCCTCATTAAACTTATCAAGGAGTGCAGGAAAATCCATGTTTTTTTTTGTTTTTTTTTTTTTGGGGGGGGGGGGGGGATGTCATTTTTGTATCTGTGTTATTCGCCTATTTCTGAAATTTGCCTTGGCTGTCCTTCAATTCAATTTGACTTTTGTTGATACCCTGCAAATAACAATTCCAATGATATTCTCTCGATCATAAGCGAGAAAACAAAGATAGTTTTAATCATTTCTACAGACAATTTGAATGAAAATTGTATAAAACATGCGGTCTAATGATCACAAGCACACTCTGTTATCCGATTAATGAGTACAGACCCGCATGCTCATAGTTTTTTTTATTTGATGTTTTGGTGCACTTTTTGATATGGGTTTTTTATGGTTCTTTGAAATTGTTTGCTTTCAGCTAATATATTAAAGTTTAACTTAGTTATATGTTCTTGATGGGTTTTATCCTGATATGTTTGTTTGAATTGAATATAACGCCGCCCTAAACATATTTTCAGTCATATCTCGGCGACTGGAGCATCTAACAATGTTTTTTTTGGGATATTTCTCACATTTGTACTACTACTATATAATTTACTTGCCTTTTGCGCCCACATAGGGATACAATTGCCCTTGGGTGGGAGACAAATAGTCGGAAAAGATGTTGCTGCCGGGGATCGAACCCTAGACCTTTGAGATGATAGTTAGACGCGTTACTAAATTCGCTATGACAGCACATGTTTTACTTGTAAATAAATTAGAGTTTTTAGCCTTCAGGTACTAAAGAAGGGTTACTGATTTGAAAGATTTTACGTTTGACATGAGTGTGAAATCGCACGAAAATAGAAAACAGTAGTAAAAAATTCTGTTGAAAGAGGCTCCATTCATCAACAAAACACTTCATGAATAGTTGTAAATGTAAAATGGAAGTCTAAATAGTAAAGCAGTTAACAACATCGTGAAATTCACATACATCTCACTAAAACCATTCAAAAACGCCAAAGTCACTAAAAAGGTAAAATAATCAACTACATCCAAAATAAATATAGCTAGAAAAAAAACACTTAAATTGTTTGTGTCTTTGTAAAGCTATTTATAGAAGTTGTATGCACATTTTATTAAAAGGAAGTAATAAATATCACTAATTTTGTTCATCTTGAACAAAATCAGGGACATTGGATTACCTCCCTTTCAATTCACTCAAAACTCGCTCCATACACTCATTCAATTTCATTCCAAAATCATTCTTGAATCACTCAACTTGTCAATTTCTCAATTTAATGTATGTACCCTGCTTTGCAACCGAACGATTTGATCTTTCAAAAACGCAGGACATTTCGATCATAACCGTCAAAAACACTTAGTCTATTGGACCATACGAACATTTCCAAATGTGAGATTTTTTACCAATTGCAAAATATTTTTCTTTCTATTTTCTGAGAAATTTTGGATTGTTTTTATAGATTTTAAAACCACGTTTAACAGTATTATAGTTATCTGAAGGACTGGTGCACCTACACATGGCTGCCAGTTGGTTTCTTAGATCTTCACAACCGCAACATTTCATCCGTGCCACCACCTTCCGATCCCATCAAGGCGAACACCATATTATTCGAACATTGGCGGACGACAAATGACATCCGCTACAGTTAGAAATACCGTGATATCGACAAGTTGGATGATTTTAGAACGAACTTGGAATAATATTGCAAGCGAGGCGTGTGTGGAGCAAGTATTGAATGAAATATAAGGGAGGTAATCCAATATTGCTAATTGCATCCAACATTGACGAAATTAGCAATATTTATTGCCTCCCTTAGAAAAATACACTCTTTCCAATATGTGTGTCTTTACGAACCCATCAGACAGTTTTTCGCCCACGTTTACCATAAAAATAGCAGATCAATTGCAAAAAATGTTGAAAGCAAAGATCGATTCGAATTTTTCAACCATTTCGGAGCGTTTTTGAGTGATTTGAATAACTGTTTGAAATAAATGAATGGAGCGCCGAGGAAGCGATTTAAATTGTTTTGATCGCGTTTAATGTTTATTTTATGATGTAACTGATTTTAATTGATAAATGAAAGTTTGCAGTTTGAATTCATGGCCCAAGGAATAATAGCACATAGCGTTATCCACTGACTTACACTTAGTTAGATCGTGACATTGACATCCATCCCAATCAAAACCATTCTAAATCGCTCACTCAGCGCTCCTTTCATTCATTCCAAACACTCACTCGAAACGATCCACACGCTCAGGTCTTAAAAAGATGAGATCAACACCGACATTCAAAAAGAATATACATAGAAATAAATCGCAATTTCATTAGCATATTTTGAAAATTCGAACGTCTGATTGGTTCTTGAGAAAAAAGAAAGCTATTTATAGAGCTTGAATGCATATCTTATTAAAGGGAGGTAATTGATATCGTTAATTTTGTTCATCCTGAACAAAATTAATGACCTTGAATTACCTCCCTTAAATTTCACTGACATCTCGCTCCTCTCACTCATTCAATTTCATTCCGAAATCATTCCAAACTCATTCACCTTGTCAATTTCACGATGTTATTAACTGTAGCAAGGCTCGACAAATATGTACGAGGGGAAGGGTTGATATTCTGCGTAATAAATGAACTGGCAGGGCGGGGCTTAACCATGACGTAATTTGGCGAGTTTACTTTTCAATGGTTTGGGTTCTTTCAAATTTTAGTCGGTAATCATCGATAACGCGTGCAAATAACTGTATTCTAAAACCTAAAGGATTCACGTGCTTTGAGAGAGTGAACACATTGCATCGTTTGGTTACCAAGCCCTCGTAACTTCAGCTTGATTCAGCTGAAGTTACGAGGATTTGGTAACCAATCAACGATTGAAGGTCTCGGGTTATTTATGTCGACTCTCTTTAGAAGTAGATTATTTTAGATAAAGCTGATTTCCCTTAACCTTAAGTGCAACGACCCGTTACTTAGGATCCGCCCTGCCAGGGCATTAATCATGGATAAGAAAAAGACCCAATCTTCTTAACTATTTTGTAAAAGGATATGTTACCATCCGAGTGTTTTTTGTTAGAAAAATTGATTTTTGAAAGCTTTCTTCTGCTCACTGACATGTTTATGACGTAGCAAGTTATTCTTTCACTTTAAAGATTATGTTATTAAGAACAATTTATTGATGTTGTTAATCCCTTAGTGTTTTCTTGAACAGTTAGCTCTTAATTTAAGAGCCAATATTTAGTGTGAAAGGACGATGATATATGAGTCTGTGAATGACATTTCCAACAATTCACCATGTGCGTGAGGTGCAAACGGATGACAGCATTGACACCAAAAAAACTGTAAATATATAGGAAACTGGTGGTATACAGATATTTTAAGACATAATCTATCAACTAAATGCACAGTGAAGACTCTGGTCAGACTGTGCGGATGCACGGGCTGGTCAGAGTCTTTGCCTTATACATATTTGAAACTGTTGTAAATCTCAGGCACAAGCTAATATAAAAGTCGCTTCAAATAAACTGCACTATCAAATGAAATTCGAAAAACTGATTTCTCCAAGAAACCTTTGTTTTCCGTTAAACGATGGACTGAATTTTCACTCAATGTCATTTAAAGCAAGTTTGTTTCAAGGAGTGATGAAACGAGAATACATAATTACTTTTGTGTTAATACCCACATTAACAAAAAAAAACAAAAACAAAAACAAAAACGCAGGACAATTCCTAATACAGCTCTGCGCTCAAGATCACGAAACGCTGTAAACCGTTTACCAACTATAACCGGCTTTCCACGCAAATGAATGATTTAACGCGTACCGACACAAAATTCATTAGATTCATTATAGTATGCTCGCGGAATTACTTCATGTACCATCGAAGCCATAGCGGGCCAAAAATAACGTAAAGTATTGCAAGGCAAAAAACAGCACTTACGAAAAAAGGTGAAATTGGCCTTCGTTGTATTTTTTCTGTTGATGTCTTTTTTTCCCTTTTAGATTGCTAGCGGAAGACAAAAATGAAGAAATACGTCATTGATCACGTCATTGCAGTATATTACATTATAATATGACCTAGGTCGCCGGAGTGAAATAAATATTTTTGATATTACACGGGTGTTATTCCACTAGTGGAATAACTATGCAAATGAGCTCAGAGCGAATAGCAACGCTATTTTGTAAAATGACGTTATAATCTATGTTTTGTGACGTCATTTTTAAACGACGTTATAAGTTTCGCGGAAAATTGAAACGTTGAATTTTGAGAATTTTGACGATTTTTCGCTAAAATTCGGGTCATATTATAAACAGAATATAAAATTTGTGCTCATAAAATACAGAATTTATAGAACTCGACATCTAAAACAGATAAAAACTCGACGTAGCCTCGTTTTTATCTGTTTAAAGATGACTCGTTTAATAAATTCAGTATTCAATGACCACTCATTCAATATCCTCTATTTATATAGACACGACATTTCAGTACTTCTACGAAGTTAACGTAAATTAATCGGAGCTGTTCGGTTAAGGTAGTGGACCCGTAATAGTACCGTAACTTTCGGAGCTCATGATTATTCAAATTGTTCACCGAGGTTTCCCAAGTTATATAATAATAAGGAAACATCGATTAACCAGATAGAATTCATTGCTTCCGAAACGATGCAAAACTGTTTCAAACGGGTTCACTTCCTTTAGCAAGCTTGTCAGCAATCGTTTATTTGGTGTTGAATTATCTCTCATATTATTCATTTTTCTATTTTTCTCATTCACAGACAAATTTCGAAAGGAATTCCGAGCAGCGCTGTGTTTCCACTGTGGACGAAACCCTGGTTCTAACGGCCAAAACGAAAGATACAAGATGACTTTCAGCGGGAAAACATACAGTGTACGATATAGCGCCAACTATAATGGCTCTGTAGTGAGCAATAATACGATCGTGGAAAATATCCATATGAACACAACTACAGCAAAGCTGGTCTAGAATAGGTTTACGGCATTGCTGAAATGCAGAATACAGTTAGTTACATCGTGAAATTGACATTCGCCTCAAACAAAACCCTTCTAAATTGCTCACTTAGCGATTCATTCATTCATACCAAACACTCAAACCATTCAAAAATGCTCAAACGCATTGAAAAATATAGAATGAACAACGCCATTCAAATAATTTGAACAGAGAAAAATCGCGATTTCACTGAAATAATTCAAATTGTAAGCGTCTAATAGGTTTTTGAAGAAATAGGAAGTTATCTATAGAACTTGTATGCATATTACATTATAGGGAGATAATCAATGTCGCTAATTTTGTTCATCCTGAAACAAAATTTGCGATATTGGATTACTTCCCATTAAATTCAATCAAAACATATTCCACACACTCATTCAATTTCATTCTTTAATCGTTTCAAATCATTCCTTTTGACCATTTCACGATGTTGTTAACTGTAACTCCGTTTTATGACGTAAAAATTAACGTAATTAGAGTTAAAGTATCTAGTGGCATTTTTGCACTTGATTGAACTTTGGTACTTCCTCAAAAATGTGTTTATTAAGGTTGTAGGACCGTAATAGTTCCGCAACGTTTCGAAACTCACCAGCTTTCACAATGTTAACCGAGGTTTCCGAATTAAATCATTAGGAAACCTCGGTGAACGCTGTTAAAATTCATTACTTCTAAAACGTTCCGGAACTATGACGAGTCCACTACCTTAACTACGGCCAGCACGGCTGAAGCTTTTCTACCTTTAATATTTAAAGAAATTGTAAACACATCACTACTGGTAAAGTTTATAACCATGTAAAATAAACAGTCACCCCGATCAAAACCATTCTTATTCGCACTCTCAACGCCCATTTCATAGTAATTCTGACTTTGACTCGAATCGTGCAAAACCCTCCGAAATCATCCCATAAGGCATGGGGCTCGTCCAAATTTTTTCAACGTATAAACAGTTAGGAACATCGTGAAAATTTAAAATAATGATTTTCGGGTGATTTTGGATTAAAATGAATCAGTGTGGGATCGTCTTTTGAACGATTTTTCAAGGAAGGTAAACGCTTTCGATAATTTGGACCCATTGAACTAAATTATCAACACTTTTTTTACCTTCCCTTTTTCAAACTATATATTTTTCTGAATTCGTGCCTTCACGGACAAATCACACATTTAAAAATCACCATTTGTTCTATAAAGGGATGCAATTTATAATTGATTTGAATTAAGTTTTGATCGTTTAACAAATTCCAAGCCTTATTGAACGAGTTCGGAGCGTTTTGGAGTAATAGGAGTGAGGATTTAGAATGAATGGTTAGAGCGCTGTGTGAGTGATTAAGAACGGTTTTGATCGAAGTCAGTGTCAATTTCACGATGTAATCAACTGCAAATTGTAAAAATACTGATCAAAAGTTAATCCTTTGCTGTTAAATCCCTGCTTTGTACGTGCATGTGATTTTATGATTGAGAAAACATTGTGAAAAAAGAAGAAATTGCTTCTGACAAGTAATTTCTTCTTTTTCCACACAATTTTCTACCCTACTAATTGGTTATTTTTCAAATTAAATCCACTTTAAATTTTCGTCTGCAAAACCTTTGAATTTGGACAGGTCCAAAATTTTGAAAAACAGGAAAGGTTTAAGGCACATTTGCTGCACGTATATCTTGATCAGAATGAAGAAGCTGTAAAGCCATTCATTCAATCAATTAATCAATCAATCATCCATACACTTATTTATTCATTCACTCACTCATTCATTCATTCAATCATTTATTCATTCATTCATTCATTCATTAAAATTTGTAAACATACACGTTGGTTAGTATCTGAATAAAACTGGTTTTGGTAAAACTGTTTATATGATTTTGTCATTTTAGCCACCGAATTTCATAGTAAGCATACTCATAAAGGTCCCATATGGTCTGTATATCCATCGATTTTTTTAGTTTGTTTGTTTGTGGTTTACAGCAGCTTTTTGCAGTTTTTCAGTGAGTAACATCGAGAAATTGGCATCCATCTCAATCAAAACCTTAAAACCTTTCTAAATAACTCACATCAGCGCCCCATTCAGTCATTCTAAACACTAATCCAAACCACTCAAAAACACCCAGAACACTTTCAAAACCCCAAAGAACTTATTCATTGTTTAATTGAATGGAGTTTTACGCCGCTTTCGATATTTTTTTCAGTTATATCGCGACAGCTAGGGCACCTAACAATGGATTCCTGATATTTCTCTCACCAGTACTACCATCACATTCTTTCCTAGCCTCCAGCTGCTACCTCACATAGGTCTACGATGTATTAACCCATTGGTGTGAGACAAATAGTCGGAAAGAATGTGTGCCGCCGTCGGGATCGAACACGGGACCTCTAGATTGACAGTCCAACCGAAGTTATTGAAATCGATCAATATTTCTTTCAAAGCATCAAAAAATTGCACAATTTAATTGGCTAGTGAACAATCTTTAAAGGCAGGTAACACAAAGGTAATCGCTTATTTGTCCAATAGGGCGATTTTATTGATACTGTTTTACCTCCCTTTAAAATAAGTAAAAAATCGCTCCAAACACTCATTCAATTTATAAGAAAATCATTCCCAAATGATTTATCTTGTCAATTTCACGATGTTTAAAACTGTTACCATAGATACCAGATATTTCCCTCACCCGTTCTACCACGACATTCTTTCTGAGCTCCCAGCTGTTCAACTTACAAAGGTTTACGTCTATCCATAAATTGTCGGGGAACAAATATAGAAAGATGTATGGTGTCGTCGTGGATTTAAGGTAGTGGACCTGTTATAGCTCCGCAACGTTTCTGCAGTAATCACGTTTACAGTTTTAACCGAGGTTTCCTTATGATTTTCATTAGGACACCTCGGTTAAAACTGTTAAAGTACACTCCTTCCAAAACCATGGCGGAGCTATTTCGGGTCCACAATCTTAAACCTTGTTTGGGTTTCCGCACGGCACGAACTACTCTGTAACAGAACCTTGTATATCTACATATATACTGTTCCTTGTTATTGAAAAAACAACAATCGAATTACAATAAGCAGATGACAAAAATACTGATTGAGAGTATACCTATGTTTGTTGGAAATGCTGAATGCAATATTATACTCTATGAGTCAAAATTTACATAGGATAATTTTACTGAATTTGCATAGTTTTTTATAATAACTCTACCGATTGTGTATTTAAAAGCAATTCAAATTTCATTATATTATGTGTAGTTGTGTAAAATGGTGGTATTAGACTCTTTCTTTCGAAAGAACTACATTCAAATTAATAATGATATTCGTCGCCTATGCCGTGGGTACATAGATTACATATTCTATTATTTTGAGTAACGTTTGTCCATCGTCCACATTCAACCAGGAGTCTATGATTGTAATCGAATTAACTTTATTTTGGAATCATTAAATGAACTAAATGGAATATTTAAATGCAAGAATCATAATTCTAAGACACGCTATCTTGATATAAACGCTGGTTTGACCATTCTTAAGAATGAGCAGCAGCCCCCTATCGCCACTTGCCCGTTCTTGAGATTTAGTATTCCCGAAAACGGGCACGACATATTTACCTTAGCGAAAATGTAATCCAGTCTTGACACACGGGATAGGCTGTACTTGATAGTTTATTTAGATTTAATTTGTTTACTCACCTAGTGAATAACTTAAAATTAGAATTGCGATGAATGTTTTAATTCTTCTTGAAAACAGCAGAGAACATTTGAGATGAAACGATAGCATTGTTTTTTTATGTTCTGATTTAAATTTCAGTTCATATTTAAGCTAATGAGAATCTTATTCAATTCTGAGAAAACAAATAATGGGATGTGTTCTATTATACTTCCTACGAAATATCAGAGAAGAGACCAAGGCCCCCCTCAATTTTGGAAAATTACGTTCAATTTACATTATGACACACTTTTAGAAAGACTAGACGATAATAAGTAGCTCAAAATATTCCTAGAAAGTTTTTTATTTATAAATAGTAATTATGTGTACCTAATACGAAAGGTCATTCCTCTCTGAATGTCCTTCAAAAGCACTTTTATGCACGCACTAACATCGTCGTTAAGTACTGTTGGTTTGTTTGTGTATTTGTTTGTTTGAATGGGGCTTTACGCCGTTTTCAACAATCGTTCAGTTATATCGCAGCGGCTGGAGCACCTACCAGTGAATTCCTGGTATTTCTCACACCATTACCATCATCACATTCTTTCCTAGCCTCCAGATGCTATCCCACATAAGTCTACGATTATCGACCCATTAGTAGGAGACAAATAATCGGAAAGGATGAATGTCGCCGTCGGACAAGTATGGGTTTTTACTTTAGCTTTACAGGTTTTGTCAGTATTTCAGTAGAAGTTAACTGCTTTTGATTTCCCAGATGATAGTGTTCTTTTTTATGTTTTTTCCCCAAAAAATAAACTCACAGGACCTCATTTCACAATTCTTTTTAACAAATGATTAAACTTTACTTGTTATAGCCAATCATGAATAACCCGGGAAATTTGCATGTGCAGTGACCCTCGCCTCGTGGATTTTTTCGGAGTCGACGAAACTTAATTTGTCACATTTTAAAATTTTATGTGGACTATACATTTAGCATAGTGAAATGCGACATGTTCTTTTTAAGACAGTAAGTTCGACTTTATCTCTCTGCAAGACTAAGAAAAATATATAGATATTTTTTTTTTTAATTTAGCTTAATCAAAATACGATACTCATCCTCCCGGGGGTCCCCCTGTTTGCTACGCTTTAGCGTAGCATACAGGCAGACCCCGGGGTATCCGAGGGTGCTCATAATGATTTAAGCGATAAATATGCAGCTTTTACCGATGCTCATGTGCTGGTGGCAAATACAATGTCATATAATGAAGTTTGTGTCGTATATTAAGATGTGACCCCCTAAGCAAAAAAGAGACCACGGAAATAGCTTTTTTGTGCAGGTTGAACTGAGTCAACTACCCATTTTTGCATTTTATCCTTCATATAGAATGATCATTCTTCCTTACTGTTTGGTTATTCTCAAAATGCGACCTCCGGTTGACCTAAACTGTATCAAACCCCTATTATATAAATAACGAATTTATGAAGTTTCAAGACGGTCTTTGGATTGTATGAATGTTGATACAGTTACCAACCTTGTGAAATTGACAAGAATGTGTATGAAGAGTAAGTTTTGGGTGAAAGTAAGGGGAGGTTATCTAATATCGCTAATTTTGTTCAAGAATAACAAAATTTGCAATATTTATTGCCTCCCTTCAATAAAATATGCATACAAGTTCTATTAATAGCCTCATATTCTTCCAAGAACCAATCAGAAGCTAAAAAAATAAATCAATTTTGAAAGTGAAATCGCCATTTTTTTTTTCTAGCTATTTTATTTTTAATGTAGAAGTTTATCTCATCTTTTTTGTGATTTTGGAATGTTTTTGAATGCGTTGAGTGCTAGGAATGAATGAATGGAGCGCCGTGTGAGCGATTTAGAATGATTTGTTCGGAATGGGTTTCGACTACACGGTGTTATTAACTGTATAAAAGAATAGAAAATGTGTCCCTTTCTTCAAAAGAAATAGGAAATAAGAACTTGCATTATACATTTGGTCTACTCTCTAGGTAAAAACATGCCTTAATGTCATTAAATTTGAAATATACTTAAGACCCAATTCTGAAAAAAAATGAAAATACAAAAAACACAGATTTTGTTATTCGAACCTTTAAAACGAGAAAAATATATGTTGTTTTTCCAAAAAAAGAAAAAAAAATATAATGCTTTGACCTGTTTTGCTATAATTTCCCCACAAATTTGAATTTCTATGCTCCAAAAGTAATTATGTGGGAAAACATAGAGAAAAAGGGAGAAATTGATTGATTCAAGTTCTTTCTTTACTCAACAACTTTATTTGGTATTTTGCCAGCTTTCTTTTTTATTATAACGCTCTTTTGATAAACGTCTTCACAATGTTTGAATCTGGATTAGGCAAAAATTGTTTGTTTTGTAGTATCTGGGTTAGACAACTGGAATTACAATGTAATGTCACTTAGATAGGTTTTCCTGGAGAAATGATAATTTGTATACGTATATATTCCCCGTCATGCGAAAATGGAACATCTGGACTGAGCAAAAAATGTCGAGCCCGGTCACACTACGTGGATTGAGAAGGCTTGCTGGGGCCGAAACTTTTCGCAATTTGCCGATTTTCTTAATCTACAGTAATCATGCTACATACCAGTAAAAAAATATAAATGTGACCTCCGGTTGACTGGTACTGTTATGAATGTCGTGAAATTGACAAGGTGATTGATTTAGAATAAATTCGGAATGAAATTGAATAGTGGGAGGAGCGAGTTTTGAATTGAATCAATAGGGAGGTATTACGGTATCGCTTATTTCGTCAAATTGAACACTTCAAAATCCTCACCAGTTAGGACTGACTGACTAAATTGTAGAATTATTTGATCGATTCGATCGCGAAGACAAACCACGGTCGGCACTTTACGCACTACCCAGATGGTCGCTTGACGATTTGCGTATTGAAAATATCAGTTAAAATGATTTTAAGCAGACTTTGTTTGGGACTTGGGTCTCCTGAAAATATCTTTCAGAATGACGCCCTGACACCATTAAGGTTATCAGTTCTTACAGATATTAAATCATTTTTGTCTTGAAAACCATACCGTCGAGTTATCTCCATGCATTGTGATATAATTTTCTTTTCTTTTAAGAAGATTGTCGGGAAAAATCAATTCAATTTGAGTTGTTTATTCAATTTTTGAACATATTTGTTTGGCTTAAAAATGGTTTCATTCCTAGATGAAAGGAATAATGCGCACGCAGTTTTTTTTAGTAAAACGGCGTATAAGGTACATATATAATACGTACTTAGTGTATTATATGAAAAAAAAAAAATCTAACGAGGTTGGGAGAAATGAAAATTGTCGAGGCTCTGCCGAGACCGAGTTTGATATTTTTTTCATACAATACACTAAGTGCGTATTATATTTATCTTATAACCTCTTTTTGTCTTCTTTTTGTCGATGTCTCTAGCAGAAATGCAAGTTTCTAAAATTAACCGCATTGTATCATTGTTCTAAAAATAACTGTGTGATATCATAAAAAAGATATCATACGGGATGTTATCACACGGATATTTGTATAGTTATAAGATAAAGCTAGTTACATCGTGAAATTGACATTCATCTCAATCAAAACCATTCTAAATCGCTCACTAAGCGCTCCATTCATTCATTCCAATCACTCACTTAAACTATTCAAAAGGGCTCAAAACAATTGAAATATATAAAATCAACAACGAAATTCAAGGTAAATTTTGATCTAGAAAAATCGCAATTTCACTGACATAAATTCATATTGTACGCAACTCAGAGGTTCTTGAAGAAATAGGAAGCTATCTTTAAATTCTGTATGCATATTTTATTAAAGGCAGGTAATCAATGTCGCCAATTTTGTTCATCACCTCAAATTAAAATAACCCAAAACTCGCTCCACAAATTCATTCAATTTCATTCCTAAGTCATTCCTAAGTCATTCTCCTTGTCAATTTCACGATGTTGTTAACCGTAGTCCTCCTGAAAAACAGCCCTGCATTCAGAATGATAAGACGGTGCAAACAGTTTTCCAATTTTACCCCGCTTTGCACGTAGGCCTACACTTGCGTGCAAAGCGGGGTATAATTGACAAACTGTTTGCACCGTTTTGTTATTCAGAATATCAGTGTACATTTCTTTATGAAATGTCGATTTTGATTATCTGCAATTTCCACTCTTTATGCTTAAAATTGCAGTCGACAGATAAGTTCTCACGAACTTCAGAATTACTTGGCTTGAAATATATCGCCTTTTAAACGTTCTATCACTTACACTTAATTAAACTGTGAAATTGATATTCATCTCGATCAAAACCATTTGATACTACTCGCTCAGCGCTCCAATCAATTATTTAAAACCTTCACTCAAACCATTCAAAAACGCTCCAAAATCGTCCCTAAATGCTTCGAAATGATAAAATTATTGAATTAGGTGATGTAGGTTGATAGGTTAGGACGTTAAGATAGAAAAAATGGTAAAAAGGATATTTTTTTAAATGAAGGTAATAAATTTTCACTAATTTCGTCCAATGTGGACGAAATTATCGATAATGTATTATCTCCCTTGAATATCAATCAAAACTAGCCCCACACTCATTCAATTTCATTCCAAAATCATTCCAAAATCATTCCTCTTATCAATAACTCGTTGTTGTTTACTTTACTTTATTATTATCAATGGTTGAAATATCTTTGTCTGAAACGGCTTTCTGAAGCGCTGTTCGAGTAGGCTCTAAGATATTGCCAGATATATATGCCGCTCGAAAGAGGAAACGTATTACTGTTAGTTATATCGTGAAATTTACATTCACCTCAATCAAAACCGTTCCAAATCGTTCATTTAGCGCTCTATTCATTCATTCCAAACACTCACTCAAACCATTCAAAAACGCTTAAACCAATTGAAAAATGTAGAATAAACAACGTCATTCAAAATAATTTGGATATAGAAAAATCGCGATTTCACCGACACAATTCAAATTGTTAGCGTCTCATCGGTTCTTGAAGAAATAGGAAGCTATCTATAGCACCTGTACGCATATTTTATTAAAGGGAGGTAAACAATATCGCTAATTTTGTTCATCCTGAACAAAGTTTGCGATATTGGAATACCTCCCATTAAATTCAGTCAAGCCTCTCTCAACACACTCTTTCAATTTCATTCCTAAATCATTCACCTTGTCAATTTCACGATGTTGTTAACTGTATGTGAAATTGTCCATGGCGTCCGGGCGTCTGGCGGGCGGGCGGCCATTGGCGTCCATTTCTTTGTCCGGAAAAGAACTCTGCCACCTTCAGTCCAAGTGACTTGAAACTTGGCAGGTATGTTCCTCTTATAATTACGGAGTGCAGTGCGCAAGCATAGTAACTCTACCTAGCTTATTTTTAGTTATTTTCCTTTGTTGCTGTTTTTCATACTTGAAGATACGGCAGTGTAACAGGCATATCTTTTGACAATTTGCCATCTTGTTGATATTTGCAATCGATGTTGAATGCTTACCAATTGTAAGCTCTACTGACCGAAGTACAGAAGACCTATAAGGAAGGCGTGTTTCATGTCCATTCGTCCATGTGTACATCCGTGCGACCGTACTACTGTTTCCTGTTGTCGCATTACAGTTCATAGTTTTCATCCGATTTGCTTCAAACTTTTAAAGCATGATTGTACAAACATATGCATCATTCCTTTCAAAAATGGCTCAGATCCGTCTAGTGTCGCTTGAAAAACCGCCATGTAAAAAAATCGATAATGATATCTTCGTAAATGCGATACAACTCACAGTATTCAACCGATTTGCTTCAAACTTTTAAAGCATTATTGTACAATTATATGCATCATTTCTTTCAAAAATGGGTCAGTGTCGCTGGAAAAGACGCCATGTAAAAATGATAACGATATCTTTGAAACTGCGATAGAACCCACAGTTTTCAACTGATTTGCTTCAAACATGATGGTTGCATCATCATAAAGATTGTCTGGAGCAGGCCCATCAAGTTTCACAGCAATATTGTATCAACATAAGGGTGATTCCTTTTGAAGCTGGGTATGGTCTTTCAAGTATCACAGGAAAACGGGCCTTATGGAATTTTAATAACAAAATATCGTCGTTATCACAATAGAGTCCTCAGTGTTCATCTTATTAGCTTTAATCTTTCACAAAATGATAAGAACAACATAAGAATTGTTCCTTTCGAAAATAGAACAGGCCCATCATGTATCATGTGAAAAGGGACCTTACGACAATTTGACCTCAACTATCCTTGTTATCTTGATAGAGTTGACAGTCTTTTTACGATTTATTACGATTTATTCAAGCTTTCACAGAAAGATTGTACAAATATTAAAATCTATCCTTTCGAATATTGGCCAGGTCATTTAAGTATCACAGGAAAAGGGGGCCTTGTGAAAATTGTTAAAACTATCTTCGTAAATGCAACAAAGTCCTCGGTACTCATTAGATTTGTTTAAAGACAAAATGTATAAATGAAAAGATAGTTCCGTTAAAAAATGGTCACTGTTAATCAATGAAAATGGAACATTATGAATATGTGACCCGTTACGCGAAAAGGGACTATCTTGGAACTTCGAAAAATAAATATTTGAAAAAAAGATTAGGTCTAGAACTTGCAAAACAGAGGTCGCATTTCAAAAATTCCTTTACAGGAAGGTAGATTGATTATTCTTGATTCAGAAAATAAGAAGAGTTCGAAAAGTTACGATCCTAGTCAGTATGCGCAATCCGCGCAGTCTGACAAGGGTCGAGACTATACACACTGCCCAGACGGTCCCTTTTCGCGAGACGGGTCATATATATGAAAAAATCCCCGACCTTGAGCTTTTACTGCCTATGGATATGTGGCTTCTCCTTAGATATTTTTAAATAACATATGATTATATCTTATATGTATACATACAGAACTTTCATGACATAGGTTTTAATGGAGTAAGTAGAACACCCCATGTCCTGATAGGCCTCTAGAACGATGAAAAATTCTGAATTCTTTCTTTATTTATTCTTTCTTTTTCAAATATATATATATACAAAAAGGTGTTGTAATGTTTTTAGTAACACATGTACTATATCCTATCGCCCTCAACGTTGCGTCCTTTACGTGGTACAAGTTTTTTAGGGTATAAATTTAGTTCCAATCATTTCCCTAAATACATTTTGAGGTAAGATATGACTAAAAAGAATGCCTGAAGCAGCGTTGAACCCCATTCAAACAAACGAATCAAATGAAAATGCTTGTTTTCTTAGATTCCTTATTAACGAAATGCATTGGAAATAACAAACAATGAATTAGTAGAGAAGAGAAAGCCTCGTGCCCTTGGGAACCAAAGCCTAATTGCCTCTGATTATCCTAAGTTCCTTCTGAAAACGTTTTCTAGTAAACGTGACAGTAATCATGATGCGGAGACTTCTCGGACAAAAAAGGACTGGTCAATTTAAAGGGGACGATTTTATATCTTAAAGAGGCTAGATTTAGATAGATAGATAGATTTATTACAGCATTAATCAAAACATGACAAAATGGATAATAACACATACATAGCACAATGTTAAACAATGATAAGAAATATATTACTTTATATAAATAAATAAAATTTCATCAGATGATTATTTTATGTAGTGTTATGAACTATGTCAGTTTCATCAATGCTAAGGATAACACAAAAAAGAGAAATAAATCTCTTATTTCCATTGTGGTCCTTCACATTGATGGCCTGACATAGAGAGGCATGAAATGAATCAAATACTGTGGTGACGTTAAAAGAACTTCAAACACATGAACACATTAAAACATTTATACTGATATTATCCATCAAAATAAAAGATAATTGTATTGCTTTTAAGGGAGATAACTCTAAAAAATAAATATTGCTGCAAACTTATCACAGATTTATATCACATTGATTGTAGTTGATATATCATTTAACTTTCAAATATTACAAATACTAATAGACATATACTTTTAGAAATATGTATTGAGTTGAAAAAAGAACGTATGCAAAAATAGTAATTGACAAGTTATACTGAATATGGCAAATAAACAATGAAACCTCTTATTTCATATTTCTAAAAAGAGGTCTTTTACAACTCTCTTAAAAATGTTCATATTTGTTAGCTGTCTGATAGAAGGTGGTAACATGTTCCAAAGTTTAATCCCTATGTATGACAAAGACTTGAGTCCAAAACATTTTACCTTAGGAGGCACAAAAGATCCATATTTGGAAGACCTCGTACTGTATGAATGAACTGAATCTTGTGTTATAAAATGTTGGTTCATATAGTGGGGACTAAGACCATTTTTAATTCTAAAAACATGACATAGTGTAATTTGCTCAACCCGTTTTGAAACTGGTAACCAGGATAGGGTTTTGAAATGGTGATTATCTATGTGAGCGATTTGATCTAACTTAAATATGAATCTAATCAACTTATTTTGAGTTACCTGTAGCTTGTCTTTCCAAAACTTTGTTAGGCCATTATACCAAAAGCTGCACGCATAATCAAAATTACACTGAATAAGAGCTGAAACTAAAAGGTTTTTTTTTGTATGATCAGTAGGATAATCCTGTTTTCTGTAAAGAAATTTTAACCTTGCATTTGCCTTCTGAATAACTGAACGAGCCATGGATTCACCTGTCAAGCTCTGATGAAGAGTGGTACCGAGGTACTTAACTGAAGATGTTGAGTTGATAGCCTGGCCATTACATGAAACATTGAGATTATTGTTTGACTTAAGTCTTTGTTTGGAACCAAAAATGATAGATTCAGTTTTGCCCTAGTGTAATGATAACTTGTTGTCTACCAACCACTGGCTAACCATTTCAAGATCTCTGGTCAACACTCTTTCAATAGAAACTTTACATTTGCCAGAAACAAAGATACCTGAATCATCAGCATACAAAAGCAATTTCTTCTTAACAACAGCTGGCATGTCATTGACATAAATTAAAAATAAAAGAGGTCCTAAAATTGAACCCTTAGGGACACCACAAGTAACTGTCCATGGTTTTAAAAAGGTACCAGAAATATCAACTAGTTGTTGGCGCTCTGATAAATATGATTTGAACCAACGGAGAATGTCGTGTCCAAGGCCCATGCTTTCAAGTTTCATGAGAAGAATTAAATGATTAACTGTATCAAATGCCTTCTGTAGATCAAGTAATATCATGCCTATAGGGTTGACTTTATCCATTTCAAACTTTATGTAGTCAGCATGGTGAACAAGACAGGTATCTATTGAGAACCTCTTTCTAAAACCAGATTGAAATTCATTAAGTAATTTTTTCTCTTGTAGATATTTATCTATTTCATCATATACAACTCTCTCAAATATTTTAGATATAATCGGAGAATAGACACTGGGCGATAATTTCCTACCTCAGTTTTGTCATTCTTTTTAAAAATGGGCACGCTCGGCTTTGTCTCACTATTAAATTTTCTTTAAACTTGATTTTTTTACGTAGATATAAATGTTTTATTTCGATTTTTGTAAAGCAAAAATGGTTTCACCGTGCAAGTTTTTTCTCAGAGCCCTCGAAAATGGGTACCAAAAACATTAAGTGCCCTGGAGTTCTTACCAATGATTTTCTTGGAAAATTACATCCTTGATATGAAGTTATTATTTTTGGACAATTTCATATTATGACAGGCATTGTTTTATGTTTCCGAATGAGCGGAAGTCCTTAATCAAAGGATGGTTGATGTTTGATCGAATTATCAAATCTTCTTTATTGCTTCTCGGTGGATTATCGGGAATAAAGGTAGATTACCATGTGATAAACTCACATAATAAGAAGGAAAATATTAAAAAACAAACTCGGCTTTCGTTCGACTATCTGACGTTACCTAAGCAGAGTCCAATAAGTGACGTCATTGTCAACGTTGCATAGCAATCACATGCAAAATGACGCGTTTTAAAAGAATTTGTCCAAAGTTTTCACATTTTGTCTCAATTTTGCATTAAGGAATAGAATAATCGTTTGATTTTCGAGTAGGATGGATTGATATTTCATTTCGCTAACAGCAAAATAATGTTTCCCTTTAAAAAATATACTTACTTTTCTGTTTGTGTGTCCTTATGGAAACACTAGTCAATAATATCATGTAATCCTTTGATTTATTTGATAGAACTGTTGATAGTTTTGAACAAGTTCGATGTGTTTTTGCAAGATTTCTGGGCGTTTTTAGTGAATGTTTCGAATAAATGTATGGGTGGATAAATGGATGGGTAGATGAATGAATGATTGAATGAATGAGTGGATGAATGGAAGGGAAGATGAATGAATATTGAATGAATGAAGAAATGCTTGATTGATTGAATGATTGGATAAATGAATTGATGAATGAATGAAGGAAGGAATGAATGAAGGAAGGAAGGAAGGATGGAAGGAAGGAAAGAAGGAAGGAAGGAATGAAGGAAGGAAGGAAGGAAGGAAGGAAGAGAGGAAGGAAGGAAGGAAGGAAGGAAGGAAGGAAAGAAGGAAGGAAGGAAGGAAGGAAGGAAGGAAGGAAGGAAGGAAGGAAGGAAGGAAGGAAGGAAGGAAGGAAGGAAGGAAGGAAGGAAGGAAGGAAGGAAGGAAGGAAGGAAGGAAGGAAGGAAGGAAGGAATGGAGCGCTGGGTGACTGCTTTAGAATGACTTTGGTCGAGATAAATGTCAATTTCACGCTGTAACTAGCTGTAATACTACCGCTATGTACAAGCTATTACAACTGCCAGGCAAAAATTTTATCAAAAAGGTATTGGTTCTATTCTATTACAGGTCGAATTTATTTTTACCATGGGTATCGAATGTCTAAAAATCTTCACTTTGTTCTTCAGGTTTTAAAAATGCGATGTTTCCTCTGCAGTTCAGTCTATGTGAAGACAAACAGTAAAATGTATATAAAGCAAAATGAAATGCCGACTTGAATTTTCCTGGAAACATTCTCAACGACGCCATTACGCTGTTAGGCTAATCAGTTTTTACAGATATTAAATCTTTTTTGTCTTGGGACCGTATCACCAAATTTATCATTGAATTTTCTTCTCGCATAATGATTCAATTTTCTGTTTCTAGGATTCAATACGATTTTATACCTACATTAAATTGATTTACTTTAGCTGTTAACGGAAAATATACTTTATCTACATACCCATTTAAGAATTGAATTCTGCTGAAAATTGCTTTGCATGAAAGGCTCATAACTGAGCCCGGAAATAGTTGAAAACGTTGGAAACGATCAAAATTTCATTGTTGTTGTTGTTAATTTAAAAGCGTCTGATTGGTACGTTAAGACACACAAGAAGGAGAATAGATAAATTTGCTTAAAGGGAGGTAATAAAGTCGCTAATTTCGTCCATATTTTATTACCTCCCTTAAATTTCACTCAATACTCCCTCAACACACTCATTCAATATCATTCAATATCATTCTAAAATCAATTAAAAATCATTTAACTATTCAAGTACACGATTCGGTTAAATTTAAGTGTTACAAGATATACAAAAGCAATTTTTAAAGATGAAATACATGCTCTTTCTAATCAAACCAAGGAACAACTTTAATTCTATTCTGCAACACACGAATTTCTAAATTTCTTGGGTAATTTTTCAAACGAGAATAGCCCGAATCAAAATATTAGTTATAAATTAATTATCTCTTGACAATTTAAAAGGATTTCTTTGTTACTGTGTTTTTATGAAAGACAGAATTATTAAAACACCATTCGATCAATGATCAAACAAAGCTAATAAAGAAATATCCATCGGTAAAACGCCTGTTCATTTCCCAAAAAGAGAATGGATCGGTTTCCTCTGTTTTAAGGCTCATTTAGAGAGTTTTTTAACCAAATTTAATGCTACTTCTATTTATATAAAAAAAGTTTGCCAATTGAAGCTGTGGATGAGCACAAGCAGTTGTAAAACATTAGAGGTCCCTCTGCATAACTGAAATCGAAAAACAATTATGGAAAAGGGATAGTTTGTTTAAAACCAACAACTTCATTACGGTTGGATAAAATTTGCCCAAATTTGAACAGAATGTAGACAAATGCTCGCACTATGTACTGCTGCAACCTTAGATATATACTCCCAGTTTCAAAAGGCTCTTTTGAAACAAATAATTTCCACTTATTTTGTCAACATACATGTCAATCCGGTTCGGTCTGTTTTTATAGATGTTAGGTATGGTGCAACATCACACCGTAATATTGTGAATATTTTCTGCAATTTATTTCAAATTATAGGTTTTATTTAAAAAAATTGAACGAATCTGCCTCGTGAAGCAAAAACGCACAGCTATGTCCACATATGCACTTTTCGTTAAAACTTTCAAAGTAGCTGCTTACTCAAAGGAGTTTTCATTGAGTAATGAAAACATTTTTAAAGAAATCAGAATGCATGAATATTAATGAACACAGCTAGAATTACATAAATTAATTAATAAACGTTTAACTCATCTCCAATCGGAATTTAGACAATAATATGGAATTAAAGGTAGTATATAGTTCCGAATCATTTCGGAACTCGTGGTCTTTCACAATGTAAACCGAGCTTTCCTAAAGAAATCATTAGAAACCTCGGTGAACAGTGTTGAAGTTTATGACTTCCGAAACTTTGCGGAACTTTTACGAGTTTACTACTTTCAAAATTTGTTCTTTAAAAACAAACCGATCCAAACTCCTGTAGATGCTCCTCATGCCAAGAAGCAATTAATCTGTTAGGGAAATCAGTGTTTACAGATACTAAATCTTTTGTCTTGAGACTTAGACGTGAAATAAGTCTTTGAAGAGTCTCTACGCATTGTCATTCAATTTTCTAGTTATCTTTCTTCGTAGAATTACTGCCGGAATCAACATACAGACATATGACACACAGTTATGAGAGCTATTTTTCTTAAAAAGTTCCGAGTCCAGCAATATTGCGAGCCGATGATATATCACAAGTTTTAGCTCGGCTGTTTTTCATAAAACACCTTGGCATCTATTTAATCTCGGCGTCGTTTGTGTAGATACATTTTTTTGTTGTTGCTCTACTTGCTGGCGTTGGCGATGGCTTTGACATGACAATTTTATCATTGATAATAACTTTCTTACAGTTAGCAACATCATGATATTGACGAGGTCGTTGTTTTTAATTGATTTTGGAATGAAATCGAATGAGTGTGTTGAGTGAGCTTTTATAGTAACATTAAAGGGAGGTGATCCATTGTCACTATTTTTGTTCAGAATGAACAAAATTAGCGATATTTATTACCTCCATTTAACAAAATATGCACACAAGTTCTTTTAAAAGCATGCTTTTTTTCAAGAACCAATGAGACGCTTTAGATTTCAATTGTGTCAGTGAAATCGTGATTTTTTTCTGGCTATTTTTATTTAAAACGTATTTGTAATCATATTGGTGGATGTTTTTACGTCTACCAGTGTTACTGCGTGAGAAAAATATCCGGTCAGATGTTAACAGCTTTTCAAAAAAGTAGTTCCAACTTAGATTCAATTCGCTTTACTTCAAGACTTGTTTTTGCCAGACAACTGATCAGTTTGAAAATAGCATTTTACCAGACTTCTGTAATTTTTGTGAATATTCAAAGAACTCCTTTTTAATGCGAAATCAGCTGTCACTCCTAAACAACGCGTTTTAATCTTTCGCGCAAGAATATTATGAAACGAAAAGGCGGTGATTCGCCTATTTAGTTTTTTTCCGTTGTGTAAGGGGAAGAAAAACAAATTGGCTTAACTTGTAGCCCTTGTATCTGTGTGAGAGACATTGGGTAGTACATTAACTTTCCTACAATGTACAAGGTAGGCCGCATCTGCGAGCAATGTGATTCAATTTTTTAGTTATATCCTAAAATTTCTGCCGGAATTTACATTCGGACAAATGATAAACCGTAAAAAAAAAAAAGTTCCTAATCTAGCAAATTTACGAGCCGATGATACAAAAAGGTTTTTTGCTCGGCTGTAATATTTTTTTAATAAAGCGCCTAGACATCGCAATTAACTCAGCGTCCTTAGCGTAGGTACTGTTGTTGTTGGCCTACATTCTGGCGTTGGCGATGGCTTTGATGTGAAAATTTAATCATTTAAAATCAAATTCTTATAGTTAGCAACATCATGATATTGACGAGGTCGTTTTTTAATTGATTTTGGAACGAAATTGAATGAGTGCGTTGAGTGAGTTTTGAGTTAAATTAAAGGGAGGTGATATATTGTCGCTATTTTTGTTAAGAATGAACACAATAAGCGACACCATTGACCTTCATTTAACAAAATATGCACACAAGTTCTATAGATAAGCTCCCATTTTTTTTTTTCAAGTTCCGATCACACGCTTTAGATTTCAATTGTGTCAGTGAAATCGTGATTTTTTTCTGGCTATTTTTGTTTTGAATGTAGTTGTTGAACTTATTGGTGGTCGTTATTACGTCTACCAGTGTTGGTGCGTGAGAAAAATATCCGGTCAGATGTTAACAGCTTTTCAAAAAAGTAGTTCCAACTTAGGTTCAATTCACTTTACTTCAAGACTTATTTTTGCCAGACAACTGATCAGTTTGAAAATGGCATTATGCAAGAATTCTATACTATTTGTAGATTATTCCAAAACATCCTTTTAAATGGGAAATCAGCATGTCACTCCTAAACCACGCGTTTTAAACTTTTGCGCAAGAATATTATGAAACGACAAGGTGGAAATTCGCTTATTGTGTTTTTTTCCGTTGTGTAAAGGGAAGGAAAACAAATTGGCTGAACTTGTAGCCCTTGTAGCTGTCTGAGAGACATTGGGTAGTACAAAAACATTCCGACAATGTACAATGTAAGCCGCATCTGCGAGCATTGTGATTCAATTTTCTAGTTATCTAATTTTCCTAGAATTTATGCTTGAATTTACATCTGTCAAATGATAAACAGTTATCAGATCTTTTTTTAAAAAAAGATAAAGTTCCGAGCCAAGCAAAATTACGAGCCGATGATACATGAACGTAATCCGTGCTTTGTTTGAAAAACAAAGTTCCGAGTCCAGCAAAATTACGAGCCGATGATACATGAAAGTTTTTTAGCTCGGCTGTTTTTTTTTTTTTTTTTTTTTTTTTTTTTTTGATTTTTACCAAACGTCATTTTAGAGTTTAACCTCATTTTTTATCGGTCTACCGATATAAAATTAGAGGCAAACCTCCATTATAATATGGGTATAGCAGACTTTTGATCCCGTTCGCGGGCTAAAGACGACATATTTACCCATAGTTCTTTAACTATAAATTATCTATAAAGTATAATCAGTAATGTGTTCTTTATGTAAACAATCGCTTAAGAAGTTTTTTTAACACAACCGGGAAAGATTTTCGATTTTTTAAGTGAAAGATTCGTTTTCTCATCCATAACTTATAACATTTTTGATATGTTTGTTTGAGTGGGGTTTTACGCCGCTGTCAGCAATATTTTAGTTATATTGCGGCGACTGGAGCACATAACAATGGATTCCTGGTATTGCTCGCACCAGTTTTACCATGAATGTCTAATATAACGTTAATTAGTCATATAGATGACCGGATCGTATAGTGGATTTTCATTGATAATATATTATCGATAACTCCAAATATTCTTTAAGTTCGAACTTTACTAATACGGATTACAATATTGATACAACATGACACCAAGATGTAAATCTCCTCTTCCCCTTAGCGGCGTATTACCAGCCTATTCATGCCAAGACCAAATGTCCAATATCAGTTCTTGAATCCGGGGTCAATTAATTGGATAGCTCTCTATCCCTGGCTCCGCCTTCATCGGCTCAAGGAAATATCTAATAATAATTTGCTCCCGGTACCTGATAACATTACAAATGCTTTTCTAGCCTCAAGCTGCTATTCCACATAGTTCTACGATTATCTATAAATTGGTGGATGATAAATAGTCGGAAAGGATGAGTGCCTCCTTTGGGAATTGAACCATAGACCTTTAGAATGATAGTCCGACGCACTTTAATGTACCACTGCTCTATGACGACGGCAAAACTTTTTAACCAATCTTCGTTGAAAATATGAGAAGAACCAACAGAAGTAAAATAGTGTCTTGTTATTCAAATTTTATGCATCACGCTACATTTATAAAGAATATTCTAATATCGCTAAATAAACTTGTTGTAGTTACAACATTTTATAGCGCTGTCATCTATCTGTCTGTCACTCACGATGGACAAGTTACCGCAAATGCGAACTTAAAGACCGACGTTTTGAGATAAAGGTAATCGATGATATCATTAACCTTGAAGCCGCAGCTGTATTTGGGAGATTTCATTTTTTCCTGATTAATACAGTTGTTTGGTGCTATTTGTGGATGTGAACATTAAATTTACTAGTTCATCATTAACAATTGGCACATTCTAAGTTACTTTTAATTTTAGAGTATGTTTTTTTTTAAAAATTACATTTGAAGTAAACTGTTCATGTGAAAAAAAATCACAAGGATGCTCCTTATTATACGCCCGAAAAGTCGTATTATGTTATGGCCTCGGTCGTCCGTCTGTCCGTCCTTCCGTCCGCCCGTTAGCATTTTTTGTATGCGCAACTCCTCCTAAACTATCAATAGGAATGAGCTGAAACTTTGCACAATTAATCCCTATGATGTCTAGTTGTGCACAAGATCTTTGAAATTCAAATCGCTCCAGTCATTCCTGAGAAATCTTGAATTATCTGCCTTTGAATATAACCAAAATCACTGTTTTTTGTGTGCGCTACTCCTCATCACATATCATTGGGAATGAGCTGAAACTACACACAATTACTCTCTATGATGTCTAGTTGTGCATAAGACCTTTGACTTTCAAATCGCTCCAGTCATCCCTAAAAAAATCATGAATTATCTGCCCTTGAATTTAACGAAATTCGCTATTTTTTTTGTGCGCAACTCCTACTAAACTATCAATGGGAATGAGCTGAAACTAGACATAATTACTCCCTATGATGTCTAGTTATGCATAAGACCTTTGAAATTCAAATCGCTCAGGCCATTCCTGAGAAATCTTGAATTATCTGCCTTTGAATTAAACGATAATCACTGTATTTTGTGTGTAACTCCTCCTTAACTATCAATTGAAATGAGCTGATACTAGACACAATTATTCTCTATGATGTCTAGTTTTGCATAAAACTTTTCAATTTAAAATGTTCCAGTCATTCTTGAGTTTACTTGGATTATCTGCCCTTGAGTTGATAAAAAACAAAATTTCTTGTCAGATCATTTTCTTCTACATTTTGGATGGGAATGAAAGGCAACTTGCCATGATGACTCTGTAGGTTGTCTTTTTGTGCTTAGGACTAAATATATTTTCATATTTAAAGAAGTTCCTGATTTATCTGCCCTCTACTTCACAAAATAGTTTAAAGTTAAAGATTTTTTTGTGAGTGTGTGTGCAAAACTCCTACAAATTTAATTGGTTTGAAATGAATCTTGTCATAATGTAACCCTGATATTTGGTTAAGCATAAGACTTCAGAAATTCAAAAAGCTTGGGTCTTTCTTGTATTATCTGCCCTTGAATTGATTGAAATTCACTATATTTCTTTTGTGAGCAACTCGTCACACTTTCACTTGGAATTAATATAAACTTAGAAAATAACTGTTTGGCATATCGTTGTGCATAAAATCATTTTCAATTTACACTCAAAAGGTCATACTATATTATGGCAGCAGTTGTTTGTCTGTCTGTTTGAAATAGTTTTAGCTATCATTCAAGCTCACGTTACTGACAAGCCAAGGTTACTGACAAGCCCAATCGGGCGTATATGCGCCGCTCTGCGAAGCTCTTGTTATATATGTGACCCGCAATTTAAAAAGGAACGATCTTAGTATTGTGAAAAATATTTTTGAAAATGTGACCTCTTGTTGACCGGTACTAGAACCAATCTAATTTAATTCTTTTTTCTATGGTCCCTTTTTCGTGTGACGGGTAACACATAATTTAAAAAAAAATCTGATATAATTGCCATATTTCATTCGTATAATGAACCTTAAACATATACTTGTCATAAAAATTATATACTGAGTTCCATAAGAAAGTGTGCACTTTCACCTTTTGCATTTCTCTTGATTTTTACAAAGTTTGATGAAAATTATGGAGTAATTTCGATACCAATCTTTAGTCAAGACCCTTTGAAATTAAATGTCAAATCAGATTTTGATAAAGTGTCGCATGCTGCATACGCTGAGACGGAACTTAAAATGTTGTTATTTGACCTCCGTACAACTTTTTCTTTGGTAAGAGCTATGTGTTTGTGTTGCATTATAGAGTTTTAGAAGCCATTCTAAACCATTTCCAAACAAAAGTTTAATTTTTTTATGCAGACGTTACGTGTACATCAACGTTAGATATTGCTACGTTGTTAGGACAGTAACCTGTCATTGGATGGTGCTATGGCGTTCTATGACATCTCGATTTGCTTATGAAAGGCCTTACAAAATGATAGCCTCGATTTCTATTGGAATATGAATGCTCAATCAGCTTTTAACAACGTTCTAAATCCGACAAGGTTCAAATTTGTTCAACGACGTTTTTTGGTAGTCAAACCACGCTGTAACAGCATTCACAATTGTATTGAAGATGTGATTTTATGCTTAGGAAAGCCGCAAAGATTCAGCTGAATACATTTTCAGACCAATTTTTTGTCTAGCGCGTGGTGCACATGCAAAACATGCAAAATCAAAATTTTTAATTTTGCAGAAAACCTTTGCTCATCGCGCGATTTTTATTTTCAAATATTGTTTGCACATGCTCTTGAGAATAGTCATACGACGTTTCATGACCATAGATTCTGTTATTTCAGAGTTATTAAAATTTCAAAAGTGCACACTTTCTTTTGGAACTAAGTATATATTTCCTTTAAGTTTGAATTTACATTGAAACTTGTTGGAAGTCGTATCCGCATGCGGTGCTCTTGTGATTGCTTTCTTGTCACAAAACTGTTGAATATTAGGATTATAGAGCATGTTATTCGATTATCTTTTGGAAGACCTTGTGCCCGTTTTACTAAACGTCTAATGAATAGATTAATCGCAAGTCAAATCACAAATAATAATGGTGTTTTCATTCATTGTAAGATTCTGCCTTGAGATATCTCTTTGGAATCGTCTTCTTAAGACGATTACAATGCGATGATGCATTGAAGAATTCTATATTTAGTTACTACTGTAGAAACACCTTTAAGTTTTTACTTACTAAAAAAAAAAAAATGATCCTAAGATTTTTAGTAAAACGAGTCCTGATTTTAACCCTTTCCAAAACAAGACCTGGTTTTTACGTCCCTGGTGGAATGGGCTTGAGAAAACATTGCGACCAAAGAAGAAACTGCTGATGAGCAGCAGTTTCGCCTTTTGTCTCAACATTTTCTATGCCATACTTTACACAAATTCTATCTTAAACAACCTCTATTTTGTCATTTGTGGCAGATTTTAAAGAGGATCATCCTAAAATTTTGCTGTTTGGGAAAGTGTCAGCAAAATCATACAAAAAATAATTGAACTCGAAACGGCTAATTCCATTCCATACTAAGTTAGGGTAGTAGATCCATAGTAGTTCCGCAACATTTCGGAACCCGTGGTCTTTTGACAATGTTGATTTCATTAGGAAACCTTGGTTAACTTTGTTAAAGTTTATTAATTCCGAAATATTGCGAAACTTTTACGGATTCACTACCTTAATATTAACCTTTCTCACAGTTTCATGAACTTTGTTGTCTTTGAGGAACTTTTATCATAGATATCCTTGCCATAAAATGAAACGTGCGTTTACGGTACGACATCATGACGTCATGTAAAAGAACTCCTTTAAGAGCAGTATTTGTTTTGTGATGGGAGTACAAAAATGCGTTTAGAAGCGAAGAAGTGCTGTTGGCATGAGAAAAAGACTGTTACTCGATTTCGTTTGAGACAAGCTGATCTTAAGCCTAAGATAGAAAAGTTATTAAGGCGCCAATTTGTTGTTTCATGGGGATGTTTCGTAAGCGAGTTTTGAATGATTTTAGACGAGATAATATAATATCGATTTTTCGTCTGATTGGAGGAAATTGGCCATTTTTTTTATCTCCCTTTTATAAAATCTACGTTCTTTTCTGTTTATGTGGGTTCGCCGATCAATCGGACGCTTTATAAATGCACATCAGCCATTAAAGTGGTGAGATGCTTTATTGATTGATTTGAAAAAAAATGCGGTCGTTGTATAAGATTTAGGAGCGTTTTTGAACGATATCAGTGAGTTTTTGGGTGATTGGAGTGAATGTTTTGATTAGAGAAATACAAGCAACCAATGCTTACATGTAGGTGCCCCAGTCGCTCTTATATGACTGCAAAACTTTAAGGAGTGGCATTATATACCCTATTCAAAAAGTACCAACTCTGTTATAGCCCCGGTCTCGAACTCATTGCGTCAGAGCTTACGTCAACGGGCGTATATTTCCGCAAGCAGATCCCGTTTCGAGAGAATCAGCCACATGTTGGAAAGGCGCTCGTCTCCAAAGCTCGAGATCATAGGTTGGATTCCCAGGTCGGCACGCTTGCAAAATATTTATCTTTGGATGAGACGTTTAAATCAAAACGGAAATAAACACAAAGTCACGAAAATCACTATATTTATCTGTCGTCAAATGCTAAATACGAGGACTAAAAGTTTTTTTCCTGTCCAGCTTGACAGCCCAAATGAAATAGGGATCGGTGATTATCATCGGTGTGGGAAAGATGCATTTTGCTATACATCAAACTGTGTCTCTGTCTCGAACATTTTTGAAGACTATTTTAGTTTGCACTTTCGCGATACGGCCTTACTGGGTCCGCGTTAAGTAAAGGTTGCAGGTTCAAGGTTATTTATCTCGCTGTTTGTCTGGCTTAAACATAACGCCCTACGGGCGTTATTTGCCATGTGCTAAGGCAATTGCACTTTATACCCCAATAAACGCAGTGAAAAAGACACTCATCCCTATAATAAACTTGAACGCAGTGCAAGTGAAGCGGTAGGAACACAAATGAAAAATGAATTTTAAGCCACATTATGTTATACGTTTCATGCGTTTTCAAGTAAACGATTCGAGGTTGGTTTAATTTGATTATCTCGTAAGTATTTGAATACACGATTGAATTAAAGTTCTAATAATTCTGGTAAATGAACATTCTTCTCATATGCTACACGTTTATTCTGTATTTCTCATATAGTACAAGTATATTCTGTTTTTGTCATATGATGCACATGTGTTCTGTATTTCCCATATTGTCTTTTCCTGTGATAATTCATAAAGCCCGTAGTGGGGCTTCATCTCTCTCTCTCTCTCTCTCTCTCTCTCTCTCTCTCTCTCTCTCTCTCTCTCTCTCTCTCTCTCTCTCTCTCTCTCTCTCTCTCTCTCCCTCCCTCTCTCTCTCTCTCTCTCTCTCTCTTTCTCTCTCTTTCTCTCTTTATTTCCCTCTCTCTCTCTGTCTCTATCTCTCTGTCTCACTCTCTCTCTTTCTCTCTCTCTGTCTCTATCTCTCTGTCTCTCACTCTCTCTCTTTCTCTTTCTGTGTCTCTCTGTCTCTATCTGTCTGTCTCTCCCTTTCTCTTTCTCTTTCTCTCTCTCTCTCTCTCTCTCTCTCTCTCTCTCTCTCTCTCTCTCTCTCTCTCTCTCTCTCTCTCGTTATTAAATACCATATATAAAGTACTGTCAAGTATCATAAGTGATAGGCACTATATATGGGCCGAGGAAAATAACATGATAGATGAAGGTCAAGCCGGATTCCGCAGAGGATATTCCACTACTGATAACATCTTTACATTACAATCTATTATTCAAAAATATTTGTCAAAATCTGGGGGTAGGCTACATTGTATTTATGTTGATTTCAGTAAAGCATTTGACAAAATAAAGCATGAAATACTATTTAAATCTCTGAGAAATAAAGGCATTGGAGGCAAACTCTACAGATGTTTACAATTAAGTTATTCAAATCATCTCAGCAGTAAAATCAAATCTGGGTATCACAATTTTTTTTAATTGTAACATTGGAACTAAGCAGTCCCATTATCTTTTCATTTTCATAAATGACCTGAGCGAGCTTTTAAAAGAGACGTGTGGTCAAGGTATATTCATCAATAGTAAAATAACAGAAATTCTTAGCTTAATGTTTGCTGATGGTGTAGCATGCTGTGCTGATACAGCTGGCAATTTACAAAAACAAATTAATGTACTGTCAACCTTTTGTTCAAAAACTGGGATGGAAATTAACCTTGATAAAACAGAGATCATAGTCTTCAGAAAAGGAGGATATCTAAGAAATTATGAGAAATGGTTCTTTTAATGATAAAAAAGGCAAACGACTTCTCTCTATAAATATATGGGTTTATTATTCACCCGAATGCTATCATGGACGTCTGCCAAAATTAAATTAGCATCGCAAGCAGAGAAAGCTATACAAAGTCTAAAAAAAATTGAATACAAAAGTGGTTATCTTTTGCATACAGAAATCTTCAAATCTTCATTGTTTGACTCCATGGTTAAACCTATTCTCTGTTATGGTTCTCAAATCTGGGGGTATGACTATTGCGATATCATTGAATCTGTACATGTAAACTTTTGTAGAAAGCGCCTAGGTCTAAATAGTTCTGTAAACAATTGAATGATTTTAGGGGAATGTGGTAGACTACCATTGAATGTTACCTACAATCTAAATGTCATAAAATATTGGACTAAAGTTATTCAATTGGAAGACAAAAGATACCCCAAACAGTGGTACAGCATGTTAAAATCCTTAGATGATATTGGGCGAATGAATTGGGCAAGCAAAGTTAAAAATCTGCTATTTGAAAATGGCTTTGGGATCGTTTGGATTACTCAGAATATAGGAGACACAAACCACTTTCTTTCAAAATTCCAGGAACGTTTAAAAGACTGTGCACTCCAAAAATGGGCAGCTAAAATAAATTATTCTAATCGTTGTCAATTCTACAAACACTTTAAATCCTTATTAACACCTGAGAAGTATGTAAATATGAATATAAAATTTTCTTTTATAAAATCACTTGCTAGATTCGGATTTTCCGGTCACAAACTGAAGGTAGAAACAGGAAGACACCAAAATATACTAAAGGAAAATAGAATATGCCAAAATTTTATTGAACAAACTCAAACCTCAATTATAGAAAATGAAGAACATGTGTTTTTCAAATGTCCAAAATTAGAGTAAAATATCTTTATACGTGGTACAAGGGGGGACGGAATGATCAAAACGTATATAACTTGATGAAACAAACTAATGAGACAAAAATTAGACTGCTGGCTATTTACATTCATCATCGTCTATTGAAATCAGAACAAACTTGAACTGCCAATACATTTCTTACCTATTTAGGATTTCCTGTGTAAACCAAATTCATTCACACCTTTCAATTATTCCCCGAAAATGGATCTGCTAGCCTGAAAATATAATAAGATAAGGCAAAGAATCTTGTTCAGCTCCATGAATAACAGAGCACTTTCCCTATTTCTTAAAAAAAAGGGTGGTGCAATTTTTCCAAGGAAAATATCGAATATTACCTTTCCGATTAAAAAGAATTATAACATTTTAAAGAATAATTTACAATAACAAGGAAAAATTCATAACCTTTGAAATAAGACAAAATTTGAATACATTCAGTACTCAAAATAATTCTCAGAAGCAGAATTGAGCAAGATCCGTACAAGTAATGAAGCTTATTCATTGTTCACTCAACCATGTCGACCTATACATTCATTATTTTGATTACTCAAATTAGTATTCTACAGAGCATCAATCAAAATAAACTCTTGCAGAAACATTTATTAACTAATGCGCATTAAATATGCATGATATCTAGTGAAAAGAATGAAGACATTAATAAAATCAAGCATATTTTTTACTTATCTAATTTCTGTTGATTTCTCTGAACACGTTGTTCCGGTACAATTTAGGTCACCAATAATCTCTAGTAAAATAGTTTTCGCAACGTATTTTTGGTTCATTGCTGTGTATAAACATTTTTAAAACTGTATTCTTTGAAGGCTGTGGTTACGAGGTTTTAGAACTACACTAACGATGACTGACGTTTACACACTTTGTAGAAATTATTTGTATTAACTGTTAGTGTAAATGCTGTTTATGGGCCGGAGGCCTTGTATACTTTATATAGAATAAAATGTTCAAAATGTTCTCTCTCTCTCCCTTCTCTCTCTCACCAGTGTACTGTCCCAGAGGCACTGAAAGAAAGTAACGTAATAATTAAGGAAGTTCGCTCTTGAGAAATTTGGTTCATTGCGCAACAGGAACTTCCGGCTACTTTAGTACCACACACTCGTTGACGACGAATAGTTTCTTTTAGTGATTCACTGAAAAGATGGCAAAATATAAAAAAATGGTCCTTTAAGATTTTTGAAACACTATGAAACATTTCATTTCAATATTTCGGCTAAATCATATCTAGACACCGTATATATCAATAATTTACCCAAATTTTAACTCAAACTGTGACCTCGGCTTTTGAGCTACCGACTCGATCCTTGCCTTTAAGAACTTCATATACCATTATGTGTATGACCAGTGGAATATGTGATGAATTGTCATATAATCCATTAAAATATATCTGAAATATTATGAAGAACATTAACAATTTACCCCTTTCTTGAACTATGACCTCTTTGTGGACCTTGAACTTGGATAATTGAATATAATCATTTCATCTATCTACAATTTAACTACTTTGCTACCTATTTTTTGAAATATAAAAGTTCGATATTCTTTTAATTGATGGACATTGATAGACACTTTATTTTCATAACAAATGTAGGGGGTCCATTTTACATACATTTTTCGTAATCAAGAAGAGTAGACCCCACCTATTTTAAATGTCGATTTTCTCTAAACCCCCTTTTTTAAATGCATTTTTGTAATAGAATAATGTTTGGCTACTTCATTTAAAAAAAAACAACTAGGAAAACTATATTACTTATTAAATTGGCATTCACCTCAATCAAAACCATTCTATATCGTTCATTAGCACTCCATTCATTCATTCCAAACACTCACTGAAACCACTCTAACCCATTGAAAAATATAGAATGAACAAAGATATTCAAAATAACTTTGGATAGAGAAAAATCGCGATTTCAATGACAATGTTCAAGTTGTAAGCGTCTGATAGGTTCCTGAAGAAATAGGAAGCTATCTATAGCACTTGTATGCATATTTTATTAAAGGGAGGTAATAAATATCGCTAATTTTGTTCATCCTGAACAAACTTTGCTAAATTGGATTACCTCCCTGTTAATTCACTCAAACCTCGCTCCACACACTCGATCAATTTCATTCCTAAATCATTCCAAAATAATTCACCTTGTCAATTTTACGATGTTGTTAACTGTACGCCCAACAGTGATAAGCAGCTGGTGCTCGGGTGAAATCTTGCGGCTGTACTCATGTGAGCAACAACAGAAATCCATTGGTAGGTGCACCGGCCACCATAATATAACTGCAATAATTTTGAAAGTGGTGTTAAACTCCATGCAGTTACAGTAACAAATATTCACATTCTGATAAATACCAATTCAATTCAATTCAATACTTTAATAGCATAATATAATACAATATTGTTGCTATAATATAAATTTCACAAAACATATAATTGATGTGCACTTCAAGCTAATAATGTTTGAACGTAGTACCAAATTATAATAGACAATAATAGAAAATTAACAAGAAAAGCATGAGTTAGTAAAAAGCAGTTTTCACGTTACTTAAATTTCATCTTGGTCACGGATCTTATTTGCCTCATATAGAAATCTTGAAAATTTAACCAAAACACTCTTTCTCTGATTATTTATAAGCATTATAAATTTATTTATAGTGGGCCAAGTATAATAGAACTTCGGTAATAAAAATTTTCTCGGGTCATAATATAGAGGACAAACTAAAGCAAAATGGTATTCATCCTCGATAGCATTGGTATTACAATGTTTACAAATTCTCTGTTCCCTTGGAATATTTGAAAACCTTCCTTCTTCTATGAGAAGACTATGTGACGAACATCTAAATTTGGATAGCGTAATTCTATGTTTAATATTACTAACCCAATCTAGATAATTTTCAATGTTAAAACACGTTTTATATTGATTGTATAAAATTAATTTACGGCTATTCTCTTTTCCTGATATCCAGCTCTGTATGTACGTATCTTTAATTCTAGATATAATCAAACCAATACCGGTTACAGAAAGAACTCTGTGGCGATCAGCGAAATTCAAACATCTTCAAATATCCGGAGAAAACCCATGGAGTAAAAAGCCTGTAGCGTAGTTGTTGTTTTTTTGCATGGAACACAAGTTCCGATAGTTTTCACACCATAGAACCGGTTGTATCGGACACCGTCCGGTTATCACGAACACAATTGAAATATTGCCGCAGACTGACAGTGGGTATTTATTGACAATTATTTACCGGTCTTAGGGTGTTCCTTTCCAAACCATCTCGAAGATATTGGTAAATGGCATAATAAACTTCGTTCATATGAAGCTTTAGAGCACTCTCGCGATTGCCTTTCTCCAGAAAACACTTCATAGTTTCATTTTAGCGGTAATTTCATTTTCTCGGAACAATAACTTCTTTTCTATGCAGTTCTGGAGATTTTATTCTCCGTTCACTTCCCCACCTCTATGTGAAGTTTTATGAAATAAATCCCCCAAACATAAAAAGGTTTCAATGTTTAAAGTCGTCAAGTGAGAAAAAAGTAGTGTATTCGAACACCGTTACGTTCGGGAGGTGGTTGACTCCGGATATCGATTACACTTATTTTCTCGTTAGACAACGTTAAACTTTCAAAGTGATTCTGTTGAAGAATTTCTTCGCATGAAATTTCACACAATGGTAGGGTAGTTAAAATAAAATAAAATCGTGTATTTCCCTTTCCTCAGAATTGCATAGAAAAGTAGATATTGTTCCTAGAAAGTGAATTTACCGCTAATATGCAACTACGAGGCGTTTTCTGGAGAAAAGCAATCGGGTCTTGTTTTAAAAATTGCATCTGAACCAAGTTTATTATTACTTTTACCAACATCTTCGAGGTGGTTTGGAAAAGGAATTCTCTAAGACTGGTAAATAACTGTCAATAAATACCAACTGCCACTCAGCGGCAATAACTCAATTGTGTTCGGTTCAACCGGACGATGTCCGATACAACTGGTTCTATGGTGTGGTTTATAAACACACTATAATCATAGTCCGTAGTAAACAGTGTTTGATTATTCTAATGGTATTTTTTATACAGACGCACTAAGTGATAGGTTAACAGTTCACAGACGAAAAGCGCTCTGAAATTAAGAGATGAAGACAATATTTCTTGATTTCATTGAGGTATGAAACTACAAACCTAATCACACTGTATGAATTCGCGAGGCGGATTCATACATGGGTTATTAGGTCTTTAGTTACATAACTGTATGAAATTATATATACTAGTTTCATACGTTTTGATTTGATTAATTGATGAAAAACTGCTCAGGTGTATTAATTATGAAACAGATTTGTTATGGGATACTTTGTGCGGAAGCTTGCAAAAGAGATGCGTACTCATTGAGTTATTTTTCAGCCAATCAGAATGCACGAATCTGAATGTGCATATTTTGAATTAAATTATTAGCTGATGGTATTTAATGATGGGGGTGCTCGCACCCTAAATAACCAAATATTAAGCTCACGCGATAACCGCGATAGAGTATATAAACACTTCGATAAACATTTTCGAGAAAATAAAGTTTTTTACATCATCAAAAACACGCAGATAAATTTCTTTTCTATGCGTTTCTTTATTGTTTAGATATGTATAATATGATTAACTATACAGGATAATACCGTTCAGAGAAAACTTTATCGATTCTATGCGACAAAATATCGAATTATGAAACAATTGATTTTGGACTACAATTGTTTCGACTATTGCATGCCATTTAAAGGCGTATTTTTTTTTTAATTTTCGAGTGTCAAATTGCAGTTTCAGCCTATTTCTTAGCTGGGTATTATATTCATCCCAACGGTGAAGTAAATATACCATATATCTTTTCAATCAAAATAATACAAATAGTGCAGACCATTGATCAATTTCAAAATAAGCAAAACATTTAACATAATTTTAAAAAATGTACCATTAAATGTAAAAATTGAAAACGATAATTTTATGGCGCGATGCAGGAACTCGGTCCGCTTGGTCAACAATATGTCGTCCTTATCCCCTCGACTACGGCACTCAGATTAACTACTGCATGTTATTTCAGTATAATAAAGACAGTCAAATGACATGAACAATGATTTCTATAACATGGATTGATCCAGTGTTTATATACACTATCGCGGTTATCGCGCGAGCTTAATATGTATCGTGTTCATAGATTTGATATACGCTATGCTTGCTTGGTCGACCATGAAAATATTATCATGGCTGACTGCCCTTGTAAGTTATTCTTTGACAACTATAGGTAAACCATGCATTTCGAATGTTCATAAACAGGCTTTCGACGAGTTAATATAGATAAATTGGGACCAGTTAAATTTTTGCAGTCACGGTCTCTGACTATAATGCAAGATCAAAGAAACGCAAGATTACAGACATTTTAACATCCTTTGAATTTACATCGGTAAACGTCATTCGCCATAGCGTAAAAGTAACGTGCATTCGAAACAGACATCATCATGGAGAAATTAACATTGAAAGGACAAAAAGGCATTGAATATCGATAGGGAGAAAAAAGTGTTTTTTCGTGATGAGCTTCTTTAACCTATCAGTATTTAGGTGATTACATTTGTAATCAAGTACCGTTGTCTCACGCTTGTTAAATTTCAGTTCAGTTCACCCCTACTACTGGCTATACTACATTTTCCCGCGTTTTCGAATACCGCGGTTGGACTATAGTTTAACATCTGTTACGACATGCAATTTCGATAAATTGATAAAGAAACTTTTGTTTTCATTGGGGAATCTATATGGCAGCCCGTGGGGCGCGTGAGATGATGTGATAATTGAAATAACGGTAATATGCATCTGCAGAAAGGATATTAATATGAACGGAGTTACCTACTGGTGTTAGTGAACAAACTGCATTTATACCGCTTCAATAATTCACTAAATCATGAAATATCGTTATCCCCTTGATAAATGTGAAAAATCGTACAATATACTATATAAAATAAGAAAAAATATATTTGTTGTTTTAAGTTAAACAGACAAGTTGTTTTTGTAATCGAATTGTTGTGCACTATTTTCTACGCCATTTTGGAACCCAAGTAACACCGGCCTGACCCAGGATCAGAAGCGTTGAGGTTGGTAGGTTAAAATGACATCAATGGTGTCGAAACAGATGTCGTTCCGATGGAAACCAGGTTTACTCGGGTCAAAACCGAGTCCCATCGTTACGTTCTTAATCCATGATTTTTGCCATGACAGGGCGGAGCCTAAGTTGCATTTAAGGTTACGGTTCATGTAAAGTGTTTGAGGCCAAATTTTAAAACACTTCATTTGCCAAGAAAAGGCAGTATGATCAGGTATATTATATATCAAAATGATGCTATTCATGAGCATAAGCAGTTAAGCAACACGAGACTGCCATAGCTATAGCGGTATATCCAAAACATTGTGGAAAAGGGTCATTTTGTACAGAACAAGCAACTGCAAGACTGTTGGATAAAATGGGCCCATATTTGAACAAAGTACAGACTAAAGTACTACCCAGGTACTACTACAAACGTTGGTATAAAACTCGATCCCAAAACGTAGTTATGCAAGCAATTTTTTTTTACTTATTTTATAAACACATATGTCATATATACCATTCTAATTTTGTGAACGAGTAGACTTTTGTAAGGTATGGTGTGTTATCACAACATAAATGGACATTAATAGTTTAAATACCTGTAAGGTTGTATATTAATATATCAATTTCTATTTCACTGAATGATAAATATATAGTAATTTATTTTAGATCATTGATTTTAAAAACTATAATTTGAAATAAATCGCAAAAATATTTTACAATATAGTGGTGTGCCGTTGCACCATACCTAACATCTATTATGAAAACAGATTAAGCCGGTTTGAAAAGTATGTTGACAAAATAATTGGAAATTGATTGTGTCAAAAGAGACTTTTGAGACCGAGTTTTATATCTAAGGTTGTAGTAGTACCTAGGTAGAACTCTAAACTTTACTTTCTTAAAATATTAACCAATTTTGTCAAACCATCATGCGGTTGCTGGTTCAGTATAAAATGACCCTTTTCCACAATAATTTGGCCTTACCGCTATATCTATGGCGGTCTAATGTTGCTCAACTGCTTGTGCTCAAAAAAGCTTCATTTCGATATACAACATACCTGGACATACTGCTTTTTCTTGCTGCTTTTTCTTGGCTAATGAAGCGCCCTTAAAATTGGGTCTCAAACACTTTACATGAACCTTCAGGTAACTCAGTTTTTTTGTACTTTCTCTTTTCAGTCGCCATAATTAAGCTGAAACGTTTAATCGTATGTAGGTAGCCATACCCTTTTAACTTCAGCTTGCTGAAGTAACGAGGATTTGTTTACCCAACGATGAAATTTGTTCAATTTCCCGATAAGTAACTAAGACTTAATTTTTTAATTGACAAACGTAGGATTACTCCCTTATTTAAAAGTACGTGTTGATTCATGTAAACAAGATTGAAAGTTCCCGGTAACCTGCCCATCACTAATGATTTGACCTACGTTCAGGGTGGTAAAACGGTGCAAACAGTTTTCCAATTTTATCCCGCTTTGCACGTGTACATGCGTGCAAAGCGGGGAATAATTGGAAAACTGTTTGTACTGTTTTGTCATCCTGAACGCAGAGCTGATCTCCCCGAAGATGTAACTCACCCTTTTCTACTATTTGTCTCTCACCAATGGGTTGATAATGATAGACCTATGTGAGATAGCAGCTGGAGGCTAGGAAAGGATGTGATGGTAATACTGGTGACAGAAATACCAGGATTCATCCATCCATATTAGGTGTTCCGACCGACGCAGTATAACTTAAAGATTGTTGAATGCGGCGCAAAGCCCCATTCAAACAAACTAACAAATTAACTAGATTTAGTGGAAGAGCTTATAAAGAGTTATGTTAAGTGAACATAAAAAAATAGTACATGTACACAAAAATGTATTTGTTAAACACCAATTCCCCCGCAACTGCCATTGTTTCGGAACAGTGGTTTGATACATGAATATGGAAATCCTAAATCCTTTTTTAACTGTCTTTTGAATTTTGAAAACTTCTGCTTTATACCAATTTTCAACAGTTAGAGTCTTACCAATCAATATTTATACCTAGTTTTAAAGTTTTCATGTTATCAATTGATTGATTGGAGTTTTTTGCCGCTATCAACATTTTTTCAGCTATATCGCGGCGGCTAGAGCACCTAACAATGGTTTCCTGGTACTTCTCTCACCAGAACAACCACCACATCCTTTCCTAGCCTTCAGCTGCTATCTCACATAGGTCTACGATTATCAACCCATTGGTGAGAGACAAATAGTCGGAAAGAATGAGTGCCGCCGTCGGGGATCGAACCCAGACCTCTAGATTGACAGTCTTCATGTCATCTATGAGTGACCTCTACTAAATGGCATTGACCTTGATCAATGGCATTGACTTTGTTATGCATGCAGAGGTCTTGTCATGAGCAATACACATGTGAAATATCATGAATTTATGACGTAACATTCCAATGTAATGGTAAAAGTTAAGATTTAATTTCACAAAATTTGACATTGAAATTGATCTTGACATCAACAACTGACATTAAAGATGATGCCTTCTGAGAGGTCATGTACCGAGCAATCATCATGTGAAATATTAAGGCTTTTTCACTTACCAATCAAATATTATAGCCAATGTCAAAGATTTTATTTTGAAAAATGGTGGCTTCAAAATGACCTTGACTTTGACAGACGACCTTGACTTTAGCATTCACAGAAAGTTCTTGTCACATGCAATACACATGTTATATATCAAAGCTTTATCACCTATCAATGCAAAATTATGGCCAATATCAAAAGTTTTATTTTTCACAAATTTGACCTTGAAAAATGACATTGACCTTTATCATTGACATTGAACTTTGTATAAAACAGAAAAATCTTGTCCTAAGTAATGCTCATGTGAAATAAGAAGGCTCCATCACTTAACAATCAAACGTCATGTCCAATGTCAAAGTATTTGTGTTGAAACCTTGTGACCTTAAAAAATGACATTGATCTTGACTCACGACCATGACTTTAGTAATCACAGAAAGGTCTTGTCCCAAGCAATGAGCATGTGAAATACCAAGGCTATATCACTTACCAATGCAAAGTTATGGCAAATGTTAACGTTTTAATATTTTCTCAAATTTGTCCTCGAAGTATGACCTTGACTCATGCATGGCCTTTAGCTATGTATGAACAGAAAGGTCTTGTTACAAGCTATGTACATGTAAAATACAGACTTCACGAAATACTGCCAGTCCCGATGACTTGTCAGGTAAAATTCAAGCTGGTCCGATATATTGCTCATGAATACAAGACCGATTGAATTGCAAAATAAAACCATCGGCAGAACGTGTTCTTTCTGTTTGATTTTATTCGGTCTGGTAAAATTTAGTAGTTTTACAGATGGACTGCCCTGCAAAAAAATTGGAATTGGAATCTTAAATCATAAAGGCTCTATCACTTACAAATCAAACGTTATGACCAATGATTAAGTTTTTGCCTTGAAAGAAGTGACCTTGAAAAAATAACCTTAACCTTGACAGACGACCTATATTTATTTACTCAAAAGGAGTGTTTCTATTTAGTTATTGAAAATTTAGAAGGTAAACTTCTTAAATAAGATGAATGAGATTGTCCCTGCTTCCTTGGGTATACATATAAAACATACTTAGTGTTTTTTGTATGATAAGATATCTTACGAGGTTGGGGGAATTGATAATTGTCGAGGCTCTGCAGAGACTGTTATCAATTCTCTCAACCGAGCTAGATATATTTTCATACAATACACTAAGTATGTATTATATTTATCTTATAACATTTACTTGCCTTTTTTCGTCGATGTTTCTAACAGAAATACAAGTTTCTAAAATTAACCGCATTATGTCATTGTTCTAAAAATATCCATCTGATATAACAAATATCAAATTGTACCACACGGATGTGTGTATTGTTATAAGATAAATACTTGTACTATTGCCGAAAGTTTAGGCCAATGCTAGAACCTATACTTTTTGCCGCTGATTGGTTCTCTATGTTTCAGAAGAATCAGTTGAGAAACAGAAAATAAGATGTCACTTGAAAGAAGATTTAGACAGAGCTGTTTTGGTTTTAGGAGGACTAATCAAACGAAATGGCGATTCGTTTTACTAGTTCTTATTATTTTATGGATTCTATACGATATAACACCAAACTCGGACATAACGAGCAAGCCTTGTCGAATACCTATTTTGAACCCATGGGACAAGAGTATGGATGATTTTTTAGATAATACTACAAACAGAATCAACTGTTCGAAAAGGTACAACCTGTTTTTTGTGGATCACAACGGTGTATTACAACTTAACAGCACATCTTTGAAGTTGTATAATATAAAGTTAACAAATTGTGTATATAGTGTAATTACTAGAGATGGAGATACACAGATAAAACTTAGTGATGAGATTGAATTTAGTCCACCAATTAAAATCGAGCATGAGGTGTTTGGTGTAACTTGTAGAAATACAACAGGGTCAATTGTCTATAAATATGTTCATGTCAATGTGATGGCTGTCAAGGATAAGAAAATGCAAGGTGACAAAGGTTACGAGAAGGATGACCAATTAAGTGTCATTATCATAATAATTGATTCCTTGTCACGATCCCACGCTTTGCGTTCCTTACCAAAATCTTACAATTTTCTTACAAATACTTTGGGAGCGTTTGACTTGAAAGGATATATGAAAGTAGGCGTGAATACCTTTCCAAATGCAGTAGCGCTATTAACCGGAACAATGGAGGCTGATTATTATCTACAAACGTACAAGCTAGCACATCTTGATGACATGCCATTCATTTGGAAAGGCTCAAGTATGAGGGATTATGTTACACATTTAAACGAGGATATGCCAAACATAGCAACTTTTACATACCATAAACTAGGCTTTGTCTATCAACCAGCCGATTATTATTACCGTCTTTATGCTTTGGCTATGTACTTTATAAAACCGATTATTGTTGAACCTTTAGAGAATGAGGGTGAATGTTACGGGGATGCCGACCATTTGGGTTTACAAATAGAGTACTTCAAACGCTTCCTAACCCAGAATACAGACAGATTAAAGTTTACTCTTTTCTGGAACAATATTCTTGGTCATGACAATTTTAATATGATGTCTCGTGGAGACGAACCACTCTTAAACTTATTACAGTGGCTCAGATTAAGTGGTCACTTAGAACGCTCTGTTTTATTCTTCGGTAGTGATCATGGTTTTAGAATGGGTCATGCAGGTACAACATATATCGGTCGACTGGAAAACAATTTACCTTTAATGACAGTTCGCATACCGAATGCCACTCTGAAGAGATTTCCGCACATAACCCGAAACTTGCAATATAATACAGACAAATTGACCTCACCATTCGATATTTATGAAACGATACAAGCAGTAGTGAGTAGGAAATTCAATGATGATGGTATCCAAAGGCTTCAAAATGGTGTGACTAGGAGAAACCTTTTTCAAAAAGTTCCAGATTCGCGAAGCTGTCTTGATGCTGGTATCCCTCAACGATATTGTGCCTGCTCGGAGAGGGAATTAGTGAATCTTAACAACCCTTTATCAAAAGTACTTGGTACGTATTGCATTCACCATTTAAACGAATTGTTGAAAAACTATACCAGTAAATGTCGACCTCTTTTATTGCACAACATCACCGATATACGTTTCTCACGCCTTATTGAACGTGACCCGCCGGTTCTTATTTCTGTCGAATACTACATGGACTACTTTGGACTTTCAAAAAAAGTGAATCGCGATGGTGGGCGATATACGGTTATGTTTTATACCTATCCTAATAAAGGTCTTTTTGAAATGATGTTGGACTACAAAACACTAGACAATAAAGACGTTAAAATTATTGGAGATCCGATTCGTGTGAATGTTTACGGTAACGAGTCTTATTGCGTCGACGGAGGCTTGCTCCAACAGATTTGTTTATGCCACACATGAGATTAATCGAGTTTCTATTCATTTCTTGAAGACATGAATATGAAAGCCTTATCGTATGTATAAATACAATTCACCTCCTCTCCTTCAACTCTTTCTCGTGCCCTGAGTTCAGGATGACAAAATGGTACGAACTATTTGCCAACTTTACCCCGCTATACACGCAAGCCCGCGTGCAAAGCGGGGTATAGTTGGCTAACAGTTTGTCCCGTTTCGTAATCCTGAACACGGGGCTGGCCAAACGAAACGAGGTGTTTTAAAAGTTCTAAATTATATCACCTGAGAACAAAGTGCTCAAAGCTTATGAAATCGCTTACGTCCGAAAGATATCATTATAAATCATCTCCTTAACCACATGGCCAATCGAGCTGAACATTAACAATATTTTCCTTGGATGAACCTCTACCAAATATACTTAAGGAATCTAATTCCAGGAAAACTCTTGTTTCCTTGATACCCGAAAAGCAGATTATAAGTGAATTTGTAAAAAATCTCCTCGGCCACAGGGCCATTGCAGCTGTAACATTGAATAGATGTATCTCGGGTTAAGCATTGCCAAAACACTCTGGTTGCCATGGTAACAGAGTAGCAAAACAAAAAAAATCCTAATGTTAACCACTCAATCGATCAAGCTGAGATTTGACAATGAGGTTTCTGGAGAGAAACTCTTCCAAGGTTATTTAAACAATGTAATATCTTCAAAACCCTTGTAGCCATAGTAACCAAAAGGGCATAAATTTCGATGATTATAGAGACAAATCTTCTCCTCATAGCATCTAGGTCAACCAAGCTGAAAATTGGCAGGAATGATCCTTTGGTGAGGTTTTACCATATATTTTTTTATTAACATCATTTTCATCCAGACATGAGGTTTAAGTCATTGGTTCATATAAACAATCATAGTATATCATAGCTCGTCAAAGACGATATGTCACTTGTAGTAGAGTGATTCGCGTCTTCAGCCTCTTAATTAAAGAAATGCATATTACTCTCCCAGGTAAATTAAGCTATTTAAAAAAGTATGAAACATTCACTGCTTGATAATAGAGCTTTCTTTCCGAATAGTTATCAAAATGTTAAAAAAAAAGATGTTTAAGAAATTTAGTTTTTAAAAAAAATCTATAGTTGCTAAAGAAAGCGAAGTGTCGAAAATTTAGAAAAAAATAGAAAAAAGAACTTCCTCTCCTTAACCACTTGGCAAAACAAACCCGAAAATTAAATCAAATTCCTACCAAAACTCTGTCGTAATTTATTTATAATTTGATTAGTTTTTGACATGGTTTCTCCAACTTTCCAACTCCTACCAAGTATGTACCATCTTTGGAACTCTTTTGTGAAATAAAGGTAATAATAACTGGAACCTAGCTGTTTTCAGTTTAAGAATTAAGAACTTTCTCTTTTCCTTTGAGGAAAGTACAATTCATCTCATAATTATAAGAATGTTTTAACTGACTTTACAAGTTTTTCGAGAAAAACGAGTTTGAAAATTGAGGTTTGAATATCTTTTTCACTATAAATCCTAAATACATGACAATTTAATGTGTCATCCAAATATTATCGTTGTAAATCAATAAATAGTTTTGTTTTAGTTAATATAGTTTTTGTGTAATTTTCTTTCCGATTTTCACATAGAACAAACCAGTTCAGCGTGCTTGGATAAAATCTTGTTCTTTGTTTAAAATGCTTGGGGGCATATGTTAGATTTTGATATAAAATGCTTTTAAATCTAAGAAATACACATGGCACTCATTACATTTTGGCAAAGGAAGTAAAGGAAGTAAATAAATTACACCGTCAAAATGGATATATGGCATAGTCATTTTGTTGAAAATGAAGACTTTTCTTCTTAAAGAAGTTTTACACAAGGGTTGAAGAACCAGTACTTGCAACATTGGTACAGTTAACAACATCGTGAAATTTACAAGCTGAATGATTTTGGAATGAGTTTGGAATACAGTGTGTGGAGCGGATTTTGAGTGAAATTATGGGGAGGTAATTGAAAACCGCTAATTTTGTTCAGAATGAACAAAATTAGCGATATTGATTACCTCCCTTTAATAAATTATGCATACAAGTTCTATAGATAGCTTCCTGTTTCTCCAAGAACCTATTAGACGCTTTCAATTTGAAATATGTTCGTGAAATCGCGATTTTTTTTCTATCCAAATTTATTTTGCATGGCGTTGTTGATTCTATTTATTTCGATGGGTTTGAGCGTTTTTGAATGGTTTGAGTGAGAGTTTTGGAAATGACTGGGGCGCTCTAGAATGGTTTTGATTGAAGCGAATGTTAATTTCATGATGTAACTTTGTGAATCGATTAACAGTTTATCTAATCTAATATACATTTTATGTACCTGCTGAAGAATTTATAAAACCGGTCGAGGAATAGATATCAAACAAACGTTTTCCATTATTATTTTTTTATATTCATGCATGTACATTGTATTGTGTTTGTGACATATTTGTACTTGAAGCTGGAGGCCTGAAAGTATTTATAAACATTGTATTGATTTGTATTGTATTGAATTTCATAGTCAGTTTCTGTAAATATTGACGTTTTTTAAATCCAAAAATTAGTCTTCATTTAAAATTCACTGAGTTGTTTTATCATCTATTCCCCCAAAAAATGGTGCATTACATGGGGGAAAATCAGGAAAAACTTAAAAATTATCTAGATTTTGAAAAATCGAACATTCCTGCCGGTAAATAACATTTAACAATCATCAAGAACCAATCCGCGCAGTCTGACAAGGGTCGAAACATTTCGCCCGTTGCTAATTTTCTGCATCCAAGATCATCAATCTACTTTTCTGTGAAAGAATTTTTGAATTGAGATTAGGTTGAAATATTCTAAAACCAATCATTATTTCAGATATTTATTTTACGGATTTCACAAATGTTCCTTTTTTCGCTCGATGGGTATTATTATGTCGTTGTTTTTCTAAAACTTGGTAACTACAGCTTTTATCAAGCTGTAGTTACGAGACTTTAGAATAACATCAGCGATAATTTGCTTCCATTGGCTTTGTTTATAAGGTGTAATGTACTGAGTATAAACATAAATCATTGTAGGCATAATTTCCAGTCAATCTAGCCCCAAAATAGGCCAAACCGCAAAATATCGCAACAGAAATGTTTTCAAGTGATTTCCTATCTACATCATATGTTTAATGACATATCAAAAGGTTAAAAGAATCAAAGTAGGAGAAATTCTTTTAAAAATCAGTCAGAATGAGGTACCCCAAACTAGTGAATTTAAGGTGATGCAAGGCTTACAATGTAATCTAAATTTTCAGCTTCCAAGCACTTTCTATGTATAAAATATATACATTCCTTTGTGTTAAAATTTGTACTGATCATAATCCGTCAAAAAAGTTTTCTATATCACTGGTATGCACATTTTATTAAATTGAGGAAATAAATATAAGTTATTTTTGTTCGTTGTGAATTAAATTGGCGACATTAGAATACCTCTCTGAAATTTCACTCAAAACTCATTCATCGCACACATTCAAATTTATAACAAATGGTTCACCTTCAAGTTGTTAATTTCACAATAGTGTTAAACGTATGTCATTACTTTAGTTTACATTGACCCCTTGTGTTAAAAGGGAATTTCTTCAAAAATAAACGTGTGCGTATAATTTCATTCTTTCAGAACTTTTCTAACACTAGCTTTCCACTGCCTTTTTCCAATTTATTCATAAAAAAGCTTGTTTTTTGACGAATTTCAAAAATAGCCTTTTCTGCGTATCGCTTTTGTTCGTTCTTTAAGGAAATCTAGGCTCAAGAAATGCGGATTTTGTATGTCTTACTTCCACATTCTACTTCCTATGAAATTACAGAGAATAGACAAAAAGCCCACATACTTCGAAATGACCTTTAATTTATTATGACATACTTTTTAGAAAGACTAGACGATAATTACATACTTCAAAATATAGCCTGACAGATTTTACATAAACATAGTAATTACTTGCACCGAGTGCGAAAGGTTATGCCTTCCAGGACAATCGTCCTGAACAACGTAGTTGTCAATGGCGTAACTACCATTACGCACATTACGTAAGTGCGTAAAACAAATAAACCCTAATTCAAATAAATATGAATGACCAAAACATCGTAGCTATAGCTTAGTCAAGCTGCAGTTATGATGAATAGATTATTCACCAACGCAAAAACCATAAAAAAGAGCAGATGGAGGCCACTCTTCTTTTGCTCAGCTACAGTCCACATATCGCCTTATATATAGTCTTTGATGGTCGCCTTCTGAGTCCGTTTAAATTTCAAACTCCCTGTAACGCCTATGATAGTCGGATAGGATCTGTCACGAGATTGTACTTGAGACCTATGAGATCTGTAATGAGATTTTTTGAGACAAGCTGATTTAAACCAAATATAGAATAGAAATGTTATTAAGCGAACCCTCGCAAGCTTAAAAGCACATTTTTCTTGACTTCTAGACGAGGTTATATTAATTTTTTCTCCAACAAAAACGTGTAACAAATGCTTTTAATCACACACAAACACGAATTTTGCACGTTAAAGGCATTTTTTGGAACGTCAAGTTGATAAAAAGTCTCGTGATAACATTCATTGGATAACGTAATGATGACGTCATTTTAGATGTCATCCTTCATGTGTAAGACTGGATATCTCTGATGGATGTTCGTTATAGAATAAAAGGGGAGCTATGCGAGAAAAATGAGCTGAAGATGATAAGAATTCATGTTTATAAAGTTTTAACTCCATTTTTTTCAGTATTGTTTAAAATTTCTATTGACTTTTTGCCAATTATCTTTGCATTTTCATTTCTTTCGCTAATCAAAGGTGCTACTTTTGTCGTTATACGATTTGTCAACAGTCCGAAATTTAAAGTATGTATGACAGATAAATGAAAAAACTGTTTTAATCATCATAAGATCATTGGACATCAATAAGTCAAATGCCTTGAATATCAAACAATTATTAATTGTGTAGAACAGAAAACCTCGTGCCCTTGGGAACCAAAGCCTAATTGCCCTTGATTATCCTAAGTTCTTTCTGAAAACGTTTCCTTGTAAACGTGACAGTAATCATAATGCAGAGATTACTCGGACACAATAGACCGGTCAATTTAAAAAGGACTATCACTACGTTCAAGATGACAAAATGGTGCAGGCTGTTTTCAAATTATACCCTTCTTTGCACACATATTTGCGTGCAAAGCTGGGTATAAATTTCAAACAGTGAGCACCATTCTGCTATCCTTAATGTATGGTATATCATATCTAAAACAACTAATAGATCACTGATATAAAAAAAATATCGAATATCCAATTATATCATGCATTTTGGCAGACCAAGCGAAAAAGACTACAACAGTGGTGGGGTGGCTAGACAATGATGTAGATATACTTTTGATGCGATAAATGCAAAAATTCGATCGATGCGTTTTCCATCCAACATGATATGTGGACAATTATGTTAAAAGCGGCGTACAGCTCGGAAGAAAAAAGTCAAACTAACCGGAATCTGATCAAGTCTGGCTCAAATAACTCTAATTTCAGTGGTAGTAGTACATGAGTGAGCTGTACTTTCGTATGGTCGGACTGGTCTTGCTGGCCGATACGGCCATAGCAGCCAGCGGATAACCTGTCCGTTGAGAAGGGAAATTTCTAAATTAAAACTATTGCAATCGAACACCGCTAGAGATTATGTTATAAAACAAAATGTCCGACAGAAGACAAACGCCTAAGTGATGAAAACACATAACCAGAATTCGCTATTTTCACAGACGATTGCATACAAATACATTGTAACTACAAGTCACAATACCGTAATGAAGTTTTACCAGAATGGTCAAATGATTATGTGCATAAGTTTTCGAGTAATAATCGTGTTAATCGCCCTTCTCAAATGTGACAATTTGACAATTCTGTCCAACTGAATGGTTTGATGTTTTGTATGCAGCTAAAAGCAAATCTCAAATAAATACTATCCTGGCCGCTTATCTCAAGATGGCTATAGATTAAAATTTGATGCAGAGCTGCTACCTTTTTAATCCTCCTGGTTCCAATAATAGCCACCATAATCCACTGAGAAAACGATTCCAAAATCCTTGCAGACCGTCTTAAAACATTGATTACGTCATCGACATTATGTATAATTGTTACGTCATGCACTACGTCATCGATGATATTCGACCGGGATTAATTTCGGAGTCGTGTAAAACCCTTTCCATTCTAACTGAACTTTTCTTGGAATTTTAACGCTAGTTTTACGGTGGCTGAAGTTATTGTGAATGTAATAAATAGGTTATGAGAGTCAAGAGGGATGAGGGCTGGAGAGTGATAACGGCACTTAAGTTTAAATCTGCACTCAACGGGTAGATATCAAGATTGTGGGCCGATAACACTCCCCGGTCCTCATCAGCCATGTATTTACCTCTATATAACAACTTCCTTACCACATTGCATTTTTCTCCCGGTGCTAAATTTAAAGCCATTAAAACATGCGACTTCGTGGAGATTCGTACATGGGACCCCTCTGTCTTGAAGCGGTTGTACGGCAAGGCTATACCATTTATACAGAATTTCATGTAGGTTCATTTGAAGTATTTATAGCCCATATACGCGCATCTTTTTACACAAGAAATGCAATCAGTCCAGCTTAACTATATATCAAATTATACACCATACGTCATACATTTATAGCCAAAGCACCGTGGAAAACGGTCATTTTTCCAAATGAATAATGATTGTCTCCAAATGTACTTTAGAGTCAGAGTTTTTTTCGTACAGCTGTATTAGTGCATGGTTAGTACTTCAGTCTACATTTTGTACAAGTCATCTAATGAACGGTCTTTTTGAAAAATAGTGTCACACTTTTTTAAGCTCGGTTATAAGCTTTGATTACTGCGTTCGATGATTTCGAGGTGCAACGATAAGCCCACACAGTGAATTTGGAGTGGTTGGCTCTGTTTTCCTTGAATGATTATCTTTGTGCCGTGATAGAATTTTGAGTTTTTTCCTACTGATTTGGGGGATTTAACGAAAATAATAAAAATTCTATTTTCTTTCTTTTTTGAATACAATCTCCAAGTTCTTCCCATCTGATGCATTTAGTACTATTGCTAGGTTGCAAAACATTTTACATATATAAGTAACACTTCCAAGTAAAATATCTTACCAAAAGTGAATTGCTTTTATTACTTCGGCACTAGTCGATATTTTTTACCACGTGATTCAAATATTTCATTTTTTTTAATTGTTTCGTTATAAACACTCAATATTTATCGATATCATATGGTAAAAAACAAAATGTTTTATTTGCGGTTTAGTATAAATGAAGAAAAACAGTAAAACTGTTTATCCAGCAAAATCAAATACCGACCTTAGTTTCCTGGAAATATCATTTTCAAGACGCCGTTACGCTGTTAGGCTAATCAGTTTTTACAGATATTAAATCTTTTTCGTCTAGGGACCATGTCAACGAAATTATCGTTGAATTGTCTTCGCGAAAAGTGATTCAATTTTCTGTGTCTAGAATTGAATACGATTGAATATATCCATTAAATTTGTTTACCTTAGCTGTTATCTGAAAATAACAATTTCTACATAACTATTTAAGAAATGAACTCTTTCATTAATCGCTTAGAAAGTTAAACCTTGTTACAAGCCTATACGTGTTAATTGTTGCTAATCTTTTTTAACTTGTGCATTAACTAATTATCTAACAGAATTTCTCGAGCCTAACGTTTACATAAGTTACAAGTGGAGTTTACAACTTACAAGTGTTACAAGATGTACTAAACTTAATTTCAATAAATGAAAAATATCCAAATATATGGTTTGTGTTGTTCAATTTTTTATTTTTCTACCAAAATCTTGGGTCATTTCTGACTCAAACATCTTTGCAATCACAAAGGAGTTTGTTTGCTGTTGTATAATTTTGAAAACGAAAATGGTCCGAATCAAAATATCGATTATGAATTAATCATCACTGGACGATTTAAAAGGATTTCATTGTTCCATTTTTTATGTCGAGACCAGAGAAAATATCACAACAATTAATCAATCATCGATCAAACCAATAATCCGTTTTTCAAAAAAAAAAATATGGGTGGACTAACCTTTCATTTTTTAAGTTGGAATGCGGAGCAATTCCAACTTAGATTTAACAAAACCGCAAAATGAACACAAGATAAATTCATTTCGGGTTTTTTGAGAACACACATCACGTGAACAGGATGTGAATACACTTCGGCCTATCTTGTCTATCTCAACTTGACAAAGACTTACAGTTTATCGCAACAAAAGAAAATAATCCTGTACAATTACACAACTATCACTTCATGTATATTTAATACACGCTAATTCATGATTTAAACGATATTTATTGAAATTTGCGTATGAATTTACTAGTATCACATTTTTACATGACTATATTTGGAAATCATGTGATAAGTCAAGTCAAATAAGGTCAGCTATTGAAAATAGCACTAGCCAATCACGTGATCTGCTTATTTGGCAATGTCGCGATCTGGTATCTCAGTATTGTGGCAATAGCACAGGCCAATCACGTGATCTGCTTATTTGGTAATGTCGCGACCTATTTACGTGGAATAATGTTATAGCTTCTTGTTAAAGGTCTAGTTTCTCTTTCTGAACGACCTTATCACACATTTGACTTATGACAAATTGTTATATAGTTCATTTCTGTCTACAGTTACGAAATAAAAATCTTTACTTTTTCTTAAAGTGAAGATAAACTTTTAAAGTTAATAAATATTTTTGTGTCGTTTGTTTTCCGTCATATTGCAGTTATCTTCATGAATGTTTCATTGTCAAAGCCCAAAATTCATCAAATAAAATCCTGGCCACCACATCTTGAATGGAATTATGAATATCTTTGCCCAATTGCATTCCATCACCAAAATAACTTGCCATTTGAAACAGACCTTCTAGTTCAACTTGTTTTCTTCACATTTTTGCACATCAACACGTTTAAGAGCACCATCATACAGTTAGTTACATCGTGAAATTGACATTCATCTCAATCAAAAAATCTCTTAATCGCTCACTCAGCGCTCCATTCATTCATTTCAAACACTCACTCAAACCATTCAAAACTATCAAAATTACTCAATAAATAAGATCAACTTGTTCATTCAAAATGAATAAAGAATTTAGAACCAAATCGCGATTTCACTTACATGATTGAATTTTAAAGCGTCTGATTGGTTCTTGGCGAAATATAAAGCTATTGGTGTAACTTTCATGCATTTTTTTTAAATGGAGGTTTTACATATCGCTAATTTTGTTCATCCTGAACAAATAAGCGACATTGGATTCCCTTTCTTAAATTTCACTCAAAAATCGCTCCGCTCACTCATTCAACATAATTCCTAAATCATTCCAAAATCGTTCACCTGATCAATTTTACAATGTTATTAACTATACCCCTACTCAGAAGTAGAGGAGCACATATTGATTTCATCATGTCTGTCTGTCAGTCCATTGACCTTTTGCTTTCCGATAGCTAAACGGAGAAGCAAATGACCTGCAATAACGAAAGTCATTTGAAAAATAACATAGAAACTGTTTTGAGTGTACAAGTGTCTGCAGAGCATCCATTAGTCGGCTGTATGGTCCATATCATTTTCTTCCTTTTTAGTTCACCTGATCACTACGTGCTCAAGGGGAGCTTTTAGGATTACCCTGACTCCGACGTCCGTCGTCTGTCGTGTGTCGTCAACTTTCTTAACACTTCTTCTTCTCCTAAACCGATGGGCCGATTTCAATAAAATTTTGACAGAATGTTCCCTTGGTGACCATCTTCAAACATTCTTCGCTAAATTCTGATAATCCACAAATATGGGCGTGGTAGGACGGGGCTTATTTTGAGCCAGTAATCTTTGAGCGTCATCTCCCCCTGAACCACTGGGCCGATTTCAATGAAACTTAACTAGAATGTTCCCTGGGTGACCCTCTTCAAAACTTCTTCGATAAATTCTGATGATCCACAAATATCGGCGTGGTAGGGCGGGGCTTATTTTGAGCCAGAAATCTTGGAACGACATCTCCTCCTGGTCCACTGGGTCGATTTCAATGAACCTTCACCAGAATATTCCTGGGGTGACCCCTTTCAAGAATGGCCCATAAATATGGGCGTGGCAAAGCGGGGCTTATTTTGATCCTGAAAACTTTGAACAACATCTCCTCCTGAACCACTGGGCCCATTTCAATGAAACTTTACCAGATTGTTCCTAGGGTGACCCTTTTTAAACATTGTTTACAAAATTCGGATTGGCCCATAAATATTGACGTGGCAGGGCAGGCCTAATTTTGAGCCAAAAATCTTTGAATGAAACCTTCTCCTGAACCACTAGGCCAATGTCTGTGAAACTTTACCAGAATGTTCCTTGGGTATCAATTTGGCAATTTGTTCACGAAATTTTGATTGGTCCATAAATATTGGTGTGGCAGGGCGGGACTTATTTAAGCCCAGGACTTTTGAACGACATCTCCCCCTGAACCACTTGGCCGATTTCAATGAAACTTTACCAGAACGATCCTTTGGAGATGATCTTCAAAATTTGTTTGCAAAATTTTGATTAGCCATAAATATGGGCGTGGCAGGGCAGGGCTAATTTTGAGTCTCCTCTGTAAATAGTGGGTGGACAGGGTCTATTATCACTGTTTATTCTTCGAATTATGTTTCCTTTAAACAATTAGGCAAACTTGAATGAAACTATGCCAGAAAATTTCTTGGATGAAAGCCAATGGCTAAATCGGATTCTGGACAGCGGTTTAGGACCATTTTGGCCCTATTGTTATCATTTTTCTTCCATCAGTTGCAGGCCTGTATAGCGAATCAGGGGTTTAAGCGTCTCTCGTTGTTGAAATACATTGATTTATATACGCCCGTTAAAAGACGAGACGTATTATGTGATCACCTGTGGTGGGCGGGAGGCGTGAGCTTCGTTAGTGGCTTGAGGTCACCGTCGCATTCCAACTTATCAGTACTTTCAGTACTTTGATTTTATTATTTTTCTACTTCTTCTTCTTTTCGATGAAGGATAACAATTGTTTTATTTGGGACGTGAGTGTTCATACAAATGATATAATAATGTGGCATTATACCACGTGCAAATGGAAACAAGCAAAGGGATAGCCGTGAATTTTCTAAAAAATAATTAGGCAAAGTTTTAGGGTGGCAGCATCATACACGTTTTTTTTTCATCAGCAAAATGTGTACTTTCGGTAATTCCGCGATTTATATCAAATGCGAATACAATATTAGTTTGTACGATAAAGAAACAAGAGCCAATGATGACATTGGACGCTCTACTGACGCTCCATTGATACTCGAAGGTCCAGGCCCAGCTATAAATTGTGATTTCTTTGAATTATTATTTTTCTGTGAAAAATAAAGAAAATCTGTTGAAAAATGTGAACTCTAATGCAATAACGAGGAAATTTTTACCGAATTTCCATTTCTTCTTATATGATCAGACCCATTTTGACTGAAACAAACTATATATTAGTAAAATCACCATTTGAAAGTCTGAAGCAAATCGACGAAATTGTAGTCTCTGTTGCGATAACAAGGGCATTTTAAAAACATTCCATAAATACCATTTTTCTGCGATTCTTGGAACGACCATTAATTTAAAGTTTGAAGCACATTAGACTTGTGGACTGTTTAGTGAACAGTGAAAAACTATTGCCTTCGGTGTCGAGAATGATTCTCCGAACAGTTACCCTCTGCCTAAGGCATCGGACTATAGTTTGGAACATATACTCCATCAGCTCGGGACATCAGTTCTCACTATTAAACAAAACACCGTGGAATTACTGTTTACTATAACTGTTCAATGAGAATGGTCAATTGCACGCATTTCAGGCATGTGAAATAGCGAAAAGGTCACGCACTGGCTCATAAACAGTCCGTTTTGTCCGAGCGACTACGTCTAATAAGCGACAAATTCTATGAAGCGACCATTTTCAAAATACCCTGCTTTAGTTCAAATACATGTATCTGAATAACTAGGTGAAATGTCCCACAAAAAGGGACTATCGGGGAACTAAAACAAGAGCTCCGCCTATGGTAGTAAAGTGCTGGATGGTAGACGAAAAGGGCACAATTACACAAAATGCATCTAGAGTTATCACCCTTGATAGTAAAGGTTGCTCTTATGATGGAAAAACACACGTACCAAGTTTCATGTGAATGCCTTCAGTAGAACATAGTCCATTATCTTTAACGATCTCTTTTTGTTGTTCCCGGAAGTGTTTGCTTAAAACACGTTGTATTTTATTTAACCGTATGTGTTGTTTTCGTTAACTTCAAAAAGTAATATGAAATCCATGTTCCAGTCAATAAAACAATTCAACACTTTGTTCTTTAAAATGAAATACCGACCCAGCCTCCTATAAATGACTTTTCTGTAGACACAATAATACTGTTAGGGTAATCAGTATTTTTAGATATTACATCTCTAGTCTTGGGACTTAGGCGTGAAATAAGTTTTGAATGCCTCTCTAAGCACGGTTATTCAATATTTCAATCACGGAAAATTTTGAATCAATATTTTGCAGTACTCCACAAAAAATCGAGTCTTATGATTAAAAGAATATATTCATATTCACAAAAACATCTTTTTTAAAAAATGTCGCCGCCAAAACAAACAACTTTGAATCAACAAAGCGTCGTTTTATCTGAATGTCAAAGACATTTCTAAAGACACTATACGCTGTTAGGGTTACCAGTATTTACAGATATTAAATCTTCTTTTGTCTTGAGACTTAGACGTAACTAGGTCCTTGAAGTGTGTCTACGCATTGTGATTCAATTTTCTTTTAATTTATTTTACCAGGATTTCAACTAAAATAAACACAGGAGATACTGATAAACCGTTGCGAAGGGGTTCTTTTTTATCGAAAGGTCTGGATACAACATAAATGAAATCCGATTACAGATGAGAAATTTTCACAATTCTGTTGATTAAGCGGGAAAAAGAATCTGTTATCCGATTGTCTTTAGCACAATTTCAACATTTTGGGCGAATCTTACACTATATAGATTTTTGTACAATTTTGTCAACATTTGAACAACGGGATTGTTTAGAAAGCGACTCTGTAAATGGATAATGAAAGAACTGTGGCGTCTGTGATTACCAAATCCCCTGGGATGAACATTTGATATTAGCTGAGTCTCGAGCTTGATTGGGTGTTTGTCGTCGTCCGATTTTGAGCATTTTCGTTGTTAAAATTTAAGATGACTTATCGCACACAATGTTCAAAAAAGGTAATGTACCGAGGTAGTGCGAACCTCTATTGTTCGAGACAGACAAGGTTTGATATATAGCGAGATGCATTCAGAAAATTGTATCTTTTTCACAGCGATGATTATCACCCAATCCCTATTTCAATATGGCCGTCACGGCGGACAGGAAAATGCTTTTAGTCTCCATTTTGGCTTTTGCGTCGTTCGTGCTGGCTTTGTTGTTGGTGTTTGCGTCGAGGGCAGTTTACAGAATCGTGAAATTGACAAGGTGCGTGGTTTTGGAATAGTTTTAGAATGAAATAGAATTTGTGTGTGGAGCGAGTTTTGAGTTAATTTAGAGGGAAGTAATCCGATATCGCTTATTTGTTTCAGCATGAACAAAATTAGAGATATTCATTACCTCCCTTTCATAAATTGTGCATACAAGTCCTATAAATAGCATCGAATTTCGACGAGGATCGGCACACTTTGATTTCATTTAATATTATTCCAAATGTAACTCCGTAAGTATAGATTGTAGAAAGTGTAACTTCGTAAGTGTAAATTGAATATGTCACTCGCTTTACCTTTATATAATTATCTGAATGAGAAAGTATGATTTTGTACCTATGAGCATACCAATATTTTGCATAAAATCAGTAGGTTATTGTAAACTGTATTGTACAGGTATTAATTTATGCAAATAAAATAAATTTAAATCATTACCTTCTAAGACGAAAGGTTCTAAAGAATAGTTGAAACTGAATATTTTTCTCATCTTATGATTCGTAGCAATTCGTTCCGTATTGCTATTTATCACTTGCAATATTGTATTGGCCAAATGAAAAATAAGAGAAAAAAGTGCTGATGAATTGAAAAGCAAGAGTACCTCAAGTGGATGCCATGTTTGGCTGCCAGCCCTTGATAGTAAAAAAGTATGTATCGAAAAAAGGGGCATGATTTTTACTAAATACATAAAAATACCTTTAGTACAACTTGCTTTTGTGGTGTAGAATAAACGTGCCAATTTTTAAGCAAATATAGTCATAAAAACTGAGAGATGGCTTATGTCGACATCAGTTCCAAAACAGCCGAGCTAACAAGTACAGAATGAATAAGAAGCGTTATAAGAAAACGAACAATTGGTTGTTTTTAATCATCATTTCTGTAATATTTTCTTATAATTATTTATCACCAGCGAAGCAATCTTCTAGGCTGTGTCGTCATTAATGTATTTTATTGACTTAAAACTGCATCATACAATAGAAACAGCCTGACCTTATCCTGAACTTAATTCAATATGAGAATAAGATGTCTCTTATTTACTTTTCAATAGAGAGGTCTTATTGTTCCTGTAGGAGACAAAGGTGTCGGATATATAAAATCTCAGACGGAATATTAGACATTAGATACCTTAATGGATGGCGAATGAAGTGCTTAAGGACGGAATCGTCTAAGATAATAAATGTTTCAGACAAAAACATCATGTAGTAGAAATCTTGGTGTCATAATTATTTGCATGGCGAAATTAGGCAATAACTGTCCATGCACGTCAAGCCCCCGATTGTTCAAAATTTGCCTTTTTGATATCGTCTAAGATAATACATGTAAATGTTTCAGACAAAAACATCATGTAGTAGAAATCTTGGTGTCATAATAATTTGCATGGCGAAATTAGGCAATAACTGTCCATGCACATCAAGCCCCCGATTGTTCAAAATTTGCCTTTTTGATATTATTTTTTTAACATGACAATCAATACAATCATCTTTAAATGCAATATTCAAGGTTAACCGATCTTTCACATAAAAAACACTACAATATGTTAAAATGTGGCAAATGCAAGATGAACGTTTAGAAGTTCGTTTCAGTATACTCGCTATGCCTTTATTTCAAGTTTTCTTGTTTATTCAGCATGTTGAGACAAAATAGCAACAGATTATCTCACAACTGTAGAAATAATAATTCCGTAGCAGTATATGACGTTTCCTCGTAAACAAAGCGGACGCTTCAAGAATACAGCATTTCATCGTTGGGTGACAAAAAGTCAAAACTTCAGCTTTGTTCAGACTGTAGTTACGACAATTTTGTCGCAAAAGGACGGTATTGCTCAAGTCTCACAGAAATCATCAGCCATGTAATTAATGAACATCCGAGATGGGAAGGAAGCGACAGACACTTCATGGTGTTGCTGAATTGAATATAAATAAGAATAAAATTCGTTATGAGGTACATGTTATAGCCATGAGAACAAATGAAAACGCGGATAAATAGAGGTTGACATTCACCTCAATCAAAACCATTCTAAATCGCTCACTCAGCGCTCCATTCATTCATTCCGAACACTCACTCAAACCATTCAAGAACGCCCAACTCCATTGAAAAAACATTGAATTAACAACGTCATTCAAAATAAATTTTGATATGGAAAAAAAATCGCGATTTCATCGACATAATTCAAATTGTTAGCGTCTCATAGGTTCTTGAAGAAATAGAAAGCTATGTATAGAACTTGTATGCGTTTTTCATTAAAGGGTGATAATCAATATCGCCAATTTTGTTCACCTCGAACAAAATTTGCGATAGAGGATTACCTCCCATTAAATTCACTCAAAACTCGCTTCACACACCCATTCAATTACATTTCCAAATCATTCCAAAATCACTCAACTTGTCAATTCCATGATGTTGTTAACTGTATTTGCCCTTTAAAATTCAGTAACAAAGTGTAAATGATATGTTTAAAGAATAAATCGTTTATGCAATTAGGAAAGATTACCTAAACTTTTATTTTTTATTAATTTAAAAAAATACTTGAAATACAACTGTCCTCGGAACAGTATTTTTCTCAAAAATTTGACTTTGTAATTTTCATTTGACCTTGGCCTTGGTATTTGCAGATACCTAAAAACTATGTATATGTACGTAGTAGTTAATACAATTATTGTGCTTGTGCAGAAATTGTCATGGATGTTAACGTGCCTTAAGGCACAATTAGTTAGATCATTTATAAGCACCCTTACTTACATCGTGCTGACAGCTAGACAATAATTTACGAGTTAAATACGTAGACAAAACAAACAACAGTTCAACAGAATCTGTAGACATCACGGAATGACCACGTTTTCTTAATTCGATGTAATTCTAAATAACTGGACAACGATGTCTACCAACGGTCATTATTACTGTATTAGAAGCTGTATTTAGCTGAAAAGATTATATTAATCTGGCCTAAGCAGTTTGCTTCCAGCAAATTCGACTTGATAAGGCCTAATGCGTCTGATCTTTGTAAATAACCGTCTAGAATCGTAACCCTATCTTTGAATAATTCTGAAAGATTCTTAACATTGATTCAGTTATTCATATGCATAAGTCGATTACTAAGTGGTTATTTATTTTTCAAAGAATTTGGTCAGAATGTTCATATGGAGAATGCGGATATTACAGTTTCTTGATGGTGGTCCTTTGTTTAGTTGACTAGTCGCATCAATAAACTTGCGTTCATTATGACAAAATGGTGAAAACTGTTTGCCAATTTTACCCGCTTTGCACGCAAATACAGGAGTCAAGGCCAAAGCCCACGTATTTCTTGTACAGATTCAGATTACGATACGACCAAATCAAAAAAAGCAAATGGTCGTTTTGAAATTCAGGGGTAAAGTGCTAAAGCCGTCGTCATGCCTTGACGTTCTCGTTGACGTTGGTAGAAACGTTCGAATCCTTCAGCGTTTGGTTTTGTCGTTTTAGAACATCTAGCCTCTTATAAGTGATCGGGAAACGTGTAATAGCTGTCAATGAAGACACGTCTAAAAATGTTTTAAAAACCTTTTGCCAATGTGCCCCCAGCGCACGAGGAAATGTTTAACATCCTTCTCGGATGATTCTAGGCGATCACCGACGTTAAGGAAGTTCGCTCCTGAGAAATTTCGTTCATTGCGCAACAGGAACTCCCGGCCTATTTGATTCCTTGCACTCGTCCATTCCGAATAATTTCATAAATAATTCATCGACAAATGGCAAAACATCACAAAAATCACCCTTTTGGGATCTTATTAAACACAATACGAAACATCGATTTCAATTTTTTTGCATATTGATTGCTATTTATCGTATAAATCAACAAAGCTATTTTTTTTGTCTAATACAGGATGTGACGTCAACGTTGTTTTAGTACGTTGAAGTGACGTTAACGCTCCGGTGCCTTTTTAGACGTCGAATAACGTTATGTAAAATGAACATTCTTTACAGTGCAGCCGAATTGTTGTTTCGTCTGTTGTTGGTTTTTCCATGATGATTTGTGAATCGTATTTTGTCTACTATATGAAATGGTAATTTACTCAGGTTTCCAGTATTTTGAGCGCAAGTCCTTTAGAACTATTCTATAATTGACCGGATCTAGACCTTTGACCTCGAACTGTGACCTTAGCATTGAAGTAACAGACCAAATACTTACCAATGACAACCTTAGATACGATAGTACATGACTTGTGGAAGATGTGACGAGTTATCATAAAATCCATTAAAATATATCCGAAATATTGCGAAAACATTAATAATTTACCCCTTTTTAAAACTTTGACATCTTTATGTAACCTTGACACTAAGGCTACACACAAAAGGATTACATATGACACATTGTCCCGTGATGGTTAATACTTGTGCTAAGCAATTTTGAATACGACCCATAAATGCCAGAGATATGGTGTGGTTTTGAATATTTTCAACCGATTTTGACCTTTGACCTCCTGGTGGGACCTTGAACTCAGAGGTCTAGCCTTGAGATGGAAAAAAGTAAATCGCGTGAATTGGAAATTCAATTTTCAAGTTGGCTTCCCAAAAACATCTATCCATTTACTGTTTTTAAATACGTTTTCTTTTAATGTTTTTTTTTTTTTAATGTCTTTTTTATTTATTACCTCCCTTTATTCATAGAAAAGGTCAAAATATCGCAAAACCCAACTCAATGACCCCTTATTCTACTTACTTTTCCAGAATCGTCATCATGTTTAAAATTTACTAAAAAATATAAAAAGGACTGTATTACTATTTCTTTATTGTTTGAATGTGCATTGAATGATACTATAGCCTGGTTAATTTGACCCGACTTTGACCTCTATGGAAAAAATGCTTAAATGACAATTACTCACATATTTTATCAATTAACAAAATGTATAATATATTCAATATCGCTTGTTATTCATTCTTATGAAAGCACGTGCAAAGCCGAGTAGGAATAATCAGATTTTTATTCATCTAAATAGAGTTTTATCATTTAACTCGACAACGAATGTGAACAGTGAAGTGTGAACAAACTGAGGGGGTAATCTCGAAATGCTCACATCGAGTAAGGCTAAGCAAAGCAGATATTGTGGTTTACGCTCTAAGTCACATGCTAATAAAGAAATTTAACATCATTACTTCATTATAAACAACATCATCTTGACATAATACGTTTTTAAGGTTAGGGCCTAAGACAACATTTATGTACATATACACGCACGCGCTTGCACCTTCGCAACTCCAACCCAACATACGCAAATAAAAAAAGAATCGAATCTATTTGTCAAAACCTAAGATATACAAAATAATCACACATATTTTTAAAAGTTAAACCAAACAAATGCAACAAAACGTGGATTCATTTTATGCTGCCATACAATTTATATCTTCGTAGTTTCAGAAAATTTATAGAAATTTTGCCATCCTATTGTGTTGCGCGATCGATGAACCTAAGAATATTTTTTCTTTCATTTCTAACGTCAGCTGACCTGCGTTCAAGATGACAAAACTGTGCAAGCGTGTTAACATCTATTCTGTGCTGTGTACGCAATTGCACGTGCAAAGTGGGGTAAAATAGGCAAACTGTTAGCACCGTTTAGTGTTTCTGAACGTAGGACAGGTTCTTAAACAGTATTCATTGTCTGTTGTTCTTTAATCTACAGTTTTTAGCTCACCTGAGCACAAAGTGCTCAAGGTGAGCTTTTGTGGTCGTGTGATGTCCGTCGTCCGTCGTCCGTCGTCCGTCGTGTGTCGTCAACATTTACCTTGTAGACACTCTAGAGGCCACATTTTTTGCCCATTCAACCTGAAATTTGGTCAGAATGATTGTCTTGATGAGATCTCGGACAAGTTCGAAATCAGGTCAAGTGGGGTCAAAAATGAGGTCACGGGGTCAAATCTTAGAAAAACCTTGTAGACACTCTAGAAGCCATATTTTTTGTCCAATCAACCTGAAATTTGGTCAGAATGATTGTCTTGATAAAATCTCGGACAAGTTCGAAATTGGGTCAAGTGGGGTCAAAAATGAGGTCACAGGGTCAATTCTTAGAAAAACCTTGTAGACACTCTAGAGGCCACATTTTTTGCCCAATCAGCCTGAAATTTGGTCAGAATGATCATCTTGATGAAATCTCGGACAAGTTTGAAATTGGGTCAAGTGGGGTCAAAAATGAGGTCACGGGGTCAAATATTAGAAAAACCTTGTTGACACTCTAGAAGCCATATTTTTTGCCCAATCAACCTGAAATTTTGCCAGAATGGTTGTCTTGATGAAATCTCGGACAATTTCGAAATTGGGTCAAGTGGGGTCAAAAATGAGGTCACAGGGTCAATTCTTAGAAAAACCTTGTAGACACTCTAGAGGCCACATTTTTTGCCCAATCAACCTGAAATTTGGTCAGAATGATTGTCTTGATGAAATCTCTGACTAGTTCGAAATTGGGTCGAGTGGGGTCAAAAATGAGGTCACGGGGTCAATTCTTAGAAAAACCTTGTAGACACTCTAGAAGCCATATTTTTTGCCCAATCAACCTGAAATTCGGTCAGAATGATTGTCTTGTTGAAATCTCGGACAAGTTCGAAATTGGGTCAAGTGGGGTCAAAAATGAGGTCACAGGGTCAATTCTTAAAAAAACCTTGTAGACACTCTAGAGGCCACATTTTTTGCCCAATCAGCCTGAAATTTGGTCAGAATGATCATCTTGATAAAATCTCGGACAAGTTTGAAATTGGGTCAAGAGGGGTCAAAAATGAGGTCACGGGGTCAAATATTAGAAAAACCTTGTTGACACTCTAGAAGCCATATTTTTGCCCAACCAACCTGAAATTTTGCCAGAATGGTTGTCTTGATAAAATCTCGGACCAGTTCGAAATTGGGTCAAGTGGGGTCAAAAATGAGGTCACAGGGTCAATTCTTAGAAAAACCTTGTAGACACTCTAGAGGCCACATTTTTTGCTCAATCAACCTGAAATTTGGTCAGAATGATTGTCTTGATGAAATCTCTGACTAGTTCGAAATTGGGTCAAGTGGGGTCAAAAATGAGGTCACGGGGTCAATTCTTAGAAAAACCTTGTAGACACTCTAGAAGCCATATTTTTTGCCCAATCAACCTGAAATTCGGTCAGAATGATTGTCTTGTTGAAATCTCGGACAAGTTCTAAATTGGGCCAAGTGGGGTCAAAAATGAGGTCACGGGGTCAATTCTTAGAAAAACCTTGTAGACACTCTAGAAGCCATATTTTTTGCCCAATCAACCTGAAATTCGGTCAGAATGATTGTCTTGTTGAAATCTCGGACAAGTTCTAAATTGGGCCAAGTGGGGTCAAAAATGAGGTCACAGGGTCAAATATTGGAAAAACCTTGTAGACACTCTAGAGGCCACATTTTTGCCCAATCAACCTGAAATTTGGTCAGTATGATCATCTTGATGAAATCTTGGACAAGTTCGAAATTGGGTCAAGTGGGGTCAAAAATGAGGTCACCGGGTCAAATTTTAGAAAAACCTCGTAAGCAGTGTAGAGGCATCATTTTTGCCCAATCGACCTGAAATTTGGTAAGAATTCTTCATCCTTTCTAAATCTCCTTTAAACTATTTCGACAGTTCATTCAGGTGAGCGATTTAGGGCCACTATGGCCCTCTTGTTTCTAATAATTTTACCTCTATTTTTCGAATCGACGTATCATTTCCAACTAATTTGCAAATATCAAATCCTACCATTTACAATTGAATTATTTAGAGTTTACCTGATCTAATAACAAACGGAACATTACAAAAGTTTAATTCGTGCATTTTTTTCGAAAATGCTAACAACAGTCCTCTTCAGTTAAGATACTGGAAACAAAAGGGGTTGCATTCCTTATTGTTTCGAAGATGAATTCCTTCTCAACAATAGATACAAACGAGAGCAATGGGAGATTTAGATATTAAGCAAGGCAGAGTTATCTTACACAGGTGGCGCAATGGTATTAAGAGAAAATCAAATTACAACTGACCACTCTTTACTATAGAATTGTAAAGGAAAATGAAAGTAAGAAATATTGATGGGTATAATTATCCTTGATCACCAAGATTTGTTTTTACTTTTCCCAAAACAGATCAATACTTGATATTAAAACCATAAATTAATTTGAAAAAATATGTATTTCAAAGAACTTAATGCATTTTAATTTGGCTTAACTTATGGTACACATAGCACCCCAAGCACAATTACTATCAAACTATGTTTTAATAGTATTTTTACTTTATCCATTTTGTATCATTATCATCATTATCATATCATTTTGATATACCATTAGTTTTACAACGATTAGTAGTAGTACTATCTGTTATTATATGATAAATATATACCCTTAGTATTGAAACCATTATTATCTTTAGTAGTATTAATATTATCAGCAGTAATAGTAGTAGAAAAATAGTATTATTGTCTTTTTTATTTGAAATTTATTTACTAAATGATGTTATTACCAGCAGTAGTTATATTGGCAATAGCATCGTTATTATTATCATAAGTAGTACACAGTAGCAAAGTATTCTTGGAAGTTGTAGTAACAACTTTTATCGAGATGATTTCATCATCACTAGTTTTACTAGCAGATTATCAAAATTATTTATTTAAAGCTGTTTCTTGGAAGAAGTAACTGCGGTAGTAAGTAGTATCAGTAGAAGAAGAAGTATTGGTAGTCATATAGCAGAAGTGGTTGAAGTATACTTATTTCAAAGCAGTAAGTAAACATTAGTAAACAGTAGTTGTATCATCAATGATGATTTAATGATTTTTTTATTATCAATTTTATTACTATCATCATCATCATCATCATTATCATAATAATTATTAGTACAGTATTATTTTTTTTATTATTATTACGGTATTCTTTTTCTAATATTCTTTTTATAATTATCATTATTATGTATTATTATTTTTTATTATCATCATCATCATCATCTTTATTATTATCATTATTAATATTATTATTATTATTATTATTATTATTATTATTATTATTATTATTATTATTATTATTATTATTATTATTATTATTATCATTATCATTATCATCATCTTACATTTGTCATTATTAATTTAATCATCTATGTTGTTGTAGTTTTTCACTCATATTGACATCAGTAGTAGTAGTAGTATCATGATGATAATTATTCTTATTGTTACCATAAGAGTGTAATCATTTTTAAATTTAATTATTCATCAAAGAAATGAAAATAAATTCATTGTCGTGTAACTTTAAATTCATTTTTACATGTGTCTATTATCTCATTTAGAAGATAGAAAAAAAGTAAGTACAAAAATGCTGACAATAATAAGGATGAATTATAATATTTTGACACAGAATAACCTTAATCATGATGATTTAAGTGATAATTCAATGCATCTAGTAAAAAATTGCTATTGAAGTAAAAAATTATTAATCCTATAAGCCTTAAGGTATACAGTTTGGAGTACTAAAAGTGCTTTGATTATAGTGGATTTCAATGATCAATTACAAGATAACAAAATCATTTTGACTTTCAAACACATTGCCAGTTTTTAATTCTGTGTTTTCTCTTTCAATTGATTTAATTTACTTTTCATATTTGAGCTTTATAAAGGGTATTTCTTTTGTTTGAAAATTCCAAAATTCCTTCTTTACTTTATTTAAATTTGCTGTCTGCTAGTGACGTATACCTCTTAATCTCAACTTCCGGCCAAAGGTGTATCTTATCTAACTTACTTTGTAAGTCTATGCGGTTTATCTATAAATAGAGTTGTTGACGAGTTTACAAACATTTATCGTAAAGTAGCGGAGCCGTTGTTTAGTAAATCATGCACCGTTTCCGGCGATAATTCTTTTAAAAATAGCGAGTTTCAGAATGCGGAATGGTTTGACGACGATTGCACGTTAGCAAAAAGGTCGTATGTACAATCATTAAAAAGGTTTAGAAAAAAACCGTCGTCTGAGAATAGGGAGCATCTGTGCGATCTGAAGAAGAAAAAAGAAAAAGAAAATTTTGTCAACTCCAAAGTCAAAGAAATTGAAGATTTAAGGTTCCGTAAACCAAACGAATTTTGGAAATATTTCAAAAAGGGTAACAATCATTGTAAAAATAATATATCTTTAGAAGAATTTCATTCTTATTTTTCAAATTTGGAAAAAGATATGTACACATGTAAGGATCCTTGTTCGGAGAATTTTAACGAAAATCACGATTTTGACGATTTGTCATTTCAATGTCAAGAACTTGACAGTAAAATTACCCAAACGGAAATTCATGCTGCGGTAAAACATTTGAAAACCAACAAGGCGTACGGTACTGATCAAATTCTCAATGAGTATTTAATTGAAACTATCGATATCATTGCGCCCCATCTTTGCGATATTTTTAATTCCATACTTGATTCAGGTACATTTCCAGAGACTTGGAGCGAGGGTGTAATAATTCCCATTTTTAAAAAAGGCGACAGAAATAACCCTGTAAATTACAGAGGAATTACACTACTAAGTTGTTTTTCCAAACTCTTTACAACAATTTTAAACAAACGTTTGGAAAATTTCTGCTATAATAATTATACTCGTTCAGATGCACAATTTGGCTTCAGAAAAGGCACGTCTACGATTGATGCAATGTTTACTTTGTTAAATCTCGTACAAAACTTTTTGAATAATAATAAGCGTTTATATGTGGCTTTTATAGATCTACAAAAATGTTTTGACAGTATATATAGAAAAGCGCTTTGGTTAAAATTATTCAATTTGGGTATCCAAGGGAAAATGTTACGGGTAATAAGAAATATGTATCAGCATGTTAAATCTTGCATTAAAAGCTACAATAACGTATCATCTTTTTTGAACATTTTGTGGGGTTAAGACAAGGTGAAATAATGTCGCCACTATTAGCGTCCTTGTTCTTAGAGGATCTAGAAGTTTATTTACAAAAAGACAGCAGTAGTGGCGTCACTATTGACAACATAAATATTATCTTATTGTTATTTGCTGACGATATGGCGATCCTTGCAAAATCACCACATGAACTTCAAAGTCAGCTCGAAAATCTTTACGACTATTGTAATAAGTGGGGCTTACAGGTCAATGAAGAAAAAACAAAGATCATGGTTTTTCGCAAGAGAGGTAAATTGAAAGAAAATGAGTATTGGTTTTACAACAACACAAAAATAGAGGTTACCGATGATTTTAATTATCTTGGATGTTTATTTCATTATAACGGTACCTTTGCTAACCATACTGAACATGTAGCAGGTAAAGCTCTTAAAAGTTTACATTTGTTATTACATAATTGTCGTAAGGTTCCAATTACTTTGAAAACCCAATGTCAATTATTCGATTCTTTTGTAAGCTCTACATTGTTATACAGTTCCGAAATTTGCGGATATTCAAAATCTAAAGAAATTGAGCGCATCCATTTGAAATTTTTAAAGCGAATATTAGGCGTTAAAAGTAGTACTTGTTCTGCCGCAGTTTACGGTGATTTAGGACGTTATCCTTTGTATATTGTTCGTTATTGTCGTATGATAAAATACTGGTGTAAAACAATCCAGTCTAGTAACATAATTTTGAGAACTGTTTACAACCAATCATTAGAAGACTGCACAAAAGGTCTCAAAAACTGGGTCAGTAACATAAAAAAGCTCTTAAATGATTTTGGCTTTTCGGATATATTTGATAAAGCTAATCTTGATCCTCTATATCTTAAACAATTTCCGAAAATTTTTAAACAGAGAGTTATAGACTGTTTTATTCAAGATTGGTGTAGCACTTTAGAAAATAGTTCTGCGTTGAAAGAATATTCCCTAATCAAAAGCTGCTTTGGATACGAGACTTATTTAGACACTTTAACGGGAGACCTTAGAGTTTATTTTACAAGACTTAGATTTGCAGCCTTAAATTTAAGAGTAGAAACTGGTCGCTATAATAAACCACCTATTCCACGCTTAGAAAGATTTTGCCAATGCTGTAACTCTCGCGACTTAGAAGATTTATACCATTTTCTTTTCATATGTCCATGTTTTAGTGTATTGAGAAAACGATATATAGATGAATATTTTTATAAACGTCCATCTATGTATAAATTTACTGAGTTATTAACTTCAACCGATGAAAATACTAATAAGAACACTGCTTTATTCGTAAAACATTCAATTGCCAAAAAATTAGAACTGTTATAACATGACAGTGTGCTAACACTTCTCCTTAACATGTCTTATTTACTCAGTATACTTTCACTCTCCTTATAATATCACATGAATGTTTCAATTCCATTACCGGGTATATATTTTCCCCTTTAAATGTATAAGTTTTCCCCTTTAAACGTCGTCCATCTGTATCACGTTGTTTATTTTGTTGAATTGTATTTGTAAAAAACGATGTACTATGTACAAGTTTCAATAAAATATCTGTTCTGTTCTGTTCTGTTCTGTTTATCAGGTTAAGTCGAAATTTACATATATACTCACGCGCAATGAAAACGCACCACCTATAAATCTTGCACAAACTGTCCTAAATTATAAAATTTTCAATCGACTACTTTTTTATCGTCTTTCAACCTATAAAGGACCATGTAGATCGTGCATGTCTTAACATCAACCATAAGACGTCGCTGTTTGTTTGGTGGACATTAAAAAGTCCTTTTTGGCTTGCCCATTTAATTGTATTTTTGAAACAAGCTTTAAATTGTATAATTGAAAGCACTGTTTCTTGGAGAATAGAAATACAGCATCAGTTTTCACATTTATACTAAGCAAAAAGCAGTGAAGTAATCTCATCTTACGTGTGGTATCGGATTAACTGAGAACGTTATGTTTTTTTATATATTTAAATCAAAGTATCGTAAATAACCTTTTGGTACTCGTGTTTTCGAGTGATTTGAACGTTTAGGTCAATCAGTGACGCCGAAGTTACGGTGTAGACATCGATATTAATAAGCGTTTGCCTTTGCACCAATCAACTGTCTATGGTAACCGATCCACAAAGTTATAGCCAGCATATTGAACTGACCTAGAGGTTATGTTACCAAAAAACCGAACGAAAGAAATGATTTACAAACCTAATTTGCAGATATAATATTAATAATTTTTGACTTCTTTCTTAAGCCATAGGTTCCGAAACCTTCGACCGTTTCTGAGCTTTCTCTAACATTATTGTGTAATAAATGGTCAATTATAAATTTATTCAGATTGGTTATATTCATGTCTGAAGTTTTGGTACATTAAATTTATTTACGAGAAAAAATCCATGTGGTGCATTTTCATTGCTCGTGAGTATATTTACTTCAAACACATTCAACTATACAAAGCGTTAACGTTCAACAATACTTAAAAAATATATTCAAATCAATTTTAAACCTCACGACATTAAAATTGAAGAGTAGCATCACCTTTCTTTTAAACACTTTAGGACAGTGTTGAAATGAAACGGCTTAATTTTGAAAACGGTCGCGTTAATGTTCTCTTGAAATTGAATTCATTCTCTATAGCAAAGAATTTTTGTATAGTCTATTTTATACAGATACCTTTACAGACATATAAAGATTCTTAAATTGAAAAATCTGATACTTAAACTAATATCATTAAGGATTAAGGCCCAAATTACGTGTACGTCTGTAATAATATCAAATTAATAAAGTCACACTTTTCTTAAGAAATGTTATTTAAGATCAATAATCAGAATTGAACTTTCTGTATTATGCAGTTTTACTGCATGAAAATTATTTCGGAAACTGATTTACACCGTTTAAGTTCCTACGCAATGACGTAAGAAATTAATGAGACCTTGTTGGAATGAGCCGCAGAGCGCCTCCGTACTATTTCAAATATTCCAAAATCATTAAAATACAGTAAAGTGAAACACAATATATTTACCTTATTACTATTTTTAAGGGAATCTTCAATGACATACTTCTTAGTTATCTTCAGATTAATGCAAGAAACTACATTGCAAATTGGCTATTTAGTTGTATTGCCTAACCAGACCTATAGAGGCGTCAGTGAATAGGTTTGACCCCTACACATATTTTTAAAAGTTAAACCAAACAAATGCAACAAAACGTGGATTCATTTTATGCTGCCATACAATTTATATCTTCGTAGTTTCAGAAAATTTATAGAAATTTTGCCATCCTATTGTGTTGCGCGATCGATGAACCTAAGAATATTTTTTCTTTCATTTCTAACGTCAGCTGACCTGCGTTCAAGATGACAAAACTGTGCAAGCGTGTTAAAATCTATTCTGTGCTGTGTACGCAAGTGCACGTGCAAAGTGGGGTAAAATAGGCAAACTGTTAGCACCGTTTAGTGTTTCTGAACGTAGGACAGGTTCTTAAACAGTATTCATTGTCTGTTGTTCTTTAATCTACAGTTTTTTCTAATAATTTTACCTCTATTTTTCGAATCGACGTATCATTTCCAACTAATTTGCAAATATCAAATCCTACCATTTACAATTGAATTATTTAGAGTTTACCTGATCTAATAACAAACGGAACATTACAAAAGTTTAATTCATGCATTTTTTTCGAAAATGCTAACAACAGTCCTCTTCAGTTAAGATACTGGAAACAAAAGGGGTTGCATTCCTTATTGTTTCGAAGATGAATTCCTTCTCAACAATAGATACAAACGAGAGCAATGGGAGATTTAGATATTAAGCAAGGCAGAGTTATCTTACACAGGTGGCGCAATGGTATTAAGAGAAAATCAAATTACAACTGACCACTCTTTACTATAGAATTGTAAAGGAAAATGAAAGTAAAAAATATTGATGGGTATAATTATCCTTGATCACCAAGATTTGTTTTTACTTTTTCCCAAAACAGATCAATACTTGATATTAAAACCATAAATTAATTTGAAAAAATATGTATTTCAAAGAACTTAATGCATTTTAATTTGGCTTAACTTATGGTACACATAGCACCCCAAGCACAATTACTATCAAACTATGTTTTAATAGTTTTTTTACTTTATCCATTTTGTATCATTATCATCATTATCATATCATTTTGATATACCATTAGTTTTACAACGATTAGTAGTAGTAGTATCTGTTATTATATGATAAATATATACCCTTAATATTGAAACCATTATTATCTTTAGTAGTATTAATATCATCAGCAGTAATAGTAGTAGAAAAATAGTATTATTGTCTTTTTTATTTGAAATTTATTTACTAAATGATGTTATTACCAGCAGTAGTTATATTGGCAATAGCATCGTTATTATTATCATAAGTAGTACACAGTAGCAAAGTATTCTTGGAAGTTGTAGTAACAACTTTTATCGAGATGATTTCATCATCACTAGTTTTACTAGCAGATTATCAAAATTATTTATTTAAAGCTGTTTCTTGGAAGAAGTAACTGCGGTAGTAAGTAGTATCAGTAGAAGAAGAAGTATTGGTAGTCATATAGCAGAAGTGGTTGAAGTATACTTATTTCAAAGCAGTAAGTAAACATTAGTAAACAGTAGTTGTATCATCAATGATGATTTAATGATTTTTTTATTATCAATTTTATTACTATCATCATCATCATCATCATCATTATCATAATAATTATTAGTACAGTATTATTTTTTTATTATTATTACGGTATTCTTTTCTAATATTCTTTTTATAATTATCATTATTATGTATTATTATTTTTATTATTATCATCATCATCATCTTTATTATTATTATTATTATTATTATTATTATTATTATTATTATTATCATTATTATTATTATCATTATTATTATTATCATTATTATTATTATCATTATCATCATCTTACATTTGTCATTATTAATTTAATCATCTATGTTGTTGTAGTTTTTTATTCATATTGACATCAGTAGTAGTAGTAGTATCATGATGATAATTATTCTTATTGTAACCATAAGAGTGTAATCATTTTTAAATTTAATTATTCATCAAAGAAATGAAAATAAATTCATTGTCGTGTAACTTTAAATTCATTTTTACATGAGTCTATTATCTCATTTAGAAGATAGAAAAAAAGTAAGTACAAAAATGATGACAATAATAAGGATGAATTATATTATTTTGACACAGAATAACCTTAATCATGATGATTTAAGTGATAATTCAGTGCATCTAGTAAAAAATTGCTATTGAAGTAAAAAATTATTAATCCTATAAGCCTTAAGGTATACAGTTTGGAGTACTAAAAGTGCTTTGATTATAGTGGATTTCAATGATCAATTACAAGATAACAAAATCATTTTGACTTTCAAACACATTGCCAGTTTTAATTCTGTGTTTTCTCTTTCAATTGATTTAATTTACTTTTCATATTTGAGCTTTATAAAGGGTATTTCTTTTGTTTGAAAATTCCAAAATTCCTTCTTTACTTTATTTAAATTTGCTGTCTGCTAGTGACGTATACCTCTTAATCTCTACTTCCGGCCAAAGGTGTATCTTATCTAACTTACTTTGTAAGTCTATGCGGTTTATCAGGTTAAGTCGAAATTTACATATATACTCACGCGCAATGAAAACGCACTACCTATAAATCTTGCACAAACTGTCCTAAATTATAAAATTTTCAATCGACTACTTTTTTATCGTCTTTCAACCTATAAAGGACCATGTAGATCGTGCATGTCTTAACATCAACCATAAGACGTCGCTGTTTGTTTGGTGGACATCAAAAAGTCCTTTTTGGCTTGCCCATTTAATTGTATTTTTGAAACAAGTTTTAAATTGTATAATTGAAAGCACTGTTTCTTGGAGAATGAAAATACAGCATCAGTTTTCACACTTGTACTAAGCAAAAAGCAGCGAAGTAATCTCATCTTACGTGTGGTATCGGATTAACTGAGAACGTTATGTTTTTTTTTATTTAAATCAAAGTATCGTAAATAACCTTTTGGTACTCGTGTTTTCGAGTGATTTGAACGTTTAGGTCAATCAGTGACGCCGAAGTTACGGTGTAGACATCGATATTAATAAGCGTTGGCCTTTGCACCAATCAACTGTCTTTACTATGGTAACCGATCCACAAAGTTATAGCCAGCATATTGAACTGACCTAGAGGTTATGTTACCAAAAAACCGAACGAAAGAAATGATTTACAAACCCAATTTGCAGATATAATATTAATAATGTTTGACTTCTTTCTTAAGCCATAGGTTCCGAAACCTTCGACCGTTTCTGAGCTTTCTCTAACATTATTGTGTAATAAATGGTCAATTACAAATTTATTCAGATTGGTTATATTCATGTCTGAAGTTTTGGTACATTAAATTTATTTACGAGAAAAAATCCATGTGGTGCATTTTCATTGCTCGTGAGTATATTTACTTCAAACACATTCAACTATACAAAGCGTTAACGTTCAACAATACTTAAAAAATATATTCAAATCAATTTTAAACCTCACGACATTAAAATTGAAGAGTAGCATCACCTTTCTTTTAAACACTTTTGGACAGTGTAGAAATGAAACGGCTTAATTTTGAAAACGGTCGCGTTAATGTTCTCTTGAAATTGAATTCATTCTCTATAGCAAAGAATTTTTTATAGTCTATTTTATACAGATACCTTTACAGACATATAAAGATTCTTAAATTGAAAAATCTGATACTTTAACTAATAACATTAAGGATTAAGGCCCAAATTACGTGTACGTCTGTAATAATTTCAAATTAATAAAGTCACACTTTTCTTAAGAAATGTTATTTAAGATCAAGAATCAGAATTGAACTTTCTGTATTATGCAGTTTTACTGCATGAAAATTATTTCGAAAACTGATTTACACCGTTTAAGTTCCTACGCAATGACATAAGAAATTAATGAGACCTTGTTGGAATGAGCCGCAGAGCGCCTCCGTACTATTTCAAATATTCCAAAATCATTAAAATACAGTAAAGTGAAACACAATATATTTACCTTATTACTATTTTTAAGTGAATCTTCAATGACATACTTCTTAGTTATCTTCAGATTAATGCAAGAAACTACATTGCAAATTGGCTATTTAGTTGTATTGCCTAACCAGACCTATAGAGGCGTCAGTGAATAGGTTTGACCCCTACACATATTTTTAAAAGTTAAACCAAACAAATGCAACAAAACGTGGATTCATTTTATGCTGCCATACAATTTATATCTTCGTAGTTTCAGAAAATTTATAGAAATTTTGCCATCCTATTGTGTTGCGCAATCGATGAACCTAAGAATATTTTTTCTTTCATTTCTAACGTCAGCTGACCTGCGTTCAAGATGACAAAACTGTGCAAGCGTGTTAACATCTATTCTGTGCTGTGTACGCAAGTGCACGTGCAAAGTGGGGTAAAATAGGCAAACTGTTAGCACCGTTTAGTGTTTCTGAACGTAGGACAGGTTCTTAAACAGTATTCATTGTCTGTTGTTCTTTAATCTACAGTTTTTTCTAATAATTTTACCTCTATTTTTCGAATCGACGTATCATTTCCAACTAATTTGCAAATATCAAATCCTACCATTTACAATTGAATTATTTAGAGTTTACCTGATCTAATAACAAACGGAACATTACAAAAGTTTAATTCATGCATTTTTTCGAAAATGCTAACAACAGTCCTCTTCAGTTAAGATACTGGAAACAAAAGGGGTTGCATTCCTTATTGTTTCGAAGATGAATTCCTTCTCAACAATAGATACAAACGAGAGCAATGGGAGATTTAGATATTAAGCAAGGCAGAGTTATCTTACACAGGTGGCGCAATGGTATTAAGAGAAAATCAAATTACAACTGACCACTCTTTACTATAGAATTGTAAAGGAAAATGAAAGTAAAAAATATTGATGGGTATAATTATCCTTGATCACCAAGATTTGTTTTTACTTTTTCCCAAAACAGATCAATACTTGATATTAAAACCATAAATTAATTTGAAAAAATATGTATTTCAAAGAACTTAATGCATTTTAATTTGGCTTAACTTATGGTACACATAGCACCCCAAGCACAATTACTATCAAACTATGTTTTAATAGTTTTTTTTACTTTATCCATTTTGTATCATTATTATCATTATCATATCATTTTGATATACCATTAGTTTTACAACGATTAGTAGTAGTAGTATCTGTTATTATATGATAAATATATACCCTTAGTATTGAAACCATTATTATCTTTAGTAGTATTAATATCATCAGCAGTAATAGTAGTAGAAAAATAGTATTATTGTCTTTTTTATTTGAAATTTATTTACTAAATGATGTTATTACCAGCAGTAGTTATATTGGCAATAGCATCGTTATTATTATCATAAGTAGTACACAGTAGCAAAGTATTCTTGGAAGTTGTAGTAACAACTTTTATCGAGATGATTTCATCATCACTAGTTTTACTAGCAGATTATCAAAATTATTTTTATTTAAAGCTGTTTCTTGGAAGAAGTAACTGCGGTAGTAAGTAGTATCAGTAGAAGAAGAAGTATTGGTAGTCATATAGCAGAAGTGGTTGAAGTATACTTATTTCAAAGCAGTAAGTAAACATTAGTAAACAGTAGTTGTATCATCAATGATGATTTAATGATTTTTTTATTATCAATTTTATTACTATCATCATCATCATCATCATCATCATCATCATTATCATAATAATTATTAGTACAGTATTATTTTTTTATTATTATTACGGTATTCTTTTTCTAATATTCTTTTTAATATTATCATTATTATGTATTATTATTTTTATTATTATCATCATCATCATCATCATCTTTATTATTATCATTATTATTATTATTATTATTATTATTATTATTATCATTATTATTATTATTATTATTATTATTATCATTATCATCATCTTACATTTGTCATTATTAATTTAATCATCTATGTTGTTGTAGTTTTTTATTCATATTGACATCAGTAGTAGTAGTAGTATCATGATGATAATTATTCTTATTGTAACCATAAGAGTGTAATCATTTTTAAATTTAATTATTCATCAAAGAAATGAAAATAAATTCATTGTCGTGTAACTTTAAATTCATTTTTACATGTGTCTATTATCTCATTTAGAAGATAGAAAAAAAGTAAGTACAAAAATGCTGACAATAATAAGGATGAATTATATTATTTTGACACAGAATAACCTTAATCATGATGATTTAAGTGATAATTCAGTGCATCTAGTAAAAAATTGCTATTGAAGTAAAAAAATATTAATCCTATAAGCCTTAAGGTATACAGTTTGGAGTACTAAAAGTGCTTTGATTATAGTGGATTTCAATGATCAATTACAAGATAACAAAATCATTTTGACTTTCAAACACATTGCCAGTTTTTAATTCTGTGTTTTCTCTTTCAATTGATTTAATTTACTTTTCATATTTGAGCTTTATAAAGGGTATTTCTTTTGTTTGAAAATTCCAAAATTCCTTCTTTACTTTATTTAAATTTGCTGTCTGCTAGTGACGTATACCTCTTAATCTCTACTTCCAGCCAAAGGTGTATCTTATCTAACTTACTTTGTAAGTCTATGCGGTTTATCAGGTTAAGTCGAAATTTACATATATACTCACGCGCAATGAAAACGCACTACCTATAAATCTTGCACAAACTGTCCTAAATTATAAAATTTTCAATCGACTACTTTTTTATCGTCTTTCAACCTATAAAGGACCATGTAGATCGTGCATGTCTTAACATCAACCATAAGATGTCGCTGTTTGTTTGGTGGACATCAAAAAGTCCTTTTTGGCTTGCCCATTTAATTGTATTTTTGAAACAAGTTTTAAATTGTATAATTGAAAGCACTGTTTCTTGGAGAATGAAAATACAGCATCAGTTTTCACATTTGTACTAAGCAAAAAGCAGCGAAGTAATCTCATCTTACGTGTGGTATCGGATTAACTGAGAACGTTATGTTTTTTTTTTTTTTATTTAAATCAAAGTATCGTAAATAACATTTTGGTACTCGTGTTTTCGAGTGATTTGAACGTTTAGGTCAATCAGTGACGCCGAAGTTACGGTGTAGACATCGATATTAATAAGCGTTGGCCTTTGCACCAATCAACTGTCTTTACTATGGTAACCGATCCACAAAGTTATAGCCAGCATATTGAACTGACCTAGAGGTTATGTTACCAAAAAACCGAACGAAAGAAATGATTTACAAACCTAATTTGCAGATATAATATTAATAATGTTTGACTTCTTTCTTAAGCCATAGGTTCCGAAGCCTTCGACCGTTTCTGAGCTTTCTCTAACATTATTGTGTAATAAATGGTCAATTACAAATTTATTCAGATTGGTTATATTCATGTCTGAAGTTTTGGTACATTAAATTTATTTACGAGAAAAAATCCATGTGGTGCATTTTCATTGCTCGTGAGTATATTTACTTCAAACACATTCAACTATACAAAGCGTTAACGTTCAACAATACTTAAAAAATATATTCAAATCAATTTTAAACCTCACGACATTAAAATTGAAGAGTAGCATCACCTTTCTTTTAAACACTTTTGGACAGTGTAGAAATGAAACGGCTTAATTTTGAAAACGGTCGCGTTAATGTTCTCTTGAAATTGAATTCATTCTCTATAGCAAAGAATTTTTATAGTCTATTTTATACAGATACCTTTACAGACATATAAAGATTCTTAAATTGAAAAATCTGATACTTAAACTAATATCATTAAGGATTAAGGCCCAAATTACGTGTACGTCTGTAATAATTACAAATTAATAAAGTCACACTTTTCTTAAGAAATGTTATTTAAGATCAAGAATCAGAATTGAACTTTCTGTATTATGCAGTTTTACTGCATGAAAATTATTTCGAAAACTGATTTACACCGTTTAAGTTCCTACGCAATGACATAAGAAATTAATGAGACCTTGTTGGAATGAGCCGCAGAGCGCCTCCGTACTATTTCAAATATTCCAAAATCATTAAAATACAGTAAAGTGAAACACAATATATTTACCTTATTACTATTTTTAAGTGAATCTTCAATGACATACTTCTTAGTTATCTTCAGATTAATGCAAGAAACTACATTGCAAATTGGCTATTTAGTTGTATTGCCTAACCAGACCTATAGAGGCGTCAGTGAATAGGTTTGATTCTTTATCTTCATTTTGAAAAAAAGGGGAATATCAAAGCCTTAATTCTGAATATTCCCATATAACACCATTATTGTCTCTGGTAGGATATCTTTAACAGTCACGCTTAGGATAGCAATTTAACAGATTATCATCAGCAACTATTGTACTTAATGATTTAAGAGACTGGAAGTGATGGAAAAAGCTTTCCAACAGCCAAACTCATTCTCACAAAAAGTATGCTTACGATTTGTGAGCCCCCCCCCCCCCCCCCCCCCCAATAAAATTCCCGAAAATGCACAAGTTCCCTTTGAGACGATCCCTTTTTGTTCACAGTTCACACTCAAAGTTCACAGTCGCAGTAAATAATAAAACTCTAATAGCAGGGGTCAGATTCAAGTCAATAAAATCGCACTATACCAATTAAATGTAAGAGTAAAAAGGATGGCTATTATTTGTTTTGAAATGATTGTTTTTCCACATACATTTGAAAATAAACGTTTTTTCAATATACCACTTAACTAATTTAATACATATTTTGTAAAATATAAGTTTTATCTTCCTTAAATCCATAGTCACGCTTTTATTTTTAAACACAGATAGATGGGGTCTTTTTTACACACATATTTCACAATCAAGAAAAATAGACCCCACCCACTTAACCTAGCGATTTTCATAAAACCCAACCTAGTGACCCCTACTTTAAAATGCATTTTTGTAGTAGAATAATGTTTGGCGGCGTCATATGAAAAAAAATCAGTAAAGGTGTATCACTTTGGATCTCATGAGCGAACTCCCTTGAGTAGCGTTGAAACAACGTTCATCTTGCGTTAAAGCAACGATTATGATCGATTAACAATGTTTCCTGGATCGCTGTTGATATCGTTATTCTGCTAATAACAATATCTTGTAATTAACGAGGTTTGTGTTTTTGAAATGATTTCGAAATGAAATTAAATGTTTGCCATGAGCAAGTTTTGAATGAAATAAAAGGGAGGTAGAATGATATCGAAAATCTAGTAAGAATTGGGCGCAATTATCGATATTCTATTACCTGCCTTTGAAATGTGTACGTACTGAATCCGTAGATGCTACCAAATCAACACTAGCTAATATAAAAGGTTTGAGCGAAACCATGGCGATTTGATATGATTTCGGAGCGCTTATGAACAGGATACAGTAAAGAATATTGTGAAAATTGACAAGATGAATGATCTTGGAATGCTATTGGAATGAGATTGAATGAGGGTATGGAGCGAGTTTTGAGTGATATTAAAGAGAGGTAATCCAATATTGCTAATTTTGTTCAAGATGAACAAAATTAGTAATACGTATTACCTCCCTTTAATAAATAAACGTACTTTTCTGTTTATGTGTCTGCGTAGACCAACCAGACACTTTAAAATCCTTACCTAGTAATAAAATCGTGGATAAATTACATTGAATTGAATTTAACATTAATCCTATTGAATGATTTCGAAATGTTTTCTAATGATTTCGGAACCTTTTTTGATCGATTTGAGTTAGCTTTTGGAATTAATGAATGGAGGGCCGAGTGAATGATTTAGAATGGTTTTGAGCGGAATGAGTGTCAATTTCACGACGTTTTTAACGGAATGAGTGTGTACTAGGAAAGCTATTAATAGATCGTTAAACGAGCATTTTGAATAGTTTTAATCGGTTGAGTGTCAATTTTACTATGCTTTTGACAATATACTGTATATGATATCGGCTTCAAACATGTATATATTTATAGACGATAATCGTTTATTTCAGTGTAAGATCGATTTATAGTTCATGGAGTGAACAATAAAAGAAAACGTAGCTTTTGTTGGTCACATAATGTAATATACATATACTTATACTTATACTATTTACTCGAAAAAACAAAATATTTTTATTTTTTTACTGCTTAAATGTGACAAAATATGAAAATATAAGAACAAATTTTCTTCAAGCACGTCTTTTTGCACGTGATTGCTATACAATGTTCATGGTGACGTTACTTTTTGGCTCCGCTTAGATGACATCAGATAGGGTGAAATTAACGAAAGCGGGGTATAAGATTCGATAGATTCATTAGTAAGGCGGTGAGTTTATCAAAATGATAATCTACCGCTATTCTTAGATAAACGAAAAGCATGAAAGAAAGTCCAACAAAATCAAAACGGGAAAATTTGGTTTTCGTCTGTAATTTCCGTTAGTTTGGCGGTTAGAGGAAACATCAACGAAGTGGGGTCATTGCATTGCAGATATCCTAAGTTTCGTTGAATACATCGTAGTTGGTCATAAATATATACACGAATCTTATACACGAATGAACTCTATTCAAACCTTATCCGACATTTTGTATACGATATGCATGGTCAATCAGTCATGAAATTATCATATTTGAATGCGCTTCAAAAAGTAAGTAAAATAAGTAGTTAAAAACGGGTACGAGAGCAGATTATTTGATTATTTGGTATGTATGCATTTGTTTTCACGTTCGTCGTATCATATATACATGTAAATAAGTAAATAATGAAATATCTTAAACATAATTTATTGATTTTGCATACAATTTGATGTCACGTATGAAATGTTATTTACAGTAGGATATTTAACTCAGACTCACTACTGTAAAAATCTTAATTACATACTATGGTGGCATACAACTGCCAAAACGATAGCGGATAACGCGTAACATAATACATTTTTTTATAAAAACTTCTTATTTTCATACATTTAGTGGTGGTAATTGCACTATCTGCTAAGTTACAAGTTTTTGAGTAAACAGGAATTTTGTCGCGTGTGTGCTCTTCAACTGTCACAATTACCCTCATAGCTTTCAAAAAAAAGGAAGATATTACATTTGAGCCCGTGCGCGACATATTTCCATCAATTTAACATGAGCGTTAGGTGCAAAACATTGAGCTGCCTAAACGACAAAATCGTGTAATTAAAACACTGTCTCACTGCCTTAAGATTTGCTGAAACCTTCTTTATCTGCAAAAAGAAAAGTGAAGACCCTGGACAGACTGTGTGGATGTGCAGGCTGGCCAGAGTCTTTGCTTGGCGTACATTTGATATTGTTGGGAATGTCACACACAGGCTCATTTATTTTACAAGAGCTCTAGAACTGCCAATATTGCTTAAGACTTATTGCGAAAAGAATAACGATTAACCACTAAACCTTAAATGTTTTGGTTAACTTAACTAAATGGCACGACGAATAACGTGATATCGGCGAGTTGATTATGTAGTAAATCTATGTGGGTCTAGAACACTAACATATTTTAATTATGTGTAAGAAAATTGAAGATGTCTTGAAATATATAATTATCAAATATTCCATTATAACTTAATTTACATTTCTTTGCATATATACATGGAATTAAGTTCATATTCTTGAAAACGAGGGCATAAGTTTTCGGCAATCTAGGACATCATAAGAATAGAAAAGAAATTGACCATTTGGTCATCAAATCGCACATATATGATTCTGTGTTTGATTCTGTACGTTTATCTAGAAAACGCTCACGCTAACTCAAGACTTTGATCAGACTGAGCAGTTTTATAGGTAGCATGGATCTAATTGACTTCAACTTTTGAAAGCAAAAATGCCTGATTACGGTATGATCTAATATGACCCCGTTGAATGTTTTCAAATACATATGTAACATTTTTGCAAAACATATGTATGTGAGCTTAGAGTGTAAAACTACGTCATAATGTACAAGGTGTTGTCATTTTGCAAAGGTTACTAGGGATTTTATTCGTTAAATAGTGAAGACCTCGCCGATTTTCGCAATACTCGTGTCATATCGTTAAAGTATATCCAAAGTGTGCTCATAAAATACCACATTTATTACGCTCGACATCAAATCCAAAATGATAACTCAGTAAAATGTCGTTCTTTTCTTTTTATATCTGAGACCTTCAATAACTGTGTTATTTTATGACTATTTCTTCAATTTTGTCTACATCTTTACTTGGCGCCAATGTATGATTGTTTAAAAATTCTATGTCATAAGATTCTTTCCATCTTTTTTTTCAGATATGTTAAACTATAGCCAACATTTTCTTGCTTGGATGTTAAAGATAAGATGTCATGTAGACAATTACATAGAAAGAACTTTTACCGGACAAGATGGGCCCATCGAAGGATTATTTTATTTTCTATACTAATGTTCGTTTCGCTATGGATTCTGTATTATTCTAAGCCGAACTCTGGACTTTCAAGTAAACCTTGTCGAATACCAGAATTGGATCCTTGGGACGAAAGTCTTGGTGAGTTTATTGATACTACTACGAAAGGCGTCAACTGTTCTAAACGGTACAATCTGTTCTTCGTGGATCGTAAGGGTACACTAAAACTTAATAGAACAACCATGAAGTTATATAATATCAAACTAAAGGTCTGTTTTTATCAAGTAATTACAAGAGACGGTGATAAAGGGATAAAAATAGGCGGTGAAGTTGAATTCAGGCCCCCAATTTTTATCGGGCATGAAGTTTTTTGTGTTATATGTGAAGACACAGATGGACTTATTGTCTACAGATATGTGGATGTTAATGTAATGGCTAACAAAGGCAAAAAGAGGATTGGTGATATTGGACTTGAGAGCGATGACCAACTAAGTGTTATCCTCATAATGATTGATTCACTATCGCGGTCACATGCTCTACGTTTCTTACCTAAATCACACGAATACCTTACAAAGACTTTAGGCGCGTTTGATTTTAAAGGATACATGAAAGTGGCAGTAAACACATTTCCAAATGCAGTTGCACTATTAACAGGCACTCCGGAAACCAATTATCACTTACAGACGTATGGACTATCCCATCTTGACGACATGCCTTTTATTTGGAACGAAGAAAGTATGAGACAATATATTGCACATCTAAATGAAGATATGCCGCAAATAGCAACGTTCACGTATCTTAAATTAGGTTTCTTCCAACAACCTGTAGCCTATTATTACCGCTTATATGCTTTAGCTATGCACTTGATAGACCCAATAATTGTTGAACCATTACAAAATGTATCAGGAGGATGTTACGGTAATGCTGACCATCTTGATTTACAAATTGGTTACTTTAAACAGTTTGTATCTCAGAATACAGACAGGCTGAAATTCGCTCTTTTCTGGAATGATTATTTAGGTCATAGCAATTTCAACATGATGTCGCATGGAGACACACCATTAGTTAACTTGTTACAGTGGCTTGAATATAAAGGGCATTTGGAACGTTCGGTCCAATTCTTCGGTAGTGACCATGGTTTTAGAATGGGTGAAGCCGATACGACATATGTTGGTCGGTTGGAGAATAATTTACCATTGATGACTGTTCGAATACTTGATAAAGTATTAGATAGGTATCCAGACATACGGCGAAACTTGGAATATAATACGGACAAACTGATTTCGCCCTACGATATATATGAAACAATTAGGGCAGTTGTTGAGAGGAACTTTATCAGTGCAGGTTATGCCAAACTTCTGAATGGGATAACTAGAAGAAGCCTTTTTCAAAGGGTTCCATTGACTAGAAATTGTTTTGATGCAGGTATTCCTGAACGGTTTTGTTCCTGCTCGGACAAGAAACCTTTAGAGCTTGGTAAGCCAATGGCAAAAGTTCTTGGTTCATATTGCATTGAATATTTAAATGATTTGTTAGAGGAACATGTCGATAAATGTGAATCACTGACATTGCATAACATTACCGATATACGGCTTTGACCATTAATGGAGGGTGATCCACCGGATTTTTCTGTGTATGAATATCTTCTAAGTTATTTTAAACTTACTAAAACCATTAATCAATATGATGGTCGGTACACAATTATGTTTTATACGGATCCGAACAAAGGGCTTTTCGAATTAATGCTTGATTACAAAACGTCTCAAGATAGTGAAGATGAAATAGTCCAATTCATCGGAGATCCTGTTCGAGTGAATATTTACGGTAATGAGTCTTATTGTGTTAGAGAGAGCTTACTCAAACAGATCTGTCTATGTAAAACGTGAAATGGAACAGGTCTCCGGGCTAACCAAAATACTATCGATTAGGCATTTGGTGACAAAGTTAACATTTGTTCAAATATTCGCCGGTCCTCCATTCGTCCAACCCTATTGGATGAGTGCAGTGCTCATCAAAATTCTTAAAATATTTCATGTTCATTCAATAATCTTATCTTTTGAAGACTTAATTTCATGGACAATTAGAGCTATAATCAAATGTTATAGGAAGGTTATTTTTAAATAAATTGTTTCTCATTTGATTTTCATATTTTCTGGTTAGCACAATCTGTCACTGACGACAATTAACTATGGAATCGTCTTCTTTAAACAGAAATTATCGGTGTTTTCATTTCTTGTTTTACAACAACAGAAAATCTATGATAGACCTGTTTAATTGTCAAAATGATTATTTCAGGTTATGGTCCCGTAATAGTTCCGAAACATTTTTGAACTCAAGATCTTTCACAGTGTAAACCGATGTTTCCTAATGAAATCATTAGGAAACCTCGGTTAACTCTGTTAAAGTTCATGACTTCCAAAACGTTTCGGAAATATCACGGATCCTCCATCTTAACTATTTTCTCGGAAATTTATACCCACTTTGTTCATTTTACAGTACTAAATGTAGTCTTCAAAATAAGGGACAAAGTTTACCGTGATCGCTCACATAAAGTCGACCAATGCGGAACATCACTCGGATAATCCGTAAACTGGAAAGTACCCCGGACGTAGGTGAAGTAGTTTCGGGTATTTTATTAGATAATTCGGCTTCTGGTGGTACTTCTGTTTATACACTTGCAGAAAAACACATTTAGTTTATGCTCTATGACAGTCGATTGAGATATTTTGGGCATATCAAAATTTGATGACAAAACCCTGCGTTTTGTTGTCAAATAATAAAATGACCAGTTTTAACCTTTCGTTGATTTGTTTTCAACGTCATCTTCAGTAAAGTTTGTGACGTCACAAAAAATCCACCTGCGATATGACGCGCTTTCATTTTTGCGCTCTTATTTTCCCGAGGTCTATTCCGTAGAATCGCCGAAGGTTCCCAATTGAAACTTAACCATCCATAGTAAGGGAAAGGAACTTGCTTTGGGACAAAAAAAGGTTCGAAGTAATTCTGTTGTTAAATAACATGCTAGGTACTTCTTGCGAAGTCGTATCGTGCGAAATATCGTCAACAACGGTAGATGTGGAATCACTTTTCTTTCGTAATTTCTCTAACATCTAGCTTTTTCTACATTTTAAAATGGGTTTTTTGAACATGCATTTAGTTTCATATAAAAGTTTAAACTTTCATTTTTTGTTAGTGTGTATTTTTCCCAGATTCCGAAAATCACCATTTTTTGCAATTTTTCTTACTGCTTTTTTTTTCTTTTTTTTAAATTGAAAGCAAGTGTCTTTTTCTCTTCCTGGACACATGCAACCGATCAATGTACGGTGTCCGACCGTCCGTTCGTCTGTCAACACTATTAAACAATCTTAGAAATATTGGAAAATGTGTTTCAATATACAACGAGATACACACTAAGCTTGTATGTACTCACTTGAAAGTTATAGATTATGTTTATCTCCATAAAAAGTTGTGCACCTGTATTTTTCAAGCCCCTACCATGATCGGTTGCTGCATTGTCTCCTTTTGAACTTGTCATTTTCACTAAATGATTAATATCCGGAGCATCATTCATTAACTATTGCATATGCTAAAGAGAACTTTATACAAAATGTAGCCGGTGAAGTTAGGTTGTGCTTCTGAAAGTTTTATGGCCCTATTATTACTGCTTGCTGATTTATCTCCCTTGGTACTATAGTAAATCTTACTATTTCTTTTCTTATCTAGAGCATTTGTTTTACGTTTTTGCTGCTACCGCTGTTTTATTTATTCATTCAATAAAAAGCGAGACTAATACTATAATGCCTAACTAGTTCAAATTCATGAGATTATTGTTCCACTATTGTTTAGTGCAACACCTCCTTCAATGTTTGACATCCCACCTACATACATTGTATGAAACCCTTTTTGATAGGCAACAGAAGGAGGCACCATATGTCGCAGTGGCCACGATATCCCCTTGATGTTTCAATGTTAAAAAAAACTTCAAATTAAACTACCTGGCGGTATATTTTCACTCAAATTCAATGTTCAGTATTTTTTCGTATTATATCCAAGTGGTAGACAATGGTTGTACGTCATTTTCGAACGAAAGGTAATATACTGTCAATCTTGCTCCAGCGACCACTTTTATCAAGCGACCACTTTTATCAAGCGACTATCATAAAAAGTCCTATCGCCATCAGGAAGTTTCAGAAAAAGTGGACATTCTTAAACGTTAAAATGTTGACGTTAGAACCCATTAGAATCGACTCATTAAGGCGATTCTTATCGATTCGAACATCCACGGATCCAGTCAGAATATGGCGAAAATCTTTCTATGCTTAAAAAAAACACGTCTTGTTATCGTTTGATATTGTTATGGCGACCATTTCCATAAGCGACTGCTTTTTATTGGTCCCCTAAGTGGTATCTTAACGCAAGTTTTACTGTACTTTTACAATTTCTGTGAAGGGACAAGGTTAAATTCCGATCATTTCCTTTCAATTATACCCGAGGTACCTATGGTCATGGACTCGGCGCCTACGTCAGAGCTCAGTTTTGAAAATACACCCGTATTGTTTATTTTTTGAATAACTCATTTGTTAACACCATATTTAATTCTTCATTCTTATTATGAACCAAAAACATATGCTGAAGACAACCAGTGTGATTTCTTAATTATTTGTTTTTAATATTGAAACTTGTCGAACTTGGATCAAAATATCTTATATTTATATTTATCATAATTTAGAATTCTTTTCTTTTCGTTCTTTTACTACACTGCCACCATAAACGTACATCTTTAGTTCTTTCAGTACATTGATTTTTACTTCTGAAACGATAGCCTGTCGAATAGCAAGCACATAAGCACGTTTGAATCACTCAATCAACGTCTTGCGAGCCATGACCGTCGCCGGATATTAAGGGACTTAACGGTATTACAACACAATATATCGTAATTCAATTGCGTAAAAGAACAAATACAAATGTCTTTAATTTATACAGTTAATGTATGTGTGTGAAGCTGGCACTTCAATCGTCAATCGACATTCAGGTCTACATTGAATGTAGAGCTAAAGAGACCACACCATCTCTACATTCGCAGAACAAAATGTAGACTTAAGAAAGTCTCTTTGAGCACTTCAATCGACATTCAGGTCTACATTCAAACTTTTTCAATGTAGAGCTATTCAATCGACATTCAGGTCTACATTCAAATTTTCCAATGTAGAGCTACGCAATCGACATTCATATCTACATTCAAACTTTTTTAAATGTAGAGCTATTCAATCGATATTCAGGTCTACATTCAAACTTTTTCAATGTAGAACTATTCCATCGACATTCAGGTCTACATTTAAATTTTTCAATGTAGGGCTATTCCATCGACATTCAGGTCTACTTTCAACCTTTTTCAATGTAGAGCTATTCAATCAACATTCAGGTCTATATTCAAATTTTTTCAATGTAGAGCTATTCGATCGACACTCAGGTCTACATTCAATTTTTTTTAAATGCAAAGCTATTCAATCGATATTCAGGTGTACATTCAAACTTTTTCAATGAAGAGCTATTCAATCGACATTCAGGTCTACATTCAAACTTTTTCAATGTAGAGCTATTCCATCGACATTCAGGTCTACATTCAATTTTTTCAATGTAGAGCTACGCAATCGACATTCAGGTCTACATTCAAACTTGTTCAATGTAGAGCTTTTCCATCGACATTCAGGTCTATATTCAAATTTTCAAATGTAGAGCTACGTAATCAACATTCAGGTCTACATTCAAACTTTTCTCAATGTAGAGCTTCACAATCGCCATCGCACAAGGACGGTATTTCACAGTCTCAAAGAAACTATCAGGCATGTAATAAATGAACATCCGACATGGGAAGGAAGCGACAGACACTTCATGATGTTGCTGGATTGAATATAAATAAGAATGAACTTCGTTATGAGGCAATAAGCATGAGCAATCGGGAACCATGAGACGATGTCATTGAGTTTAAACAATATATAGGAATTGACAAATTCTCGATTAAATAAACATTCAATAAAAGTTATTTTTATTATTTGTTTAAAAGAATCTACCTAGCGACCATTCTCTTTAACTACCGCTTTTTGTAGCTTCCAGAAGTGTTTTCTAAAAACAAGTTTTATTTTATTTTAGCGTATATCTTAGGTTTTCATAAGCTTCAAAAATAATATGAAATCTATTCTCCAGTCAATAATACAATTCAACTGTGTGTTCTATAAAATGAAATACCGACCCGGCCTCCTGTAAATGGCATTTCTTAAGACACTATTATACTGTTAGGGTTATCAGTATTTATAGATATTATATCTTTTGTCTTGGGACAGAGACGTGAAATAAGTCTTCGATGCGTCTCTAACCACAGTTAATCAATATTTCATTCACGGAAAAACTTATATCATAGATTGCGCGATTCCACAAAACCATCGCGTTCTATCATGAAAAGAATACCTTCATGTTCATAAAACGACTTTTATTAAAGCCCGTCACCAAAACAAACAACTTAGAATCAACAAAGTCTCGTTTAATCAGTGCAGATGATATTCCTGAAGAAACTATTACGCTGTTAGGGTAATCAGTATTTACAGATATTAAATCTTTTGTCTTGAGAATTAGACGTAAATAGGTCATTGAAGTGTCTCCAAGCATTGAATTCAATTTTCTTTTAATTTATTTTTCCCATGATTTCAACTGAAATAAACACAAGGGATAATGATATATTGTTGTGAATGTTTTTTTTCTCGAAAGGTTTGGTTACAACATAAATGAAATCCGATAACAGACGAGATCTTTTTACCATGCTACTGAATCATTCGGAACATCGCTCGGACTTTTCCGTAATCTGGTAAGTACTTCGGACGTAAGTGTTGTAATTTTTTGGTATTTTTTTGCGGTAATTCGGTCCCTGGTGGTATTCTGTTTTATACGCTTGAGGAATAGTAAATTCCTTTAATATTTTCCGATCGTCTTGGCATGTTATAATTTGTAAGCAAACGCAGTAAAGATACTGCGTTTTGTTTTCAAAATTTTCAACCTTTCGTTGATTTTGTTTTTTGCAACGTCATCCTCAGTTATGTTTGTGACGTCATATTTACCCATATGCAATATGACGCGCTTTCATGGCTGCGCCCTTATTATTCCCGAGGTCTATTCCGTAGTATCGCCGAAAGTCCCGGAGTGCTATTGAATAAAGGAGAAAAAGAATCTGTTATTCAGTTATCTTTTAATCGTGCCGATCTCAACCATTTTGGGCGAATCTTACACTGTTAAGATTGTTGAACGACACCTTTGTCAACGATTTCAACAATAGAACAACACCGCGATTCTTTGGAAATCGACTTGGTACCTAGATGAATATAATGGAAGACTTGTACGGTCTAGGATGAGCATTTCATATTAAAAAGATGAGACACGGGCTTGACTGAGTATTTGTCGTCGTCGGATTTCGAGGCCCCGGAAAACGCCTCTAGGTCACAGTAACAGATTAGGATAGTAATTGTTTAAGAACCATTTCATGATTTTCCTCGTTCATATTATTGTTCATGATTGTTTCGTTGGGTTTCTGTTTTCCTGGTACATTTAGTTTTAAAAGTGTTTTTGATAATCTGATATTCAAGAGCTGTAGGGGCGGATCCAGAAGGGGGGTGGTCAACAACCCCGTCTGTAGCCTAATATTTTCTTTCCGCATGGATATTTAATCCAAATTCAATAATAATGAGAAATCAACCCCCAATTTGAATGGTTAAGATAGTAGACCCGTAATAGATCTGCAAATATTAGATAGTAATGATTGCCGAAATGTTGCGACATTATACGGGTCCACTACCTTTACTCCTCTATGCAGATATTCTGATTCTTTAAATGTTTTTTAACAGCATTCTTAAAACGATTAATTGTTAGATATTGAATCAGATGAAGTGGTGCCGACTATGTTGATAAATGATTAAACAAGAGCGCCGTCTTCAAATGCCAACGCCATACTGCAGGTGCTTGGTAATGTAAAAACATATAATAAAAAGTGGCATAACTCTTAGAAAAATGCTTATCAGAATTATTCTCCTTTAAATTCTATAAAGCTCTTATATTGGTTAGCTCACATGCCAAGTTGTAAACACATGCCAAGTTGTATGGAGATATCTTCAATAACAAGAGAAATATGACCAAGGTTAAAGTCTTTCATGCCAAGGCCGTTCCTACCAAACGCAAACGCCAATAACAGAGCCAATACGAACGACTCCAAGGGATGACAGTACCTCGAACTTTCCGAGTAAACAGCAGAGCTAAAGATGCAAAGTTTTGCTAAATGTCAATTATATATAAGTTACTATATTTATATTTCTTTCAAAAGCCAAGAAGGAGACTAAAGGCATTTTCCTGTCCACCGTGACGGCCATACTTAAAAAGGGATTGGGTGATAATCATCGCTGTGAGACAGATATAATTTCCTCAATGCATCTTACTGTATATCAAACCTTGTCTGGTCGAACAATGAAGGTTCGTATTATCTCGGTACTACATTACCATTTTTTGCACATTGTATGCGAAAAGTCATCTTAAATTTTCACAATGTTAACGAGGATCGGCACACTTTAATTTCGTTTAAAATCATGCCAATGATTGGAAAGTGTAACTTTGTATGTATTAATTGAATAAGCCATTTACTTTACCTCTATTCAATTATCTGAATAAGCTACATTTTTGTACATCTTAGCATACCAATGGTTTGCAAAAAAGAATAGTTGGTAATTGTAAACTGTATTGTACGTGTATTAATTTATGCAAATAGAATAAGTTTAAATCATTATCTTTTAAGACCCAAAGTTCTGAAGAATGATTGAGAACTGAAAATTTCTTTCATCTTGTGATTCGTAGCAATTCGTTCCGTATTTATTTTTAAAAAGTGCAGTATTGTATTGGCCAAATAAAAAATAATAGAAAAGAAAGTGTACATGAATCGAAAAGCAAGAGCTCCTAAAGTGTATAGTGAAATTGTACATATCGAAAAAAGGGCATGTTTATAACTTAATATACTCAGAAAAAAAAGAAAGTATCCACTTTTCTTTTGTCAATATCTGTTACATCTGTATGATTAAATGATCAATTAAGGTACCAATGTGTTTGCATTGCTTCGTTTTCTCATGCACACAACATTTTTCATCAAATAACATGTCATTTTTTTTGTGTTTTTCAAGAAATGTCAAAATCGTTGTTTTCAACGTCGACGTACGCCACGTGTTTGATCTTGAGTTTCTTCTAAACTAAATTTAACCTCTTAAGCTCTGTTGTTAAGAAAATCAAACAATGATTGTGTTCCGCTCAACAACGTCTTCTAACGAGGCTGTGAAAAACTTGACCTCATGCATAATCACACGTTGAGTTAATTTTACGGACGTTAGTTGAAAAAGAAGAACAATAAAGATGTGTGCTGACCATTTCCGATAGAGTAGTAATATTTTTCGCCCTCTTCGCCTCAATAGGGCCACTTGGATGACGTCACGCTAAATGTTTTCATTCACGTTGACGCGATTGTTTCCACGCTTCCTAACCACTATTTCAAACCGGAAGTGAAATAAAGGTCTTAACCTTTGAAAACGTCAAACTCTAAAACCAAGCCAATTTCCGTTGACGCCTTAACGGATGTTAGGCGAGCAAATTCCCGAGGTATTCACGCGAGCCTCTCAAATGAGCAAGAGGAAGCGTTTACGGAACAATGTTATGCGAATCTTATTATGTTGTAAGAAAAAAATTAAAAAGAGAATTTTGGGATTTGTTTTTTTGACAAGGAACGTGCAGGCAGAATTTTGTAAATTTGAGCTCTGAATCTGCGGAAGACGTTGTTTGTTTGTGTTCATTTGACGTAACATAAGCAGGAAGCAGCAGAAGGTATCAAGTTGTCTTATCAGTCCAGGATACCTAACGCACTAAAATTGCATTTAAAAAGCTTAAAACTGTTAAAAAACCATTTGAATAATTTATTGAGAGTCTGCGATTTTTGAAAACGACCCCCTGACTACGTTAACGCCCATAGTTCGGTAGCGGCTTCTTCAAATCACATAAAACTTTTCAAATTTATCTTTAAAAGGTCAGTGCGTAATTTGCAATATATTTTATAGAGATTCTGTGAGTATTTTTAAAACAATCCGAATTTTAACTAGGTGGATAATTTTCATTTTTGCTCAGTATACATAAAGTTACGTTAAAAGCATAACTTATTCTTGCGGTGAAGAATACACATGCTAAGTTACACACATTAATAATATGAATCAAAAGCAAGTGCACCTCAAGTGGATGCCACGTTTGGCTGTCGGCCCTTGATAGTGAAAAGTATGTATCGAAAGAAAGAGCATAATAATTACTAAATAAAGTTACCTTAAGTATAACTTGCTCTAGTGGAGTAGAATAAACATGCCAAGTTTCAAGCAAATACATGTATCTTCAATAAAAACTGAGACATGACTAATGTCAAAATCAGTTCCAAAACAGCGGAGCTAACAAGTACAGCATAAATAAGAAGCGTTATAAGAAAACGAACAGTTGGTTGTTTTTAATCATCATTTCTGTAATATTTTCTTATAATTATTTATCACCAGCGAAGCAATCTTCTAGGCTGTGTTGTCATTAATGTATTTATTGGCTTAAAACTGCATCATACAATAGAAACAGCCTGACCTTATCCTGAACTTGACTCATTATGGGAATAAGATTTCTCTTATTTACTTTTCAATAGAGAGGTCTTATTTGTTCCTGTAGGAGACAAAGGTGTCGGATATATAAAAACCTCAGACGGAATATTAGACATTAGATACCTTAATGGAAGGCGAATGAAGTGCTTAAGGACGGAATCGTCTAAGATAATAAATGTTTCAGACAAGAACATCATGTAGTAGAAATCTTGGTGTCATAATTATTTGCATGGCGAAAATAAGGCAATAACTGTCCATGCACGTCAAGCCCCCGATTGTTCAAAATTTGCCTTTTTGATACTATTTTTTAACATGACAATCAACACGATTATCTTTAAATGCAATATTCAAGGTTAACCGATCTTTCACATAAAAATGACTACAGTATGTTAAAATGTGGCAAATGCAAGGTGAACGTTTAGAAGTTCGTTTCAGTATACTCGCTATGCCTTTATTTCAAGTTTTCTTGTTTATTCAGCATGTTGAGACAAAATAGCAACAGATTATCTCACAACTGTAGAAATAATAATTCCGTATAGCAGTATATAACGTTTCCTCGTAAACAAAGCGGACGCTTCAAGAATACAGCATTTCATCGTTGGGTGACAAAAAGTCAAAACTTCAGCTTTGTTCAGACTGTAGTTACGACAATTTTGTCGCAAAAGGACGGTGTTGCTCAAGTCTCACAGAAATCACCAGCCATGTAATTAATGAACATCCGAGATGGGAAGGAAGCGACAGACACTTCATGGTGTTGCTGAATTGAATATAAATAAGAATAAAATTCGTTATGAGGTACATGTTATAGCCATGAGAACAAATGAAAACGCGGATAAATAGAGGTTGACATTCACCTCAATCAAAACCATTCTAAATCGCTCACTCAGCGCTCCATTCATTCATTCCGAACACTCACTCAAACCATTCAAGAACGCCCAACTCCATTGAAAAAACATTGAATTAACAACGTCATTCAAAATAAATTTTGATATGGAAAAAAATCGCGATTTCATTGACATAATTCAAATTGTTAGCGTCTCATAGGTTCTTGAAGAAATAGAAAGCTATGTATAGAACTTGTATGCGTTTTTCATTAAAGGGTGATAATCAATATCGCCAATTTTGTTCACCCCGAACAAAATTTGCGATAGAGGATTACCTCCCATTAAATTCACTCAAAACTCGCTTCACACACCCATTTAATTTCATTTCCAAATCATTCCAAAATCACTCAGCTTGTCAATTCCATGATGTTGTGAACTGTATTTGCCCTTTAAATCTCAGTAACAAAGTGTAAAAGATATGTTTAAAGAATAAATCGTTTATGCAATTAGCAAAGATTACCTAAACTTTTATCTTTTATTAATTTAAAAAAGCCGTGTTCTTGAAATACAACTGTCCTCGGAACAGCATTTTTCTCAAAAATTTGACTTTGTAATTTTCATTTGACCTTGGCCTTGTTATTTGCAGATGCCTAAAAACTATGTTTATGTACGTAGTTAGTTAATACAATTATTGTGCTTGTGCAGAAATTGTCATGGATGTTAACGTGCCTTAAGGCACAATTAGTTAGATCATTTATAAGCACCCTTACTTATATCGTACTGACAGCTAGACAATAATTTACGAGTTAAATACGTAGACAAAACAAACAACAGTTCAACAGAATCTGTAGACATCACGGAATGACCTAGTTTTCTTAATTCGATGTAATTCTAAATAACTGGACAACGATGTCTACCAACGGTCATTATTACTGTATTAGAAGCTGTATTTAGCTGAAAAGATTATATTAATCTGGCCTAAGCAGTTTGCTTCCAGCAAATTCGACTTGATAAGGCCTAATGCGTCTGAGCTTTGTAAATAACCGTCTAGAATCATAACTCTATCTTTAAATAATTCTGAAAGATTCTTAACATTGATTCAGTTATTCATATGCATAAGTCGATTACTAAGTGGTTATTTATTTTTCAAAGAATTTGGTCAGAACGTTCATATGGAGAATGCGGATATTACAGTTTCTTGATGGTGGTCCTTTGTTTAGTTGACTAGTCGCATCAATAAACTTGCGTTCATTATGACAAAATGGTGAAAACTGTTTGCCAATTTTACCCGCTTTGCACGCAAATACAGGAGTCAAGGCCAAAGCCCACGTATTTCTTGTACAGATTCACCTTACGATACGACCAAATCAAAAAAGCAAATGGTCGTTTTGAAATTCAGGGGTAAAGTGCTAAAGCCGTCGTCATGCCTTGACGTTCTCGTTGACGTTGGTAGAAACGTTCGAATCCTTCAGCGTTTGGTTTTGTCGTTTTAGAACGTCTAGCCTCTTATAAGTGATCGAGAAACGTGTAATAGCTGTCAATGAAGACACGTCTAAAAATGTTTTAAAAACCTTTTGCCAATGTGCCCCCAGCGCACGAGGAAATGTTTAACATCCTTCTCGGATGATTCTAGGCGATCACCGACGTTAAGGAAGTTCGCTCCTGAGAAATTTCGTTCATTGCGCAACAGGAACTCCCGGCCTATTTGATTCCTTGCACTCGTCCATTCCGAATAATTTCATAAGTAATTCATCGACAAATGGCAAAACATCACAAAAATCACCCTTTTGTGATTTTATTAAACACAATGCGAAACATTTGATTTCAATTTTTTCGCATATTGATTGCTATAATATATCGTATAAATCAACAAAGCTATTATTTTGTCTAATACAGGATGTGACGTCAACGTTGTTTTAGTACGTTGAAGTGACGTTAACGCTCCGGTGCTTTTTTAGACGTCGAATAACGTTATGTAAAATGAACATTCTTTACAGTGCAGCCGAATTGTTGTTTCGTCTGTTGTTGGTTTTTCCATGATGATTTGTGAATCGTATTTTGCCTGCAATATAAAATGGTAATTTACTCAGGTTTCGAGAATTTTTAGCGCAAGTCCTTTAGAACTATTCTATAATTGACCGGATCTTGACCTTTGACCTCGAACTGTGACCTTAGCATTGAAGTAACAGACCAAATACTTACCAATGACAACCTTACATACGATAGTACATGACTTGTGGAAGATGTGACGAGTTATCATAAAATCCATTAAAATATATCAGAAATATTGCGAAAACATTAATAATTTACCCCTTTTTAAAACTTTGACATCTTTATGTAACCTTGACACTAAGGCTACACACAAAAGGATTACATATGACACATTGTCCCGTGATGGTTAATACTTGTGCTAAGCAATTTTGAAAACGACCCATAAATGCCAGAGGTATGGTGTGGTTTTGAATATTTTCAACCGATTTTGACCTTTGACCTCCTGGTGGGACCTTGACCTCAGAGGTCTAGCCTTGAGATGGAAAAAAGTAAATCGCCTGAATTGGAAATTCAATTTTCAAGTTGGCCTTCCCAAAAACATCTACCCATTTACTGTTTTTAAATACGTTTTCTTTTAATGTTTTTTTTTTTTTTTTTTTTTTTTTTTTTTTTTTTAATGACTTTTTTATTTATTACCTCCCTTTATTCAAAGAAAAAGTCAAAATATCGCAAAACCCAACTCAATGACCCCTTATTCTACTTACTTTTCCAGAATCGTCATCATGTTTAAAATTTACTGAAAAAATATAAATAGGACTGTATTACTATTTCTTTATTGTTTGAATGTGCATTGAATGATACTATAGCCTGGTTAATTTGACCTAACTTTGACCTCTATGGAAAAAAAGCTTAAATGACAATTACTCACATATTTGATCAATTAACAAAATGTATAATACATTCAATATCGCTTGTTATTCATTCTTATGAAAGCACGTGCAAAGCCGAGTAGGAATAATCAGATTTTTATTCATCTAAATAGAGTTTTATCATTTAACTCGACAACGAATGTGAACAGTGAAGTGTGAACAAACTGAGGGGGGTAATCTCGAAATGCTCACATCGAGTAAGGCTAAGCAAAGCAGATATTGTGGTTTACGCTCTAAGTCACATGCTAATAAAGAAATTTAACATCATTACTTCATTATAAACAACATCATCTTGACATAATACGTTTTTAAGGTTAGGGCCTAAGACAACATTTATGTACATATACACGCACGCGCTTGCACCTACGCAACTCCATCCCAACATACGTAAATAAAAAAAGAATCTAAAACGTTCTTTGTCTATTTTTCAAAACCTAAGATATACAAAATAATCACACATATTTTTAAAAGTTAAACCAAACAAATGCAACAAAACGTGGATTCATTTTATGCTGCCATACAATTTATATCTTCGTAGTTTCAGAAAATTTATAGAAATTTTGCCATCCTATTGTGTTGCGCGATCGATGAACCTAAGAATATTTTATCTTTCATTTCTAACGTCAGCTGACCTGCATTCAAGATGACAAAACTGTGCAAGCATGTTATTATTGATCTACAATGACCTGGCACTCATTAAATATTCCTTTTGACCCCTATTGATAGTCGGATGTTATGTTTCTTAATATAGACTGAAACTCGCGAAGTTTAGGTCCAATAAAATGTTTCACATCTCATCACGTATACGGAAATTTAGCGCAGGTGGTATGGCTGTTGTCCCAATACCGAAATGCCATGAGTTCAAGCCGGGATATGATCAATTATGAGTCCATTTTTTACGGTAACACTGTTTTACCTATTTTGAGACAATATTGTAGCATTTCTGTATTCTGACAGTCAGACTTTTTTTTAAAGATTTGTTCATTGCAAAGTGCTGTCCATTCAGCACTGTCAATAGTGATAGAGAAACATGGAAACAATAACAATTATTTATCTCGTTTTGTAGTTCAAAATACATCGCAAGCCAAACTGAAAAATTGAAAAGTATTTTTTTTCCTTGTTCATTTTACAATTAATGACGGTATGAAAAAATATGAAATAAAGCCTATACTTGGTTTGATTGCGTTAATCGAAACCCTTTTAAGCGTGATTACGTTATGAATTTAAAAAAAAAAACTTATAAAAAATATCATAAAGCAAACGAGATTTCAAGATGCTTTTAGTGCAAGTGTTCTGAATACTAAATTTATTTTCATTGGGGTATGGAAATCTTTCTCTCTGACGATCAGAATACAATAGTCTTGGTTTGTGCAACAACCAAAATTGAATTATATGAGAGTAAAAAAAATAATAATAATAATTGCAACTGGCAAAAAAATAACAAAGGAATAATTGAAAGGTTTAATGTAAAAAAATATATGTATAAATATATAAATTGATAATAAACACAAGGATTTAAAAAAAAAGATGTATCACTGTCGGGTATCGAACTCGACCCGACAAGTGAACGCGTCTCGGGAAGACGTCTGTAACCAATGTACTACAGAGACTTATACAGCTAAAGTGAGATAGTATGAATAAATCGGTCAAAACGTAATTTTCGCTACGAATAAACTCGAGCACTGACGGAAGTTAATGAGTGCCAGGTTATTTTAGATAAATAATAGCATCTATTCTGTGCTGTGTACGCAAGTGCACGTGCAAAGTGGGGGTAAAATAGGCAAACTGTTAGCACCGTTTAGTGTTTCTGAACGTAGGACAGGTTTTTAAACAGTATTCATTGTCTGTTGTTCTTTAATCTACAGTTTTTTCTAATATATTTACCTCTTTTTTTCGAATCGACGTATCATTTCCAACTAATTTGCAGATATCAAATCCTACCATTTACAATTGAGTTATTTAGAGTTTACCTGATCTAATAACAAACGGAACATTACAAAAGTTTAATTCATGCTTTTTTTTTTCGAAAATGCTAACAACAGTCCTCTTCAGTTAAGATACTGGAAACAAAAGGGGTTGCATTCCTTATTGTTTCGAAGATGAATTCTTTCTCAACAATAGATACAAACGAGAGCAATGGGAGATTTAGATATTAAGCAAGGCAGAGTTATCTTACACAGGTGGCGCAATGGTATTAAGAGAAAATCAAATTACAACTGACCACTCTTTACTATAGAATTGTAAAGGAAAATGAAAGTAAAAAATATTGATGGGTATAGTTATCCTTGATCACCAAGATTTGTTTTTACTTTTCCCAAAACAGATCAATACTTGATATTCAAACCATAAATTAATTTGAAAAATATGTATTTCAAAGAACTTAATGCATTTTAATTTGGCTTAACTTATGGTACACATAGCACCCCAAGCACAATTACTATCAAACTATGTTTTAATAGTTTTTTTACTTTATCCATTTTGTATCATTATCATCATTATCATATTATTTTGATATACCATTAGTTTTACAACGATTAGTAGTAGTAGTAGTAGTATCTGTTATTATATGATAAATATATACCCTTAGTATTGAAACCATTATTATCTTTAGTAGTATTAATATCATCAGCAGTAATAGTAGTAGAAAAATAGTATTATTGTCTTTTTTATTTGAAATTTATTTACTAAATGATGTTATTACCAGCAGTAGTTATATTGGCAATAGCATCGTTATTATTATCATAAGTAGTACACAGTAGCAAAGTATTCTTGGAAGTTGTAGTAACAACTTTTATCGAGATGATTTCATCATCACTAGTTTTACTAGCAGATTATCAAAATTATTTATTTAAAGCTGTTTCTTGGAAGAAGTAACTGCGGTAGTAACTAGTATCAGTAGAAGAAGAAGTATTGGTAGTCATATAGCAGAAGTGGTTGAAGTATACTTATTTCAAAGCAGTAAGTAAACATTAGTAAACAGTAGTTGTATCATCAATGATGATTTAATGATTTTTTTATTATCATTATTATTACTATCATCATCATCATCATCATTATCATAATAATTATTAGTACAGTATTATTATTTTTATTATTATTACGGTATTCTTTTTCTAATATTCTTTTTATAATTATCATTATTATGTATTATTATTTTTTATTATCATCATCATCATCATCTTTATTATTATCATTATTAATATTATTATTATTATTATTATTATTATTATTATTATTATTATTATTATTATTATTATTATTATTATTATTATTATTATTATTATTATCATTATCATTATCATCATCTTACATTTGTCATTATTAATTTAATCATCTATGTTGTTGTAGTTTTTCATTCATATTGACATCAGTAGTAGTAGTAGTATCATGATGATAATTATTCTTATTGTAACCATAAGAGTGTAATCATTTTTAAATTTAATTATTCATCAAAGAAATGAAAATAAATTCATTGTCGTGTAACTTTAAATTCATTTTTACATGAGTCTATTATCTCATTTAGAAGATAGAAAAAAAGTAAGTACAAAAATGCTGACAATAATAAGGATGAATTATATTATTTTGACACAGAATAACCTTAATCATGATGATTTAAGTGATAATTCAGTGCATCTAGTAAAAAATTGCTATTGAAGTAAAAAATTATTAATCCTATAAGCCTTAAGGTATACAGTTTGGAGTACTAAAAGTGCTTTGATTATAGTGGATTTCAATGATCAATTACAAGATAACAAAATCATTTTGACTTTCAAACACATTGCCAGTTTTTAATTCTGTGTTTTCTCTTTCAATTGATTTAATTTACTTTTCATATTTGAGCTTTATAAAGGGTATTTCTTTTGTTTGAAAATTCCAAAATTCCTTCTTTACTTTATTTAAATTTGCTGTCTGCTAGTGACGTATACCTCTTAATCTCTACTTCCAGCCAAAGGTGTATCTTATCTAACTTACTTTGTAAGTCTATGCGGTTTATCAGGTTAAGTCGAAATTTACATATATACTCACGCGCAATGAAAACGCACTACCTATAAATCTTGCACAAACTGTCCTAAATTATAAAATTTTCAATCGACTACTTTTTTATCGTCTTTCAACCTATAAAGGACCATGTAGATCGTGCATGTCTTAACATCAACCATAAGATGTCGCTGTTTGTTTGGTGGACATCAAAAAGTCCTTTTTGGCTTGCCCATTTAATTGTATTTTTGAAACAAGTTTTAAATTGTATAATTGAAAGCACTGTTTCTTGGAGAATGAAAATACAGCATCAGTTTTCACATTTGTACTAAGCAAAAAGCAGCGAAGTAATCTCATCTTACGTGTGGTATCGGATTAACTGAGAACGTTATGGTTTTTTTTTTTTTATTTAAATCAAAGTATCGTAAATAACATTTTGGTACTCGTGTTTTCGAGTGATTTGAACGTTTAGGTCAATCAGTGACGCCGAAGTTACGGTGTAGACATCGATATTAATAAGCGTTGGCCTTTGCACCAATCAACTGTCTTTACTATGGTAACCGATCCACAAAGTTATAGCCAGCATATTGAACTGACCTAGAGGTTATGTTACCAAAAAACCGAACGAAAGAAATGATTTACAAACCTAATTTGCAGATATAATATTAATAATGTTTGACTTCTTTCTTAAGCCATAGGTTCCGAAACCTTCGACCGTTTCTGAGCTTTCTCTAACATTATTGTGTAATAAATGGTCAATTACAAATTTATTCAGATTGGTTATATTCATGTCTGAAGTTTTGGTACATTAAATTTATTTACGAGAAAAAATCCATGTGGTGCATTTTCATTGCTTGTGAGTATATTTACTTCAAACACATTCAACTATACAAAGCGTTAACGTTCAACAATACTTAAAAAATATATTCAAATCAATTTTAAACCTCACGACATTAAAATTGAAGAGTAGCATCACCTTTCTTTTAAACACTTTTGGACAGTGTAGAAATGAAACGGCTTAATTTTGAAAACGGTCGCGTTAATGTTCTCTTGAAATTGAATTCATTCTCTATAGCAAAGAATTTTTATAGTCTATTTTATACAGATACCTTTACAGACATATAAAGATTCTTAAATTGAAAAATCTGATACTTAAACTAATATCATTAAGGATTAAGGCCCAAATTACGTGTACGTCTGTAATAATTACAAATTAATAAAGTCACACTTTTCTTAAGAAATGTTATTTAAGATCAAGAATCAGAATTGAACTTTCTGTATTATGCAGTTTTACTGCATGAAAATTATTTCGAAAACTGATTTACACCGTTTAAGTTCCTACGCAATGACATAAGAAATTAATGAGACCTTGTTGGAATGAGCCGCAGAGCGCCTCCGTACTATTTCAAATATTCCAAAATCATTAAAATACAGTAAAGTGAAACACAAAATATTTACCTTATTACTATTTTTAAGTGAATCTTCAATGACATACTTCTTAGTTATCTTCAGATTAATGCAAGAAACTACATTGCAAATTGGCTATTTAGTTGTATTGCCTAACCAGACCTATAGAGGCGTCAGTGAATAGGTTTGATTCTTTATCTTCATTTTGAAAAAAAGGGGAATATCAAAGCCTTAATTCTGAATATTCCCATATAACACCATTATTGTCTCTGGTAGGATATCTTTAACAGTCACGCTTAGGATAGCAATTTAACAGATTATCATCAGCAACTATTGTACTTAATGATTTAAGAGACTGGAAGTGATGAAAAAAGCTTTCCAACAGCCAAACTCATTCTCACAAAAAGTATGCTTACGATTTGTGAGCCCCCCCCCCCCCCAATAAAATTCCCGAAAATGCACAAGTTCCCTTTGAGACGATCCCTTTTTGTTCACAGTTCACACTCAAAGTTCACAGTCGCAGTAAATAATAAAACTCTAATAGCAGGGGTCAGATTCAAGTCAATAAAATCGCACTATACCAATTAAATGTAAGAGTAAAAAGGATGGCTATTATTTGTTTTGAAATGATTGTTTTTCCACATACATTTGAAAATAAACGTTTTTTCAATATACCACTTAACTAATTTAATACATATTTTGTAAAATATAAGTTTTATCTTCCTTAAATCCATAGTCACGCTTTTATTTTTAAACACAGATAGATGGGGTCTTTTTTACACACATATTTCACAATCAAGAAAAATAGACCCCACCCACTTAACCTAGCGATTTTCATAAAACCCAACCTAGTGACCCCTACTTTAAAATGCATTTTTGTAGTAGAATAATGTTTGGCGGCGTCATATGAAAAAAAAATCAGTAAAGGTGTATCACTTTGGATCTCATGAGCGAACTCCCTTGAGTAGCGTTGAAACAACGTTCATCTTGCGTTAAAGCAACGATTATGATCGATTAACAATGTTTCCTGGATCGCTGTTGATATCGTTATTCTGCTAATAACAATATCTTGTAATTAACGAGGTTTGTGTTTTTGAAATGATTTCGAAATGAAATTAAATGTTTGCCATGAGCAAGTTTTGAATGAAATAAAGGGAGGTAGAATGATATCGAAAATCTAGTAAGAATTGGGCGCAATTATCGATATTCTATTACCTGCCTTTAAAATGTGTACGTACTGCATCCGTAGATGCTACCAAATCAACACTAGCTAATATAAAAGGTTTGAGCGAAACCATGGCGATTTGATATGATTTCGGAGCGCTTATGAACAGGATACAGTAAAGAATATTGTGAAAATTGACAAGATGAATGATCTTGGAATGCTATTGGAATGAGATTGAATGAGGGTATGGAGCGAGTTTTGAGTGATATTAAAGAGAGGTAATCCAATATTGCTAATTTTGTTCAAGATGAACAAAATTAGTAATACGTATTACCTCCCTTTAATAAATAAACGTACTTTTCTGTTTATGTGTCTGCGTAGACCAACCAGACACTTTAAAATCCTTACCTCGTAATAAAATCGTGGATAAATTACATTGAATTGAATTTAACATTAATCCTATTGAATGATTTCGAAATGTTTTCTAATGATTTCGGAACCTTTTTTGATCGATTTGAGTTAGCGTTTGGAATTAATGAATGGAGGGCCGAGTGAATGATTTAGAATGATTTTGAGCGGAATGAGTGTCAATTTCACGACGTTTTTAACGGAATGAGTGTGTACTAGGAAAGCTATTAATAGACGATAATCGTTTATTTCAGTGTAAGATCGATTTATAGTTCATGGAGTGAACAATAAAAGAAAACGTAGCTTTTGTTGGTCACATAATGTAATATACTTATACTTATACTTATACTTATACTATTTACTCCAAAAAACAAAATATTTATATTTTTTTACTGCTTAAATGTGACAAAATATGAAAATAAAAGAACAAATTTTCTTCAAGCACATCTTTTTGCACGTGATTGCTATACAATGTTCATGGTGACGTTACTTTTTGGCTCCGCTTAGATTACATCAGATAGGGTGAAATTAACGAAAGCGGGGTATAAGATTCGATAGTTTCATTAGTAAGGCGGTGAGTTTATCAAAATGATAATCTACCGCTATTCTTAGAAAAACGAAAAGCATGAAAGAAAGTCCAACAAAATCAACACGGGAAAAATTGGTTTTCGTCTGTAATTTCCGTTAGTTTGGCGGTTAAAGGAAACATCAACGAAATGGGGTCATTGCATTGCAGATATCCTAAGTTTCGTTGAATACATCGTAGTTGGTCATAAATATATACACGAATCTTTTACACGAATGAACTCTATTCAAACCTTATCCGACATTTTGTATACGATATGCATGGTCAATCAGTCATGAAATTATCATATTTGAATGCGCTTCAAAAAGTAAGTAAAATAAGTAGTTAAAAACGGGCACGAGAGCAGATTAGTTGATTATTTGGTATGTATGCATTTGTTTTCACGTTCGTCGTATCATATATACATGTAAATAAGTAAATAATGAAATATCTTAAACATAATTTATTGATTTTGCATACAATTTGATGTCACGTATGAAATGTTATTTACAGTAGGATATTTAACTCAGACTCACTACTGTAAAAATCTTAATTATATACTATGGTGGCATACAACTGCCAAAACGATAGCGGATAACGCGTAACATAATACATTCTTTTTTATAAAAACTTCTTATTTTCATACATTTAGTGGTGGTAATTGCACTATCTGCTAAGTTACAAGTTTTTGAGTAAACAGGAATTTTGTCGCGTGTGTGCTCTTCAACTGTCACAATTACCCTCATAGCTTTAAAAAAAAGGAAGATATTACATTTGAGCCCGTGCGCGACATATTTCCAACAATTTAACATGAGCGTTAGGTGCAAAACATTGAGCTGCATAAACGACAAAATCGTGTAATTAAAACACTGTCTCACTGCCTTAAGATTTGCTGAAACCTTCTTTATCTGCAAAAAGAAAAGTGAAGACCCTGGACAGACTGTGTGGATATGCAGGCTGGCCAGAGTCTTTGCTTGGCGTACATTTGATATTTTTGGGAATGTCACACACAGGCTCATTTATTTTTCAAAAGCTCTAGAACTGCCAATATTGCTTAAGACTTATTGCGAAAAGAATAACGATAAACGCGTAAATCTTAAATGTCTTGGTTAACTTAACTAAATAGCACCACGAACAACGTGATATCGGCGATTTTTTCCAGTTGATTATGTAGTAAACCGATGTCGTTCTAGAGCACTAACATATTTTAATTAGGTGTAAGAAAATTGAAGATGTCTTAAAATATATAATTATCAAATATACTTTTAGAACTTAGTTTACTTTTCTTGGCATAATACATGAAATTCTTGAAAACGAGGGCAAAAGTCTTCGGCAATCTAGGACATCATAAGTATAGCGAAGGAATTGACCAAATTTTGTCATCAAATCGCACATATATGATTCTGTGTTTGATTCTGTACGTTTATCTAGAAACGTTCACGCTAACTCAAGACTTTGATCAGACTGAGCAATTTTATAGGTAGCATGGATCTAACTGACTTCATCTTTTAAAAGCAAAAATGTCTGATTACAGTATGATCTAATATGACCCCTTTAAATGTTTTTCGAATTACATGTGTAACATTTTTGCAAAACATATGTGTGTGAGCTAAGAGCGTAAAGCTACGTCATAATGCACATGATGTTGTCATTTTGCAAACGTTACTAGGGATTTTTATTCGTGAAAAAGCGAATGTCTCGCCGATTTTTGCAATACTCGTGTCATATCAATAAAGTATATCCAAAGTGTGCTCATAAAATACCACATTTACTACACTTGGCATCAAACCCAAAATAAAACTCAGGAAAATGTCGCTCTATTCTCTTTATTTATGACTCCTTTAATGTATTTGGTATTTTATGACCATTTCTTCAATTTTGTCTACATCTTTACTTGACGCTAATGTATGATTATTTAACATTCTATATAATCAAATTCTTTCCATCTTTTCTTTTAGATATGTTTAATTGAAGTCAACATTTCTTGCTTGGATGTTGAAGATAAGATGTCATGTAGACCATTATATAGAAAGAACTTTCGGACAAGATGGGTCAATCGAAGGATGATTATATTTTTCATACTGGTGTTTGTTTCACTATGGATTCTCTTTACTTCTAAGCCGAACTCTGGACTTTCAAGTCAACCTTGTCGAATTCCAGTATTGGATCCTTGGGACGAAAGTCTGGATGAGTTTATTGATACTACTACGAAAACCGTCAACTGTTCTAAACGGTACAATCTGTTCTTCGTGGATCGTAAGGGTACACTAAAACTAAATAGAACAACCATGAAGTTATATAATATCAAACTGAAAGTCTGTTTTTATCAAGTAATTACACGAGACGGTGATAAAGGGATAGAAATAGGCGATAGAGTTGAATTCAGGCCTCCAATTTTTATCGAGCACGAGGTTTTTTGTGTTATATGTGAAGACACAGATGGGCTAATTGTCTACAGGTGTGTGCATGTTAACGTAATGGCTAACAAAGGCAAAAAGAGGATTGATGATATTGGACTTGAGAGCGATGACCAACTAAGTGTTATAATCATAATGATTGATTCACTGTCGCGGTCACATGCTCTTCGTTTCTTACCTAAATCACACGAATACCTTACAAAGACTTTAGGCGCGTTTGATTTTAAAGGATACATGAAAGTGGGAGTAAACACATTTCCAAATGCAGTTGCACTATTAACAGGCACTCCCGAAACCAATTATCACTTACAGACGTATGGACTAGCCCATCTTGACGACATGCCATTTATTTGGAAAGAAGAAAGTATGAGACAATATATTGCACATCTAAATGAGGATATGCCGCATATAGCAACTTTTACGTATCTTAAATTAGGTTTCTTCAAACAACCTGTAACCTATTATTACCGTCTTTATGCTTTAGCTATGAGCTTCATAGACCCCATAATTGTTGAACCATTACAAGATGTATCGGGAGGATGTTACGGTAATGCTGATCATTTGGATCTACAAATTGGTTACTTCAAACAGTTTGTATCTCAGTATACAGACAGGCTAAAATTTGCCTTATTCTGGAATGATTTTTTAGGTCATAGCAATTTCAACATGATGTCTCATGGAGATGCACCATTAGTTAACTTGTTACAGTGGCTTGAGTATGAAGGGCATTTGGACCGTTCAGTCCTAGTTTTCGGTAGTGACCATGGTTTTAGAATGGGTGAAGCCGATACTACATACATTGGTCGGTTGGAGAATAATTTGCCCTTAATGACTGTTCGAATACCTGATAAAGTATTAAATACGTATCCAGATATACGGCGAAACTTGGAATATAATACGGACAAACTGATTTCGCCTTACGACATATATGAAACAATTAGGGCAGTTGTTGAGAGAAAATTCATCGGTACAGGTAATTACAAACTTCCGAATGGAATAACCAGAAGAAGCCTTTTTCAAAGGGTTCCATTGACTAGAAATTGTTTTGACGCAGGTGTTCCTGAACGGTTTTGTTCCTGCTCGGTCAAAAAACCTTTAGATCTTAGTAACCCGATGGCAAAAGTTCTTGGTTCATATTGCATTGAATATTTAAATGATTTGTTAGAGGAACATATCGATAAATGTGAATCGCTGACATTGCACAACATTACCGATATACGGTTTTCACCAGTAATGGAGGGTGATCCACCAGATCTATCTTTTTATGAATATTTTCTAAGTTATTTTAAACTTACTAGAACCATTAATCAGTCTGATGGTCGATACACAATTATGTTTTATACGGATCCGAACAAAGGGCTTTTCGAATTAATGCTTGATTACAAAACGTCTGAAGATAGTGAAGATGAAATAGTCCAATTTATCGGAGATCCTGTTCGGGTGAATATTTACGGTAATGAGTCTCATTGTGTTAGAGAGAGCTTACTGAAACAGATCTGTCTATGTAAAACGTGAAATGGGACAGGTCTCTGGGCTAACCGAAATACTATCAATTAGGCATTTGGTGACAAAGTTAACATTTGTCCAAGTATCCGTCGGCCTTCTATTTGTCCAGCCCTTTTGGATGAGTACAGTGCACATCATATTTTTATTTAAATTGATAAATTGATATCCATTCAACACTCTTATCTGTTAAAGACTTAATTCATGGACAATGTCGTGTTAGAGCTATAATTAAAATTTTCATGAAGGTTTTTTATATCAATTGTTTCTCGGTTGATATATATATTTTCTGGTGAGCACAATCTGTTGCTGGCGACATTTAATTATAGAACTGTCTACTTTTGAAAATATCGATGTTTTCATTTCTTGATTTATAACAGCAGGCAATCAATGATAGACCTGTTTAATTATCAAAATGACCCGTAATAGTTCCGCAACATTTCGGAACGCAAGATCCTTCCCAATGTTAACCAACGTTTCCTAATAAATGCATTAGGAAAACTTGGTTAACGATGTTAAAGGTCATGACTTCCGAAACGTTTCGAATATCACGGGTCCACTACCTTAACTTTTTTCTCGGAAATTTATACCGACTTAGTTCATTTTACGGTACTCAATGCAGGGGAAAAAAGTTTACCGTGTTTCGCTCATATAAAGTTGACCCATTTGGAACATCGCTCAAACTTTTCCGTATACTGGAAAGTACCTCGGACGTAAGTAGGCCTATAGAAGTTTCGGCTATTTCTTTAGGTAATTCGAGTTCTGGTGGTACTTCTGTTAATACACTTGAAGAAAAACACGTTTCGTTTATCCTCTATTGACAGGCTGTTGAGATTTTTGGGCATATTATTATTTGATGACAAAACACTGCGTTTTGATATTAAATGATAAAATGTCCAAGTTTAACCTTTCGTTGATTTGTTTTCAACGTCATTTTCAGAAAAAGTTTGTGACGTCACAAAAACCAACTTGCGATATAACGCGCTATCATGATTCTTGACTGGCGAGCCTGCCTCAATCTGTCGGTATCGGAGGGTAGCGTAGATGGGACAGGTTTACCAGTCTATCATGATTACCGATGTTTATTCCGTAGAATCGACGAAGGTTCTCGATTGAAACTTGACCATCTATACTAACGAGATTTTTAGATTTTGTACCAAAAAATGGACCGACGTAATTCTGTTGTTTCAAAACATGCGGTGTACTTGTTGTGTAGTTGTTTTGTGCGAAATATCGTCAATAATGATGTGGAATAACTTTTTCGTTAATAATTTCTGTACATCTAGCTTTATCTACCTTTTTATGTGGATTTATTGAACATGTATTTAACGTCTTCTAAAAGTTGAACTTTGCATTGTGTTAGAGTGTGTATTAATTTGTCCCACCAGATTCTGAAAATCACAAATTTTTATAATTTTTTTTTGCAATGTCCGACCGTCCGTCCGGCCCCCAACCCCGTCCGTCTGTAAAAATTATAAAACAACCTTCTCCTGGCTAAATGCAAGTAAACTGGACATACAATTAACAAAATTAACAACTAACAACATCGTGAAATTGACATGGTGAATGATTTTGGAATTATTTTGGAATAAATTTGAATGAGCGCGAAGAGTGAGTTTTGTATGAAATTAAAGGGAGGTAATCCAATACCTCTATTTTGTTCAGGATGAACAAAATTAATGATATTTATTACCCCCTTTAATGAAAAAAAGTATACAAGTTCTATATATATCTTCCATTTCGTAAGGATCAATCAGACGCTTACAATTTTAATCATGTTGATGATGTCGCGATTGTTTTTTATGTATAATTATTTTGAATGTAAATTGTATATTCTTTAATAATTTCGGGGCGTTTTTGAGCGGTTGAGTGAGTGTTTGGAATGAATGGTTGTAGCGCTGATTGAACGATATAGAATGGTTTTGATTCAGACTAATTTCAATTTCACGATGTAACTAACTGTTAAATCATCTATCGCAGGCCGGTATTGAACCCACGCGAATAAGAGAGAATGATTGAAATCAGAGCATCGGAAGTCCAACGAACTAACAACTGAGTCAAAACAGTCTTTCCTAGAGCAAGTACCAGGCATTGTATTTAAACATTTAAAACTTTGCAGGAAGAGTAGATATGTATATCAATACATCCCCGTTCAAGAGTCATCGTTTGGGTGGCGATGAGATTTTATGAGGCAGTAATGAGCTTTTTACTCGATCAAAGTCACAATACAGTTTTTGCATTAACGTTTCTATGTGCGATTTTTAAGCAACTCTCTTCTAGCGAAAATTTAGTCTATGGCGAAGCTCAATCGCAGGCCCTGTTAGAATCTTCGCAATAGAAAAATTGAAAAAATGTCTTGCAATATACAGCGAGCTACCCACTGACCTAAAGAAAGTCTTTCGCTGTTTTTGATCTAAATAACTAAGTTATTGGCGTCGTTTCGTGAAATTAACACTCATTCCGATAATAAAACATTCATAATCGCTCACTCATCGCTCCATTTATTCATTCTAAACACTCACTAAAACCATTCAAATTCGCTCCAAAATCAATAAAAAAGATTAGATCAACAACTAAATTCAAAATAAAAACAGTCAGAAAAGATCAACGATTTCACCAACTTAATTCGTTTTTGTCAGCGGCCGATTGGTTCGCGAAGACATAGAAAGCTATTTATAGAACTTGTATGCATTTTTTATTCAAGGGAGGTAATTAGTATTGCGAATATGTGTTCATCTTGAACAAAATTAGCGATATTGGATTACCTCCCCCAATTTCATTCAAACTCACAAATCGCACTCATTCAATTTCATTCTGAAATCATCCCAATATCCTCCAGCTGGTAAATTTCACGGTGTTCTTAATTGTTAAGATGAGATGTCGGAGGGAAATCAACACAATGCTCTCCACATCTTTTTATGACTCTAAATAAGCTTTTTCAAAGAAAAAAGGATTACCTTATTCCTTATTCAAGCAAAAATATATAATGTTTGATCTCACGTGATTTTAAATATAGCTCTGAATGATTTGTCAATAGCCTATTTATGATAGTAATAGTTGTTGCTACCTCGAAAATGTTTTTGTTCTTGTTGTTGTTTCGTTTTGTTTTTGTAATGAAAATATGGACATTTTTTCTTAACACCTTGCCTAAACTCTTAACCATTTATATAGAAAAATCCCACATAAGAAGGCTGACAAAAATAATCAAAACTGAAATTTACATCTTTTTAGGGGTACTAACTTTTTTCCTGCCGTGTTACCTAGATTTAAAAAAATCAATGGATGGTCCACATTTGTGAACACAATTCTAGATAGGATATTTCAATTCAAATAGTAATGTATATAATTATGATGACAGCCGGTACAATTATCATTTCCCCGGATAACCAATCAGTCAAGATTTTGAACAGACATTGACCTATGTCGTTTGAGGAATAAAAATGTGTTAGGTCTGAAGCGACGTGCTACCATCGGAATATAATACAAAAGGTATTGAAACTAATTCAAATAGTATAAATTGTGAAAGAAAATATGTAGGTCAACCTGACGGAAAAACGTAGAATTTTTGAAATTAGCTCAAGCATCATTTATCGCCATTCGGCTAGACACGGTCAATGCTAGTTCGATATTCTTTGTCGAATGTCATCTAAAGAGCAAAATTTACATATTTAATACGTAATTTGTGTTTTGTATGAAAAAAAATATCTAACGAGGTTGGGGGAATTGATAATTGTCGAGGCTCTTCCAAGACAATTATCAATTCCTACAACCGAGTTAAATATTTTTTCAGACAATACACTAAGTACGTATTATATTGATCTATAAGCTCTATTGCCTTGTTTTCGTTGATGTTTCTAACAGAAATACAAGTTTTTAAAAATTACCGCATTTTGTCATTGTTCTAAAAATATCTACGAGATATCATAAAAATATCATATGGGATGTTATGACATGGATATTTGTATAGTTATAAGGTAAAAGACAAAGACATCTTGATATGTATCTTCATTTAAGGATATCCGACACCTCAAAAGCAAATTCGACGAGGCATGTAATTGTTTAGCTGACTCGATACAACAGCAAGATCATCAGCAAAATTTAACAGGTAGCTCGACATCCCAGTTCAAAAGCTAGCTCAAAAGCTAAACAAAAGGTGAAATATAAATTAAACCGATACAAATCTAACACTCAGATCAAAAACAAAGCAGACAATGTGCCTATTCGTTGAGCTACCTCGACAATCCAAATCACTTAAATCCTCCACAGGAAAATTGCAAAAGCGAGGACCGATATTTGTTTTACAACCAGTTAAGAAAATATAAACGTTCAATAACTAGTTCTAAAACGTTCCAGAAAGTCAAATGGCAGTTCTAGAACTTCAAAAACTAGTTACTGAATCAATTTCAAAAAAAGTTATTGAACTGGGTCAATAACTACTTCTAGAACTTTAAGAACGATACAAGTAGTTCTTTAACTATCATTTCACGTTGTAGAACGTTCAAGAAGCACTTATAGAACCTTTTCATGTTCTAGAACGTTCCAGACCCAGATATTGTACTTTTACGCAGGATTAAATGTAGTACTTGTTGAGCACACTCGATTTTTCGTACCAACACCCAGCCGAACAGAAAACAGTTAGTTAATAGTGTTTCGTTTAACCGCAAAGCTATTGTCCCGAAGTGGGGAGGATGGCGTTCCGAATTGTTGTCCGATGACAAAGGCAGAGGACAACAATTTAGAATGCGCCCCCCCCCCCCCCGACACCGAGGACAAAAAGTTTTTCACTGTAACTAGATTCACCATAAAAATAACGGTTATATTACTTGATTATTATCGAGTAACTATTTTTTATCTTCTAAACATATCACAAAGACAGACATACAGAGAAGAAAGGTCGATTTTTGGATTAAATTCATAAGAGCGCGTCTCTCCCCGCGTTTGTTTCACGTTCAAGCTTATGACGTCATTTTCGCAAGCGGGCAACAGTTCGGTGCTTCCTGCGCATGGATGATACAGTTCATACTGTTGCCTAGTCACGTGACGGGTTGCGCCATACACTATGAAACAGTTTGAAATAGTTAATTTATAGGAAATCATGTATTAATATACAGTTATCAATATATAAGTTTAACAGTGGAAACTATCGTGCCAGAATTGACGGGATGACATTCTGAACTGTTGCTCGAGCAAAATCAATTTTATCCATCGTTCCCGTTTTGTTGTTGAGCTTTCAATTACAGTTTAACTTCGAGTCAGATGTGCAGGTTCTAATATTTCTAAGTTCGTTGTCGATCTGGGAGAAGGATTGTTAACATCAAACCGCTTCATCAATCAATCGTCTTGTCTTTTTTTTTTTGTTGTTGTTGTTAAAATGTTGCTGTGTGTTGAGTTGCAATGTCGAGCTTCAGTTAACAACATCATGAAATTGACAAGGTGAATGATTTTAAAATGATTTAGGAATGAAATTGAATGAGTATGAGCGAGTTTTGAGTGAATTTTAAGGAAGGTAATCCTATATCGCAAATTTTGTTCAGGATGAACAAAATTAGCAATATTGATTACCTCCCTTTAATCAAAAATGCAAACAAGTTCTATTCAAAGCTTCCGATTTCTTCAAGAACCTATGAGGCGCTAACAATTTGAATTATGTCAGTGAAATCGCGATTTTTCTCTGTCAAAATTAATTTTGAATGACGTTGTTGATTCTAATATTTTTCAATGGGTTTGAGCGTTTTTGAATAGTTTGAGTGAGTGTTTGGAATGAATGATTCGAGCGCTGAGTGAGCGATTAAAAATGGTTTTGATTGAGGTGAATGCCAATTTCAGGATGTAATAAACTGTAGCACAACAAGTAATTATATTGTCTGTTTTGTTGTTGAGCTTTGAGTTCGGATGCTAGTAAGTATGATAGAAGTTAAAGTTTAACTTTGATTATTTAAAGGACTCGTATAACAATTGAAAATTGTGCTGCCATCTATGGTGCCGATTGGTATTTCAATATATCATTTTTGTTGTTTCAATAGTTCCAAGCAACTTGTCACCTTTGAAGCTGAAACTTTTCCCCAATTAAATTCAGTGATATTTTATATTATAATAGATAGTATTCTACTTGAATTATACGATTGAGTGAGCGGAGTTTTACGCCAATTCAACATTTTTTTCAGTTAAATCGGCTTGAGCACCTAACAATAGATTCCTGGTATTTCTTTCACCAGTACAACCATCACACCCTTTCCTAGCCTCCAGCTGCTATCTCACATAGGTCTACGATTATCAACCCATTGGTGAGAGGCTAATTGTCGAAAAGAATGAGTGTCGTCGTCGAGTTAATTATACGAGTATAATGAGCTTGTGCGAGACAGTTCCAACAATCAGAAATATGAGCCAAGCAAGTGTTCTGGCCAGCCTGTGCATCTGCACAGTCTGACCAGAGTTTTTGCTTTGCACCTAAGAGATAGATTATGTCTCAAATCGTCTTCAGACAGACAGACAATCTTCTTGTTGCACTGTGGATCTGTCGAGGTTGCTCAACGTTTGCTACTCACGCACGTTTCATTCTGTCGCAAATGTTAAGCACAGGCTCATTGTGTTACATAACCCGAAATGAGTAATAAACCGACAATATTCATCGAAATTAAGAAATAGTAACACAAATACATTTTGCTTAAAATATTTATTAAATACTATTACAGACGAACGTTTAACTAAAATAAACCCATCTACTCGGGCTTATTTTGTTTCATTTTATTTTATTTTTCTATGTACAGTTAAGATCAACGGGGAATTGACAAGACGATTGATTGTGAAATGATTATGGAATGACATTGAATGTGTGGAGCGAGTTTTGAGTGAAATGCAAGGGAGGTAAGCCATTATCGCTAATTTAGTTCAAGATTAACAAAATCAGTGATGTGTTTTACCTTGTATGTCTTCAAAGACCATCAGACACATCAGCCAATAAAATCGTAGTATAATTTGATGGATTTGAATTGAATGTTGATCGTCTTGAACGATTTCGAGATGTTTTCTAAGCGTGTTTGATCGATTTGAATGAATGAATGAACGAATGAATGAATGAAGCGCTGAGTGAATGAAGCGCTGAGTGAATGAAACGCTGAGTGAATGGTTTAGAATAAGTTTGGTCGGGATGAGTGTCAATTTCACGATATTTGTAACTGTATAATAAATCATAAGTATCTGTTCAGAAAGATAAGAAGATAAGATGACATTTGGAGGAAGAAATGGACCGAACTTTTTTGGTATCAGGAGGATCAATCAAATAAAAGGCCGTTTCGTTTTACTTTTGCTTGTTTTATTATGGACTTTATACGACTTATCCCCGGATTCTGGCTTTACGAGCAAGCCTTGTCGAATACCACTTTTGGACCCATGGGATGAAAGTTTGGGTGCATTCTTAAAAAATACTTCAAATAGTACTAACTGTTCAAAAAGATACAACCTGTTCTTTGTGGATCACAAAGGTTTATTGCAGCTTAACAGCACATCTTTGAAGTTGTATAATATAAAGTTAGCACAGTGTGTTTATAGCGTAATCACTAGAAAAGGAGATAAAAGGATTAAAATCGGTAAGAAAGTTTTCTTCAACCCGCCAGTTGCAATAAAGCATGAAGTGGTTTGTGTTACTTGTAAGAATTCAGTTGGAAAGATCGTCTATAGATACGTTCATACCAATCTCATGACAGTCAAGGACAAGAAAATGCAAAGTGATATAGGTTACGAGAAGGATGATCAATTAAGTGTCATCATCTTGATAATTGATTCCTTGTCACGATCCCACGCCTTACGTTTCTTACCAAACACTTACAATTTTCTTACAAAGACTTTGGGGGCGTTTGATTTGAAGGGATATATGAAAGTAGGCGTGAATACCTTTCCAAATACCGTAGCCCTATTGACCGGAACAACGGAGGCTGATTATTACCTTCAAACTCACAATCTAGCACATCTTGATGGCATGCCATTCATTTGGAAAGACTTTAATATGAAAAATTATGTTTCACATTTAAACGAGGATATGCCACATGTAGCAACTTTTACATACCATAAACTAGGCTTTCATGATCAACCAGTAGAGTACTATTACCGTCTTTATGCTTTAGCTATGTACTTTATAAAACCGATTATTGTTGAACCTTTAGAAAATACGATTGATTGCTACGGTAATGCCGACCATCTGAGTTTACAAATAAACTACCTTCAACAGTTTCTCACACAGAATACAGGCAAACTAAAATTTACTCTTTTCTGGAATAATAATCTAGGTCATAACCGTTTTGAAACAATGCCTCGTGGAGACGAACCCCTACTGAAATTGTTACAATGGCTAAAATCTAGTGGCCATTTAGAACGCTCAGTATTGTTCTTCGGTAGCGATCATGGATTCAGGTTGGGTCATGCCAGTACAACATATATTGGCCGTCTAGAAAACAATCTACCCTTAATGACTGTTCGAATACCGGATGTTATACTAAATAGATTGCCGCACATATCGCAAAACTTACAGTATAATACGGACAAACTGACATCGCCATTTGATATTTATGAAACAATGCAAGCAGTAGTGGGTAGGAAATTCAATGTTGAAGGTATACAACGACTTCAAAATGGTGTAACTAGGAGGAGCCTTTTTCAAAAAGTTCCAGATTCCCGAAACTGCACAGATGCTGGTATCCCTCAAAAGTTTTGCATCTGTTCGGAGACGAAATCTGTTAGCTTAAGCCACCCAATTTTAAAGGTAATTGGTCCTTATTGCATTAAGAATTTAAACAACTTGCTGAAAGAACACACAAGTAAATGTCGACGTCTTTTATTGCACAATATCACTGATGTACGTTTTTCACCCCTAATAAAGGCAGACTTATCGGCCCTTACTTATTTAGAGTACAAAATGGAATATTTTCCTCTTTCCGAAAAAGTCAACAGGAATGACGGGCGATATACGGTCATGTTTTATACGTATCCAAATAAAGGTCTTTTTGAGATGATGTTGGACTACAAAGAAACAGACAATATAGACGAAGAAAGTGTCCAAATTATTGGTGATCCGACTCGGATGAATATTTACGGTAACGAGTCTTATTGCGTTGACGGAGGATTGCTCCAACAGATTTGTTTATGTTACACCTAAGGGATCCATTCGGAACTTTACTCGGTCATTCCCCGTAAACTGCAACAGACCTCGGATGTATGTAAGGCGGATGGGTATGTAACAAAATTGAGTATTTTGTTAAGCGGAAACAATCTAAGACAAAATAGCGCGGAAACAACCGACGCTATCTTTAGATTGATATATTTTATAGAAAAAAAACGGCTAAAAAATCTTAATTTTTGAGAATGATTCGTCATTCTCAAAAAATAAGATTTATCAGTCGTTATTTAAGAGTCTAAAGATATTCATATAAGGATACGATGGTTTCACGTCAGTGACTTAAGGTTGATTGTGAGATTGGCCGAGTGGTGTTCCGAATGCTAAGGGATCCAGAGGATATCTTTTAATTTTCTGTAGTTATGTATGATTATTACACTTTCTTTAATGATTTTCTGTGAATTGTCGATAAATGACGGTTAATGTATCATTTTACTCACCGCCTTAACTTTGAGATTTTTAAAAAAAAACTTATACCCCCCTTTTGTTCATTTTGCGCTATCCTTCGTTACCTATGCGGAACCCAAAAATGGCGGGAGTTAGGAAAACTTGTAAAAAAAGTTCGCATTTCGCCTCATTGTTGCGTTAAAAATAAAGTATAATCGTTCAATTTTCGAGTATGATCATTTGAGATTTCATTTTGTGAACCAGAAAAGCTATATTTTCACTTGTGGCTCCTCCACTTGTGAAAATATGGCTTTTGTTGTTCACTCAGTGAAAAATATGTGTCGATCTTTCACTGAAACAAACGACTATTCCCAATCGAAAAATAGTGTATAAATGTACTTCGCCTTCATTTCTTCAACGCTCTCGACCAAACGATTTAAGATTGTTGTACAGTTCTATTTTACTTTACTGAGTTAAAAGTGCTAAAAGTGAGCGTTTGTGATATCTCACTTCTGCTCATAGTCCGTCCGTCCGTCCAGCGTCTGTTTGTCCGTCCGTCTGATAAAATTGCTTAAAACATCTTGTTAACAACTTAGCCAATCAAGCGGACACTTGATATGGACTTTCGTTTTTAGACACTCTACAAAAGTTGAGAAAGGAATTTATTTCAGCAAAACTCCAGCTAAAAACTCTGGTTACCGTGGTATCCGAAAGGCCGAAAATGATAAAACCTTAGAAAAAAAACTTATGCTCCAAATCACTAGACCATTCAAGCTGGAATCTAACGATGCTTATGAGTTGTAAAGATAAATAAATTAAGAAAATATCATAAAATTATTCTCCTCCTTAACCACTGCAACGACAAGGCTTAAACTTGGTTTAAATATATTTAGATGAAATTCAACCACGTCAAAAACTCTGGTTGCCGTGGTAACCAAAAGGCAAAAGATCATAAAATTATAAATATTGTAGAAAAGTCTTCTCCTACTTAATACTTGGTTCATCAAGACGAAACTAGGCAGGGATGTTCTTTTGGTCAAACTATACCAAAAATGATAAAAGAATTCGGTTTCATAAAACAACTCTGGTTCCTATGGAAAAGGCAATGCCGAAATTTAAGAAAGAAATCTTCGTCTTCTAAAAAGAAGTTATTTAAAGAATTAAGAAAGAAGTATTGCTTTGGTGTCGTCGTTGTTATCGTCGTACGAAAACATTTTGTGATATTTCTGGTTCTACTGAAAGCATTCACTTCAAACTTTGCACAGATGATCGCTATCAAAAGAAGGACCTTTACTATCAAAGGGGGATAACTCTAGGTACTTATGCCACTTTTATCCTCTATCAAACACCAAACACCATGCACCCATTTTGGTGTGACGGTTCACATATACATGTATATTCAGAAGAACGGGAAAAAAACCCTCAGAACACACTATACACTACTTTTCCAAGAACGTCCTACCTATTTGAATGCTGCCTTGTAAATTTTTTTTATTATTTTTTTTTTAATTCATCCAATATAAGCTTTACATTCTTACAAACAGACGATACAAGTGACAAATATAGAATCAATACATATATCATGTTTATAAAAACAGTGTATCTCTATTTCCTCAAATTCATTGACATTTTTTGACCTTGACTATTGGATTTATTTTAAGATGTAAGGATCCAGGGGATAGGACTAAGCTCTAAATGTTGGAATAATTAATTAGCTTACATACGGCAGTCAAATTGGACTCTCTATATTTTTTCATTCACTCTTCGGCTGTATAGGTGTGCAAGCTCCAGTGAGTTATCAAAGACCGCAAGCTCCAGTGAGTTATCAAAGACCGACCCTATCTATACAGGTATAAACAATAACTAAACTTCGATCACCCACAAACCCGTACATATTTGTATAAATATACACATACACATATATATATACATTTCTATATTTTTTCTTATTTACAATGTCAATGAAATTGAGAAATACGCTCTACATTATATGGACAAAATAAAATTCATTTTATTGAGGTAGGAAAAAAAAGAACAGACATGCAACACAACACAATCCTTAATAATGCTTATTCATAATTTGATTTTATAATTATTTTGACTTAGTTGAAGATAATTAGTTATGTACCATACTTTTAACAATTGCCCAGTTTTCTTGTTTATTTATGTTATTTGATAAAATTGTAAAGTTAAGTGCACCATAAAATTGACACTCATTCCGATTAAAATTCATTCTAAATCATTCACCCAGCGCTCCAATCATTCATTCCAAACAATCACTCAAATCGATCAAAACGCTTTGAAGAAATTAGAAAACATTTCAAAATCGTTTAATAGGATTATTGTTTAAATCAAATAGATCAGATTATTCTACGATTACATTGGCAGGTGTGAATTTTAAAGTGTTTGGTTGGTCAAAGAAGAGACAGAATTAGAAAAGTACGTTTATTTAATAAAGGGAGGTAATATTGAACATAATTAGCAACATTTGATTACCTTCCTTGAATTTCTCTCAAAACTCGCTCCACACACTCGTTCAATTTCATTCCAATATCATTCAGAAACAATTCATCTTGTCGTCACGATGTTCTAAACTGCAGTTACATTTTGGGACTAGGATCGAAGTGTGGGTCTGCACAAGCTGTTCTGAAGCCTGATTTCTATTATCTAATTATTTTCATTTTTAGACATAAAAGGCGTTGTATATTTTACCTAAATGTCCGAAAAGATTGTACACATCTAAAAAAAAGAGGTACTTTTAATATTTTTCTTTCTCTCTCATTCTGTAAGTTTGCATATTCTATGACCAATGGCAAAATACTTCCATAAGGGTTACTTGGATTTCGAGATTTATAAGCACTCAGAAGGCGACCAACATAGAATATATGGGAAAAGCGATATGGACTGAGACAATCGATGAATGCCCCCCGTCCTCTCCTTTTCTCTATGGTTTGAGTGTTGGTGAATAATCAAAACATCGCAACTACAGCTTGAATAAGCTGTAGTTTCGATGTTTTGATCATTTATCAACGACATTCCTCGAAAAGGGATTTATTTCTATTACGAACTTGCGTAATGGTAGCTACGCCTTTGGTTTCTATATATTTCCATAGTTGTTGTACTTTGTGTAGAATCACCCCCATAAAAACACGCTTGATACTGTTTGGCTGTCTTCTGGCAATGATAAAGGCGTAATGCTACTTAATATATCGCGTCTAGAATGCCAATCATTGATAATCGTTGGTATTAGACAGATGGACACTCTGTCAATATAAGGTTTCTTTGTCCTTGTTCACATTTAGAGGGAAAAGTCAGACGCCACCGGATTTTCTGCCTTCTTTCGTTTTATAGATTCGCACTTTTTCCGGTGACCTGTCGGTGAGTAAAAAAGGGTATATTCCCTTCAACTTTCGTGCTATTCAAGCTTAAGGTGGCAATGGACAGCAGTCTTCCGACTCTATAGACAGGAAGTGGGTTTTCGTTTATTTTACGACTCTTTTTACGCGTTGTTTACAAAGACCGGTTTTAATAAGATTCTAATAATGGGAATAACATAGATTAATGATAGTGAAATTTCATAACTTGGCTTCTTTTCAGTATTTGATATCAATTAAATGACTGGATCATTGAATTAAACTAGGTATGCTGATTTCTTTTACCAAATTAAAGGAAAATATGGGTTTTAAAAATTTCGGAAAATAAGAAAAAATCATAGGGTATTTTCTTAAAAATATAGGTTTTTGTGGCATTTTTTACCCCTTGAAATTACAAAAGAAGTGCATTTTTAACTTTTGAGGGCCTCTTATGCAAATGCAATTGATCAAAGAGAAATGTCCTTGGCAATAGCCATTGCGTATGTGTATAAGGTCTATCAATATGTATGTGTTTATAGCTATCAGCTGGTACAGGGTTTATACTAGACCTAAAATGAATGAAAACATTTCTCCGAAAAATGGCCTATACCACTCAACGGCAGATAACTATAGCACGAAAACGAGCTTAGAAAGGTATCTTCATGTTTTTATATATAAACAATACAATTTTAATCTACAACAAGAAAAAAACGTTGGGTGGAAAAAATTGAAGTCATGTGTCCATTGCCATCCCCTAAGAACTGTTACAAAGGCAATAGGTCTCTGTACGAAAACTTGCTACGGATTTTACTGAAAACTGTTAAGGCGTCTGCCAATTTGTATATATGTTTATGTCGGTTTCTACATTATTTGTACAACCAGAAGACACGTTTGACTTTCTATATATTCCTATTCCCTTCCTTAGATAATGAATAATCCTGATCGAAATATTTTATATTGATATTTCGGCTAAAAAGAATTTTGATCTAAATTTGATCGAAAAACAGTGTTTTGTCTAATTCTTTTTGGATTTTTAGAACAGAAAGAGGAAATATTGAAACATTTACCTGTTTGGCGTTTAAAAACCCCTTCGTCGTCTCTATTATACCCGTTATCTGAAAGGAATGTCTTCTGTTTCGAAACTTATATGCATCATTTCAATTCTATGTGTGTGCTACGGACTCTTCCTAATTCTTTTTGTGATATGTTACAGTTTCTATAGCGTTACAACCTCTCTCATTGATATTGCTTACAAAAATCCCAGTTTTCTTGACGCAAGGATTTTCTAAAAACACAAAAAGAAAACGCAACGAAATCCGAGTTATCTTGTATTAAGTCTTCTACTGCGAAATACAAGGTAGATGGGGAGAAAAGTCCCAGAGCTTCATTTAATGCGATAAATCTAGAATTAACATTCTGATCTTATTTTTAATGTATAAAAAACAGAATGCCTTCCTTTTTTTTCAATTATATTTACCATAAGAGTGCGCTCTTAAATGTTAATTATACGAATACTTATACATGGTAGTCTAATTCACGTCGTAAAACTTTCTCTTGCCTTAAACGAAAGGGATCATGTCAAGATAGTATAAATAGGTACCATCAGCCAAGTGTGTGTTCTTTAAGTTAATTTTGAAATACTAGGAAAAATATAACCCTGAAGTGAAATTATTTATTGATTGATTGATTAATTGATTGATTTATTGATTGATTGAATGGAGTGTAACGCCGCTTTCAACATTTTTTTTCAGCTATATCGCGGCGGCTGGAGCACCTATCAATCGATTCCTTGTATTTCTCTCACCAGTACATTCATTACATTCTTTCCTAGCCTCCAGCTGCTATCTAACATAGGTATACGATTATCCACCCATTGTTGAGAGACAAATAGGCGGAAAGAATGAGTGACGCCGTCGGGGATCGAAACAGGTCAAAACAGCTAGCCATGCTCTGATCTAAAATATTTTCTGAGAGGAGAGAGGGGTTTTACCCGATAATATTCCTAATTTCTGATATATACCACTCAAAGTTTGCTAAGCACCAAACATTTTTGCTGTCCTACAAGAGCTGATTTTAAAATAAAAACCTTCGTGTTTGTGTTTGAAATTGTATAATAATGTACATGTATTTACAAGATATCTAATGTATACATTACCAAATTTGATACGCAATTTTCTCGCGAGACTCATGCAAAATGAGGAACCCCGGTTTTTAACCTGTCCTTTCTCATTTTCTACGTGTACAGGTTTCGTGTAGATGCTTAGTTTCTGTTTTTCAATACTTCATTGACTTTTAAATCGTTACTCATGGCTAATCCAAACGTCAGACGACATTTATCTTTCGAACATTTGTGGCATGCTGTAGGTATGGTGGAGCAAGGGGCTTCCAACTGTGATGTTGGCATGGTACTGGAGGTACACCATACTGTTGTAACCAGAGATTTAGCACGATATCAACACCCGTAAGGAAAAATGGTGGAGGCAGGCGTAGAGCTACCTCCTTCGCAGAAGACAGTTTTTGGTAATTCTTGCCCGAAGGAACAGGCTTGCTACGGCAACGCAGCTTCGTTCCGATCTTCAAAACGCCTCTGGAGTGCGAGTTTCGACTCAAACCATACGCACACGGCTGTATGAGCATAACCTGAGGTCAAGAAGACCATGTTTTCGTATTTCCCTGTCCAGTGTTCCTTGTCGGCGTCGGTTAACATTGGCATTGGGCCACGGTGGATGGCGCATAAGACGCTGGCACCCCGTGCTGTTTACGGATGAGAACAGGTATTGCCTGGATTACACTGATGGGCGGGCTAGGGTGTGGAGAAGGCCGGGGAAAGGTTTCATGCAGCAAATATTGCTGAGCACGATCGTTTTTGGGTGGGTCCATCATGGTTGGGGATGGCATCAGCTGCGATGGGCGGACTGATTATATTATTTTAGAAAGAGGTACTCTGGCAGCTCGTAGGTACATCGATGCAATCCTCAATACTTACGTAAGATTTTACGCTAGACAAAAGTGCTATTAGGGATGGATTCAGTTTAATGGGTGATAATGCCCGTATAGACACGGCCCGTATAGTCCAAGAGTATCGCCAAGAAGAGGGCATTCCACGTCTGGACTGACCGGCTCTTTCACCGGACTTAAATCCGATAGAGCAAAAGTGAAATGAGCTACGGATCCGAGTTTCGGCTCGCCAGGTCCAGCCAAGGACACTCCAGGAGCTCGGACAGTGCCTTGGAGAGGAATGGTCTGTTATTCCCCAAAGAGTTATCCAGGACTTCAATCAGGAGTATGTAGAGGCGCTGTCAGGCTGTTATTGACAATGCCGGCTCTCATACTCGTTAATGAAATTAAAAGAACACCTTTTTTGGTCATATGCGATTTTCTGAATTTTCAAGAAAACCAATTTCTAGGGTCTCCCTGTTTGGTCTACATTTAAAGTCTTCTTAATAGTATAAAGCTCCATTTTCTTCTTAAGTAATAGTTAAACGCTAATTATTGAAAATTAAACGATTTAAACAGTCGAAAGGAGGGAGCGTAGCGACCGACTGAGGCTGTTTAAATCGTTTAATTTTCAATTATTAGCGTTTAACTGACTTAGTCTTTTCCCGCCTCTTATATTATTGGCATCATATTGCACGATTTAAACGGAATAAGACGGATACATTCATTACAAGTAAACGCCCCGCTCTTTCCAAATATGGAGTTGTTGAAATATGCACGCAAATATTGAGTATTTATAAAGAGCAATTACAGAAGATAAATATGAAGTATAATTTGGTTTTATTTACCCGGCAACATAGATGAACGAAAATCTAATACTTTTCACTCCGTTTAGCATGTTTCTTTGAAAGAATAAAATACTTAACGGAATCGTATTATCGTATGTAATAAAAGGTCTCTTTATTGAATAAATGTGCCAGTCGGTTGAATCGTTTACGAATTTATGTATGAAGGGCAATCTAAAGACATAAACAACTAAGCAGATTATACTATTCTGTCGAGAAAAAAGATGTTATACAGTCCATCACACCTTGGATAAATGCACATGCAATGACCCCAATTCGTGGACGTTTTCTTGTGTCATCAACTAAGTTAATTGTCTTTGTTAATTTTGGTGGACTATAAAACGCCTCATCTATAGCTGATCATGAAATGAGATTTTGCCAAATTTAGAAAGGGACCAAAAGTAATTAAACTAGAAGTTTATTGGAATTAACGCTGAGAAATAAGTATAGGATATATTGCACTGTTCAACTAGATCCCATTAGTTAGGGTTACTTTTTTCTTGAATAAATGTATAGGCCAGTAGAAAAGTCGTCGTTCCATAAGAGATTCGACATGGTAATCCATGCCATGCCAGATAAAAATCTACATAGGATATTCGTTATACAACATGTGCACGAGTTATACGATTTTCACGTGTACTTATCACGTGGTCATTGCATATTTATGAAGGGGTAGTTTCTAGTCTGTAAGCATGCGTGGAATCACAAATAAACCTCGACGTTTAAATGAAATAATGATCAAAATAAACCTGGACTGGAAAGTTTATGGAAAATAAACCTTCAAAAAATTTGAAAATCCAGCCTTCTGATTGGATGATAATGTAGGACAAAGACTAAAATTTGATAAACTGATAACAATCGACCATTTTCCAACATTCTTATAATCAAATTTCATTTTTTCCTGAAATTATAGTATAAAAAGTATATATTTAGAAATTATAGTATAGTATCCCAGACAGACTGATTTCCTGTCTGTCCGTATGTCTATCCGTCCGCCCGTCTGTTAACTTACACTTATTTTTTCAGAAGAGTCCACAATCTCTATCCGATTTACCCTAAACTTTCACATAATGAATATACCAACATCAGAATATTTTTGTTCGAAATTAGTTCGAAAAACATCAAAGGAAAAGGGAAATTAAGGAAATTTGATTACAATATACTCGTTTTAGTATTAGAGTCAGGGCGGTGAAGTATTAATGCAAAAAGGGCCTTATGATAATTGGTGAAATTATCCCAACCATTGAACTCAATTTTAAGAACTGGTTCATTATCAAGTACAAGAAGTTCAAGAACTAGTTCTATAACTGGTTCAAGAGCTAGTTCGACTGTTATTGAATTGCCATTTCAAGTTCTAGATACAGTTCTTGGACTTTTTCGCAGGGAAGGAGGCGTTAGAGCGTCCCAGGCTCTCGTGGACGTTCTGTGATTGCGACAAACTTAAAAACTAAAATCTATAATCATCTAGTTATTCGTCGGCTCTATCCTCTCAGAAAATATTTTAGATCAGAGCACGGCTAGCTGCTTTGACCTTTTTTGTATAAATCTCGAAGATAGTTCAGAAGGTTTTGATCGACTTTTTATATAGACCGATTAAAGGCTCTTTTCCCTTCAATTCTCATATTTACTCCAATGCAAATTAGTGTCCATTTTCAATCAAAATGCGAAACAGGACCGGCCTTTTTGTGCTTAGATTTATATCTTTAAATAATTTCACTTCAGGGTTATATTTCCCTTAGAATTTCAAATGCAACTTGAACAACGCACTTGGCTGATGGTACCCTTCTGTAAACATGTGTAGGTATAAAATAAGCACCACGACCCCATTCATTCCAGTTTTAAAAACAGCAAATGTAGATTTATTTGAACAAAAGTTTCATATTGAACAAATGGTGAGCGAACAATCGTAAAACCGTCATTTGAAGGAGAGATTTGAACCGATGATTTGGAGAATTTTAAGCTTTCACTTTCTTGACAAGATCCCTTTCATTTAAAGCAGGTGAATGTTTTACTAAGTCAATTTAGACTACCATGTAAAGGCATTCGTTTAATTAACATTTGCGGGTGCTATCTTATCCTGAAAGTTAGACAGATATAATTACATAGAAGGAAGGCATACTGTTTTTCACAAATTAAAAAAGGAGGTCAGAGTGTCATTTTTAGATACATCGCATTAAATAAAGTTTTGGGACTTTTCTCCCCATCTACCTTATATTTCGCAGAAAAGACTTAGATATAAGATAACTCGGATTTCGTTGCTTTTTTGTGTGTGTTTTTTGAAAATCCTAGCGTCAAGAAAACTGGGATTTTTGTATGCAATATCAATGACAGAGGTTGTAACGCTGTAGGGAAGATACTGTAACATACCCAAAGAATTAGGCAGAGTCTGTATCATATGCATAAATTGAAATAACGCATATAAGTCTCGAAACAGAAAACAATTCTTTTAGATAACGAGTAAAATAGAGAGGGCTAAGGGGTTTTAACGCCAAACAGATAAAATGTTTCAATATTTCTTCTTTCTGTTCTAAAATTCCAAGAAAGAGTAGACAAAACACTGTTTTTCGATCAAATTTACCTCAAAACTCTTTTTACCGAAATATCAATATCAAAAAATTTTCGATCAGGACTATTTATTATCTAAGGGATGGAATAGGAATATATAAAAAGTCTAACGCGTCTTCTGGTTGTACAAATAATGTCGAAACCGACATGTATTCCAACAAATTAGCCGACGCCTTCATTGCGAATCCTAAACATGTCTTTATGCAGATGTATTTGTCCGTTGTAACAGTTCTTAGGGGGTGAGTACAGAATTCGGACTGTTTTCATTTATGATCCTCAACATGTTTTCGTGTAGAGGTTTTTGTCCGTTGTAACAGTTCTCAGGGGGGAGGGGGGACTGCTACATTAAGTAGAGGTACCGTCTTTTTTCTATCTATAAAGAGGACTATTAGTTTGTGTATGATCAACATCCATTATCAGTCCCTTCGTAAAGGATATTGATACGTCTAATCCAAAAGGTTTCTCAGAGTCGTGCTTTGCATTATTTGTCGGACCAGTTTGAGTCTCAAAACGATCCAGTTTTTTGGGTTAATTAAAAGGACATTTAATAATCTAGAATATATTCAAACTATTTTGACCTGTATAATAAACATTTTTCATAAAGACTTTTCATGTAATATATACTGGCGTCAAGAAAAAACGCTTCAATGAAAAGTTTATATTTCTTTTCTGTGTGGCATTTAATCGGGGAAAAGATGGATTAGCTTGAATAAGCCTCCATCTACATGTGTCAAAATAAAAAGGTTCGAGTTCATGAAATTTTTGTGTATAAATTCAAGTAGCGGTCACTATGTTTTCGAGAATCACGTGCGCCTTCTTTATATTGTTGCTTCGATTCAAAATTACATGAGTATCTTACAGCATTTGATTAGCCAGCTAATCACACAAGAAGTGTTTGAATATTCCCTTACGTTTGTTGCAAAAACGATAAATCAATTAATACCATCGTAATATTGAGTTGAAATCGGATCGGATCCAGAAAGAAGTTTTTAAGCTTTAAACTCAGTTTAAAACAGTTCATACTGCAAACGTAAGCAGTAGATGATCTGATTGACTTGGACAAAGTAGGCCGCTTGTTACGTCTGTACGACAAGCAGCAACCGCATCGGACAACGTCATTTCTATAATCATGCACTATTTAATTACCAAATCTTTGACAAATGCATAGAAAGGGCTTATGGACAATCAGTAAGCAAATATCTATTGTCCATTGACTTGGTGTTTTGATGAAGTCAATATGATCAAGCCTGCCAATGTTTTATAATGGGGGTTCAAATCTTAGAATCTGGATATATCATGTACAAATCTTGACTCAAAAACAGCTCTTATGTGAGCTGGAAGTCCTGCAATGAGCTTCTCTTTTATATGAAGTAATAAACTTTAACACGGAATGTGTCCTTTGTAAATAATTGCCCTTTCTTCATGATTGAGGCGTTTTTTTTTTATTGACGCCAATATATTAGCAACACCTTAGGATTTTTGACTAGCGGAGATTAACAGTTGAATTCAAGTCAAATTTTATATCTCTGACCGTGAGGTCAAGTAGAGAATTTAGGGTCATACAAGGTCACTAAAACTATTCAGGCCATGTGCTTGTTTTAATTTACTTTGGTTGACTAGCGGTAGCATGAAGGGTCAAAGCCGCTTTATTTTGTATAATTCATGCAAAAGAATAAATACGTGAAAAAAAACTTTGACTTCACACGTCTTCGATATGAGTATTTAATAAACCCTATAAAATAAAAGTATAACAGCTTGTTTATCCCAAAAAGTGTTTCGTACATATATTTTCTTAAGGTTCATGTAAAGTGTTTGAGACAAAATTTTAGGGGCATTCATTTGCCAGGAAAAAGCAGTATGTCCAGGAATATTATATATCAAAATGAAGCTATTTATGAGCACAAGCAGTTGAAAAACATAAGACTGTTATAACTATAGCGGTGTAGCCAAAACATTGTGGAAAAGTGTCATTTTGTACAGAACAAGCAACTGCATGACTGTTGGATAAAATTGGCTCATATTTTTACAAAGTCGAGCCTAAAGTACCATCCAGGTAGTGCTACAACAATTGGTATAAAACTCAGCCCAAAAACGTAGTCATGCAAGCAATTTATTTTGACTTATAAATTTTGTAAACACATATGTCATATATGTCATTCTAATTTTGTAAACGTGTAGATCTTTTTAGGGTATGGTGTGTTATCACAACATAAATAGACATTAGTTGTTTATATACCTGTAAGGTTGTTTAGCAATATATCAATTTCTATTTCACAGAATGATAAATATATAGTAATATTTTAGATCATTGAATTAAAAAAAAAACTATAATTTGAAATAAATCGCAGAAAATATTTCACAATATTATGGTGTGATGTTTCACCATACCTAACATCTATTTTGAAAACAGACCAAACCGGTTTGACATGTATGTTGACAAAATAAATGGAAATTGATTGTTTCAAAAGAGCCTTTTGAGACTGAGTTTTATATCTCAGGTTTTAGCACTACCTGGATGGTACTTTAGACTGTACTTTGTTAAAATATGGGGCAATCTTATGCAACCGTCATGCAGTTGCTTGTTCTGTACAAAATGACCCTTTTCCACAATGTTTTGGCTATACCGCTATAGCTATGGCGGTCTTATGTTGCCTAACTGCTTTTGCTCACGAATAGCTTCATTTTGATATATAATATACCTGGACATACTGCTTTTTCTTGGCGAATGAAGTGCCCTAAATATTGGGTCTCAAACACTTTACATGAACCTTAAAAAAATAAAAACTAATTCCAATTACCAGACAGATAATTTTTATTAAGAAATAGCGGAAACAAAGCTGACATGTTTCGAGCTAGGCTCATCGGAGCGTTGTCTCAATTATGTCTCTTTGTTTCCGCTATTTCTCTGTTTGTAGTTGAATTAGTTTGTATTAGTGGCTTTACAAGTAGTCCAGACATGGTGATTGAATTAGTGGAATTATCCACATTCAAAAGTATCAGTCTGCGGATTATTGCAAGCTGCAGTGTTATATTTTCAGCAGCTCTTCGACTGCGTTCTTTGGCAATTTGTTTGCCGGCTCATTTGTTCCTCGGTATAAGTAATATATTTTTTTAATTTTGTATACTAGTTTGGTACCTATGTAAGCGTTTTTTTTTCTACCAAATTCCATTAATGTTTACAATATACTTCTTTATATATAGAATTTTACTTCATTATTTAGTGATATTCTACTTAGTCGGTTAAACTAGTGTGTTACCTAAAGATTAAATAAATCAAATTAAAGGGAAGTAATATAAGATTCAGTTGAAACCACAGGGAGATGTGGCGCTGATTTTTTAAAAATACACATGATAATATAGACAAGGGGTCGATTTCCATTTTGGTGCGAACATCAACCGGCACGAATCGAGAGTCGATTTCTAAGTCAGTTTATACCCAATCTGCATGAACAATACATCATTTCATAGCTAATTGAATAACACTGTATGGAAACACTGTACGGTTGTTTGCAACGGTATATTCAAAATGGCGCATGGGCGTTCGTGAAAAAGTAAGTGTTCTTTATTTTTGTCGATATTACTTTAATCTGTCATCCTGTAAAATAATGACAACATTTACGTAATCAGCTTTGAATACATTATCCGTCATTATTAATGATTAAACGTCCTATAGCACCGTCTGTGTGTAATACAGCATCATCAAACATTGTGTTTTGATGACATTTAAAATTGAAGCGCAAAACGAAAGTATAAATGGCCATATTTTCCCTAAAATGACCGCACCAGCAAAATCAAATGTGGCGTGGGATGGGGACAAGGTATCTCCCTAAATATGACCCAAAATGTGTTGGATCTATCCCTTTGTCTAAGAAATATAGACACTTGAAAAATTCCATGATGTACGCTACAGCTAAAACCGAAACTAAATCACTGAACAGTGCGGTATATGGATATATCTGTTTTGAATTTGATTTGAATTGGGGTTTTACGTCGCTTTCAACGATCTCTCAGTTATATCGCGACGACTGGAGCACCTAACGATGGATTCCTGGTATTTCTCACACCAGTTCTACCACCACATCCCTTTCCTAGCCTCCAGTTGCTATTCCACATAGGTTTACGATTATCTACCCATTGGTGGAAGACAAAGTGGATATATCTGTACTCACCGGTTTAAATTTCGAATGAAAATCTGTACGCAACGGTTTATATATTCATCAGCTGAAAATCTTTCAACGGATTGAAAAGCACGAAAAGGTGAAAGGTGACTTTGATACATGATACTGCTTAATACTGCAGAAAGACGAATATGTTCTTTTTCTTGTTTTAATTTGTTTTGCCTGGAAATGAAGAGAAATGTCGAAAGAATATCTTTAAACACAGTTTTAAATCTAATTTAATGTTTCTTCTTAATTCTTCTCTCCTTCCTCAATAATTTTGTAAGACCCTGTACACATCGTTAAGATTAAAGCGCTTAATAAAGGCATAAAACTTATCAATATTTCAGACATTTTATTCGATGATGTAACAGGACTGAAAAATGCTAAAAGTGGCGTTAAACCTTTTTTAAATGAACATAAAAAGAAATATGAAGCAAAATCGCTTATTTTTGGGCTATATTAAGTTTTCTTTGGCTCAGTGGTTAGGGCGAAAGCTGCTTGTTTTAAAATCCCATATTCTTTTTCACGATTTTAGTAGCTATATATTGCTTCAATGGCGATGCTTTAAACGATGTCACGTGAAAGTCAATAGCGCGGGTAAGGCATGTGAAAGTGATCATTGTTAATTGTGCTTTCGAACTATTAATTAGAAAGAAATAGTTTCATTCCCATGTACTTTTAACTGTATGAATTGAATTCGAAAAAAAAGGCTGATGCACAACATTTTCACGAAATACTAGTCTCCCCTATGTGGGCAATTAATCAATTGTCAAAATTACATAGATCAATTCCTTTTTATACGCCCGTCGAAGACGGGACGTATTATGGTGCACAAGAACCATAACTCTACCTGGCCTATATATTGAGTGATTGCCCTTTGTAGTTTTTCATACTAGAATCTTGTCCGGAGTATATCTCTAAAAGTACAATAGCTAGGATCATGAAACTGCATGGGTTTATAGATCTCATCAAGGGGGAGTGCAGTGCACAAGAACCATAACTCTACCTTGACTATTTTTTGAGTTATTGCCCTTTGTTGTTTTTCATACTAGAATCTTGTCCGGAGTATATCTCTAAAAGTACAATAGCTAGGATCATGAAACTGCATGGGTTTATAGATCTCATCAAGGGGGAGTATAGTGCACAAGAACCATAACTCTAGCTTGACTATTTTTTGAGTTATTGCCCTTTGTTGTTTTTCAGACTTGAATCTTGTCCGGAGTATATCTCAGTATAATAGCTAGGATCATGAAACTTCATGGGTGTATAGATCTCACCAAGGGGGAGTGCAGTGCACAAGAACCATAACTCTACCTTGACTATTTTTTGAGTTATTGCCCTTTGTTGTTTTTCAGACTTGAATCTTGTCCGGAGTATATCCCTAAAAGTATAATAGCTAGGATCATGAAACCTCATGGGTGTATATATCTCACCAAGGGGGAGTGCAGTGTAAAATAACCATAATTCTACCTGACCTATTTTTTGAGTTATTGCCCTTTGTTGTTTTTCATACTAGAATCTTGTCCGGAGTATATCTCTAAAAGTATTATAGCTAGGATCATGAAACTTCATGGGTGCAAAAAATATTCATTCAAAATAACCTCAGTTCTATTCAAACCCCCAGTTAATACTAAGCAGTGTGACGGGCGTATCTTGTGACAATTTGGCACCTTGTTTCCAATAGAACACTTTTTGAAAACGTCCGTTGTGTTTAACAATAACGGTATTTGGAATTCGAGGAAAACTTATTATCAAACCCAAAACATCTTTTCAATACCTTTGTTTCTGGAACGGTCAAAATGTATTCTAGATTCCTTTGAAGGAGTTAATCAAGAAATTAACATCTTTTCAATAACTTTGTTTCTGGAACGGTCAAAATGTATTCTAGATTCCTTTGAAGGAGTTAATCAAGAAATTAAAGGCAAGGGCAAGGGACTATCTAGCGATAAGTTTGGACAACTATATGCTTCCATGAATTTTCTCTAAGCATTTATAAAAGAATTTTGATTAAAAATGTTGTGGAAGGAAACTGCAAGATATTTGTCTTAAAGAGATAACTAAAAAAAAATAAAACTATCTCTTATGTGTATCAGAACTATATTTTATATTGATAAGATTTCTTCTAACTGTAAGCTTCTAAAGCTGTAAGTTAAAAAACGAAAGCATTTCGTATGATATCAGAAACAACATTCTAGATTCGAACATATAAAACTGTTTGATTACTAAACTGAAACTTTCTAAGACAATAAATTAAGAAGATACATAACATTAGATTTAAAATGGTGTTTAATGATACTCTCTCAATTATTTTTCTTCATTTCAATGGAAAAACAAAGAAGAAAAAAGAAATTCATAAATCAATATAACATCATCGAGAAGAATGTCTGAAATATAGCCCGAAAATTGATGTTTTGTGCCTTTGTTAAGTGCTTTAATCTTAACGATGTGTACAGGGTCTTACAAAAGTATTTAGGAAGGACAGAAGAATTAAGTAGAAACATTTAATTAAATTTAAAACTGTGTTGAATGATACTCTTTAGACGGTTTTCTTCATTTCAAGGCAAAACAAATTAAAATAAGAAAAAAGAACATATTCGTCTTTCTGCAGTATTAGGCACGATTAAATAGTATCAAAGCCACCTTTCACATTTTCGTGCTTTTCAATCCGTTCAAAGATTTTCACATGATAATTTATATAAACCGTTGTGTACAGATTTTTCATTCGAAATTTAAACCGATGAGTACAGATATATCCATATACCACACTGTTCAGTGATTATCGGTTTTAACTGTAGCGTACACCATGGAATTTTTCAAGTGTCTATATTTCCTAGACAAAGGGATAGATCCAACACATTTTGGGTCCTAATTTGGGGAGATACCTTGTCCCCATCCACCGCCACATTTGATTTTGCTGGTGCGGCCATTTTAGGGAAAATACACACAGACGGTGCTATAGGACGTTTAATCATTAATAATGACGGATAATGTATTCAAAGCTTATTACGTAAATGTTGTCATTATTTTACAGGATGACAGAATAAAGTAATATCGAACGAAAATAAAGAACAGTTTCTTTTTCACGAACGCCTATCCGCCATTTTGAATATACCGTTGCAAACTACCGAACAGTGTTTCCATACAGTGAATAAGCTACCATCAAAATCAGAATTTCGAGACCAAACACACTTCATTTGCGAAGGCCAAACTAAAATGTCGTGCAATTCGACGTCAATTTCGGAACTCGGACAAATATCTGAACAAAATATTACAAACTTTCGTACAGACGCCAAAATCATTGATATTTACTCCAGTTTCAGGTTGTTATCATACTGATAACCAATTAAAACAATGATTTTACTTGTTATGTTATTTATATCGTCAGTTTTTAGATAAAAATAATTACAGAGTCCGAACTCTCTTCTGTGACGCAAGATTTCATTGGCTACCTAAAATCAGTGAAGATGGTGTCCCGCGTCGTCAAAATATTTTTCACCCAAGCAGGGGTCCAGCATTTCAAAAAAATTGTTAGAATTGAAAAAAGTAAAAATGGAAATGAATTTGATAAAATGAAATTAATTTTTATAAACTTGCCCATACTTTACGTGTCGATTTCGCAAATAACCCTTATAAGGGAATATTCAGCTAGCAAGGTTAACGTTCCGCGGCGTTTCGTAGGATTGCAACGAATCAAATCGCTCCTTACAATTCACGGTTTGGTGTTACGTTATGGCGAATTAGAAATATTTTCAGTGGCGTCTAGGACAAAAACCGTTCTGTTGGTTGTTACCAGTGTTGTGATGTTAAATTAAATAGCTTTACATGGCAAATAAATAATATTCTGCCTGAATCTGGAGTAAATACCAATGATTGTTGCGTCTGTATGAACGTTTACCCCGGTCATATTTTGTTCAGATATTTGTCCGAGATGCGAATTTGACGTTAAATCTCACGACATTTAAGTTTGGCTTTTGCAAATGAAGCATGTTTGGTCATAAGATTAAGTATTAAATGGTAGCCTGTCCATTAAGCTATGAAATGATGTATTATGCATGCAGATTGGGTAAAAACTGACTTAGAAATCGACTCTCGATTCGTGCAGGGTGATGTTCGCTCCAAAATGGAGTTCGACCCCTTGTCTATATTATCATATATATGTTAAACTATCGGCGGAACATCTCCTTGTGGTTGAAACGAGTTTTGCGTATCGGAAAGAGGGAGTCTAAAACATAGCCTATTGGACCACGAACACTGGGTTGTGCTTAGGCCCGGGCCCAATTACATTTTGGCTGTCATGTCAAGAGCTTATTATTTTCCACTACCTGTTAAGAATGATTTATGGATGCCAATTGTAAGAATCTTAACAGACTAAACTAGGGGATCGAACCTACGACTTCCAGATTGGAAGTCTTATGCATAATCAACTGCGCTATGGTGGCAGCTCAACTGTGATTCGATGCGGGACATTAAATAGAAGAACTACATTGTATTTGTTTTTTGGCGGAAGATACTGATCGGGATGTTGTGCAAAGGTGGACTGACAAAGACCAAATAGAGCGTCATTTTTCGCGTGATTACTATGCAACGTTCATTATGACGTCACTTATTTCACCCCGCATAGATGACGTCAGATAGGATGACATTCACAAAAGCATGGTATAAAGTTTTGATAATTTCACTGCTTTTGCGTTGAGATGATCGAGTGATAATCTACCGTTATTTCTCGATTAACAACCGAAAAGCATTAAAGAAAGGCTATTTGAAAGAAAACATCCAAGTCAAAACCAAAAGAATGTAGATATACCTACTTTTATATCCGCAAAGCTATTATAATTTTACACCGACCTGCTGTTAACGACATTATTCTGATATGTACAAAGCTTTGACAGACAAAATGGACTAAAATCAGCCTGTACAAACGCGCAATCTGGTCTTAGTCCATGGCACCTGCTTTGTTCTAGAGGATATCGCGGGGAAAACGTTGAGAAAAACTAGTTAATATGCCAAAAGTGAAAAGTTTAAAAAAGTTAGATTCAGCAGAATTAGAGCTTAAACGATTTATATTCGTGAAAAATGCAGAAAGTGTTCAGGCTGATAAGTTTCATTGTTTATATGGGGTTGATGAATATCTATTTTATTGATAGGAGTTTTGAATTAATTTATTGAATAAGCTGTATTTACTATGTAATAATATCAATTTCAATGTATAACGCACGTTCGAATTGCGCGTAAGGCTAGTTACACCCACGACTATGATCTCTGAATTCTTAAGTTGAAGTTCGTCAAGGTATAGTGTGCCTCAAATATTGAACGACGCTGTTTTATAATCTTATTTGGTCGCTTAGTCTATTAAATCGATGGCTCCTTGCGAAACAGTTGTAACTGCTTATATGATTATAGGCAGTTACAACTGTTTCGCGCTGAGCCATCGTTATAAGACTTTTAAGTCTTATGAAATTAGGCATATTCGACAAAATCATATTATGAAACAATTACCTGTGATGTACCGTGGGGATATGGATCACAATAATAACACATAAATTTGCTTTTAAGCCTTGTTGGTTTTGTTTTTGTCTTTTCTCAGCGGCAATCAAATATCCTTCAAATTTAAAAAAAATAATAAATAAAAAAATGAAATAAAAATAAATAAATAAACACTTACATAAAAGCTTAATAAATTGTATTAATATCTTCTATCTCCGAAAAAGTAATCTTGACCGATAAAATAGAATCTTTTCAAATTATGCTTTGACAGTTATTTTGCCAAGCAGTCTACAAATGTCTATTAAGGCTTTGAAATGGTATTTTTTCAGAAAGTCTAATAGAGTTTATTATTAAAAATTTTAATAAATGTCCTATTCCAATTCAAATGGTCATATTCGATTTTGATTATCGTTGCCTTAGTTCGATGCGGTACTTGCGTAGTTTGCCGAAATTTATGATGTAAGAATGCAAGAACTGCCAAACGCTTCATCTGAGGTTTTAACTACCAATAATATAATAAGGGGAGCGAAAGAGATAACCAAAATTGGATACATAACTTAGCCAACTATTTGATAAGCTGTTGAAGAAATGTATGACCAAAAGATTGTTCAAAGCGGACAAAAACCATATTCAGACTAGGCAGCTTGATTCATAAAAAGATCCGAACTATAAGATACAGTTAAGAGCATCGTGAAATCGACAAGATGAATGATTTTGGAATGATATTGGAGCGAGTCCCAGGTGAAATTCAAGGGAGTTAAACCAATATCGCTACTTTTGTTCAAGATGAACAAAATTAGTTATATTTATTACTTCCCTTCAATAAAATATACGTATTTTTTGTATGTTCATGGCCAAACAGACACTTTAATATCCACATCTGCCAATAAAATCAAAGAATAATTTGTTCGATTTGAATCAAATGTTAATCCTCTCGGCCTATTTCGAAATGTTTTCCTAAGATTTTTGGACCGTTTTTGATCGATTTGAGTGAGTGTTTGGAATGAATGAATGGAGCGCTGAGAAAGCGATTTAGAATGGGTTTCATTTAGATGAAAGTCAATTTCACGATGTTACTAACTGTATCAGGAGACTGAAACTCTCAGCCTTAGAATACAGTACTCGAATACTAAATGGAATGACAGCAATATTCGTAGAGTAATTATTTCGTGAAAAACTGTCTAGTTTAAACGCCTGTAGACATCTGGATAATTTGAGATGTCTATTTAGTCTGCCTTGTGATATACACATAAAAGGAAAATTTCCATTTTCTAACATTTATTGTCTTCAAAGTACTTTGATGACATTGACATATCTGTCCGAGGGCGCCATTGAAAGATTACCGCTACACCCACTCCGAAACATTAGTATACATTGGAGAAATTTAGATTCCAAGAAATAAGAAAAAAGAAAATTAAAGCGACTTGCTTCTTAAAAGTGTGAAAAGCTCAAGAAATTTACAACACTGTTGTTTCGACAATAATTTTCTGACACGTTTTGTTATTCTTAAATAATTTAATCTAAGTTGTGTCCATCAACTTTCTTGTATTCTATTTGGCTGAAAATTTGGTTTTATTTCTGAAGGAAAACATTTTCGAGTGCGCAGCTATTTTGTGAGATTCCACAAAAAGTAGTCCCGTAAGAAATTGCTTTCATTATTGATGAATCTTACATTTTTGTTACATGATATTAAATCATAAGACATAAAGAGAAAATTTGTTCATTTTATGGATGTATGAGACTAAAAACCTAATCATACTCATGTGTGAAATCGCTTCACGTATTCATACAGTGTGGTTAGGCTTTTAGTTTCATACTTCCATAAAATCAATAAATACTCTCTTCATCTCTTTATTCCTAATGTTTAGACACTTTGACCTTCAGCGACATATCTAGCATTTTATCAAGAACGGTTGGACGAATTTTCTAGAAACAGTCTGCTTGCAATAATAAAGGCATCGGACCTCGTAGACTGGCTCCCGTCCCACTGATCTGAAGTAACAAGAAATGAGCAATTTAACTAGAGAAAGTATAATTTCTTATCAGCTTTTATTTCTCTGACGGGCCGATCAGTGTTGTTGAGAATATGGGAGGTAATTTGAAACAGTAAAACATTAGTGGTGTACCTTATTTAACACTAACTGACAGCCTGGGACCCAGGCTACGGACCCAGGTATGGTCCATTTTAGCTTAACAGATATTCAATCAGGAACCCTCGGTGATTCCTTGCATTCAGGTTGATAGAACGGTGCGAACAGTTAGCCAATTATACTCCGCTTTGCACGCACGTGCACGTGCAAAGCGGGGTATAATTGGATCACTGTTCGCACCGTTTTTGTCATCCTGGACGCAATTCTAGGTTAAAAATCGCGCGCGTAGATTTGCAAGTGGGTTACGTGACGTCAAAACCGTCAACGGTCTCGCTAAGAATGACGCCAAGTTAATTAATCAAAATCAAACAATGATAAAACTGGACATATTATTATTTGATAACAAAACGCTGTGTTTTACTGATTTTTTGTAATCAAATCTTGATATGTCCCAATGAGCTATAAAGACGATCGGAAAGCATTGAAGAAACTTGACGAATTAGCTCAAAATGTCCCAAATAATAACGCTCGAGCCCGATGCACTTTCCAGTTAACAGTAGAGCCCAAGAAATTATTCGAATGATCAGAGATAGTCCCTATTCCTGAGTTTTAGAAACCTTAACCTCCATCGACATATCTAATTCTTTATCCAGGACTGTCGGACATATTTCCAGGAAAAGTTGGCTTGCAGTAGTAAAGGCATCGAACCCCGGAATTGTCCACTTTAACCACACGAACGGTATGTAGAATATCACACCGGACGCTACGTATGCCGCTCCGTACAGGAATTCTATTCTCGGATTTGAAATGAACGGAGATATAATCATGAAGCAGTTTAAGCATAACGCCATAAGCGGTACCACAATCGGTACACTAAATGTTTTCTTGGCGTCATTTGTGGATTCCTTACGTTTTGTGTATTTCAATTTTAACAACGCAATGACTGTAAACATCGTAACAAACATGGATACAAAACTAACGAGGTTTATCAGTTCTCCTATATCTGCGGGGACTAACAATGCAAGTGAACAAAATGTGTTAAACACAAGTGATGCAGTTGGAATTCTTGTTCTGTGGTGAAGGAATGACAAAACCTCAGGTAGATGACCGGCTCTCGACGCAGCAAACCTCACACGACCGTCCGTGAAGAATCCACCATTGGACGCTCCATGGACGGAGCACATAACGCTGATTGGGATAATTATGGCAGCTGATCCGAGGACGATATCTCCCCACGAGAACGCTACGGCGGACACGGAGAGAAATTCAGCTTTTGTGAGAACGGTGAAGTATGAGACGTTAGTCGTGATGTAGACGAACGTCACTAGACTCAATGATATACCAATGGCACGTGGAATGTTCCTCTCCGGATCTATCAGCTCCTCGGCGATTTCGTTCAGGTTGTTGTATCCCCCGTATGCCCACATGCACTGGTAAATTGCCAGGGCAATGAACGTTACGTCAGTGGTAGAACCTTCAAAGGAGTTGTTGAAATTATCCGTGCTTCCCTGGATCAAATACACAAACCCTCCAACAGATATCACGACAAGGGCTAGAACTTTTAAACAAGTAAAGAATCCTTGCATGGCTGTTGCGAACCTAACGCTTATCACATTTGTAATTGCTAGCGAAAGAAGTTCAACGGCAGCGATGATTTTCCGTAATGAATTCGGCGGACCACAACTACCAAAGATGGGCGCACAGAGATAATCTGCAAATACAAGCGCTAACACCGCTCTAGAACCTGGTTGTAAGATGGTTGTTTGTAACCAGGCTACGAGAAATGCAGGCAGGTCACCTATTATAACACGAATGTACGTATAATCGCCGCCAGATTTAGGCATGAGGACGCCAATCTCCGCATACACCAGGGACAAGATGGTCGCCAGGCCGCCACATCCCGTCCATATTACAAGACTCAAGCCAACGGAGCCGGAATATTTGAGAGCGCCACGGGGAGATATGAATATCCCGGAGCCGATGATCGATCCGACAATAAAGGCCACACCTCCTGCGAGGCCGATCCTTTGCTTCACTTTCAGACGACCAGTCTGTGACTTTTCTCTCTCCATCTCCAGTACCTGTAAATCAAACAATGCCTCGTTCAATTAACCCGTTCCTGTTTTTACAAAATTTTGGACCTGCCCAAATTCAAAGGTTTTAGAGACGAAAATTTAAAGTGGTTTTAATTTGAGAAATAACCATTCAGTAGGGTAGCCGCTGAAATAGTGTGGAAAAAGAAGAAATTGCTTGTCAGAAGCAAATTCTTCTTTTTTCACAATGTTTTCTCTAACATAAAACACAGGCACGTAAAAATCAGGGATTAAACAGCAAAGGGTTAAACAAAGGCTCGTTCAATTAAGAACCGGTAATACCTGAAGCGCATTCGTCTCAACGCGGCCGATTCCGAACCCCACATTTAAATTGCTTCATTTTGTCTCATTTGTTAATCTTTTTTTTTAATTCAACCGAAGAACATCCATGTACAATATGACAGGAACCTATGACCTCAGCCTATAAAAGGTATGATATTTTTTTTCATATTATAACACTACTCTTTTGTATTTGATAAAACGTTGCCAAATAGTCAGTTTTTGAAATTTGGTTGAAATTGGTTCATTACTGAAAATTTATAAATTGATTTTTTTACTTAATGATATACAGTTAACAACATCGTGAAATTGACAAGGTGAATGATTTTGAAATGATATTGAAAGAGTGTGTGGAGCGAGTTTTGAATGAAATTAAAGGGAGGTAGTACAATATCGCTAATTTTGTTCAGGACTAACGAAATAAGCGATATTTATTACCTCCCTTTCATATATGCATACAAGTTCTATAAGTAGCTTCATATTTCTTCAAAAACGCTTATAATTTCAATTATATCATTGAAATCGCTATTATCCCTATCTATATTTATTTTGTATGTAGTTGTTGATCTTATCTTGTAAGTGAGTTTGGAGCTTTTTTGAATGTTTTGAGTGAGTGTTTGGAATGAATGAATGGATCGTTGAGTGAGCGATTTAAAATGGTTCTGGTAGAGACCAATGTCAATTTCACGATGTAACTACCTGTACAGAGAATTGGCCTCCGCCGATAGAAGTAATTTTTATCTGATCAAAATGGCTTGTTTAACTTTGAAAGGTGATACCCAACGATCATTTCTGTAAGGTTTCGTTGAAATTCATCCTGTACTTTCTGAGGAGAAGATATCCTAAAAGAACAACTTAGAAAAGAAATGACGCTCGGACGTTCGCACAATAGACATAGTGCCATAACAATAACCCTAATGGCTTTCTGCCAGTGAAACTAAAACCAAAGACAAGGAAATAATTTAGAATATTTTGGCTCTTTTTGCAAATTCAGAAATTTAACACGTAATTGCTTGGACTATACTACATGAAGCCAGTACTTCACGAGACAAAATTGTTTTTTAATCCATGTATCATTTTAAGTATTTTTCCCGTTACTGTTTTTTTTAAATAGCAACAAATATTTGGTGTCGTATTTCTTATTTGATAAAATATCATCATTTTAAAAATGCACGTAGATCTACTTACATTAGTTTACAAAGGGCTCCAGGTTTTGCTTCTCGTCACATTCTCTCATAAAATAGATACAAAGGTTCTTCTTTGAGTTTTAAGACCATTAATAAAAATACTATGTCCTGACAGTTTCACACTGTGCTTAAACCCTGTTCATTTATTACCGAGTAAATCCCCTTTAATGTGAAAATCATTCAAGCTGTTTGAACACAATGAATATTTTGTTATCCATAGGTAACTGACCTATCGTCTGTATAGATGTATTTAAAATGCTAAGCTAATAAAACTAGGAATAAGGTTAATCTCCGTGTTTTTGTATCTATTTTACCACTTCAAATACATCAACGAATTTGCTTATTTATTTGGATGATGCGAACAACGACATTTTGATGCACGCACACAACTTTATCTTACGATAGATCACAAACATATTGTCCACGTGTATTGAAATGAACATGGTTGTCAGAAACTGAACTTGAAATATACATCACGCGGTAATTTACATAATTATAATGAGCCACACTGTCAAACTCAGAGATAAATGTGGCCGGTCATAACAAAATTGTTTAACATATCAAGAGCACGTTCTGCACTGGAAAGGGGAAAAAATTGCAATAATTTGCACAATATGTATCTATAGATATGTATCGCCCTTGACAGTACAGGTTGTACTATTGAAGGTGCATAAATTTGCCAAATGAGTGAATGCCTTTTATAATGTAAGAAATATTTTAAAATGCCAAATTAATTGCACGGCGATGGCGACCATGACGACAACGGGACCATTGTAATACCCCGGGTTTTCTCCGAAGACAGCCGAGCTAAATTTCAAACAAAAAGGAGGCATTGGTTTTCTGGAAGAAGTTTGCATTCATAAAAAAAGGAACAACAGCATAATACAATAACGATTCAGGATTCAAAAACAAATCTTCCATTAAGACCAGTTTATCAGAGGAATCTGAGAAAGATTTAGGAGTACAATTCTCTGATAATTTAAAATTTGATGAACTTTGAGAAAAAAGCAAGCTATATCACAGGACTAAATGAATGCATTTGGTTTATATGGACAAGGAACTTTCTCTATAGCTCATAACAAATCACTAATTAGACTGTCCTATGACCATGGATAAAAAAAAAATAGTCCAACTATAATAAAACAATTTGAAACGTCGAACGACGAGCAACGAAGACAATAACAGAATTGAGGGACTTACCCTACAACACTCGCAAACAAGAACCAAATTAACCTACATTGGGGTAAAGACTACAGAGAGGAGATACGAAACATATGCATCTTTTTAATTTATCATGTCACTAGCTATAACTTTGCCTGTTAAATGGGGGTATGATAAACTTGTCGATATCAGGTAATTTGATCACGTGACAGCTTTATCATGTCGCTTGATCACCTGACCGGTCGGATTTTCTTTGGCGGCTGTTAGGTCTGAAAAAGAGTTCTCCTTATCACATTTTTTTTTTTCTTTTGATTTGAGTGTCGGAAATTTTTCACTTGCACGTGTAAAATTTGGCAAAAATTTTACACCGTTTGTATTCCCAAAATCAAGGCTGATCGGTCCAATCAACGTGGCCATGGTTCGTTGTATTTCGCACTAGTCACATGTATCATAAGTGACCGTTTTTTTTTTACATTTCCAACATTTTTTGCACTTTTGATGGACAGACACTGAGCAACCAATACAATCACACAGTGCATTGAAATGCTTTAGGATCATGTAAAGAGACTTAAGACCTGTAGCCACACCTTTTACATCGAAAATAAAGACTAAGTTCAGACTAAAAATTACCCAGTTTGGATTTAAATTCCCCATAACAACTCTTGAAATAAATGGGCCTCAGAATGTGGTCGATTGAACCCCCGAACCCCTCTGGAACCGCCACTGGATCTTCTAACAGTTTTCCCTCTGCGTTTTACTGGAACAAACAGTTGATCTATATTAACTTAGTAAGCATGAGTGCGTTCTTGGACGCTGACGTAAGCTAAAGTAATTCATGATTTTCTGTAAAAGAAGAACTAAAATGTTTTAGTTAGAATGAAATTTTACAAGGAATAAGCCATGGACTCTTAATTTGATCCCTATCGAAAGTTTGGTAGTAATTTCAGTAAAGTGTCAACTATGATATACTTCTAGTATCAAAAGTGTTATGGTCATATTTAACTGTTGCATCTAACTAAATACGGATATTATTAGTGTCAACCTTTATTCGACCCAGTTTGACTTGTTCTGGTTGTGTCAACTTAAAAAAAAAGTTGGAATCATTATACTTTTGTTTACATTGAACTATGAAACGTAAATACTAATCCCGAAAAAGGGTTCAAACAGAAGCAAGATAAGGTTTGATGTTGCATACATCAATGACAACGATAAATTGTCGATTCCATAGCTCAGGATAAGCCTAGTTTAATTGTTTGGCCTTGAGCTGTGACCTTACCCTTGGAACTATTCAAAAAGTTTCTTTTAATTGTCACAACCGCTCGATATGAAGAATAACTGTGAAAAGCTTTTTTTTTCAAAATCGATCTGGACAAAAACGGACAAACTAATAGACAGACGAACATATGCACACACAAAAAGCCATCTTTTTTTCGTTGCGTAACTGTGAAATTGTTGGAAATATTAAGCATAGGCTTAAATGTGACACGTGTTCGCATGAGGGATCAAATTTGTTAATGTGAAATGGTTCGCAAAACGTTAAAGAAGTGATTTCCCGTTTTTCACGTGCACTAACGATCGCAATCGTTTGACATGGGTGGTATTTGAGGCCAAACGGACAGGGGCATTACCGACGTAATATGATGCTTGCGCAGCGCCACGAATTTAATCACAGACGACCAATCCACGAATCAATTTTTGTGATAAAAAAAAAAAAATAATAAAAAAAATGCAACAGTGGCGGATCCAGGATGTCCATGCAGGGGTTCGAATACACAAATTCTGACCTAGTTTTAAAGTCCTTATGACTCTGGATATTAACTTCAGAAAAGAATTGAAAAATGTTTTTAACAGTCTGCAATTCTTTCATGAAGTCGATCAACAAAGGTATCTATCTAACACTAAGTGTAACTAATACGGAGAATGTTTCAATTTTTGCACAAAAACACGAGGATAACTAAAACGAAATGCATGTGTAGTCTACGTTTACAACTTGGACCCCGAAACCGTTAGAGATGCCCCTTCTGGAAATCAACATCTGAAAAGAATGGAGACCTATTTCAAACAGTCTGAGATTTCTAAAATTGATCCCCGGAATACAAATTTCAGACAAACCTGTCATAAGCAGGCACAAAAGGGACATTCAAAAAGTGCTTGCTTAAAACAGGTGTTTGATTTTAATTCCCCATGACAACTTGTGAAGTAAATAGGCCTCCTAGTTTGGTCGATTGAACCCCCCCCCCCCCCCCCCCGAAACCATTCTAGAACCGCTACTGGAACTTCTTATAGTTTTTTTTCCTCTGAGTTTTACTATGAAAAAAGGTTGATCTAGGTTAACTTAGTTAGCATGAGTGTGTTCGTGGGCGCTGACGAAAGCTAAAGTAAACGGTAATTCTCTGTACATGAAAAAGAATAGCTTAAATGTTTTATTGGGAATAAAAATTTTTCTAGGAAAAAGCCATGGACTTATATTTTGATCCCTATGAAAATGTGAGTAATAAACTTAGTAAAGTGTCAACTGTGATATACTACTAGTATTAAAAGTCTTCTGGTCATATTTTACTCTTGCATCTAATTAAACACGGACATAATTAGTGTCAACTTTTATTCGACCCAATTTGACTTGTTCTGGTTGTGTCAACTTAAAAAAATATTAAAAAATAAAGATAATTTAAAAATAAACAAACAGACAAACGCTCCTGTAATTTTTCCTTTCTAAAAAAAACAAAAAACTTTTGACTTTTCTGTATATTCTAAACAAGACTGCAACTGCATTGTGCATGTGTTGTAGATTAATTTTGAGACCAAGAGAAGATACATGTATTTTACGTGAGCCTAATTATGACATTACCAAAAATTTCATTTGAGCGCGTAGCTCATTGAACAGCAATGCCAACCACACACAACAATAAATATATTTGCAACGTGAAGAAGCACATGTATTAAAGCCTCACATATCTACAGGGCGCATAGTGAAGACTCAGGTCAGAAATTGCGGATGCAAAGGCTGACCGGAGTCTTTGCTTTGCACTCATTTGAATCTTTGTAGTTGGAAATGTCACACACAGAATCATCATATTTTTGTTTTATTGGAACTAAAAAACGCAAATACTAATCCCAATAAAATGATTCAAACAGAAGGAAGATTAGGTTTGATGTTGCATTCATCAATAACAACAATAAATTGTCGAGTCCCTAGCTCCGGATAAGCTCATTGTAATTGTTTAGCCTTGAGCTATGACCTTGAAATCGGAGCTATTTTTTCTTTTAATTGTCACAGATACTCGATATGAAGAAAAGCTGTGCAAAACTTTTCCGAAATCGATTCATAAGTGTATAAGTAATAGACTGATAGACAGACGAACTAATGCACATACTCTAAGACGTCTTTTTAACAATTTTGTCTTGTTCACCATAAGCGGGTTAGACTAAAATATTGGCTTTATTGCATTAAAATAAGTGCTGAAAACAGTCATAGCACCAATTTCGTGAAAGGTACTATTTTAAAATTACATTCTTAAAAATCTTTGCACATTTGCAGGCAGATCATGGTCTATAACCCCTCCCAAATCTGAAATATACCGGGCTCAAAATGACAAGGGTTATAATGATGAAGTTACTTGAAAGAAACTATCAAACGGGTTGTCACGAAGTGTTCACTGTATTTGGTTGTCTGTATCTTCTTCTTTGAATTTGAACAAGTCTAAAACTGTGTTGTTCGATATCATGTTAATCGTAGTTTGAGCCACCAAAATTTCAAATCTGTTCAGCTTTTATAACTCTCTTTGTTTATTGTTCTGGTTGCCTGGTGTCTTTCTACCAACCTTGGACAAAAAAAGTTGCCCCAAATACTGCAAACTTCTCAAGGCTTTGACAGATGACCTCAACCTCATTACGTGTCCTTGATCTAGGTATCTTCAGATGAGTCAAGCATATGTGATACGTGCCGAATAAGAGCATTGTATCTTAAGGTAGTGGAACTGTAATAGTTCCGCAACATTTCGGACCACATGTCCTTTCACAATGATAACCGAGGTTTCCTAATGAAAATTTTTAGGAAACCTCGATTATCACTGTTAAATTTCTTGACATCCCAAACAGTGTGGAACTATCACGGGTCCACAACCTTAAATAGGCTTAAAGTGATTATAAATATTAAGTTCTTGGTTTAGTTTTGCAGACATACAGACCGACCGACAGGCAACGGTAAAACAGTATACTGAAGGTCTAAAGAAACGCAAATCAGTTTTGGTAAACTTTCTCAGCCTTACAAAGCGACGATGTTTCTATCTTAGAGGCATAAAGTGAATCATTATGTAAATTATGTACACATTTTCAGCCAAAAATACCTGAAGCGGTGACCTCTTAAAGGTAACTTCCCCTACTTCTACAAGTCACAACCAACAACAGTTCTGTTACAAATCATTCAAAGCTGAAAAAATTATATATATTGCTTTATGACACCATCGACCGTTATTCAACTTTTTCTCTTGTATTTTATCCGAAAATACAGAATAAGATAAATCATTATTCTTGTAAAAGACTTTTGAAGTCAAAGATTTAAAGAGTTGTATATGGGTAACCCCTCCGGCATCTTACCTTTAGCTTTTTTGTTCATAAAACTACTTTTCGGCAAATTTATGCCCTAGACATCGATCGTCTTACTAATTCGATGTGACATGGTGGGTTTTAAGAAGGTTATGACAGTAATTTGAATAAAACCGAATAGACTTTAGATAAGATTTATTTATTTGATTGAACATGGATTTACGCCGCTTACAACAATCTTCCGAATATATCACGGCGACTGGAGCACCTAACAATATATTACTGATATTTCTCCCACCAGTACTACCATCACATTCTTTCCTAGCCTCCAGTTGCTTTCTCGCATAGGTCTATAATTATCAACCCATTTGCGAGAGACAAATACTCGTAAACGATGAGTGCCGCCGTCGGGGATCCAACCCAGCCTTCTACTTTGAATTAGGAAGTAACCACAATATAAAAATAAATTATAATAATAATAAAGTGATTCGAATTAAAACATCGAATGCCTAATTACATTGATCAAATGCTCCTTTATTGATTGATTGAATTGAATTTTACGCCACTTTCAACATTTATCAGTTATATCGCGGCGGCTGGAGCACCTAACAATGGATTCCTGGTGTTTCTCTCACCATTACAGCCATCACATCCTTTCCTAGCCTCCAGCTGCTATCTCACATAGGTCTACGATTATCAACCCATTGGTGAGAACCAAACAGTCGGAAAGAATGAGTGCCGCCGCCGGGGATCCAAACCGAGACATCTACATTGAATTAGGGAGCAACCACAACGTTAGAAGAAAATGACAATAATAATTTTCGTGATTCGAATTAAAACATCGAATACCTAATCACATTGATCAAATTTTCCATTAGGAATAGGCTGTGGCAAAATAACAGATAAATTTGTAGACAAATATCTTCGGCCTTTTGACGTCAAACGAACCAATTTGTTGTCTTGCAAAGTAGATCATGACCAATATTTTGATTCTTTAATCGCCCGAATAACATTTTAGAAGATTTTCTTTCATGAAGAATCTTTTTATTACATTGTGCAATGAAATGTTGATATATTGTGTGGTGTAATTGCATATAATCTCCTATTTTCCGGCGACGTCCATGGGTTGCATGACGACGAGATTTTGATTCAATCGTGCTTTTTGTGCCACCTCTTTGGCAGTCTATCGATTCAGAAGTAACAAGAGATGTTTGAAAAACATTTATGCCCCCCATAAAAGCAAATCAATAGCCTATCTATCAATCTACAAAGGAGTGACTCACAAAATATGATCAGTAGAGTTATGGTTCTTGTGCACTGCACTTCTCCTGAATGAGATCTATTCACCTATGAAGTTTCATGATTCTAGCAAGTCTACCACTTGAGGTATGCTCCGGAAAAAAAAGGACTACGGTCGGACTGACGGACCGACCGACAAGTGCAAAGAAATAAATCCCCTTTTCTTCGAGGGGGGGGGGGATTAAAATTATAGCTGGAAAGCAATTCCGTCATGCCATTCCATTGACGTTGTTAAACAGCTATTACGTTGCCCATAACAGCATTTCTCAATCAACAGACCGGAATTTCCTCTCATTTTGATCGGAGCGTGGCCACAAATGTACATATCAATTTTATACAGGTTTTTATTTGGAAACTGTCCTTAGAACAAAAATTTAAAAATTGTTTTTCTTTTACGTTATTTAAGTCCCTTAGTGTAGCTTCCTGAGCTATCTGACAGACAGACAGGCAACGGTAAAAAGAACATGCTCCTAGGCCCAAGGTAATAAAAACTTTCTCAGGCTCAGGCTCAATTTTCACGAATTTCAATTTAAAATAAATGTATGAAGATCCATGTACAAGAAACAAGTATTAAATCCGAAGAGTTTTCAATGTTTATTTACTATACATTATTGCACAGACGTATAGTTAAAATATTTGAGCCCTGCTACAAGAAAACCAAGAACATACATTTGCAAAATCAAAGACACAAATAAGCTGTGCAGTAACTGGGTATTCAATCATTGTCTTTTTTTTGCCAGACTGAGATATTTCTAAAAGTTTTAAAACTATCTTCCAAACTCAAATATTGGGTGTCTTGGTTACCCTTGAGGTTGCAGTCTGGAATGTTTTCTCATTTATTGTGCAACCAAGCCTGTATTGACCTGATATCACCTGCCTCACAACATAATGTGATATCAGTCAGTCTAATTTCAGAAACATATTCATGATCTTAACCAGAACAACTTTTCACCCTAATTTCTTCGATTTAAAAGGTTTCATGAATATGCCCTGAAAAAAGATTGCATGATTAGAAAATAATATTTGAGTGTCTTAAATATCAGTGTAATCTGATCTCAGCTAAGAAAAATTATCATGAGGAGGCTATGCATTGACAAAATAACATAGATAACATAGATATTCCATAAGACAATTACATATTATTTCTTCTAGCAAGGCTCATTTCTACATTACAATTTGATTGAATATGTTACTTATCATTGTAAAGCTATCATATTACCTTCATTAAATAACAGTGACATAAAATATCTTAAAATGTTTACAACATGATTTTTATGATTTCACAAAGATTTGTTTGTTTGTTTGAATGTGGTTTTATGCCGCCTTCAACATTTTCTCAGTTATAATTCAACATAGAACATGAGTATGCAGAAAAAAATAAAGTCATTCTTTGTTTGTTGGAATGGGATTAACACTGCTTTTAACAATATTTCAGTTATATTGCAAAGCTGAGGCAGCTATCAATGGATGACCAGTATTTCTCAAACCAGGGGCATGTTTTACTAAAAATCTTACAATCATTTTTGTGTAAGTTAAAAAGTTGTTTCTCCGGTAGAAACTTAATATGGTATTCTGTCATGCATCATCTCATTGAAATCGTCCTCTATGTCTTCTATGGGATATTGCAAGGCAGAATCAAAAAATAAATGAAAACACCAAGTACCATCTGTGATTTTGACTTACCCATGTCATGCTGAATAAATTTTGGCTAAAAATTTCCTTCAAAATCAAAGGGCAAAAAGCACTGAAAGTCAAAACTGTAGGTCATTTTTTCTTTGAAAAACTAAATCTATTGACAATTCTGGTTTGAAAGTGAGAAACAGGTGGTGTAGACTAACATCAGACTGCACATATGTGCAGGCTGATGTTTGTCTATAGCTCCTGCCAAGGCAGGAATATTCCAGGTTCAGCATGACAAGAGTTAAGATTAATTATTTCGTAAGAAATTTAATAAAACAGGCCCTGCAGATGTACATGTACAGATAAGAAGGGGTAATGCTGGTCTAAAATCTTTATTTTATATTTAAACCCCATGTTGAGGGTACTCATTTGAATCATATCATCATGGCCATTCAAATGAGTACCAAAATTATAGGATTTGTGTTACTTTTATCAAAATATTTTAATTTGAAATCCAAAATACCCCTCTAACAGTAGCTCTGTCTTGAAGTGCGTTTGTTAGAGCAAAATTTTTTTTTTTGTTTGAGCAAAATTATTAAGATTCTAATTAAGATTTTTAAGACAAAGTGTCTGTAGAGTAAGATTTTTAAGCTGCTGAATAAGAATCTTAAGATATCTAAATGTGGAAACGAAGATGGTTTTGCACTGGCTTATAACCAGTAGCCTTGACTAAGTTAAAAGTTTTTACTCCAATTATCTAAAATAGTTCTTTATGACATTTAAAAATCTCATTAAGTGGGATGTTTCATCTTGTTCTAAGAAATTAAACTCTGTATTTCCATTACATCCTTTTTCAAGCCTCAAGTTGCTTTACCACTTAGTTTTATGATTATCCACCCATTCTTTGGAGACAATGTTGAAAAAGATATGTGCCGCCCATAGAGATCAAACCCATGTTGACCTTGATTTGATGATAGGGAGTCATTTGTGCCACCATCTGAACTATTTCAGTCAAAGAACTGCAGGATTTTTATTACAACCTTACCAAATAAATCAAGCTGAAATGGAATTTCCAAATGGAACAATATATTGACCAAAAACAAATTTGAATAACATAATCTTTACAATGGTTTCAAAATGTACATATTTTAAAATCCTTTTTTCTTTTTCTTAAGCTGTACTTACTCATTTGATCCTCAAGCAACAATTATACTAAATGCAAAGAATGTGCTTCTAAAAATGTCTATATGTACAGTGAAACTGAATGGCTTTAATCTGGGGTGCAGATAAATAAAATTTTCTCATTTGTCCTAGGACAAGTTGACAGTAAAAATGCACTTGTCCAACTGTGAGATCTAGCCGCCCAACATTTGGGAAACAATCTCCTACTTAAATCAACACCATGTTGCTTAAGTGAAACTACTTAAGCCTTAAACTAATTAAATATTTTATACGCTTCTGAAAAACAGTAATGAACAAATGAACTGCCTTCAAGTGCTACGCTAGGCTGCAGGTGCTGGATAATGCTAAAATTCTAAGTCAAAAAAGGGTCATAACTCTTACAAAAATACTTCCAGAGTTGTCCCCCTTAATATTATGAGTAGCTCTCGTGATGGTGAACACACATGCCAAGTTTCATGAAGACATTTTCCTTAATAACAGATATATGACTTAAGGGTCACAGCATTCCCAATAACCTCATATGGGGGCAATTTACCCCTAAATCGAAGCTTGTACCCCTAATTTATATAAGCAGCCTTATTTGTTTCATATATGGGGGGTACATGCATGCTGTAAAATAACCATTTTTACCCCAAGATTGAAGCAGCAGTGGGAACACTGGTTAAAGTTTGACATAAACGAAACACCAATGCCAATAACGCCAATGTGGTCATAATACCTCGTGTTTTTTTCTGAAAACAGCCAAGCTAAAAACATGAGATAAAAGGAGAAACTGCTTGAATTCAAGCAATTTCCCCTTTCTTTCAAGTTATCTGTTTCTATTAAGTACTATTATCAATTCTAGATCATACTTTGATATGAAACTTGCAATTTCTTTCAATATGAAAAAGTCTCAATTTTTCATCTTGATTAAAGATCAATTGTCCTTTGACAAGTTCTCAATAGATTTCTTCTTGCTCTTTTTCAAAAGAAAAAAAAAATAACAAGCTTGGCAAAAGAATTCCACAATCCTGTTAATGTTTTAGATATGTCATTTACACACAACTTTCTGAAATATCATCTTCTATTGACAAGATGTTCCAAATCTTATTGATGCAGGGACATTAAAAAAATTAACCCTTTCCTGTTTTACAAAATTTTGGACCTGTCCAAATTCAAAGGTTTTGCAGACGAAAATGTAAAGTAGATTTAATTTGAAAAATCACTATTCAGAATGGGTAGAAAATAGTGTGGAAAAAGATGAAATTGCTTGTCAGAAGCAATTTCTTCTTTTTTCACAATGTTTTCTCAATCATAAAATCACAGGCCTTAAAAAAGCAGGGATTAAACAGCAAAGGGTTAAGGAATAGTAGAAAAAAACATTTGTAACATTTGATTTCCTGTTTTCTTACAACCTGTTTTAGCTTTGTATCCTATATGCAGCATTATTTATATTTGGACCAGTCTAAATATTTTGTAATCCAGGAATGGGTGGTGTGAAAAGGTTTCACTTCTGTTTTTGGTGTGCTTTAAGTCTTTCCAGTTTTAATCCCTGCTTTTCACGTGCCTGTGAGTCTATGATTGAGAAAACATTGTGATAAAAGAAGAAATTGCTTCTGACAAGCAATTTCTTCTTTTCCACACTATTTTCTACCCTACTGAATGGTTATTTTTCCAATTAAATGCACTTTAAATTTTCGTCTGCAAAACCTTTGAATTTGGACAGGTCCAAAATTTTGTAAAACGGCAAAGGGTTAAGTCATGGAAGTCTTTTAATGGTCCCAAGGTAACACTATATACAATATACACTATAACAAGGACTGTTCTATCATAATGCTGTCGAAACCATTTGGTGGGGGATGATAAAAGTTAGTAAACTGTACATCTAACGTGGCTCCATCATCAACTGAAACATAAAATATGATGAACATTGGTTAAGGGACATCAGTTAAGAGATTTCTTTCTATCATGCAATGAAGCCTGCTTTGACCTGATATCACCTGTCTGTTAACATAACATGATATCGGGCAGTCTATTCTTAGAAATAATTTGCTTACACTTTCACCTGAATTTCTTTGATTTTTAAGGGCTTATTATAATCAAGCTCTGAAAATTGATTGCATGATAAATAGAATGCCATTTAAGTGTCTTAAAATATCAATGTTATCTAGTCTCCGCAGCGAGAAATTATCATGACTTGGCAAAGCCTTGTCTTGATAAATTGCCAAGCAGGGTAATCTTTATCTATCACAGGCAGCAATCATATATATTTATCCCATTTTTAAAATAGTTGACCAAGAGAAACTATAAACAAGAGTGCCTTAGTCATGATATGCTCAAGGACAATATTATGCCGCAGAATATTGCTAAACCGTAGCAATATGCACAAGGTCAAAAAGTAAAAAATATCACACTTAACCAATCCCAAGTTGTGTTCACTAGTTGTGGATATACATTAGCTGATATATATATAATACATACTTAGTGTTTCGTATGAAATAAAATATATAATGAGGTTGGGAGAATTGATAATTGTCGAGGCTCTGTCGGTGGGGCTAGGAAATGCTGCTTACTCAAATCGTAGTTACAATGTTTTGGTATCGGGTGCTGATAGGGTAATTGAGCCTATGGAAATCAATGCAGCTTCTAAATTTTTGCCTTGTTGTTCCAAGGGTGCCAAATGTTCTAGGTAGTGTTCAAATAAATGTATTGGCAGTTTGTTGTATCTAAACTTAATTAATCTTAAGCAGAATTATTCGAATAACTGAAGACAAGGAAACTGTCATTTCAAATCTCTCGTCGGACATGTTGTTGTAGACAATTTAAGTGATCTCATCCGGATTTCCCCTTGATCTCTGAAGATGCCGTTTTCTGGTAGCGTCTCTTTTTCATTTCGGATTTACAATTTTATTGGTCAGAGCTGTATGAATTACGTTTGATATTACAAATATTCCCCTGGTTTAAATTTCTTTTGTTTCAATATCGAAGTAAATCTTCCCTCGCAATCTGCATCCAACTAAGTAAGGTCATGGCGGTAATGAAGAGACACTATCCCGCCAATATTGCATAAGACTGGTTGTTATAGTGACAGTCTATGATATCACGCGTTACACATGACTTGTTATGTATATGCTTGGGTTGAATATAGATTTTTTGCATGTGTGGACTTACCTTTAACCCTTTATTGGGTAAATATAAAAAGTCCGGGGTTAAATTTAAGGAGTTTTCCTTGAATCTTGGAAGGTTTTTTTACGTCTGTGTCTCATTTCCTGGACGTTCTTTCTGATATTATGGACTTATATTACATCGACGTCCGCTTATTGAGAGCACTGCAGGGGAACTAATGAACAGAAGGAAAAATGTAAAACAAAAACTTCTTGCAAGAAGCAAAGGCCGACTTAACAAGATGTGTTTGTGACACAGAAAGCCCTCAAAATAGCAATTTTTTCAGAACTTTGATATTGACAGATGTTCTTGATCTTGTTACATGACCCTGACCTTGGTAGTCTTGATCCGCTACTGATCTGTAGCTTTCCATCTGCAATTCTTGTACATGTATGTTCAAGGTGGCATCCATGAGAAGCAATGGATGTGTTCACTTACCATAGAATACAGGATATATTGTGCCCTTTATACCTCGTAATGTACAACTGGCTGGCTTCCCATTTACCAAGATGTTAAATTCTACATGATCATAAGTAAACCCCTGCAAAAAGAAATGTCAAATACATAATTCAGGGTTTTAATCTGACTTCATGAAAACAGGATCTATAGGACTCAACAATTGGGATCTTGGGATTCCTTTCTTAACGTTTAGGAGTCCCTTTTTTTGACAAAGTCTGTTTCTTTTCAGCAAAAATTTTGGTTTTATGTGAATGAACAACTATTTCCTGGTTAAAGGTAAGGGGAGTGTTGGATAAATATATGAATATTTGGGACTCAACTTAAGGAAATTATTGAAAACTGTTTTAAAACAGTCTTGAATTCTTTCCTGACGTTGACCCCCCCTTTAAAAAAAATAAGCATACAAGAACCATAAATAGCTTCCTATTACTTAAAAAACCTATCAGGCCCATAAAATTTCAATTGTTTCAGTTAAATAGCTATTTTTTTCTAGCTATATTTCCTTTAAATGAAGTTGTTGATCTTATCTTTTTATGTGATATTGAAGCGTTTCTGAATGGTTTAAGTGAGTTTTGGGAATGAATGATTGGAGTGCTGAGTGATTTTGAATGGTTTTGATTGAGATTAGTGTCAAGTTCATGATGTCTCTAGCTGTAAATAGGTTTAAATCAAACCAAACCCTTAAACTTGGCAATGTATTTAAGACAAAATTTAAATTCAGTAGTATAAGACTTAAGTATCAACTGTCAGTGTTAAAAGTGATACATGTATTGAGTTTCTAAATCGTAACTTCGTTGTTGTGTAATTTGAGTCTACGTATAAAATTGCAAAGAATTTCTCAACTTGAAATCAGCCCAGCTAAGATAAACATGTAATGATTTCAAAGATTGTTGTCAACCTTTTCAAAGGCATGAAGCCAACACATTGCAAATAAATTCAATAATTGCATAAAATGTAAGTTTTTGGGTTGTAATAGGCAATTGTTTATGGACAGTTCACGTACCACTTATGCCTAGATTGTGTTACTTAACCCTTGTCATGCTGAATAAATTTTGGCTAAAAATTTTCATCAAAATCAAAGGGCAAAAAGCACTGAAAGTACCAACCATAGGTCATTTTTTATTTTAAAAACCAAATCTATTGACAATTCTGGTTTAAAAGTGAGAAACAGGTGGTGAAGACTAACATCAGACTGCACATATGTGCAGGATGATGTTTGTTTATAGCTCCTGTCAAAGCAGGAATATTCCGGGGTTAAATATCCTCAATCTCAGCCTATACACTACTAATCTTTTTATCAATCTTTTAATTTTGTTTGTACCAAAATAATTAAAAAATTAGCAGTCATTGAAATACTGATAAAAGTTGCAATAAAACTAAAACAAAATCTTACCAACACATCCCCTTCTTGAGGCAATTCTGAAAGTTTTCCAATTTCTTCATTTTTATGATAACATTTTCCGTCATGTCGGAGTACCCATGATTCTTCTGTGTCCCCAAGTGGAAGTTTCTCTACACCACACCTTCTAGTGGCAACACCAACACCCCATACACCTACAAAAAATGCAATAAAACATGAACAAATAAAATACATGCAGACTTTACAAAATACCGCCGGTCCCACTGACATGTCTGGTAAAAATCATGCTGGTCCTATAAGTTTTGCATGAATACAGGACCGAATGACCGCTAAAATCTAGCCACATACACAATATGATCTATTGTTCCGTCTGGTGGAATTTAGGTCGGTCTGGTAATAATTCTAAATTTACCAGACCCACTGTCCAGTAAAAAATATGTGTATTTCGTTAAGTCTGTACATGTACGGTAAAAGTTTATTAAAGCAACAACTAACAGGCCCACAAATAAGCCTTTGTAAATGGAAATGGCCGCTTGATACATTTTTTGTTTATAAATAAGAAACATACGTTTTTATTGAATATGCATATTATTGCCAAATTCTCAATAATCCTATAATGTTAAAATTCAATAGAATGGTCTCTTCAAGACGATTCTGAAATAGTTTAAACAACATAGGATTCATATTTAATAATTTTTAGGTCAACAATGCCTACTTTATAAACATTTTGATTGAAAGAAGGGGATTTTGAAAATGGTGGCTTAATCAATATGGTTGATAAATAGAAGTAGTCAATCAAGCATGATTGACTATATACAGAAACAGTCTTCCAGCTAGGCCCTTTCAGGAGGGCACCCTGTCCTTTCCTTACATGCCATTAAAATATTTATAAAAGATTCATAGATCCATTGAGATGACTAGAAAGCGTTGACAGTCAAAAACTTATCTATAGAATAAGGGGACCATGCAAAACTATAGTAATTGCCCATTTATTTATAGGTACTTACAATAGTCTTGTGCTGACCCCTTGAGATGTGCTTTGTTCGAACTTTAGAATACATGTCCTTATAACGCAACCAAAAGAGCCAGAATTGTTAAGTCCATTACAATTGTACTTGAAAATAGCCCCAGGCATGTCAACTTATATTAGATATCTTACTGTGAAGTGGTAAGCAGAAAATCAAAATTATTTCAATAGAGAGTGAACTTGACATAAAAATAGGACTAATCGTATAGTTTTTTGCCTGAAACTGTGTTAAGTTTCAACAAGAAAATATATAGTGTGTAAGGCATGGACATAGTATCTGTGTCCTTATCGGCAGTCTCTTTGATGTCGGTTTAAATCTGCCTCATGTCAGAAATTGTTTTATGTGCAATGCTACACTTATTTCTTAAATAAAGGGGGAAGAATGATCTGAATCCAGACTATTAAATGGTTTTAGTCAACTGCTCCTGAAGACAAGTGGCAAAAATAAAGCAAACCCTGATATTAATGCTTAATACTGCAGGGGTGTGGAATTACTAGTTTTTCCATTTGTCCATGGACAAGTTGGAAATCGACTTTTACTTGTCAGTCGACAAGTAAAAGCCAATTTCCTACTTGTCAATCAACAAAAAGAAACAGCCTACCAAAAATGAATTGATAAATATTGAGAAAACAATGTTTTTAAAGACAAAATGCTGTAACTCAGCATTTCTTCATTAAAGACAATGTTTTCACCCCTTCAATACAAACTAAACGACGACTTTTCTCTTAGATATTTTAAGTACTGTATAAAGATTTGATCCAGTTTTTACTAGTCCATGGACAAGTGGCCTAGAAAATGTAGTGGATGCCCATATCAGACAAGTAGGGTAAGGGAATTCCACACTCGTGCACTGTATATACCTGAACTCTGCAGTTTGATTTCAAAGTAGGCTTTATTTTGGACTATAGGGGCATTCCCAAACGCTGCTCCAGTGCCACAAATTCTTTTTCCATTCTTTACTATAACAACATCAGAACCTGAAACGATTTAATAGAATAAAGGAATTTTATGAAAAGTGGTATTTGGTGTTACTCCCTCTTATCTCCACGGTGAATCCAACCCCATTTTCTGTTTCAGGATGACACAACAATGCAAAATGCTTGCGTCCCTCTTTGCTTTGGCAAATTTGCGAAGCAGGGTATAGTTTGCAAACAAATTGTCATCCTGAACACATGGCAGGTTTCTGTAACGAGGTTCGAAGTTAGCAAAATTATTTTTCTTTTTGTTACCATCTTTTGATTAAATTTCCACTTGAAAGTGAAAAAATATGGCAACATTTTGGGTTTGACCAACATCTTCTTCTGACCTACATGGCCATGTTTTTTACATTAAAGTGAATCAACCAGTGCAGTGACACTAATTTTCACTACAGCTTTTTTTCTCAGGTTTTTGGAAACGGGTCCAAATCCAGGCATATTCGGAAAAATGTGTTATTTTCACAAAAAATGGGAAAAATCTTATTATAGTGGTTTTGGACAAAATCTAAAGTATTGTGTACAATTTACTACCAGAATAGAGTTTTCTTTGTCTCTTATTTATCGGTTGGCCCAAAATACGAAATGGACCATTCACCACGAAATGGAGCGAAATGGACCTTCCCTCGGCAAAATGGACTTTTATATATGTAATGAATAATAAATAGAAATCAATTTGCCGATTCTTTGAACACATTTATTAATTTGAATGTTTTATTTATTGATTTATTGCCTTTTGATTGCACTTCGATTGCACTTCGATTGTTTTCTTTCAAATGTTGAAGCCCATTTTGCCGTTTTATTGTCCGGCAATTTCGCTGTCAATCCTTAAAGCAAGAACTTCATACCGCAAAGAAAAACACCTTTTCTAAACTTATCTAATTTCTTTTGTGCAAATTTTGTTCCATTACCAAAAGAAGAAATCTGTTATATGTTAATAAGCAAACACTTTTAGTCCAGAATGAGCTCTATTTCGACATCTGGAATGTCCATTTCGCGCTAGCTATTCAGCGGATATCATCATGAAAACAACTTACAAACAAAAGAAAACTATCTTATTTCTTCATTGAAATATCATAATGATATAAAACTAAGCTATATAAGGTTAGTAGAAAAATTGTATAGTTTATTGCGAATAAAGAAGACCGTTTCGCCGACAAGGGATTTCTTAGTCATCAGCCAATATCAGTCTTCAAAAGATAAGGAAATGCATAAATCTCTCCATTTCTTAATATTTTATTTAGTGAAATGATCTAATAAAGCATTGGACTGGTTCATTTAAGTAATTAAAGCGCAAACTAACAAGGTATGTCATATATAAAAGTCCATTTCACCGCTAGATGGTCCATTTCGCTCCATTTCGTGCATGAAGTCCATTTCATATTTTAGGCCAACCCCTTATTTATAATCACTTGTAAAAAAAGTTTTTGATAATAATAGTTTTTAAAGTGAACTTCTTGTTTTACTATTATATTGAATTTGTGTAAATATATGATAAAATAGAAATAATAAAATACTTTATACACCTTTAATTAAAATTTATTTTTCAAATTATTTTTTTTATCCTGAGCACAAAAGATAATGATGAATATGTGTATTAAGTATTTAGATCGTAGGTTTTAGTGATCATTTGTCAAATTCACACCTCCTTAAGTACACTGATTAACTATCTGAAAAGTGTGCTAGTATATTCGTTTACTAGGCTAACCACTATATAATTTATATACGGACCAAGTTTAGAGGCCTAGTTTTACGCCGGTAGAGTTTTTAACAGGCTGAGTTGGCAGGACACCCTTAAGACAAGTGGGAGGGGACGTTTTGCCAGGTACCCAAGGATACAGCGGAGGAATCTACACACAGTAACAACAATAATGGCCTTTTTGTCCTTGCTGATTAGAACCTTTTTGATAACTTAATACCTTTTACCCCGCCTTTCAAGCTAGGCCTTTTGGTCCTGGGCTTTTTAAAAATGGCAATTTTGAACACTTTTTTGTCAGACTGTTACTTTTTTTTCTGTTTCTTTTTTTCTGTTACTTTTCTTCCGTTACTTTTTTTCCTGATACTTTCTGGACATTCTTGATCCTTATTCATTTAAGTAGGTAAGAAAGGTGAATATCAACCTAAACTGCTGTACAATGTTAAAAGGAGGGGTGGGGTAAGCGTTTACTTGATGCACTAACCCATATTTGTAGTGTCGAGCTGCACCGAAGGTAGCTCTTTCAACCGAACATGTCCAGAATTAAATCCAGTCCCATTCCAACCACATCGAAAGCAGCAAAATACAGCTGCCATTCGAAAAATGTGTTTTATTTGGTCTTATTTTTATCTTATTTTATTTTGAGTCTCAGTCTTCGTGACGCTTAAAAGACTTTATTCAAAGAGCGTCTGGTGATGCGGAGGGTGAAACTCTTCAGCTTTAGAGAGTGGCGGGAAAATTTGACAGTTCGGCGCTGTGAATTAACTTGGGTAGTTGGGCAACCTTTTTCAATTCCTCACAATAGTTTTTGGCAATTTGAACATTTCAGTCTTACATCAAGCAACCATTCAGCAGAAATATTGTAACACAAATATTTGAAAGCGACTTAAAAATTTCCCAGTTTGAGGTCTGAGAAAAAATCATTCACACATTACAGGAAGTATGGCATCAATAAAAAGGAGTCCAAAGGACTCAATTATTGAAATCTTGGAGATCTTTTCTTAAAGTTTGAGTGTCCCTGCTTTAGATGTAGAGTCAGACTTTATCTTTTTGATCTTTTTTTAATGTGAACTCGGGGCTATATTTTCTTGTAAAAGATAACTTTTGTTTGGGATCGACACAGTTTCGTTAACAAAAGACGACTATAAAAATCTAGAAAAGTATCAAAAATCTGTTTTAAAAGCAATCCTCTCGGTACCTGAAAATACTGCTGATGAAGCAATCCCGATAATAACGGGTATACGAAGTATTGAAGCTGAAATCGACATAAGAAAACTCTCGTTACTCAACAGGATTCTGCTTAACAGAGACTCACTAGAATGTCAAATTGCACACAGACAACTCGCTATCAAATCTACCAACAGCAAAAGCTGGTTTATCGAGGCGAAGAAAATCATGAACAAGTATAATATGATGAGTATTTACGACGAACTGGAGAATCCAACCAACAAAAAGCAATGGAAAAAACTGGTGCAGAATACTGTTGACAAATATTGGAAAACCAAAATAAATATCCTTGCAGAGAAAAAGTCATCTCTGAAATATCTAATAGGAACAAAGTGGAACTATGGGTCACTCCATAACTCTATCAAATTTGTGAAAAATAACCTGCATGACAACCAGAAATGTACAGTTAAAGTCAGATTATTAACTGGCACATATCGACTCCAGACACATAGAGCAATGTTCAATCAATTCGAAGTTTCCAAGCTATGTATCAGCTGCCAAAACGAACCCGAAACAAGGGAACATTTCCTCACCAATTGCTCAAAATCAAAACACATGAGTGAAAAATACCTTGCTTATCTGACAAAAGCATTACCAAATCCTGGTAAGTCAGAACTTACTAAGCTTATCCTGGATCCAGAATCAATAATCTATAATGAGTCCGATATCTCGCCAAACAATCAAGACAGACTGATAAATATTGAAAGTTTAGAAAGAACATCTAGAAACCTTTGCTATATGTTGCATATACACAGAATCAGGTCAATATCAAATAATTCACCAACAAATAATACCAGAGGAAGTACTAAAACAAATTGTTAATAATGAGTTTATGATTAAATCTTAACATAATCTAATCAAATACGTGTTGAAAGTGAAGACAATGTTAACAAGAACTCTTAACAAAACATAATATTTCTATGAAAAGATCCCTTGAATTCTGCCCTGAGAATTCTGTCTTTTGGAAAGCATTAACCAATTTAACAAACAAGTAAAACTCAATAGACATAGGATTTACTACAATTACTATAATTACATCGTTTTCAGTCTTTGATTTAACCCATGTGTACTATGACTAGTCATGTTTAATAAAAGTTAAAGTATGACTAGTCATGGCACAACATATCCTATACATTATTATGTATAGATCCTAACTCCACCACAAACTATCAGTAATACTTCAATGCAAAACTTAACTAAAGTAAATATACGGATAGCTCACTTGTACAGTAAGTTCTTCATAAAACTGAATTGTCAAACAAAAACCAGTGGTTAGTGTATAATGTTGAAAAGTGTGGACACCTTGTAAGTCGATTATATTGTCCTGGAAAAAGAAGAAAATAATTGGAACTTTTGTGCAGTATACTATCAGCATTGTCCAATAATTACCATGTTAATACTTAAATCGGATATTCCCAAATATAACCAGTGATTGATGTAAAATACTGAAGGTATGACGACACCAATGTAGTCTGTTTGCCAAACAAAAACCAGTGGTTAATGTATAATGTTGAAAAGTGGGGACACTTTAAGTCGATTGTATTGTCCTGTGTGAAGAGATGAAAATAATCGGAACTTGTGTGCGATATACTATCAGCATTGTCCAATAACTATTGTGGAAATAGTTATATTGGTTATTCTCAACTACCGGATATACAACATTCAATTTTCAATATTCATTTTCAATTTGATGAACACTTGAAAGCACACTGAAATCGCGACCCATAAACTCGTTTCTAAGTGGACACATATAGTGGACTAGTGGACTATTTACATAAGGCTCATTAAAAAGACCCAATACTCTCTACCGAAAATAGAGGGCTGAGCCGATATTCAACGGCTGAAGGATCAAAGAACAACAACAACAACAAAGATGTAAACATCTGAATATTTTATTGCTTTTGACCACATTGACTGGCGAGCCTGTCTCAATCTGTCGATATTGAGACAGGTAAAACCTAATGTTAGCATGGATATCATTGGTCCGTTGTATCCTTTCGTTTCATTGGCCATAAATGATAATGCATTGATGATTCTGATTGGCCGTTTTATATGGTTCACAGTCAACTCGGCCTGTGAATAACTCGGCCCGTTAACTCGGCCCGTCAACTCGGCCTGTTTATATTATATAGGTACATGTATGACGATGCAATGTAAATATTTTGGTGATCTTATGTGCTTTTTTAAGATTAATAATCACTCGTTAAAAAGATTTTTTTATAATAATAATAATCTTATTTTACTATTATATGATGGCATTCGTGTAAATGAGATAAAATAGACATAATTAAATACTTAATTCGCCTTTTATTCAAATTTATTTTTCAAATTATTATATTTTTTTTTTCTAAGCACAAAAGAAGATGACAAGTTATATGCGTATTAAATATGAAGATCGTAGATTTTAATAATCAATTGTGAATTTTCACTAGGCTAAACACTATAAAAGTTATATACAGGCCGAGTTGACGGGCCGAGTTTTACACAGGCCGAGTTTATGCAGGCCGAGTTTTTAACAGGCCGAGTTGACAGGACACCGTTTTATATATATGGGCGTGACATGTCGACAAAGCCTGTATACAAAATGATATAATAACCAGAGTTCGACACTAAGGGGAGTCCGGGAGTCCGAGACTCCTTGTTTACCAGTTGGACTCCCTTTATTTGCAAGTAAGGAGTCTGCTGGACTCCAAGGGTTGAAAGGAAATATTTTGAAAAACAAATGTACAAAACATGTTGAAGAAAACATTTGCCTGGATCCTGTATTGTTTTGAGAAAAAAACTCTTCTTTGGTAGAACATTGTGGAAAAGAATAAATTGCTCATAACAAGCAATTTCTTCTTTTTCACATTGTTCTCCCATAATGAAAATTTGGACTCCTTCCTTTGAGCTTATACTCCTTGATTTCATGAGTTAGGGGTCCAGTGGACCCCTAAATCTCAGGAGTTAGTGTCGACATCTGATAACGCAGACAGACTTAAGGGTAAATTACAGTTAAATTCCCAATTTCAATATATAGATGAAAGAGACCACGGTCTTGGAATTGCGTGTAATGCATATTCAGTGTTAAAACATCTGGGCTCCCTTCTTTCCAAAACATGTATAAGATAAATATTCAAATTCTCTCTTTCTCTTAACTCTATTTTATTGAAATGATTCCCCAGATTTTTTTTAAGTTTATTATATTTTCGATGGGCCACTAAAATCACGCAAGTATAGTTAGAATAAAACTGTAGTTGTGCGGCTTTGGTAGCACATCGACGATTAATTATCCAAATTCTTTTCATATGAAAACTGAGCGGTATTTGAACAAGAGAAATTTTTACTATCTAAGTTATCTTACATTTCAATTTAAATGTTTTTGCATTACAATAAATGGAACCTGAACCTTATGACAGAAAACATACTTTAATTGCACATTTAAACGAACATGAAGATTATTTTTTGTGTAAATAAAAAGTTTTGACATGTTTCACTTAGTCATTTGCGTCTCGCGCTGTCTGATAAGTGATTATGATTATCCCTATATCGCAACACGAGCAACAGAACAGAAAACTTGTAGAATATTCTCGAAAATTCCTCATTGTCAATTAATTTTCCGGTTCTATAAGACTCTCATTTTTCGACGGTCAGTGAAAACCTCTTGAATGTCAAGATACGTCTGAAATATGTTGTTATTTAAAGATTTAATTTACAAAAATTAGCTCTTAATTTTTTGAAATTATAGAATTTCTATGATTGTTTCTTCTGTGAAAGCCACTTATTTCGCAATTTAAATTGCCAAAATAATCACGAAAGATTGATTAATATCAATAGAGAAATAAATAATCAATACATGCATGTAGAGAAAATAAACAATGTCATGCCATATAAAAGTAGATAAAAAGTAGATAAGTGTTTGTTGGTAGAAAATATAAGAAAAAGACTTTGTTTGGTTTATTTGTAAAAATGTTTAATGGCGAAGAGTGATAAAGTTTTATGCTTTCCATGCAAAATGGGTTTTCTCATCTTTTGATGCTTATCAACCACAAACATTACAATCGGAAAAAGACAAAAAACTCTTTCATGTAACCAATCACCCTGTAACAAGAATTATTCAATCAATGGTCTCAACGTTTTCCGTTGCAAACGAATGCTAATGTCACATTAGAAAGAAACTTTGTAAATAGAAGTTTTTCTCAGCATCAACTTTATCATATTTAAATTTCTTTTCTCGTATGAAATGAGATTGATCATCAAAATAAAAAGTTCTATAAGTGAACAAATAGCGGTAGAATATTATATAATAAAGTCATTTTCTTCCCATCTTCACGAGTTAAGGGATATCGAATCGATAGTAAGTAAATGTTTGTAACCCTTGGTCCGACAAGATATTTCCTTCCAATAAACTCCGCCCATTCTTGCGCATGCGCAATTGTTACCATGCAGAAACCTGCATGGTAAAAATTAGGTTTTTCCTGTCCCAGTATCGGAGGGTAGCATAGATGGGACAGTCTATTGACCACAGGGCATTTTTAGCGATTTTTATGTCTTACATGTATATATAATAACATTAATTATATGTATATATAATAATAATAATGTTATTATATACACACATAAGACATAAAAATCGCTAAAAATGCCCTGTGCTTTTGACCCAAGGAGGTGCCATATTGATTTTGGTTCACATAGGTCAAAGGTCAAGGTCACAGTCAGCCTTTGTTCAATTTTTGACACTAACTCGAGAACCAAGCGACCTACAATCCTGAAACCACATGCAAATGCTGCTTATGACCCTAGGAAGTGCCCTATTTTTTTTTTTGGATCACAAAGGTCAATGTTAATGTCAATTTTTGTTAGACCTTTTTGTTTCCAGACTTAAGAACCAAGTGACCTACCTGTTACCTGTGCGTAGAGACCGTCATTAGGCTGGTGCCTCTTTTGACCATTTCTTCTGTTTCTCTTTCCTTTCATAAGCCCGCTTCCGGCCCATAACAATCAGGATTAAATTTGACCCTATTATTTTTCCAGCATTTGTTTATTGCATTTTTAAAACTATTTACATTTTTACTGCAAACGGCATCCTTTGGAAGGCTATTCCAAGCGTTTACAATGCGTTGTGTAAAATTGTGTTTCCTAACATTTGTTTTGCATGGTTTTTTGAAGATTTTAAATTCATGTCCTCTGGTATTTCTATCTGTTTGATTCGTAGGAAAAAGCTTATTCTTGTAACTCTTGTTGACTCTATCTATGTTGTTCATTATTTTGTACACCTGGATTAGATCGGATCTATTTCGCCTGTATTGTAGTGTTGGTAATCCTAGATCAATAAGTCTTTCAAGGTAGTTTTTATTAGCTCACCTGAGCACATCGTGCTCAAGGTGAGCTTTTGTGATCATTGAATGCAGTCGTCCGTCGTGCGTCGTGCGTCATGTGTCGTCTGTCGTCCGGCGTCAACAATCTTAGTGTTTACACTCTAGAGGCCACAAATATTACACAATCTTTATGAAACTTGGTCAGATTGTTGGCCAGGTCACAAGGATGAACCCTATTGAAAATGGGAAGGATCCATGCCATATCAAGGGAAAAGGGGCCTTAAAGACAATTATCTTGTTTACACTCTAGAGGCCACAAAATATTACCCTATCTTCATGAAACTTTGTCAGATTGTTGGCCAGGTCACAAGGATGAACCCTATTGAAAATGGGAAGGATCCATGCCATATCAAGGGAAAAGGGGCCTTAATGCCAATTTTCTTGTTTACACTCTAGAGACCACAAATATTGCCCAATCTTCATGAAACTTGATCAGAATATTGGCCAGGTAACAAGGATGAACCCTATTAAAAATGGAAAGGATCCATGCCATATCAAGGGAAAAGGGGCCTATATGCCAATTTTCTTGTTTACACTCTAGAGGCCACAAATATTGCCCAATCTTCATGAAACTTGATCAGAATATATGCCAGGTCACAAGGATGAAGCCTATTGAAAATGAGCAGGATCCATGCCATATCACAGGAAAAGGGGCCCTAATGCCAATTTTCTTGTTTACACCCTTTAGGCCACTCATATGACCATATCTTCATGAAACTTGGTCAGAATGTTGGTCAGGATGCAAGGATGAACCCTATTGAATATTGGAAGCATCCATGCCATATCACGGTAAAAAGGGGCCTTAATGCCAATTTTCATGTTCACACTCTAGAGGCCACAAATATGGTCCAATCTCTAAGGAACTTGATCAGAATGCTGGCCATGTCTCGAGGATGAATCCTTATGAAAAAGGGAAGGATACATGCAGTATTAAGGTAAAAGGGGCCTGACAATTTATGTTTTCACTCTAGTCTCTAGAGGCCACAAATTTGGTTCAATAGTCATGAAACTTGGGCAGAATGTTGGCCAGGTCACATGAAACTGGTTTAGAAAAGAAACTTATGCAGGGATCATAGGAATAGAATAATGTCTTTCTTTGAATAATCTAATGGTCATTTAATGATCTTTAAAGCATTTAATTTTGCTAAGGGAGGACTCAAAGAGACGAAGGTGAGCGATATAGGACCATCATGGTCCTCTTGTTTTAATTTTAATCCTTGTAGAATTATGGTTGCTCTTCTTTGTACATTTTCTAAAAATAATCTTTTTTGTATATAATACTGACCATAAGTTTGAGCCATATTCTAAATGGGGCCGTATTAAGCTTTTGTATAATGTCAGAAACATTTGATTGTCCATATAGCTAAATGATCTTTTGATTAATCCTAGAATTTTATTAGCTGTTTTTGCTTTCAGGTTAATGTGGTTTTTGAATGATAGCTTATTATCAATTTGAATGCCTAGGTCTTTTTCCGTTGTTTCTTTACTCAAAATATTTCCTGACATATGATACTGGGTTGAACTGTTGTTAGCTACAATCAATCAATGGAATTTAAGTTGGATTCTCAATATTTGTTACAAACACATCCTGCACTTATAGCACTTATATTTTGTCAAAGCGCTGGTGGGGGTATTAGTCCGCTTTGCGACAGTTCTAGTTTTATACTGACACTGTGTAAAGTTTTAAATTTCACTGTTTCAGAAATGGCAAAAAAATATGTACAACAGTTTGAGTTGGGTAGTGGAGCATTTGGAAGAGCTGTTGTTGTGAAACATACAGACATTCATGATGTATTTGTGGCAAAAATTATTCAGGTAACTACCATATTTCCTCTAATTAAAGCACCTTCCCTAATAGTGGCACCCCTTCATTTTTTTACATAAAAAAACAAACATTTCAAATGCTTAAATTTCAAGAAATTTTTCAGACTTCTCTAATTAAATTTGATGTGAATGTCCTCCAAACAATCGTTTATATGATTGTTTAGAGGAATTTAACCTCAAATTAAAAGGAAAAGGGCATTAAAAACAATAGACATCAAAGACATCAATCTAATTTTTTTTTCAATCAGTAAAAGCATACTAAATCAAAGCTCCCAAATCATTTACGTATAGCTCCAGGAGCTGTTATTAGAAGAAATATGGTATATATTAAGATTAACACATTTTCAAGTTCAAAATGTTGTGTAAAAAGATATGAGAAAGATGCAAGCATGCTCTTATTTATAATTAGTCTGCAGCTCAAAAAAACCCTACCATGGCATTGCAAATTAATTTGATAGAAGCAAATAACACCTTTTAGGAAAAATATATTATCTTTCATAAAAAAAAGAGACCGTCTTGGAACTCCATAAAGTAAAAACATGTATTTTAAAAAGAGAGAAAATTTTTGTCAGCAGAGGTTAACCAAAGGTCACACTTCAAAATTTCCTATATAAGAAGCTAGAATCATCAGCAATAGAAGTTTCAATCCAAGTCTTCCTTAGCAGTCCACACAGTCTAACTAGTGTTACGCACCACCAAGACGGTCGCTTTTTGCTTGTCGTGTCATAAATGTTATATTCACAAATCAAATTGATTACAATCCTGAGCGGCACCCTTGTACACAATGAACAACAGCTGTTAACTGCTTCCTTGAATTATGTTAAAGTGGATTTTTAAACAATGGAAACAACTTCAATTAATAGCTGAGACATTACTCACACATATCTACCCAAATAGATGCTGCCTTACATGATTTGAATCTAAGAATCAGTTATACCATGGGTCCTTGATACAAATGGCTGTGTAAATTGTGTTTTGTATCCTCATGGTTTTCAAACTACTAAAGTAACTATGTTAAAATTCAAATATGGAATAAATGATACTTAATCACAGGGCTTGTGTTTGACCGCTAATCCCGGGTTTTACCTCCTAAAATCAGAAAGTACTTTATTTTGACCCATAGAAAGTTCTCCCAAGGGGGGGTTGACCCCCTTGAGAGAAATTTCTTAGGGGGAAAACTTGGTTTTATCACTCATCTTTTCAATGATGTTTGATTTTACAAATTATCCTATCTTTACAAGAAAAGGTAATTAGACTCTTTAATCTGCAAAATCCTACCAATGATTTGCTCCTTCTGTAAATTTGACTCCTTTAAATCAGTTTTGACCCCAAGAATTTCTTGTTTTGTGAGTCAATGACTCCCTGGGTCCACTTCTTTGTCCAGAGCATAACTCTGTCACCTTATGTACGATTGACTTGGAACATGACAGACTGTTGTTTTGTGTTCCTCTCATTTCAATGTAACTGTCTGTTGTTCCAATTGGGATAAGTAAGAAAAGATTACATGAATTTTATTTATTTAAAATGCTAGTAAAAACCCCTAATCAATTACAAATTACCTGCATTATGTTCTTAATTCAGGTAAAAAACCTGTCGGAGGTGGAGTTAGACCGCTGTGTGACAGAAGTGTTGATCTTAAAGGCCTGCAACCATAGAAATATTATTCAGTATATAGAGGCATTTGTAGAGCAAGAATGTCTGCATATTGTGATGGAATATGCTAAAGGGGGTGAGTACATTACAGTATTTATAGTCTAGTTCTATGTCAAACATAATAATTGAACTTACCTTTAGTTTCTATTAATTTCAAGTTGAAAGCATGGAAGATTCCTCTGCTCAAGTATACCTGAACCCATTGGTAAAAGAAAGCATCATTAAATAATGATTTTTTCACTTAAACTTATACATGTATAAGTATGATTTGATCATTTTCAAGGTTGAAGAATAATATCCGATATAACCCTGGAATCATGTAAAATTTTACATATAGCCATATCACTCTCTGCTGTCCTCATATAAGGGGTAATGTCGTAGTAAGATAAAAGATGTTTGATGTCATTAATGACTACATAAAATTTGAGGCTGTTCTTGAGATTTCCAACAATTTCGAGTATGTGCAGAGCAAAGACTCTGACTAGCCTGTGCATCCGCACAGTCTGACCAGAGTCTTCACTATGCCTTTAGTAATAGATTAGGTCTGAAAGTATCTATAAACCATCAGGTATCTTTATTTTTACAGTTTGTGGCTGTCTATGCCTCTCAATGTTTGTACCTCACGATCCTTTCAAATTGTTGGAAATGTCATCCACAGGCTCATTTTGTATCATTTTCTTCCAGGTGATCTACACAAAAGAATACAAACACAGAGTACTCTAGGAAAGTTTTTCACAGGTGAAGTAAGTACAATTCATACTTGACTGGATAATTTATAGCTTTGCTGTTTTTTTGCGAAAACCTGAGGTATTGTCATAACCATGGATCATTTGCATTGGGATTGGCGTCATTTCTGGTGTAGGCGTTGATGTAACAATTTTTAACCTTGGTCATATCTCTTGAAATTTGAAACTTTTGTCTTCAACATCACAAGAGCTGTCCAAAATATCAAGGAAAATAACTTTGAAAGCACTTTTACAGAGTAATGCCCTTTTTTTACTTAGATTATTGTATTATCAATGACCTTCAGCCTAATGTTGGTTGTGTCATAGGGGTTCTATAATTAACCCCTCCATCCCATATTGTCTTAAGGTAGCAATGGACACATGGCGACATTTTTTTCCGCCTAATGAATTTTTTTCTTGGTCACATATGTTGTAGATTAACATTGTCTAGTCATTATATCAAAGTTTGAAGGTACCTTTCCACGCTCGTTTTCATGCTAGAGTTATCTGCCCTTAAGTGGTATAGGCCATTTTTCAGTAAAACGGTTATATTCATTTTAGGTCTAGTATAAACCCTGTACTAAGTTATAGCTTTAAAACAAATACATTTTGATAGACCTTATACATGTACACAATGGCTATTGACAAGAAAATTTCTCTTTGGTTAATTGCATTTGCACAATTTGCTTTCAAAAAGTAAAAAATGCACAAATTTTTGTAATTTTACTAGGTAAAAATGCCACAAAAACCTATTTTTTGAAGAAATTACCCAATGAATTTTTCTTATTTTCCGATATGTTTATAATCCATATTTTTCCTTTATTTGGTAAAAAATTCAGCATACCTTTCCATGCAAATAAGAAAGTTTTTCGTTATTTTTCAGTGTTCCCCCCTAATCGAATGACGGTTTTAACGCATCTTTATAGTTAAATTTAATGATCCAGTCATTCAATTAATATCAAATGTAGAAAAGAAGCTAAATTATGAAGTTTTACCATCATTATTCTACGTTTTTTGCATAAGTTGAATCTTACAAAAACCGGTCTTTTTAAACAACGCGCAAAAAGAGCCGTAAAATAAACGAAAATCCACTTCCGGTTTATAGAGTCGGGAGGCCGCTGTCCATTGCTACCTTAAGTCAACAGAGCATTATTATATCTAGAGCTTTTATCTTTGTGATTTTGTATTTTCAATCATTAGAAATCTCGGACATTAGTTAATATTTCTTTCATATTTCGCTAAAGCATGATTTTGTTATCATATGATTCTTATAAAATTCTTTCTGTAAAGTATTGTACCTTGATCTTTTGAGACTAAAGTTTGATTATTCCCTACTCCCTAGGGAATGGCCAAATCTAAGTTTGAGAACTTGTGTCCAGACCCTTTTGCCTTCTGTTAATCTCTGTTGATAAATATAGATGTTTGTAGATACTGTATAAATGGCAATAAAAAATGTTTAAACTAAAGTTTGATTATACAGTTAATATCATCTTGAAATTGGTTCATTAAGATGAATGATTTTGGAAAGAAATTGAATGTGTGCAAGGAGTAAGTTTTGAATGAAAGTTATGGAATATAATATAATCTTGCTTATTTCTTCCAAAAGAGTGAAATTAACAATATCAGGCTGTCTACCAATTCCTATATTCCTATTAAACTCCTATATTTTGGGTCCAAATCCTATATTTTTAAGCACCTCCTATATTCCTATAAAACTCCTATATTTTGAAAATATTTCCTATATTTTTAACTCACCTAAGCACAAAGTGCTCATGTGAGCTATTGTGATCACCTTTCGTCCGGCGTTCAGTCGTCAGTCGTCGTCTGGCGTCCGTCAACAATTTCCTTAAGCGTCATCTCCTCCTAAACTACTGGGCCAATTAACACTAAATTTTACAGAAATGTTGCTTAGGTGGTCCCCTTTAAAAAAATTGCTAAAAGAATTGAAATCCATAAAAAACCTGGATGCTATAGCAACCAAAGGTGAAATTTTAAGAAAATCTTAAAAATTCTTCTTCTCCTCAACCAGGAGTCCTAGAGACTTAAAATTTGGTATGGATGATCAGTTCATAGACCTGAATTAGAATAGCTAAAATCATATCTGTTGGGCCACCAGGGGCGGAGCACCAGGGGGATCGAGGTGGTAGAACTTTGGGTAAATTTTGTAATCTTCAACCTTCTTCTTCTTTGGAACCTGGATTCCTACAGACTTGAAAATTGGCATGGATGATCAGTTCATAGACCTGAATTAAAATAGCAAAAATCATATCTGTCCGGCCACCAGGTGCGGAGCTTCAGGGGGGAGGGGTTAGTACTTTTGGTAAATTTTGTGATCTTAAACCTTCTTCTTCTTCGGAACCAGGAGCCCTAAAGATTTGAAAATTGGCATGGATGATCAGTTCATAGACCTGAATTAAAATAGCTAAAATCATATCTGTTGGGCCACCAGGTGTGGAGCACCTGGGGGGAGGCGTTGGTACTTAAGGGTAAATTTTATAATCTTAAACCTACTTCTTCTTCGAAACCAGGAGCCTAACAGACTTGAAAATAGGCATGGATGATCAGTTCATAGACCTGAATGAAAATAGCTAAAATCATATCTGTTTGGCCATCAGGTGCGGAGCACCAGGGGGAGGGGGGTAGTACTTTGGGTAAATTTTGAAATCTTTAACCTTTTACTTCTTCGGAACCAGGAGCCCTACAGACTTGAAAATTGGCATGGATGATCAGCTTATAAACCTTAATTAAAATAGCTTAAATCATGACTGTTGGATCACCAGGTGCAGATCATCTGGGGGGAGGCAGGGCTTACCCTGAGTCAAAATTTCTTTTAGCCAAACGTTTAGCCAATTTGAAAATATTTTAGCCAAATTGACTTCATGGTAGCCATCTTATTCTCCCAAGTTGAAAGAAAAAACTTGCAATATTCTTTTATGTAATATTTTTTCATGAACAATTAACTTAATTAATTACATTTGAATTAAAGATATTTTTTCAATGATCATCTATTGTTACAAAATGTATGAAAAAAAAAGCTTTGGGCAGTTTAAAAAGAAATTGTCAAAAATGTGATGTTTTCACATGGCAAAAAAGCAGACAGCAGTGTCATCATACCCATTTAGACAACAGCAACTATAGCAAATTATTTGAAATTTCGAAATTTCTCTGAGTTGATTTCAAAACCATGATTTGACAGAAGAATACCAAAAGAATATTGTAATCTTATGATTTTTGCACATCAAATCTGGATATAACAGCCTTTAGAGAGCATCAACTAAAAGAATGCATGGTCTAATGCTTTAGTAACCAACTATATTTTAACTGTCAACTGGTCAATCAAAGGTGTGAAGGATTATCTCTCATGTCATTTTGTTGTTTTACCAATGATCTTAACACTTTTAATTTCTTTATACTACATATTTATGGACTTTACAAAATGAAATCCACCCTTAGCCAGCATTTTAGCCAATTGATTTTTCTTTTAGCCAATTTTTCAGAATTTTAGCCAATGGCTAAATTGGCTAAGGGCAGGGTAAGCCCTGGGAGGGGGTAGTGCTTTGTTGAAAATTTTGAAATCTTTGACTGTCTTCTTCTGATGTACCAGAATCCCAAAAGCCTATATTTTTGACATGAATAATCAGCTCATAGACCTTATCTGAAATAGGTAAAATCATGAATGTTTGGCCACAGGTCGCAGAGCACCAGGGAGCGGGAGGGTAGCTTTTCAGAGCAATTCTTAAATATTTAACCTTCTTCTTCTGTTAAACCATGTGCCCTACAGACTTGAAAAATGGCAAGGATAATCAGCATATGGCCCATAGCTAGAATAGCTTAAATCATAATTGTTGGGCCACCAGGTGCGGAGCCACCGGGGAGGGGGGGTAGTACTTTGTAAAAAAAATTAAATCCATAACCTTCTTCTTCTTCTGAACCAGAATACCTACAACCTTTATATTTGACACAGATGATAAGCTCATAGACCCTATTTTACATAGCTATAACCATGAATGTTTGGCTACCATGCAAAGAGAATTGGGGGAGAGGGTAGTATTTCGGGTCAATTTTGAAATTTTAAACCTTCTTCTCATGATGAAGTAGGAATCTTACAGGCTCTAAATTTGGCATGAGTCATCAGCTCATATACTTTAATAAAAAAAGATATAGACATGATTGTTTTGTCACCAGGGGCAGAGACCCAAGAGGAGGGCTAATGCTTTGTGGTAAATTTAACAATTGTTAGAAATTCTACTGAACCAGAATTCCTACAGCTTTTTCATTTGATATAAAATAATCAGCTCATAGAAATTAATTTAAAAAGCTATTATGATTGTTGGGCCACAAGGTGCGGAGCAACAGGGGGGAGAGGGTAGTACTTCAGGTCAATATAACATTTGAACTTTTTTTTTAAGCTCACCTAAGCACAAAGTCCAGCTTCTGTCCTTTGGTTGTCGTCTCCGTCCATCAACAATTTCTTTAAATGACATCTTGTCCTAAACTACTGGGCCAATTTACTCCAAATTTTACAGAAATGTTTCATAGGTGGTCCCCTCCAAGATAGCCTAAAGAATTGAAATCTATGAAAAACTTTGGTTGCTATGGCAACCAAAGTTAAAATTTAAGAGAATCTTATAAATTCTTCTTCTGATGAACGAGAAGCCCTTCAGCTTTGTCTTGGATCTTGTATTTTCAAACAGCAATAGTAAAACTGAGACTGTGGAATCTTACTGGTCTAACCATAAGATTATTTTCCTTTATACATAAATTTGTTACAGTTCAATTTTTCAAAAGAAATGCAAGTTACCCTTAGGTGCTTTGACCGGACCAGGGCCAAAGGCCCTCTTGTTAGGAAAATAAATTTCTGATATATGCTCAGATAGCAAATATTGCTTTGATACTGCTCTTTGCTTCTTTATTCTTCAGGTAAGAGAATCTCTATGTCTTCCATAGCATCACCATCCTGTTTAATGCTTTGGTGCACTTCATCTGTTCCTCGTCACCTGTTTGGTCACCTACAAGGCAGTTGAATAGGACACCAACCTTTAAGGTGCCAATTCAGATGATGATGATCATGATGATGCTCTACAGCAGCCTCCTGTCAGGACTGTGATGCTATGGAACTGAAAGGTTACTTTATCTAGACATTAATTAACATAGAAAAAGTAAGTGTGGAGGTAAGGATTGTTAGTATAAGAGCATAGGATAAACAATTTTCACTGGAAAAACTCCTATACTTTTACTCTAAATGAGCTAAAAACTCCTATTTTATTAAAAAAATATTCCTATTAAAACTCCTATATTTTTTAGAAGACCTGGTAGACAGCCTGCAATATTCTAATACCTCCCTTAAAAGAAAGTATGTATTTTTCCAGTTCCTGTGACTAGACAGTCCAATCAAATGCTTTAAGCTTCACACCAGCCAATAAAATTGTGGAATGATTTGATCAATTTGAATTAATTATGATCATTTTGAACCATTTCTTAATGATTTTTGAGTGTTGTTGGCTGTTTTAAGAGAGTATTTTGAATGAATGGAGTGCTGAGTGAGTGAATCAGAATGATTATCATCTGAATAAGTTTCAATTCGATGATGTTCATAATAATTAAACTGCAGTATTTTGTAAAAGTGCAATTACAACAATTTCCTTCTGGAGAAATATTGATGTATTGTAAGCGTGAAACTATTGTTTGTCCATCTATGAAGATACAATAGTTTCACACTAACAATTTTCTAGGACTTGATATACAACAATTGGCATGATATTTTCTAAAGTCACTAATAGGCAGATTTCAAGCTTTTTATTTCTTGTATAGATGTAAACCATGAAAATGAGTTATTTTAAGCAGAAAAGCATTTTATGAAAAAAATGGAGTTACAATAATTTCACTCTGACATAATATGAGCCAGTGCATGACATTTCTAACAATTTGACATGTGTGTGAGTTGCAAACTTTGAGCAGCATAGACAGCCACATCATGCAATTAGAATATTGTCTGTCTGTCTAAAGATACACTTTGAGGCCTTTTCTATCCACCAAGGGCAAGGTAAGATTCTGGACAGTCTGTGCAGACGCACAGGCTGACCAGAGTCTTTACTTGGTGCATATTTGAAATTGTTGGAAATGTCATGCACAGTCTCTAATTGTAGATACAGTAAAACTTGCGTTAAGCGACCACTTAGGGGACCAATAAAAAGTGGTCGCCTATGAAAATGCTCGCTCAATGATAGAAAAGACATGTTTTTGATAGCACATACTGAATGTCACACATAATAATTCTGACTGAATCCTAGGATGTTCGAACTCAAAAGAATCGTCTCCTTGAGACCAGTCTAATGGGTTCTAACATCACAAGATTCGGTGAGAGACATTTTTTTCGTTTAAGAATGTCCACTTTTTCGGAAATATTTCGTACGGGAAGGGACTTTTTACGATGGTCGCTTAATAAAAGTGGTCGCTTAATAGACGTGGTCGCTCAAGTAACATCGACTGTATACTTTGCAGGAGATACTACAATGGTTTGTACAGATAGTTTTAGCCCTGGAGTATATACATAGTAAAGGCATTCTTCATAGAGGTAAGCATAGTTCTTTGAATTTATCATTTTTTGCCAATTAACACTTTCCTGTTTTACAAAATCTTGGACCTGTCCAAATTCAAAGGTTTTGCAGACGAAAATTTAAAGTGGATTAATTTTGAAAAATAACCATTCAGTAGGGTAGAAAATAGTGTGAAAAAAGAAGAAATTGCTTGTCAGAAGCAATTTCTTCTTTTTTCACAATGTTTTCTCAATCATAAAATCACAGGCACGTACAGGGATTAAACAGCAAAGGGTTAAAGAAGACAAATATTGACCAGTTAGTGTTAGTTGTGAATTCAGTTTCTTGTCTGTATAGGAATTCAGCAAAAGATTGACAAATTTGGAATCTACTGGCATGCATTATCGAAAAAATTGAGGCAAAAATGAAACTTAAACACAAATAGACTGTAAATACATGATTATTTTGAAGATTTATACTTGTTCTTAGGCAAGTTGACCTATGAATTTCCTCAGTCCATTTTCAAGATCAATATAATCTGAGAAATCTGCTTAAATGGCAAACCTGGTATTGAGGTCACACTTCTGCCAAGACTTATCAGAGTTTTTTATGCTCCCACATTGATAGATTGGGAGCAAATTGTTTTTATCTCCTTGAACCCTAAAAACTTAAAAATTGGTCATAACTTAAGATTTGTTAGTGATAGAACCTGTATATTTCATATGTGCATTGCTTGTGACAAGAGCACTCTGTTCAATGTCATCAGTCAAGGTCAAGGTCATTTTTCTAAGGTCAAATATTAGGAAATTTCTACATCACTTTGAATTTCAATGTGATGTTGATTACATTATTGCATTAAGATTTACTGTTGAATAAAGAATTGAATTTAGGTTTGCCATTAATTACCTTACTGTATCAAATAACTGTTTCTGAAAAATGTCAGTGAAGGGGGCATTTGTATTTAACAACCGTATCTCGTTCTTACACAGATTTAAAGCCCCAGAATGTGTTTCTGACAGAAAATAATATCATCAAACTTGGAGATTTTGGAATTGCTAAAGTGCTGGCTCATGGTGACGATCTGGCTTCAACAAGAATTGGTACCCCTTTCTACATCAGTCCTGAAATATGTGCTGGGAAACAGTATCCTTTTGTATTTTAGAAACACAAAATCAGACGTCGACACTAGCACTTCTTCTTGTAATCAGGCCCAAGAAGTGAAATTCTTTACTGGAAGTACCTTCTGAAACTATTGAAGCCAGTCAAACTATTTTGATATTTTTATCTGTTATCGAAAAATTTGTTAGCTTATAAATTGCAAGTACTACATTTTACGATATCTATACATAGATAATCCTTCATGATTTAAGGTAACTGCGGACACATAGAGGGTCATTTTAGGTCCAAATTGTAAATTGTCTGCAAATCTTGCCTAATTTGATAAAATTGTACTTTGAAATACCTGCTTTCATATGTCGGTTATAAAAAGGAATTTCATTACGTAGAAATGACGTCATGACGTCATTATAGGGGCCGACCCCTTTTTTAGGGACCAATTTCAGTAATTGTTGATATTTTTCAGAAATAATTAACCAATTTTTATTCTGAAAACGCCATTTGATTCGTAAAAAGACGCCTGATGTTTTGTTTTGATTGATATGAAGATATGATTGTAAGAAATACAATAAGGTGTAACGTATTAAATGTAAATGCCTTCTGCGTTGCTGTTTTCGAGTACAGTTACTGAAATATTGACTTTTTTCTCGTAAATTTGTCCAGTGACCTATGCTGAAATTTAGATATGTTGCTACCACACCATTCCACTGACGATTTTTAAAATAAAATCCATGTGTCTTCGGGTTCGATTTTTTGTAAAATTCGATTCCGCGAAGATATCGCAAATCAAAGGATATTTCAATGTTTCGTCGAAATATTCACAAAAGCTGTCTTTTTAAACAGATGGAAAATTAATTGATTTTTTGTTTTTCTTAAAAATCAAATTCAGATTTAATACTTCTGAAGCCTATATTTAACAATAAACCTTAATTTCAAATATTTCAGACGTTTCAACGTTATTGCATAAAGATTGGCGTCAAATAAGCAAAGTAACGATGCTTTTGCTGCAACGTCAATTCGAAGAAAATGTTGCAAAAACTTTACAAAATCGAATTTTATTTCATTCGTTTTACTTACTTATTTTACTATACAATAGGGATTCCACTCTATGTTTACATTCGGACTCGCTTATACACTTAAACTAAAAATAAAGCGTCTGCGTGATCCTGATCACCAACAAGGAAACACATGGTAATCAGTTTTTACTTTAGCGTTGAAACGTTCGGACGTGTTTTTGAATTATTTTTTCTAACTTAGTTTATTATTTTGATTATGGCTGAAGCAGCGGTGAAGGCTTCACGCGAGGAACAGCTGAATTCTCCCTCGTCGGTTCGCTCGGAACCTGCTGACAAGGTGAAACGCACGACAGTTAGTGAGTTAGAGGCTAGAATGTGTCAAATGCAGTCGGCGACGGATGCAAAATTTGATACAATTATGAAATAGTTGCAGGACCGGCCTTCGGGGCAGGGTCAATCAACAAATTCGCAAGACAAAGACGAGACTCGGGCTCGTCGGTCTTCCGCGAAAACCGATGACAATTTGAATGTCGGCAGTTTTGCGCCGGACATAGATGCAATTTCTATCCCTCCGAGGATGTCGGAATATGGAAGTATTTTTTCAGAGGAGGAGAGAGATGATAATAGTCCATCTGTTTTGAGCTCCTTTTCTTATTCAAGAGAAAATAAAAAGAAACGTGACTTGGTCAGTTCTTATGTCATTGAACAGCCTAGTAGGTGTAACCTAGCTAGCATTTTCAATACAAATGAAAAAGAAGAAGAGAAAAAAGGGATTGTTTTAGACAATTTACAGACTTCTATTCTAAAAAAATCTTGGAGATCTGAAAATCCAAGCAAATTGAGTGCCTACAGAGAGGAATATAGACTTAACTTTCCGGTTAGTGAATCATCTTCAGATTTTTTACAAGTCCCAGGGCTTGATGATTTGGTGGAACCCATGCTTAGAAAACGTCATGGTTCTAAGGCGGTTAAGACTTGGACCAAAGGCAAGCAATTAGTTTCGCAGCCCTTGAAATCAATTGAGTCTCTTGGCAATCAAGGACAAATGGCTAGTCGCTTTGGTATCTTAGCCTTGTCTTACCTTCAACAAGGGCTTGGTTCACTCATGAGTTCATTAAGTGGCCCAGATTCAAACATTGACTGATCTATACAGACTGTCAGGGATTTATTTGACATGTCATCCAAAGCTTTGGATCAAGTTGGTAGATCAGGAGCATAACATCATATTATTAGACGGAAGGCTGCAGTTGCAGACACAGGTCTAGACACTTTGAAAGATATTCACGTCAAAGTACTTGATCTCCCACTTAATAGCAAGGGTGTCTTTGGGCAAGGCCTAGAGGAAAAACTCAAAGATAGGAAAGAGAAAAAGGATCAATTGAGTGATCTTGTGCCAGAATTGTTCGACAGCAAGAAAAGAAGCTGGTCAGGCAGTTATGATAAGCATTAAGCAAGATACCAAGAGGCAAAAGACTTCTTTTGGAAGTAAGCCATCAGCCACTGTCACCTCTAATTCGAAACCTAGCTACAACAGGGTGGGCACTTCGAATTTTCAATCTGACAAATCTTACGGAAAGGAGAAAACCGAACAGACAGTTCCGCTTTTTCGTATTCCAAAGAAAAAATGACTTCATGGTAAGAAATGTTCAAAACTCTATTCTGGCAACTTTTCCTCAGGTGTCTGTTGGGGGTCGTCTGAGTTTGTTCCTGGACAATTGGAAAAAGATAACTTCAGATCAATGGGTTCTGTCAGTCATACAGCATGGCTACAAACTAGAATTTCTGAGCATTCCACAACCATCAGGGATTCGTCCCACGGTTGTACCTGTAAAAGATCAGGAATTAATTTCAGAAGAAATCGATACTTTACTAAAAAAAAGACTGTATAGAAAAAGTGCCTGTACAATATGCTCAGGACGTATTTTACAGTACATTTTTCCTAGTTCCGAAGAAAAATGGGAAAATGCGTCCAGTTATCAATCTCAGACCCCTCAACAAGTATCTAGCAAAGAAACATTTCAAGATGGATACTTTATCAAAAGTAATAAATCTATTGAGACCACAGGATTGGGCCATAACAATAGATCTTTCAGATGCTTACTTACACATTCCAATATTTCACAGCCACAGAAAATATCTGAGATTTTGTTTCAAAGGCCAGTGTTATCAGTGGAAAGTGATGTGCTTCGGTCCCACATCAGCGCCCAGAGTCTTTACAAAGCTAGTGTCAGTAGTGGCAGCATATCTCAGGATTCAAAATGTCAGACTGGCAGTCTATCTGGACGACTGGTTAAGTCTAAATCAAACAAGAGACAATTTGATGCAAGATCGCAGGTTATGTCTGAATCTTCTGGTCTCCCTAGGTGTTATGATCAATTTAGAAAAATCAAACCTATACCCAAGTCAGAACCTAGTTTATCTGGGTGCTCTTCTCAGCCTGAGCAGAGGGCTGATTTTTCCAACAGAGGAAAGGTTTTTGAAAATTCAATTAGCACTGAAACCATTTTGTCTTCAGTCTGTCAAAGCCGAGACTATCTACATCTATTGGGTCTAATGGCTTCCTGTATAGAACTGGTCCCAAATGCACGTCTGTACATGAGACCAATTCAGCTTCACCTACTGCACTTCTGGAAACCTTCCAAAGACCCTCTCGAAAAGTTGGTTCCATGCACTCACCACCTCAGATCTCATCTGACTTGGTGGGAACAGAGAGCAAACATTTTCAAGGGTCGGTCCTTTCAAAAACCTCTGTTAGAAGTGACAATCACTACGGATGCTTCCAAAATCATGTACGGGGGTCATATGGACAACCAGATTGTACAGGGCAAATGGAGTATACAGCAACAAAGTTGGCATATAAACCTCTTGGAAATGGAAGCTATTCTTCAGACAATTCTCACAGATTTATTCAATGAAGGTCTGCAATACCTCACAATTGCCGGATATAGGTCAATGTTATCAAATGTTCTTCCACCTATAGATGGTTTTAAAGTAGGTCAACATCCTGACTTAATCAGACTGATCAAGGGAGTCTTCAATTCTAGACCTCCACAAAAACGTTTGGTACCAGAGTGGAATTTACAAAATGTTTTGGTTTCATTGCAAAAGAGTCCTTTTGAACCAATGAAAAAAGCATCATTAAAAGATACTACATATAAAACAGTATTCTTAGTCGCTATTTCTTGTTTCAGAAGATGCAGCGATATTCAGTCTCTGCAGCTGGGCGAGGGTTCAGTGAATGTGCAGCAAAAGGGACTAACTTTAGTAAGACATGGTTTATCAAAACAAGACAGAGAAGGTCATTATGGTACTTCCATCTTCATTCCTACTTTCAAGGAGGACAAAAGACTTGATCCTAAAAGAAGCATGTATTATTATTTGAAGAAAACAGAAAGTTTCAGGAAAAAACCTGATGGATCAGAGGAGCTAAGTGTTTTTCTTAGTATAAATGAGCCTCATAAGCCTGTTAGTTCTCATACTATTTCAAATTGGATTGTACAGACTATAAAAATGTCACTTAAGGACAAATCAATTAAAATTAAAGGTGACAGTACAAGAGCTATTGGATCCTCCTATGCACTTTTCAAGGGTGCTTCTTTAAGTTCGATTATGGCTGCTGCAGATTGGAGTCGTGAATCTACATTCATAAAGTTTTATTTGAGGGATATGTCCTCTCAGAGCTAGGCAAGCTCTGAAACGGGTGTTGTTTTAGACTTTAGCGAGTCGCGATTTGAAACCTGTGTTTTGTTCATTACAAGTAGTAATATTAACATGTTGTATATAGTGTTCTGTACAGAAGGGATATAATGTGATATATTGGTGAAATGTACAGTTGGGATGTTGATGTATTTTACTCTGCCAAGAAATATACAAGCATCTCCTCCAGGATAGAAGGTAAGCATTGCTTTGAAATCTATCCCTATTGTATAGTAAAATAAGTAAGTAAAACGAATGAAATAAAATTATTAAATTTTATTTCAAGTTTGAATTTTATGAAAGAGTTTTACTTACTTATTTTACTTGTTTCCCACCACCACCCCTACTTGTATTTTCTTGGATGGGAAACGTTTCAACTTAAATACAAAACTGATTACCATGTGTTTCCTTGTTGGTGATCAGGATCACGCAGACGCTTTATTTTTAGTTTAAGCGTCTAAGCGAGTCCGAATGTAAACATAGAGTGGAATCCCTATTGTATAGTAAAATAAGTAAGTAAAACTCTTTCATAAAATTCAAACTTGAAATAAAATTTAATAATTTCATGAAAATTTTATCCTGAAGACATATCATTTTTATTTGATGAATGTGAAGCGTATTTGTTTCGCTACAAAATAACAAAAAATCAGCATAGGTCACTGGACAAAATTTTGAGAAATTTCTATATCTTTACAAAATATAAAATGAAAAATGAAACGTCAAATCTTAAAAATCGCGAAATAGATAGCGTTTTACACCTGTTTTTCTGTTTGAATATGCACAGAAATTAAATGACTAGGTCTGGTGTTCTTGTCTTTCTAAATGAAACTTTTTTCGTAAAAATCGACCGATTTATTAAAAAGATATTTGCAAATACTGATTTTGGCGGGTCGAAAAGGGGTTGGCCCCTTAATGATGTCACAGCGTCAAATGAACATGCTTCAAAACCTTTCTATTGCGTTTAAACTAATGCCCACACTTCAAAGATAAATATCAGAAATTATTGTGAGATTTAAAGAAAGTCCAAAATTCAACAATGTTATCTGTCCGCAGTTACCTTAATAGATCAAACTTTCCAACTATTTGTCTCTCACCAATGGGTTGATAATCGTAGATCTATGTGAGATAGCAGCTGGAGGCTAGGAAAGGATATGATGGTTGTACTGGTGAGAGAAATACCAGGAATCCATTGTTAGGTGCTCCAGCCACTGCAATGTAACTGAAAAATGTTGAGAGCGTGTTAAACTCTATTCAATCTATTAATAGATAGAAAAAATGCCATAATCTTTCATTTAATGATATCAGGAAATTTAGTGAGCACCCAAAAAGATATAAACAACTTATGTTGTCTTCCAACTGTGGCATCCACTTCTTTGTCTGGAGCATAACTGTCACCTTACCTCCAATTGATTTGAAACTTGGCATGTGTTCCTCTCATAATAACGGAGGGCAGATTTTCATACTTGGACAGCCAGTGGTATAATGTGACAATTTACCACCTTGTTATTTAATCTTCCTGGTAAAAAAATAGTAATGTTGCTCCTTAAATTGGTAGCTTGTTAGGAAAAAGTTAAATTCACCAGCTAGGTTAAGGCTTAGTGCAATTTAGGTTTAGATAAAAATTAAGATACCAAACAGAAATGGTTGGATAATTTTTTAGGGTATACTGTTTTTTGCTTTACTAACTAAAGGTCAGAGGAGCTATATAAGGATGTCATGTTTCCTATTTGTCTTTTTTATTTTTTTGCACCCACAGTTTCATCTGATTTGTTTCATGCTTACTCAGAATGATTGTACATGTACTTACATAAGAAATTTTTCCTTTCAAAAATATTTCAGGTCCATCAATTTCAACAATCATAGGAAAAGAGGCCTCATGAAATTTGATTACTTCCCTTGACTTTTGATGGTATCTAGAGAGATGGCCTTTCCTTAAATATTTAGAAATAATATGATTATATCTAATACAGGCCTATCATGCTGTAGGCTCAAGGGAGTTAGCAGACAGTCTCAGGCCTTCATGGACCTCTTGTTGGAGAATACCATTAATGCCATCATCTTGGTGCTGTTCTCTTTGATGTTTGCATTGGGATGGCTTTAACCTTGGTCATATCTTGAAGAAATGTTTATGAAACTTGGCATCATGGGTGTTCACCATCACAAAGGCTATCCAGATCATGAATGGTGATAACTCTGAGAGTTTTTGTAGGAGTAATGCCCCTTTTTGACTTAGACTTTATATATTATACGGCAGCTTAAGTTGAGCATTGGAACCAGTAGGCAGTGCTCTTGTACTTAAACCTTAAATCTTCACCAAAAGATTTTAAATTATCATGATACTGCCATCATAAATCTCATGGTACTTCTATGCATGCATTTATATCATCTTTCTTCCAAATGTACCATAAAAAGCCAAAACTTTCCTTGACCTTGTACAGATATAACTCCAGCAGTGATATGTGGGCTGCAGGATGTCTACTGTTTGAGCTGACATTATTGAGGGTACCCTTCAATGCAGCCAGTCTATCTGCTCTCACAAAGAACATTATTCAATGTCAGTTTGATCAAATACCAAGGTAAGTTAAGTAAACCTGTGTGTTCTATAATTTCACATGTGTGCCATATTAAGACTCTGATCAGAATCTTTCCTTTGCAACAAATACTGCCTGGCAGCTTCTACAAAAGATCTGTGAATAATCTACATGCCATGGATTTGTATACTCTCTGGCAACCTAAGGTCACACACGTAATATTGTAATTGTGTTGTATATTTTCAACACAATCTTTTGTACCATTCGGAACACTGCTTGGACTTTTCCTTAAACTGTATTTTACTTCGGATGTAAATGTAGTAATTTCAGGCATTTTTAGGAGATTCTGCCTCTGGTGATACTTTTCTCAATATGCATTCCATTAATGCTCTCTGATCATCTACTTAGATCTTTTAGGCATTTTATATTTTGATGACAAAATGCAGTAAAACACTGCGTTTTGTTATCGAGTCATAAAATGCCCAGTTTAAATCTTAATTTGATTTTGTTTTTCACATCGTCATCTTCAGTATGTGACGTCACACAAGCCCATGTGCGATATTATGTGCTTTTATGTCTGTGCCCTCATTATTCCTAAGGTCTTTAAGTCCTAAAAATCGGCAAAGGTTCCTCATTGTCTTTCCTATTATGTAGATGTACTTCTTTAATCTACTACTTTGATCCTTCTCCTGCTCTTCATATTATTTTCCTATATTACATAAAGCAGACAGTGTAGACTAAGATCAGCTTGCACAGACATGCAATCTTATCTGATCTAAGCCTACACTGATTGCATTCTACTATTTGTTTTGGAAAAAACTATAACCAGAGTATATAGAATGTCTGTTAAATAGAAATTTTGTATGAAAAAAAATATATTCTGAAGGATAAGGGTCCAGAAGGGGTTACTTTTATTTGTGACACATGTGAAAAAGGACCTTCTGGGAAGTTTGAAAAGAATTTACCTTGGCCAGACTGGGCATGGTGACCAGGGTCTAAACTTTTTTTTTCACCTGAATCTAGAGTTATCATTCTACCTTCTAAGGCAATCATATTCGAAATGGCTACCACTTGTTGAGCTCTGCTAGATGCAATCTCTTAATCAAATAGCAATATTCTAGATCCCAGATTATCCTATTTGTGTGAAGGGTCAATTTTGTACATTACAGAACTTTTGGTAACATTATCCCCAAGTTGATCTCTCATCAACTCATCCTATTTGAAGCAGAGAGAAGACTTGCCACTACAGAAATCCTTTCACTTCATATATTGTTTTAGCTTTCCTAGCGTTTTTGAGCAAATATTGAAATATTTCCTGATTTATCTACACAAATGTAGCATAGATATGTACCTTTAGGGATCAACTTCAGAAAGCCACTTAATTTCATCAGATAGCTTGGAAAGTCCTTGCTTCTTAGCTTCTTATTAGGCCCAGATTCATAAAACATGCATTCCTTAAAAACCTGTTGAAATCCTCGATCCTCCATTGCTACTAAATTAGTCAAATAATTTTTTTTGACCACTAGATTCTTCCAATTCAGTCTACTAGAATTCATTGCTTTCTGTTGTAGAAATGTCTGTATTTGTACATTGCAGAACTTTTGGTAACATCATTCCCATGTTGATCTCTAAACTGATCATATTTGAACCAGAGAGAAGACTCACAGCTACTGAAATCTTGAAATGTCCAGACATAGCGGAAATGGTGGCCCATCATAGAAAACTGATCCCTGACCCAAAGAAAGTCAGACGATCAAGTTCTGTCAGGAGTCTTGGAGGACGTGAAGTGAGGAAATCTTTCGAAGCCATAGCCCCTGTAAACATTGAGCCAGTCAAGGATATTAGGCCAGAAGTTAGTGATTGTAATAAAGATAAAGATGAAGTTGCAAAAGTGGCATTGAAAAATCCTGTTACAAGATATGACATTAAGGACAACAAAGGTCAAATTGATGATGGTGTCAAAGCCAAGCCTATGGATGTCGACGGTTGTGTAAGAAACAAAGATCAACCAATTAACACAAGGAAGGATGCCAGTGATGACCCAAGTGATAAAACTAAATCCTATGCAAAGGTAATTTAAGACTGGGCTAGTGGGTGACCCTTAAACTGAGGTTTTGACCCCCAAAGATCTGAAAATATCCTTTTTGACTCTTAAAATTTTCACCCAAGGGGTCATTTTGACACCCTCATAAAAAACTCTAGGGGTCAAGGCTTGGTTTTATCCCTCAAATGTTCAATGATGTATAATTGCTATCTTAAATTTTACAAATTTATTGCTTACTTTATATCTCTACAAGAGAAGGTCAATAATATATGACTTTTAAACCTGTAAATTCTACTGATGTTTGCTCTTTCAATTTTTTGGACCCCTTTAAAAGCAGTTTTGACCTTGACCAGTTCATGGTTTAGGAGTCAATGACTCTTTAATTTCAAACATTAGCACAAGCCCTGTAACAGATAGTTCCTGTCAACTAAGAAAATGAATTGACCAATCAAAACACTTGTTTATAATGAGATGTCTGTTGATTTCTCATATTTTTCTCTATTTCATTTTAAAATCGAGGGGCAGCCACCGTCATAGCACAGTTGGTAGTGTGTCAGACTGTCAATCTAGAGGTCTCAGGTTCAATCCCTGACGGCCGCACACATTCTTTCCAACTTTGTTTCCAACCAATGGGTTGATAACCGTAGACCTATGTCGGATAGCAGCTTGAGGCTAGGAAATCCTGAACAAAATTTTCAATATTGGATTACCTCGCATTTAATTCACTCAAAACTTGCTCCACACACTCATTCAATTTCATTCCAAAAGTCATTCCAAACTCATTCATCTTGTCAATCTTACGATCTTGTTACATGTATAGATGTTACAAGGTCGAAAATGGCTAAATTACTAATACAGGATATATTATGAATTAATTCTAAGTCAAGATTAGAACAAAACGTAACTCATGAATGAGGAGATAGGTTTACTGGCATTCTGACATAATGTGGGGTAAAATTACTAAAGTGCACTCTTAAACTAAGGAAATACATAAATTAAGTCATTTTTTAAGAATTAAATTAACACTTAATGTAAACATTAGGTCCGGAAAAAGTATATTGACCCTCTGTTGAAATCATCATGAAATTGATGTTGTGGGATGGGGGGGGGGAACTTCCAATTGTTTTTGGGGCATTAATATTTTATGAGTATATCTTTGTTTTGCTCCCAGTCCAAAAGCTGATTTGTCAGCTAGTCTGTTTCACTGCATGCATCCGTCCAGCTATAAATCATTATACCTCCTCCTATAGCTACAAAGAAGAAGGGATATATTGGTTTTACAGCATCTGTCTGTCCATCCATCTTTCATCCATAGACTTTTTTGTTTTTGGACTTGATGCAAACTCTAAATGGATGACTTGAAAACTTGCATTTTCCTGTTTGCACATTCAAGAAGAGTCAAAAGACATGCCATGTTTTATCCCTTATCTCAAAAAAATGATTTGAATATTTGAAAACTAAATGTATAGTACAGAGACTTGTCCTCTAATTTGAGATGAATTTCCTCTAAACAATCATTTATATATGATTGTTTAGAGGAAATTCACCTCAATTCACCTCAAATTAAAGGGAAATGGGCCTAAAAGACATCATTTTCAATGATTTTTTAAATCAGTTAATACATATTAAGTAAAAGCTCCAAGACCGTGTTATGTATAGCTCCAGGGAGCATTTAGTAGGAGAAATACAGTATGTTAAGTTTTTCTCAAACATATTTCGTTATTTTTTTTGCTGTTTCATTTAGGTAAAATCAAGAACCTTTTCCCTGAAGGAGTCAGTAGTTCGCAAGCTCTCAGCAGCATCACCAAAGCTGGCAGAAACAATCAGAAAACAGAGAATGTCTGTAGGAGATGACACTTATATTCAGGTATTCTTATCAGAAGGGTTTGTTACTAAGGGTGATACCATCATAGTGCAATCCTCTGGTGGGGCTGGAACTTGCAACCACAAGGTTACGAGTCAAGCATGTTAACCACTCTGCCAACGAGCCAGGGTTGATAATGATAGACCTATGTGAGATAGCAGCTGGAGGCTAGGAAAGGATGTGATGGTTGTACTGGTGAGACAAATACCAGGAATCCATTATTTGGTGCTCCAGTCGCGGCCATATAACTGAAAAAATGTTAAAAGTGGCGTAAAACTCCATTCAATCAATCATTTGTTACTAAGGGGAGTCCGGAAACCCTAGATCCCTTTTTAACTCCACTTGCTGAAAGCAACTGGGGCTTTTGTCATGGCTTTGTGTCCGTCGTGCGTCTGTCCGTATGTCTGTGCATCCGGTCGTTAACTTTTTCTTTAGAAATCTTCTCCTCAGAAACTACTGGATGTATTTCAAACAAACTTCACAGGAATGATCCTTGGATGACCCTCTTTCAAAGTTGTTCTAGAAATTTTGATCCAATGAAAAAAAAGGATTTATTGGGCGTGGCTAATTTCCAAATATGGTAAAAAATGAGTTTTCTCAGATTCTAATTGATGGATACCAATTAAATTTTAAATGAATGATCCTTGGGTGACCCTATATGGGTCTTTTAAAAATTATTGTGATCGGATGGAAAATACGCATTTTATGGGCGGAGGTCATTTCTCTATATGTTATATAGTGGAAACTTTCAAAATCATTTTCTCAGAATGTAAGTGATTGATATCAACCAAATTTTATTGGAATGATCCTTGAGTGACCCTGTATCAGTCTATGTATTATGTATTAAATGGACGGAGGTCATTTCTCTATATGTTATATAGTGGAAACTTTGAAAATCATTTCCTCAGAATGTAATCGTTGGATATCAACCAAATTTCACTGGAATGATCCTTGAGTGACCCTGTATCAGTCTACCAAAAATAATTGTGATTGGATGAAAAATATGTATTTTATTGGTGGAGCTCATTTCTCAAAATGTTTTATAGTGGAAACTGTGAAAATCATTTTCTCAGAATGTAATTGTTGGATATCAATCAAACATTTTTGGTATGATCTTTGGGTGATCCATTATCATGCAGCCAAAAATTATTTTGATTGGATGAAAAATATGTCTTAAATGGGCGGAGGTCATTTCTCTATATGTTCATTTTCTAAGGATATAATTGATGGATATATCAACCAAATTTCACTGGAATGATCCTTGAGTGACCCTTTATCAGTCTACCAAAAAGTTTAAACTATTGTGATCAGATGAAAAATATGTATTTTATGGGCGGAAGTCATTTCTCCATATGTAATTTAGTGGAAACTTTGCTATCCATCAGTTACATTCTGAGAAAAATAATTTTCAAAGTTTCCACACATGTAAAATTTAATTGGTATCCATCCATTAGAATCTGAGAAAACTAACTTTTTATCATATTTGGAAAATAGCCACGTCTATTAAATCCATGTTTTTCATTGGATCAAAATTTCTTGAACAATATTGAAAGAGGGTCACCAAATGATCATTCCTGTGAAGTTTGGTTGTAATTCATCCAGTAGTTTCTGAGGAGAAGAGTTTTAAAGAAAAAGTTTACGACCCAACGCATGGCGGACACAACCCCATGTCAATAGCCCCAGTGGATTTCAGGCAGTGGAGCTAAAAATGTATCAATTGAACTGTATATCTTTTGACTTCAAATTTACCAAACTTCATGTAGATAATATGACAAGTTTAAATGAGATTGTTGCGGCATCTCGGGGCAAAATAGTGACATCATAAACATCAGGCTTGCTCTTGATTACTTTCGTCAGCAATGTTTTTATGTTAAAAACTCTAATTTCATAGCAGATCCTACCAATTAAATGTTTCCAAAAGGTCAATGCACATCTTTAATTAATACATTCAGCTTTTTCAAGTAAGACCCTTAAAAAAGATGGATCTATTGCGATTTATATGAGACAGTTTGGCTACCAATCTGAACATGTTAAATATTTCAATTATGAGAAAACAGAGTTATCAATCTTTTCATAACCCTGAAAATTCTGTTGATAAATTAACTTCTAGTCTTTATGGATCAGTTTGATACTTAATGTGAGTACAATATATTGCTTTTAATTTAAACAATAATTTATTTTAATTGTTATTGATATTTCAAGTGCCCCAACGATACATTATATCTGAAAAAAAAAAACATTCTTGGTTGATTAGACCTCTACCAGGATCTAGCCTATAAAGTCAACCACACGGTATTCAGATTTACTAGTTGTGCATGCCATGCATATTTTGACACAACTTTGCCAAGCCTTGCCAAAGGCATATCTAGGATTTTGAAATTTATGTGCACTCATACGGTGACAACCCAAGAAGACAAAAGATAAAGGCGATATGGGGACTATAACAAAAGATGAATGCCCTCTGTCCCCTCCCTTTTTATGATTTGAGTGTGGGTGAATAATTATAACATCGAAACTGCAGCTTGAATAAACTGAAATTTCGATGTTATGATCATTCATCAACAATATTTTTAACAGGGGATGATTTTGTTTCTTTTACGCACTTGCGTAAATTGCATAATGGGAGATTTAATTGGTTATAATTACGAGCAAATATTCTCACATAGCTCCCCTTGTCCCATAAAATGAACTGCCATCAGAGATATCCTTGTCTTACACAGGGGTATGGAAATAAGACTTTCTCGACTTGTCAAAGGACAAGTAAAAGTAGGTTTCCTACTTGTCCAGGATCAAAATGAACTTGTGCATGAAAAAAATGCTTGATAAATATTGAGAAAAACATTGTTTTGAATGAAGAAAATGCTGTAAATCAGCATTTTCTTCATTACAGACAATGTTTTCTCCCCTTTGAAACAAACAATAGGATGACTTTTCTCCTAGATCTTTTAATACTGTATCAAGATTTGCTCTGGTTTTTACTTGTTCACTGACAAGTGGCATAGAAAAATGTACTTGCCCGCGGGTGGAAAAGCCTGTGTTGGACAAGTTGGGCATGGGAATTCCACACCCCTGTCTTACAAATGTGTACGAACACATTTTAAATGAAATCATCAATATTGTGCCTAACATTTCCAATAATTTTACATTTGCACAAAGCAAAGACACTGGCCAGCGTGTTCATCCACACAGACTGGCCAGAGTCTTTACCATGCAATTTTTTTGATAGATAAGGTCTCAAAGTATGTTTTGAGAGCCAGACACTATCAATGGATTCCCAGAATGCCGAGTGTTTCTGCCCCGTGCACATGTGAAATTGTTTGAAATGTCATGCACATGCTCAAATGCCATTAAGCTTGCAGTTTAAGGTTTGCTTAATACAATGCAGATTCTTTAATTAAAGTTCAGCTTGTCTGAAACAAAACATCCTGACATATCCTATATGTTTCTTTTCAGGACAAAACAAGACCTTCAAGTATAGATATAGAAGATAGTAATGATGATGTATTTTCACAGATAGAAGACAATTCTGGTGCTAAACGTAGAAGGAAGGGGTCTCTAACATATACTGTCTTCAAACCTAAAGTCTGCATAAAGAGTAAGTCTTTCGGGGTTAAGTATCATTCGGAACATTGCTCAGACTTTTCCATAAACTTGAAAGTACCTCTGGTGTAAGTTAAGTAATTTTGGATCATTTTTCAGGTAAATCAGCTACAAGTGGTACTTTGATTATTTAATGTGCTTGAAGAAAATCACATTTTATAAAATCTGATAGACTGTGGAGGTCTTTTTGGCATATTTTAATTTGATAACTAAATGCAACCAATAACTGTGTTTTGTTATCAAATTATAATAATGGTTCATCTAGTTTTCATGCAACGTCATTCTTAGCCGGATCTTTTTTTGAGCTGTCATAAATACCTTCTTATGAAATGACACCCTTTCATGGTTATTATTCCTGAGGTCTATTTTGTAGAATCGCCAAGGGCTGCAGATTGGGTTGAGTATACCACCAATAAAATGGGTCCAAAGGCTTACATAGTTTACTGATCCTTGTATCCTTGGTTAAGGTTTGGGAGTCCCTGTTTTAGCTACCCCAATGCTTTTGTGCAAATAATTTTCTGTAGATCAAGCTTCAAAATGTATCAGATAGATATGTACATTTGGGATCAGTTTCAGAAAAAAATTGAAGACTGTTTGAAACAGTCTTCATTCTTTTCAGAAAATTGGCATAAGAGGGTCTCACAACAGACAGCCTTGAGAGTCCTATCTACGATTTTAAGACACAAAACCTATGTCTCTTAAAACCCTGACTTGCATTCAGGATTACAAAACAGTGCACATGCAAGCTAGGGTTTAATTTGTAATAATCAGCACCATTTTGTCATCCTTAACACAGGACTGGTATTTGGTTTTACTCTAATTAAAATAGTACATGTAGTTCAAGTACATGATATTTGGCACAAAGCATCCCACATTTAATCCCAAACCGCCCCATAGTCCAATATTCAATTCAGGAACTGTATGAAAATTGGTAGATTGCAATTGTCAATCTCTATCATAGCGCAGATGGATGGGCATTGAACTGTCAATCTAGAGGTTCTGGATTCACTCTCCAATGACGGCCTTCATTCTTTCTGCCACCAAAGGGTCCATAGACCTATGTGATATAGCAGCTGGAGGCTAGGAAAGAATGTGATGGTAGTACTGGTGAGAGATATACCAGGAATCCATTGTAAGTTGCTCCAGCTGCCAAGATATGACTGAAATAATGTAAAAAGCGGCATAAAACCCAATTCAAACAAACAACAACCATTGATTGGATATCTAAATCATTTATTTAGACAGGGTACAGTTAGTAACATGGTTAAATTGACATTTCAGCTTGATCAGAACCATTCTTAATCAGTCACTCAGCATTACATTCATTCATTCAAAACACTCATAGAAATTGATAAATTTATTCCACTTTTTTCTTAAGGCTAGTGTGGATTTTAGAGTCTCTGATTGGTATGTGAATACACACAAATTGGAAAGATTGAAGATTTTTTAAAGAGAAGTCATAAAGCATCGCTAATTTTGTCCTTCATGGATGAAATAAGTGATTTTAGATTACCTCCCTTTAATTTATTCAAAACCCACTCAACCCAACTCTCTATTTTATTCTGTAATTATTCCTAAAGCATTCACCTTTTAAATTTAACGATTTTATTAACTGTAACTCTATTGACCTTTTTTCTGCCATTTTGTTTCAAATTGTCTGAAACCTTGTTCTTACAGCTTGAATAAGCTTTATTTTTAACTTTTAGATAGCTAATATTGTAAACAATTTACTTTAATGCCCCTGTATCTTAAGATCCTAGGCAATTTTTTCCAATCTGTTGTCACTATGTTCACCAAAACCTTTTATGTTGGCTATTACTTTACATTGATAAGTAAGAGTCTTCATATTTCACATGAATTATACTTATGACTAGATTTCGCATTTGGTACCACTTTCAAGGTAATCAGTCAAAGTGAAGGTAAATTTTCAAGGTCAAATATGTTGAAAGTGTTTGAAAAATTCCAATAATGGGGTATTGGTGTTTAAAAAAAAGTCCTGAAGTCTGTTATTTTATGTAACCACAAGGATGCTGGGCTAATTTCTGGGCCTCTTTAACTTCATTTGGCCCCACTTATTAAAATAAATAAAAATGTTTTTCCAGGTTCTAAATCAAATGATGAAAACAACAACAACAACACAGCAGCTGGTGACGTCAACTCTACTCTCCTTCTAGCCTTGTCAATGTTAAAACCAAACCCCGTCCTTGCCAGAACTATATTGATGGACAAACTGGCCTATAGTGTAGGCAGAAAGAGAGGGGAAGAACTTGTTAAAATTGTGAAACGGCTCGTAGTGGACAAGAGTCAAACATATATGGAGGTCCATTCAAAACTGTTAGAAGGGGAACATCAGTATATTCCACTGGTTTCTATGATTTTGTGTTTGAAATCTTAACCCTTCTGCTTTTCAAGACATTTGTCTGTTGTAAACAAAGCTTTGACAAGCAGTATGACAAGTTTCCTAATGAAATTTGCTTCCACTTGCTCTGTTGGCTTGTAACTTTTGAATCTTACTAGCCCACAGTAAAAAAAACTATTTGCCCTATAGAAAGTACAGTTGGTTACATCGTGAAATTGACATTCACCTCAATCAAAACCATTCTAAATCACTCACTCAGCACTCCATTCATTCATGCTAAACACTCTTTCATACCATTCAAAAACGCTCAAACCCATTGAAAAACATAGAATCATCAACGTCATTCAAAACAAATTGGTATAGAGAAAAATCGTGATTTCATTGACATAATTCAAATTGTCAGCGTCTCATAGGTTCTTGAAGAAATAGGAAGCTATGTATAGAACTTGTATGTGTTTTCATTAAAGGGAGGTAATCAATTTCGCCAATTTTGTTCATCTTGAACAAAATTTGCGATATAGGATTACCTTCCATTAAATTCAATCAAAACTCGCTCCACACACTCATTCAATTTCATTCCTAAATCATTCCAAAAACATTCACCTTGTCAATTTCACGATGTTGTAACTGTATTCAGTATATTTGCTAGAATCTTTACTAGCCCTGTGAGAAAGCCTCTTTCAAAAATTACTAGCCCACAGTGACCTTTACTTGTCCTGGGCAAGTGTGTATCCTCTTTTCTTTGATACTTTTCAGTGGTTTATCAAGAAATCACCGTAGATTATCAAAAGCAGTGAAATTATGAAAAACTTATACCCTGCTTTTGTGCATATCATCCTATCTGACTTCATCTATGCAGGGAAAAATAAGTGATGTCATAATGAATGTTGCATAGCAATCACATGCAAATTGACACGCTTTACGAAATATGTCCTAGAAAATTCACGTTCTGTCTCATTATTGTAATAAAGACAAAGAATAATTGTTTGTTTTTCGAGTAAGATTGATTAATATTCCTTTCATGAACAACAAAAGCTATATTTTCACTTGTGGCTCCACCATTTGTGAAAATATAGCTTTTTTTTGGTTCACTTAATGAATATAAATTGATCTTACACTGAAACAAACGATTATCCTCTATATGTTAACCCCTGAGTATAAACTAAGATCAGCCTGCAGGTTAATCTAAGCCAACTACCTGCTTTCTACCTAATTATAGTCTCAATACCTAATGCCAGACTGGTTTGAATGACCCAAAAATCAGCAATTCGTTGAGACAAAATTTAAATTCAGCAGGATAAGGGTTAATTCTTGTGAAGAATTATGAGCCTTTTGTGTTGAAATTTTGCTGTTTACTAACTGTCTTTCAAATTATTGTTACATTTTTGATATGAACTTTTGATAATTGCAAGAAGTTTATTTATACGATATCAACTTTGAATGTTTAAAAATCTTCTTCCCCCAAACTTATTGGCCAGTTTTATTGATGGCATAAATGCTTCTTGGATGACCTGTAAAATTTACTTTAATTGTTAATGTAATTTTGATTGACCCCCATATACATAAGCAGGGTTTGGGCTTATTTATCACTTTTTAAATCTTTGAAAATCCCAAGACATGGGCCTGGCAGGGTAGGCCATTTCACTTTGAAATATAAAAAGAAAAATTATCTCCAAAACTAGTGGGCTAATTTTAGCCAATCTTGCCGAATTTTAAATTGGTGAACTATTACTAAAATTGTGGAGTCATTAGCTTTTTAATTGGCCTGTACATTTATAGTCAGTGCTAATTTCTCCTTTAAAATCTTCAAATTTTCTTTGATCTCCAAAACAATGTGCCAGTTTCACTGAAACATAGATTGATAGTTCCTGGATGATCCTTTACTTAAATTGTTCAAAAAAAAATTAATAAACCTCGATTTTTGGGTGTCGCAGAGAGAGATTTTTGAAAGCGGCGTAAAACCTCATTCAAACAAAGAAAGGGTAAATTTTGCACGTTGAAACCTTAAAAATCTTTTCCCTCCAAACTCGGGCCAATTGCAATGAAATTTTCAAGGTAAAATATGTTAAAAGTTTCTGAAAAATTCCAATGATGGGATAAGACTTTTTTTAAGAAAGTCTTTTTGTTTTATGTAACTGCTTCTTTTTGAGACAAATGATGCTGGGCTAGTCTCTGTGCCTCTTTGACTTCATTTAGCCTCACTTATTGAAATAAATAGAAATGATGGTCTTTCCAGGTTCTAAATCAAATGATGAAAACAACAACAACAACACAGCAGCTGGTGACGTCAACTCTACTCTCCTTCTAGCCTTGTCTATATTAAAACCAAACCCTGTCCTTGCCAGAACTATATTGATGGACAAACTGGCCTATAGTGTAGGCAGAAAGAGAGGGGAAGAACTTGTTAAAATTGTGAAACGGCTCGTTGTGGACAAAAGTCAAACATACATGGAGGTCCAGTCAAAACTGTTAGAAGGGGAACATCAGTATATTCCACTGGTTTCTATGATTTTGTGTTTGAAATCTTAACCCTTCTGCTTTTCAAGACATTTGTCTGTTGTAAACAAAGCTTTGACAAGCAGTATGACAAGTTTCCCAATGAAATTGGCTTCCACTTGCCCTGTTGGCTTGTAACTTTTGAATCTTACTAGCCCACAGTAAAAAAACTATTTGCCCTATAGAAAGTACAATTGGTTACATCGTGAAATTGACATTCACCTCAATCAAAACCATTCTAAATCACTCACTCAGCACTCCATTCATTCATGCTAAACACTCTTTCATACCATTCAAAAACGCTCAAACCCATTGAAAAACATAGAATCATCAACATCATTCAAAATAAATTGGTATAGAGAAAATCGTGATTTCATTGACATAATTCAAATTGTTAGTGTCTCATAGGTTCTTGAAGAAAAAGGAAGCTATGTATAGAACTTGTATGTGTTTTCATTAAAGGGAGGTGATCAATTTCGCTAATTTTGTTCATCCTGAACAAAATTTGCGATATAGGATTACCTTCCATTAAATTCAATCAAAACTCGCTCCACACACTCATTCAATTTCATTCCTAAATCATTCCAAAAACATTCACCTTGTCAATTTCACGATGTTGTAACTGTATTCAGTATATTTGCTAGAATCTTTACTAGCCCTGTGAGAAAGCCTCTTTCAAAAATTACTAGCCCACAGTGACCTTTACTTGTCCTGGGCAAGTGTGTATCCTCTTTTCTTTGATGCTTTTCGGTGGTTTATCAAGAATAACGGTAGATTATCTCTTGATAATCTCACAGCAAAAGCAGTGAAATTATAAAAAACTTATACCCTGCTTTTGTGCATTTCATCCTATCTGACTTCATCTATGCGGGGCAAAATAAGTGACGTCATAATGAACATTGCTTAGCAATCACATGCAAATTGACGCGCTTTACGAAAATATGTCCTAGAATTTCACATTTTGTCTCATTATTGTAATAAAGACAAAGAATAATTGTTTGTTTTTCGAGTAAGATTGATTAATATTCATTTTGTGAACAACAAAAGCTATATTTTCACTCATGGCTCCACCACTCGTGGAAATATAGCTTTTTTGTTCACTCAATGAAATATGAATCCATCTTACACTGAAACAAACAATTACCCTCTATATGTTAACCCCTGAGTATAAACTAAGATCAGCCTGCAGGTTAATCTAAGCCAACTACCTGCTTTCTACCTAATTATAGTCTCAATACCTAGTGCCAGACTGGTTTGAATGACCCAAAAATCAGCAATTCGTTGAGACGAAATTTAAATTCAGCAGGATAATGGTTAATTCTTGTGAAGAATTATAAGCCTTTTGTGTTGAAATTTTGCTATTTACTAACTGTCTTTCAAAATATTGTTACACTTAAGATATGAACTTTTGATATTATAAAGTTAATTTATACATAAATAACTTTGAATCTTAAAAATTTTTCTTCTCCCAAACTTATTGGCCAGTTTTATTGATGGCATAAATGTTTCTTGGATGAACCATGAATTTACTTAAATTGTAAATGTAATTTTGATTGACACGCATATCTATAAGCAGAGTTGGGCTTATTTTCACTTCCAAATCTTTGAAAATACCCAGATATGGGCCTGGCAGGGTGGGCCATTTCACTTTGAAATATAAAGAGAAAAATCATTTCTAGAACTAATGGGCTTATTTAAGCCAAACTTGCCGAATTTTAAATTGGTGAACTATTAATTAAATTGTGGGTTCATTAACTTTTTAATTGGCCTGTACGGGGGTTGATCCAAAAGTTCGTAAAATGAGGTAATAAATGTACAGAGTAGTTACTTGACAAAATGAAAATAAAAAAAGTCTAATTCGTCATCCGTGTAATTAATGTGGAAATTTTTAAATGTTTACGTTCAATAGCGACTGTAAAGTGCATTAATCAAGATAGAGACCCCCACGAAGGCGGGGGAGCAAGAACGCTAAATGCGACGTCATGTTTAATTTTCTTCTACATAGTCTCCGACATCTCTCATGCCTTTCTGTGCCTGATACATCAACTTGCAGGAATTATCTACATATTATTTTGAATCAAATTTGTTTACGATTTGGTTATGCATGGTATTTCTTGTAAAGTCGAAAAACAGATGCAGGACCTTAATTTCGGGAAAAAATGAGAATCAATTGGTACAAATTCGTTCGTTGAAACTATTAGACACTACTAATTTCTCCTATAAAGCCTGGCGCTCCTTAAGTATCTGGGGTAGCTTTAGGAGAAGATCTCTTCTGCAAATTTTCATCATTTTTCTAAATTATCTGAAATGATTGGGTTGGTGAATAACATAGATCATGACCAAATTCGTAAAATAAACGGAACTCATAATTTGGTGTTGTCGAAAGTTCATTCTTTCCTCGAATATTCGGTATTATTGAAATTTGTCTGCATCTGTAAAAAGTCTAACAATAAGCTTTGAAATATAACAGATAACTTTCTATTTGTAACTAGTTTAATTTAACCAAGGAATTTCAACTTAAGTTTTAGAAAACTTTTAGAAACTCGATTTATTTGACGAAATTTCAATATTTTTTCATGCTCCCCGCCAAAGCATAAATATGTTACAATGGTAACGTATTCTTTGACCGCTAAAGATAATTCAGCAAAAATAATAAAGTTTATACTAATCGAAGTTACTAAACTGAACATTCACTAAATTATATACTGAACAAGCCAGAAATGCGAAAATTGTTAGCCGATTATAAGAACCTCTGGATCATCCCTCGTACATTTATAGTTAGTGCTATTTTCTACTTAAAAATCTTCAAATCTTCTTTGATCTCCAAATCATTGTGCCAATTTCACTGAACATAGCTTGAATGTTCGTTGGATGATCCTTTACTCCAATTGTTTATAATTTTTGCATAAACCTCCATATATTGGTATCGCAGAGAAAGATTTTTGAAAGCGGCGAGAACCCCATTCAAACAAACAAAAGGTTTAATTTTGCACTTTGAAATCTTAAAAATGTTATCCGGCCAAATCAGGCCAATTGCAATGAAACTTTACATGAATGTTTGGTGGGTAATCTTTTACCTAAAATATGGGCATTGTAGGGCAGGGAATATTTTCACATTAGAATTTTAAAACCTTCTCCTCCAAAACCAACGGTCCAAACTATATAACGTGATAGTTTCCTTGTGTTACCCTTTTCTAAAATTGTCAATGAAATTTGGAATGGGCCTTTAATACGGGGACGCTTATATATATGGGGAACACCAGGGTGAGGCCAATTTCAGTGTAAAAGAAAAACTTTACACAGGGCTTATTCTCAATTTTAAAAAAAGTGTCTTGTAAGGTGGCTTGTGCAAGTTGACTTTAGGGTCTTTTTCTCTTGAAATGGATTGTCAAATTATGACTACTTTGAAGCTCCTTTCTTAATCTGGATATTTTAGAGCAAGAGGAATGGTTCAGGTCCACATTAGCCTCTTGTTTCGTCATTTCGCGGCCCCTAACTGCACCAAACATTGATATATAACCATAGCTTGATGTTTCTGGGACAATAATTGATCTGAGTAGCTTAAAATCTCACTATGTAGACAGGATGTTCAATACTCTTGTACCTAAAGAAAGGAGAGAAAGAAAAAAAAGAAAAGGAAAATAGGCCCTTTGGTGAAAAGTATTAAGCGGGGGATCGCGGGCTACGCCCTTTAAGTTTAGTTTGCTGGATTGAATATTGCTTTACGCAGCTTTCAACATTATTTCAGTCATATCGCGGCGGCTGGAGCGCCTAACAATGGATTCCTGGTACCGGTATTTCTCTCACCAGTACTACCATTACATCCTTTTCTAGCCTCCAGCTGTTATCCCACATAGGTTTCGATTGGTAGACATATAACCAGAGGGCACACTGCTTTCATTTTCGGTATATAGCATCATCTTGTGGGCCCCTACCAAGTTTGTTCGTATCAAGACCCTTGGGTCATATTTGGGCTCCACCCGGGCGCATCCCTTTCAGCTCATCTGAGCATGATGGGTGAAAATGGGAAAACCTTCAAAAATCTTCTTCTCTGAAACCAGAAGGCAGACAGCTTTCATATTTAGAATGTAGCATCATCTTATGGACCTCTTCCAAGTTTGTTCATATCAAGACCCTGGGGTCAGTTTTGGGGTCCACCCGGGTGTATCCCTTTTTACATAGAATCAAAGAGCAAAAAGGCATATCTGTCTTGCTCTTCGCTGAAAACGTTCTATGGTATTGATCTTAGGCAATTATCTTCTTTTTAAAATCTGCCTATCTAATTAATGTGATGTCCCAGGGGTCATAGAGACTCAGCTGAGCGATCTAGGACCATCTTGGTCCTCTTGTTTATGATTTTGGCGTTGGTAAATAATCAAAACATCGTAACTACAATTTGAATAATACTCATTTAATTTCCTTCCGAAATCGCTTAATAAAGACACTCATTTTGCCAATTTCACGACTTTGTTAACTGTACACGTTTACGTCTCTCGGGTAGGATCTTGGCAGGAAATCAGGGCCCGAGGTCATAAAAACTTACCTCATTCTCAATTTAAAATTTTCTCAAATTTCAAATTGAGATTAAAGTCGTAATTCTGTTTTACTACTCATTTTAATGTATTAACATAAAAGATAATATTAATAAGTTGTTATAAATAACAACTTATTAATATTATCTTTTATTTTCATACGTTTATTTAAATTTAAAATTTGAGAAAATTCTCTGTTGAGCCTGAGAAAAGTTTTATAACCTTTGGCCCAGATTGCTCCTTCTTTCTGGTTCCCTGTGTTCCGTCTCGCTAGCAATATACGGTCGATGGGCTTCAAAAACGTCGTAGCAACAGCTTCACTGAAGCCGAAGATACGACACACTTCAAGTCCTCTCAAACTAAATACAAGAAATCGCGCGTTATTTTTCAAAGCATCGTTTTATACCCCCCCCCCCCCCCTCGAAGAAGTGGGGGTATATTGCTTTACACTTATCGGTCGGTCCGTCCGTCCGCAGACCAATTTTTTGTCCGGAGCATATCTCAAAAGTGTAATAGCTGGAATCAAGAAACTTCACAGGTGGATAGACCTCATTGAGGAGAAATGCAGTGCACAAGAACCATAACTTACTCATCATATTTTCGAGTTATTGCCCTTTTTTAATTGACAAGGAATATGCCATTGACCTGTTCTTACGGGGGGGGGGTGGTATTTTACAAACATCCCTTGTTGAACTAATATTGGGTGAGAATGTTTCAGTTATCAACAGGGATAAATTGAGGCTTCGCTTGGCTTGTCGCGCACCCCTAATGGTTTATAATGTAAGTGATGAAACTAGATACATTTCGTTACATACCATATTAAAATGCACATGTATATATACCTGCCTAGTGTTTAAGGTAAACATTATACACGTTTCAGTGTGTCCCATCCCTCTCCCTTTTCGAATCTTTCTAACAATAAAGAAAACCGAGGAATTAGCAAGGTGATTGACTGGAATCAAATTTATTGAGTGGAAAGAGCGAGTTTTGTAATGTAATGTAATTAAAAGGAGATTATATTAAACTGCTAGTTTCGCTCAAAATGAATGGAGCTTACATGTATGAATCTTTAAATACATGTGCCTTCGCGGACTTTCAAGATATTTCTAAATCTACGCCAGTCAATAAAATTGTTAAATGATTTGATAGATTTGAATCAAGTCTTGAGGCATCAATGACGATTTCTGAGCGTTTATGAACGATTTCATTATTAAATTTCATTTTGGTTAGAAAATTACCTATATCCGAATTAATAATTGAAAGTTGATTAATGATTAAAATGGTCGTGTTAATACTGTCATATCAAAAGCCACAAAACTTAACAAACACTTATTTAGTGCATCGATATTCACATGTACATAGATACTGACGAATTAACCCTGGTTATGCTGAATAAAAATCTTGGCAAAATTCTGGTTTAAAAAGGAAAATCAAGTTGTATGGACTAAGATCAGACTGCATTGCAACAAAGGAGCATTTAAGAAAATGTGATACTATTATAAAGGTCATAGATTCACAATATTTGCTCAATTTTGCTCAGGTTTATTTATCTGGTCACAAAGAAGAGCCCTGGCACTTGAAAAAGGGGTATTGAAGACAATTTTCTTGCTATCGCTTTACATTCTATCTCTGTAGTTTTATCCTTCATTAGTACAAAGTGCAAATATAAAACTGTATTTTAGTGAACTATTTAATTTCTTTACTAGGAAAGCTTTCAAGTTGTGACAATGTCCATCTTCACTCGCACGAAACAGTAGGCCTACATTTAGTTACATCGTGAAATTGACATTCATCTCAATCAAAACCATTCTAAAGCGGTCTCTCAGCGCTCCATTTATTCATTCCATGCACTTACTCAAACCGATCAAAAACGCTCCGAAATCATGAGAAAACATTTAAAATCGTTCAAGACTTTCAACAATAAATTCAAATCGATCTCTTTACTAGTATTCTACGATTTTATAAGCCCGTGTGGTCTTTCAAGTGTCTGGTTGGTCCACGAAGTCGTACAAACAGAAAATGGCATATATCCTATTAAAGGGAGGTAATTAATATCGCTAATTTTTTCATCTTCAAAAAAATTAGCAATATTGGACTACCTTCTTTTAATTTTACTCAAAACTCGCTCCACACACTCATTCAATTTCATTCCGAAATAATTCCAAAAGCATTATAAACCATGTAAATTTCACGATGTTCTTAACTGTACCGTACGGTTAGTGGGCTAAGATACATTTAGAATTACCAAGAATGTTGTGACGAACATATTTTGCGTTTGATCGATACATATTTCATTTTGAAGCCCCTCGCGAAAATATATCTTTTTGTCTCCACAATTAAGAGATATATCGACCTTTCACTGAAACAACCAATTATTCTCTCTTCTTGAAATGTCTTTTTTGAAAATATTGCTACGGTCATCATTCGTTTTACAAAGTCGATGACACGAAGTAATGTTGTCCCATAAAAAAAGCAAAATGTTCAGCTGACTCCAGCCCTGCGTTCAGGATCACAAAACGGTGCAGACAGTTTTTCCAATTATACCCCGCTTCGCACGCAAGCACACGTGCAAAGCGGGGTATAATTGAAAAACTGTTTGCACCGTTTTGCGATCCTGAACGTAGGGCTGCTTTATGCAAACACAAAGATGATCAAAAAACGTTTCTCGTTGTATAAATCAAGTGACAAACAGACGGACAGTTATCTTTACTCTTATTATTCGCACAAACACGACTTACATTTTCATCCTTATACCGATTATTAGGTGACCCGTCACGCTAAAAGGGGCCATCTGGGTAGTGCGTAAAGTGTCGACCCTAGTCAGACTGCGCGGATTGCGCAGGCTGACTAAGGTCGAAACTTTTTGCACCGTGCTTATTTTCTGAATCTAGAATGATCGATCTCCCTTCCAGTGGAAGAATTTTTGAAATGCGACTTCTGGTTGACCTATGGTGGATCAAATCTCCTTTTCAATAATTCATTTCACAGAATTCCCAGACGGTCCCTTTTCGCGTGACGGGTCAAATTAAATTTATATATAAGCCCATCGCTATTCGAGCATTAAGATTGGCTTTAAAGTTGGTTTTGTTCCTGAATGAAAAAAAGAAAATAAAGAATTTTGAGTAGGCAGCTATTTTGTATGCTTTTACACAGGGTAGCCCCAGATTGCCTCTGGAACGCGAAAAAAAATTTAATTCAACTTTTCAAGGGATCGCGATTAATCACATAACTGAAGTATGCATCATACTAGAATACATCAAAGCTGATGTCACCATGGTAACGGTTTCATAATAATTTTATGAGTGGTAAACGATGTCAAAAATCACTAACCGTGTGTAGTTTGTTACATCTAATTGGACTTTTCGAACGACACAGGTAAATTTATTTACGTCGTGAAATTTACATTCGCCTCAATCAAAACCATTCTTAATCGCTCAATCAGCGCTCCATTCAATCATTCCAATCACTCACTCAAACCATTAAAAAAACCCAAACAAATTGAAAAATATAGAATCAACAACGTTATTCAAAATAAATTTAAATAAAGAAAAATCGCGATTTCACTGATATAATTCAAACTGTAAGCGTTCTTGAAAAAATAGGACGCCATCTACAGAACTTGAATGCATATTTTATCAAAGGGAGGCAATTAATATCGCTATTTTTGTTCATCCTGAACAAAATTTGCGACATGAGATTACCTCCTATCAAATTCTCAAAACACGCTCCACACACTCATTCAATTTCATTCTTTTATCATTCCAAAATTATTCACCTTGTCAATTTGACAATGTTGCTGACTGTAACAAATGAACATCAATTTTCATTTTGAGTCACGCGGTTCGCGGATTTAAAAAAAACACAAAAACTGAAACAAATTGTTAAGGTCAGTCTGCAAACGTGCGAGCTTCTGAGCATCATTGTTTGGCAGGGTCAATATTCCTATTGTCAGGGCGTTTTACGGTTAAGAACACCGTGAAATTGACATAGTTAGTGTTTTTAAAACGAATTTAAATGAATCGGATGGGCGAGTTTTGGATGAATTTGAAGGGAGGTAATATAATAACACTATTTTCGTCCATTATCCAACTATTTCACTTCCACGACGTTTACAAGACATATGCAACACAAAATTTGATTAGGACCAATTGTATATATTGTTGGTATTGTTTGTCCGTGAATGAAATATCAGAATTTTTGCTTTGATTCTGAAAGTGTGTTGCTCGTTTGACTATAAAATTGCTTTAAACTTGACAGGAATAATACGGGATATCTCGGAGTGGGAAGCAAATTGAGCTTTTTGGAAAAAATATTGAATCTTACTTCAATTTCTTATCAAAATTCTTGTGTAGGCTATTATATTGGATTTGAGATCAAATGTGGTTTCTCAGACATTTAAAAAGCCATCCAATGACATTGAAATCGGAATCGAACCGACCGAACCCCTGAAGCCTGCTACAGCCACAGAACCGTTGATTGCTTGATCAGAATGACATCTGTTGTAGTCTTTTGCATGTTCAAGTCGTGGAATTAAGTCAAAGTCGGTTAGTTTTGGTTTATTTGAATAGGGTTTAACTCTGCTTTCAATAATTTTTCAGTTATATCGCGGCGGCTGTAACACCTAACAATGGATGCCTGATATTTGTTTACACCAGAACGACCATTACGCCCTTTCCTAGCCTTCATCTGCTATTTTACAAAGGTGTACGATTATCAACCAATTGGTGGAAGACAAATAGTCGGAGAGAATGGGTGCCACCGTCGGGGATCGCCCGACGCGCTACCAACTGCGCTATGACGGCGGCTGTTGGCTTTGGTAGATAGCCCATTCTCACGAAGTGTCTTTTTACAGGCATTAAATGATTGTCCCCAGTTTTTCCGTAATGGTTTGGCAAATGTCATTGACTAGACTTTCTCTGAAACGATTCAGAAACCGCCAAATAGTCAGTATGACGACCAGACGAGGAGATTTTTCAAATAATGTTTATAAAAACAAAGCCTGGCAAGTTTCAAACAGATCGGCCTTTACCAAAGATCTTAATTGAATAACTGCGTCGATTTTCATATTTCTTAGGCACACAGATTTTGTTACACAGCTATTGATACAGTTAGCAACATTGTGAAATTTACAAGATGAATGTTTTTTGGAATTATTTCGGAGTGAAACTGAATGAATGGGAGGATCGTTTCTGTATTCTTCTATCCACTATCTAACACCCAACAGTCGAGCATAGAAACCACGGACGGTGCTCTTACTATTTTTCGGATAATCCCCTTCTGTGTGTGTACAGTTAAACTTGGTTTAAGCGACCACTTACGGGACCACACAAAAACGGTCGTTATAGAAAATGGTCACTTAGTAGTCCTTTGTTAACAAATAAGAGACATACTTTTCTATTTGGATGTAAATATCATTGCGAAATTTTCAGTAATCCAATGTTGTTAAAACTCATTAGAATCGTCTCATTGAGACGATTCTGGTGAGTTTTAACAAACATAGGATTCATTTTCAAAATTTCTTAGACCAACAACACCAACTTTTAAAGATATTATGATTTAGATAAAGAAGGAGATTTTGAAATCGGTCGCTTAATAAAAATGGTCGCTTAATAGACGCTTGAGCTATATTGACCGTATTTGTATATCAAAATCCTAATAATACGCCTGACTTTTTTTTATTAATATTATTATTTTTTTTTAATCGACTTATATGCCCCTCGAAAGTTTGGGTATAAGTTGACAGTTCGTTCAGGCGTAATTTGTTATAAATTTGCATTACGCTGATGTTATCGCGTTTCATTACATGGCCTACGGTGCATTTGTGAGCTTATCCCTATGAATATTATTTTATGAAATGGGTGATATTGCAAACTATCTAGGATTAATACTTTACAGGGGATATTTTAAAGAAACGGGAACGCTTTTTCGCAATAACGAAAATGACGTGTTTTACCTGAAACTAGCTCCTGTCCCACTGATCTGAAGTATTGTGAAAAAATAAGCCACATTCAGCTAGAGAAAGAAAATTTCTTATCAGCCTATATTCTCTGACTGGCTGATCAGCTAATTAGCGATAGGGGTGGCTTATCATTATCTTACATCAGACCTGACTGAGGGGTCAAATTCTTCCTGGAATTTCTGGGAGTAAGCTTTGCAGAGTTGACCAGGCTGTTAGTTTTTTTTTTTTAAATATGGGAGGTAATTTGGAATAAAATAGTTACACATGGGTGGTCTACCTTATCAATTTTAAAACTAACTGACAGCCTGGGAGCCAGGCTTACATGAAACAATCAATTGCCAGAGTCTATACACAAAATTATATTCAGTAACAGCGCGAAATTGACAAGTTGAATGATTTTGGAATTGTTTTAGAATGAAATTGAATGAGTGTGTGGAGCGAGTTTTGAGGGATGAAATCCAATACCGCTAATTTTGTTCAAGATTAAGTTTCAAGTTGTTGTTTTTTTCAATTGTTTAATAAAATTTAGATACTTTTCTGTTTATGTGTCTTTATGGACCAAGCAGACACTTTAAAATCCACACCAGCCAATAAAATCGTTGAATAATTTGCTCGATTTGAATTAAATTTTGACAGTCTTGAACGATTTCGAAACGTTCTCTTATGATTTCGGGGCGTTTTTGATCGACGTGAGTGTGTCATGGAGTGAATGAATGGAGCTCTGAGTGAATGATTTAGAATGATTTTGACCGGACAATTTCACGAAGTTATCAACTGTTTTATTGTTAGTGGGTGACCAAAATATCGTAAATACAGCTTGAATAAAGCTGTATTTACGAATTTTTGTCGCCCGCCTACAATATTTTTTAAAAAAGTGTCAAAATTTATCTGTTAGTTCAGTTTCAGGTTTAACATTACAAACATTCGCACCGTCACCCACCACCACTGATAAAAGGCTTGGTAGGTCCTATATCGCTCTATTGGCACTTACAATATACAAGATACAAAATTTTATTTACAGTCGGTTTTGTGATAACATATTAACGCTAGCGATGTATCGCTAATTTCCGACTTACATGAATGCAACAAACACAGTACAAATTAAAATACAAGACATATACAGTACATAGAAGTTACAATTATAAAAGGTTAAAGCTGCTCTTGCACAGATGGGGAAAATGTGATTTTTGAAAATTTTCGTAAAATCAATTAGAAGTAACTATCTCATCATGTTGGAGCCTTAAAAATATTGAGATTCAATCCGGTAATGCATGAAAAGAAAGACTAATATTCCTGAATTTAGCAAAAATCATTCTGAAAAAATAAAGCATCTACTAACGCCTTAAAAATTATTCTTCAATTTTGAGCCAGCTGCTCATGCATCTGAATTCCACATGTTTGTCTTATTCAATCAAATATAAAGGTAAAAGTATTTGACAGCTGGAAACTTCATATCATTACGAGCAAAAATGAAAGATTATACGCGGAAAAAAACGATTTTTGAATTTATAGACGGGAAATGAATAGACTGGACCCCTCTCTGATCTTGCCACTTCGAAAAAATAAGTTAAAAAAATATTGAAATATGTTGCTTTTGTTGCCCATGCCCTTCGGCCATTCTTAATCGTCTAGAAATACACACATTTCCAAATCCAAGAACAAGTTTTGTATTTTTTCTATGAAAACTGTGAAAGAGCAGCTTTAAATCTGCTTAAAATAGATTAAAATTGACAATTTGAAATAAAATAAAAAAAATAGTTATAATAAGATTAATTAATTGGAATAATGCATAAAGATCCCCCAATGGAATAATATGTTTCCATACTTCCATTAAAAGGGGGCGTTATTGGGTTTTCATCTAGTATAATATGTCCCTTAAAAGAATGAATGACCAAACAGCATTAATGTTTTAGAATTAATCTTATTAATGAGCTAGATTAACATTTATTTGGAAGTATACCATCGCAAAAGCATCTAGTTGAGGTTTGATCATTATTTCACAAGGAAGCGACAGTGTTAGAATAGAACTTGAATGTTTCACGCCGCTTTTGACACTGACTGTCTTATCTATATCGCCGCTAGTGGAACCGCTAACCATGGATTCTTGATATTTGTATTACCAAAACAATCGCGATACAGTTAAAAACATCATGAAATAGACACTCATTCCGATAAAAGTCATTCTTAATCATTCACTCAGCGCTCCATTCATTCATTCCCAACACTCTATCAGATCGATTAAAAACGCTCCGAAATCATTAGAAATCATTTGAAAATCGTTCAAGACTTTCCACAATAAATTCATATCGATCTATTTATTCTACGATTTTATAAGCTGGTGTGGATTTTAAAGTGTCTGATTGGTCCACGAAGACGTACACATAGAAAAGTACGTATATTTTATAAAAGGGAGATAATCAATATCGCTAATTTTGTTCATCCTGAATAAAAATTTGCGAAGTAGGATTATCTCCAATTAAATTCACTCAAAGCTCGCTCCACACACTCATTTAATTTCATTAATTAATCATTCCAAAATCATTCACCTTGTCAATTTCACGATGTTGTTAACTGTTGGTTTATGATTGATGGCCTTTTGTGAGGAGCAAATGTCGTAAATAAGTGTACTTCCGTCGGGGGCGATAACGTTGAAAGAGTAACTTTATAAATTCTATTTCGCTAAATTTCGCTATCCTAATTATTTTCAGATTGTTGTGAAATTGTCACTGTTGTCTCGCGGCAAATATATTCAACCATAGATTTTCAGTCATAATATTCATTAATGTTTTAGCATTAATCTTATTAATGAGCTAAATTAACATTTACTTGGAAGTAGATCGTCGCAAAAGCATCTTGTTGATTTTAGTTCATTATTTCGCAAGGACGCGACAGTGTTAGAATAGAACTTGAATGTTTTACGCCGCTTTTAACACTGACTTTTTTTATCCATATCGCCGCTAGTGGAACGGCTAACCATGGATTCTTTATATTTGTATCACAAAAACTGTCGCGATATAGTTAAAAACTTCGTCAAATAGACACACATTCCGATCAAAGTCATTCTTGATCATTCACTCAGCGCTCCATTCATTCATTGATTCATTCATTCATTCATTCATTCCAAACACTCACTCAAATTGATCAAAAACGCTCCGAAATTATTAGAAAACATTTGAAAATCGCTCAAGACTTTCTACAATAAATTCATATCGATCTATGTATTCTACGATTTTATAAGCTGGTGTGGATTTTAAAGTGTCTGATTGGCCCTCGAAGACGTACACATAGAAAAGTACGTAAAAACTATATTTTATTAAAGAGAGGTAATTAATATCGATAACTTTGTTCAACTTGAACAAAATTAGCAATATCGGTTTACCTCCCTTTAATTTCACTCAAAGCTCGCTCCACACACTCATTTAATTTCATTCCGAAATCATCCTAAAGCATTCACCTTGTCAATTTCACGATGTTCTTAACTATAACCTTTTCAGTCCAACAGCTCCTCCTCAAACATTGGTTTATGATTGATGGCCCTTTTGTGAGGGGCAAATGTCGTAATAAATAAGGGTGCTTCCGTCAGGGGTGATAGCGTTGAAAGAGTAACTTTATAAATTCTATTTCGCTAAATTTCGCTATCCTAATTATTTTCAGATTATCTTGAAATTGCCAACTGTTGCCTCGTGGCAAATATATTCAACCATAGTTTTTCAGTCTTGATGAAAAACATCCACCATGCAAATATTGGCTTGGTAACATCTTGGGCGATTGTATTACAGTAGTACAGTTAATTATATCGTTAAATTGAAATTCACCTCAATCAAAACCATTCTAAATCGCTCACTCAGCGCTCCATACATTCATTCCAAACACTCACTCAAACCATTCAAAAACGATCAAACCGATTGAAATATATAAAATCAACAACGTCGTTCAAAATAAGTTTTGATAGAGAAAAAACTTGATTTCACTGACATGATTCAAACTGTTAGCGTCTCATAGGTTCTTGAAGAAAAAGGATGCTATGTATAGAACTTGTTTGCATTTATTTATTAAAGGGAGGTAATCAATCTCGCTAATTTTGTTCATCCTAAACAAAATTTGCGAAATGCGATTATCTCCAATTAAATTCACCCAAAGCTCGCTCCACACTTATTAAATTTCTTTCATTAATCATTCCAAAATCATTCACCTTGTCAATTTTACGATGTTGTTAACTGTAGGTTTTTATTGATGGCCCTTTTGTGAGGGGCAAATGTCGTAAATAAGTGTGCTTCCGTCGGGGGTGATAGCGTTGAAAGAGTAACTTTATAAATTCTATTTCGCTAAATTTTCGCTATCCTTAATATTTTCAGATTATCGTGAAATTGCCATCTGTTGTCTCATGGCAAAAATATTCAACCATAGATTTTCAGTCTTGATTTAAAACAGCCACCATACTGATACTTGCTTGGTAACATCTTGGGCGATTGTATTACAGTAGTAAGTCAATGTTGTTTTAAAACCTCGTATCTACAGATTGGTGTAAGCTGTAGTTACGATGCTTCAGAGGCTTCGGAAAAACTTGCGAATTGGCTTTAGGTTTTGTTGCAATCTATACACAGTACAGTCTGATATATAAGCAGATATACAAGGAATTTTGAACCATGGTCTTAAATCACAAATGGTGTCTTTTTTGCCATGAACATAATATGCATGTTGGTAACTGATTAATTTAAAATGACATTTTTTTTTATATGGATTGGTAAAACATAAATGGGGAATTAGCTGAAAATGACGTGCGTACTTTACTTATTTGATTTTTCTTGTTTAGAATTTCAAACAATTTTTGATACGAGCAAAGTAATGACCCTTTTCAGGTGATCAATTTGTGACCCGTAACGCGAAAAAAGAACCATCTCGGAACTCTTTAAATGAATATTTGAAAAGGGGATTGGGTCCAGCAAAGGCCAACCAGAAATCGAATTTCAAAATTTCTTTCACCGGAAGTCAGATAAATCATTCTAGATTCAGAAAATAAGCACATTGCAAAAAGTTCCGACCCTAGTCAGCCTGCACAGTGCGCGCAGTCTGACTAGTGTCGACACTTTACGCACTAAGCAGATGGTCCCTTTTCGCGTGAGGGGTCACATTTATAAGGAAAGGATCGTTACTTGTTTATAAGAATTTGGTACCGATCTCCCCGACGTCCCCAGATCAACAAGGCTAATACTAACATCAGTAATCGATCGATTGATCGGGCAACGAGAGATGATCAGATCGGCAGTTGGACCATATAGCATTAATAAAGTTTCTTTAATGCTTTTCGGTGGTTTATCGAGAAAAAACGGTAGATTATCAGTTGATAATCTTACCGCAAAAGCAGTGAAATTATCAAAAACCTATACCCTGTTTTTATGCATTTCATCCTATGTGACGTCATCTATGCAGTAACGTCACAATGAACGTTGCATAGCAATCACGCGCAAAATGACGCGCTTTACGAAAATATGTCATAGAAATTTCGCATTTTGTCTCATTTTTGCATTAAAAAAATAGATAATCGTTTGTTTTCCGTGTAAGATCGATTAATATTTCATTTCGTGAACAACAAAAGCTATATTTTCACTCGTAGCTCCGCCACTCGTGAAAATATTGCTTTTGTTGTTCACTCAATGAAATATAAATCGATCTTACACTGAAACAAACGATTATCCTCTATATATTGTATAAGCAGATATAGCATTAATAAAGTATATATTGTATAGGAAGATATGGGTAGACATCGAAAACGTTGAAAATTGCTAGTATGAAAATGCATTAAATTATCGTTTATGAAAGTGTTTTTAAATCATCCAAGCATATAATGTTCACTGACTTATAAAATTGCATTGTGTAATATGTCAAATTTCATTCAAGCAAGCAAATTATGTTTTATTAGCCTACATATTTTCACCTGACTTGGTAGGATACCACTGATTAAGATCGCTTTTTTAACTATGAGCAAAACAACGCGAAAATTACATTCCTTCCTACCATACACTTAACAACATCGTGTAATTGACAACCTGAATGATTTTGGAACGATTTTATATTACCTCCCTTTTAAAAAGTTCTTTCCCAATTGTGTGTTTTCACGTACGACTCAGACTCTTTGAAGTCCTCACCGGCCAAAATATCCGTAAAATGATCTGATAGGTTGCGATGAAATGTTGATCGTTTTGAACGATTTCGAATTGTTTTTAACGATTTGGGAGCGTTTTTGAGTCATTTGGGTGAGTGATTAGTATGAATGAGTTGAGCGCTTTACTAACGTTTAACAATGGTTTTATTCGAGGTTAATTTCCATTTCACGATGTTACTAACTGTAAACCCTCGCTCAGCGCACATTCATAGCATTTCTTTGACTCGTTCAGTTCCTTCAAAAATCATTCAAAAACACCCCGGATCTTTCAAAATGATTCTCAACCTCATTCAAATCGATCAAATATTTCCTTGAATTTATTAGCTCAGAAGGCTTATAAAGCATTCGGAACATCACTCCGTCATTTCCGTAAACTGCAATAGACCTAGGTTGTGTAAAAGGCGGATGGGCATGTAACAAAATTGTGCATTTTGAAAGGTGGATACAGTGTAAGAACCAAAGCGTTAGAAGCGCTGAAGGCCTGGTTTATAAAGAGGCAAGGTGACATTTGAAGGCATGCACTTCAATTTTTTAATATTTTTAGCAAGGCTTTTTAGGTAAGGGAAACCAAGGGGTTCATTTACCTATAGGGATCGTAAGCCACATTCCGAACTCACTTCAATGGAAAAATGTAGAACGGTATGCTCACTATATAGCGCTGAGTCCGCCAAAAACAACTTATTCCCAAGTAAAGGTATAGATTACTAAGCCAGATACCGCTTTGCAGACAGGCGCAGCTCGCGTTTTTATAATTTTAGTTGAGTTGATTGGTTAGCTACTGGTCATTCAATCTATCCATTCGGTCATTCCATCTAACAACCGTAGTAGTGCTGTTTTTCTATGGACACAAGCTCGTCGGCTCTTTCTTTAAGATTTAATTGAAATCAATAAAGAAGTTGTATTTTACTGTGGGAACACAAGAAATTGATAGGGTCAATTTCTCCCTTTCCCACAAGATGGTCCCCCTTATACTCATACCCCATCATTTCTTTATTTCTACCCTAGATATATCTCAAAAATACACTCATTTTGATTTATTATCTACAACCTGTTCCAAGTTGGTCGAGTCTAAAATTTTGTCGTCTGTTTAAAGGATTAAGGATGGGACAATGCTTATTTTTTTTTATTTCTAATTTAGATTAATTCATTACAAGACAACAAAAGTTTTGATAGGTCCAAAATGTAAAGGGTTGCAGATAACATACAATATGTGGGATTTTTTTTTCTAAATTTGTTGAAGAATGGGTAGATAATAAGATAAAAGATAAAAGTCAAAATATCGAAAAACCCAACTCAATGACCCCATATTCTACTTATTTTTTAGAATCGACATCATGTCTAGGATTTACTGAGAAATGATAAAAGAGATTGTATACTGATTTCTATATTGTTATCATTTGCATTGAATGGTAATACCTTTTAAATTTAAGAGATAAGGGTTAGACCAATGTTGTTGTTTTTAAAGATCCTTTCTACACGTACAATTAAATATATATGCATTTTATCTATCTACCATTTAATAAGTATGGTACCTATTTTTTGAACTATAAGATTTTGATCCTCTTTTGATTGATAGATACGCTTTTATTATCGAATACAGATGAATGTTTTGTTTTTTACATTCATTTTTCACAACCAAGAAAAGTAAACCCCACCCACTTAAAGAGTCGATTTTCTCAGAACCCAATCAAATTAGCATAATTTAAAGTACATTTTTGTAGAAGAATAATGTTTGGTTACGCCATATAAAAAAAGAGCACTGCATTATTTTGATCTCAGGAACACCCTTAATTTTAATTTCGGAATCATTTCAAAATCATTCACCTTGACAAATACGTCGTACAGTAAAACTTGAGTTAAGCGACCACTTAGGGGACCACCAAAATGCGGTCGTTTATAGTAATGGTCGCTTAGTACCATGATAAATCTGACCGTTCATTTTGATAGCATCCATAGATTATCGATCAAGTCGTACTGAATCCTTTGATGTTCGAACCCATTAGAATCGTCTTATTGAGACGATTCTAATGGGTTCCAACGACATAAGATACAACAATATCCAACTATTCTTTATGAAAGTCCTTTTTGTCAGAGATTTTGCTTACGGTGAAGGGACTTTTTTTCTGTTGTCGCTTAATAAAATTGGTCGCTTAATAGACGTGGTCGCTCGAACAATATCGACTGTACTTTAATTCAATTGTTTTCCTTTATTGCAGCAGTAAGAGGACTCTGATATGAAACAGCCTTGTCCAAAAAGTCCGACCCTTAAAAACACTGGATTTGAACAGTTCCCTATCGTATGGCGTCTGAAAAAACATAAGCGAAAAATCATCTGCGCATGCCTAGCTGTGTGCTTCCTTATAGTGTACGGTAAAACATTGGCGCATATTCACAACGAATTCTTTTTTAGAACAAATTACGATCCTAATATATTGAAAGATGATAAGAAATCTTATTATTCGAAAGAGATTCCAAAAGTTATACATCAAATATTTTTCAATATTTCCGATAATCGAGTTGAATTTATGAAAAGATATGAATCATATCGACAGACGTGGAGAGATCTGAATCCGGATTATAAATATATCCTATGGAACGCGACCATGATTCGTAAGCTTGTTAATGAAAAATATCCTCAAATTAAACCAACTTTTGACAGATATAAGAATAAGTGGGTGTCACAGGCTGACATGGCTCGGTATCTCGTGATACACCACATGGGCGGAGTTTACGCCGACATCGACGTAAAATGTAGGAGGAGTTTAGGTGAATTATTCAAAGAGGCGGAGTATAAACTAGTAGTTCTGGAACCCGGTTACAACCCTGTCGGTTTTAATATCGACTTCTTCGCGGCTGCCAGGAACCACACATTCATGAGTCACGTGATATCTGGTCTAGCAGAAGCTGACGTCATGTATATTTCGCCCCATACCGGGATCATCATGCGGACTGGGCCGATGTTTATGTTGGGTCGATACCTCAATTATCCTTACAAGGATCAAATTTATCAGATACCACGTAACGATGTTGGGTTGCAGGTGGAGAGGGAGCACGCAGGATCTTGGCACGGGTTTGACGAGTATATGGTCAAAATCATTGAAAAAATGGGTTACCTAAATGCGGCATATATAGTGTTTGTTTTATTTGTGATTATAGGATACCGTTGTCGTTAGTCAATTATTATGCACATATACACAAATAAATTGTAATTAAATATAAGTACTAATTTTGACCCTTAAATATTTAACGGTCACCTACCCACAAACAAACGTATCAATTTCAACCAAACTTTGCCGGAATATTTATTGGATGTGACTATTTACAACAGCTGTTTATCAAATTTTGATTGAACTAAAGCACTTACGTGGCAGGGCGAGGCTTTTGTTAACCCTAAAATCTTTAGTCATCATCTCTTCACAATCCATTTTGCCAATTTCAACCAAACAATTTCGTAATATTCCTTGTGTTACCCCTTTCAAAAGTTGCCTATCAAGTTTTAATCTGCCCTCCTAAATATAGGCTTGGTAGGGCGGGATTTATTTTGACTCTGAAATGTTTAGACGTTATCAACTAACAAACCAGCGGACAAATTTCAAATAAGTGACAACTTAACATTTTCAAGGAATTGAGATTGGTGCCAACACATATGGTGGGACTTAGTAAGTAGGTAGTGGACTCGTAATAGTTACGCAATGTCTCAAAAGTAATGAACTTTAATAGTGTTAACCGAGGTTTCCTAATGATTTTCATTAGGAGACCTCGGTCAACATTGTGAAAGGTAATGTGTTCCGAAATGTTACAGAACTAATACGGGTCCACTACCTTAAAGAATTTTTTTCGATTTTTCGCAATGGTTTGTATCATATTAAAAAAAGAATTTGATTCTGTGAATTTATGAAACTCTTCCTTAAAAACAGATAAACAGACTACTATAATATAACACAAATGTACGCGCAAAGCGGTGTATAATTTGAAACAACTTGAATGTATCGACGATTTCTGATACAGTTAACAACATCGTGAAATTGACAAGATGAATGATTTTGGAATGAATTTGGAATGAAATTGAATGAGTGTGTGGAGCGAGTTTTGAGTGAATTTAATGGGAGGTAATCCAATATCGCAAATTTTGTTTAGGATGAACAAAATTAGCGATATTTATTCCCCCTTTATTAAAATATGCATATACGTTCCATAGATACCTTTCTATTTCTTAAATAACCTATTAGACGCTTACAATTTGAATTATGTCAGTGAACACGCGATTTTTCTCTATCCAACTTTGGATATTTTGAGCGGCGTTGTTGATTATATATATATTTAAATGGGTTTGAGCATTTTTGAATGGTTTGAGTGAGTGTTTGGAATGAATGAATGGAGCGCTGAGTGAGCATTTAAGAATGGTTTTGATTGAGGCGAATGTCAATTTCACGATGTAACTAATTGTACAGTAGTACTGATCAAGTGCTAGAAAATCGTTTTAAAGAATAGTGCAGAAGAATGAAAATCGTTCTAGATTTTCAACAATAAATTCAAATCAATCTATTAATGCTACGATTTTATAAGCAGGTGTGGACTTTAAAGTGTCTAGTTGGCCCACGGAGACGTATAAAAAGAAAAGTACGCATATTTTATTAAAGGAATGAAATTAATATCGCTAATTTTGTTCATCTTGAACAAAATTAGAAATATTGGATTACCTCCCTTTAATTTCACTCAAAACTCGCTTCACACACATTCAATCTAATTCCGAAATCATTCCAAAATCATTCACCTTGTCAATTTCAAGATGTTGTTAACTGTTTCAAACAATAAAATTTAAACAAAAAAGTTTACATAACTTCAATAATGTCAATTTTCAAGACTTTCTTCCAAAATTAGATAAATTCAAATACGAGGGAAATTCACTCTGTCTTCAAACGATATTGATATCTTTGGCGCTTGCGAAACATTTCTTAGTGTTTCTTAATAGGACTTAACCCTTAATATTCTCAGTTTTACATTCATAAGGAAAGACAGAAAACTAAAAAGGTGGAGGGATTTTTTTTAAACTTTATCCGTCTACAAAAAATATTGCGATCAGATGGAAAATATGCATTTTATGGGCGGAGGTCATTTCTCTATAAGTTATTTAGTGGAAACTTTCAAAATCATTTTCTCAGAATTTAACAGATAGATATAAACCAAATTTCACTGGAATGATCCTTGAGTGACCTTTTATCAGTCTACCAAATATTATTTTGATCAAATGGAAAATATGTATTTTATGGGTGGAGGTCATTTCTCTATATGTTATTTAGTTAAAACTTTAAAATCATTTTCTCAGAATGTAGCGGATGGATAACAACCAAATTTTACATGGATGATCCTTGGATGCCCCTTTATCAGTCTACCAAGAATTATTGTGATCAGATGAAAAATATGAATTGTATGGGTGGAGGTCATTTCTCAATATGTTATTTAATGGAAACTTTTAAAATCATTTTCTCAGAATGTAGCTGATGGATAGCAATCAAACATTTTTTGTATGATCTTTGGGTGACCCATTATCATGCAGCCAAAAATTATTTTGATTTGATGAAAAATATGTCTTTTTAGGGCGGAGGTCATTTCTCTATATATCATATAGTTGAAACTTTGAAAATCATTTTCAACATCAGTAGATCTCAAAATATCTAAAAATCTTGTCAAATTTTTATTGGCATTTATAAGAATTTCAACCCTCTGGAGCGACTCAAGCCATTCGTGGCTTTCTAGTTCAGTCATATCGCGCGGCAGGGGAATCCAACAAAGGACTCCTTGTATTTCTCGCACCAATTCAATTATTGAATCCTTTCTCAAGTCGTCTGCTGATGAATACGTATCCCGCTTAGGTATACGATAATCTACCATTTGGTGGGAGAGAAATGGCGAAAGCGATAAGTGCCGTCGTCGGGGAAGGAACTCAAGACCCCATGATTTAAACTCAATTATGCCTTATGTGCATAAGTGAAGCATGTATTGAACCTCATTTGCCTTTTAACATAAAACGATAGGCCTATAAGACGGTCTTTTTTTTCAGAAAAGATTTGCATATTAGTGATTTTTAACCAGAACAATATTCATCAGAATTTCTTTGATTTTAAAGAAATCGTGAACTTTAAGCACATACATAGTATTGCATTTTAAATTAAACATTAATAGTCCAGTCAAAATAGCGAAATATGGCCTCAACCCAAAACAAATTGCAACAAAAACGTTCTTGGCTTTTTTGAGTAGCTTGACCCTCCCTAGATGACATACTAAAAGTAGGACAAAATCGGAAGATACGTATTTTGATTTTTCCATACATGTTGACACCCACTAGTAATGCCCGTAATACAACCAATTTAATGAGAATATTGTGTGATATACCTGGAATAAAACTGATTTGTGCGAGCAAAACTAATCAAATGTCATTTGAATTATCTCTAGAAATTAAACCACAGCTTTTGTTAATGGTTTGAGTAAAATGCATGACATTTTAAACATAAAAAGATAATTTCAAATTAATCTTACCCCACCCACTTGATTTAACATTAGAATGGATAGAAAAATAGCTTCTAGTATTGAAATATTTTCATATATACCTTTGTCAACAAATTCAAAACAATATCGTTTTATTGGATTGCTCTATTTGTATGTCTGCCTATCCCACAGGCAATTATTTCATGACAAAAGACCATGTATCCAACATTTGCTCATGTAAACTCTCCCATTAGTCACTTAATTTAAATTTTGTTACTTCCTAAGTCTAATCATATTTTGACAACATTGTTATCAGTTTAATTTTTCATGGTAATTTTTCCTTTTCATTGTTACCAGATCGTGTAAAATATGCTGGAAATGGTGAGAGTTGATGGGGTACAGGACTAGTTTGACACCGTGTCTTATATAATAACGCACATTTGTGTTTTTGACAAAAACTGGATAATGAAATGCCTGTGATCTGTCTGTCTAAGAATAATTTTCTGAAACATCAATTCCAAACAATTCAAAATGAAGGTATATATATGTCACTTATCTAGTGCTACATTTCTTTTTTAATTCAGTATAACAATGACACATAGAAACTTTTAAAATTCTGAAATTACCTTTCCTGAAAAGAGGCTTGGCAAAAGTAAGTTACGACACTGAAACCGCGGTCATTTGATAACCTTAAAGGGGTTACCACAACTGCATTAAGATCAAATTTTATAGAAAATTTTGTTGTAATTTCAGATACATAAAAAATAAAAAAAAGTTTTCGGTTGTACAAACTTGTTTAATCTTCGTATTAATGTGTCTTAATTTAAACTTCAACCCATTAAAGCTTAAAAAATACTAAATTATGTGTCTTGATTGCATTCTAATAACGATTAACGGAAATTGATCTCCAGGTTCTCTAGTTAAATGATTTTTGGTTTAAAATTTTAAAATTTTCATAATTATCCTTCTTTTTTTCTTACATTAATCAAAATCAAAGAATAAAATGGTAGAAATTGGAAATGGTTTCTTACAATACCTAATTAACATTATTCACATCAAGACAAGTTATTTCAAGTTTCGTTTGTTTGAATGGGGGGGAGGGGTATGCCGTTTTCAACAATCTTTCATTTATATCGCGGCGGCAGCAGTACTTTACAATGGATTCCTTGCATTCCCACACCAATACCACCATTACATCCTTTTCCTAGTCTACAGCTGCTTTTCCACATCAGTCTACAATTATCAATCCTTAAGGTATTTCAAGAACATAATATGAAATTGATATAACTTTATAAATAAAACTGGTAGATAATCGAGAATTGTTAAGGTAAGGGTCCTTGATATTTTTCAAAATTTAAAAAAAAATCTCCTTTTCATCTCGTGGAAACATACTATGCAAATTTGCTAGGGGGTCAAATTCACAAACCTATTGAATTATTTCTTGATTCATGTTTAACATGTTTAATTTATTAGCCGATGATCAAGTCAGCTAATTCAAAACTAACATCGGGGTTTCCTGAACTTTTTTTTTTAAAAATCAAAGCGTTTTTCAAACATTTCAAATCTTATGCCTCGCGATATAGGGGGCGTTTGTAATCGATCTGCATGGTGTTCTGTTCTAGGAGAGATTCGTTAGACAACTTCATTCCAAATTAATATTTATGCCTCACATAGTCTGTCATTTTATTAATTTCAAAATACAAATTGTTCGTGAACATTCACTTGGTGAAAAATTTTGAAGCATAAGCTTGTTATCATTTGTTCTTCATTCATTTTAAAACGAAATGTTGGCATAACATTCTCACAAGGTTTTTAATCACTTCATATTTTTACTACTTGTAAAGCATGATCTCTTTGTATAAGTGTTTAAATAAATGACAAATACTTATCCACATCAAAATTAGTTGATTGAGTCTTTTTTTAAATAAAAATCAAAACTTCCAATGAATTGGCAATCAGAGCACTATCAAACTCATTCCTATGCCATTCTTCAATTTAACACATTATGTTTAGAGAAATCTACCAAATAACAAACAAAACCCGTTTCCTAAGTCATTGATGTGATGCACCTGTTTGAAAGTTTTTATTTTAAACTTTCTTAACGCCTAATATGAAAATCTCAAAATCTAAAGACATTCACAGTTTACCTTAGTTTGTCAATTAACTTTTAAAATAAGCATTTGAATGGGGCCAACATCGAATTGCATTGGAAAGAACCAGTACCAGACAATTCAACCGTCGTCACAGCGCAGATGATTGTGCGCTGGGATTCTGATTACAGGTTTCAAGATTCGATTTCTGACAACAGCACACCCTGTCTGACACTTGTCTCAAACCAACGGGTAGATGATTGTAAAAAATATCTTCGTTTAGAAAAATGTAGCCCGGAAAGGAATTTCCTGGTAGTAGCGATTGAGAAAAATACCAGAAATCATGGTTAGGTCCTCTGTTTGCAGTGTGATGATAAATCCTTTCCGAACAAAACAGGTGATTTTTTATCGGCTTAGAATTCAAAAAAGTATTAAATTTGTGCGAATCTTATGCTTTTGAAAATATAAAATAACTTCAAGGTTAGAATTTGTGAAAAGAACTTAGATTATTTAAAAAAAAAATATCTCGTCCAAAACATTCAGTCCTAAAGTTTAAGCATATCAAATCTAGCAATAGTTTATAAACATAAGGTCAAACTAGTGTGTTCTTGCAATATGTTTTCACATATAACTAGTATCATCCCTACCAGGCTATCTTTGGCGTGAAAACTGGGATTTTTTTTTCATACAGCTACCCCCCCCCCCCTCTAAACTTCATATACATGAATGTCTTTGTTCTTTGTATAGTACTAGGTGTAGCTCAAATTCCGTAATAGGATAAGACAGTAAGACAAATCCATGGCTTTTGGTAAGATACAAATAAGCCAAAGGACTGTGTAAAACTTTTTCTTAGAGAGAATTGATTTACTTTCAAAATGCAATTAAACTCTTATGTACATGTACAACAGACGAACAACCCATGAAATACATCCTTCTTGTCATTTCTTTATATATTCTAAAGAACATGTCAACCCAAGACCATATCTAATGGTTTAGATAAAATCAAATCTAAATTTTGGAAAGATTTTTTATTATGTGCTAAATAAAACTGGTGAATATATGTACAGCTATTCTTAGTTACCCTTGCTCACCTAAAATTTGTTCATGGGGCGGGGTGGGGGTGGGTTAAAAGGTTCAAATCGACTTTGACTTGGACATTGGAAAGACTTTGGACTGTTGAAAATGATCCAGAGCTATTTCATGAAGCCAATGTCCCTTTTTTGCCAAAGCGACCATTTTCTACTACTTTGCAATGTTAAAGTGAGTGGGTGGGGTAAGATGTTTTACATATTATCTCTAAAACCGACCAAATAACGAAGAATATCCTATTTTCAATTAGCTAATAACTTATTAGAACCCACTACTTGGCTTTTGGTATACTGACAACTTCTACTTCAGATTTAAACATGTTTTCTGTCAAAAAGTCTTTACAGGTTTAGTTGGGAAAAATCTATGATAAAAATCGCGAAAAAATCAAAATACGTATCTTCCGATTTTGTCCTACTTTATATATGTTAAATGGGTATGTCTATGGATGTCAAAAAACACAACATTGTTTTTGTTGCAATTTGTTTTGGGTCCTACCATAATTTTACTGGACTATAAGTGAAGTATAGACATGCAATTTCAAGTGAGTGATCAAAGATTAATTTTACATTGAAAATGATAGGAGATAACGGTTTCTCGAACCGCACTCTTTCTTGCGGAACTACATGTATAGTGTCTTAAAATATTACCGTTATTCGGTCTCGGACTTCAACAAACTATCACGACTAGACAAAGCCTTACTATGATAATTTCTCCCAACCTTAATCAGGTCACATTCATCAAATATCTTAAGGTAGTAGAACCGTAATATTTCTGTAACGTTTCCACAGTAATCAACTATAACAGTGTTAACCGAGGTTTCCTAATGAGTTTCATTAGGAAACCACGGTCAACATTGCGAAAGCTCATGAGTACCGAAATGTTGCGGATCTATTACGGTTCCGATACCTTAAGACACATATTATTCTCAATGCATCGTTTATATTTAAAACAATGACTTTTAAGAAGTGTTAGTATAGAAAAAACACACTCGTGCCTAAAATATTTAAATCCAACCATAAAGTATTTGCACGAACAAGAAGAAGTTATGTGACTTTTGGTTAGATGCATTCTTTTTTTAATTAGACATGCGCGAATACAACTTTATTGAATACTTATGTACAGCTAATCTTTTGAATATCGTCGACTCCTTCGAAAGCTTTGTGCCTACAGTTTGATTAAAACTGTAGTCACAAAATTTTAGGCCAATGGCGACTTTTTCTAGAATTTAGCCTATCCTATGATATATATAAACCAATCGTCTGTAAGCGATCAAATCAACTTACCTACAGCCAATCTTAGCTGTAGTTAAAATTTTGTGTTACCTATCATCTACATGTAACTGTATAATCAGGCAATGTCATCATTTTATTTGTCATGCTTAACTAATCGTAAAAAAGGTAAAAGGTACAAAATTATAAATTTATTGAATGCATTAGGCCAGAAAGCTAGTTTCATACAGTTTTTAACATTATGAAATTTACACCCATCCCGACAAAAATCATTCTAATTCGTCGTTCAGCGCTCCATTAAAGAAAACTCCAATCGTTCGAAATCATTCGAAAGAGCGTCGAAAGCGTTAAAAGTATTGCACAAATTTTTCCAAAAATATTCTTCCGTTAAATACATCGCGAAACCGACATTCATTCCGCTCAATAGCATTATTCTTAGTCATTCGCTCAGCGCTCCATTTTTCCTTCCAAACAATCATTCAAATCGATAAAAAAAACGCTCAAAAATCATTAGAAAACATGTCGAAAACGTCCAACGGGATTAATGTTTGATTCAAATCGATCAAATTATTATACGATTGCAATGGCTGGTGTTGATTGTAAAGGTATGGTTGGTCCACGAAGACACATAAATAGAAAAGTACGTATATCTTATAAAAGGGAAGTAATGAATATCCTTAATTTTGTTCATCCAGAACAAAATTAGTGATATTGGATTACCTCCAATTAAATTCACTTAAAACTCTTGCCACACATTCATTCAATTTCATTCCAAAATCATTCCAAAATCACTCATCACGCAGCGCTCCATTCATTCATTCCAAACACTTTTTCAAACCAACCAAAAACGCTCCAAACTCACTTAAAAAGATAAAATCAACAAATATATCGAAAAATAAGAATAGCAAGAAAAAAGCCACAATTGCATTAGCATTATTTAAATTGGAATCTTTTGAATATTTCTTGAGGAAAAATGAAGCCATTTATAAAACTCGTATGCATATTTTATCAAAAGGAGGTAGATAATATCCCTAATTTTGTTCATTCTGAAAAAATAGCGATATTGGATTACCTCCCCCATTTCACTAAAAATTTGCACCATACACTTATTTATTTTCATTCCAAAATCATTTTAGAATCATCCATCTTGTCTTTTTCACGATGTTCTTAACTGTTGATTTGGAGAAAGTTGTTAAGTACTTTTATCGATTCCGGAGCTTTTTCGAATGATTTCGGAACGTTTTGTGCGATTGGAGTGAGTGTTACGGATGAAAATCGAGCGAGCTAGTAAGAATGGTTTTGATCGAGATGAGTCACATTTTGGCGGTGTTACTAATTGTATTTGATACGTTACATTTGGTTGATACATGTTATAATTTTAGAAATATGTCCCATACTTGATTGAGTCTCTTTCTCAAATACTAGTTGTGACCCAACACGCGAAAATGGACCATTTGGAAAGTTTATTCTTTTTATTTATGTCTTTGTGAAACAGGCTAAAACCCGGAGTAGTCAATATAATATACAGTCAACAATATCTTGAAATTTTCAAGGTGAATGAATTTTGAATGATTTTTGAATGAAATTGATTGGGTTTTTGGAGCGAGTTTTTACTGAAATTCAAGGTAGATAATACATAATACAAATTTGACGAAATAAGCGATAATTATTATCTCCCTTTAAAAAATCTCCGTATATTTCCCTTTTTTGTGTCTTCACGCCCTTATCAGACGCTCTAAAACCTACACCAGCCAATAAAATCTGGAAAAATTTGATCGATTTGAATGAAACGTTGAATATTTTGAAAGATTTCGAATCGTTTTAGAACAATATCGGGGCCTTTTTGAGTGTTTTGAGCGAGTGTTTATAGTAGATGTCTGCAGCGCTGAGCGAGTGGTTTTGAATAGTTTTGATCGACGTAAACGTCCAGTCGATGATGTACCTACAGTTAATAATATCGTGACACGGTGAATGAGTTTGGAATGATTTAAGAATGAAATTGAATGAGTGTGTGGAGCGAGTCCAATTTCTTCAAGAACCTATCATACGTATTCAATCTGAATTATGTCAGTGAAACGTCGATTTTTCTCTATCAAAATTTATTTTGAATGACGTTGTTGATTCTATGTTTTTCAGCGAGTCTGGAGCGTTTTTGAATGGTCTGAGTGATTGTTTGGAATGAATGAATGGAGCGCTTAGTAAATGATTTGGAATGGTTTTGATCGAGATGAGAGTTAATTTCACGATGTTGTTAACTGTATCTGTATCAGGATCACAGTTCATGTTAAGACAAAAAAGGAGCAGGATAAGCCTTAATGATTCAAACTAAATTAACCGATCGCTGCTGTCAAAAACAATCGATTTACCATTCAAAACACTTATTTGTGACCCGTCACGCGAAAAGGGACCATCTGTGTAGTTAGTAAAGTGTCGACCCTAGTCAGACTGCGCGGACTGCGCAGACTGACTAGGACAGAAACTTTTTTGCACCGTGCTTATTTTCTGAATCTAGAATGTTCAATCTACCTTCCAGTGAACGAATTTTTGAAATTTTACTTCTGGTTGACCTATGCTGGATCAAATCTCTTTTTCAATAATTGATTTTACAGAATTCCCGGATGGTCCCTTTTCGCGTGACGGGTCACAGAGATGATTTTTGAATTCCGACATTTTCTGATGTCATTGTGTATAAGATGTATTTATTAATGGGCGACTTTAGAAAGTGGACCCAGAAAAGTTCGGCAACATTTCCGAACTCGTGATCTTTCACAATGTTAATCAATGTTTCCCTATGAAACCCTAAGAAAACCCCGGTAAACAGTATTCAATTTAATTACTTTTGGAAGTATTACGGATACACTACCTTAAACGTCGGATTTACAGCTTAAACAAGATTAATGATCGTTCAATGTCCGTAAATATTCACATTTTGTCTATCAGATAAATGACATTTTTTAAATATTTCTTAGGGGTTTGTTGTGACGGAGGTCTATTGTAAGGACCAGGAATTCACTCGACAGTGGTCCTTCATCCAGTTCATGAGATATTGGAATTGATACAGTTATTCTGCGTAATTAATAAACTGGCAGGACGGGGCTTAACCGTGACGTAATTTGGCGAGTTTACTTTTGAATATTTTAGGTTCTTTAGGTAATCATCGGTAACGCGTGCAAATAACTGTATCCTAAAACTTTAAGGATTCGCGTACTTTGAGATAGTGAACACATATCATCGTTCTGTAACCAATGCCTCGTAACTTCAGCTTGATTAAGCTGAAGTTACGAGGATTTGGTTACCAATCTACGATTTATCGTCTCGAGTTATTTATGTAGACTCTCTTTAGAAGTAGGTTATTTTAGATAAAAGCTGATTTCCCTAAACCTTAAGTGCAACGACCCGTTACTTAGGCTCCGGCCTGCCAGGGCATTAATAATGGATAATAAAAATATCCTGAAATTGACAATCATTCCGATCAAAATTATTCTTAATCACTGATTCAGGGCTCCATTCGTGGCATTGTAATCACCAAGACAATGTTTCGAAATCATATAAAAATATCATATTGTGATATAAATTCAATGTCAGCCCGATTAGGCTAAGTTGGAAGAGCACCGGACTTCAAAACCATTGAAGTTCGACCGCGTGGGTTCGTTTATCGGACTGGCACACTAACAAGCAAATTGTCTTTCGGATGAGCCATTAATCCGAGGTCCCGTGAGACGGTGCTTTACACCGAGCGCAGTAGTTGCGTCGTGAATCCGTAAAGGGAAACAAATCCTGTACGTCCTTAAAAAATGAATTCCTTTGTTTTACCCCCTTGAATTCCAACTGTTTGCCAAGAACGGCGAAAACAACATCGCAGGTACAACAGCCCTGCGTTCAGGATCACAAAATGGTGCAAACAGTTTTCCAATAATATCCCGCTTGCACTTGCGTGCAAAGCGGGTGTAATTGACGCACTGTTTGCACCGTTTTATGATCCTGAACAAGGGCAGATTCAGCTTAGCATTGCGATATTTACGCTGTTGCGTACGCATAGTAACGCCAAAAGAACAATTAAGAACATTGTGAAATTGACAAGATGAATGATTTTGGAGTGATTTCTGAGTGAAATTGAATAAGTGTGTGGGGCGAGTTTTGAGTGAAATTAAAGGTGGGAAATCCAAAATAGATATAAATATCAGATAAGCTTACTGGGAAAATGTTAGTCATGATGGGCCTCTTGTTGTATTTAAGAACTACTTGTCTAAACATTTCACTTGTACAGTTTAGAGTAACATCGTGAAATTGACATTCATCTCAATCAAAACTGTTCTAAATCGCTCACTCAGCGATCCATTCATTTATTCTAAACAGTCGCTCAAATTGATCAAAAACGCTAAAAAATCATTAGAATACATTTCGAAATCGTCCAATAGAACTAATATTTTATTCAAATCGATCAATCTATTCAACGATTTTTTGGCTTGTGTTGATTTTAAAGTCCCTGATTGGTCCATGAAGACAAAAACAGTAAAGTACGTATTCATTGTATTTGATCAAGGGAGGTAAAGGATATCGTCAATTTTGATAATCTTGAACAAAATTAGCGATATTGGATTATCTCCCTTTAATTCCATCAAAACCCGCTCCACACACTCATTTAATTTTATTCCAATATCATTCACCTTGTCAATTTCACGATGTTTTTAACTGTACCAAGAGTATTCCTTTTTGCCTGTCGGCCAAAATTATTCAACAAAAACATTTAGTGAGCTGATTTTTTTTTTTGTAAATATTCGCGTTTACACATGTAGGAAGTGATACTATGCAGTATGCAGATAAAACATATAATTCAATATAGTTGATTGTACTTGTTCAATTCGTGGTATGACCTAGTTTCGTTTTTCCGAAATTGCCAATCCCATCTGTAATATAATTGTGAAATGTGTATGATCGCATTCATATAAGTTTGGAACTGAAATGGGTAAGTTCATGTTGAAAAATACATTTTTATTCTAATTTAATTTCACAACTAATATGTCGCTTTTGTGACTGGAGCGGACAAATCAATTTGTACCAAATTTTAAAATTTCAATAAAATGCCTTCTCGGCAAACGTTCTTTGGAGTTTTTTTTTTTATTCATTGGGCCAACTTATTTCAGACCCGGGCGGGGCCCGTTGTTGTTGTTTTTTCAGCTTGAAACCAGCCCTGCGTTTAGGATGACATAACGGTTCAAGTTATACCCGCTTTACTCGTGCACTTGCGTGTAAAGCGGGGTATAATTTGAAACAGTGTGAAACATATTTTTAGCCTGAACGCAGAGCTGGTTTCAAACTGAGAAAACAACAACAACGGGCCCCGCCCGGGCCTGAAATAAGTTGGCCCATTATTATTTTCATTTGTGTGTGTGGATTTCTGCTTATTTTTTACTTTCATTTTTCATCACTTTTTGCACATGTACAACAGTTATATCTACTGAGAGTTCCTTGCTAAGAGTCTCCTCTTTATGATGTAATTGTGGCTTTTCTGTGAAATGGGTGGTGCAAGGGAAGATATTAACTCTTAAGAAATTATTTTGAAATTGGTATAAAATATCTGAAAATCTCATCGGATCTGCAGAGCCCTGCGTTCAAGATTACAAAATGGTACATTACCCGCAGGTGCACGTGCAAAGCGGGATATAATTGGAAAACTGTTTGCATCGTTTTGTGATCTTGAACGAATGGTAGGTTTCACTTGTCCTTTGATACGGGACAGTCACTTTTAGAATTTTGTCAATTAATCTTGGTCGGATGATACAACATAGCTCTTTTTGGTCGGGTAGAAAAAACATGAATTAACTTTTTGGGTGTTGTTGAATTCCGATTAAGAGATAAGGATGATATTTATTGATTTCATGGAGGTATGAAACAAAAAAACTCTTATCACACTGTATGAATACGCGAAGCGGATTCATGCATGAGTGTAGTTAGTTTTTTTCAGTTTCATACCTCCATGAAATCAACAAATCCTTTCTCCATACAGTTTACAACATCGTGAAATTTACAAGGTGAATGGGTTCGCATTATTTGTGGAATGAATTTGAAAGAGTTCGATGAGAAATTAAATGTAGTTTATCCAATATCGCTATTTTTATTCAGGGTTGACAAAATTAGCCATATCTATTACCTCCCTTAATAAAATATGTATACACATTTCGTAAATAACTTTCAATTTCTTCAAACAAATCAGACGCTTATAATTTTAATTATGCCTGTGAAATAGCGATTTTTTTTCTTACTGTTTTTATATATGGAATGTAGTTGTTGATCTTTTTTTAGTGATTTTGGAGCATTTTTTGAATGGTTTGAGTGAGTGTTTGGAATGAATGAATGGAGCGCTGAGTGAGCGTTTTAGCATGATTTTGATTGAGATGAATGTCGATTTCACGATGTTACTTATGCTATCCCATAATGTGTTATCATGGAAGAAAAATAATACAAATCAAAAGAGCTACCTTAAGGATCCAAAGGCGTTTGGGAACATTTGGCAATTGTAACCCGATTTGCACATGAGTAAACGAGCAAAGCGGGGATATTCCACAAACGTTTTCATCTGAAACGCATGAATGGTTTCTTAGAGGAAGGAATTCCAGCTAAAGAGTACTCTAGCTACAGTTAACAACATCGTGTAATTGACAAGGAGAATGATTTTGGAATGATTTTGGAATGAAATTGAATGAGTGTGTGAAGTGAGTTTTGAGTGAAATTAAACGGAGGCAACCCAATGCCGCAAAATTTGTTCAGAATGGACAAAATTAGCGATATTTATCAGCCCCCCCTTTAATAAAATATGCATACAAGTTCTATGATTAGCTCACTACTTCTTCAAGAACCTATCAAACGCTTACGATTTGAATTATGTCGGTGAAATCGCGATTTTCTTGCTTTATTTATGTTTGAATGACATTGTTGTTTCTATCTTGTTCAGTGAATTAGGGGCGGTTTTGAATTGTTTGAGTGAGTGTTTGGAATAAATGAATGGAACGCTGAGCGAGTGATTTTGAGTGGTTTTGATCGAGATGAATGTCAATTTTACGATGTTCTTAATTATGAAGGGTCCGACTGCTAGATAAGATTACAAAGTTGATATTTGTTAATGCGTCATGATGATGGCTTGAGATTTCTGTATTAAAGACCCTTGTTAATCACGCAATGGATTATCTGGAGCATAAGAAGAGGTTAATTGTTTGTTTTAGTATAAGATCGGTTTATATACTCAGCGTCAATAGAAAGTTACCACCAACAATAACATCCATACAACATTGAACATTTAAAATTTAGCAAAAGAAATATTTAATTTATTGACAATGCAGAGCTGGGAAAACATAAACAAGGGTAAGGGTGTTTAATCAGTGGCTAGGAGTAAACATCTTATTTTTCGGATTGAAGAAACTTACCTAAAATTGAATAGTTCACTAACGTCAATAACGAGTATGGCAACAATTTTCATGGGGAACTGCAGTGATTTCGCGCAAAAAATTCTTATCGCACGCTGTAAACGTTTTCAGAGAATAGCCTGTCATTCGTCCGTAAGATCCTTGATGAGCTGCTGTCGGTCTCCGATATGACGTCAATCGTCAAGCACCGTACGTCCTAAATGGCCCACATATGCCCTGCATTATTGCGATCAGAAGAAAAGGCAATACAAGGAAGCAGATTTATAAAATGACCTACGTCGCCGGAGTGAAATATCCCCGTTGAATATTTTTGATATTTCACGGGTGTTATTACACTAGTGGAATAACTATACAAATGAGCTCAGAGCGAATAGCAACGCTATTTTGCAACCGCGAAAATGACGTCATAATCTATGTTTTGTGACGTCATTTTAAACGGCGTTATAAGTTTCGCGGAAAATTGAAACGCTGAATTTCAAGAATTTTGACGATTTTTCGCTAAAAATCGGGTCATATAATAAACAGAATATAAAATTTGTGCTCATAAAATACAGAATTTATTAAACGAGTCATCTAAAACAGATAAAAACTCGGCGCAGCCTCGTTTTATCTGTTTATAGATGACTCGTTTAATAAATTCAGTATTCAATGACCACTCATTCAATATCCTCTATTTATATACTGAGCAAAAATAAAAAGTATCCACCCAATAAAACTTCGGATTTCTTTACAAGTGCACACAGGAATTGTTTGAAACATATTGCAAATTACGCCCTAATCATTTGGAAATTAATTTGAAAGGTTTTATGTAATTTAAACCGCTACCGAATTGTAGACGCTAACGTAGCCAGGGGGTCGTTTTCAACAATCGCACACTCTCAATTAAATATTCAAATGATTTTTCTGACAGTTTTAAGCTTGCGAAATGCAATATTATTGCTATAGGTATTCTGGATTGATAAGACAACTTTAATCCTTCTGCTAATTACTACTTAATGTAAGTCAAATGAACACAAACATTCATAAAACATCTTACGCAGATTCAAAGCTTAAACTAACAAAATTCTGTCTGCTCGCTCCTTGTCAAGAGAACCAATCCCAAAATGCTCTATTTCATTTTTGCTGAAAACAAAACAACATTAGCATTGCCACGTAACGTCAACGTTCCATCTTCCTCATTGGAGAAGCTCGTATGAATATCAAGGAAAATTGCTCGCCTTACACCCGTTTAGAATGAAATGGCAATTGATTTAGTTTTAAAGTTTGACGATTTTAAAGGTTCAGACATTAATTTCACTTCCGCTTTGAAATAGTGGTTAAGAAGCGTATAGGCAATCGCGTTAACGTGAATGAGAAAATTTGGCGTGACGTCTTCCCAGTGACCAAATTGAGTTGAAGAGGGCGAATGACAATACTACTCTATCGGAAATGGCCAGGGCTCGTCTTTATTCTTCTTCTTTTTAAACTAACGTCCGTATTATTTATTCAACTTGTGACGGAATTTGATTACGCCTGTGGTCATGTTTTTCTTGGTCACGTTACAAAACTGTGTTGTACGGAACACAACTAATGTTTGATTTTCTTAACCACAGAGCGTTAGAGGTTAAATTCATTTGAGAAGCAACTCACGATCGAACTCGTGACGTACGTCGACGTAGAAAACAACGATTCCGACATTTTTCGAAAAACACCAAAAATGACAAATTGTTTGAATGAAAAATGTTGTGTGCATGAGAAAACGAAGCGCTGCAAACACAGTGGTACCTTAATTGATCATTTAATCTTAAAAATATAAAAGATCTTGACAAATGAAAAGTGGATACTTTCTTTTTTTGCTGAGTATATAATTGACTCTTAGAAAACCTAAATCAACATTGCAGAATGCGGTCGAGTGTCGATCTGTTGGAAAATGTCAATACCAATGTGTTTCATTGACTACGGACAATCGAATTGTCTCAAAATGTTCACAACATAACGTTTCGCTGTAAACTTCCATCGAGCAAAACGCGATTTGTGGTCAATTAGAAGTCGAATCTCAAAAACTCTTTCTCGGGAAGGTAGATTTATCTTTCGAGATTCATAAAACTAGTATAGTGCTAAAAGTTTTGACCCTAGTCAGTCTGCGCAGTCCGCGTAGACTGACTAGGGTCGAACATATTAGCACTACCCAGATGGTCCCTTTTCGCGTGACGGGTCAAAAATGATCTGTGATCCAGGAAAACCTGCACAAATGTCAAAAAAATCGACAAAAGACTTCAAACTCCAATTCTTAGAAAATGCGAATTTATTATCAAAAGACAGAAAAATGGTATTCATAAAAAAAAGAATAAGAGTATACTTTGTACTTTTTAAAGTTACAGTTTTACAACTAACCGGATTTTATTTGCACGGAAGGTAGTAAATACCGAAATGTGA